>OZ037935.1:63920574-65393114 GCA_964035585.1 Polytrichum formosum | reverse complement strand
AAAGGCATTGTTGGCTTTATCATAACACAAGTTATAAAATGTCTCACACTATGTCTTAGGAAGTGAAGTGTCAACATGGCTAGCATGCACTCAAATGATGGCATCTAATTTACTTCACATCCAACAAGGTAGTTGTATTGATATGTGGGTACAAGCATGGTAAAGTGGACCAAAAAAGTGCTCTGGTATATTAAAACCATAAGTTTTTTGGTCAAAGACCTAAAAGTAGTAGCAAAGCATTGCTTAAATAGGATCTCTTTTCATGATGACCTCTGTTGTTGTGTTGAATACTCAAATGTAGAAAATCAATTTGAGATCTTCGATACTTATCATTAAAAGTGATGCTCAAAAGCAAGTGGTTGAGTCTGGATTTGGACGTAGATTTCATGACCTTAACTATTTTGAAGTTGGAATTTTCTTTCATATTCATTGAATTCATTATCTACTTGAGGGCATCATCACAAAACTTTGTGGAAAACCATCAATTTAATATAATCTTATTGTACTTTAAACAAATTTAAGACAATCACTTGTTCAATATCACCTACTTGCACACCACTTGCACTGTCTTCTAAGATATGTAGACTTTTCTTGGAATCTTTTTTGTCATCATAATTTGCTTGGCTTTGTAGATCAATATGTTTTTTTTAAAATGTCTATGATTTTTTTCTTCGCAAAATTCAACATTAGTGTATAGTTTTGAATCACTTTCACTAAGCACTAGGCAGGGATCTGGAGCCGTCCACTTTACCATGCTTGCACCCATGTGCAATTAGGTTGCCCCACGTTAAATATATCGACATTCCACATTATATTGTATGTTTATTACCATTGGAACAAAATACCATGTAAATTGATTTAATATTGTGATTCCTATACATACAAGTACACAAAGTTATGATTTTTGACATATGGTTTTGACCCAAGAGTAATTTGCATGGGTAAATAGGCAACCTATTCACGAAGGCAACCTAATTGCACATATTAGTGTATACTACATTGATTTTGGTATATATTGTGGGCCAAACTAATAACATTCAGGGTACTAGTGTGGGTGTACATTGTTTATCATCACACAATATATAACATCAGAGGTTCAAGCAGCAAATGATGACATTTCCTTCAAATTTTGTTTGTTTTTTCACCAACGAGCAATCTATCTTGTATGGAGGGTGCACTGAATTTCCATACTTGTAGCATGTGGGTGCATAACAGGGGTGTTAACTGTGACTGTGGTTTACAAAATATACATAGGGCTAGGGTGTTTTTTTTTCCCTTGGCAATGGAGTTGTGTAATGGGTATATAATGCATTATGAAACATTGGATCCGTATGTTTATAACAACGGCATACATATATAGAAGATTATAGGAGGTAAGGTAGGATTTAAGCTTGAGATGAGCATCCAACGTCTTCATAATACATCCAATTTATGAATGGTTTGTTCACCGTCATCACCCGTCACCAACCTAACACCCTAGGGTTTGGGGTTTGATTTCAAGGTAGTGAAGGGTCTAAAGTAAGTGTTAATCATTTAAGTCTTGAAAATGGTAATTGCATTGGCTACAATGACCTTCATGGTAGGAACCAATTTGTGTGGGTTACATCCAATGGATGAAAATTTCTTCCATAATTGAACATCAAGATATAGTGAAATATATTTGCCTACAAATATTGGAAGCTTGTTTTCAGCAAGTGTTTTTTTTCTCACATACATGTGATATGGTTTTATCTTTTTATTTTGTTTTTGTGTGATATAAATACATCATGCTATTTCTTAACTATAACTTTGTAGGTATACCCCTTTTTTGTCCACCCGGAAACTGTGTATAGGGGCATTAAGTCAAAGGCGGCGCGCGTATGTGACGTGTGCTTTAGTGAAGGTATAACCCCTGGGGTTATCTTGTAGAACTTCTCATGCTCCTTCTAAAGGTATTTGAGAGGGGCATGTTTTTTACCGCATGTCCCATGCTAGGTGTCGTGAACCGAAGTCCTAATAAAAGAAATTGTAGGTAGGTATTCACCCGACAAGTCCATTGATGCTTAAAATTCTTCACCAACTTTTGAAGAGGCATGAACATTATTGGAGCACCCATTGATTGTGCACTTTATGACATTGAAGCACATGGGACATGTATATGCCAAGTGCATCAATAATATGGAAACCCTACACATTTGTAAACATATACACAATTGAGATTCAAGTAAAACATGATTTTTGGAGGCCGAGTGGACTCAATGGTACTACATGGTTTGACATAAACACAATTTGTCCTTTTGATATAATCAAAGATTGAGTTTACAAACTTGTTATGTATGTTTGGGGCCACAAGTGTAATCAATGAATTTGCACTGAGGAAGCTAAGTGTATAGATATGTTTGCCAAGACATATCTACTTGTATGCTTTTGGGGCACATCTCATGTCAATAAGAACCTTGATGCAAATAGAATGTTGATATTACTACAAAATGTTGCCTGAATGGATTGTTTTGGAATCTCAAAAGTCCATTTGTACTTGAATCATTGTAACATGATCTTCGTCAATCCTCACGAGGTGCTTTTGATGTGTCATGAACATATCTCTGAAGTCAAATATTCCGTAGTATGTAGAAATTAGCGTACATCCACTAATGGACTATTTGTGCTGAAATGTAAAAGTCAATCTAAGGTGGGGTAGGCTTGACTGTGTACCATTGTTAGTTTGCCCAAGTCCAACGATATGCTCTTGAAGATGTTCACATATTTTAATGGGTAGGTCCAAGTGCGGAACATGAGAGTTCAACTTGTTATTTTATAGTCAAGGTGAATATCTTTTGGATTGTTGTTAATAGATTTCTTCAAATGGTTTTCTTTCAAGCATACACATTTCAAAGGTCAATATGTACATGTATTTTCGACAATATTGGAGGGTTTCTTTTTTAACCCTTAATTGCTTAAGAAGACAAAAAAGTGGCTACAAGTGTTTTTCAAATAATATTTTATGGAGACCAAATGAATTTTTCCATAGTATTTGTCCTTGCACCTGGAACTAGTAAAGCTATACACCATATCAAACTGACTGAGTGAAAGGATGTCAACCAAGAATAATAATGGATCTAGAAAATTATTGTGTGGAATACATTATAAAAAACTTTGTTAAAAAACTTTTAATTTGAGGAAAGTACATAACATTGCTCAATGGATGAGTTGTGTTCACTTCCCATAAATGGCCCAAATTCAGTATGATACAATAGAATCGCGAAGCCCAAGATTCAAGAATCATTGTTGGCCACACAAAATAATTTCTCCCCCCTGAGCAATGTTATGTAACAAAATTACTGGCAATATTCTTTTCCCGCCAAGTTGTGAAACTCATAATAATTCCAATCAAATTAATTTAAAAGTCCATGTCAATTTGATTTGTCTTAGGGTTTTCAATACTTCTCAATTGATTTGGTGGAGATCAAATCATCAAAGACAACAATCCTTATTCCAACCATCACTTGTAACTTCATCATCACCTCCCTCCACAACACAGAAAAACGTTGTTGAAAGCTAATTTTATCCCTAGACCAAATCAAAATCCTTAATCTTAATATGCCATCAAGATAATTAAAGGGGGGAGTGACAATGAAATTTGGGTTTAATGGATGTCGTCTAGAATTTACACTTCATATTTTTCTACCGCATATCAAGTTTAAAATGGTCTCCCACCCACAATATAATAACACATCTTGGATTCGAGTTAAACTTAAACCCATTCATTTAGGATTTTAAGACTACTGCACCCACCCTAACTTATGTGACCAAAGCATCTCGAAGGTTAGCTTATCCAGTTGAGGGTAGCTAAGCTCCACGCCATTAGAATGGAAAGAGGGTAACATAGGGAATTGAAATTGTGAGCAATAATATTGATGCATATTGAGGACATGATTTTGGAACAGAAGTTGCATTTGCATTGTCCAACAATGAGACTAAAATGGGGCAGGAAGTGGGAGGGATGGACCAGGTGTGCACATGCATTAACATCCTGCCGACCTGCAATTTTCACACGCCCTCTCCATAAATTGAAGGTAATCCATCCATTCTCCCCACCATGCCTCCCAAAACATCTCTTGTTGTGCTATGTGATTGCACAATGAGTGATTCAAACCAAGGCAATCAATTTTGACAAATAGATTATGAATAACTTACGATGTGTCCATGTTGTTTAGTAATTTCCTTATCCCCCCGGTGAATATTCAAGACTCTATGGAACTTGTATACTTGCTCATGACATAAACATCTGACCGAAATGCATGCCAATACCCAATAAATGGCATCTCAGAGATTGTCTAGTCATGCACAGGGCAAAAAGTTGATGAATGGTATGTACTGGAGAATTGCTCTTTGCATACAAGTCCCACATTAAGTGGTCAAACATGAAGTCCTGCATTCTGTGATTATCTCAACACACCATTTTTGTTCATCTCCTCTTGTTGTTCTTGAATGTAACACTTCACATCTTCAACACTACCAGAAAGCACAACCCTGCCATTCTCCATGTAGATTGCCCCATCTGCAAACTCTAGCTCCTCCAGACGATGAGTCACCCATAATGCAGTCACGGAACCCCCAACCACTTTGCGCACTGCTTCCAGTACCCCCATCTGCAGGTGTAAGAACAACCAATATTGGTTAGCGCAAGTGATCATCCTGCAGACCTGAATTAATTAGAAAAGAGTACTCATCAAATTCAAGAATTTCCTAGATATTACAGTTGCAATTGACATACTATTCTTTGTGCTACAAGGAATGATCAAAGGCACCTGGTCTGCTTCATCAAGAAAGGTGGTGAGCTCATCCAGCAACAATACGCGGCTTGACTCAGCCAGTGCACCAGCTATGGCCACTCTTTGTTTCTGCCCACCACTAAGTGTCTGAACGGGCCTCTACAAACAGAAAAGAGAAAGCATATGTTATTGACACTGTCAATTTGAATAGTGTATGATATCTGCAAGGCTACAGTGAGGGTTATGGGTAAAGAGACTCGAGTTATCAGACATAATTTCCATGTTCAACAAACACTCTGAAGGTTTTAAATCCATGCTAATATAGACATTTCAGCATCACTAGTTTCTCGTCAGAACTCCCTGAAGAGCCCTTAGGAAGTACATTATTGGGGAAAGTTAACCCATAACAAAGGACTGAGAATCCCTTCAATAGTTGCAGATTATATGCAATATTTGTCATTGACCTGGCATGTTCAACTGCACAGGATGCTAAGATGAGGTGATTGCTCCCCCCCCCCCCAGAATAGTCTAATGAACAATTTGACTATGGAGCTGCCATTAACCCCACCATACACCTGGAATGAACTTTCAGTGTCAAACACTTGAATAGACTAGATATATGCACAAACCTGCCCATACTCCCTCATGCCGACAGCCTCCAATGCAGTGTACACTCGTGTTTTAACTTCCTCCTCTGGCAAGTCAAAGCGCCCAAGACCAAATGCCACATCTGCCTCTGCGGTTGGCATCACCACCTACACTCACATCACAATATTTTGGTTATCCTGTAAAAGAACATTTGAGGCAAATATCAAGGAGATATTGTAATAAATTGAATCCAACTGTACAGCTCCAGTCCCCCCCCATTTGAGTATGCGTGCTATATTCAGGATGCAGACAATTGAAGGACTGAATATACATAATGTGGTCATCCATTTATTGAGGAACGTGTCAGATGCAGGTTGCATCACCAAACCACCAATCAAAGGTCAAGCATTAGTCAATTTAATTGCAGGACAGAGTATAGAGGAACCTGATGGTCAGGATTTTGAAACACGAAGCTCCGCGGTCCCACAACATACATTTTCCCATGATTTGGCCGCAACAGCCCTGCCAAAGCCTGTTAGTAAAGACCACAAAATTAATAAGCCAATGGTCCTAAATCAGGGACATCTGCATTACAATATGACCACAAACTTTAAAATGCTCACCAAAATCAGAACTACAAGAAAATATGCTAAACGAACTATACATTCATAACCTACTTCTATCATCAATGCCATCAAAAACAGCATCGCAATGGACTGCAGTGATTGAACATATACTGGAATAAGACAACAATCGAAAAGATTAAAAGGGGGAGGAAAAGGGCACCAGTTAATGTGTGCGGAAACTGGCCTTGAGGAGTGTGGACTTTCCACAGCCATTTGGTCCCAGTAGCATCCATAGTTGTCCCTCAGGAACCGTTAATGAGCATTCTTTGAGCACCACCACCTTCCCCTTATCTCCGTTCACACTTAACCCAAGGTTGCGAACATTGATAGCTGCTGGAGAGGCCGATAATTCTTCCCCAACTCCTGCTTCTGTAGCCAAACGCCGTTCAAGAGAATTTAAGCAACTAATAGGATAACTGCCAGTGTGACGACTATGTTTAGATGGCTTCAGGTGCAAGAAAGGCCTCTGTTATGCGTAATATCAGTGGAGAGAGAGGGTATTGATATTTTTTTAATCTTTTCTTTTATCAATAAGTATGGATTTGTAAGTAGACAAGAGAACAACTTTCAAATTTCGAATTGTGAAAAGATTACACAACAAGATGATTTGAATTATTTTTCTCAAAGTTTAACAACTACCTAACTCCCATTGGTATTAATAGTGGATATAAAATTGTTGAACTGCCTAGGCTCTGAATAGCAAAGGTTCAATACAAATGCTTCACTGAGATCTACAGAATATCAAAAGATGTTGCAATGGTGTAATTGACATACCAGGAGGAACCAATCCTCGAGCAATTTTTGTAGCACAATTGTGTGGTAATCCGACGTTCAAAAGCTGAAAGCATCCTTCACGAGCATCAACATTCGTACTTCTGCTCCTGTCTCGAATTTTATCCAACGATGCCCGGCAAACTAAAGATAATGGGGGAATTTTACTAGCAACCAAAACAGACTTCACTATTGAGGAGCTCAAGGATGAATTTAACAAAGTGGGCCTTGCAACTTTTCCCCTAGTAAAGCCATTATGATCTATCAGTACAAGAGACCCAGGAGAATGGACAGAACTAATCATTTCAGAATACTCGATGATCAGTGCTAAAACCCTTGCCCCTCTGGTTTCGAGAATTGAGAGAAGCGCAGTAATGGCAAGAACTCAATTCAATCGGAAGCAATCTGAAACCATTTGAACGCCCACCGCTTGAGATTCAAGTTCAAGATTTGACATTCTTTGCAAGCCTCTTTGCCCTCTCCAGCCCCTCTGTTCACAAGAGACGTGGGAGTGTCAGAACTGAATTACTCATATGTTACAAAGAATTGAGTCCTTGCCACTCAAATTATCCAACTACTTCAGTATATCAGATGTATGGCCCCAAGTTAAACACTCGCCTGTGCACCAGCTCCACACCAAAAACCTTTGTTGCCTATGACACAATAAAAAGCGCATGAATGCACACATTTTGTGTCTATATGGTTCTGAGGGCTTATCTAGCCAAAAAAAAGTGAATGAATCTCTTCGAGTCTTCAGCTCTATTTCAACAGCGTATGTTCTCTGTCTGTTAAGTAAAGCTCCTGAAAATGTATGTAGCGCATAAAAACCTTGAGTAAAAACAACATCACTATCAATCTGCTCCCTTTCAATTCAGTTGGTGCCCCCCTCCAAATTGCCAATCCTCAAGGCAGGGAGAGGAACCTCTTTTGTTTGGATTCACCAACCCCAACCTCATCAACATCCAATGAATTCAGCTTCCGAAACTAGAATTTAGTCTGGAATTTGATTCTTCTAATGTAGAAGTGTCCTCTAAGTTTCTTCTGCTTCCTTAGACTCTTTTATAGTCAGCAACAACGCTGTAACGCGTAGCATTTGTGTATCATTTGCCTACCGAGAACTGCATCTTCGGGAGAGTGACAAACCTTAAACCAGAACGCCTCTAGACGAATAACCCCACTACATACGTAGCTCCCAAAAACTCACTAAACACACAAAAGCACCATGAAAGATGAATCTCCTCAGATTTAGTGCTCCCTAGCAACTGTGTCTACATGAAATAAAAATGCAAAGGAAAGAAGGAGGAGCATGTGTTGATGGGTCCTAACATAAGGCTTGTAAATATTGTGAATCCAATGTACATACCGAAGTTAAACCTCAACGAAATGGAAGCAATCTCTCAAAAGCTCTGCCAAAGTTTGCCTACACAGCAATCGCGGGGTAATTGCGAGAACTGAGGTCAAACCCTAATCATGTTACTGACAAATACTGATCTATTCTCCTTGAGGTCAGAAACTAAGAGAGCGCATGAAGAATTTGCCTAACATTCTCCTGTTCAAAGACAATGTGATTGTTCTGCTCCCAAGAGCGGCATTCCTTCAGGCAATTCTGATGTTAAACCCTCCGTCATTCAACCCTGAACCCTAATCTTCACCTTCACAGGGCCTCTTTCTACACCACTCGAGGCACCTGAGAGACATAGAAGGGACTTACGCTCCGAAATCTCACAAGAAATGATCTCATCAGCAATCCCTGTGTCAATACAAGACGACAGCAGATTCTCCGTCCATCTTAAAGTCAATAGTCTTCCTTCCTTACACTCTTGATCTAAAGGAACCTCGCAAATTGTCTGCTCACGTTTACGAGAACCCTAACAGGGAATGCAGTTGCGCACTTGAATATGCCAATTCCAGAATCAGGCATAGCATGAGTGAATAGTTGCAGAGGCTTACTTGGATGAGGTGGAGTAGGAGGTTGCAAAATGGCGACGGGAGAGAAGAATCCACTCTGAGCGACAACGTGAGCAAATGAGCTTGCTTCTATGATGGAATTCCTGAGCCTCGTGCTGCGTGCCTCCCTAATCTAAGTTCTTAAGCCTTCTCAAAGTCTTTGCTCTCTGGTTCGCTTGTTTACATAAACCCCCAAAAACTCAAAAACCCCCTCAACCCTTGGGCTTCAAGGATCTTTCAACTTCCCACCACTACACTAAGGGCCAAGTTCCATGTACCGGTCCCGGTCCGTTTTTTAAATGGGTGAGAAACGGGTGACATCATCCAAAAAATGGGTGACATCATCACGTTTTTTGGAAGGGTACTTCTATGTGGGGTGCCAGTTTATTGGGATTTCTTACTTTCTAACTAAATTTGGTGAATGATAAGACATGACACTTTATGAAGGTGACCGGCAATGGAGGTCATCCTCATTTAACTTTTCATATTTGATTTGCACATCAATTTCCATACATTTATTAAATGAATTCCAAATTATGTGTTGTTGATATGCGTAAGTTGGTACTACTGTCATCTATGGAAATATGTAAATATTTATATATATTATTATTTTAGTTTAGTCGTCATTCTACACATTCTCTTGCAGTATAAATATTATTGCATATTCGCGTAGAAGACTTCATTAGCTATCCATGGACACCAAGAACTCATTTTTTGGAGTTCATATCAATTTCTGAGAGCCAAAAAACCGGGACTATATCGAAAAAATTTCAAAAAAAAGTAAAAAAGTGCAGATTCCAGCGAACAGCGTAGAATTGCGGTCGCACATTCTCTTGCAATATAAATATTATTGCATGTTTGCGTAGAAGACTTCATTAGCTATCCATGGACACCAAGAACTCATTTTTTGGAGTTCAGATGAATTTCTGAGAGCCAAAAAACCGAGACTATGTCGAAATTTTTTCAAAAACTCCATTTGCCTCTTGAGTATGTGCAGCCCGCCTCCAAACCTTGTGGAGCTCCAAATGCCGTGTTCATGTCATTGAAACCTTGAGAATTTGGAATTACCTCGTCGGCAATCCATACTTGTGCCATGATGATAGTAAATCACTAAATATATATACACAAAATGAAAATGATCAATCAATTAGAATGTATGTGATATTTACAAGTTTAAAAACAATGGATATTGATGAATATTACATAAATTCAAAACCGAAACCCTAAAAAAAATCTTTCATTCAATTGTTCACGAATTATTCATATATTTGAATAGTAACTAAGTGATTATTCATGCATACTAATAAACTCAAAAGTGTAACAATAAGAACTAATATTACATTACACATGCAAAATCTCATTCAAGTGCTAGATGTGTACCTTGCCCTTCACAAAAGAGTACCATTGTACCACAATGAACCCCAAGAGTCCTCCTCAAAAGAAAGGACTTGAAGAACAAAGTGGCCTTTAGTACCCAAGGGTGTACCCTAGGTGACCGGCCGATCTGGTCACCGTAGCTTTCTAACCGGCACATGTCCTTCATGTTACCGTTAGGACCGCCGGTCCTTTGGCACCCATTCTTCCACAACACAAAATGTGGGACACCCATCCATGGGGGGTACCGGTCCTTGGGTGAGAGGGATGGGCACATGGCACTACCTTCTTTTCACCGGCCCACCCATTTATTTCAAAAAAAATGGACCGGGATCGGTACATGGAACTTGGCCCTAAGGGCCACTTTATACTTGGGGCTGGATTGAGGGCTGGCCCGAACTCTCAAGATTTGGGCCAATAGGATCGCTCGATTTCATCAAATCGAGCCTGATGGCTTTATACTTGGGGTTGGCCCGAACACTCACTTATCCCATGTGGCGTTCTAGGTGGCACAATTTTGGCGCCAAACCATCGGGCCCTAGATGAGAGTTCGAGACGAGCTTTTCCTCGGCTCGAACTCTCATCTAGGGCTCGATTGGGCTCATCCATTGGATTGAGGTCATCTCGTCCGTCAATCTTTAGGGGGTAAATTGTTTTCCTCCCCTCTCCTCTCCACTCCTCTAATAACACAACAATTAGAGTGCTAATCACATACTTAAGATAAAATGAAACATTTAAGCATTTAATCAAGCACATGGCATGGCTTAGGCTATGGGTTGCAACAATTAGTAAAAGTATGTTAGCATTAGGCTAATAACACAACATTTAAGGTGCTAATCATACACTTAAGATAAAAATGAAACATTGAAGTCGTTAATCAAAAATTTGGCGTGCATTAGGCAATGGGTTCGTCCAATAACACAATAATTAGCCCAAATATGGTAGCATTAGTCTAATAACACAACAATTAGGGTGCTAATCACATACTTAAGATAAAATGAAACATTTAAGCATTTAATCAGGCACATGGTATGGCTTAGGCTATGGGTTACTCTAATAAGGCAACAATTACTTTAAGTATGTTAGCATTAGGCTAATAACATAACATTTAAGGCGCTAATCATACACTTAAGATAAAAATGAAACATTGAAGTCGTTAATCAAAAATTTGGCGTGCATTAGGCAATGGGTTGGTCACAAATATGGGCAATGGGTTGAACACAATAATTAGCACAAATATGGTAGCATTAGGCTAATAACACAACAATTAGGGTGCTAATCACATACTTAAGATAAAAATGACACATTTAAGCATTTAGTCAAGCATATGGTATGGCTTAGGCTATGGGTTAATCTAATAAGGCAACGATTAGTGTAAATATGGTAGCATTAGGCCAACAACACATCAATTAAGGTGATAATTATACACTTAAGACAAAAATGAAACATTGAAGTTGTTAATCAAGAATTCGGTGTGCCCCTAAACCGCACCCATCGGTTGATCCATTAAACATGGTAGATAAATTTATAGGATCATTTTGACACCGGAATTAGATTCAAAGGGCTCGATATAGTCTAATGGGACCCAAGATTGAAACCCTAATGTCAGCCATAAACCCCACCATTTTGCGTCTGTGGTCCGGGTGGAGGTCCATGGCTCACATGTCCTTACTGAATCCTTGGCCTTGGGAAACCTTTGCTTGTACTCCGATGAAGCCAAATGTTAAGCACACTCTCTTTATTAAACACCACAGGGCATTAGCATTGAAAAATACTTATGCATCCATGATGATTATTACACATAGCCACACTAACATCCTTGTCCTTCTCTAATCTCCTACCTAATTCATGCCTTATTCACTAACTAATTCAACTTATAGTATCTTAAGGTACCTCAACACTCATTGGAAACTAATCAAAATCCACCTGGCTTACCCCTGCTCACTAATTTCCCCTAAACTCCCCTCTCGAGGCTACTGGCCTCGGCACTTAGCCTGACTCTACTTACAACCTTTGGCCTCGGCATTTAGCCTGAATCTGAATCAGCCTTCGGCGAACCTCCTTCCCGCCTCTGGCCTCGGCATTTAGCCTGAATCCACCCTTCAGCCCAACCTAATTCTCTTTGAAGCATACCCCCCTGGCCGCACCTGCAGCTGTAGTAGCTATCTCCTTTGGCCGAGAGCCCCCTCCCTTGAACCTGCAACCCGAACATCCCCCTGGACTTCCCTCTCCCTGGATCCGGAGATCCAGGGCCTAATCCTCACCTGGGCCCCCCCCCTTCCTTGAAGTCACCCCCTCAAGTCCTAAAATGGACACTTTAACCGGTTACAAGCCTTGAGAATTGCACACAACAAAACTAAGAACTTAAAACTAATGCACTCGTTTCATTTTGTTTTGATTTTTTCTTTTCTCTCAACGTTCCTAAGACTAGAGCAATTCACATAATTCAATCTAAACTTAAGGGCTTCACCCGTTGGGTGTTCTACTCACTAGCTCAATTAAATACAACTCTAAGCTTTTGGCATTCTTAAAGCTAAATTCACTTGTGGGCACATAATTGGGCTCACATAACTAGCGACCGTCGAGGGATCAACCAGATTCTTCTGCTCCGCAGGCAAGATGTCTCACTCAAGCCTTGTACTCCTTGCACCGACTGTCGGATGTTTGTGTTGGGAAGCTTTCTCCATTCAGTGTTTCCAATTGCAGCGAGTTGTTTGGGAATGCCTCCCAAATGAGATATGGGCCCAACCACACGGTATCAAACTTATCCGGAAATTCGAGTTTTCTAGCATCTTGAATAAGCACCATCATACCTGGCCGTAGGGCCCTCTTCTTGTGATGTTTGTCGAATGTGATCTTCCTTCGTCTTTGAATGGCTTCGATGTGTTGAGCCGCCATCCTTCTCCTCTCGTCCAACTCCTCTAGGTCTGTCAGTCGATTCCTCAAGGACTGACTATCCGTAAGGCGTGAGCCCATGGCGACTCTAAGTGACTCCACCTCAAACTCAATGGAAAGTGTGGCTTCCAATTTGTACACCAATAAAAACGGGGTTGCATGAGTTGTCACCTTGAAGGTCGTCCGATATGCCCATAATGCCGCTGTCAACTTAACATCCCAATCCCTCTTAGAATCAAGAATCGTCTTGCGAAGGATGCTCACCAATATTCCGTTGACGCGCTCCGTCTGACCATTAGTCTGCGGGTGGTAAAGAGTGGTCTTCCTATGGTCGATTTGGAATTTGTCAGTCATTTCTTGAATTAAGGAATTCAAGAAATGAGTCCCCCTGTCGCTCACTAAAATCTTCGGGCACCCAAACCTCGAGATGATGTTCTCATACATAAATGTGGCTGCATGTGCAGCTATATCCGTCTTGACAGCTTTGGCCTCCGCCCACTTGGTCAAGTACTCGGTGACGACCACGATGTAGGCCATGCCTTTTGAGGAATGGGGATGAACCTCACCCACATAATCAATCCCCCATTTCTCAAAGGGCACCAAAGGTAAGGACACATGGAGTGGCATCTCCATGCGGAGGTCATTCCTCGCATACCTGTGACAAGCGTCACAACGCTTAACATAATCGTGGGCATCCTTGAACAAGGTAGGCCAAAAGTAACATGTTCTAAGAATCTTTTGACCTATAAGTTGTCCGGAGAAATGTCCCCCACATGCACTATCATGATATGCGGCTAAGATGGAGGGCACTTCGACCTCTGACACACATCTCCTCAACAGTCCATCAGCTCCTCTCCTATGGCTTATCACTACAAAGTGCCTACTATTAACTCAAACTTTTCTTCTATCCTCCTTGGTCCACTCCACTGGCAACTACTGAGTTGTCAAAAACTCTACAATACCGGCATACCACTCGGGTTGTGCAGTAACAACAAAAATATTGTCATCAACTAACCTATCATCAACTGGACTAATGCCTATATCCTCTGACAACCTAGACAAGTGGTCAGCTTGTAAATGCATACGACCGGGTTTGTATTCGACCGTGTAGTCAAACTCCTCCAGCAACAAAACCCACCTAGTAAGTCTTCCACTTAGCTCCGCTTTGTTGACCAAGTATTTGATAGCCATGTGATCCACAAAGAAAACAACCGGATTGCACATCAGGTAATGCCTAAACTTCTTGACCGAGAACACCATAGCTAGACACTCCCTCTCCGTGGTAGAATAGTTCCTCTCAGCCGGTGTTAATTGCTTGCTAGCATAGGCAATGGGTTGATCTTTATCCTTCTCTCCCATAGACTGACAAAGTGCACTACCCACCGCTACAATACTAGCGTCACAAAACACATGGAAAGGTTTATCCCAATCGGGTGGCCTCAAAACCGGATAAGTGCTCAACTTATCCCTCAACTCTTCAAATGCCCTTTGGCATGCCTCAGTCCACTCAAACCTATAATCTTTCTTGAGCAACTGAGTGATAGGAACCGCTATCTTAGCGTAATCCGGGATTAATTCCCGGTACCACCCCACATGGCCTAGCAACTTAGCAATCCCCTTGGCATTGGTTGGAGTTGCCAACCCACTTATGACCTCAATCTTTTCCGGATCCGGTTCCCTTCCTTTCTCACTAACCACATATCCAAGTAACACTCCCCGACTCACACCCAAGAAAGTCTTATCCGGGTTCAAAGCTAGCTGCATCTTCCTACATCTAATCAAAGCTTCCCTAACACATTGTAAATGGTCACTAGCATTACTCTGAGTGCTAAAACCATCCACAAAGACGGTCATGGACTTGAACAATAAGTCGGTGAAGATGTCCATGACCAATCTTTAAAATGTGGCTGGGACATTACATAATCCAAATGGCATAACTACCCAAACAAAAGTTCCCCAAGGAGTAGTGAAAGCCGTTTTGTGGATGTCTTGAAGGGCAATAGAAATTTGGTTGTAGCCCGCATATCCATCCATGAATGTGTACCTCGCATAACCACCCACCTCCTCTAACAATAGTGTGATGAATGGCAACAAAAAGTGGTCCTTTGTGTACATGCATTTAACTTCCTATAAACCATGCACACCCTCAACTTCCCATTTTTTTTCTTCACCAAAACCATTGGAGAGACCCAATCTGTAATTTCCACCGGCTTAATAAACCCGGCCTTCAACAATCTTTCCAACTCCGCCTTAACCAACAATTGTAATTGTGGGTTCATTCTTCTCTCCTTTTGTCTAATTGGCCTAGCACCCGGAATCAAAGGAATGCGATGCTCCACCATCTCTCTAGGGATCCCCTTAAGCTCTTCATACGACCAAACAAAGGTGTCACTAAACTCATCCACCAAATCGCCATATTCCTTGATTTCTTTCTCCTCCAACTTAGACCCCACTTTCATTTGTCTAACCTTCCCATTCTTCATTCTCACATCCACATACTTCCAATCCGCCTCCGACACGTGTGTTTGCTCATCCTTGTTTCTATACCAATCCGGAGGTATCTTAGAATAATCTTTGACATCTTGACCCCCCACTATGCCTGTTGACGTGGTCTTGAAATGCAAAGGTTCCTCCAACCTTGTAGCCTCAATGACAGCCTCCTCATCCTGAGTCTCATCCACGTGTACTACATTCACATCACTCTCATCCACACTATCTACCCAAGGTGTCAATCCTCCTCTAATCCACTCCTCCTCGATAAGCACCTCACATGGCTCTAACAAGGCATATTCAACCTCCCTTGAACTAAGCTTCTCATCACTTAAACACGCATGATGGGACGTCATCATGATATCATACTCTGACTTGGGGTAGTCTCTCAATCACTGTGCATATTCCCCATTATCACCCAAATAATAGAAGCTAGGGCCCAAACTACCTGACCCTGAGTCTATAATGGTCCCCCGTCCTTCTGAATGGACAACTTCCACTAATGTCTCATTTTTCTTGTCACCATCTTCACCTTCCTCCTTGTCTTTCTCCTCATCATCCGATGATAGAGAGATTTGCTCTCTTACCCAACCTCCTAACGAGCCTATTGAGACCTTGACTCTATTGTCCTTAGAACCATAAGTAATGGACGGCTTGACTCCTCCCCAATCTATCACCGCATCCGACATCCTCAACCAAGGCCTACCCAACAAGATGGAAAATATATCCTTGTTAGAATGCATTTTGATGACATGGAAAGTGACAACATACTCCTCCCTTCCTGTGCTAATCCTACAATCCTTAATCATTCCCAAGGGTACCGCCGGAGTTTGATTCGCCATGTTGATGATGAAGGGTGATGGACCCGTAAGACTAAGACCCAATCTCTTCATAGTGTGCTCCGGTAAGATGTTTAGCCCGCTACCTCCATCAACTAGCACATTAGGAACCACTTTGTCCACCACCATAACTTCTATCTCTATTGCCTTGACATCACGTCCTCCTCCTTGTAGTTGACCTCTAGCGGCCACTCTAGTCTTCACCTTCTGTCAACCATGAACCCCCACCCTTGTGCGTCTGTAATCCGGGTAGAAATTCATGGCTCACATGTCTTTGTGGAAGCTTAGCATAGGAAACTCCACACTCATTGCCCAATAACTTTAAATCCAAAGCACATTTTTTGTTTTTATTTAAACCCCACAAAGTATTAGCATTGAAAAATGCTCATGCACCCATGAAGATTATTACACACCACACACCAATATCTTCCTCTTACACTAATCCGTCGCATAGCACCTATATTAACTGACCAACTAACCTAACTCCTAGTCTGTTAGAAGCTTCTTCTCTCACATTGAAGAGTAAGATCTAGATTGGCTACACTAGTTATCCCCACTAATCCCATCCTTGCCACTTCACCCTAAGCCTCAACTTTGGCGACTTACTGGTCACAACCACTGAGCTGCCATCAGAATTGAATCTAACCCCGCAGCCTCTGCCTTCGGAGCTGATCTGAGTCCAGCAGCCCAGCTGCCCTCGCACTGAATCTAACTAACAGCTAGCTGCCTTCGGAGTTGATCTGAGCCCATCAGCCCTGTTGCCCTCGCACTGAATCTAACCAGCAGCCTCTGCCCTCGCCGCTTCTCTCATCTTGCCTCTTCTGCCTTCAGCGCTGCTCTCACCTTGCCTCCTCTGCCTTCGGAGCTGATCTGAACCCAGCAGTCCAGCTGTCCTTGCACTGAATCTAACCAGCAGCCTCTACCTTCGGCGCTGCTCTCACCTTGTCTCCTCTGCCTTCGGAGCTGATCTGAGCCCAGCAGCCTTGCTGCCCTCGCCGCTGCTCTCACCTTGCCTCCAACCCCCAAAAACTGTGAGAGAGGGCTCCCTCAACCACCACCCTTTTCCCCCTCCCGGGAATTCCTAGGGCACAGGGGCCCTACCCTTAAATGGTCAGTGAAAATTCCTATTAAGGCCAAAAGCTCCCAGCTCAACCTCAAAATTATCCAAGTTTGGAGCTCCAGTGCCTAACTATAATCACTAACACCAAAGAATGCCTATCAGTTGCCACACTTACTCAAGTACTCATACCTAAGTTCAAGGTCCGAATTGCAATCCACTTCAAAGCCCACACTTTTTATGATTTTATAAAATTAAAAGCACACAAAGCCTAAGTCTTAATGGATGATTTGGGCTCACACCTTCCTAGTCCTCCTAGTCACTGGCATTCCTTCCTTGAGAGTCTTACGAGCCATGGGTGATATCTCCAACAATTGACCAAAAATAATATCCACCTTGAGTGAGCTAAAATCGGCCCACAAATCCTTCATGCTTCTCAACCTTCATTTTTCCTACTCTATCAAACTCGTCCAAAGGAATGCTAGGTCCTTCCCATTCTCCCATCTCACTACCACGTAAATCATGAATGACATTAGGCCTCTCCCTATCCTGAACAATCTCATTCTCCTTCTCTAATTCCCTAGTGGCTCTCCTAGCTACTCTAGCTACCCTATCCAAATCCGAAAGGTTAGGACCTTCATCCGAGGAGTGCTCCTCCTATCCCACCACATCCTTCTCTACTTCAATGTTTCCCCGCATAGCTCTAGTGGTGACCGCCAATGCCGGAGCCTCATGAGTGACCTCGTCATCCACACTCCTCAACTCATAGGTGATGGCGTTGGTGTGTGGAGGCCATTGACCTTGCTCGTCTCCAACACTAATTTGGTAAGTAATAGACTCTTCATGGTGGGGCTCCGTGACACCATCCATGAATCTGACATCCTGAGAATTAGACGGACCCGGATCGGTAGGAGGAGCTGACCTCCTATTGTCGAAATGTTGTGGACCACCGGGCCTATTCTGAATAAGAATGTATCCATTCGCCGTCTGCAATCCCATCGGGGGATGGAATGTTTGCCTCGCATTCCCATGGTCGTAATATAAATTGGGTGGCCTAAGCTCATTAGGAGGTCCGCCCTGTGGTCCAGCACCTCTCATGTTGTCTCTAGCTTGTTGTTGTGGGTTGGCTACCGGGTTGGGCATGCTAATGACTTTATCGGGTTGACGACACTCGTCCGAAGGATGATTTTCCCCACAATTACTACAACCATAACCTTGTCCTTCTGACCAACACTGACCCGGTGCGTGCCATCTTCCACAAAAAGGATGAAACTCCTTTCTCTCCACATTTTGACCACCTTGTCCTCTAGGGGAGGTCCCCTATAGTTGCCCTGACCATATTGATTCTGACCTTGTCCTCTCTGATTTTGTGGAGGTGGACCACCGTTGTTTCTTTGATCACGGTTCTGCCCAACTCGACAAAACTGCCTAGTATGCCCAGGTTGGCCACACTGAACACACCACAATCTCGAAGCATGCTTACCCGACTCAACTGGAGGAGGAGGACCCGGCTGTTGACTCCTAATCATCAACGACATCTAATCCGTAAGGCTCTGCATTTGTTTAATCATAGCCTCCTGAAATCCCAACTGACTAGCACCTAATCTTTTCTCCACCTCCTCGATGTGTGCATCTACTTTAGGAGCGGGCAATGCTAGGAGTGGTGCCGACTCCCTAGCCGCTAAAGGACGTGGACCTGTGTCAATGAGAGCATATTGAACATGACTCCCTTACCTACCTAGCTGTCCCTCCACTTCTCTCGGACGAATGGGGATGAATTGAGGTATAGATTCATCCTCCCTTCGCCACAACCTCTCATGATCTCTGTCCATGCGTTCCATCTCCCTAGCCGCCGCTTTGGCATCCGCCAATGTCTGAGGATTCCTTTCCAACACACCTCTAATGGTACCCGCATTAAAAAATCCTTGGATGAAGAATTGTTTAAAGGTATCATCATTGAGCATAGTACCCACAAAGCGTGTACACACCAAATCAAACCTCCTAATGTACGCCGAAATCTCCTCTTCCCTTCCTTGCTTCAGGGATGCTAACGCTCTAAGAGCCGTGCTCTGACCAACCTCTGGCCTAAACTCATTTAAAAACTCCCTCTGCATCTGCTCCCATCCCATGAAATGACCCTCTGCATGATCTCTATACCACTCATAAGCTTCCCCCTCTAGAGTGGCATGAAACCACACCAACCAATATCCCGGGTTGGTGACAAGAGAACTAGCCAGCCTCTCAATGTACCTCTCTATATGCCTAGAGGGATCCTCATCCTTAGTTCCATAAAACTTAGGGAGGTGAGATGGCATATCCACCGCCGCCAAGTTTTGTGGAACCACAATGGGTAAACCTCTCGGCCTAACCAATGGATCAATGGGTGGAAAGGGAGGCGGACCCTCTCCCTCCTGAGCCATGGTGACAGGTGTGTCCGCTCCTATTACACTATCAACTTCTACAGGAATTTCTTCCCTAATTGCATCAATCTCCGCCAATGTCTCGCCACTCAACTTAGAGGGAGTAGCTTCCTCCTCAAGTTGAGCATCTACCTCTAAATTTTCTAACACTGAACTAACAATGGACTCCACATTCAAACAACTCTCTATCCTAACTTCTACCTCTTCCCCAACTTCACTAATCCTAGACAATCTTTTTCTACGTGCAATCTTTTCTAATCATAACTCCAATTTAGGTTTGTGGGATCGAGTCTTACCTTGCATTCATGCACATTCGATCAACCCTCACTTGACCACACATACCCTTGCTACCTTCACTATTTAATGTTTTCACTTTTTTGGATGTGTATTTAAAATTTGAGGATGTGAAGAAATAGAACCTGCAGGCCAACTTAGGTGAAAAATCCCAAACAGGGGATAGGCATGTTCATGTCAATTCTCAGTCAAGCCGGAGAATCACCTCCCAACTCTTCCCTCGAATTGATACTCACCACAATACCGAGAGTGAGGGGCTGACCCTCGCCATGCACCACATCGAAGACCGAGGCATCACCCTCTCGCCTCCAACACAATGCTATGACTAGGGAATTACCCTCTATAACAAATAACTACAAAAACAAGTATTAAAATCTTTCCTTAATTAATTTATGAATTCACTTTGAAGAATGTCATACCTCAAGCAATTCGCTTCCCCCTGCAAGTTAGCACTCACACTCGACCGTGACCCAATGTGACATCGACCACAACAATTCTTAACTAACAATTATAGTCTAAAACATCAAATTCAAAATCCCTTAACTTGGATTCTCACCCCAAGGTGAGTGTCAAAGTTAACTCTTTCTAAAATCAATTATCCCTCTAAGATTTAGTGAGCTAATGATCGCACTATTAATGTTATGTCCTTATGCCATCCCAAGAAGGTTTAGGACATCACCTTAAGCCGCGTTCCTTCCTCAAAACAAAATGCATAAATAAAAATGCCATTCATTCCAAGGAAAAGGAATGGAATTCAACTAATCCTAACCAAATGACAAAAATCAAAACAAGGTGAGATGCTTACCACACACCGTGTGCTCCCTCCTCTCTCTCAAGTTTGTGCCTCCAAGTCTTGGTCTCCTAATCCCGCTTCGCTCCCGGCGGACGCACTATTTATGTCAGCCATAAACCCCCACCATTTTGCGTCTGTGGTCCGGGTGGAGGTCCATGGCTCACATGTCCTTACTGAATCCTTGGCCTTGGGAAACCTTTGCTTGTACTCCGATGAAGCCAAATGTTAAGCACACTCTCTTTATTAAACACCACAGGGCATTAGCATTGAAAAATACTTATGCATCCATGATGATTATTACACATAGCCACACTAACATCCTTGTCCTTCTCTAATCTCCTACCTAATTCATGCCTTATTCACTAACTAATTCAACTTATAGTATCCTAAGGTACCTCAACACTCATTGGAAACTAATCAAAATCCATCTGGCCTACCCCTGCTCATTAATTTCCTCTAAACTCCCCTCTCGAGGCTACTGGCCTCGGCACTTAGCCTGACTCTACTTACAGCCTCTGGCCTCGGCATTTAGCCTGAATCTGAATCAGCCTTCGGCGAACCTCCTTCAAGCCTCTGGCCTCGGCATTTAGCGACGCTTAGCCTGAATCAGAATCAGCCTTCAGCGAACCTCCTTCAAGCTTCTGGCCTTGCATTTAGCGGCGCTTAGCCTGAATCTGAATCAGCCTTCGGTGAACCTCCTTCCCGCCTCTGGCCTCGGCATTTAGCCTGAATCCACACTTCAGCCCAACCTAATTCTCTTTGAAGCATACCCCCCTGGCCGCACCTGCAGCTGTAGCAGCTATCTCCTTTGGCCGAGAGCCCCCTCCCTCGAACCTGCAACCCGAACATCCCCCTGGACTTCCCTCTCCCTGGATTCGGAGATCCAGGGCCTAATCCTCACCTGGGCCCCCTCTTCCTTGAAGTCACCCCCTCAAGTCCTAAAATGGACACTTTAACCGGTTACAAGCCTTGAGAATTGCACACAACAAAACTAAGAACTTAAAACTAATGCACTCGTTTCATTTTGTTTTGATTTTTTCTTTTCTCTCAACGTTCCTAAGACTAGAGCAATTCACATAATTCAATCTACACTTAAGGGCTTCACCCGTTGGGTGTTCTACTCACTAGCTCAATTAAATACAACTCTAAGCTTTTGGCATTCTTAAAGCTAAATTCACTTGTGGGCACATAATTGGGCTCACACCTAACCACAACCTATAGAGGTCATCCCCCATAGTAAATATCATGTAACTAATGCTCAAGAGCACCGGGCATTGACCACGGTAAGTTCTATGAAACTTAACCCTCAAGACCATCGGGCCCTAGAATCGGGCCTAACCACTTTACATGTGACAAGGTTCAGCCCCAAAAAAGTTCATAAACTGGGGCCGGATTGAGGGCTTAATCGAGCCGGTGCTCGGGCCAGCCCCAGGCCGTGTGTAAAGTGGCCCTAACGGCCGGTTCACAGGGGTCCCAAGCAGCGAATTTTTTTTCATTTTTTACTGGGAGGTGAAAAGACTATTTTAATGGTATTTTACATTGCAATTTTGGCTATATGAGCAGATTAAGAAATTGTAAATATTGCGATGAAATGTGTGGTAGAATAAATTTGCCGCTATTTTAAAATGGCCATAGAGAATTGTAAATGCGATACTTGTTTGAATGGCTTTTGGAACTTTAGCTAAGTGAAAAAACAAAATATTGCAAGGCCACTATTGGAACAAGGAAATGCAGCAGTAAATATGCAAAATTACATCCCACAAATCTTTGCAGAAAAAAATTAGGAGGAAACCACTTCTTTATTCAGAATGGCATGCATTGCCAATAAGCCATGTGAAACGTAGGCTCTTAAAACTAGAAAGTTATATAAGTTCCTTGTATTCTGAATAATAATGAAGAAGTGGGGAAAACCCCCTAAATGTTTCATTCTATACAAATCAAACACCTAGTGCATATCAGCCCCACTTCGGCTTGCAAGCTCTCCAATCTGAAACAACTTCCTTGTATGGGAATGATGTCAATGTGTAGTGTTTTTGTGCGAACATTGTTGTAGCAAGAGGCAAATGTTCAGTTAAGCGGTTGCAGAGTTTGTTCTTCAAGAAAGAAACATTGGAAAATGTTATTTCGTCTTCTACTCTCCCAAGAACCTACAAAATGGGATGCAGTGAGACAAAGTCAGTAAGAAGCCAACATGCATTCACAAACATGAATACACAAAGTATGAGAAATTTTAATAAAGTATTTTTTTTCAAAAGTTAACCCCTTACATGGATCATCGCAATTTCTGCGAGCTTTAAAAACTCAGGAAACATACCCTTCAAAGGGCCAGATTGCGCCAAGGCACGCCACAGTTTGGTTAAGGGATGAATGTGTATGTCCATAGCCCTCATTGCATGAGGAGAATTATTGACCATAGCCACGGTAAACCAATGGAACTGCCGATCAAGTGCCATTCCACTCAACACTGCTGGATTTGTATCATAAACATGTAGAGCACTAGAGATATCCTTGGTGTGACCATATGTTTGCTTCAAAGTGTTCATGTACCCTATGAGTTTGTCCTCATGCCCTAGCTCAAGCCAAAATTGAGGATATACAATGGATAGTGCATCCATTACCTCACTAGGGGGGAACCTATTTTCCAATTCCATCACCATCATGGCTGCAGCATCTGCAAGCAAAAAACCAAGGCATTAGACGCATGCTCCTAGATGCAAATAACTAACATCAAAAGATGTAAAAACATAAACAAACAAACAAAACTAACAACAAACACATACCTGCAACCTCAACCTTCACCTCTGATATCATTATATCAAATAACTCTCTTGTCACAAAGCTCCTCATGTGTGTGACATGATCAATGCAGGTCGCATTGAGGTGGGAGCCGACTGAAGTTGACAAATGGGCCTCAAAAACCAAGTGCTCAACACAATCATTCATTTTTGGATGCCACCTTAGGCGGATGCTCTCATGCGAGAGTTCACATATCTTTTTGAAACATGAAAATGCATCTGAAATGAATACATTTTCTGTGCAATACAAGTCATTCACATCTGAAATACAAAGGCTCAATGCCCTTGTGAAATCACACACATAAACACTAGGGGATTGTGCAAAAACAACCAAGGCTTTCACAGCCTCTAGAAGAGGTAGCACTGCAGCCAAGGTCAGTAAACACTTGATGTCAATCATGAGTTCATAATTTACCTTGGCTATCGGGATTGTTGGTTTAACAAAATGACCAGAGTACATCTTCACCAAAAGGGTGCGGTACTCTGACAAAACACGTTTCAATGGACTCAACATTGAAATCCACCTCGTTTTTACATTTTGAAGAATTTTCCTACCTTTAGACTCAAGCAATTCAACAAGCTTTTGGAGCTCCAAATGACGTTTTGGAGACTTACTGAAATACTTGTGTAAGGCAACTAATAGGGTTTCTATCCTAGCCACCATCTCCATATCTGATAGACATTGCACTGCAAGGTTGCTTCAATGTGCCACACAATGCATGCCTTGCATGTGTGGCGCATGAAAAACCTGCAGCTTGCTAGTGACATCATTTCTCTTCCCTTGTAAAACTGATGCACCAAATGCCATGAATCGGTCTCTAATCTAATGTGGGGTCAACCCACCTTCGTTAGTGAGTGCACCAAGAATCATCTTCATTATGTTATCAGCATCACCACCCTCAGTCACACGCTCTAAGCACAAAAACAATGGCACTCTTTCCCAATCTTGAATTGTGTAAACATGTATGTTAATCCAAGATTGGTTGTCTAGCGTTGTGACTTCATTGCAAGTGATAGAGAAGTAAGGGGCTGCACATATTACTTCTTTGGTCTTTGTTTCCACAACATTAAACAAACTTTCAACCATTTCCCAACCCAACCCCTTGGTCCAATGCTTCAATGGAACCTGCACATACACTCAAGTGCCATTTCTAACCAAAATGATGTTTCAAACCAAAATGGATGACATCACCAACTCAAATTGGAAGGAAAGTACACAATATTCATTGAAATGAGAGTTTTCCAATGAATTGGGAGTACATAAAGCAAACTATTAATCCAAGAATGACGTAAAAACCACTGGAAAGTTATAGAATTCAAGCACAAAAATAACATTTGATTTCCCGCCGTAAATTGCGGAGTGATGTGCTGCCTAAAATTGACCATTTAGGACAACAGTTCATGTTGACTCGACCTGAATTGGCATGTACAATATGGCTGCAAATATAGTATTATTAATATTTAGGTCGACTCAACCTAAATCGACAAACTTGTTCTTCTCATTTAGGTCGACTCGACCTAAATCGACAAACATGTTCTTCCCATTTAGGTCGACTCAACCTAAATCGACAAACATGTTCTTCTCATTTAGGTCGAGTCGGCCTAAATCAACAAACATGTTCTTCCCATTTAGGTGGACTCCACCTAAATTGACAAACATGTTCTCCTCATTTAGGTTGACTTCACCTAAATCGACAAACATATTCTCCTCATTTAGGTTGACTCCACCTAAATCGACAAACATGTTCTCTTCATTTAGGTCGAGTCAACCTAAATTGATAAACATATTCTCCTCATTTAGGAACGCCAAGGAATTGCAACAGCTCTTTTATGGGTGGATACTCTGTCATAGGCCTTCCAAATTGCAACAAATAGAAGATGATTGCCATTTGCACTTCCTTGCGTTTTGGAGGAGCCCCCGCTGCAACTAGGATTTGGATATTACCAACGGGCAACACTGCAAATGACCTCTCAACGCGTTTGTGCACTGAATTCTGGTCCCAAAACCACTCACCCTTCTTGACCTTCAAAGAAGGTAAGTCATTGTGGGCTCTCTTCCATCCTTGGTGTTTTTTAGGTTGTCATCTTTTGCATCCAATATTTTTCTCTACCATTTATTTTAGAGCAGATTACACATCGAACTTTGTCGAATGTACCATCTCCTTCAGGGTCATGCTCAGACCATGGGTATTTTGCTGACCAATTTTCTTGAAACCTGCACCAAGACCAACAAGGACAAATGAGAAGCAAGGCAAAGTCGAAAGCATGAAGTACTTGGACCTACCAAAAAGACAGCAAAAAAAACAGCCAAGGTTTGGGATTTAGGTACCTTCTTTTCAAAACTTTTTGCTTCTTGGTTGGAGGTTCATGTGAGGTGGGTAGCAATTGGATGTCCGATTGCTCATGGAGGCCATCAAAGTTGTTGCTACCTCCACTCGAAGGCACATCGACAGTGTTTTGGGATCCACTGATGTTGACATCAACAAACTCATATGGAGCAAAAACAGGCGTTGGGGTGGGAGAAGAGCCCCCTGCACAAGCGGATGATTTCTTTGCCACAACGTCCTGCATCGTGGCAGTTGATAATTCTCCCCTAGGGGTGATCATCAACACCCTCTGTTTGAAGGATGGACGCTTCGATCTGGAACTGGACGCGGATGCCATGGTGGCGCAATGGCACAAGGGCGCTTACAGCACCAAGAACTCTAGGACTGCGAGGAGCTCGAAGAGCTGAAGTGAGAAGGTCAGGAGCAAGAACGACAAAAGCCGGAGCGACAAGTGCAAAGAGCAAGGCGAAGATCAAGAGTGAGAAGACTAAGACCAAGAGCGGGAAGAGTTGGAGCGGGAAACGCGAAGAGCAGGGCGAAGATCAGGAACGAGAAGACCATGACCATGAACGAGAAGAGCAAGCACAAACATGAAAATGTTAGTTCTAATTCGTGAATGGAAATGGAAGTTGCGAAGTGCCCATACTTGATTGAGAATTCGCCTCCATAAATATGATGCCGCCACTCCCACCTCTACAACACCCACTTCCTACACCCACACTCACCCTCATTAGTGAATGCAATGCGCATTGTGCACAAACCCTACCTACAAAACGTCCAACATTGAATGTGGCTCCAACTTCGACGGCTTCAACATAATAACCATGCACAACACTGTCTATCAGATATGGAGGTTGGAGTGTGGACTCTGGAGTCTAGAGAGAATGGACGACAATGCCAAGGGGCCCAACTTCGCAATGAGGAGCTCCAATGATGTAGTCTAGGATGAATGGTCCAACGATGCACAACTTTGAAGCGATGGATGGGCAGGGACGTGAGGGAGTGGAGCGATGGATGACAAAATCAACCTAGCCCAACGGCGAAGTGAGGCTGGAGGCGGGAGGCGGGGGCGGCAAATCCCAACTATGGGCGATTTGATTAGGGCAGATTTAGGCGATTTGATTAGGGCTAGATTTGATTATTATAATAGGGAATTTCGTACCATCATTTAGTTTATAGCATTGAGTGCGAAGAATCGCCCAAAATAAAATTCGTTGGTCCCAAGCCCTGAGTCCCAAGTCACTTGAGGTCAATCCATGGAATCTCATGCCCCGATCACACCAATGTTTCCGTCCGGTTCTAGCTGTGAAATTGTTGGGGATTATGTTGACAAATAGATGTTGGTCCACCACTTTTCACACTATTACAACCGGAGATGCCACGGATGGTGCTAGTAGTGGCGGGTGTGATAAGCAGCGGGGACTCACCACTTCACACATGTCCCAAGTCCTAAGTATGACATGGATGCCTACATGGCAACACTCTTTGGAGGTGAGGCTTGGGACTTGTGTTGAGAGTTGGGTCGAGCAAAAGCTAGACCCAACTCTCAACACAAGTCTTGCGAATTTTTGCATAAAATAATCAAGATCCAACTTTAATGATCATACCACCAAATCGGCCTGGCCTCTAGGTGTAAAGGGGTTGGGACCGATTTGAGCCTTGTGGCTAATCACAAGTGAGGATTTCAAGCCTCTTACACAACAAATTGGCCCAGCCTCTAGGTGTAAAGCGGCCCTTAATTCATCCAAATGAATATGTGGAGTTCTTGAGTTGTATGAAGTGAAGTGAAGTGAATATGTTCAGTTCACATTACAAAATAGGGTGCGTAGAATATTGGATACCAAGTGCGTTGTCCATAGCCTTTAGAGCCCGCTTCTAAAAACAAAAGTTAACAATAAAACTATACAGTAAAAAATAATTGTACAATTAAACGATATATTGTACACAATTTGATGTTTTTATACATAAAATTTGTAAGGAAAATTTACAGTACTGGTCTTGACCATACTATAAAGTTGTTTGTGTGTCTAATTTTGACAATTTGTACTCAAAATAAACAAATAAATAAATACAACCAATGTGAAGGTGCATTGTTCAACTTCCTTATTGAGGATTATCCTAAACTTGCAATTTGTGCCAATCCCCCCCCCCCAACCTAGTATTAAGGTGCATGTCTCAAATGGGGACAACGAGAAAACATCAATTTTAATGTATATATGTGAAGTTCTTGGAACGAGAATCTATTTATTTTCTTAAGTGCATATGTCTACGCTCTTTGAAACCAATTGCTTTGGATAATTAAGTCGATATATGTTTTGTAAGCGATGACATCTATATATACCATGATACGCATGTATAGTGTGAGTCTATTACCAAGAGTTATAAGTACCACGCATGTAACATGTGAGTCCGTGGAAATTAATGATTTACTTAGATAGATTTTTGGTGCAAGTGTGACATAACATTACTCAAATGATGAGTTGTGTTCATGGGCCTGACAATGGATTCAAGAATAACGGCTTTAGATGTCGGAATCCCAAGGCCGGGGATTCGTGGCACTCAAGTAAAATCATCCATGCGGATGAAAAAAAATGCAAGAATCATCTAAATGACTATTTTAAGGCAAATTGATTCCGGAAATAGAGTCAAAGGCCCCGAATTAGTCTAGTGACGTCACATTCAAATGAATCGGCCCTCAACCCCATAGGGGGGCTTTTTTTATTGGAGCCACTTCATCCACGATATCTTGGATGGATGTTCCTTAGTGAGTGCCACGAATCCCCAGCCGAATCCCAATGCTTCATACTAAATACGAAGTCAGGGCAGATGAACACAACTCATTAGTTGAGTAATGTTATGGATTGGGACTAGAGTGAAAAACATGGGGGGTTGGGGGGGGCTATAGATTTGGAGAGGATGGGAACAAGGTGAGGCCTCTAACGTCTCTCTCATAGCTCATGGTTGGGAGGTATGAATGCTTATAAACTTTTGGAGTTAACATACTACAATGGTATTAGGGATTGAGAATGGAATGCACTCAATAAGCTAGTTAGTGAAACACTTGGATGCTTTAATATAGAAAGCAGTTGCGTGCACACATATCATAGGATGTTGTCTAGTTTGACACAAAATAATTGTCTTTTTGGAAGAAAAAAATAGTCACATGTTGTATTCACATTGGTTCAGACCATGTTCAATCCAACATGAAAATTAGCTTTCGGCACTCAAAAGTGTTGAACTAGACAACACCCTACAATATAAGAAAACATTAACTTTCTTAAAAAAATTAACACTTGAGCCATGTGTCTGGGAAATAGTTTGTTTTTATCACAACATGGGTGACTCTCCATAAGATTTCCTTCTCTCAACTAAGTTGGGGTTGGCATAGGATCGGAGGGCACTAATGTAGATGGTTCTTAAATGGTTTCTTTCTCCAACTAGCCCACTTCTCGTAGGATATGAAAGATGTGATTAGTAGAAGACAGTTTGCAACTCCAAATGAAGGCCATTGCCACTTTTCCTCATAAATTTTGGAGCTCGTATATTCATCTCATCAACTATCAAAGTAAGGATTATTGTGTTCATTAAATGGTCATATAGGTCCCCTCAATTATGTTGACTATCAAACTTAAAATGGGTATCATACTTTGAGCATGCAGTCCAATTTTTTTTCCAAATGTATCTATGGTATTCATTCTTGGAGCCACACCAAACCATATACCCCTCAAATATAGATGTCCTTATAAGAATAGTAGTTGAATAAGGGTTGTCTATCTTAGAGCTAATGAATCAAGTTTGGAAGGGGGCCAATATATACATATAAGGTGACATGCCTAATTTAGTTAGTTCTCTTAATTGGACACCTATATTTGAGTGGTATGTGGTTAGGTGTGGTTTTAAGAACATATACTTAAAATACATGTATTTAAAGTAGATCAGATTACGAGCTCCAACTATGACAACCATGCTAGATTCAATAGTCAACAAATTTGGGGGTGGGGGTCCCTATATGACCATTATGAGCACAAGAATCTTCATTTTGACAATGAATAAGACATTCACATGAGCTCTAGAAATTAGGAGGAAAACGGCTATGGCCTGGATTTGGATCTGCTAATTATCTCGTGTTAATCATGTGTTTCATATCCTAGGAGAAGTGGGCTACATTGATTATCCCAATTAGTGTGTGTGGTACTAATTCTTGAAACACATACTATTTAGCCAAATCTCATAATTAGCGAATGTTGAATGTTTTTATTATGTGATTCTAAATTCATGAACATAACATTAAGTAGCAATGCTAGGAGGGTGCCCTTTGAGTACCCGCAATATTACCTCAACAAGAAGGGAAAAGCTTGCAAAGCAAGGGTGAAATGAATGGATAATTAATCAAATATAGTAGCTTCAAAAAGGCATCAAAAAGGTTTCCAATGCGGGTGTTGGGAGACGTTTCCAAAAAGTGCAACTACCTTTATGACCTCACCAACTTTCCCATTGCTTTATAGCTATTTAGGTTTGTTTAGATTGTAATTTAGCCTAGATTAGAACCTTTACCACCACTTGGCATTAGTTTTGTCCTAGAAACCGACATAATTAATTATAAGCATTGAAAGCAACTACCCAAATAAATTAAAAATAGCCTACGTAAAACCCAAAAGTAGTGCTACCTTTACTCTTGAAAGAGCATCAAACCATCACACGCCGGTTTGATGCTCTTTCGAGAAGGTCATTCCGGGCTTGCTACTTAATATTATGAATACGTGCTCATTTACCATAGATTTCAAGAAAATTAGCGTGTGCTCTAAAGGTGCTTGGAAAGTGACAAAAAACTTTATATGCAAACACATGCTTGTCATCATTAAGTTACTTAGCCCTATGGTTTTAATTTTCTATATTTAGCACTTGACATGGGCCTCCATCGTCTTAGGTAATAAGACGAAACTAACATTGGGCCCATGGCATGGAAAAGACAAGGGCCCATGGCAGGGAAATGCCATTTTAATATATTTTTAATACAATTATTTTGGGGGGTTGTGCGTGATATGGCGGCTGACATACATTACAAAAAAAACAGCATAATTCAAAAAACTAGTATAATGATACAATTCAAAAAACCAGTATAATGTCTAAATCCCTAAAAGTAGAAAATATTAAACTACTCAAATTAATAATATTAAATGGATAGTAAAATAATAATTTTAAAATTAAATTAAATTAAAATGATAGGATATTAAATTAAAGTAAATTATTATAATATTAAAATTTTAGTATAACACTAATAAATATAAAGATAGTAAAAACATATATCATAATAAATAATAAAATAATAAAACGTGAAATGATCTAGAATATGTATATAAGGTTGTTGTATTTAGCAGACTTTCGTTTGTCTTGTAAACATGTTGAAGCATTGTGTAGTAATGTGAGATTTTTTTTAGCAACAATGTAGGGATATATTGTGAGGTAAAGTAGGAACCCCTTGGGTTTCCAAACCAAAGGTGGTTTTGTACGTACTTTTGAATCACAAATATTAATTTTAAGATTCGAAAGTCTTAGTGAGTGAAATGAATTTAGATAGTCTTATATATATCTAAAAATCCACTCCAAGCTTAATTACCGTGGATTGAGCAACTTAGATCCTTGTAATACATTTAAATCAATACAATGCAAACTAATGTAGTTTAAAACCTATTGTGATCATTTATAAGTCTAAGTAGATTATATAGAAAATGTAAGAAAAATGAGGTTTAGGGCTGCTTCATGGAAATGCTTATAACTTAACACTATAATTTTAAATGAATTAAAACTACTTAGACTAGAAAGATAATTTCAAAAAATATTTATATATATAATATTTTAAAAATGATAACTATACAAAACTGTGATAAACCTTAAAAGCTAGATGTTTTTAGATAGACAACTTTTTAAGTACTTCATGAAAATCTCGATAACTTTTGAACATGATTTTAGATGATTTTAAAACAACTTGGACTGCAAAAAATTCAAAGACCTATATATATGTATAAAGTTTATAAAAAAATTGAATGCTTTGAGAGCCCTTGGTGAGTCTTTGAAGTCAATTGTGTCTAACAGTCCATGGGCTTCAAACTACTCACTTCTATCAACTTGAAATTATCTAATATCCAAGTATCTTTTAGAAACTAACTAAAAATTAACGATTCAAGAATACAAGTCAAATACTTAAACAAAAAATAAACAAAAAAAAATTATTTAAAAAAAAAATTCATTTTTTCATTTCTCATAACACTAAAACTATTATTCAAATGCCTCACATCAATTAATCCTATGTAATATTTTATTCAATAGTATCACATTATGATATAAAAGCTAGTAACTATGTCATTCGCTCAAGTGAGAGTAGACCGAAGATAAGATTAATGTTGCATAAGATGATGAAATGAAGGGACTAGCCTTTGGAGGTCCGAACCTTCCGAAGGCCGAAGTCGGACGAGATAAGTAAGAAATATCAATATAATATTGAAGTGATGTTGGAGTCGAAGTTGAACTTTTTTTAAACGGTTGTCTCAAAAGGATTGGGATAAGCCTCTTCGTTGATTTGGGCCTCGGTTGACTCGGTGGATTCATTTGCATTGGATTTTTTTCTTAAAATCTTAGTTCCCTCGAACTTTCATCTGATTAATTTTCATCCGTCCGTTGACTTATTAGTGTCGAAAACCACTTGTCAATAGATCTTTCTATCGTCGAGAAAATCTATGTGAAATCAAAATAAGATTTCAACTATAGCTATAAAAGTCAACTTGTCCCCCACTATGTCCAATCGTCGTAAGTATCTTTACTTCGGAACTTTTTGGGATGATATTTGGTTGAAAATGAATATCCTTTGATCCAATAATCATGTAAGCCAACTAAATATTTCATCGTTAATATCTAATTTAACTTAATCTTCCTAAATAATTCATAAATAAGTCATTAAAGTTTGTTACTTAGATCCATTTCCCTCTAAATTAATTTCTATTATTAAAAATTCATAACAAAACATATTATTATTTAAATAATCCAAATAATATCAATATAAAGATTATTTGATAGAAGAATCAAATAAACCTTTTACATGTACTGCAGATGAAAAGTCACGTATAGAGCCACAAAGAGAGTGGTCACAAAGTTCACAATGAATAGAAAAATATAACAATTCTATTTTTAGATATAAATAATCATACAATTTTGAAATGTTGCATGGTTCTATTCGCTCCCTTCTCATTCTAGTATATTTTGTCGTCCGCCAATGTTCAATTTTTGGAAGATCGACAAATGGATGAGCATCTTGAAGTAGCATGAACAACATTAACAACAAAAATAACATCAATGACAATATCAACAGTAAAACATGTTCATAAAAAAAAGTAAGTAACAAAAAAAACCGAAGAAGATGAAGAAAACAAATAATGATATTATTGAAGTCGGTAAATCCGAAGAAGAAAAAAAAACAACGAGGAGAAAATGGAGGGACTTGAGGTGCATCACCTCATTGGCATTCGAGGCGACATGAACGAAAAATTTGTCAAAACCGCAAACAAACAAGGTAAATATTTTTAACAAAACTATTTTTCAAAACAATAATAAATTTATTAAAAAATTAAATTATTTTTAATAAAATATAAATTGAATGAGGTTGAATACGAATATATGTGGGCATATGAGGGCATATATAGACCATATGATGATGTTGTAGAAGGCCTTATTCTAAAACAGGGTCGGACACTGTCGTAGAAGCTTCAAGATTTGTCTTCTGTTCTTATGCAGTCTTTCACATGCATGAGGTTTCGAACCTGTGTCGTATCCAATCAAAATTTCACCGGTCCTACTATTCAATATGGTTTATCGTATGTATATTATGTGGTTACATTATAAATATTGTATTCAATGAAAAATATTGCATTTATAGATTAATATTGTTTTTACAGAGCATGTCATTTTTGCAGACCAAGTCTATTGCTATGTTTCATGTAAGTTTTTACAGTGTTATTATCATATGCATATGTAAATACTTGGATTGAATTGTAGATTCACTTGGTAGCTGCAATCAAAAATTTTAATCGATCATGGTTCTTATATAAAAAAAATACAAAAGTATTATGAAATAATAAATGTCTGATAAGAGGATAAATGAAATTTATGGATCAGATAGAGTTCACGAATGTAAATGGTTTCAAAAAATGAATGAATGGCGTGGAAGTAGAGCAAGTGTACATAATCAGTTTCCAACAAGTACAATATAATCACTTTCAAAAGATGTTATTCCATCTATACCTATATTTTGTCAAACAATATGAGTTACTATATTAACAACAGGTGGATTACAAGACAAAAAAAACTCAAGAAAATATCGAAAGTTTATTGGAACAAGTTGTCAACAATTCCGAAGTTTTTTTTGCGTCATTCCAAGAATATATTTATTTTCTTAAGAACATGGACAGAAATTTTATTGATCTCTTAGATAAATTTTAGTTACTGTTCTATTACATCACTATTATTATTGCTATATGTATCTAATATACCGGATCTATTCCATAATTTTATACTGCCACAAAATTTTTACCATAAATTGTGTATAATTGTGGTTTCCCTTAGAAGGTCATTTGCCTTCTCATTTTTTCTCAATAAAAATAAATATGTTTTTACATCATTTATATCATCTAAAATTGGAGTATCATCCTTGCCAAAATTCTTTTTTTCACTTCAGCAAACTCTATTTTTTGTCTCCGCAGTTCACTTCCTTCTCGTAATTCTCCTTCAGTAACTCTTGTAGCTAGTTTGTTTTCTACTCCTACAATCCAGTCCTCTTTGATCCCTTCATTATTTATGATACATAAATTATATAACACTATACATGTGGTCACAATATCTGACATATTCTTCAATGGTACCTATAATCGTCTCATTATCAACCTCCATCTATCTTTCAGTATACCAAATGTCTTTTCTATATACATTCTAGTTGAAGACTGGATGAAATTCCAACTTGTTTATTTCTCGGACAATGCAGTCTTCCCACCCTTAAACGGACAGAACATTCACGGCCTCACCAGATACGCATCGTCTCCAATAAGTTTGTATGGTTGGAATTTCCCTCAATACATGCTCGTCTAATTTTTGTCACCTGAAATACATCCCAATCGTATAATCTTCCTGCCAATCCGAATTCATAATCCCAAAACATATAATCTGGTCCAACAATTCCCTTGTAAAATTGCCGAGTGGAATAAATTTCCTATAATAATAGTCTTCTCTACCGACCACCATAGCTAAAACAAGACTATACAAACCATTTATTGCCCCTATAACGTACGGTATACCATGTAGTTGTTCGAACCTTGTACTACAAATCTGGACATCCGTTCTTGACTCCATATGCTTCTCTCTATATGCCCCATACTCTCATAAATCAAGCTCAAAATTGCAAACTTCTTCCATTCTCCTTGCAAAAGCAATGCTTGAATGTCTACAACATGTTTCACGAGCATGCACAAAAATATGTATAATCCTAAAAACAAAACAAGGCTCCTCTTCCTCTCCTCCATTGCAACCATGCTTGCTGAGATTCACAGTGAAAATAAGAAGAAAAAAACAAGTGAGGTCAAGACAAGACTAGTGAAGCCAAGAGAATGGTCAAAGTTGATATTTTTAAAAATTGCCCTTATTTGTGCATATATTAAAAAAACCAGCACCTTCACTTTTTGGTCCATGGTCTATCTTCTTGGTCCACATTCGGTTTACACCTAGTGAGGGGCCCAAGGCTCTCAAAATTAATTTTTTATGAAGTCGGATCATGAACTCAAACCATTGACAGAGGTCATCTTCCATGATCTGACTTCATGGTCCATAGTGTAAACTGGCCCTAAGGGCCACTTCACACATGAGCCAAGAGCCATGACCTTGTAATGGTGAGGACCTTTGACTCTCATCCAAAGGTTGTACCATGGGTGTTGGGAAAGCCATTTTATGTAGTCACGGGCCCTCAAGCATAGTGTGAAGTGAGAATGGACCATGTTGCGGGACCATTGCATATTTTGTTGGCGGAAAAAGAGGGGAGGATTTGGTTTAATATAATATGTTTCAAACTCTATCAATTTAAGAGAATTATTTGGTGGTGTTTTTCTGTCTTTTGGAATTTGTTTTGGAATCTGCCTTGCAATCTGCCTTGCAATCTGCCTTGCAATCTGTCATGATGGAAAAAATATTAAAAATGTCATAGTCTCATGGAATTTGCTTCAGACCCACCTTGTGGAGGTGGGCCTGATGATAATTTTGAGAGACCATGAAACCTTATCCATAGTCCACCATTTAGGACTCCATGTAGACTTTTCATCCACGAACTTTTCTTTGGGCCTTCAGGCCTTCACCTTTGTGTGTGAGGGCCACTTCACACACAAGGTTGAAGGCCCCTGACCATGGCAATGTAAGAGCTCTCATTGGTCGAAAAGGCGGAGACCGTCCAAGTTCACTTCACACTAGGAGGTGAAGGCCTAAAGGCCCAAAGAAAAGTTCATGGATGAAAAGTCTACATGGAGTCCTACATGGCAGGTTGTGGATAAGGGTGCATGGTCTACCGGAATTTGCATCAGGCCCACCTCCAAGAGGTGGGCCTAACGAAAATTCCGGGAGACCATGAATTTTTTAATATTTTGTCCAGCATGACAAATTTCAGGACAAATTTCAGGGTAGATTTTAGGAAAGATTCCAAAATAGATTCCAAGACAAATTCCGGGACAAACAAACACCACCAAGTGATTCTCTTAAATTGATAAAGTTTGAGACATATTATATTAAACCAAATCCTCCCCTCTTTTTCCGCTAACAAAATATGCAATGGTCCCGCAACATGGTCCATTCTCACTTCACACTATGCTTGAGGACCCGTGACTACATAAAACGGCTTTCCCAACACCCATGGTACGGCCTTTGGATGAGAGTCAAGGGTCCTCACTATTACAAGGTCACGGCTCTTGGCTCATGTGTGAAGTGGCCCTGAAGTGAACTTGGACGGTCTCCGCCCTTTCGACCAATGAGAGCTCTTAGATTGCAATGGTCACGGGCCTTCAGTCTTGCGTTGAAGTGGCCCTAATATTCCTCGTTCAAAAGACCTACAAGGTCAGATTCCACGCCAAATGTAACCTCCAAGAAGTCTTACATGTCAGGCTGACTGGAGACACGTGGACCCCACCGCCTTAAATGTCAATGCCAATAATTACATCCATCCATCCACCACCCAGAAACGTTCATCCAACGTATCCGTTGCCGCTAACATTTTCCATCCAGCTGATTCATCCAACGGCCGAATGACGCGGCCTAAATTTTGCCGCTCAGATGAAAATCCAACGGCTACACCAGACACATTAACTGCTCCGTCTACAACCCGGGCTCCCCTACCCGCCCGGTCACCCGTCCTCCCGGCCCCACATATCGCCGCACCATCAGGTCACCACCCGCCACTTCACCGGGCCAGCCCCCCCGTCACCCCAACCCCAACGCCTTCCACCCGCCCAAGCGCCGGGCCCTTGCAAGGGGTTCCTAACGGGAAGATAATTTTGAACGGGATGGGAACTGGAAGTTCCGGTCACCAGTTGGCGGGTCGATTCAAACGGGACCCGCGCTGCGACCCGGCCCGTGCTTATTTCCTCCTCCTTCGTTGTCTTGTTCGATCTTTCTCACTTCTATGTGTATGTGATATGCGTCTCGCCCTGATTTGCAAATCCTATTTCGGTCTCTCGCGATCTGAAGAAGCGCCACTTTCTTTATTAGGCCTCAGCATCCCCCAGGTATCTCATCAGCCTTGCCTATCATTCTTCCTTGACAAATTTGTGGGCTGCGGTGCGGCGCCGTGGTTGCTTGTCAGGTTTGGAGGCGTTTGTGTTGCATTTGAAATTTGGAGGCATCTCAATCTTAGTAATGTGTATTTGAGAATTGTAAGTAGGACGATTGCATTCTAGAGGTATGTGTATATGTGTAGGCGCTCTGTGCCGGATCTGAAATGGCGATTTGAACTTGGACTGCGAGACCTCTGTTTCTGAGGTGTTCCTACAGGTTTGAAGGCATTTTCAGAGATTGCGTTTTTCGTTTAGGAGCTGTGTTGAACGATGGTTGTTCGAATCTGTTGCTCCTACCGAATGCATTGTTGTAGTTGGTCGATGTTCTGTGTCGACGATGAGGTTTATCGGTGTAATTATATGTGTTTTCTTTAATTTGATAGTTTGTGTTTTTATTTGCTCTGGTAGTAGATCTAGGTGGTTTTCGTCAATGTGAGTGCAGATTTGGCTATGTGATGTGGCTATGTTCACAATTGCATGCCTTCTTAAACTGACATCATAATTCTTTTCTTGATTTGCCACCAGCAGCTGCCTGGACCTACTACATTCCACACATATCCTTAAGTCTCTTATGACTCGAAACATACACAATCGTCACAACGAGTTTATTGCTCTGCTTGTTCGAGGAGTCGCTGGAGCTTCTGCGGTTTTCCTGTTCCTCCTCTGTTCAATCACTCCGGTATAACTTTCCCATTTGAGGCACGAGACGCCACACCGTCACCATGCAGGATCTTTTGCAGAAGAAGTTCGCCCAGGGCATGGCCTACGTGGACCTGAAGAAGAATAACCTGAAAGATGTCGAGGCTGGCCAGGACCAGGAAATGGACACAGTTGATACTGAGAAGAACTTGGCCCAGTTCTTTGATGAGGTTGGGCAGATCAAGAGCGAGATGGAGAGGATTAAGGAGCTCCTTGTGAAGCTGCAGGACATGAACGACGAGAGTAAGACCGTTCACAAGGCCCAGACCATGAAGCAACTACGGGACCGTATGGACAAGGATGTCGCAGTGGTAAGTTTCTCACTCCTGTTCCACCTACCATTTAGTGATGTTTGGTTCAACACCTTGAATGCCGCAAGGTGGTTTCAAAGAGCCAGGTCTTGATGGTATTGGGTCTTGTTGTAGTTGTCTCATAGGACATCAATTTAAAGGGAATGCCGTGTTCGGAGCAGGGTTGATGCTGTTCATGAAATTATAGCCTCTTCTTTTAGAAATGTCCGAATTTTGAGTCAAGAAAGTTTTGTGAGTATCTGACAAATCTTCTGTACATTCTCTCCTATTCGTGATTTTCTCAACATTTAAGTGGGCTCCCCAATTGTTAAGTTTTCGTGCCACGATGCCATGTACCTTTTCGGAGTGCACCGAAAGCATGTCGCATTGCTAAGCTTGTAATTCCTGTTCCATCTATTGATGATGGTCAGAAAATGCCAAGTCTTGATGGTATCGATCTTGCATGGGATGTCGAGTTTAGGGGAATACCTTCTACTACCGTTGGCATCCTGTTCGGGTCGGGCAATGACCGGATTGCAACTCACGAATTTGTAGCTCTGTTTTTTTTGTAATTCACGAATTTTCAAGTCAAGAAAGTTTGGAGACTTAACAAATTTGTCGCACATTCTCTCCTATTCGTGCTCCTCCCAATATTTACGCGGGCTTCCCAATTGTCAACTTTCTCGTACCATGATGCTATGTGCGTTTTCCCCATTTAATTTCGGCAATGTCATTTGTATTGACAGTGCTTGAACCGAATTTAGCAGAATTCCTCACAGGTTTCAGTCTGATGAGAATATCCTAGCTCTGTAGCCACAGACGTTCATCTCTGCGCATAGTTCCCCACAACAAGAAAGGTGGCGTAACCGATTTGTGCGTAATTCTAAAACGTGATTCTGGTGGCAGGTCAACAAAGTTGCGAGAAACATCAGAACCAAACTTGAAGACCTTGATAGGGCTAACCTCTCAAGCCGCAAGAGCCCAGGATGTGAGGCTGGCACCCCAACTGATCGTACCCGCATTTCCATCACTAATACTTTAAGGAAGAAGCTAAAGGACCTCATGGGAGAGTTCCAGGAACTTCGTCAGAGGATTATGGGGGAATATCGAGACACTATAGAACGCAGGTAGGATCTTACTCGGCCCTGAATTCAATGCATCTATCTGAGTATCCAAGAATCTATATTGATGTCAGGTCACAGTTAACTGTTTGTAAATCATACACTCGGATGTCCTGGCTATGCTGGTCTGAGACTAATATTATACATTCAGAGAGTGACTTGCACCACAGAGAGTGCCAGTATATCGAATTCCTTTAATACCATCTGGTTGTTGACATGCATGTTGTATCCACAGGTACTTCACCATCACAGGCCAGAAAGCTGATGAGAACACCATTGAGCAGATAATTGAGACTGGTGAGAGCGAGAAATTCTTGCAGAAAGCCATCCACGAGCAAGGCCGGGGACAGATTCTCGAGTCTATTCGTGAGATTCAGGAGAGACATGATGCAGTGAAAGAAATTGAGCGGAACCTGCTTGAGTTGCACCAGATTTTCATGGACATGGCAGTCCTTGTTGAGGCCCAGGGCGAGCAGCTCAATGACATTGAGTCACAGGTATTCTAGAGTGATTTCTTACCACCGAATTTATTTAGGTGTTAATAGTCCTCAATTGCCTAGGTTGACAAACTTGCTGATGAGGTTTGTTTGCCATGTTCCATATGAAAAGGAGATTTTAACAGTTGGACTAATGTGTGGTCCAATTGTCATATTGTATACTGAGGCTTGTTAAACCTTCTAATTATAACCTCAACCTCGTTTCTGGAGACTTATTAGATTGAACATTTATGTGCAGGTGAACAATGCAGCTACATATGTGGAGCGAGGCACCGGTCAACTTAAAACTGCGAAGAAGCACCAAAGGAACACCCGGAAGTGTATTTGTATTGGAATAATCCTGCTCATTATACTTATCCTTATTGTTGTCGTCCCTGTTGCCAAGAGCATCCATGATGCTGCAGTATCTGCAAACGGCCGTTAGATTATGATCTTAACGTTTCAACTCAATATGTGGGATGATTTAGAATACACATGCCTCCATTCAGTTCAGGGGATCTACAGTGACCTGTAGATGCGGTTGGGTTCGTGTCACTATATATATCTTTGTGTATAGTCAATACCTGATGGCAGTTTTGAAAGACTTGCTAGGACGGCTAAGAATGCTATGGCCTCCACAGCTTTCACATTAGCTAGTAGATTAGATCCTTCTTAGACTTACGGTAGCTCCTAGTTTATAGTCATCAATGGATGGCATTTGACAGTTTATCATGGTTCAAACAGAAGATTGGGGAGTGGAGACTAGGTTGATCTCTCTCACTCTGCGAGCACCCAAGGGTCTTAGTTCATTTAGCAGACTTGGAAGGCAAGCCAATTTCTTGCCCTCCCCTGTATCATTGAAACCTTTGTCCTAACGACTACCATGCAGAATCTGCAGTAACTTGCTAGTATTCATGGTTCACTGCTATTGTGAATGGAACATTGAGTTTTTGCAATTCAGTAGTGTATAGTTTTTTAAAGTCAATTTTCCTGTTATTCCTTCTTTCACTTAACCAGTTATTAAAAATACCTTAGTTAAGGAAACTACCCATAGTCTTGGTCCTACAACAATGTGTTTGCTAATCTACATATTCTCTGCATCACTTCCAGCAAGGTTAATTAACCTCGTGGTTTAGATCTGTGACCTTCGGCAAGGTTTATTAATTTGCAATAGAGTATATATATATCCCTTGAACCGAAAGGATTAGTAGTGACTGTAGTACCATTGAAAGGCTACTCTTTCTGAGTGGAAGCTCTGCTTAAGAATATGTGATCATGTCTTGCAGTTGACAACAGTAGTCATGTGAACCCATGTAGGTATTGAAGAAATTTTATTAGGAAAATGTACGAGTGCAAGGTGAGTTGCCAATTATTTTGTGGCATTAAGCTTGATTGATAGGTAAGGAGGTGGAAGAAGCATGTTCAGGGGGGAAGAAAGGTCGTTCATTTTGTTGACATTTCATCATTTGTGCCAGTGCTCTTGAAATGTCCTTTTGAGACTTTCGCTGTCCACCCCCTTGGTATGTATGCACCTCTGCAAATGATAACATTGAGTGGTGGTGACGATCAAACTTCTTTGAGAGCCAGGAAATCATTTGCATGCCATGCCAGGCTAGAACAACTCTGACCAGCAAAAGTTCTAAAACTGATGTTACAGTCGGATTACAGAAGAGTCCTATATTTCTTCCAAGGCCTATCCAATTATCTGGTGTGAAGAAAGTTGTTGCACGTTGTCTGGGTTTTCAATGTTGTCTAAAAGTACCATTTGTTTCCTGATGGGAAGAACATCAACTAAAATCTTTGTAGTTATCAAATACCTAGATACAATTTGTCATGTTTTATGGGTGTTTGACCAACTTCTAGTCACCAACTTGAACTCTGATCTTAGCATTGCATTCCTTGGCATAAGACCCTAGACACAATTTCTTACCGTACTAACTTCACAAGAGATGGCATAATTAACATGTTTGAGGCGCTGTTGCGCAGCTGAAGAAAATTGTAATGCTTTGTGTTTATTTAGATCAGTCATATATCCACCTACAATTATATTGAAAGCGCTGAATATATCATTATCAAACTTACTTTCAAGGATGAAATCAACTGATGGAATCAGATATGAATCAATTGAATATCACTACCAACATCCAGAAGCCCCATCCTGCGATAGAGGTCAGAAGCTTAGATTCATTTCAACGTCTGGTCAAGAGACATTACATGGCAACCCCTGCTCAACTGTAGTTTATAAAGCTAGACTGTGGTAACTTTTCCAATGACACTTCTTATGAATAAGTTTACAAGTGCTGGCATCCCAACTTACTTCTAGTTCATCCAAATGGCAATTATTGAAACAAAGTTTCGTATTATCTATATTCTACCATTTCTATAATGAAATATTGCAATGGATAAATGAAATATTTGGATGAAATTTCTCTTAGTAAATGACGGTAATTGTAACATTGTAATTTATATTGCCCAATTTTTTTTACAAGGAATGATGAATCATGTTAGATTTATTGCAGTGTTGGTGACACTGCACAGGCCGTTTACAATTTGTATTGAGCAAGACAAATAGAATTGGGACACCAAATACAATATTTAGTGTAGTTAGTTAGCGGTAATTTTGTTAGCGGACTGTTGCAGTCTACCCAGGATTTTGATGCCCCCTAAGGAATTTTATAAAATCTGGGTCATTTATTTGGTTTCGATCTTGTAAGTAAGGACACCACTTTCATACAGAGACTCCAAGAAGGAAAGCTGACACTCGCATGTCCCAACTTTGACCAAGGAAAAAGAATTCTTGGCGCGCAAATCCGCATACTATTCTTTATCCTATTTTACACTTTCAACATACTTGACACTGACTCGGAAAGGAAGTAGACATGTAGAGTAGAAAACGGGCCTTTAGTCAACAAAACAATGAAGTTAGTTGTGGCTCACCCACATCAATCATGATAGATGTAGACTAGGCAAGATGAAAGACACGACAAGGAACTTAGGGGCACCTTAGATGGGGGTCCACGGTCTAAGAACATAGGGACTGATTTTTTTTGGGCAAATTGAACCCTTGAGCTAGATCCTCTGTTGGACTTTATCTTTCAAAATGATTCTCTAAAACATGCACTCTCCTTTGAACTGCATTTCTTGGTTTGGACCAATAATGTTGCCTTTCAAAAAGATCTCATGTAGGAGATACCCCACTTTGCCTCTCCTTGGTCTTGGACCCTCATCTAAAGTGCCTTAGCAATGCTTGCCCTTGTATTGACAACAACAATCTTAACACCAACTTTGCACCGACTATACTGGGAGTTTTAAATTATCTTAAGTTTTAGCTTATGTCTCAACAACATGAGAGAAATAAGGGTGGGTTTGCACTAGGATCCTCTGGTTGGGAGCATAATTTTGGACCCAAGGAGTTTACACTAGGGTTTGGGTCCAATGTTTGAAACAAGGAAGTGGCATCACTTTCCCACCAAATCTTGGCGTTTCTCGTTGAATAAGTTACTCCTCCTAATTTGAGAAACCAATCTTCAAGCTTGGGTTCAATCTTGAGTCCAAAAGTAAGGTGAAATAAGGAATCTTTTAGTTCTCTAAGTTAAACCTAGAGGGGATTGGTAGCATGTTTCTACTCGTATAGCCAAGGGAGGGACTTAATGTGCTTCTTAGACATAGAAAAAATATAAAATTGAAGAGTTTGTTTCAAGTGAAGAGATCTACAGTAACATCATATCCAAAGAAGTGATAACAATAATAACAACATTATTATTATTATTATTATTACAAGACAAATGGATTTCCATTGCAAGAGACTACAATTACAATGACATTAAAGCCCCAAAGAGAGCCATGCTCGAAGGGGGTTTGGGCTGGTGACCAAAACAAGGACTCGAAAAGAGAAAACAAGGATAACTAGCCAGATACCCGAAACAAAATCAAGGTGGCACGAGCCACCAAGGAAGATGAGCACCTCACTCTCTTCCACCAAGGTTGAAAAACCAAAGGAGATAATTCTTGTGCACTCCTATGAAGGGAGGCCGAGATACTTGCCATTGGCCAATCTTTATCCATATGCTAACAAAGGATCTTGTGCAAGTAGGATTCTTGCAAGGCTTGGGGTCTACTTATGCAAGATCTTTTGCAAGTGTACCAATCTTATCGCCAAACTTCACATGTAGGTGTTGCTTTAGCATTGTTTTTGGAGGATTGTTAAAACGACCACACACTGGTCAAAACAACCACAATCAATATGTAGGGTGTCGAGTAGGCTTTGACTTTGTCAACCAAGCTGGCCAAGCGTATTAGTTTCAACACAGAGCTCTGCAAGTAGAAAGTAGAATTAAGACAATAGATTCAAAAGCATTCAAACTCTCTTCTTTGAAATAACCCAAACACATTAATACCTGGCTCCCTCTTCAAGTGTGCGATAAAAATCAAATTTTGACAGGTCATATGACCGCACGATGCATGTTTTAACAAACTATGTTGGTCGATTCAGCAATTCCCTATTTTGTGATGCTTCCTTTAACCTCCAGTAATATTCGACATTTGACGACATAGTGAGTGGAGGCGGAGTGGCGACATTTGACAACATAAAATGGCCTCACCTACATTCATACTTCATTTGACAACAAAATCACTGAACACAAAGGACGAGTGACCTCTCAGAATTACTGCAAGCTTGTAGTCAGATGATACATTCATTATTAGACGACATTTCCCGTGCAACTCCAGAGAATTGGGAATTAAAACAGTGATTTGCACTCAATTGCATCTCAATATAAAACAGGGTGGAGTATTTTGGGATGCACTCAGTTTGGAAAGCATAGCAACCTCTTTGTGTGGGTGCATGGTAAGACATCCCTTCATTTGATACGACATGTACAGATCATCACAAGCTTTCTTTCGGAAAGCTTCAGATCCTCATATTGGGAAATTGGAAAAATCCTCAAGTCTTGAAAACATAGATCAAGACCAAGCAACCTGTCTCAACTCCGAGAAAAACCCAGGTGCTTTGGAAACCACTTGCGCATGTACACTACTATATCACATTTTGGTACAGTAAACATTCAACGCCATCATGTCTGATCTGATGTCATATCTCATAAAACCCTAAAATTGATGCCCTCAGTTTTCTGTCTGCACGATTCCAGCCTTGAAATAGTTGTTGAAACAATCCCCATTTTGAAAGTTCACGTAATTCATCAGCATGGTGGGCCAACTCATCATCATGAAGATCACCTTTCTGCTCAAATGGGCGGCCGACTAACAAATCTTTCAGATAAGAAAGTCTTTTCAATGCTTGTTTTGTCCACGTGACCAGGAATCACGTAATGTGATGCTTTCGTGTTTTCAGATCAAATATTAAATAATTATCGAAATCTCGAGATGAGGCTCCGAACGTCAACGGTCATGACTGCTCTGCTTCTTCAGGTCAAGTGTGAGTGGTTTGGCACCACTCCGCCGCTTCCAAAGTGGCTCCTCAACATTTGCACCTTTGGCTAGAATATTATTAACCGCCGGTTTGCAAAAAGACCCTTGTTCTTCCGCAGTTTCAGAATCCTTCACTTTGTTGTCGGAGCCCTCGTATATAGAGTGTTTCAGTTCCTTTTCTTCTTCGCGCTCTTCACAGTCGAGCTGCAACATCATGAGGGACTTGGCAAGGAACGCACCCGTGTGCGTCCGTCCCTTCATGTCCTTGAAGCAGGGAGTGGTTTTCGCAATGCTGGAGCATGCGGAGCTGAACCGGTTGAGGTCAATCTGGAATTCTTCCTTCTCTGGGGAGTTTTGCAAGCTAGGGTTGACGGTTCCTTTTGCACCGAGAAATTGCTTCCATCTCGACGGCTTCGGGGACGAGGGCGCAGAGAATGCTCCTTCGATCCGTTGTAACTTATTGTCTTTCCGAATCGATTTCAGATTCTTCAAGTCCATCAATCCCTCCATGGATTTCTCGGGTGACTTTGTGGCTTTCGTGGGCTTCACCCTAACCTGGAACAAAACCAACACAGTTCAATACACTTGGTTAACAAAATGTTTGCACACCAGGTCTATCAACATCGTTATTGAAGATACTCACTGGAACCATCACCATGCCTGACACCAACATTTTGTTCAAATCGACACAAAAAGAAGACAAGTTGCTCATGTGCACTGGTGTGCTTTGTTCCCCTGATCTTTCTTTCAGCGTCCCCTATCGGAACTGGATTCATTAGCAGTAGTACCCCTATCCGATGCCAAAAAGATTTCGCAAAAGATCGAAACAGAATCAACGGACCCACTTCATGACGGAAGTGAAGTATTCTCTGGCCACATGGCTGAAGTGTAAACTTGTGAGAATTGCACAAGCGCACAAGAGAAGCCCTCTTTTGAGGAAGGCTGCTCTCTCATATGTGTGCACAGAATAACCTTCCATTTCTCAAGCATCTAAGTGTTGCAGTGACTAAACCGATTAGGAATCATCTTCCTCCTCCGCTTTTCCCTACTCAGTATGAGCAACTATCCACATGTCGGTACGAAGTTCACCTGCAAGTGGCACTTCCGGCCCGAGGTTCACATGGTTGAGTGAACATATGACCAATAGGAGATTCTATTCTCTCCGCTTCCAGTGTCCCGATTAACTTAAACATGCCCCTACCTCATATTGGGCGACCCCCCATCGTTGAAACTAAGGTTCTGTCGGAAGGCTCTTCGCAATCTGTGTTCCTAGTTCCTACATCAATGTCATTATATGGTGAAACTTTTCGTCAGGGTTCGTCAGTGCTTAAGAGTTTCGGGTGATGAGTTTGAAAGCAAAGGTGAAGAGGCAATATGAGAGAAAAAAGACAATCTCCAATCGTTCGTCAGTTCACTTCACCATGTGAATTACAGGAAGGAAGTGCCACTTGCAGATGAACTGAAAATGTGGATAGTTTCGATCGGGGTCCAAACAATGAGGATGTAACTCAAACACAGGACGTAAGAAGAAGAGGTTCTAGTGCTTAAACAAGTGTCAAGCTGCTCCGCTTGTGAGCAAAGTCCATGGTGGACAAGAGAGTGAGAAGCTTTTCTAATGAAATTCTTGCAGTGTTACTCCTTGGCTACTGAAGGGGCGTTAACACACAATTACGTAAGTGGTTGTAGTTGTGTTGTACACCCACTTTCAACCACAAGCCCGATTTTTATTCGTCTACACACAACGACGACTTGTAGTTGAAGAATGGATTTGACCTCAACGTTCGTCTCTCCTATTTGTGCAATCCATGGAGTGGAGACCAAAAAAACTATGGAATATAGGGGAAAGTTTGTTTATGAGTAATCGCCTCTTACAAATCATCTCCCATGCTTTGGCCTTGAAGTTCTCTCCCAGTGCCACATAGTAGCTCCCAAAAACTTGAACCAAACCCATCCCAACAACACCTTGTATTGTAGTTATAGTGAGAGTGGTTGTGGTTGTGGTTATCATCATTGCACCTTGTCCCTTCAAAATAGAACCAAAGAAAGTAAACACACTCTGAGGCAGAGACAGGCTAACAGGGCCAGAGCTAAGCTTACAGATCGCTCTATGTATGCTTCGATTGAGTGTTCCGAGATTTCGCCGAACAACTGGGGTAGGAGGAGATGAGATGGGATGAAAAGTTGGTTTACCTGCCCAATGCAAGTGACAACAGGCGAAGTTGGATCCTCGCCACTTTGATGCTCAGCAGCTCCCTCCATGAAGGCAGTGCGTGGCAGAGAATTCACCGGTTGCACCGCAGACACCCCTTTCTTAGGGTGCCCCATGGACGCCATAGCTGGATGGACTATCTGCACACACAGGAAAAACCAGATTACTTGCTCTGCCAGTACCATCATCACCAGTAGGTTGCACACATTTCCTTTTTCAGAGCATCCACGCAAATTTTCTTGCCAACCATCGCCTTTGACCCTCCGTTGATAGTCAAACCAAACCAAATTTGCTCTGAACCGATAAGAGGTTCAGTGGCCAAGCAAGAAATTACATGGCCGGCATTGGTGTGTGGGATATATTGGATCGACAATCAGACCGGATCTCTTGGAAGTGTAGGTTTGCAAATTGACTAACCAGGTTGATGGCACCGGCTCGGAAGCATGCGAACACATTGGTGCTGCCACTGGAGCAATTGATTCTGTCACTATGGTCACTGCTGCTGCTCTTGAACTTCCGGTGATCTCCATAAGAAGAGGAGGAAACCTCGTAGGATGTCCCTGCTGCTCCCTCCATCTCCTCCTCCGAGTCTCTCCACTCATGGCTGCTATCCAGAGGCTCCGAAGGCACCAAGCATGTGAAGTTTCGGAGCCCCATCCTCGTCATGGTGCCCGACTCAAATCCGTGGCAGGAATGGGGATTGTAGAAGCACTACTGACGCAGCAAAGATGTCTGTCCAAATTTTGCAAACCCTCCAGGTGGAAGCCTTGCCGAGGTTCAATAATCCAAATCTGTTAAGGCTTTTGAGGTTGGTTGGAGTTGACGACAAAGAGGATACTGCTACCTATCGGTGCAGAAAGGTGACATGAGGATTCTACCAAGGGAGTCAGAGATGAGGGAAGAAGGTGTAACAAGTTATCCAGGACACAAGCGTTCTGAAGAGAGGTTGTTGCAACAAACTATGAGGATCTGGTAATCTCCAATTCTGGCCGTATCAAGTGGATCACTCTCTCCGAAAGCTTGATCTTGCTTCTTCTCAAGACGAAAGTGGAAGCAGCAACAGCTCTTAACCTCTTCAACCCCACACCAGCGGCAGTAAGCTGCATCTTACTTACTCAGCCTCCTGCCTTTGTGGACAAGGTTAAGACCTCCAAACAAACACTTGTCGAACAATAGCTATGGTGAATGAGAGAGAATAACAGACACACAGTCTAAGTTGTTGTTGATGCTTTCTTCTGTTATTTGTGCAATAACCTTACAGTCTCCTATGTATGTGAGAGAGACAGAGACAGAGAAAGAGCACAAGATTGGTATTTTAGCAAACGGGTAGAGTGGTGAGAATCGCCAGTGATACACGCAGAGAGAGAACAGAATGCCAAAACGTGGAAAGTGGTACTCCAAGTAGTAAAGTTTGTTGTTGTTGTTGTTGTTGTGTTCTCCTGTATTTTGTAGGATCCTGTGTGTGAGAGAGAGAGATAGACAGAGCCAGAGCAAGAGATGGGTATTTTAGCAAATGGGAAGAGTGGTGAGATTTGCCAGTGACATACGCAGAGGAGAGACACAGAGAGAACAGAATGCCAAAACGTGCAGATGGATACTCGAAGTAGTAGTAGCAGTTGCTGTTGTTTGTTTTTTCTGCGATACCTTGTAGTCTCCTGTGTGTGTATATTTCTGTGTGTTTGAGAGAGAGAGAGAGAGAGAGAGAGAGAACAGCAAGAGATTTAATGTTTAGCAAATGTGTACTAGAGTGGTGAGAATTGGTGGTGATATACGGAGGGGAGGACAGAATGCCAAGACGTGGAGAAAGATAACTCAGATAAACTCTACGGAGGGAGGGAGGGAGGACCAAGCCCACACACAACCTGGACAAGAAAGTCCAGAGCTCACTTGGGAGAAAACCTTTGACGATCCTATCCGAGTCCACTAATACAAAACTACCTACCCACCTAATCAATCCTCCCTTCTCCCTTGTCTGACCAGATCGAACCCCACTCCACTCCAGCCCACATGCGTTCTTCTTCTTCTTCCACTTCTGCGTCACCAGTCAACTCGAGGGCATATTGTGTATATAACTGATTGTTGTCTACTTTGTGGGTAATCTAAGCAAAAAGAGCACCTAACTTAACCTCAATCACTCAAGGTAAAAAAGGAACACACTCTGCAACAACCGCAACAGATCGCACTGCCCTGCAAGCTGCCTTGACAAAAGTGCTCAGACTGCTGCGCTCCTGCCCACACCGACATTACTGCTCCATAACCAACTGGATCTCTCCATAAGCTTACTTAACTTAATCTAATCCTCTCTCCCGAGAGCGGTGTCGCAAGTTTTGTGGAATTCGGAATCGATTGACCCCACCATCAAATCTCCAGAGCACTACGACCACTTCAACTTCTGTTTTGTTCTTCTGCTTCCCAGTAAAACTAAAATAAATAAAAAGGCTAAGTTACAAGACGAATCAAAGTACTGCCACCTAAGTAGTTACTGCTGGATCGATCGATCGATCCAGAGTTCGTTTCCAAAGACGTGCCCGTCCTGCTGAGCAACTTTCGATTGAATATTCCCTTGATCTTCACAACGCAACTCGAACAACGCAACTACAACCATGGCGAGATGGCCCACCGCGACCGACTCGGGGGCTCAAGGTGCCGCCTTTGTGGAGAGAATTGCACTGCGGTCGCAATTTGGTTGTTGGGTTTGTTTTACTTCGGCGAGCGAGGGAGAGCGGAAGAGAGACAGGATCGGGAGGACTAGAGAGGGGAAGAGAACCCCTTAGACGCCTATGCTACCCAGCGGGTATCCGGGAGGATCCAAGGCGGGTATGGGGGCGAAGGGCTTAGGTGGTAGGGTACGCTTCCTTGTTTAGTAGATGCCACACATGTCATTAAGGAAGTTATTACACCTATGGTCGTCCTTTTGAAGCATCTCATGAGGATTTAGTTACTTGAAAGACGGATTTTTTTTTTTTTTTTTTTTTTTTGAGACAGAAGGCCGACAGGCCAGCGCCAAAGCACAGGAGGCAGTTGACCACCTGGCAAGTTTTCCGTCAGGTAGAGAGGAGATTTCACAGCCGGGATTCGAACCGCCAACCTCTTCCTTGAGATTTGGGTATCCCTCCACCATCATCCGGTAGTTTAGGGTCGTCTCGGACCATGAAAGACGGATTTCAACTCCCTTGATGTACGTACACTAGTCCGACCTCTAGGGTAAACGAGGACGAAATACGGTTACTTGTCTTAAGCGGACATCTATATATGGGTGGTGTGGTGGTAGAGGTGGATTTGGGATTGGAGACGGTCCAAAAAGACATGTGTTTATGTGGTCTAACTATTCTAGGTTCACTAGTCAACATGATTGGGGGATTTATGTGATTCGTAACATGCATAAAGAGAAAGAGGATCTCGGTAATATCCCTCGGTTGACTGCCCAAACATAGGGCTACGGACCTCTTTTCTAGATGTTGTGGTAGTTACACCTATGTTTGTCTGTGTAGGAATATGCACATGGTACACTACTTATCCCATTTAGCGAGGGTGGGCTTATAGTGCGCATGGAAAATCAATGAAGGTGATACTAACTTTCTTTATGCTATGAAATTAGTGCCACCAAAAGATCCAAGGATTCAGGAGCCAAAGTGTCATAAACTCTCAATGCCTCATGAGTGAGCGGTGCCGACTGAAGAAGAAGAAGTAGAAGAAGAAGCCTCTTCAAGTTCACCAAAACAAATTATGCACTCTACAAACACCTTAGAACATGCACAAATTTTCTTGAAATGTATGGTAAATGAGCATGTATTCACGAATTTTGTATCACAATTCGGTAAAAAAATCAGCCCTCATTGATTTTGAGATTTGGCGAAATAGTGTGTGCTTTGGGGAATTAGGGCCACTTCACACACGAGATTGAGAGCCCGTGACCATTACACTTCAAGCACTCTCATTGGTGGAAAAGGTGGAGCCGGTCCAAGTTTGCTTCACACTACGCTTGACGGACCAACAGAATATGTGAATGCAAGATGGATGTAAAGTCTACATGGATTCCTACATGACATCGAATGGATCATGTTTCATGGTCACTTGGATTATTTTCAAAGACCACCTCTTGGAGGTAGGCCTAACACAAAATCGGGAGACCATGGCACTCCGAACGCTCACAACCGTTAATTTATTCTATTTAATCATGTGCGAGGACTTGCATGAATAGAAAGACATTGAAATAGCATTTGGTTGAGGGCATGGTCACATATGACTTCACACTACACTCGAGGGTCCGTGACCACACTACATGAGTTTGGAGGTGTCTTGGGACAGCCTTTGGACACTTTGTTTTGGGCTCTCACAATTTCATGGTCACGGCTCTTGGCTCATGTGTGAAGTGGCCCTTGGTACCACACGCAGTAAATGGGATAATTAGCGTAGTTGTTCTTGCAATTTATGCTTTTGGTTAAGTCTTGCAGGTAATTGGCTGAGGATTTCAACACACATCTTAGGATGTGCATTTTGGGTATGTATAAATAACTTATGAGGTTCCAGAGTGTTGATGATCACAAGTGCGTCCAAAACAACCCTAGGCTCCCATTTTGCAAACCGTGTTCATTCTAGACAAAGATCAATAAGAGACCCTAATTTGGTGTAGTTGCTTGCCACAATGGCTTATTATTTGCATCTCTCACAAACTATCCTAGTGTGGCCTAACTTGTGTTGCAATTACTAACACATGTTCGGGGAGAGAGGACATCGTTCTTGTCTATTAGCCAAAAGAAGAAGAACCAACGTCGGGCAATCTGATGTGAGTTTGAGCCCGTTGGCCCTACCCTACTCAAAAATCCCCTTGGTGCATGGTGGGGTTTACTGCCTACCTTGCGGTGGATTTGTCTATTAGCCACAAGGTTGCACAATTTTTTTTGTAGCAGAAAGCTTTAATTCTCTAGACACTCTCAGCAAAGTTTGTATGAGGTCATAATCATAATATTTTGGGCCTCCTTTTGTCATAGTCATCGGTTTACATGGATCAAAATTTGTTGAAAATGCAAAGGAAGTGATAGGGACCTTGGGTTTAATTTCATTTGTCCTTAAGAGAACCCCATCATCCACCACGACATGTGGGGAGTCGATGCAACAATATGAACGTCGACATGATTGGTTGCATGTTCATTCCAATATTTTGGTCAATTTACTCCAGTTACTTGATCACATTTGCCACTATCGATTGATAGAAGCTCCTCACCCTTCAAAAAGTCCAATCCCACGACGCTCAAGATCAAATCTTGTGCAATCACAGCTCATATTCATGCAACATGACATGTTTTGAAGAGATATACTTCTTGGGAGAAATAATATTATGGACGGATCTACTGATACACTTTCAATGTATGTAAATTTGATGAAAGATATGAGACTCCTTATTTTTTAATTGAATATTATAATGTTTAAAAATGGTTTAATTTTGTTTACCTTTTTAATGTTATATATTTTAAAATTTATAATTAATCATAACATCATTGAATATTATCATATCCATGTCTACATGTGCAATTCATCGATAAATCCTACCATACAACTCAAGCATGTTGTAACTATGGATCGGCCTTGGTCCAATTTTACTTAAATACAAATTTTAACTCATTGAGGTGTTTTTCCATGACACCAAGAATAGTACAATATGTGTTGTAGTGGGATTAAAAGGTGAATTTGGGATAGATATTTCTCATGGGCTTTTGATAGCTAAACACAAGGTGTTTGACTGCAAGTAAAACCACGTGGTTTTGGCATGGCGAGGAGTGGTTTAGATATCATGTGCAAGGTGTTGAGAATTAGTTTTGATACCATCCGGGAACTCCAATGGGAACTTAGGGCACCCTCTAGAAACCTCCAAATTCTCACGCAAGACCTCCCATACATTTTGGGATGAACAATCAACCACTTCATACTGCAAACATTTCATCTACCAAAGTTTCATCCATCATAATTTTGTATGGTTTGCATGAGTGGTTATCCTTGGATGTGGTTTTGCCCATGACCACACGCCCTCCCTCACATCGCCTCAGCAACATGGCTATACAAGGCTGGCTTGGCTCATATGTCCTGGTAGGACAAACTAGAAAGTTGTTTTTAAATAGCCAAACACCACTCTTTGTGTATGGTAATTTGAGTATTGAGAAACTTGAATGATTTTGTGTTAATCCTCACAAGCTCAGGGTTTGCGACTAAACCCATGATTTCATCTGGTTCACTTTGCAAATGACTCTAATGCAACACAAACATAACATTATTAAGCAATGCGTGGTCGTTCTGTGGGCCCTGAGAATATAACCATGGGATGCTATGAGCTCAGTCTTATACACACTGCTTAATAATGTCATAAATTCCAAGATCTAAGTTAAATATGAGATCAATACAAGATGGAGAACAAGAAAAAACCAACCAAATTATACCCTCCGCATACCTTAGACCAGAATGAGTCACCAAGTTGCGCCATCCTCACTAGCACCCTAATTTGGAACTATTCTTGCATTTGACCTTCAAATAGGTCAACTATACGTCAATTGATTGGCGGCAAATCGTCACCGTTTCTTCATGAGCGCATGCAAACAAACAAACAAAATCCACGATTTCGGTGAGTCAAATAAAAAAAAGCGTGTAAAGACTACATACAACGGAGAACTCGAACTTCCACCGCCCTTGTTGAGACTTTTGCGCATGCAAGTCCAAAAAGGAACCGATGCAATTGACACCGGTAGTCTAATAAGGGAAGAATAAAGTGTCCATGTGGCATTGTCTTCGGTGTTCACCCTGCTTTCAAAAAAGTAAAAAATGACAAAAAACAAATTAAATTTTTTCTCCAAAGTGCCCGAGTTGATTGGGACCGTATACGGTATTTGGTGCATCATATAACTTATAAGGCGAACGTGCCTAATTCATAATGCCCTCTCAAACGGGCACCTATATTGAGTGGTGTGTGGTGAGGTGTGAATCTAAGAACAATCACCAAAAAGGCATGTGTATGCAACATATTGGACTGAGTAAGCAAGCTCTACCGACCGTTATAGGTTCAAATAGTCGACATAAATTGGGAGGACCTATGCGATTGCTTGATGAGAAAGAAAATCTTCACTATGAGAATGAATAAGATATTCATACAAGCTCCAAATGATACGGGGAATATGGTTGTAGGCTTGATTTGGACTTGCTAATCAACTTGTACTAATTGCATCTTTTGTACCCTATGAGAAGCATGTGTAGAGAGACGAGTGTTTGCTTAAGACCCACTTACTTTAAAATAGATGGATCTTACATGGTTACTTTTACCAACTACCCTACTTCTCCTGGGATATAAAACACACCAGTAGGCAATCTAAAATCGAGGCCATAGCAACTTTCCGTATATTTTTTGGAGCTCATATGAATATCTCATTCATTGTCAAAGGGAATATTCGCATGCTCATTAAATGGTTGTATAGGTCCCCACAAATAAATATTATGTTGACTATTGAGCTTAGAATAATTAGCATATTCTGAACACATGGTCTAGTTTTCTTTTAAACACACGTCTTTAAACACACCTTGGTTGCACACCTAACTACACACCACTCAATTATAGGTGCCCGATTAAGATAAGTAACCAAATTAGGCATGTCTAATTTAGTTAATTGTTTATCAAGGTTGTTTATAACTTGCTCTACTACCTCAATAGGTACCATTGATCAAATACAATGTTAGTCCATGACAAGTTAATTTGAACCACATGCTCCTTGCACATGTCATGAATGTGGGGAAATTGGGCCTCGTTTCATTTATACACAAAATATAAGTCATGAAGAAAACATGACTTTATTATTTATACAAGCCATGTCATTGTCCAATGGCATAGGCATTCAAGATTTTTTTATTCATCCATAGGATGTAGCTCATAATAATCTGACCCTTCAACGTATGTCATTAAAGCTAGAACAATGAATTGGACGAAAGTAGCACATCTATTGTCAAAAACATTATGTAAAATGTAAGACCTCCTTTTGTACATCTACATCTACTTTTAAATCCTCGATGACCTCTTTACTTGGACATACTAGAGAAATACACATACCTCCCCTTTATGTATATTCTAAGTGTTGAAGCTTTAACACTTGCTAATAAAAGTCTATTTGTTATTGATGATGAAACTCCACTTGGATAAGGCATGCGGGTGTTATCTGGTTATTTTTCTTGCTCAGACACCTATATTTGATTGGTGCATGATTAGGTGAGGATCAAAGAACAAAAACCTTGATATTGGACTACGTCTTCAAGTTATGTTTGATCATTCCACCCTCGACAATGAACACAAATGGGAGGCCATGTATATTCAATTAAAGGATCAATAAACGTGCACTTCCAATGATGATAATCAAATCAAGCATGGTCCAATTTTCAATCCAATATGTGTCGATGCTTCATTGCAGATAATTTGCTAATGCAACACACGTTTCATAGCGCGATGATAATCAGTAGAAGTTCGAGAACATGAAAAACAACCTGAGTAACACCCACCTACCTTGACTGTTGAAGACTTGAGTCCAGTCCAGTGTGACCAGATAGCCATATCAGAGAGAGAGAGAGAGAGAGAGAGAGAGAATCATGACACCTCTCATCCATCGAACATAAAAACTTGACCCCCGATAGGTTTATTGTGCCAATTCCATAACATTATTCAAATCCATAACAATGTTCCGTGGGATTGACAATATTTTGCAAAATATTCCTCATATTCAGCTTGAATGATGAAATATTATGTAGAATACTATTAGTCCCACAAAACACTATTATGGATTTGAATAATGTTATGTCAGCTCAAATGACCTTGAGTACACTAATTTGAGACCTCTAGAGCTAATTCCGGTGTCAAATAATTTTATTTAAAAAAAAGTAACCTCCAGACTGCATACTATTTCAAGGGCTAAAATTTGTGTTGGCCGAATGAGAGGGAGGTGTGCTTGTATACAATAATTCCCTGTCTCCGGTCGACAAGGTCAACCTCACGTTTCTGCGGATGAGCATTTACTACTTGAAACTGACCAGCCTGAGACTGGGAGGAAAAGGAGATGCAAGTGTTATCAAGTTGTCAGGGTTTCTTGAACTCGATCCCAGCAGGGGAAGATTTTGTGTGTGGAAGTTAAGGTGCGTTGCAGTTCTTCAATCAACACCTTTTTCGCCTCTCAACTTACTTGGAGAGCTGTGCCACCATAATTTCCTTCAGTGTCCGCTGATATTTTCGGGCATACTCGGTTGATATTTTTAGTGTTTCCAAGTCCAACCGGTTACATGTTGACATCTTTCAATTTATCTTTATTAACACAGAGAATATTCTACAATTTATTCTAAAATGATGGGTAATTCTCTTGAAGTCTTGAACTTCAAACCGCTTATCATAGTTCTCTAGCAGCTTGGGCACCTTTCTGCCTAACAATTAATTAAAGTGTGAAAGTAAGTTAGGTAGCCCAAAAAACAATATTCTAAAATTGGGTACATTCAAAAAGTAATTTAAAATAAGTTAGACATTCATTCCCATTTGCATGTCTCATTCCCGTTTTTATGGTAGTGTGTTAGCTTGACTTGTGGAGCAAATTCATGCTTGTATTGTTTTTAGACCACGAGTGAGATCGAAGCTGTGTGAAGACACTGTTGAAGTTATTTGATGCTACTTTGTTGGATTCCAGTGAATGTCGCCCGCATTATTATGATTTTAGGCACTCTTTGATTTTTGATTTTTGATTTTTTATGGGACACTCAACGAAATCAATTTCCCATGTAGACACCTTTAAAAATTAATTAATTTCTGCCCAAGTTGCTAAAGAGCCACGGTATTATTTCTCAAACTCAACCGGCTCATCCGTACCTAATAAACGGTCGGTTCTCCGCGTTCATTGATTTTCCTTACAACTTACACACACACACATTGCAACATACGACTCAAGCGAGGCAAGAATCACTACTTAACTTAACTTCAAGTGTGGACTTTGGCGACGGGGGGTTATTAACTGCTTGTTGGATCTCAAATCTAGTTCTCAAACTCCAAGTGCACGGATCATTCCGTAATTAAGTTTCTGCATTGACACTGCTCACTCTTACACTTAGGGCCACTTCACACACAAGCCAAGAGCCGCGACCATGAAATTGTGAGAGCCCGAAAGAAAGTGTCCAAAGGCCGTCCCAAGACACCTCCAAAATCATGCAGTGTGGTCACGGACCCTCAAGTGTAGTGTGAAGCCATATGTGACCGGGCCCTCAACCAAATGCTATTTCAATGAATTTCTATTCACGCGGGTCCTCACACATGATAAAATGGAATAATCCAACGGTTATGAGCGTTCAGAGTGTCATGGTCTCCCCGTTTTGTGTTAGGCCTACCTCCAAGAGGTGGTTTTTGAAAATAGTCCAAGAGACCATGAAACATGATCCATTTGATGCCATGTCAGAAGGAATCCATGTAGACTTTACATCCATCTTGCATTCACATACACCGTTGGTCCCTCAAGCGTAGCGTGAAGCGAACTTGGACCGGCTCCACCTTTCCCACCAATGAGAGTGCTTGAAGTGTAACGGTCACGGGCTCTCCGTCTCGTGTGTGAAGTGGCTTTTATGTGGCACAAGGGTCAAATGAGAAGTGCCAAGTCTATGTAATGTATCTTATATGATATGTGGCCTCATTGTGGGCACTTCCAAACTTCACAAAAGTTTATGGCCGTTGAATTGGGACATGCATTGTTGAGTCACACACATTGTGGGAATGCATCGGGTAAGGAAGAAGAAAAACCAACGTTGTTTTATGTAGTAGAATGCTCGGAGCGGAGGGCTTTCCAAAGTGTAAGGTCACTCAACAATGTGTTATTTATTCATTTTATTGTTACAACCAAAGTGGCGATCGTCATCATCATAAGAATGGTTTAAATTCACGAGTTACTTGGATAGAACATGACATTCATCCCATACTATAGTTTTAATAGCAACTTTGGGTGCATTCATTTATTTTAAAATATGAAAAATTGGTGAACAAAGAAATTCCTCTTTTGAAATAATAATTCATTTAAAAAACATATTTGAGATAGTATTTTGCCACTAATGCCTCGGATTCCCACCCTTGGCCTCAGTGTCCTTACGGATTTGAAAGCCCTCCACTTGAAACGTTCTACTATACATGTGAAGTCTTATAACAAGCCTACGATATTAGATTATGTATAACATGTGGCCTCATTTAGGGCCGCTTCATACACTAGTACTGAAGGGCCCGCACTTGACCCATGATTTACAATTTATGTGATTGGTCGAGAAGCCAAGGACGGTCCAAGTTCATTGTAACACCAAACCTTGAAGGCACGAGGGATCAAAGAAATTTCAATGGATGGAAAATCTACATGACATCCTAAATGGTAACGAGTGAATAACATTTCACTGTCTACTTGGATATTGTATTAGGCCCATCAAAAAGACGTGGGTCTAATCCAAAACTAAACATTGTGGCGATTATGTCAAACTGCCATTGGCTCCTAGAAATATTATATTGCCATGGTAAGAACCCAACCTGAATATATGTTGTGGTCCCTCAACATGGTCCATTTTTTTGCCATGGTACGGCCCTTGGGATGATTTGAAAGGGCCCTCAAATGTTCATGGTCATGGGTCTTGGTTTATGTGAAAGAGCAGCCCTTAGGACTGGTTGACATGGGGTCCCAAGTTCCCAAGTCCCATCATGTCAGCAAGTCCCACTTTTGAGCCTCAAGAAAAGTGTAGTTAACTATTATTAAAGTCAAATCTTGATTATTTTACGCAAAAATATTTGCAGGACTTGTGTTGAAAATTGGGTCTAGCTAACATGCACATGTAGGGTCTAGCATCCATGTCATACTTGGGACATGTGTGAAGTGGTAAGCCCCAACTTCCATGCTCTTGAGAGTTGAGATTGCACGGATTGACCTCAAGTGGGTTTGGGATCTAGGACTTGGGACCCGTGTGAAGAAGTCAACATGCAATTTTGAGTTACCAATTCCAAGAAAACAGGCAATTTTGTAGGTTTTGGTTCAGTTTTCAGAATTATACAAAATGCTTGAATTTTTTTTCAAATTTTTAGAGTATTCAATTTCCATCGACACGTCGTTGCCGTGAAGGTATGAGTCAACAAGCAAAGTGATGGACTCTAACTTAGTGCTACCGCCCAATTTCACATGAACCCTTCAATTGAGGAAGAACAATGTCTTGGGCTTAATATAAGGGCCTCGGCCCGTTTATATTGGGTCAATTCCGTGTTTGTTTGAAAGATCTTCCGGCTGTCCAACCCACTCTCGACACGTGGATCGAGCCGGTAGGATAAGGTCTATTGGATAATCCGTGATGGGAAATTCCTCACCGGCCCGGGGTTGGGGTCCTTGAAACGTGGGAATTTGTTGCCACAACGCCCAATCGGTGAGCTCCAAGCGGACTCTCCCCATACGGGATCAATAAGAAAACTTAGGCACAAACGTTCTCAACAAGTGCGTGATGTTTTTCCTATATTTCATTAGGAGGATTTTTATTGATCTATTTGGTATCATCTAGCTCTAAAGAGTTAAGTTCAATGTGAAGTTGGTCATGGAAGGTCCCCGCCCGCCATCAAATACCCACTTGCACAAAGCGTTTTTCTACAAGAAAGGGGTACACTACACCGTCTATGGTATTTAGTGTCACGTGCGTAGTAGTGTCACTTACCTTATTTTGAGGTGTATGTTAGGTTACAAGTCTGATGATCAACAACTTCATTATTAATGTCACCTCATGCCACCAGGTGTTCAAGTGCGCTTACTAATATCTTGGCACGAGTATGTTCAATAGGGTTATGAGGTGTATGCCTATGCTGCAAGCTGACTAAAGTGTACACAAATGACATTTGGCACGAGTATGCTCAAGTACATCTTCCTTTGACATGCTAGAATGTAAACACATGACACTTGGCATTAGTATGCTCAATAAAATATCCTCCCCTTGCATACTAAAACACAAATTTATCATCTCAAGTATACCAATGGCCTACACTAAACGTCATATTGTAGGTAATTTTTCAATTTAAAAAAATTACTTGTGTTGATGAATGGAATCATATTGGCAATTAGTGGATGTGACACTTTGAGACCTCTGGGCATCTTGTTTAGGCCCTTTGCAAATAGTGTATGTGACACTCAATACCATAAACATTAATGTAGTAGAATTGTGGTACATGCATCACATGACCATCTAACATGAAGTGACTAGAATGACAGGTGGAGGTGTCATTCTTGTCATTTTCGTACATTAGACGGAAGTGTCATGCGGGTACCACATTTCTACTAGTGTGTGTGCACGTTCTCCGTGTATAGCTAAGCGACCACACCTTTGGTAAGCTTGTTCTTTTTTCATTCTTTTTAACGGAAGTACTCCTTTATGCCATAGTACGGCCCCGAGGTACAATGCACATATGGCATGGATATGAAGAACTCTCATATTTTGTGAGGATACCGTGCATTTTCCTTTTTCTTTTTCTTTCCTTTGTGCATTTTTCTCTCTCTCCATTTGGTCGGCTTGTGTAACTACTTGCAATTCAAAAGCATCTCCACATTCCAACTATATATAAATTGCATGATCTTAGAATGACATGCATAACATTCTTTAGCTCCTAGGAGCCATTTTGTGGGGCCGGACCCTAAAACGGAAGATTCTAGCACATAAACTAAAAAATGCGCATCTTTTACCTAATTGTATTGATTTACCCGGGCTAGGCTCTATGGTTGACCATGTAAGAAGGGGAGGGTTTCAGACCTTGGACAAGTAACCAACTAATTCGACTATTAGTTAACTAGTTGTCTTTCGTAACTATAGTTGTTCGCGATTTGATCTACCAAAAAATGTAGTTAATTATAGTTGTTTTAAATTCGGTTTGCCAAAAAATATAGTAAACTATAGTTATATCTAGTTAAGTAAATATCTAGTTAACTAAAGTTGAGGGCAACTTGTTCACGGAATTGTGTTGGAGTGTTGTAGTGTCACTAGTGTGTTATTTGTGTTGGTGGTGTACATGGTGGTTGTTCTGGAGCCCAAGACTGTGAGTGATCATATAAAGGCATTTCTTGATGATCCTCAGTGGCCAAAGCATATTAAAGATCCTCAACCGAAGCAAATCAAGAGGTGAACTTCTTCGAATATTATATAATACTTGGAATTTTTCTAGTTAACTATAGTTGTTCCCTAAAATGCATTGAAAAAAAATCTAGTTAACTACAGTTATTTTGGCAATTGTCCAAGGTCTGAAGGGTTTATTTGAAGTACCAAGGGCCCGTTCCATTTACAAATTGTGAGACTTAAATAACCAAAACGCCGAGTTGGTGTCAAGTTACCAGCCCCAGTCGGTTACATGGAATCTGGTGGCTAAAATGGACCCTCCCAACACTAGTAGAAAACATGGTAAAAAAGAACTGCAGTCGTTTTCCCATTGCGGTTCTTTTGACCAACTTGTAGATTGCGATATAGTAGCAAAGGGCATGTTGTTTATTTGTAAGCAAATGGCAAGCCTTTGTTGAAAAATGTTTTGTGAACCTAATTATGTTAGCCTCCTTACAAAGTTGCAATTGGTCTTACAATCTTCCGAGCACATTAAGAGTCTCAAATGTTGGAGGTGTCCATTATAGGCGCATCTACCTTCTCGTAACCAAATGATTTACTTCCAAAACCGACCTTCAAGCATGAAGCCACTGTGTGTAATGTACATGTTTGATTTCGTTATTTTTTTTGCAAACACTACCCACATACGAGTCCCATAAGCATATGTCTCTCGCAACTACACTAAATGTGCGATATAATGTGTCATGTTGATTAGAGCGGTCTTTTTGACTTATCATGTAGCATCAAGTGTCATGTAACACCCTCTCTAGCTGCCACCCATTGCTTGCAAAATGATCAATGTGGGTCGATGATGAATATTGTGGCCCACACTAATTCACATGTTAGTGTAGCATTGTGATAGATTTGCAAGGTTGTTAGCAGCACATGACGTGGGCAATTTTGGACAGGTATCGTAGTAGTCACATGCCATGTTTGTCACCATTTCTTCTTTGCAAAACCTAATGTTTAAGCAAGCTCTTGTTGACTCCGTGATCTTCACAAACATCAACAAGACTCCAAACCAAACAAGGACTACTTGCTAATTAAGTCATGGCATTGGCTGATTACCTCATATGAGAATGAATCCAACTACCAAGGCATGAGTACATGTTCACAAAACCTACCATTGTAGAGGGTGAAAACGTTGATTACTATGTAGAATCCGGATATAAGTACAATGACACCTCCATATTATGACACTTGATTATACGACACCTTGACTATATGGTGCATTTCCCGTTGAATAGACTTTTCAATGTTAATTTACTTGCATACTACGACTACGACGCCTGCAATATGACAATTTTTAGGCCCAATTTGTCGAACAATAGGGGTCGTTAATATGCATTCATGGTGGGACCCGCGTTCATATTTAAGGTTCACACGTGATTAGTACTTTGGAACATGCCAAGGAACCTTAGGGAACATTGTAAGCACTGGGGAATGTCAAAGGAATGTTGGGGGAACGTTGTGAGCATATTTTTTCAACACACATGTTCTTTGATACTTATGTATCTTCATTATGTACACAAAATGACATTCTAGATATAAATAGGTCAATTTTCTTGAAAAAACTTGTATGACATTTGAGGCCAAACTATCATATAACTGAGAATACGACATTCGGGGTAATATGACGTTTTCTTGCACGAACAAACATGTCTTAATAAAGAGGGAGAACAATGTTTTAAACCATGTTAACGCCTTAATTGGGGTCAAAGACCCCATATTAGTCTAGTGAGGTTAATTGAGTATGAATAAGATATGAATAAGATATGAGGTTAATTGAGTAGGGTGCAAGCACGGTAAAGTGGACAGCTCTTGACCCTTGCTCAGGTTTAAGTGAAAGTGATCCAAAACAATATACTAACTTTGAATTTTATGAAATAAAAATTCATAAAAATTTAGAAAACATATGAATCTACAAAGCCAAGCAATTTATGTTCACAAAAAACAATTTCAAACAACGTATATGTATTTTAGAAGACGGTGCAAGTGGTGGTGCAAGTGGGTGTCATTGAAAAGATAATTGTCAAAAACTTGTTTAAAATACAATTACATTACACCAAATTGATGAATTTTTGAAAAAAAATTATGATGACCTCAAGTTTATAATGAATTCAAGGAATATGAAAAGAAATTCCAAGTTCAAAATATTTAAGGTCATGAAAGTTATGTTCAAAACTATATTTAGTCAGTTGCTTTTACGCGTCACTTTTGATGATAAGTTTTGAAGATCTCATATTGATATTCTATATTTGAATACCTAACTTAACAATAGAGGTCATCATCAAAAATAATCTATTTTAAACAACAGTTTGCTACTACTTATAGGCGTTTGACCAAGAAAATCATGGCTGTCATATAGCGGAGCACTTTTTTGGTCCACTTTACCATGCTTGCACCCAGTATGAATGAGATATGAATAAGATATGAACCTATAGGGACATATTTGCATTGCCCCCCTAATGGTAGGTGTTTATGAGCATTTGCAAAGTGACTATGGCGTTAATTTAGATTTGCTAACCATCTCGAACTAATTGTGTGCTTCATATTCTAGGAGAAGTGGGTTAGTTGGAAGAAGTAACCATTCAAGGCCCATCTACCTTACCTCTATGCTAAGTGGGTTCCACCAAGGAAGCAAACGTAATTAAGGTGGATAGATCTTAAATGACTCTTTTCTGACCAAGCCCACTTCTCCTAGGCTATGAAACAAGCAATTGGTTGGTCTGAGACGACCTTAAACTACTAGATGATGGTGGAGGGATACCCAAATCTTAAGGAAGAGGTTGGCGGTTCGATTCCTGGTTGTGAAATCTCCTCTCTACTTGACATAAACTTGCCAGGTGGTTAACTGCCTCCCGTGCTTTGGCGCTGGCCTATCAGCCTTCTGTCTCAAAAAAAGCAAATAGGAAAAGAAACAAGCAATTGGTAGAATATGGTTAGCAAATTTAAATCAAGGCCATAGCCCACTTTCCTCATAATTTTCAGAGCTCATATGAACATCCTAATCATTATCAAAGTGAAGATTCTCATGCTTGTAAATGGTCATATATGTCCCTCCACCCCCCGGCGGTTATGTTGAATATTCAATCTAGAACGATTATCACAATTGAACGCACAATCTAATCTCATAACATTATTCAACTAAGTCTGTGTACTGGGCGTGATTGGGAATAAGCCATTTGGAAGCTATACTCTCTTTATTCTTACAATAGAACACTACATTGGTAGATTTAGGCTAAAAAACTCAAGGAAAACAATGCATTGATATTATTAAAATGGAATGGCTAATAACAACTGCATGATGTTATGCTCTTTCAAACACATGTCTTTTAGTATTCATTCTCGAAGCTACACCAAACCACATAGCACTCAAATATAGGTGTCCTAGTAAGTAAGTAAGTGACTGAGGCCCAACCCACACGAGAGGCAGAGGAAGTACCCCGGTTTAAGGAGAACCAACCACTTGCTCATTTGAACCAATGCTATTCATCCAACTCAGTGCCGTTCATGCAAGTTTCTTCCCGTGTGGGTTGGGCCTGAATAATGGTTGTGTTACCTTGGTCCGAGACGACCCTAAACTACCGGATGATGGTGGAGGGATACCCAAATCTCAAGGAAGAGGTTGGCGGTTCGAATCCCGGCTGTGAAATCTCCTCTCTACCTGATGGAAAACTTGCCAGGTGGCATTGGCCTGTCGGCCTTCTGTCTCAAGAAAGAAAGAAAAAATGGTTGTGTTACCTTTAGAGGTTGTAAACAACTTTCCGTTAAATCTCCTTCCTCCTTGAGAATGACGTTTTCTGAACAAAATTGTCAGAAGCTTGTGGAACAGCCAACAGGTGCCAGATGCCTTAGCATAAGAAAGGTAAAAAGAAGTTAAGCTTATAACCGCTCCCACACTACACGAAGTATTGTATTTAGTGTCACTTACTATTTGGAATTACGCAATGCTATAACTATTTACTGCACATCTCAATTTTTACGAACAAACGTCAAATTGGTTATTTGGACATTATAGAACATGAACATCTTTACTTGGTAAAAAATGACATCAACAATAATAAGATATAACATTGTGTGATTTCAAATAGTAAGTGACACTAAATACAATATGTAGTGTACTAACCTAGTGAAAGATATGAGCATGGTTGGATGGAGAGAGAAAATCATCATATACGAGTGTGCCCCTCTCATTCATCCAACATAAAAGCCCCGATATAGTATGCAGTATGGAGGTTACTTTTTGAGTTGATTTGACACCGGAATTAGCTGTAAACGCCTCAAATTACTCTAGTTGAGGTCATTTGAAAGGAATTAGCCACAAACATATAGGGGTCAAGTTTTAATGTTGAATGGATGAGAGGTACACTTGTATACAATAATTCCCTCTCTCCTGAGGCTTGGAATGCATGGCATCTATGTAAATTCATCCATCGTGGATGAAGGGGCCCCTGTTTAAAAAAATCCCCTACAATATCGAAGGTCGATTCATTCCAACCGACACCACTAGACTAACTCAAGATCTCTAACTCTATTTCCGGAGCCAAATAGTCTAAAATGATCCATTGTACAAGTTATGATACAATTTCAAAGCGTTTTCCATGCTTGCAATGGATGAGTTCACGTAGACACCACCAATGTCCGGGGAGATTTTTGAGCATAATCAGTCGAGATCCTAGAGTTTCCAAAGACCGAACCGGCTACATGTTGACATCTTCCGGTCGTTCTTTATGAAATTGGGGCATATTCTATAAATTGCTCTAAAATGGTCGGTAATTTTCCTGAAGGAAGTCTTGAACTCCAACCGATTCTTCCTCAAAGTCAATTGGTTCATCTGTGGCTAGCGGTTGGTTCTCCCCCGTTCATTGGACACCATGAAATCCCAAGCCCTCTCCTCCGGGCTGGATATACGGACTGGGAATGTAATTAACTACGATGCATTGTACTCCATGTGATAAAAATACCGACCAAGTAAGGAATACTATATCAGCCACTATTTCACCCATGGGATCTTATAACAAAGCATAGCTAATCGTAGAGGCGCCTATTCCTAACCAGAACCCCATCGGCAATCTACAAGGTACCATAATTTTGACCGGGCCGGAACCAATAGTATCATGACACATGTCCTGGTTTCGAGTGCTAAAGTGAGAAGGAATGAGCGGCTAAAACAAGTATTCATGGTAGACTGTAGACATGGGTGTAACATGTTCAGGTCAACTGTTGGCTTCAAAATTCACAGTAATTTCAATTCATGGAATGAAATTACCGAAAAATTTGTGGTCCTCTTGATCTCTATCTTTCTACATTGGGATTTTTTTGCACCGCCTTATACTTCTCCCATCGGCAATCTACAGGGTACCATAATTTCGATCAGGCCGGAACCATTAATATCATGACACATGTCCTAGTTTTGAGTGTTAAAATGAGAAGGAATGAGCGGTTAAAACTAGTAGTTGTGGCATACTGTAGACCTGGGTGTAATATGTTTGTACCAATTGTTGGCTTCAAAAATTCACAATAATTTCAATTTAAGAAATGAAATTACCGAAAAATCTGCAGTCCTCTTGATCTCTATCTTTCTACATTGGGAAATTTTTTGCACCGCCTTATACTTCTCCATAGCTGGTGCAGAATCTCTTTGAGTGGTTGGTTATAGGCGCCTCTACTCTTAACAAGCTAGGGCTGGCAATGCGACACAGGGGTTCTCCCATGCTCATGATGAACCCTCATTGGATTCTGCCCTAACTCCCTTGGACTCGACTCAACACCGGGAAGACTCTTCTTCCGTCGGTCACGTAGTAGCCAGCTGCCTGCATGGCTAGCGTAGGCCGGAGCTAAATTGACTGGCCCCCGGCGCCGGTTTCACTCAATAGCATTCCGGACACTCGAGTGAGCCTTGTAGAATATGTGATTGGCTGTTGAACTCGTCCCAAGACTGCTTCGGTTTACACCAAGGAAACAACTGTCATAGTGATCATGGAGTTCGAGGTTCCCAAAAGACATATTTCAAGGCCTACATGGTCCAACATGTTTTACGGCGGGAGAGGCGAAAGAGGTGCTCTGGTAAAAAAAAAGGCAAGGGCCCATGGCATAGAAATGTTGTTATAATAAATTTTTGATGAATTTTTTTTTGGGGAAGAGAAGGTGCAGACAAGAGAAGACAAGAGAATGGTCAAACTTGAATTTTTCTTTTTCCCAAAACTGCCCTTTTTGGGCATATATTAAAAATAAAAATCAGCACATTCAATTTTGGGTGCATGGTCATTCCTCTGGGCCCACATTTGGTTTCCACCTAGTGAGAGGCCCAAAGGCTTTGTAACTTTTTTTTAAAGAAATCAGACCAAGAAGTTGGACCATGGAAAAGGCCACCTTCCATGGTCCAACTTCATGGTCCATGGTGTAAACCAGCCTTGAGTATTGTAGTTGATGTCACCAATTCTATTTGTCTTGCTCAATACTAATTGTTGAAATCTAAAAAGTGTCCGTAGTAGGTGCATTCACGTGATAGATGGCTCTCAAATTCTAAAAGTTTCACTCAATGGATGAGAGGTCGACTCATGTGCAATAATTCCCAATGGCCGATGAGTGAGGATTCCATTTGTTTTCCTTCATGATGTTTGTGCACTTTAGAAGTGGGTATAAACCAATGCTAGACCGACATATAGGTGAATGCATGGTATCAATAATCAACATCAATAATGTTATCAAAGAATCGATCTGTGGATGTCAATTTTATTTTAATACCGGTCAAATGTTGATATTTGGAAAAAGAATACTTATATATCCCAATTACTAGTTGGGTCAATACCATTATAAACCACATTGATACTAAGGCAATTTTATTGAGGTGCAAAAGTCCTTGCATTGTATATATTAGACTTGAATGATGATCCTCAAAACTATCTTCAATTATTTATACCCTACTAGTACAAAACAAAATAAAAAATCCTTGTTCTAGATACATGATAGGGTTAAAAGGAAAGGACAATATCAATCCACCTTTGGTCTAAACTCATGTAATGACTTTAGAAACAATGATGACTTTCAAAATGCAGTATCATATTGAGGCCCACTTATACACATACCAAGAGCCGTGAGCATGAAATCTAAGGACCCTGGAAAATGATTCAAAGGCCGTACATTGGGAAATAGAAATCCAATTCTTTGCAAATTGATGGGCCCTCAAGCTTAGTGTAAAGTGAAAGTGGACCGTGTTGAGTGACCACAACATATGTGAAGGTGTAGATCCCCACCACGGCCCCTAGTTTTGTGTCAGACCCACCTCTCTTCGATAGACCTAACACAATGTATGGTAGACCATCAAAATGTTATCCGCTTATTACCATGTAGGATGCCACGTAGACTATTCATCCACTCAAGTTTCAAGGTCTAGTGTAAAGCGAACTTGGATGGTCTCCGGCTTCTCAATCAAACTCGTAATTTGTATTTCACGGGACAAGGGCCCTCAAGCTCTGGTGTAAAGTGGCCCTCATAGGGATACATACATACATACATACATACATACATACATGCGATACTTGAACCCAAAAACTACACAATTACCAGACGCATAGTAAAATTGTGAGATTGTATTTGTAGTAGGCCAAATTTGTTGTTTGTAGGCTCAAAACAAAACCTATAAGTAGGGGAGGGCTGCAGGACCGGAAGCGACTTAAAGTTGGGGGGTCAGTTGCAAGTACTAACCAGGCTTGATACCTTATTTTATTTTTATTTTTATTTATTTATTTATTTAAAATATTTCGGTTACGTAGTCTCTAGCCGGTCTTGTCCAAAACTTCACCGACAATGGTAAAGTCTAAGTTTCCTTCACTAAAACTACCGGAACATGGAAGTCGGTTGTAAGTGCATATGGATCCAATATTTTATTTCATGTCACCAATTCTATTTGTGTTGCTCAATACTCTATTTGACTAATTGGTGTAGTTTCCAAATGGGATTTCAACTTAGTTGAGCTTAACCAATGTGAAGTTTGAGGGATAAATAACTACAACGTCACTTACTATTTGGAGTTATGCAATGTTATATCTATTTACTGTGCACCTCATAGTTTACCAAACAATGTGAACTTGGTAGTTTGGACATTATACAACGTTAACAACTTTACTTGGTAGAAAATTACATCAATAGTAAAAAAAAGATATAGCACTGCGTAAATCCAAGTAGTAAGTGATACTAAATATAATATGATATTTAGTGTAGCCTTTCGTCGAAATAGTTGTCCTGAGTCAGCTATGGTAAAACTACAAACTTACGTCACAAAAGGCCAAACCAAAACCCCACCCTTCTGCGTTTCCTGCCAAGCTCGATCATTGCCCACTTCCTCCCACCTGCTGCGATTTTCTTGCGACCGCTGTAAGTAACATTGCTGCAGCGAAAAGTGCACAAAAAGAGTACAAAATGCAGGCGGAATTGGCAGCTGATGAACCTCGCAAAATGAAGCAAGCATGTAAGGTAGCCGACCCATTCCCGACCAGTTGAGCTATTTAGCATTTCTGCAGTTTGAGTATGATCAAAGAAAAAAGAAATGAAAAAAAATCTCATGTAGAGAAACATAAATATTAAGCAATTCATATTATTGCATAATGTTTTTTTGCAGTATCCAAATTACTATGAATTTTCTAAGTGGATATTCTCTTCGACCTACACTCGTGGCCCCGGGCTAGATCACATCTTCATTTGGCTGGGCCCTGCCCCTCCCACGCCTCCTTCACTACCTGGACTTCCTGCCCGCACCTGCGTGGGAACTCTTTCCCATTGGGATCCAATGTGACAATACCCGGTCACTTAAGCCATTAAGCTCCTTTGGCATGTGAAGGAACTCCATCAATTAACTTGGGAATAATGAAAGTGATGTCAACTTGAATGTTTGTAGTTTTGACCAGGTATTGTCACATTGGTTCCCAACGAGGAAGAGTTCCCACGCAAGTGCGGGTAGGTAGACCGGGCAGTGAAGGAGGCGTGGGAGGGGCGGGGCCCAGCCAAATGAAGATGTGATCAAGCCCGGGGCACACTCGTGATGTAGGCTAGCCTATTTCCGATCACCGATCGGTTACAAAATCGAGCACACTTGATTCCTGTAATTGATAATTATATCATGACCTAAATATGCTTGCAATCTAGACCTAGTTGTTAACTTAGCCATTGACGTTTGACTAAGTTGGATTCCGACCATGACATGTCGACATTGATCAGAGTTTGATATTGTGTTGCATGGAAATAGGTTGGCCGAAGCTCCAAAAATGGGTTTGTGGTCGGGAATGGGTTGGTTGCTTTAGACAACCCTTGTTCGGTTACTTTTCTTATTATTTAGGACATCCATATTTTAGTGGTATGTCATTTGGTGTGGCTCCAAGAATGGAAGGCATGTGGTGGAAAGACATTGGATTGCGTGCTCAAAATATGATAACCAATCTAAGCTCCACAATCAACGTGACTGGGGAGACCTATATATGACCATTTGATGAGCACGAGAATCTTCACTTTGATGATATTCGTACGAGCTCTGAAAATTATGAGGAAAGTGGCTATGGCCCATATTTGGATGCGCTAACCATCTCATCCTAATCGCGTGTTTCGTATCCCTAGAGGAAGCGGGCTTGTCGGGCAAAAGTACCCATGCTAGACCCCACCTACCTCACTTACTTCCACGACCAAGAATTTCATGCATGGAAAGTAGCCATGGTGGAAAATTATGAGAAAGGAGTAAGATATGCAGGTGTTCTTCAAGTAATTTTCTTTATTTTATCGGTCACCTATATTAGATCTTGATGTGTCGTTAGGTGAGGATCAAAGAACAAACATGACGAAGAGACATTTGGGCGCATGGGAAATACGACGGTGGAGATAGATTGCGAGCGAGTCAGTAAAGAGTCATGATAATAATAATAAGTCAAGGCACGGAGGCCGCGGGCGGGAGCATTGGAACAGGCAACGCAAGCTAGGCCTGCAGCGAGCTCACTGCGGCGATCCGATCGATGCTTGCTGATGGTTCATCGTAGGAGTCGCTAATATAATGCAACCCAAGTTCCATCGTCGTGTAGACCTACCTAATCGGTAGAAGCTCGAGAACACGAAACACGAACCCAATAACACCTGCGTATCTGGGCGGGCGCATGGGGCGATACGACGGAGGAGATCGATCGAGGGGATGGAGAGCGAGTCAGTGAGTAGAGTCATGACACGAAGTCAAGGCACGGAGGGCCACGGGAGCAAGCATTGAAACAGACAACGCAGCAAGTGAGTGAGAGCCAGCCTGCCGTAATAAGCTTATGGTTATATATACAGTCCATGATGACGATGAAGAAGCTGGCGGCCCCTCCCGCAGAGCCCAGGAAATCCAGGCAAGGCTGGGCAGGGCAGGGGGCCAGGGCAGTACTTAAGCTTACTTCACGTTCAGTTTGGGCCCATGCTGCGCTCTGGGCCTCCTGCAGCAGGAGGCCACTGGGGTTTGCCCAGCTCGCTCCCATATAACTTTTAAGTATGTTAATGCGGCAGGCGGGCATGTGGCTGCTGCCATCACCAACATAACACCCCCCCCTCCCCGTCAAGGAGGCCAGGCTCTGTGCCACGCAACAGCAGCAGCAGAAGAAGTATACAAAGTATAAGTAAGCTTAAGTGAACTTATGTTCCATGCGGCCCGGTTGTTGGGGGGTTACGATTCGTGGCGTGGCATGGCACCTGCCTGCCTGCACTGAAGTAAGTGGTGGAAGGGTGAAACGATGGAAGCTCTTTACACCTCGGAGATAGGTTTCGGAAGCATAGGATTTGACCGTGGCCGTTTGACGTCGAGGTGGAAATCTTCTCGAAACCGTGTGAAATAGGTTAGTCCAATGCAACATCTTATGGAAGATAAATTGGCACCTCTTATGGTGAATTTTATCGCGCAGATGGTGGACCTCTCTGTGTAGTTAAGATTGTCTTATACAAATGTTTAGTTGTCCATGCGTCCAAAATTAGAAGATTAAAACGTCTACATGTGTGTTGGTGTTGTCGGGCATGGATGACTGCCTGGACATAAACATCCGCCTCGGTTTTCAAGGGTTAATGCACGTGGCCAAGTCCGTGGTGACACCATGCCCCTTGACGTGACCATGGCAATCGCTCTAAGTTTTTACCGAACCTTCTAACTTGGGGCCCAACAAACCCTAAGCCAGTCCTCGTACTAGGTATTGTATGTGAGGAGTTCCTGCTAGAAGTTGTAGTAAGACCCGGGAGTGATGAGGTTAGATACATGAGGACGCCTTGCTATAGCCCGTAGCAGGACGACACATGTACAATAACCATATGTAATGCTAATCATCTCACAAAGGTCGTGCACTATGGTCTATATTTGACAGGCTCGTGTCCAATGAGGACGCGACACATCAACAAGGTATTAAAGGATCAATACCATGGAGCGTGGTAAATTAAGTTACGCTTGCCCACCCACCTCTCCGCAAGGCATAACATTACTCAACTCCTTGGCTGCAAAGATGTGGGACCGTGTATCGGGTGAGCATAGTTATCCTTTCATTCCCTGGTTATGGGGGAACGTTTAGGTTGTGTATTGTAGAGTTTTCGACAAAACCAACTATAAATTATTAGAGTTTTTAAATCGCAACCTCTTTCTTTGGAAAAAGACCATCGTCGACCGGCTTAGTAATGTTATGGGTCCCTCGACTGGGACCTCATTTATTTTGCTGGTTCAGTCCAGGTGCCCTCTTCCTGTTGGACTCATTCTGTTGACCTCTCCTTGCCAGCCTCATACCTTGGCCCTTCTCTTGTTGGCACTGTCTGCACTCCCAGTTACTAACTTATATATATATATAAAATGCGACTACAATAAGAATACGATTGCTTCAAGTCACGCCAGTTTCCTGTTCCGTGCCTTTCCCCTTAAGGAGGTTTTAACCTGTTTTTTTTGGCAGGCGCCCAAATGTCTCCCATCATTCCAGGCCAGTGTTCCTCTGATCTGGTGAGGACAAGTTGTTGGGTTCTAACTTCTTAGTACACGTAGAGTAGAGGTGCCCATAACCGATCACTTAAGAGCTTCTACGCTAGATCTGGAGAGGTATAAGGCGGTGCAAGTTTTTTCTATGTAGAAAGATAGAAATAAGGAGGAATGTAAATTTTTTTGGTACATTTTATTCCTTAAATTGGAATTATTATGAATTTTTGAAGTCAAAAGTTGATTCAATTATATTACCAATGTTTAGAGCATGTCATAACTGTTCATTCTTTCTCACTTTAGCACTCAAAACCAGGACATGTGTCATGGCACTATTGGTTCCGGTTGGATCAAAATTCAGACTTAGCCTGATTGAGATTCAATATCGACCTGATCGAGATTTAGTATCAACCTGATCAAGATTCAGAATCAACCTTATCAAGATTTAGAATCAACTTGATCGAAATTCTAGTACCCTATAGATTACCGATGGGGTCTTGATCGGGATTAGGCACCTCTACTATATTTGGAGAGAGAGGGGATTATTGTATACACAATTGTACCTTTCATTCATCCAAGACAAAAGCCATGAAATAGTATGTAGCCCGGAGGTTACTTTATTAAGTCAATTTGACGCCGGAATAGTACAATGATTACCCCAAGTAGTGTGTGTTACTTTTTGGAGTTACGTAGTGCAATAATGTCTTACTCGAGACTTCAATCTTTACTAACAAAAGTTCAAAGGTTGTTTGGTCATTATAGATTCACATAAATGACTTTGCTTGGGTAAAATATTACATTCTCATCAAATAGTTATAGCACCATGTAACTCCGAATAGTAACATGCACTAATTGGGATAATCGGTGTAGTTTCAAAGACCCCGAAGTAGTGTTCTCAAGGTCATTTGAGATGAACTAGCAACAAGCCTATAGGAGGTCAAGTTTTTATAGTTTTTATTTTTATTTTTATGTTGGATGGATGAGGTACGCTCGTATAAGATAACTTTCTCTCTCTCTCCCACTTGATTGGTTTCGAGCATCGAATTGGGTACTTGGATGCACCTATAGAAAGTCATCTTGTTTCACTAAAGCACTCAAATGCTAAGGTAGATGTCCCCTAAATTGAACACCACAATAGTTTGGACACATGTATTTAAGTGGCACTAAGTTATGTGGTTCGGTGTGGATCTAAGAACGTAGCACCCAGAAAAACATGCGTTTAAAAGATTGGACTGTGTGCTCAAAATATGTTAACCATTCTAGGCTCAATAGTGAACATGATTGTGGAGACCTATATGACCACTTAATATGCACGTCAATCTTCATTTTGATTGTGAATAAGCTATTCATGTGAGGTCCAAGTAATTATGAGGCAAATGGCTACAAAAGAAATATGGATTTACTAATCATCCTGCACTAATTTTGTGATTCATATCCATAACAAGAAGCATGTGCAACGAAAAATACCCATCTAAGGCACATCTACATGAGGTGTATCTTTACCAGAGTTGGACTAAAATCCTTTTTTTCTTTTATATATCATTCAAGTTTCTATAACGAATATTTCGCTTATTCTTTTTTATACAAGTAGGATATATTTAATTGACGATAATTATGTTGTCAATATGATTCAGGTCTATATATCATGCAAGAACCTCCATTGCGAGATAAATTTATCAAAATATTAATATGATTTAAGAAGGTATTGACCCAACTAATAACTCCAACATACAAAAACTCTCACTTATATACCCACCAAACATCAAGATTTGACTGGTATTACGATTTTCATACCCACGGGTAGGTTTGTTGATACCATTATGGATGTTGATTATTGATACCATGCATTCACTTGTAGGAATAAGTTACCGGTCCAATATCAATCCTTGTGTTATTTCGGTACTTTGACATGCAAATAAATTTCATGTCGGGAAAGAGTCAAACATTATGGTGGTAGTACTAAGTAGTAGGTGAGAATGCCATGTCATCATTCAAAACACCAAATTGATCTCAACACTCGAAAAAACACAAGTACGAGATCTTAAACAAACTTGAGCTCTTTTTTAATGACAACACCATCATGTGCATGATGCAAGCTTAAGAAACTAAGCTTATGAGGCATACAAACTCAAAGCGGATTGGTCCGAGATGATCCTAAACTACTGGGTAATAGTGGAGAGGTACCCATTTCCGAATGGAGTGGTTGGCGGTTCGATTCCCGTTGTGAAAACTTCTCTCTACTTGACGGAAAAAACTAGCTAAGTAGGTAGAAAGCCAAGAGCCCACCCACTGCAAGGTAGGCAATAAACCCCACCCTGCACCAAGAGGATTCTTGAGCAGGGTAGGGCCATGGGGCTCAAATTCACGTCGGATTGTCCGACGTTGGTTATTTATTTATTTATTTATGAAATGGATTTGTAAGTATAGGGGGTCAAGTTTTTATTTGGGATGAATGAGAGGTATGTTGATATGTGAAAACTCCCTCTCTTCCTCTAATCGTCTAGTCGGATTAAAAAATTGCTTGTAATTTCATACTCCTTTGCGATATTGATTGTCTCCTCTTCGATTTTGAACGCATGAAAGACCCGAGCTGCAATTTTCTTCATGTGCCACACTTCCCACCAAAACATTGGTCCATAATTACTATAAGGATGGTTGCATATCTAAACATGGTGGTCCTTCACAAAATAACAACCAATTTGGTGAGAAAGGCAAAAGTGTTATGCATAATTAGTTGCGATGAGCTTACGACATCAATTTGTCAATCTTGGGTTTGTGTGCATTGCGTACGTTATGTATATTGGATTGGTAGCGCAAGCCATGTTCTTATGATTTTGAAGCGCATTACTGACAACATAACATTACACAACTCTTTGGCTGCGTTGCGTGGGACCATGTATCACATGAACATAATTCTTCTTTAATTTTGGGCTGTATACTGTGAACTTTTCGACAAGCAACTGCAAATCATCGGAATATTTGAATCGTAACCTCTTTCTTTGGAAAAGAGACCATCATACAAATGTAGCTACTTAGTCATGTTATGAACGCTACTTGAGGCACTCTTTTGTGAAGTGTTGCTTTAGAGTTTTTTCCAATGTGGCTCTCTGACTACAGAGACTCTGGATACTACTAAGCTTGTGATTTATGGGGATGACAGGGTTAGAGTTTTTCTAAAGGGTTTAGATGAAGGAGAAGGATCTGTGCTTCATTTGTAATCGGTATGCACTATATGAGTCACCATACTAACCTTAGCAGGCATTTTCTTTCCAAACTACAAAATTTTCACAACTACATAGAGGAAGTATAATTTGCAATCAATGTACAATTGTTTCGACGCTTTGCCAAAGAGGTGCCAAGGAACTTGCATGTGTGGCCATCATCGTGTAAGCAAGTGGAGATCGTCTTCTTTGCAATGCGAGGACAAGGTGGATTAGCTCGCTCGCCCACCAAACTTTGTTAGGAGTAAGGACAAATGTAGATGAAATATGGAGGGGTAGGGTTTGTATACACTCTAAACTCCGTAGTATCACATCTGTGGCAATCAAAGTGCACGTGATATTACGGAGTTTTGTAGTGTTAACATGGATGCGTGATACTATAGAATTAGTGTGGCATGTGACATTATGGAATAACACAAAGGAGATGTGAGGACAATTTGAATTCGTTCTCCCATCACGTACGCTAGTGTGGTCCACTCCACTTGGCCTTCTCGGGCAATGTGGCGGACGCATGCACCAACATTCAACAAGTGGCATAAGAAGAAGAACAACAACAAGAGGTGGCACTCCACATGTTGACACATGGCGCAATGCGAGGGTGTGGGTTGACTTCTTGGGTAGTTTGCATTAATGACAAATTGTGTGATATAAGGGAGAGAAATGTGACAATAAGGAGTGAGATTTGAACTACGAACATCCGTTCCCTAGGGTTTCGGGATATTAGAGAGTGTGTGACATTATGGAGGTTGAGATTACGGAGTTTAGGTTGTATATGTGTCAGCCGGTCATTGTTAGGTTTAGTGTTTAGTGGGTGCATGAAAGTATGGTGGCACATGGTCACCCTGATACATTATAGTAGGCAATCGGAATATGGTTGGTTGGCTGCTTTTGCTATCATCATGGAAACACGGGGGGGTCACTCTATAAGATTTTTGTGCTCCACGTGCGGCGGAGGGGTATTTGTTTAGGGGCTATTTACCTCCAAGGCATGAATTAAAAGCTCCCTATAATTACTTAATTTTCTAAAATGGCCTATTTTTTTGCACCCTACCATTACTTATAATGCCCATGTCATTGCAATTTTTTGTAGTCTACATTCCTTTTAATTAAAAAATTTAATTTAAAAGTGCATGCAATGCCAAAGTGGTGGAAAAAAGCATGGCAAAAAAAGGGTATAAAGAATACCTACAAGAATCTACCTACAAGATGTTGAGATTGCACGATGAGAGAGAGCTTGGAGCGACCAAAGATGGAAGTTGGATTGAAGGCAACGTCACCATGATCTCTCAAAAAGATCGCAAAATAAAGAAAATTGAATAGTTGGGCAAATATGGTAGGGACAACATGCAAATCACAAAAGACTCCAGCATTGAATAAAACGTGTGTGCTATGAAGAAGTGGTACTAGAAATGAACATACATGTTGGAGATGACGATGTCGGAGTAGAGAAGTCACCGAAAAAATGAGAAGCCACAGGAAAAATGAAAAATAAGAGGCCACCAAGAGAAGGGAGAGAAGCCACCGAGAGATGTCGGGAAGAGAGTTAGGGTTAGAAGCCACCAAGAGGTGTCAGGAAGAGAGTTAGGGTTAGGCTTACAATTTCATCCATTCTTGGGTAAATGATGAGTCATTTTTCATCCATCCCTCGTGAGGCATGTGTACAAAATTGATTATACTAAACATACATCCTAGGATCCTTATTTTCAGCCCCTATATTATTTTTACAAAAAAGGAATGGCCCATATTTTATACCTATCTATCTTACTTGTAATGGGATTGTCTACTTTTAATGGTCCCTTCATTATTTGAAATTCTTTTATAAATTTTATGTCAAATGAATTTAATTCTCCCTATATTATGCCACACGTCGTTCTTAAAATGCACTAAGTGAACCCCCCGTGCATGGAAACAAATTCAACCCACTATTATCTAGAATATAGTGGGTTGGTGACGGACATGGAAATCCACCCTTAGCATGTTTCTACCCACTAAGCAAGCACTCTCAGAGTATAGAGCAATTTTGTTGAATATGCAGACTGACATGGATTCAAAGCCTAGGCATTGCACAACTTTGAGCTCGTGTGTGACCTTGAGCTCTTGCTTGCATTATACCAATGATGAATGGCTCTTGATTGACCATCCCCTCAGTCTTCTTTGAGACTTCCGACCAACACCTTACACGAAATAAAATAGTCACCTTGGATCAAAAGTTGACATTAAATAAAAGATTCACCCACATTGATTTTCTAGAAATAATTTAATGCGGCCTACATTAATTGCAAACTAGACATTTGGCGTGGGTTAAATATGAATGTGGGCTCTAGAAGACAACTATAACCCACACTGATAGGACCAATTTAGTGTAGCCAACATGAAACTATACTCCGTTCAATGATGTTGGGATGGGGGGTAATGGTTTCGTGACACCCAACCGTGGGGGAGGATAAAACACATAGAAACTTTGTATAACTGAGATATATGGTAGCTAATCAAATTGACTCCAAAATCGAGGTCAAAAATATGATTAACATAATAAAATTATCCGCAAAGTAACTAACCCGAGATTAAAACTGAGCGTTTAGGATGAACAAAACCCATTGTTCTATTCCCGGGACCTGCTTTGTGCATTCCCAAAAAAAAACTCAGAATCAACCCCGTCCAGCCACAAAAACCCAAGTTTCCTGAGTTTGGCTTGTAACCCAAGGACCACTTCACACACAAGACTGAAGGCCCGTGACCATTGCAATCTAAGAGCTCTCATTGGTCGAAAGGGCGGAGACTGTCCAAGTTCACTTCACACACAAAGGTGAAGGCCTAAAGGCCCAAAGAAGACTTCATGGATGAAAAGTCTACCTGGAGTCCTACATGGCGGATTATGGATAAGGTTTCATGGTCTCCTAGAATTTGCGTCAGGCCCACCTCTTGGAGGTGGGCTTGACGAAAATTCCGGGAGACCATAACTTTTTTTAATATTTTATTCAACAAGACATATTTCAAGACAGATTGCAGGGCAAATTCCAGAACATATTCCAGGACAAACAAACACCACCAAGTAATTCTCTTAAATTGATAGAATTTGAGACATAATATATTAAACCAAATCCTCCCCTCTTTTTCCACCAATAGAATATGGAATGGTCCCGCAACATGGTCCATTCTCACTTCACACTATGCTTGAGGGCCCATGACTACATAAAACGGCTTTCCCAACACCCATGGTACGGCCTTTGGATGAGAGTCAAGGGTCCTCACCATTACAAGGTCACGGCTCTTGGCTCACGTGTGAAGTGGCCCCAAGTTTGAGTGTGAACCTCCCTTCCCTCAGCCACAAACCTCTCATTCGAACGCCATCACCTAGTTGAAGATCTTAGAGGTAGTATGTTCAGCTAAGGGCCACTTCACACACGAGACTGAGAGCCCATGACCATTGCACTTCAAATACTCTCATTGGTGGAAAAGGCGGAGCCGATCCAAGTTCGCTTCACACTACGCTTCAGGGACCAACGGAGTATGTGAATGCATGATGGATGTACAGTCTACATGGATTCCTACATGGCATTGAATGGATTGTGTTTCATGATCACTTGGACTATTTTCAAAAACCACCTCTTGGAGGTAGACCTAACACAAAACTGGGAGACCATGGCACACATGAGGTTGCTAGCGTCACAAGTACACAAGAGTATACAAAGAGGCCTATGACAAAGGGAGAGATGTTAGGAGCACAGTCTAAGAGTATGATTAGCATGGCAAGGATGTGGGAGGCTAGTAGTGAGGCTAGGGACTTGTTGTTGGCTGCCAAGGTCAAGATTAGTGAACAAAAAGAGTTACACTTCAAGATAGCCAACTTGGAGAAGGCTCATGATTTAGGTGTAATTGTAGACAAGAGCTTGAGGGAGCAAATTAGGGTCTTGATGGGTTTGTAGGTAGATATAGTGCTAGGACGACTACTTCAACTATGTATTCTTGGCACACATTTCACTTTGGCAATAAATTAAAAGTTTTTTATTCAAGCATATTATTCATTCTACCCTCATGTGATTGAGCATGTAACATATATATAATTTGCATTCTATCCACTCTATGGACTATTTATTTCAGCTCTAGTGTATCGTCCTTTCAAGCTACATGTAGTTGAGGTTTCACATGTATCTAAGTCCGTTGTACTTGCACACTATCCATTCTATGGACTTTGTCTTTGTAATCAAGGTAGGTACGTATGTGCTTGCGAATGAAAGGTGAGGCTTTATTCATAGAAATATCTCCATGTAAGAAATCATAAAGTCAACCCATTGATGGTCTCCCTCCCAACCATGAGCCTCCGGGTTCACAACTTTATCTCTAGTATCCTTCTTCGGTGAAGAAAGTTTGTCTAAAGGGCACAAGATCTAAACAAAGTGTATGTACTTTGATTTTGTAGCATCAAATCGTTTCATCAACTTTCACTTCAAGCCCCCAATGCACATTCCACGCGCACCCTGTAACCTACATGTATCTTGTTGAATGCATCGATAGCATTGTGAGGCACATTGGGGACGCTCATTCACCCCCAATGCGGCGGAGAATGAGCATCTCCGCACCCAACACTCAAGTATCCCCAAGAAGGTATTAGAAGTTGTCTTTGCCGTGCTCGAAATGTTCCTGCCAATTCATGTACAATCTTGAGTGTCGTAGGATAGAGACATCGCGATAAGAGTCGGGAAACTCAAGTTCACATACAAAAACAAACCCTTATGCGAGACAACAAGTGTATTATTTATACAATACATATTTTTGTGGCCATTAAACCACTTTAAGTGCTCTAGATTGTTCCAAGGTTTTCGTATCTTCATGAGGGAGCCATCAATAGTCCTGATGTATCCAAGGCAAACAAGGGTTCAAGGCACTTAAATGAGCACGTTTTGCCGCATCATACCATACCATCTCACCGGCTAGTGCATGGTTAATGCAAGAAGATATGAACAAAACTTCATTAATCAAGGCCTATCGAGACTAGTTCCACTGAAAGGCATCATAACTTTGTGACGTTGTTATTTTCATGCAGAGAAAGAAGATGAAGAGCCATTGTTGTGGACAAAACTTCACAAGATGATTGGACAACTTATGAACCTCACGTGTAAACCAAGCATGAGAGGCGATCATTGGCACAACTGATCCACAATGCTCATCAAACTCAGGTAAGGTGAAGTTCGTAAGGGTCTTGAAATTTTGAGGTATGGCTCTCATGTGCAAAAGAACATCATGCACACCGCGGTTGTGATCAACTGCACCTTGACCTCCATACTTCAGCTCGTTTGGATTGAAAAACTCTCAGGTGTTGGCACAAATGGCCATCATCGTGTAAAAAACCATAAGTTCATCCTCAAGCTCCTCCAAAATTTCATCATTAGAGCTATCATCGGAATCGAGCCATATATTTGTGTCCATTTTGGTAACCTAAAACCCAAACATCAACAAAGGAGGCAAGTTTGTGTTAGATGTTGGTTTGTGGGAAGGAAGAGCTATGTGGCAGGTTGACGTGGCACGTGTGATGTGGCAACTTCCCTCAAGCCTAGGTGGCTTGCATTGAGAGCCTAGTAGGCTCGGTGAGTAAGAGCCGTTGCTGGCAAGCTTAGGGCACTTGACAATCCTACCTATAAGCCCGGGCCCATGATAGGCCTCAGTGGTAGCGAGGCCGGGGGCCTATGTAGAGCCGAACTCCTACTGCCACACTTTCCGTCTAAACTTTGTACAGTCTAACTTTGTTACTACCGTACCCGGCCGTCAGGGTCGGAAAAAATTAAATAAAAAAATAGAAGTTGAAAAAAATCGGAAATTATTGGAGAAGAGAGTTGAAAAGGAAAGTTATTCATTGAAGAGCATGCCGAATATTACAAAATTGAGCCAACTTCATGTAGTAAAATCCCAAAATATTGCATACCGTAGCATCATAACTAGTTCGTGCAAATTATTTATTTATTTTTAAAACCGGACATTATGAGCCCGAATTTTCTGTTGTTTGTAGAGCAAATTGAATTAACCATTGAAGAGCTTGTGGCCAAAATCATGGCAAACCCAGAGGTTGCAGTGGCATTTTAGGATCCAAAAGTAACACATGCAAAGGACCACTAATTGAGATTAGGGCATTCAATTAGGTTAAACACACCAAGGCTGCCACGAAAGGGTGAAAAAAAAAAGAAATCTTTCATTGTTGTGAACTAGCCTTGTATTAAAGCGCCAAATCTTTTACAAATATTTTTTGAAATTGTTGAATTTTTTATTAATTTATTTTTACCATGCCGGACCCACTTTCTCCACTTTAATTAATTATTCGGCATGAGATGTTGACCCTGACGGCCGGGTATGGTACAACACTCGTTTATATGACACCCTTGATATTACGACACATTTTTGCGAGATCAAACTTTTTAGTTCAAAACTCCCTCTTTTATATGACTACGACATTCGATAATGCGCATATAGAATCTCCGTTTTGTCATATTAAAGAGGTAGTTAATGCTAAAATTCCTTTCATCTATGTTATGTACATCTAAAATACATCCATTTTCACTTGGGAACTACTTGGGAACTTCACTTATCATTGGAAACTTAATGAGAATTAGGGTTACTAGTGTAGATGTGGATGATGTTGCTCCACCTATAATAAAGCTTAGTGATGCTAAACGTCATGCATCATTGTTGTCTAGTTTCTTACTAGAGAAATTTTTATATTTTGATGTTAATGAAACTATTAGTTTTTAAAAGTTAGTAGGGAATTTAGATAAGATGATAGTTGCTAACTTGGGTAGGCCACACTAGAGATCTTTGGACTCCTATTTCAAGAGTTCTTGAGAATATTTGTATTTGTTTGGAGTTATAAATTATTACTTCATACCATCTATATTGATTAAACTCGTTGTATGTAATTTTTAAGCTCATATTACTTATGTTTTCGTATTCCCTCAATAATATGACAACATTATGCCATTTATCATATTATTGAGAAACGACACCTCGATAATACGACCTTTTGTGTGTTTCCCAAACGTGTCATACTAAAGAGGGAGAACAATAACCCGGTATGGCATCCTAAATCAACATTGGGATCCAATCATAGACCGGGTACCTTCTCGGATAACTTTAATGAGACCCAATTGAAATGAATTAACAACAATCTTGAGAAATTTGTATTGCACTGTGAGCCCAAAAGAGTGCCCACATGTGTTCTTAACCCTTTGAAGCCATTAGGAGTTAGACTTTTAGGTTTTATGTTGTTTCTCAAAAATATAAAAAGAGTGAAACCCTAGTTTTAGAATGGCAATGTAGTAGAGGCTTGGTGTGGAGTTATGTTTCAGGCCTTAGGCTTATTTTGTGTGGTTAATTAGAAGCGTAGTGGCATTAGAGAGTGCTTTGCGTAGGTGAGTAAAGTTTGAAGAAGCAAAGGGAAGAGCCTTGGGTTTAAATGTTTGAATTGGGTTCTATCTTGTTGGTTTAAGGGGTGAGGGTTTAGTGGATAGGATAAGGTCCTACTAAGTAGGAGAAAGTTTAAAGGGTTGTGGTTGGATGCCCTCTCCTCCCCTTCTCTCCTATCCTCTTTCTCTCCTTCTTCTCTCATATATCTTCCCTCTCCTCTCCCTCTCTTGGCTCTCTCCCCCTTTCCCACGGGGGGGTCACTCTATAGGATTTTTGTGCTCCACGTGCGGCGGAGGGGTATTTGTTTAGGGGCTATTTACCTCCAAGGCATGAATTAAAAGCTCCCTATAATTACTTAATTTTCTAAAATGGCCTATTTTTTGCACCCTACCATTACTTATAATGCCCATGTCATTGCAATTTTTTTGTAGTCTACATTCCTTTTAATTAAAAAAATTAATTTAAAAGTGCATGCAATGCCAAAGTGGTGGAAAAAAACATGGCAAGAAAAGGGTATAAAGAATACCTACAAGAATCTACCTACAAGATGTTGAGATTGCACGATGAGAGAGAGCTTGGAGCGACCAAAGATGGAAGTTGGATTGAAGGCAACGTCACCATGATCTCGCAAAAAGATCGCAAAATAAAGAAAATTGAACAGTTGGGCAAATATGGCAGGGACAACATGCAAATCACAAAAGACTCCAACATTGAATAAAACGTGTGTGCTATGAAGAAGTGGTACTAGAAATGAACATACATGTTGGAGATGACGATGTCGGAGTAGAGAAGTCACCGAAAAAATGAGAAGCCACAGGAAAAATGAAAAATAAGAGGCCACCAAGAGAAGGGAGAGAAGCCACCGAGAGATGTCGGGAAGAGAGTTAGGGTTAGAAGCCACCAAGAGGTGTCAGGAAGAGAGTTAGGGTTAGGCTTACAATTTCATCCATTTTTGGGTAAATGATGAGTCATTTTTCATCCATCCCTCGTGAGGCATGTGTACAAAATTGATTCTACTAAACATACATCCTAGGATCCTTATTTTCAGCCCCTATATTATTTTTACAAAAAAGGAATGGCCCATATTTTATACCTATCTATCTTACTTGTAATGGGATTGTCTACTTTTAATGGACCCTTCATTATTTGGAATTCTTTTATAAATTTTATGTCAAACGAATTTAATTCTCCCTATATTATGCCACACGTCGTTCTTAAAATGCACTAAGTGAACCCCCCGTGCCCTTTCCCTAGTGTTAGTTGAACCTTGTTGTTACTACTGAGACTGCTGCCGCAACTACAGGCTGTTGGGTTACTACTGAGACTGCTGCCGCAGCTACAGGCTGCTGGGTCTAACGGCCGAGGCTGCTGGTTGCAGCTACTGAAGCTTAGGTGATTAGAAGATTAGGCTCGGTGATGCTTAGTTAATTAGGTTGTTACTTAGTATTAATTTAGACAATTAGTTCATTAGCAAGCTAGGAAGGCACGAGGCATTGAATGGTAGGATTAGCAGTTGGAAGTGGATGTGAGTAAGGTGGGGGTTGCAATAGAGTGTGTTATGATTGTGATAACGGAGAATAGCGTTTTTTAACACTTGTATCCTCGCCATGGAATAAATTGGGTGTAATGGTTGATGGAAAATGTAATGGATTCTCACGATGTTGAGACGCGGGGGATCAAGACTAAAAGCTCAAGAGGAATATCGGCAAGGGCATGTGTGGCAAGGGCCATGACTTGGGAGCTTGAGTCGGCTAAGGATGCGACTGTGCACGATGCTAGTGGCATCGAGGCATCGTTGTCTCAAGCAACGTGTGAAGCTAAGCAAACTCCCAAATAAGTGTAAATCATTAAAGGGGTGGAAGTAGTGAGTTAGTCGCTCTCACACGGAGAGTGGGACAAGCTCTCAAGGGTGAGTAGGAGGAAGGGTGCATGTAAACTCTTAGAAGGATTTAATAAAGATTAGCACGACTAGTGCATTGGTGGAGAGTTGAATTAAGTTTCAAGCTTCTACCTTTGTTGACATAAGACATGTGATTCTCAAACCCACACCCGGACTAGGACGCTTAAGGGTGGTGGGTTTTGCCTCACATGCACTGCGATGGTAATCAACATGAATCGATAGCATCTCTATAATAAGTTATTACCTTTATGGTGAACTAGAATCTTCTTCAATAGAAAGGCCAGAAGTGCAAGAGAGAGAGGGAATTATCGTATACAAGCATACCTCTCATCCATCCCTCATAAAACTTGACCCCTTACAGATTTGTTGTCAATTCATCTCACATAATCTTGAATAGACTAAATTAGAATCTTTAAAATTGATTCCGTTATCAAAACAACTTAAAGACATAAGCTCCGGGCTGCATACTATTTCATGGCTTTATTTACGTTGGATGAATGAGAGGTACGCTCGTATACGATAATTCTTCCCTCTCTCTCTCTCAAGAAGTTGCAGGGGTGGAGTTGCAGGACGAAGAGCTGGTTTGTCCCTTCCTCCCAGGCACCAAATTTGCTATCAAAGTCACACAGGACACTTTGTTATGCAAGTAATGACTTCTGTATTCAGCCACATGCAGAGTTATCGGCAGTTTTTTTATATGTATTATTATTATTATGTGTATAGCAGGAGAACTGTAAGGATTTTGGTTACAATGGGCCACTTCACACATGAGCCAAGAGCCGTGACCTTGTAATGGTGAGGACCCTTGACTCTCATCCAAAGGCCGTACCATGAGTGTTGGGAAAGCCGTTTTATGTAGTCACGGGCCCTCAAGCATAGTGTGAAGTGAGAATGGACCATGTTGCGGGACCATTGCATATTCTATTGGCGGAAAAAGAGGGGAGGATTTGGTTTAATATAATATGTCTCAAATTCTATCAATTTAAGAGGATTACTTGGTGGTGTTTGTTTGTCCTGGAATCTGTTCTGGAATTTGCCTTGCAATCTATCCTAAAATTTGTCATGTTGGAAAAATATTAAAAAAAGTCATGGTCTCCCGGAATTTTCGTCAAGCCCACCTCCAAGAGGTGGGCCTGACGCAAATTCCGGGAGACCATGAAACCTTATCCATAGTCCACCATGTAGGACTCCATGTAGACTTTTCATCCATGAAGTCTTCTTTGGGCCTTTAGGCCTTCACCTTCGTGTGTGAAGTGAACTTGGACGGTCTCCGCCCTTTCGACCAATGAGAGCTCTTAGATTGCAATGGTCATGGGCCTTCAGTCTTGTGTGCGAAGTAAGCCATAGTCATTAAGGTATGTGGTGTTATTTGGTTACTTTTCTTGATCGGACACCTATGTTTGATTGGTGTGTGGTTAGGTGAGGATCAAAGAACAAATACCATAAACACACATGTTTAAATGAGATTGGATTATGCCTTCAGACTTCATTATCTATTTCACACTCAATAATGAACACAACAACTGGGAGGACCTATGTATTCAATTAAGGAATCAATAAACATGCACTTCCAATGACTATATGAAAATCATGGGAGGTCCAAATTTTGTTGATGCTTCATTGTGAATTTGCTGGTGCAACACATGTTTCGTTGTGTAAAACTAATCGGTAGAAGTTGACGAACATGATAAATGAATTCAAAATATTACTCCCACATACCTTAAGGGTGGGTTTATATTAGGATCCAGGTCCAAGAAACTTGGGGTCCAAAACAATTCTTCACGGACTGTATGTTGGACTCAGGATTGGACCCAAGCTTCGAAGAGTGGTTTCTCAAACTAGGAGGAGTGCTTCTTGAGTTGGGACCGTTGAGATTTGCTAGGAAGTGGTGCTAAATTAGCACCACTTCATTTTCTCATACCTTGGACCTAGACCCTAGTGTAAACTCTATAGGTCCAAATTTATGCTCTCCATCAACATGCTCGCTTGATTTTGGAGATTCTATTATTTTGGCCCTAGTGCATGTAACTTACCCTTGAGGTGAATTTTAATCTACATCCATACGGTTTGAGGAAGGCCTGGGGCAAACCAACATGTACACTCGTACAAGCATTGTCATCCATGCCTCATCATCCAAGCCCCCCTCATCCAAATTAGGTTAACCACTTCAAGTGGTTAACCATAGTTAGGGGGTCCCACTCTGACACCACCTTGCCCGCCCCCACATGCTCACCCTCCCGCTCCCGCCTCGCTCTCCCGCTCCTGCTCCTGCTCCCGCTGTTGTGCCTCGGCAAGCATTCTTGCCTGGACTTTCACTGTCATTTGAGGCTTCCAATTTGTGAATCCTTCTCCACAGGTACAAATTTCTTCTACATTCACAAGTTTGTTGTTGCACCAAACTGTTGGCAATTTTTAGGTATGAAATTTTTCGGATTTGGGATTGGGGAATTTGTGTACTCCCCTTGTGATGTTCATCAATTACATCACTTTTAATGAGTTGTTTGATCTCCTGAGGCTGCCATTACGTGAATCCCCTCCGCAGCTGCAAAAATAATTTCTCAATTTATAACCTTGGCGATGTACCGAACAACATTTTGAAGGGTTTGCAAATGTTGGGATTGAGGTTCAAGAATTTTTGTCCTCTCCTTGTGCTTTCTATCAAATATTCACATCACTTTCATTGAGTTTTTTTTGATGGATCCTGAGGTTTCTAATTCCTCAATCATCTCCAAAAGGCCAAAAACTTACAACACTTTCAATGAGTTGTTTGTATCATGAGGTTGTTTATTCCTGAATCCTTTTTTTAAGTGCAATTTCATGTTGTAGAAGCTTGGTGTGCAACACTCATGATTTTCAAATTTAGGGATTGAGGTTCGAGAATGTTTGTATTCACCTTGTTCTTTTCATTAAATATATCACTTTTGATGACTTGTTTTATTTCCTGAGTTTTCCGATTCCACAATCTTTTTTTTTTACTTTCTTGGTAGTCAAAGAGATGACCAATAAACAGTCGTCAATCAATTCCAGTGTCATTCAATACCTTAATTTTCTTTTGTTGATGTAAAGAAGCACTGAACTTTAAGGTTTGTATTGCATCAATCGTGGTTGTGGGCGATGGGTTTGAGGTTTGATGATGACTTCAGGGATTTAGGGTTTAAAGATCTTAGAAAGGCAGGGCTTTGCGAAGCAAACTTCCAGCTCATTGAGTTTGATTATAAACAATTACTCATAAAATCCTTAGTCATGCCATAACTTACAACCAAGTCCTTGGATGCTTTGCAAGTGTCTTGAGAGATGCACGCGATTGACAATAATAGGAATTATAAAGTGAGTATGATTTGGAGAATTTTGTTTGTCAAGAGCTAGCTAGCTATGGTGGAGAGGAGCATTCTCAGTAGAATATATGTATTTCTAGGTCTTTGATGTGGATTCCGGGGTCAAATCAATTTAGTGATGAAATTCCCTACATACAAGGTGTAAATATCTCCAACATTGTCACCTTTAATCTACACCGATGCCACGAATCCTCGGCCATAGTTCAATTTCAACATAATTTATATCTTCTGGTTGTCCATTCTTAAGAACACCACTCAAATATATGTGTTTAAGTTAAGAAGAGTGACCACATTAGGCCCACACATCTTAGGCTCTAGAGTAAGCTACTTTGAAGATTCGGTATTTCTTCAATTTTTGAGGTATACTCCATAGGTTCCTCTAAAATGATTGTTGAATTTCCTGAAGTCTTGAATTTCAACCGATTTATCTCAAAACTGAACTGATTCATCTGAAAATAACTGTCGGAGAACCAAATTATGAGCCCAAAATGGTTGCTCATAATTTGTTTTATGTTTAGAATTTACTTAGAAGTGCATTTGAAGTCGTTATTGAAACAACTAAAAGTATTAAAAAGAGTGAGGCTTGGTGTGGAGTTATGTTTTAGGCCTTAGGCTTATTTTGTGTGGTTAATTAGAAGCTTAGTGGCATTAAGGGGTGTTTTGGTTAAGTGAGTGGTGTTTGATGAAGCAAGGGGAAGGGCCTTGGGTTTAAGTGTTTGAATTGGGACCTATCTTGTTGGTTTAGGGGGTGAGGGTTTAGTGGATAAGATGAGGTCCTACTAAGTAGGAGAGAGGTGAGGGGTTAAGCCCTCTTGGTTTTGTGTGTGTGTCTTTTTTTTTAGTGGAGCGGGAGGGGGAGCTCAAGGAGCTCGGAGAGCTGGGTCGGTGGTTGAGCCTGAATTAGTTATTGGTTGGACTGAGCTCGGAGAGCTGGTTCGAAGATTGAGGCTTAAACTCGGGAGTGCGGGTTCGAAGGTTGCGCCTGCATTAGCTACTGGTTAGATTTGAGCTCGGAGAGCTGGTTCGAAGATTGAGGCTTAAGCTCGGGAGTGTTGGTTCGAAGGTTGAGCCTGCATTAGTTACTGGTTGGGCTGAGCTCGGAGAGCTGGTTCGAAGATTGAGGCTTAAGCTCGGGAGAGCTGGTTCGAAGGTGGAGCCTGCATTAGCTACTGGTTGGATTTAAGCTCGAGAGAGCTGGTTCGAAGATTGAGGCTTAAGCTCGGGAGTGTTGGTTCGAAGGTGGAGCCTGCATTAGCTACTGGTTGGATTTAAGCTTGAGAGAGTTGGTTCGAAGATTGAGGCTTAAGCTCGGGGGTGTTGGTTCGAAGGTGGAGCCTGCATTAGCTACTGGTTAGATTTGAGCTTGGAGAGCTGGTTCGAAGATTGAGGCTTAAGCTCGGGAGTGCTAGTTCGAAGGTGGAGCCTACATTAGTTACTGGTTGGGCTGAGCTCGGAGAGCTGGTTCGAAGATTGAGGCTTAAGCTCGGGAGTGATGGTTCGAAGGTGGAGCCTGCATTAGCTACTGGTTGGATTCAAGCTCGAGAGAGCTGGTTCGAAGATTGAGGCTTAAGCTCGGGGGTGCTGGTTCGAAGGTGGAGCCTGCATTAGCTACTGGTTAGATTTGAGCTCGGAGAGCTGGTTCGAAGATTGAGGCTTAAGCTCGGGAGTGCTGGTTCGAAGGTGGAGCCTGCATTAGTTACTGGTTGGGCTGAGCTCGGAGAGTTGGTTCGAAGATTGAGGCTTAAGCTCGAGAGAGTTGGTTCGAAGGTGGAGCCTGCATTAGCTACTGGTTGGACTAAGCTCGGAAGAGCTGGTTGAGGACCGGTCATAGGACCGGTTATGGGACCGGTTAGGAGCTCGGCCCGGTTATGGGAGGGGGCCATGGGTACTAAGGTCACCTTATATGGTGGGCTAGTTAATTAGGAAGGGGGGAAGAGATTAGACTAGGAATTTAACTCATTAGTAAATTAGGGCGGTTTGGCCTCATATAAATTAGAGGGGGGCATAAGGGAATAAGCTTTTGGTAAGGATTTGAGTGTTGGGTTGTGAATTAGTGTAGGAAGAAGGGAATAAATAGAGAAGAGCATTTTTTAATGCTTGTACTCGTATTATGGAATAAATTGGTGTGCAAGAGTTGATGGGAAATGTAATGGATTTTTACGAAGTTGGGAAGAGGGAGTTATGTGAACATGAATGTGATCCCCATGCCCTCACCCGGACTAGGACGCATAAGGGTGGGTGGTTTGGCCTCACACAAATGTTCATTGTCTCTTTCCAACTTGTTGAGAGTTATCGTCATCAATTTGGAGTCTGCTGCTTCAATCTTGGATTTTGTTGTGCATGTTCGGAGGTGTATAAAAAGTAGGACTTTGCGAAGCAAACTTTCAGCTCATCGAGTTTGATTGTAAGCAACTACTCGTTAAATCCTTAGTCACGCCATAAGTTACAACCAAGTCCTTGGATACTTTGCAAGTGTCTCGAGAAATGCACGCGATTGACAATAATAGAAATCATAAAGTTAGTATGATTCGGAGAAAATTTTCTGCCAAGAGCTCACTGGCTATGGTGGAGAGGTGCATATTTGACTTATTTCCTCAAAGTAGATGCAATACCCATCACGCACCAAAAAGATGCATCACAAATTTTGATTGGTACAATATCCATCACAACCCAAAAAAAAATTGGAATTGTATCACTGTTTGGTTCATGATGGGTATTGCATATTTGACTTATTTTTTCAAAGTAGATGCAATACCATCATGCACCAAAAAGATGCATCACAAATTTTGATTGGTGTAATACCGATCACAACCTAAAACAAATTTGGAATTGTATTACTGTTTGGTTTGTGATGGGTATTACATATTTGACTTATTTTTCAAAGTAGATGCAATATCCATGACGCACCAAAAAAAATGCATCACAAACTTTAATTGGGATAATACCCATCACGAACCGGAAATAAGTTGGAATTGTATCACTATTTGTTTCATGAAATATCTTATCACTTCTAAAATAAAGTATTTTTAATGGAGATAGCACATAATACAAACTACATGTTAATACAAATGAAGAAATGATTAGAATTTCAAAGTTGTAGTTAGTGAAGCATACCTTGGGAAAAGCTTGAATAGAGCTACAATTGATCATTTCATTTGTAATTGCAATGTAGATCTTCTCATTGTTATGTGTACCCCTAAACCTTAAAAATTTAGTATCTAGGATCCCCACATTATAAAAGAGGAGCACATTAATATATTTTAAATTAGAGGCATGGACACCACCCATTTTGAAATTCCAAACCCTAACCCATTTAATTTCTTTTCAATATATAGTAATTGTAGTTGCCATGTGGCATTCCTTCCTTCTTATAAGTTATAATAATAAGAGCCGACATCATGGGAAGTGGGGCCAAAAAGTGATGCTAAAAATAGTTCTCTTAACACATGCCAAAGAAAGCTATAATAATAAGAGTCGGCATCATGGGAAGTGTAGCCAAAAAATGATGCTAAAAAATAATTCTCCTAACCAGCGAATAAAATTGAAGGGCTATACCCCTTATTCTGGGGTGCAGCCCTTCACTTTCCCTTCAACAGCTGGGCCAACCCTTCAAAAGGGACATGCAAAAATTCCAGGAAACCTTCAAAGGGAAGGGCATTTTTAAAACAACCGGTCCCTTGGGCCTTCATACCCTCGGGAGATCCGGCTAGCTCATTTCCATGGAGGCTCCGGCTTGTGGCTGATGCAGTCTTGCAGATACGCTCATACCCTCGGGAGAACCGTAGATACCCTCCCACACCCGGTGAGAACTACATGCCGCTCTTATCCTTGGGGCCTGGGCGACGGGGGAATGTTTTTCGACACAAAATTGCTTTTGTTATGTGAGCTCTATACATGAAATAAATATATGTTTTAATCATATTTCTTTTCGGATTTTGTTCCATGTAAATTACATTTCACTTCAGTTTACAATATAACCTAAGATTCAAACATTACATTGTGCATTTTTGAAGAAAAAAAAATTGTAAATATGTGAAGGGCAATTTTTGAAGTAACCCTTCATTTTGAAAGGCAAAATTTTAAGTAACCCTTCCCCATGAAATACGAGTAACCCTTCAAATTTTCTCGCTGCTCCTAACACATGGCAAAGAAAGCTAGAGTGTTCCGCCTACTCCACCTCTTAACCATGGTTAACTCCACTTGGGTTGGGAAGTGGATGAGAATTGGATGGTGCCATCCACTGCAATCATCCGATATGGTACCAATGTACTTGTTGGTTCGCCCTCCCCTTGAGGAAGGACCTTTGTCATTGATCTCCACCATATTATTTCATAAGCGTTCATTCTAAGAGAGAGAAATTCCAAAATTACTCCACCGTTTATGGCATTTAGTGTCATGTATACTATTCGTGAAGTGCCTAGCTAGATGTCTAGAGGTCTCAAAGTTTCACTTTATACTATTTGTAAGCATAAGTAACTTTTCAAAGTGAAATATTTAGTCACATCATGATATGTAGCGTAGCACATCGGGATACTTGAGATGATAGTGTTGTGTTTTGGTATGCAAGGGGAATATATTATTGAGCATAAGGTAGAAGGGTTTTAAGTGGCTCATTTTCTTAATAGGACCCTAGATTTGATTGGTATGTGGTTCACTGAGATCAAAGAGCGATCATCATAACAACACGTGTTCAAAAGAGATTGGACTACGTCTTTAAATATTAATAATTATTCTATACTCGATAATGAACACAATTGGGAGGACCTATGTATCCAATTAAGAAATCAACAAACATGCACTTCCAATAACCATGACTTAATCACGGGAGGCCCGATTTGCAATCCGGCTTTTGCATATGTTCCATCACGGGGGGTGCACTCCATGGTCAAGTTGAACACCACGTGCGGCCAAAAAAAATCTACTTTTGGTAAGTTGCATCACCAAAATGGGTCAAAATTTCATCAATTTTTTTTCATGGGTAGATATACACGGTATCTATTACATAGTAAAAAATGGTAACCAAGTTTGATGATCTGTTTTTTTAATAAAACATACCGTTTCTAACTAGAATGATGCAGAATTGAACAAAAATAATTACTAAAAAAATGAAGATGACTAAAAATTTCAAAAATATATCCAAAAGATATTATCAATGGTCATGTATATGTAGAAAAAATCTCATAATTTTTAAATTTATCTATTCCATGTAATATAGGGATAGCAAACTTTGGCCGCACGTGGTGTTCAACTTGACATGGAGTGAACCCCCCGTGTGTTCCATCGTAGATTTGCAAATGCAGCATGAGTTTTGTTGCGTAAATCTGATTGGTAGAAGTTGTAGAACATTAAAAATGAATCAAATAACACCCACATAGAACCTTAAATGGAAAATGTCATGTGTTTACATTTTAGTATCCAAAGAGGAAGATATCCTTGAGCATACTATTGCCAATTGTCATTTGTGTAAACTTTAGTCAACTTGTAGACCATCATGTAGCAGAGGCATACGCCTTATAACACCATTGAACATACTCATGCGAAGATATTAGTAAGCGCAGTTGAATGCCAAGTGTAATGAGGTTACACTAATGATGAAGTTTTTGATCCATAGTGTAACCTAGGATACGCCCAAAAATAGGGCAAGTGACACTATTATGCATGTGACACTAAACACCATATGCAGTGTACACTAAATATGATATTTATTATCACTTACTATTTGGAGTTACACGACACTATATCTTTTTACTATTGATGTAATATTTTACTCAATAAAAGTTGTTAATGTTCTTTAATGTCCAAACAATCAATTTGACATTTTTTAGAAAAACATGTGATATACAATAAATAGACATAGCATTTGCATAATTCCAAATAGCAAGTGACACTAAATACAATATTTATTGTAGTGAACTTTACTCTGGTTGTCTGAAATCATGAGTCCACAACTTGCTGGAAAAAAAGAAAAATTAGGATGTCATAAACCTTCTTACTTTCTTTAAATGGTAAATTATATAACTATATATATATAACCTTTTATCCACTTTTAGACATGATCACTATATTCGTTAATTTGGGACTTTTTCGGCATTTTGAGACAGTTACAAATATAAGAACATGGATAAAATCACACAGATATTGGAGAATGTTGTAAGATGCAAATACTTTGAAGCGGGTGTTCATATCAAGAACCCAATTAAGAACTCATATCAAGATGGTTTAGGTAGGACGACCCAAACATTAGACCATGTTGTTGTGGTCCATATATTAATTTGAGACAAGAGAAAGTCTCAAATTAACGAATATAGTGATCATGTAGGATTTCATTGACACCTCCATGTCACTTTGTCATCCATTTTTTGACATGCACACCCACGATTACTTCTTATTTTAGGTGACCATGTGTAAAACGAAGTGGGACCACCACTCATTTCTCAACCAAGGAGAGATTTTAGAAAGCGGTAGTCACGGTCACTGGTCACCACACTGATTATCCCAATTAGTGTGTGTTACTAATCACAGTTACGCAATGCTATAACTATTCAATGAGAGTGTAATATTTCACCAAGCAAAGTCATTTATGCATTGTAATGTCTAAACAACCTATTGAACTTTCGTCAATAAAAATTGAACTCTTGAGTAAGACATTATTGCACACTACATAACTCCAAATAGTAACACGCACTAATGGGGATAATTTCAATGTAGTATAAGACATGCCCTAAGTATGCCTTGATTACCTAATTAGTTGCTAATTGTAGCATCTTGGACTTAAAGTCCTCACTTGACATGTGATTCGCTGCCTCATAGACACTTAAAGTCAGACCAACGAGGTGACATTAGCCTCTATCACACATAGGCTACTGCACTCCGCCACCCTAGAGAATTAACCGGTTTGAAACCCTCCGGATGTACTTTCAGTCCCATTAACCTTTTGGGCTTCCCCGGACTTTGAAATCAATCTCATTTCATTTCATTCATTCCAATGTGCTTTCTAGTGTGTGAGATCCCCTCGCTTGTGGGAAGCAAGCTAGCGATATCAAAATGCGCGTCCGGTGAGCCCTATTTTTATTTCTTCCGGTCCTTTCTCTTAATAACTTCAAGACTACTTACAAGCCTTCTAACTAAAGCACACACATGCTCGCTTCCGCATGCCGAGTCATTGCAAAGTAAACTATGATACATTCATGATTTCCCATTCTCGTGACATGAATCCCGATCTTTCTAAATTTCTTTCGGTCTCTCCAAATTTCCTCCGACCATAGATGCCTCGTCACAACTCACAAGCATGCCTAGTTAATGACGTCAAGAGCCGAGACTACGAATGTCAAAAGCGAGCGAGGAGAAAACGGTGTCGTTACTACTCGGGACGTGAGCCTCCTTTTTGACTGAACTTTGTGATTTTAGATCTGCTGATTAAGCGTTCTCAAGTTCCCTAATCGGAGCATCTCGGACTTCAATGCTCCCTTCCTATTTTGTCAAACGGTGATTGAATGAATTCATGTGTGTGTGAAGGAGCAGATTCCTTGCACTTTGTGGGAGAATTAACTTTAGATTCCTTGTTTGTGGGTGATAATTAGTGCCTAGAACTAGCCAGCTTCAAGTTGAGGCAAACACAACTAATCTTAATTACTTGTCTTAATCAGGCATGTACAGTAATCTCCTGCTTAAGCACGCACCCGTTTAAGTACGCATCCCGGTTAAGTGCGCAATTTTTTGGACAAAAATCAAGGTTCATATTTTATTGTTTGAACATGTCATGCAAAGTCATTTTCCGCGAATGCATGAATTTTTTTATCAAGATCCGACTTTAATGATAATTAACCTTATTTTAATGGTTTCTTGAGGCTCAAAAGTTGGGACTTTGACTCCATGTTGGGACTTGCTAACATGAGTGGGACACGGGACTTGGGACCCCCCATGTGAACTGGCCCTTAGGGTGGATTTCCATGTAGGCCGCTCGCCCACTAGATTCTAGAAAAGAATGGGTCGGAGGTGTTCGCATGCAGTTAAACACAAGCCACCATCCAACCACATTCTGGCAGGCCATTAGAAATGTGGAGGGCCATAAACACGTGATGTTAGACTTTCCTACGTCCCACTAAAGAATCTTTAACCTACAACTACCAGCCATGAAAGGATTGAAGACCCGTTTTAGAAGGAGCAGGAGGAGATTAGTAGGTGGGCCTAGATTTGAGAAGACAGGAGTAGCTAGTTGGCACATACCCTACCCTACCCCAACATATTCCCTCTACATTTGGACTGGTTTGTCCTTATTCACACACTAGAATTTGGTGAGTGAGCGGCCTACATGAAAACTCATCATTATACAATAATCTTGAATATGTTAATAAATAAGATATTCATATGAGCTCTGAAATCATGAGGAAAGTGGCTACAACCTCAATTTGGATTTCATAGCTAGGTTGTTGTACTCGTCACGTGTTTCATATCCTAGGAGAAATGGGCTAATGAGAGGTAGTAGCCATTTAAGTGCCATCTACCTTAGTCCTCTTGAGTCTTGGCTCTCAAAGTTTGAGTTTCGCAAAAGTTCGTTGAAGGACTCTCTCTCACATCTGGAGAATCTCAAATTTTTTGAGTACAAGCCTATCACAGTACTACACTAAGTGTGGGTGGAAAAAAACTAGCACGGAATTTAACATGGCCCATGTCATTGATTTTTTTGTCAAGGTGGAATCAATGTGGGTCCAAGACCTCGGGTCTTCCAATGAGTCTTCACAAAGACTTCCACCCAACACACTAAATATTAGCTACAAGACAAAGGTAGCACAAAATGAATCAATCATCCACATCAATTTTCTGCAAACAAATTAATGTGACCCACACTAGTTTTGTAATAGAAATTAGTGTGGGTTGAAAAATTAATGTGTCTCACATTAATTCTCATCATGGGAATTAGTGTGGGCTCTAGAAAGATAATGAGGCCCACAGTAATAGGACTCTCTAGTGTAACTGGGGCACCTAAAGATTGGTTCCTAATTCGTAGGCTAGAATCCAATGATGTTGCAGTTAATTACAACAGACTCATTAAATATATATATATATAGTCATTTTAACCTCAAAAGATTCCAAAAGTTGTGACCAACATAATAACATTCTTCATCAACAAGATCTAGTTACATGTTTGCTTTCCCAAAGAATCATGATAAGGTAGATGGGTCTTAAAATGGTTACTTTTTCCGACCAACCTAGCTATTTCTCCTACAATACGAAACCCACGATTAGTAAGAAATGGTTAGTAGATTTGAATCAACACTAAGGTGTTGTTCCCCTAGTGCTAGGAGTTTGGAAGAATAATCCCCCACTTAGGCTACCCTTGCAAAATGAACAAGTTTGAGTACTATTCATCATGCAAGAGTGACAACCAAGCGAGTTTTTATCACCAGAGGTGCACTAAATATGATACTTTAGTGTCACTTACTATTTGGAGTTATGCAACGCTATATCTTTCTACTATTGATGTAGTTTTTTTACCAAGTCAAGTCGTTAATGTTCTATATTGGTTAAACAACCAATTTGACATTCGTTGGTAAAATATGAAATATTTTACAGTAAATGGATACAACATTGCGTAACTCCAAATAGTAAGTGACACTAAATACAATATTTAGTGTAATACCATTATTGATTAATTTTTCATATGGAACGCATGCTTGCATGCCATCTTGCTAGCTTAGCTGGCTGCCACGTCAGATTGTCCCATCACTTTAATTTTGTTTAATTTGGCATGCAATCAACCCCAGGAATACAAGTGTACGTATTCACAGTCATAACATTATTCAGATCCATAACAATGTTCTGTGGGACTGACAATATTCCACAGTGGGCTTCACTACACTAAATATTGTATTTAATGTCACGTAAACTATTTGGAGGTACACCATGCTATATCTTTTATTATTATTAGTGTGATTCTTCACCAAGTAAAGATGTGAATGCTCTATCATCTCCAAACAATGAATTTGATCTTTGTTGGCAAAAAATGACATCTACAAAATATAGTTATAGCATTGCGTAATTTCAAATAATACGTGACATTACATACAATATTTAGTGTAGCTCGGCACTAGCCTGCCTTATATAGACAAGGAGCATGCTCAATAGCTTGAGTGATGTTATGAAGGCCGTAGTAGCTTTCCTTATATTCAATGGAGCTCGTGAATATCTTCAATCGTCCTCAAAGTGAAGAATGTTGTGCTCATTAATTGGTCATATAGGTTCCCCCCCCCACTTATGTTGGCTATTGAGCCTTGAATGGTTCACACATTTTGAGCACACATTCCACTGCATGTTTTTGGATGCATGATTAGCCACACACGACTTAAATATAGGTGTCCAATTAAGATAAGTAATTGAATTATTCATGTCTACCTTAGGTGCATGTTGGGTTCGAAGAGATTTTCAATCCTAATGTTGAATGTGCAAGGAGGGAGAAACCAATGTGGAGCGTGCCCAAAGGAATGTTATATATGGAAAGAATGGCAGCTCGCTTTTCCAAAAACTCGTAACTTTGACCATTTTTTGGTCTCCATTTCTTTTGGTCATTTTAAAAGTTAAGGTAAGCATACCCAAAACCACCATTGAGCCTTAAACGAAAACTATGCATCAATTTCATATATTTGATACATAGTGTTAGTTTTTAAATGTATGAAAGTGATACATAATGTTTAGTATTTGATTCCATGTAGGTTTTGAGTATATGTACCTTATCGCTCAAGCTTCCTACAAATAGAAGGTTCATCCTACAATCGATATCGGGCACTAAGAGGTTTGAAATTTTTATTTTCATATGAATAACTACATAAAGAAAAGTGAATATGCTTCTAAATTGGATTTGTAGAGAAAACCGGTAGTACAAGAGAGTGTTAACCTTATGGATGTGGATTAATAACTACGGATCATAACTTTCTTCATATTTTAGCTCCGGGTTAGGCTTGAAGATAGTTATTTATAGTACATCTTTGATTTGAAGGTGTAGTACCCCTAGTATGTTAAGGGTCCTATATGTGGCCATGTTGTGGCCACTTTCTACCTCACAAAATTGCACATGGCCATTGGATTGGCTCATGGTTTGTCTCATCTAGTAAACAATTGTGTAACACATTTGCCTTCAAAATGTCTACATTTGAAGTTTCAAAATTGGAATACAGTTGCAAAAATTAGCAGAATAGATGTTCCAACTTGAGGATTCTTAATCTTTAACTAATCACACTATTAGAGTCACCAAAAGTGGGGACCAACTCAAGTATTTCGAAAGGAACCTCACATATTTGCCACTCCCAACACTTGTGTTAGTGACTCTAGAAAAACCAAGGAGGGAAGTCGTTTTCTTTAGTCTAGGGCAACAAAACTTTGAGAAAATTATGATTTTTTTCTTCTTCTTGAGTTTGATTCTATTTGGATAGTACGCAAGTGACGAGAGGAGCAATGAGATGCATGTGCTCATAGGTAGCAAAGAAAGTGAGAAGATTCTCAGTTACATAAACTTGATAAAATGTGTCGACCTCTAAAACTTGAAGGGGTTAACTCAGACTAGGGCCCATTAGGGGATTTTGACCCTAGTTCGTCCCCATGCTTTACAGTTAACTCTATTGGCCTTCCCAGTTGTGTTCGCCACTACACTTAGGTGGGACGTAGACAAACTCATGGTAACACATATCGTTTTAGTGTCCGTTCTTGGCTACGTACCTTGCCATATACCACTCAAACATAGACATCCGATTTAGAAGATTGACCACATAAGGTCCATGTACCTTAGGTCCCGGGGAAGTCACTGTCGAAAATTTAGATAACTATGAGAGAACAAATGTAGGGTGACATTTATTCATGGTTGATAAAAATTATATCTTTTTTTGATATACCATAGCCTTGAAGAAATGTGAGGTAGCACATTATATATAATATAGGGTCACTTGTAATACCCAAAATTATGTTTATAGTATTTCTAAAATAGCATTATAGTAATTGGTAGGGAATTTTTATTATTTTTAGGTTGAGTTTAGGATAAGAAAAATTCAAGAACTAGATGAAAAATGATCACAAATCCATCTACAAAATGGATGAACTCGTTGGATGAGGGTTATTAAGTGTACTTTTGAGGAACATTTCATTGACATTTGTATAATTCTCTGGTTGTTCCTCCCACACAATACAAGAATAACGTGCTTCTTGTATACACGCTATTGTCCACGAAGGAAAATTCAAATAAATATAAATAATGAAGGGTCTGAAATATTATGGAGATTTTAATTTATAATTACACATAGGGTGGTAAGAAATTGAAGAAAGTAGAATTATTAAAAAATATAGGGTCCACTAAAATGCAGTAAATGAGCTACATAGCCCCCCAAAAAATATGTGTTGTACGCTCATGTGTCCCCAAAGAATACACTGAGTGACTTCCCCGAGCCTTAGGTGCATTTCACCAAAATCATGTACCTACTTAGAACAAGGCCATCCTACGGCACAAGTGCGGAAAATATATTTTCAAGGGTCAAAAGAGGTCCACCCAATGTGGCAAGTGCGAATCTTTCATCAATGTAGATTTAAAGCTAACCCATGTCATGACAAGATAGTCATGATTTTTATGGCGTAGATTTGGGCTTGAAAACCCATAAAGTCTTCTTTCGCACCCACCATTGGAAACAAGGGGGTTTTACATTCCACCCCTTAAAAGCAAAGACATGGTGTTTGAGCTCTCTTGATGATAAAGTGTATTGCCACCTTGCAAAGAAATGGTCAAGGGTAAAGTGTACTACCCTCTTTTCTTTTGAATGTCTTTCCTCCCAACCGTTGGACAACCTTCCCTAGCCATGAATACGAACATCAAAAGATGATGTTTTTTCATCATCTTTTGATGTTTACGTTTGCCCTTGGGGTGGCTACTTGAACTTGCAAAGAGTAACCAACTTAGGGTCCAACCACACCACCTAGTTAAGAGAATTAGCTAACTTGCAAGTTAGTGAAGATTAGCTAACCAAAATTTTAGCTGACTAAACTCAATTGTTAAATCCGTTGCACTGCCCAGTTAGGAGAATTAGCTAATAATATGAGTTAGTGAGAATCAACTTACTAATATGCTAGCTAACTGATCGCAAGCCTGCACATCCCAGTTACGATTGATAAAAGGTTGACCGAACAAAGTTTTGCCTAGCCTGTCCAAATTTTGAACATGACACTAATTAAGTTACATTATATTTTTGTGCCCAACACCATTTGTGTTTCATAATAGTGATTAGATAACATTATGTATCTAAATTTCAACATTGAAAATGATATTATAATATAATTTACCATTAAAATAATGTTTTATTGTTCTGAAATGTTTGCTCATTTAGGATGATGTAAGAAAGAATGGTCCACCTCGTAGTGAAACAGAGAAGAGTTGGGGAAATTGAGAGACAAGCATTCAAGAAAAAATTGGGTTAATCCATGGTCATAGTTAGTTAGCATTAGGGGTATGGATCAGTTAAGACTTCAAAAAAATACAAGGTCCAAATAGTTAGGTAACTTCTAGTTTGATAACTTTTATTTAAACCTTAAATTTAACCAGGTGGTATAGGTCTGAGATTGATTAGCTCTCATACAGGTTAGCTACCTCATATATTCACTGATTCTCTTAACCATGCAATGCGGACACATTAGGACTAATTTGAGTGGTTATTTACTCTTACCGAAGCCCTTAACCGGGAAGTGCGACTAGACCATTACTATTGCTTGCATAGTCCACATGCGTCTCCTAAAGAATCTCAATCGTAGTACACAAAACTAGACCTCCGGTTAAAGTAACTTGAAAAGAGTTCGTTGAGGATTCCATATCATCCAATATAAAGAGAGAATACACGATTTGTATGAACATGCAAAAAGCATTGAGGGGTTAATTATGGTATTATACATATCCTACTAACATTTCAATCCCAAGTTTCAAGTCTATAAGTGTGTAGGTAGGTTACTATTTTCAATTACCATGGCTTTTGCGGACCACTTCAGAGTAAAGTTGAAAGATGCGACTACTTGGAGAGTGAATGGGTGATTCCATTCACCATGTTTCACGTGGAAACAAATAAGTAAAGGCCGCCATCGAGTTCCTCATTCAACTCATGTTTCGGTGTTCACACAAGTATCCATAACTTGTAGGTTAGAGCTTTGTGGTTATGTCTTACATAAACTCATCCATTGGGAATGCGAAAATGTAAGTAACAGTTTCACAACATTTGTATCAAGAATTAAATAGATAATTTAACTCATAAAATGGTATCAAAAGTCCACAAGTCTAGTGGGATTGAAATGAATCAGCCCTCCCACATATGGGGGTTTTCTTTGTACTACATAGACTTCATAAAGCTCCAACCAACTTGGAAAGCCCCATACATTATGAGGTAAATACAGCTTTCCAATATCTAGGAGGGCCCATGGATAGGATAACTATTACCAGTGTAATGTCCAATTTGACAAGGAAGGTTATATCTAATAAAGAAATTTCCCCTGTTACATTTAACCTCCAATGTAAAATCCAGTTTTCCACTTACCTCCATTTTTTCTTACATCTGGATTATGTGAATTGACTCTTAATTGCCCCCAACAGTGCCCGGGAAGTTGTTGGGCATAGTCGGTCAAGATCCTAGTGATTCTAAATCTAGCCGGTTACATGTCGACATCTTCCAGTTTTGCTTTATTCATTTGAGGTATATTCTATAGATTCCTCTAAAATGATCGGTAATTCTCCGGAAGTCTCCAACTTCAACCGGTTTCTCAAACTCAACTGGTTCATCTGTAACTAACCACCAGTTCTCAAGCAGTGGCCCCCAAGGATCTCACGGTTCATTTCACAAAAACAAGGGTCCACCGTGGGCTTTCACCTTAGGTAAATTAGTCAGGGCCTGGCTTAAAGAGCAAGACAGAAATCTAGCTCTGGCAGGGAAAAAGCACCAGAAGCAAAACATCACTGCAAATCACATGGAAAGATCTGCTAAGCAAGATGCAAAGTGATTGACAGAGTTTTCTTAAAGGCATGAGTCCTCACTTCTGAGACATTTAAGCCATCCGGAGGCTGGGCCATTCTCTTTCTGCAGTGCACAAATCCCTAAGTTTGCAACCCCTACTACATGGATCTAACATTGCAGCTAGAGCAAATTTCGAACACATATTTCATACTCACATAGTAATCTTTGTTGTGCTTAGAGGATAATGAGAAGGCCAATTAGTGTAAATTGCATCAAATCTTACATGGCAGAAGATTTCGTGTATTTGTGGTGCCAGTCTATGTCTCTTGATGAAAATGTGATTCAAAACCACTGCAAGGCATTTGATACACCACACCAATATCTTAAGCGAATTATAAGTGGGGCAATGTTTGCATAGGCATACCAAAATATGTAATTCTAAATGCTATACACGAAGCTCCAGCAACCTCCAATTTTCAGAAGCAATAATTGTGCAAATCACTTTATAGGAGCATCAGACATCTAGGCTCTACCTCCACATTTGGTGCAAGGTGGGTTAACACTTGCCCATAAATGTCACTATGATAGTTTGTCAAGTTGATCCAAAGCCAGTAGTGAATGCATCATTAAGTGTTTTGACAATATTTCTGAAAAAGCAGATTTGGATCAACAAATATGAGAAGACCAGAAGACCGAAGTAAGATGGACACCCACTCTGCAGACACTTCCGGACAGTTTCAACCTGTCATCTCCATTATCATGAGAATTTTTGGTCTATGCTGAGGGTGTAGCAAAAGCAGAGATTCTACCTCCTCCTACCTCCTCCCCATGCTGGGGGATGTGACATAGAGGAAGAGGATCCTGTTGATAAATCCTTCTGACAGTAGTAATCTGAGTAAACTCAAACAATTGAGCACACCCTGCTCCATGATCACAGCAAAGATTACTTGACTTCATCAATGGATGGAGTTACTAAAGTTTAAACTTCAGCACGTTTTGTAGTAGAGAATCTCATGATGTGTTCTACTGGTTTCAAATAGTCTATCAAAATCATGTTCTGACAGACATGCCCTCGAACTAATACGAGTAGACTGGGTGAGAAAGCACCTGGTACCTTGAGGTGCTTGTAAATATAATTACACTCTTTTATCACTTGGCTGGCTACCTGATTAGCTAGTTATCCATGGTTGTCAACTGCATCGTAGATCTTACCATGTCAAGTTCACATTTGAGAGGGAGGTGATGGGCTTTAGCCTCAAGCGCCTACCCTGCTCTGTTTGTCTGAATTGCCTTCTTCAGCATTTGTCCTAAAGCAAGTGCAAGTGGAGGTGGTACAGCATTTCCAATCTGCCGATGCTTAGATTGGATATTTCCAGAGAATTTGTAACTATCTGGGAAGCCCTGCAGGTTCAAGAAACGTCAAAACATCAGAAATACCCCCAAAAAAGCAATGGGAACCCAAATCTCCTTCAACTTTAAAACTCAAAGCCAGGCACCATCAACCTACAAAACAAGGACACAGTTTTCCATTTTACTGAAAGTAGGAAAATTCATACCTGTGAACGGGCACACTCACGGACTGACACAATGCGATCTTGCTCTGGGTGAAAGCACATGCCCACTTTTCCCATGGGTTGTGGATCAGTAACTGAAGTAGGAAAGTTACCCTCCCAGTCCAGCCGCCCAAACAATCCCTTCCACTGGTTATGGCGTTCGGCTGTGTTTGGCAAGCACCAAGGGATCAAATCAACTGATTGACCTGTTGATAGTTTTATCTGCACCAGGAAAAAAATAAGTGCCGTGAATCCAAGCCATGCATTCTAAGAGTAGAAACAAACATCATATCAAAGATCTGTTTCCAAGCTTCATTATACAGAATCCTGGATAGCAGGCTGAAATAAACAAGGTGTAGTTAATGATCCACTCCACTTGCGTCATGCAACACAAGAAAGATGCTCAAGGTAACTCATTTTCCCACCAACTTCATCACTTTGCAGCAATCATGTTAGGAGGTATAGACAGCTTCAGACATGCTTAGAGGAATGAGATGCAAGATCTACTAGTCCAGGTAATTTACAACAGATCAATATTGTCCTAGTGACATACAGCCAAACTCAGTACCTTAATGTCGGGGAGTGTGCGCCAATCGGCACCTGGGTACTTGGGAATTCGTTTGCAGCGTTCAAGATTCAGTTCATTCATGTCTTTTGCAATGTGATCGATTAGAGTGGTTTCCTGACCACGAATCTGCTTCTGGAACCATGACACAGGTGGGTCGCTATACTGCATCAACCAACGCCAAGTTTAGGTCAGCTTCAATGTGGTCCATTTGGCTTCAACCAGCATGAAGATCTCTAGGATGACCCATACAAAGACCAAACTTGGTCGCACATTACAGCATGAGCTTCATATATTGACTAGGATAGATGTTCATGTCATTCCATAAAGTACAATTTTGGAGTCTTATAATCAACTTGCACATCCCAGAAGAACATGCACACTTCAGGATAAGTAGTAACATAAAGGAGACTGTTAAGACCTTGATCTCTTCCTTGGAAGCACCATTCACGACAGGAGGTAGATCATAAATTGTGTCCTTGACAGTCATTGCTCTAAGAGGAGCACCCTTTCCAGCATCACGAACAGCTGCATACGAGAGACCCCCAGGCAAACTAATCTTCAACTGAGAACTGGCGAAGACATGCATTGGTTCAGGCCACTCGGGTAGTATTTCATCAGGAGCAGCAGCCCATATAAATGCCCGCTTGCGAGACTGAGACACACCATAATTTCCGGCTTGAAGAACGCCAAATCGTACCTGGAAAAAAAAAAAAAATGTTCAGGCCCAACCCAGTAAGGAGACTTACCCCTGTGCCTAATGCTCCTGTAATGCAACCTTTATCATGCTCGAAAGGCAAGCCTTCCATCATTGTCCACTAGCTTCTGGTAACAATCTACCAAGTTAAAGTTATAGGGTACATCTACCTTATAGGGCAACAATCCATCAAGTTAAACTACAGGGTATTTGTGGATTTCAGATATGAAAGCAATCTTCTTAGTTCTGAAAGTATTTAGGCTTTCTGAACGGATACATGGATAAGAAAATCACAAGACTCAAAGTTCCCAGTGGTCTAAGCTAATCAGCAGAAGGACTTGTATTAGGCTAGACCAAGAATCTGGTAGATTGCAATACCTGGTAGCCCATTTCCAGAAGGGTGGCAACAGTGAGCCGAAATGTTTGGCCCTTGTTGAATGAAACGAAGTTGCGAACGTTTTCAAGCAGAAAATAACGAGGGCGAAAGTACTCCGCATAAGATAGAAATCCCAAAATCATCTCACATTGCACTTTGCTCCATGCACCAGTATTGAATCTGTTCATCCCCGAGAATCCCTGCACCCCAGCCAAGTATTTAAGTTTGATATGAAAATGTTCTTAGCACAACATACCTTATTTATATGATACGATTTTGTAGTGCAGGTACACAATTTGCACAATATATCTTATATACAGGTAAAATACAAAGGAAAGTACCTGACAGGGAGGTCCCCCATTTATGAAATCAACCTCGCCCTGTTTGGGTAGGGCATTTTTCTTCTCCATACTGAGCTTTGCTGCCATCTCTTCTGCCTCAGGTGTGGATAAGCAATCATCAGAATCCCCACCTCTGTCCATGATGGACCTGCCAGTGCAAACACAGATTGTCAGACTGCCAGTACAAACACAGATCGGAGGCATTTGTAAAGGTCTCAGCATTCAAGACATGTTTCAAATTAACAAGTTGATCTGTAGATTAACATGAGTTTCTTCAAGTCCATGATTTGAACTCTACAAATCTCAAATCAAGACACTCTTTACCCAAACAAGATGGTTGCCTTTGCACCTGAGAATGACATTGCAGTTCTCACAAAACACTTCAGTGTTTGGATGATTCAGTTTAAAAGCGTCAGCTGCAGGACTCTCATATTCGATAGCCCACTTGGTTACAGTAACCTCTGCAGAGACAATAAAAAAATTATAAGATTTGAACCCAATTTCAGCACCTCAAAACGAAGAACATTATGCAGAGATTTTTCCATTTTAAGCTAAATGGCAATATTAGCAAAAGGATTCCTGGCAGACAACTCTAAGGGTCATGATTAAATAAATGCCTGAAAATAACCCTTCAATATCAAAATTGACTACTGTGTTGATGCACAGCTCTGATCAACTGGACCTCGGCTATTACCAAAGCTTGCTACAGGATTAGCAACATGACAGAAATTGCAACAAAAAGAAACTTAATGGTATATCCAATTGATTCTTGTATCAGTTGTGTTGTGTATCAGGACTCCTATCATTCAAATTTTCTTCATGGTCCTCTACTAGTTACAGCATTAGTCTGTTGCAGGCGATTGAGGAGTTCCAATGTGTATAGCAGTTAGTTGTTCTCAAAGTTTTATAAAAAGCAGTACTTGTATCCTCCGTAACTAGATTCAAGGAGGTGGACTCCCAGTTGTTTGACAATCAATAATCTATTTAACCACTGAATATTCAGATCAGTTATCTATTATGATTTCAGCCAAAATCTGCTATCTGCATTCAGCTGCAATGTTCCTTCTACCTACTCTGCAACCCTACGTATAGAACAGAAAGTATCTTGACAAAAGTGAATACTTGATGTAAGAGTTAGTTGAATGAGAGAATCTGCCCAGAGATTGCAAGTTGAGAAATTTGTGGTCACCCTTGTGACAAGGACTAATACACAGTAGTACCATAGATTTATTCAACAATGAAAATATGACAGACAAACCTGCTTGGTGTAGCCCTTCTGAAAGGCCTCCACATCCAGCAAAGATATCAAGAGTAGAAAGGCGGTTTCCATGGTTGTCAACACCATTGCAGACAGTTGGTTGATCTTCCTCAACAGCTTTGCCTTTCCCCTTGGCCTTGGCTTTCAGTTCTGCCACTGCGCTGTTACTTGTGTTGTTGTCAGTAAGCCTAGAGTAAGAACCAAGCTTCACGTTTGCTGGTAGCTGCACACATTGTTGAAATCACAGATAGCCTCAGAAAATTTTGCATGAGACTTCATACTTCAAGACTGATGACATGCAAAACAAAAATGCAGCCTATAGATGAAATGACAATAAGCTACAAACAAATTCACTTTTATGTTCTGAAGTGCCTCAAGTCTTGGAAGTTATTAGATGGGCATTAATTACCACTGCTTTATAAACTTTGGTTAATTATCAGAAGGACAGAGGGGACTTCCAAGAATGACTTGAATGACTTATCAAGGTCTCTCTCAGTTTCTGCATCAGCTCTCTTCAGAAGGAATCACTTTAGGGTTCACAAATTAGGATTTGACTGCACGTATACTTGAGTCTGGTCCAGAAAGCTGAAATTACCCACCTGCTTGACAGTCCCATTTTTGGGATCGCAATAACGGCTGCAAAAGAAGACATGGCTAACTGCAGCCTTGACAGCAGTGTCGAGAACTGGAGATGGCCGCAGCACTTCACACCGTCCCTTGACATCACTAATTTCCAGAGTTGCTGTATCATCACTATAGTAGACCTAGCACAAGAAATTCGAGATGCACTATATCAGATGCAAGTGGATTCCTCTTTCTAGGGCAACCTTAATATGACTAGTTGTTTCCACTAGATTTGAGTGAAACCTCATCAGCTACAGAGAAACTCTTCTATGCTGGAAGAAGCTGATCAAAGCCATGCATATGAGTATCAGATTTTAAGGTGAACATATCTTCTTCAAAGAGGATGGGTTGAAAGAGTAAGATGCTAAAAACTATTCGTAAGAAAATGGCAGCAGGCAGTCATGAGATGAGCTATCACAAAGAGAGACAAGCTAGAGTTTTCATACAAACCATAGAAACCATAGAGTTTTAATTGAGGGAGACCTCAATTAAAACATCAAATTGAAGCAGCACATCTATCTCTTTTGTATCTCTTTCTTTGCATTACTGGACCGACAGATATCTGATGGAAATATATACCTCATGAATATCTGCAATATATCCTCTGTGGGTTCCAAAATCGTCTGGTCTGTAGAACCTTTGCACACTCAAGCTGGTAGACAGTATGTTCTTCTTTGTTTTCTGAACACTTAATAGCTGGCAAATAGCAAATGGTCGAAGTCCTTTATTTCGGCCACCTTTGAAAATAACTTCTGCCTCTGGCTCGTCCTTGTTCTCCAAAGACTTGAACAAACTTGGGTCCACATAAAGGTGATCACCTATCCTATATTCCACACCCTCCAGCTTAAACCCGCCATCCTCCAAGAGCCTGCATGTCTTAGATTCCTCTTCCTCTTTTCTGAGGGTGCAAGCCTTGCATGTGCCATCTCCAACTGCCAAACCCTGAGTAGGAAGACTTAAAAATGCTCCCCTCTCAGGTTCGTATGTCGCCCGGCAGTAGTACTCCTTAGGTAGCCCCTTGGAAGCTATTTCTCCAGCTCTCTCTCGTTCAGCCTCGTCAGCAGCTGCATTAGCTTTCCTATGAGTGTAGCCCTCAGGCCGCCTCTTCATTTGCACGACTACTCTTCTGGCCCCAGCAATTTCTACGTCGACACATTGGTTACTCAGGAACACTTCACGCTCATCACCTGCATTTCCCAACAATGTGTCCCCAGCCCTGACTAATACCCGGCCATGGAGCATTGGATCGCCATACCGTGATTGATAGAGATACTCAACCAGCACAATTGAGAGCAGCTGCTCATCTTCCTGATCATCTTCATCCACTTGGACAAGGACAGTGCCACCTACTGCGATTTCTTCCCCATTGAAAAGTGCCTTCTTATACACGGCCTCACCTCCTGAGGTTTTTTTACCATCAGGGCTACCAACCCAGGTGAACTCCTTTTGAACCTTCTTTGAGGATTGCGATTGTCTGAGTTGTCTTTTCCCTTGGTGGGACCTAGGACTGAGAAGGGTTGTATCTTCCTCTCCTTCGCTTTCTTCTTCGACTGCCTCTTCTTCTACCTCGACTTCTTGTTCTGCTTCAGGTTCCTCTTTGACTTCACTAGCCAGTTCTCCAGTCAAACTGAATCTGGTATAATAATTACTCCAGATGCGGTTCACAAGTTTCGTTGTGGTGGCACGCATTGGTTTACTCTTCCTGGCATCAGGCTGTAAATGAGCACGGGGATTCAAATTGCGACCCTTCCTGATCACAGTCTTCTTACTTACAACCATCTTTGTGTGATGCTTTTGTTCCATCTTGGTCGTAAGGCCTGAGACGAATGCACTTCGACGAATTTGTTCATCAGGATACTCTGCAAATTGCTGCAATATAATCTGCCCATGGACTACTAAGTACCTCTCCACATCTGCAATTTTCATTAAATTGAATTTAGGATCATCCTTCAATTGCTCTGTCAGCCGCTTCAGAATGTCGGTGAACGACAACCGTGACACACGCTGCTCATGCTTCAGCATTGTGATAATCTTAATTGCCAAGCGTGCAGTTCTCAAGATTGGGGAGTACCATGGCAAGTACTGACTAGATGGTTTCCCAAGCCTGTACCAAGCCCCATCAGTCCGAATGGAGATAAAAATCATGTTTGCTCCAAACTCGATCATCCACTCCTTGATAGCACTCAGAAATAGCCGTATGCCTTGAGGAGGATCTCCACTACTGTGAGCTGCTCCATTTGAAATGGAACTGGAGCTTCCAGCAGCAACATGGCTTCCATGCTCAGCCTCGTCCTCCAAGTTGAAGGCACTACCATCGTCCTCAGTCATCATGCCTGATCCAAATATTTCAACATCCATCTCAACACCTGTGGGCAAGTTGACAGTTCAGGAGTCAGTGCAATTCTCAACAAAGCAATCTGGGATGCAAACAAGTACACTAAAAATACAATCAAAAGATTAGACCACATGCTTTGTCAAGTATCTTGTGTCCTGTCAAAAAATTGAATCAAGTCAAGACTGATGTGATGCAATTCTGCAGAATATAGGAGTATATTTCTCGGTATCATTCACTCCTAAAAATGCTCGACTTATGATGACAACTTGATAGGGCCTCCTTCCGTACGACGCAAAGAAAGCTAGAGAGTGGGAAATCAGCGCCTCGTGACTTAGTTAGATGAAGAACCTGCAAGCATAGGGAGTAACTCCAAAGAAACCAGTCGGGAGTCAGTATTGTAGAGCGCCCAGTCATGAAGCATTCGCCGGGGAAGTTCCTCTGGCGCCAGATGAGCATTGTCATCATCAAAAAGGATATATTCATCTGTTTCCTCCTCCTCAGCTTTGTAGAAGGCAGGTAGGGGGTAGTCAGCGGCAATCTCATCCTCATTGATCTTAATGTAGACTTTCCGTTTTCCGGCTGGTTGCATCTTAGCTTGTCTGCAGCCCAAATATTTGCATCATAGCAAGTACTTAGGCATACTGTAACCATATGTTCTATCAACAATCTGACAACGAATGAAAAATGCTCACCGTTGCAACTGCAACCTTTTGGGTAAATTCACCATACCTGCTTGCTAAATTCCGATTCTCAATTTCCTGAAGATGACGGGCCAACTTCTCATCTGCATCACAGTTGTCTGGTTCCACTCTCTCCGACTGAGAACCGTTACTTCTGTTGCCAGAACCTGGCTCCTGAATTTTCAAGGTACCCGGTCTCCCAAACACTTCAGATGGAATACTTGTTGTCCGCTTTGCACAATCATTTTCAAGAGCTTCAATGGCCGGTAACCCACTAAAGAGCTGGTCCTTATCTTGTGCATCAGCATCCAATGCTTTGAGTTGCCCAGCTATAAACCCACCCTGCTCAATCAAGTAGTCACGAGTAAAAAACTGTGAGAATGAGGCATGCTTTCCACTGCGCAATGACCTTGCCACACGTGCATACAAATCATTCAATCCCAAATCAGGCTCCCCTCCAGTCGAAGGGCTTAGTGCTCTATAAACCTCCACACATACCACCGCCTTCTCATACAACAGATTGAAATATTTTTTATATTTCGCTGTGGGTTTGAGGCAAACGTAATCCGCCAGGCTTGTTGATATGGACACTACAGGCTCCCCTTCATCATACCCTTCGATGCCCCATTCCAAAATGGGTCCCATGCCCTCACATAAGATAGCTTTCTCCTTGTCGAGATTTGAGTTTTTGGGTAGCATCAGGCCTGTGATATACACATCCTGGCTTCCCACAACCTCAAATAATAAAGGCCCGCCATCTTCGTCATGAAGAGAAAAGTCTATCAGTACCCTGGCCTCATCTTTCTCTTGTGAAGTCAATACCAAAGCCTCTTGCTCCAGCATTGACATCTTCTCTGCTTTTGGTGTGACGTACTGTGCCTCTATGTCACAAGCTTTCTCCTTGAAATTGGAGGCTGCCGCAGCTCGCTTTGGCCTTGCCCTTGTGGAAGGAGGTGCCTCCTCTTCGTCATTAGCCTCGGTTGTACCCAGTGACTTGCGCTTCTTGTTGCTTGAAGCCACGACCACCTGGTACTCATCATCCTCCGCTGCTGCTGCTGCTGTCTTTCTTCCTCCTTTTTTCACTGCAGCAGAGACCTTCGTCTTTTGCTGCTTTGAATTCGTACGCCCTCCATCTTTCTTACCCCCATTCATGACCGCGGTAAGAATTTCTGCAATTTCAGCACACCACGATGTCAGACATCTTCTATTGGCAGTTCTCATTCGATTTCTGAGCAATAATGCATAGGTAAACACCACTTAGTTCACCACCTCTGTGCACCTTTTCTCAAGAGTGAACATTGCAAAGAATCATCAAGCTCTACGACCTGAATAACCTCCTTACTTTCATACATAAGGACTAACAAATCAACAAGTTACTAAATATAATACCGGAGCTCCCCGAATGAAATGATGATGTCACAGATACTTCCACACGTCAACTTCCAAACCAGAAATTGTAAAGAAGATGACTATTGGCTCCCCGCACAGCATTCAAGCTCCCTTGATCACATTCCGCTACTGTAATCGAAAACCTCAATTGCTCAGAAACGATTTTTTTTTAAAAGGTACCGCATGGTTTACCACCTCTGTGCACCTCTTCTTCTCAAGAGTGAACATTGAGAGGAATCATCAAGCTCTATGGTCTCAATCCGCCCTCCTTACTTTCAAGAATGAGGATTAACAAATCAGAAAGTCACTACATTAGACCAAATCACATTCTCATCACATTATATCTCATGGCGGCTCTCTTGCACACATCATCACATTCTGCTACCGTAATCGAATAATTTCGATTACTAAGAAATGATGAAAAGGCACCACATGGTTCACTGTTCACCACATGAATCATCAAGCTCTATGATCTGAATGACTTTCAGAAATAAGGATTAAAAAAAAATCAACAAGTCTCTAAATTAGACCAGAGCTCCCAAGATGTCACAGACACTCCACACATCATATGCTATGATTTACAAACACACTGTGGTCAGAGTTGTGGAACAACCATCAAGCATAAATTCGTCGACAAGAGTTCATCCTAGGTCAAATATGAAGCAGAATTGTAAAGAAGATGACATTTTAGCTCAAGTTTTCTCTCAGACTCTTCAATGAAACCCTCGACCTCCAGCCCTAGATATCATTACCAGCTGCTTCCTCCCTGCACAGTACTCAAGCTCTCTTGCACACATCATCACATTCTGCGACCACAATAGAATAAACTTGCAAACAAACCATTATAACTATCCGTTACAAGAATCTAGCAACAGTGGTAGTAGTACTACTACTATCGTCGCCGCCATTACAAGCTGCAAAACTTGTCAACAACAAGCAAGCAGGAACACAAGGGAATGTGAAGAGGTAAGAAATCGAGGCCATTATTATCTCATCGACATCAATACAGCTGCATCGACATGAGGTGTATGTACCGGGGGTAGCCAAGCTTGTATCCGCCATGCGGTACGCAGAAATCAAAACAAGGAATTTGATTCTTCGTCAGCTTGCTAACACGCCATTGATTGATTGATTTCCACCAAATTCTGGTGATTCTTCGGTCGCGGAAAACGCAAACAGACAGAAATGCGACTCTCAATCGACCAGTCTAAGCTACGATCTAAAGCAATCGCAGCTGCGGCGCCATGACTGATCGGTCGAGGCTGCGAATTCGGAGACACAGCAAATGGAGCTCTCCCGCCATAGCCAGTACAGGGCTCCCTTTCGCGCGCTCGCTAGCCACCGACCTCCGGTCGGCTTCTGCCACCCGTATCCGTTTCTCGGTTTCCGAGTCGAGCGACCGGAGGTCGCAGATCCCTGCCCAACGAACGGGCAGTGACGAAGTAGGCATGACGGGAGGACGAAGGCGTTGCGAGCGACTACCGGTCGGGAGGTCAATGACGGGCGCCCTCTGGACGCAGGGAGTGGGATTTCGGAAGGACAAGGGCGGGAAGGACGATTGGTTTATTGCCGCGTTGAGCGACTACCGGTCGGGGGCTGTGGTGGCTACGACTGGAGGTCTTTGGGGCGTCTTTGGGCGGTCGGGAGGGGACGTCCCTTGGACGGAGGTGAGGGCGGGAAGGGCAGAGGGAAGGTCGTTCAACAGTATCCTATAATGAGAATATATTCCTAGGCTTCTCATAATAAATATTTTGCTATTTTCACTCACCAGGCTCTAAGATTAGGCTTGCTTTACATCACAGGAGCCACCTTGCATCACAAACTCACAATATCCTTTTTATCTTTTCCGGGCGTTCCATTCAAGTCGAACGTTTAGTACAACAGTGGGACGACTCCAGAATTTAGTACCTTTTCCAATTTATTTTTAGAATGTTGGACAATTTAGGGTGAGTTTCCATGTAGGCCACTCGCCCACCAGATTGTAGTGGGAATAAGGACAAACTCACCCAAATGTAGATGGAATATGGTGGGGTAGGGTTCGTATGTGCCAACTAGCTACTCTCGTCGTCTCAAGGTCCACCTACTAACCTCCTCCTGCATGTTACCAAGGATGGAGTTCTAGACCAATAGTCTTCAAAACCTTCAGTGATTGATAGTATTAGGTTAAAATGTGCTTTCATTTTAGGAGGCCACCATAATGTGGTTGGTTGACAACTTGTGCTTATCTCCATGAGAACATCTCTAACCCACTATTATCCATAATCTAGTGGGCGAGCGGCCTAAGTGGCAACTCACCCTTATTCACTTAGTATGTTTATTTCACCTCTACTTCGCATAATGTTACCTAGCACTGGGGTGTTGCACCACTAGTGTTGGGAATGAATAACTTAGTTTGAGTATTGTTCACTATGTGAGGGTGACCAGGTAGGTGGGCTTCTGGATAGTTGACTCAACAATAAACAAACAAAAGAATTTTTTTAAACCGGGTTTTTTTTTTTTTTTGCTAGCCAACCTAGCATGTGGGTTGTGGGTACCAACCAAATAATTCTTTATCATTAATTTGTTGTTAGTACTAGGGGCCCCCTTATTAAAAAAAAAAAGGGGGGGGGAGCAACCCTAGTAGGTTATCTAATGTTATGTGAATAGTGGAACCCTAGTGAAGTTATTTGTAAAAGGAGACATACATGATCAAAGAAGGAAAAATCACAAGATTGGCCTTGAGTGTTATTCCAGTACTGACCCATGGTCCCATGTCAGGCAACCGTTAATAGACTTGGCATGTAATATTTTATAATTCTTTTCACTATAGGTTTCGTGTCAACCCAAAATTCCGTTCAAGCACTTGCACCCCACACCCTTCTTGTTCTTGCACACATGTCATTTGGAACCCTCCCATGCAAAGCAACTCAATCTCATGAAGGTGTATTATGAGGGGTGTTACGGAGACCGATCATTAATGTTGGAAGAGGCAGTTTGTTGGGTATGAACAGGGGTGTGATAACATCAACGAGTTTGTGTTCCAACTCCATTGATCCAATGGGTTGGTTTAGGCTCACATCAAGTGCATAATTTGGGAGCATGTGCCAAACCTATACCCACATTATCGAATATTGCAATTGCTATTGTTGTTGTAATGATATTGGTCCAAGTTCAAGTTCCTTATGCTCTAGTTATTGGATGAAGTCCATGTTTGGGATGTTGGATCGAGATCCTTATGTCTAGTTGCTCAAGCATAATTTCCTTAAGCTTAAGCTTCATGACATCCATGTTGAGAGCATGATTAACTTTTGTACTTGCATAAGGGTTAGAAGGTAATGATCATTCAATGCTTCATGGATGTGTTATCACACCCCAAAGGGTTGATGAATTTAGTGTAGGTTGTTCTCAATGAGCTTAGGGTTCTTCAACATGCCCCAAAGGGCTGTTGAATTTGGTGTAGGTTATTCTCAATGAGGCTAGGGTTCTTCAACATGCCTCGAAGAGAAGGGTTATTGAATTTTGCATAGGTGAATCTCCATGAGGATTAGGTTTTGATAAGACCCCAAAGGGTTATTGAGTTTTGTGTAGGTCAAATAGGTGATTATCTAATAGGATCGGGTTCTTGTTGAGAACCCAAAATGCTCTTTGTTTGGGACTAGGGTGTTGTATTGTTTGCATGTTCTCCATTATGGCCTACATGATGCCATGTTGTGCATGTAGTGAAACTGAACATCGATACGCATGGTATTTTATGGTGTTTTGGTGTATTTGCATGTATTCCGTGTTGGTTTTTGGTGCCTTCTCCGCAACACACATTCCTCATATCACCACAAAGGTTGATGTTATGTAGGCTACTCATGAACAAATTTGAGCATGGGTATATATGGACATTATTGCACAATGTAGATTTTGAGTTTGGGGTATTTAATGTGTAACGAATCCATATGAAGCTATATATATAACCACTTGGGAAATTATTCAAAAAAAAATATCACCTCCACATGCAACTCATACTCTTATAATTTTTTGTCACAAACACATTATGTGCATGACATATATGGCTCAATGTGTATGTTGTGCATCAACATTATTGATTCCCATTTCCTTGTGAATTTATTACACTTGAATGCATCCTTGATTGTTTTTCATAACATGCATTATGACTTGGCACCTAGTTGAACCGGCTAAGGTTGTCTTGGACCGCCTTTGTTACTCAATAATAATCATGATGTGGTCTACAAACCCACTCTCCATCTCTTATATCTTGTCTCTTGGATACATGTAGCCCACTGACACATCATGATGTCATATGGAAGTGTTGATCTCTCAACAAGGAGTGGGAATCACTTATTGCATTGACTCCACACTATGCAACTCTTCGTGTTGTTGAAAGTTGGTTAAGGAGGGTTGGGTATGGGCACTAGTTTGCGCAGTAGGCTAACAATGTGGGCTATGGAAAGAATGGTTTGGAGCAACACACTACAGTTGTTGGGTCGCACTTGCTATTGTTGTCTTGGGATAGGAGAAAGACAAGGTGACGGGTGATGACCAGTCATTGGAGGTGAAGATGAGGGTGTGATGGCATGCGCATATCATTTATTTGTACCATGGCCCCAAGGTTTGGTGAGCCTATATGAGGAAAAAAGGCAGATGACACTTCTTTGCACCACTGGTTATTGTGTCACTTATGGTTACCCACCTTAGCTCTGTGGGCAACGAGAACTGACACCCACTAGGATGGTCGCTTACATATTGCTAGGATATTGTGCATGTATGCATTTGCATTATGGATTCTTTCCTTTCCAAAGGTAGAGCTTCACAATCAAAGGGATGATGAACCCAATATGGAGGGTAGGGTTAGGGCTACACTTGTCTTAAAATTATGGACATTGTGATTTTGGGTTCTAGTCATAGATATCGTTGTTGTTTGCGAATTCATACCATGATGGCTACAACTACCATTAACAAAATTCTCCACATGAAGGTGAGAACCATGCACTATGACAACACTTATTCCTTGAGACCTCTGTGCAATGCCGGTGATTGCCATTTTAATTATAGAGTTGCGGCCTATGGTTACCTTCATGAAGTGGATTGTGAACTCTATACTCATTGTTGGCAAAAACTTTGTAATCAAAATTGCACACATTTTTCAAGGATTTGGACTGCATTCGCCAAAACGTGCATGTAATGTGATGTTAGGCTCACTATGTAGGGAAATTTTTGATATTATTGGAATGATTTTTTTTAAATTGACATTAAAAAAACAATTCATGTGGAATTCATGCTCTACATCTTGTCAAGAGGTCTATTACCATGTAATCAACCTGGTATTTCAAAATAAACCTTAATATATTATTGTAGCTTGAATGTTAGTAAATGAAACTTGAAAATAATTAATTACCTACATATATTGAAAGTTCATAAAATTTATAAATCAACAATGTACTAACGTCACATCACGATTATATGCCTTCGACTATTAGTGCTTGACAATAGCTGCAACCCTATATGCTTCGGGTATGATGCGCACGACCTTGTTATAGTTTTAAGTTATAATTACATATTACATGAAGGTGTTTGCCATCATGTAGTCAACCTTGCATATAGAAACATGAATACATGATACAACCCATTGGCATTTCTTTCCATTGTGGCATATGTTGTAAGTGTTCTACTCTCTCATTTGGTCCTATGCTTTGCAATACATGCATTTGGATTGTTCCAAGTTTTTGGAGTTAGAAACCAATATCTTCTAGATTAAAAATCTCATCCCCGATTCACTTTCACTTTTGAATTTGAGAAAGGTTTTTAAGGTTTTTTCATGCATATGATGTAGCTTGTGAGAATTTGGTCATGCAATATGTGTCATTGAAGCTAGGGAATTGATAGAATCTAGATTTATGAACAAATAATTGCTTAAGTCATAAGGTAAGCACAATTACTATCAAACATTTTTTTTTATAGACTTTAGGATTTTGATATGTACATCTACCCCTACATTGGAGTTCTCAATAGACATTTTATTTGTAGACAACAACAAATTATAGTACACAATAACTCCCCTTTACATATAGAAAAACATCAATGCCGTTGAAAATCCCCTCTTATACACTCATGTTATTTGATTTGTGGTGTCCAAAGAACATACTTACCTCTCCAAAAGAGATTCATGACACTCTTCATTTGTATAGAACTTGGTGGAACAATTTCCTCATATGCATAATTTGTAAGCCAAAACCTTAGCTACTAGATTGTAGACTTGTAGTGTATAGCATTTTGTGTCACAACCCTTGCTAGTTTTCCTTAACTTATCTTGTCCGCCTTCCAACTCTAGCAAGTGTCACGAACGCTAACCTACACATCCCACACACGTGCATGGTTAGCTCCCCATACCGCAGACCCCCAAGCTCATGGCTCGGTCACCAAACCCTCCTACACATGCAATCGGGACTCTTTACTTAAGAGATAACCAATGGTTAGATGTGGATTTCCATCCATGAAAATCCACTCTTGAGTTGATCATTGTGTTGCCAAAGCAACACTACAACAACCCAAAGCATAGTTGCCAACTATGCTCCGGGGGGGGTCGGTCAGGAAACCCACCTCACCCATATAACCCTATGGGACTCTAGGCATGACCCCTACGCCACCGTCAAGAAACCTTTTGTCTCTCTACCTAGAGTTGGGGCCAAGTAGACAATTTTCCTTAGCCGTTGGGGCTAGAAGCCCCCCTGCAACTTCAGACTATCATAACTTCTTCTTGTCAACTCTGATGATATCAAGCGACTGCCCCATCATCATCTACGTAAAATGTAGATGACGATGGACTCCTCACTTGCCCCATTCGGGCAAGTATTGAGGAAGTTATGGTTGTTTGAAGTTACTGCAGTCACTGTAGTCCTAGGGCGCTGTCCCGGGACAACGCCCCACTCAAATTGCATATCTTCTAGCTCGCACCTCCGATTGAGGTGTTCTTAGCATTCTAGAATCCTCTCGCTATAAGCTACTCGTAGCTAATGGCCTTATCCTTGTGACTCTTAGTCTTCTTGGGTGGGAGGCGTCCTTGACGCCTGGGGCCCTCACCCACACTAGGATCACTTGTGCACAATCACTCATGGCGTCACAAGTCTCGGGTGTCACTCCGGGATCCCCCTTGTGCCCATGGTGTTGTGGGCACTCCTCATGGAGAGGTGCGCGACATTTTGTGTATTTTATATTTGGTTGTTGGCTGCACACACATATGTTTGGGAACGATAAAAGTTATTAGTCAAAAACTAAAATTTGCAACAACTAGAGCGTGCTAAAAATTTATGTTCCCTACACCATCTAAGTAACGATAGGATTAATGAAATTGACAATTAATGGTGTTATGTATAACAATTAGGTGCAGTCAAATCAAGATCATGCACTTTGTAACCCCAAAATAAATACCATCTTAATGCATATGTATACCACAACTCATATTAGTTGTCCTCCCTAAGAACCTACCAAGAGCATAATATGAAAGATTGTTATACAATTCATTGTTTCTAATAGAAATTAAGGCCACAATCTCAATTCTTTTGAAAGATTATGAAAGCCTTCCTTTGTGACTGCACTAGAATACAACCACCAACATAGTATTATGTTTCAACATAGTACTGATCCATTCCCACAACGAATGTATGAAGAGTAGATCTTACAAAACTCGATACGAAGGATTTGGATGCACAACTGAAGCTCATTTGATCCATTCCCACAACGAATGCATGAAGAGTAGATCTTACACAACTTGATACGAAGGATTTGGATGCACAACTAAAGCTCGTTTGATCCATTCCTACAATGAACGTATGAAAAGTAGATCTTACAGAACTTGATACGAAGGATTTGGATGCACAACTGAAGCTCATTTGATCCATTCCCACAACGAATGCATGAAGAGTGGATCTTACAAAACTTGATACGAAGGATCTGGATGCACAACTGAAGCTCATTTGATCCATTCCCACAACGAATGCATGAAGAGTGGATCTTACGAAACTTGATACGAAGGATTTGGATGCACAACTGAAGCTCATTTGATCCATTCCCACAACGAATGCACGAAGAGTGGATCTTACAAAACTTGATACGAAGGAGTTGGATGCACAACTGAAGCTCGTTTGATCCATTCCCACAACGAATGCATGAAGAGTGGATCTTACAGAACTTGATACGAAGGATTTGGATGCACAACTAAAGCTCATTTGATCCATTCCCACAACGAACGTATGAAGAGTGGATCTTACAGAACTTGATACAAAGGATTTGGATGCACAACTGAAGCTCATTTGATCCACTCCCACAACAAATCTACGAAGAGTAGATCTTACAGAACTTGATACAGTTCCGTCAACGAACCTGGCAGAAGGAGTTTGGAGGTATTCGTAGCCTCTCCTCAACTATACACTCTCAACACTCAAGCTGCTAACTGATCGAAGAGGCTGAAACGATGAGAACCTAAGTGAGAGGCACACACTGGGACCCTAAAATCGTAGACCAAAAATGAAGAAATGCGTTGCAACAGACAGACTTGCTCTAAACTTAGTGGACAGTGAATTATCATGTTAATTGTGATCACCACCTAGCATGGGTGACTGAGGGCCACTTCACACACGAGCCAAGTGCCGTGACCAAGAATTTGTGAGAGCCCAAAAGAAAGTGTCCAAAGGCTGTCCTAACACACCTCCAAAATCATGTAGTGTGGTCACGGACCCTCAAGTGTAGTGTGAAGTCATATGTGACCGGGCCCTCAATCAAATGCTATTTCAATGAATTTCTACTCATGCGGGTCCACACACATGATAAAATAGAATAAATCAACGGTTGTGAGTGTTCAGAGTGCCATGGTCTCCTGGTTTTGTGTTAGGCCTACCTCCAAGAGGTGGTTTTTGAAAATAGTCCAAGTGACCATGAAACATGATCCATGTGATGCCATGTAGGAATCCATGTAGACTTTACATACTCCGTTGGTCCCTTAAGCGTAGTGTGAAGCGAACTTGGACCGGCTCCGCCTTTCCCACCAATGAGAGTGCTTGAAGTGTAATGGTCACAGGCTCTCAGTCTCGTGTGTGAAGTGGCCCTGATATTTGGTTGTTGGGCTCTTGACTAGATATCAAATTAAAAGCCCAATTCATTATGCTAGTAGTACATCTTGTAGTATAATAATCTGCTGTGATTATTCATATCCATTCAAACATCACGGCAGTTGAACATGAAGTCGTAAATCATGTGTAAGTTTGACGACAACGTAATTGACTTCTGCGAGTTAGCTTGAATACATGCAATTGCTCAATCAACCTGTGCTATATGTATATCTAGATTCATGCAGTGACACTATATAACTTGGAGATTCTAGTATTATGTTGATAACATATGTATGCGTGCAAACAATATGACTTTATATCATTCATATGTTATTCAATTTGTGTATTAATACATTTTATTTAGAATTTATCATACTTTAATTCAAGTTTTGACATTGTCAAAATCTATATTTAAAACTACATTAAAAGATTATGCACTATATCCAAAATTGAACAATGTAACTGATGTATAAACTATTTGATAAAAGGATTTTCAATACAACATTGGGTCAGTTGCAGTGGACTAAAGTACCCCAGCTATAACATCAAGTGTCTCATCACGCTTGTTGTCATAGGACTAGCTATGGAGGCCACTCTAATAATGCCTAACTCAATCCGGTATAGTTTGACTTTGCAAAATGGTTTACTTTGAATGGTAAAAGTTGGTGTAGATGGGTAGCAAAGTAATGAATTGGGGGGGGGGGGTTTTGGGGGATCACATCAACGTGCAGTATAGGTAAACCTTGTCATTAAGGTATCTATACCCAAAATCAACACCTAAAAATCTTGTATAATAGGTACATACCGATTATGAAGATGTACACAACCTCAACATTCAATATAGGTATTGGTTCTGGGTCACCTACAAATATGGCTTTAAACCTTATAAGTTTGCATTTAGTGTCCAAATAGTGCGTTCTTTAATGTGTTGGAGCCTCTTAAACTTGCAAGAAATAAATAACATAAATATTGACCATTGCACGAATACTTATTATGTCGCATTTATGATGAATTGTTTTCCTTCTAAGAAGGGCCTGGGGGGCGGGGTGTGTGTGGACTCTTCATTATAAAACCTACATGATGTGCGTGAGTGAATATGAAATAAAACCCCATATTTAAGAGAAACCTATAAAGAAAAAAAATGTACATGTACTAACAAAATAGATTCATATATTTATTTTAAGCTTTTAAGTTTAATGCGATAAATACTTCCAATACATACACAAATTATAAATCATGAAATAAATAGGCCTATATTATATATACAATCCACTTTCGCTTTCAATTATGAAAGTCATTAAGCATTTATTCATCCATAGGATGTAACTCACAATAATTTGACCTTAATATACACATCATCTAGATGAGAAAAAAATGTAAATTGGATGAAACTAGCACATCTGTTGTCAAATTTTCTCTAGACCCTAGGGCCTCCTATTGTGCATCTACTCGTACTTCAAAATTCTTGATAACATTTTAAAATCTACACACTACCAGAGAAGAATATTACCTCTCCCTTATGTAAACTATGTTTGTTAATGCCTCAAATAATACCCCTTCTAACACTCTTTAGTTCATACATGGTATGAAGAGTCCACCCCCCGGGAGGAAGGGTAACTTAACGAATGTTCAAATGACTCAAATTTTGAGTGTAGAGTTAGATTTTGCAATGATGTCAAACTTGGCAACACGGTTAGGAGATCCATAACAAATTTGAGTCTCCCAAGATTTGTCGTTTCATCCTATTTTCTTTGTTTATTTTTGTGCCTAATGAAAATCTCTCATGACTATCGTGACATTGCTTTGTGATACCTTGGATCACCCCTTCAGATTAGGGTTTTAGATGGGAGCTTTGTGACGGGTCATTGTGCTTTGTGACAAGTATAGTTCATGAAGAGGCGCAACCGTTTGCGAAGGGTTGCAATGGTTTGTGATGACAACAATGGCGATTTCAAGGCTTGGAATAGCCCTTAAACAATTCTAAATTTGATTTTGTTGATATAATTTTGTACTAAATACCAACAATTAGATGTCTATTTTGTGTGTGTTAAGGAATGTATTAAATACTCAAATAATAGTGTATTTGTATTAATTAATTATATATATATATATATATATATATATTTCAATTTATTTGATAAATTCATAATCAATTTGTGCATTTTTATTAGCAATTTCATGGCAGTCCGTCTGCTACAATTATGAACCTACTTTTAGTATGATTTTTTACTCCAATCTTTGTTGTCTCACTAATTGGCAACATCTTGGTAATTCATGCAATTGCAATACATAGGTTTTAACACCTAAATGTCCAAGAAGCTAAAAGGCAGTTGCAAACATATTACAAATATATCTTTCTCAAATATACCGACTTCATTCATTTTTGTTTTTCTCCTTGCACTTTGAACTCATAAAGTTCTACACCATCTATAGCAAAATGATTGAAACTATCTACCTCTAAGATCTAGACCTTGAAGCAGTTCGAACCTTCACATTTTTTCTACGTTACACAATTTACTATGTGAGGAGAAGTGACAAGGTCAAAGACATGAATAGTTTTGGCTTCCTACCAAGTTATAAATCTATCAAGTGATTATGATTCATCCTGGACTTTCAATTTTTTTTTGAAGAGAAACGATTCCAAGAATATTTTTTTGAAGATCAAGGATCATGGTTCTTCTTCCAACCATATGGATATGGTCTAAAACTCACTCCCTACAGCTTCGCTTGTATGTCAATTCCGATATTTTATAATATGTATCTCGAATTCAAGTTGAGCCCCCAAGGCTTTTTAAGGGTTAATACGGGGAAGTAACAACTGCTCTAAGTTCAGTAGTCAACATAAGTGGTTGGGGGACGTATGTGATCAGTTAAGAATAAAGAGAATCTTCGCTTTGATAACTAGTAAGAAACTCATGCGAGCTCTAAGAATCGCAAGGAATATAGCTAAGGCATGGATTCGGATTCGCTAATCATCTCGTACTAATCACATGTTTAATATCCTAGGAGAAGTGGCCCAATTAGATATGTAACCATTTAAGGTATGTCATTTGCCTTAGTAACATCATAGCAGAGAACTTTGGTACTATTTTACAACAAAAATTCAACTACAATGAAAGGGTAGAACCGACTGCTAGTTACACCCGGGGTGACAACAACTAGGATATACTGCAAGTGTCCTCGGATAATAAGACCATTTGAGAGTTGATAATGGCTCTATAATAATGTTTTATAGAGTTATTATAGAACACTTTAAAATAGAGGTTGGACTTTAATCCTTGTATATTCTACTATAAACCCGTTGTTGTCACCCGGGTAGTTACAGATGCACCGGTTCAGTGTGAGAAATAACCATTTGAAATTCGAGACTTCAGGGAAATAACCGAGCATTTGAAGAAGAATCTATAGAATATACCTCAAATTAATAAAGAAAACTGGAAGATGTCAACTTGTAATCAATTGGACTTGGGAACACTAGGATCTTGACCGATTATGCCCAAAAATCTCCCTGGACACTGTTCGACTAGAAGCTTATTCTATCAGATGTACTTCAACACACATTGGTCAAAGAGAAAAACTGATTAGGAGGAGATGAATATCTCCTGAAACACCAAGGAATCTGCAAGATTTGACAGACAAGGGGCAGCTGCAGGCTTTCAAAATTTTGCAGTATGTAAGGAGGCGACATTCGTAAGGACCCTACGTAGGTCACTTCATATTGTACACTCAGATTGCTAAGTCCGCCACTGACTCAAATCAAAATCTGCTGTTTGAATAAAATCTAACAATGATGTACATCTTACTCTACAAAACTATAACAGTAGTGTGCCATTGCTCTCTCACTTCTCTTGAAAGATATCCGATTGGCACACCTCTTAATGACGAGATGCACTTGCTGTCTGCATCGTGTATCTGTTGATCCACATGATGGCTGCTCCGAATTTCGAAATCCAGCTGCATCAAAGGAGTCACACGAGTTGTACCTGAATTGTGTTTTGAATAATGAATGATAACAATTTCTCTCTATCACTTGATATGTACAAGAGCCTCAAAGTTGGTTCCCTGTGAACGTTTTGTGGTCTTGGAAGTCGCCCTCAATGCTGGTGAAGACCATGTCCTTCCAAAACGCTAGCATGTAGTACTGGGTTTAGGGTTAGGCGAGACGGTTGACCCCCATAATTTCCTTTTTTTTTTGAGAGCTCTCAACAAATCCATGTGCTTATGGCCTGTCTTCAATGCTTCACATGAACTCGGTCAAGCTTTGTCGACAAGCGATCCAGAACATGCCATGTTGCATCCCCTTTAACAATGGGGTTGGAGAAAAGCACTGCATGTCGATTCGCTTCCTTCCAGAGATTCCTTTGTATCAAGGTTAGGTTTGTGGCTGCCACTTGTTGAAGAATTTTGTCCAATTTGGGTAAGTCGTTCTCGCGCACAGTCAATGAAATGTCACTCCACGGAATAACGTGTGAGTATGGTAATGAGATATTATCTGCTATAATAACAGGAACACAACCATAGACAACAGCCTCAACTATCCGTGGGCTCCATGGTGCCCACCCCAAGGGACACAAACAAAATACGGACCGAAGAAGCTCATATTGATAATCTGCAACCCTGTGCCGTTTCAAGTAAAAGCGCTTGTTGTGCGAGAATCTTTTCCATAAGGCTGTTCTTATGCCCCTGCAACGAATGAACCTGAATTAGCACATCTGCTTCCACAGTGCACAATTGCAAATCATGTTTACTAACAAGCCTTTCCTACATGCGACTACAGTCCAATCATGCTTCCCACTATGTGAACACAGACGTAAAACAATCTGCACGTTTTATCCTTCTCTAGTGGAACGATATCACAGAAATGACTGCATTCCTTTTGGAGGGAACGTTAGAAATATCACATAAAGATCTTATACAGTTAAAAGATGGGGGGACAGTAGCAGCTCTATGCACCTGCTGTAAACATGGCCGCTCACGTTTTTTGGGCTGATCTCCATCTTCCCTCTGAAAAATGCAAAAATGTCTCTCTTCCGTTGCTCCAGAGGCTCCGTTATATAATTTGCGGCATCAGAGGGTGGAATGTAGGGAGGGATTTGGATGTGCTCTACTTCTTGACAAGGATGGTGACCAAGCACTCCAAATGTCTGAAGAATTACAGAGTTTTGCATGAACTTTGGGATTCCTTGTGCAATCGCTTCATCTTCCTGCGTACAATATTGTCCGTGAGACATGCGCTTGTATGCTTTATGCTTACGCACTCAGGAATGGAGCTACTTTAAAGATGACCCTCGTTGCAATGAAAACCTACTACTATTATACTATTCAGTATTCGGCTCATCTTCAATTTGGGGTGTTTTCCTATAAGACCTTCATGCATTTTAACACTATTTCCAAATATCGACCTTGAAGGGACCAAGTGAAAAAAATAGACGTACCAGTGAATGGAAGCAAGCACCGTAGTCATGTGCCGCAACAAAAACGTGATCCCTCCCTTCACTTCGATTCCAGAACTCCATTCTCGTTGACACAAAATTCACGGCTGCTTGCAGAGTCCTTGGCGCATGTCCCAACCACGGGAACCCTGTCTTGGGACTGAACTTACAAGATACGTACACAGGTACAAAGAAGAAATCGGCTTTGTAAGGGTCAGTAGTTCTAATGGGACTGGCCAGCAGATTTTTATGAATGGCAACCTCGGACGCAAATAAGTGGTTGGAGCAGCGCTCGTCGCTAAGCCAATCATCATTGAACTTCGATGGTAGGTCGTAGACATAGATGCGTATTGGAGACGTCAAGTCCAACGGATTAAAAATGGAACCTGAATTTCAACCGAACGATTCAGTCAGCATACCTCTGTGAAATTGAATTGATAATGAAATGGACACACACAAAACACTTTACATACACAAAACAACTCTCTCACATCCAGACGCAAAATTCCAAAATCGAAGTGGCAGCTTACGGCGTCGCCACTCTTACTAGTGCTTTCAAATTTCCTCAACCTCTAAAAGGTTCAATTGGATATGCGTTTCGCTGATCTTGCATTTTAAGATTTCGAATCCAATCCTTCCGGTTCAATCGTTCAACAGCCTATGATGTAACAATGAAAACAAGGCTTGAATAGTTTGTGCATTTAACAATGGCTTATTAGCAGGTGTGGTGCTCTTATTCTAAACGGGTATTGCACCAGCGAATCTGCTCTGCGCATCCCCATTCAGAACAATGTCACCGAGTTTATTGTCAGATACTATATGTTCCTGCTCGCCTCTGCTCAATACTTCTCGGTCACAGGAATTGAATGATGCGGACTCTAGCGGAACTGGTCTAAATTTTGTCGCAAAAACTGAGGAGGATTTAGGTAGGAATTCGAGTCCGTGTCGACAAGTTCATCTTTATAGCAATATGTGTCAATTTCCCTGTTTAGTTGATAGAATTCTGTTCAAGAGAATTAAGCCGACCAATCTTCTAAAGTATGAAGAGGCAAATTAGATAATGGCCACGAGGAGGCCAGCGTAATCCCTCATAATCTGAAAAAAAGGGTTAGGACTCCAGGACTTTACGAACAGAGGAATACGGTGCACCCTGAACTTCGTGGCCATGATAATATTGCACATAGTTGCAGTGCAATCAACACGTTTCAACCACTTAGACAGATAAAAAAGTTACTGAACGTACTTGAGTGGTTGAATAAGGTGAAGTGATCGGGTCTGAGTTTCAAGGGGTGTTGGTTCTTGTTTGGCAAATCCTCCGCTGCCTCTTCCGACACCTTCAGTTGCGTAGGTAGACTGTGGCTCTGGCTCTGTAACGTGCGTCCAACTTCTCGATTCTCCACTAGGGGGTCGTCTAAGGAAGCAGGGATCAAAAAGAGGCAGAGTGCGAAGACGAATAGAAAAACAGCGATAGAAATCCACACCCGGCGTGACTTCTCCCAATATTGCGATGCAGCTGCTTCACGTCTGTTGTGCTTCGAAAATGACGCAGTCGAATCATAGTGTGGAAATCTATATTGCGCCGTACCCTTCCATACTCCCGAAACCCGATGCATCACAGCCGCGAAGAATTTCCTATCTTCTAAAGTGTCGCTTCTCATAGGAATATGACACGTTCCTCTGTAGGAAGCAGTGAGAAATGAATCAGTCTTTCGTTGCACCTTTTAATTCGTGTGACCAACGATAGAATCTTAAGAAGATAAGTCGCTCTAATTGTGTCGATGCACTATTACTGCAGAAATGAACAATCTCCGCAACATCGTTGAACCTCCGATTGCACTCTTTTGCTTCCAGTCAAGCACTCTATAACACAAGAGGAGTTTCCTCTTTCGTTGCCTGCTGTAATGGAAGAATTGAAGTCTGGCTGTTCAAAAGCTCCTCTCAAAAATCTCCTAGCTACTCACTTCTGTATTGCGGGCCTCTAGAATATCCAATTTGAATTCGTGTGACCACGATAGAAAAGAAAAATAAATCGCTCTAATTGTTTCGATGCACTATCACTGCAGAAATGAACAATCTCCGCAACATCGCGAACCTCCGATTGCACTCTTTTGCTTCCAGTCAAGCACTCTATATCACAAGGGGAGTTTCCTCTTTCGTTGTCTGCTGTAATGGAAGAATTGAAGTCTGGCTGTTCAAAAGCTCCTCTCAACAATCTCCTAGCTACTAACTCAGTCCTCTATTGCGGCCCTTCAAAATACCAAAATTAAATTCTTGCGGCCACGATAGAATGAAAATAAGTCGCTCGAATTGTTTCGATGCGCTATCGCTGCAAGAATAAACAATTTCCGCAACATCGCCAACCTCCAATTGCACTCTTTTGATTGACTTGAGCACTCTATGTCACAAGCTGCAGGAGTCACCTCTTTCGTTGCCTGCTGCTGTGATGGAAGAAATCAAGTCTGGCTGTTCGAAAGCTTCTCTCACAATCTCCTAGGTACTAAGTCAGTCCTCTTTTCTCTGCCTTGAAAATGGCTTCGAATGAGCAGCATCCAACCTGAGGACAACGGGGACTCTCTCTGCCACGTTGTAGTTCCGTCAAAGTAAAGCGAGTTGTGCAATCGCCAGGTGTGTCGAAGAAAGATTGAATAGGTCATACTCTGCTTGAACTGTCTCGGTACTTGAGCCAATTCTTTATTGTCCTTTCAAGGTTACGACGGGTATCCTGACATCCTAGAGAATGTTTGTGGACCTTCCAAGTAACATGTTTCCGCAATCAGTGTGTAAGTTAAGTACTTCCTAGTGTTTGTGCAAACATGACTCAGGTCGAAAGAAAATGAGGCTCCCAAGGGTTACAGTCAATGAAGAACCGTAGTTTACGAAGTGCTTTGACCAGTAGGTGACGTAAAATTTTGTCGTTTGTACAAGGTGTTAGACAGACCACGAGCGATGCAGTCACCTGATCCAGGCCTTTAGTAAGTAAAATGAGCCCGGAAATTGCACAGTAATTAAGCTCAACTGTACACGGGAGCGATTTGCAGTGCAAATCCTTGTTCCTGGCAGATCGGGCGTCCATTAAAGACCACCGTTCTGGAATGAAAGCAACCAAGAAGGTTCCACAAAAGTGGCTGGCAACCTGAAGGCTACAGGGGGAAAGAGGTGCGACAGAAGTGATGCCGCAGCCCACACAACAGCAAGGAAAGTAACATAACGCACCCAGAAGAATCGAACATTACCAAACTAACAGCATCAAGCTGGCGCGTGTGTGAGTAGCTGGTCTAAAAGAAGTGGAGAGTAGGGACCACGCCATATCTTCCTTGCTAGCTGGCATCGACGGTTCAGTAACAATCTGGCTTATGAAGTGAATGTCCACTCCTCATCAAATAGCAACTCTTCAGTTCCATGTACCGGTACACACATAAACGCACAAGGCGAAAGAACCTGTAGAAATGGACGGAGCGAGTCCAAATGTGCTCCAAATCAAAGACACCTGTATAGTTTTTGTGAACGAGGTTCAATCTTTTTCTGAACTCTTAACTTAATCCCCGAGCTTTCATAGAGTACTACTTACACACTGATTACCACCCTTAATCGAATCGCAACTCTTTTCATCCATCTGTCGATAGTCGCACAACACGAATCGGAACCTGTAGAAATGGATGGAGTGACTCGAAATGTGGTCCAAAAGATACTTAGACCTTCTGTGAATGACTCGGCTCAATCTTCCTTCACTTTTGACCTAATCACCAAGCTAACTTTCACAGAGCACTAACACACTATGTAGTGATCCACCCCTAATCGAAGCGGCTCGCAAGTCATTCTCCCTCTTCCATTTGCCGATACATACCAAAATCGCACAACACGAAAGAACCTGTAGATTTGGATGGGAGTGACTCGAAATGCGCTCTTAAAGACACGTGTAAGTTAAAGCTTCTGCGAAGGAGCTCCAATCAATCTTCGTGACCTCTAAGTAACTTAAGCTTAAGTGATCAGAATTAGCAGACGGTATCACCTCGGAGCTTTGACAGCGTAACTACTGTACCGAACACACTGTTTTGACTGCTGCAACGTAATCTCCGCGTTGCAGCCGTTGATATGCGTAACTACCACATCTACAGGGGGAACGCAGGGCCTACCTTTCACCAAGTAACGTCCGAGGCGACCGGGTCAGCCCGGTTTCCTTGCACAGTTTCAGAAAAAGTTTTCACTAGAACAGCGTGACGCCTCCAAGGGCCCTGGCTCCCCAGCTTGCTGGCGTGAGCACCGTTTCCGGCGACAGTGCAAGGCGGAATCTCCACCTTCCCTCCACCTTCCCCCACCAGCTACATCCTGGAGTGGACGACCCTGGATGACCGACTTCATCCATCCAGCACAAATGTGGATGAACGTCGTTGGGTTGCATCTAGCCCCAGAGCTCTGGATGGACACAAGCCATGGCCACTTGGCCCATGCTGTATTCCAAGTAGAGCAAGGCCATCCCAACCTCATAACATTATTCAGATCCATAACAATGTTATGTGGGACTGACAATATTTTGCAGAATATTCCCTTATATTTTCCACATTCAATTTGAATAAAATAATAAAATAATAAAATAACCTAATTCATTATAATAACCTAATAACCTTATTCTTTTTTTTTGTGGGCCCATAACCTAATGCTTATTTGCAGTGGAATCACATGTATCTGTGAGTAGTACTTAGTTTTGTTTCCTGAATTGAACTTTTATTTCTGTGAACAAGTGATACAATCTTAAGAGTCTATTCAGAATATGCTATCTCTATATTCACTATCTGCACAAGACACTCGGAGGAATGCTCGAGCTGTCTATTTCTACCTGGAGTGATTCTGGTGACATCTACTTCTAGATAGTTCCTAGATGAATAGTTTGGATGTTTATCACTAAATAATTGGATGAACGTTACGCTATCACTATTCTGTTCATCACTCCCACTCGTCCATCTAAAAATTTGTGGTAAACGCTCAGCATGATGAAGAAATCATGGAAGAACCTCCCACTCGTTTAGCACAGATGATGAGAAAGAAGGAGAAAGAGAATCAGGCAGGGGAAGAATGAAATAAGAGAACGGAAGGAGAAGAGTGACGCGGGAGCGGAACGTGAAAAGATTGCGGGATGACAAGAGAGCAATGAAACAAGAAGAAAACTGTGGGAAATGAGAAGTGAGGAAGGACGGTGAGCCCTTAAAAGGAAAAAATGAATCGTGATCCAAAAATGACGACGTATCAAAGGTAAATCAAAGCAGTGGAAAATATAATTTTATAATTTGAATGTGGGAAATATAAGGGAATATTTTGCAAAATATTGTCAGTCCCACAGAACACTGTTATGGATCTGAATAATGTTATGCTCAACCCAATGCCAATGTCTCAATATTGAATGGTTAAATATATATATATATATATATAGAGAGAGAGAGAGAGAGAGAGAGAGATTCTCACCCCAACCTCAACCTAATTCCAATGGGGTTGTTATTCAAGCCGGTCTCAATCTCATTAGGGTTTGAGGTTGAGTTGAGGTTGGGGTGGGAATGTTTCCAACCCCAATATTGGATGTCATCCATGGGGGGGGGGTCACTCCATTGTCAAGTTGAACACCACGTGAGAGCAAAGTTTGCTACCCTTATATTATATGCCATAGATAATTTTTAAAATGATGATATTTTTTCTACATATACATAACCATTGATAATATCTTTTGTATATTTTTTTGAAATTTTTAGTCATCTTCATTTTTGTAGTAAATTTTTAGTTCAATTCTGCGTCATTCTAGTTAGAAACAATATGTTTTATAAAAAAAAAGATCATCAAATTTGGTTACCATTTTTTACTATGTAATAGATATTGTGTATATCTACTCATGAAAAAAATTGATAAAATTGTGACCCATTTTGGTGATGCAACTTAGATTCATTTATTTATTTATTTATTTTTTTTGCTCGCACGTGGTATTCAACTTGACAATGGAGTGACCCCCCCCCGTGATGTCATCCATATTGGCTATTAAGGCCAGGTAGGAATGTCTTTGATCTCAACCTGAATTGACATCCGATATTGAGATATTGGGTTTGGGTTGAGGTTGGGGTGGTAAAAGTGCCCAAATCCTCTAGTGACTCCAATTCTGACACTCTATTTTGTCCCAAAGTCAAACCACATACTTCAACATGAACACTAATTATATTATTCTTAGAACTAGAATTGCAACACATTGATTGAAAGAGACAAAACATCTATGATTGACATTGTCTACTTTGAGGGGGCCTATGTAACCACTTTGCTTTACAAAGGAATCTTGAATTTCATTAATCATATCTAAAACCTAGGATGTCAAAATTTGACGAATTCAAGTGCACTAGCCACATTATAGATTTGCAAATTTCTTTAAAATTTTCAATGAAATATTTAATACATGTTAAGGGTCTCAAGTGCTCAAAGTGTTCAATATAGGCGTTTCTCCCTTATGTGGGGCTTGACGTGGTCACTCTCTTATTGAACACCTATATTCAAGTCACAATATGGGAAGGCTCTTGGTTAAGAGCGCACACTAGAACACACATGTATTATGATGTGATTGGACGATGTGTTCAAAATGTGTTAACCATTTTAGGTTCCATACTTAACATAATTGGGAAGGCCTAGGGCAGGTACACCTATTTCATTTTGTGACCTATTGTAGACACTTAAATATGTCTACAATAGGTCCACAATTATAACTTAAATCAAGGGCATGCACATCATGACATGTATGCCCACACGATGAGTCCACTATGTAGCACACATTGACATAAATTAGTGTGTGGAGATTGCAACATAGGTAAAGCTTCATGAATTTGTCAATATTACACTTGAACGAAAATGTGTATAACAAGGCATTGGGAAACAAGGGAGTCATGTAACTTGTGGTCCTACATTCTCACAACCATGAGGTGCCAAGCACGATCATAGTAAGTTATTCAAGAAGCACTCTATCCCATGCAAAAGATGGAACATAACCAGTAGCATTATAGTAGTTACCCCTATGTGATCACAATGGGTCATTGAAACTATTCACTTAGAAATTTCATAAAAATTTGAGATATGATTCAAATATTTTGAGTTACAAGGTTTCCAAGTCCACTTCAATTTGTCAACCCGACAAGATAATCAACATAAAAACTAGGTCACTTTAAACACCCAAACTCACCAAAACATCCACAATAAGAGCAGTCACCTTATATGATTTGAGTTTTTGCATATAGGCTTTAGCTCTTGAACTTGACATGAAAATCTTTCTGATTCACAATTGTTAACCACATGAAATCATATTCAATATGCTCCTATGATCATCATCAGTGTCTTGGGAGATTTTTGGGCATAATCGGTCAAGATCCTAGTGTTTCCAAGTCCAACCGGTTACATGTTGACATCTTTTAGTTTTCCTTCATTGATTTGAGATATATTATCTAAATTCCTCTAAATTGATCGGTAATTTTCCTAAAGTCTTGAACTTCAACTGGTTCATCTGTACTTAGTGGTTGGTTCTCCCCGTTCATTGACCATAATGGCACTTTGGATGACATAACTTTTAACAAGGAGTGTGTGTTCGTTCATGTGGGCCTTGAGAATATAACCCATGGAATGCCTCAATCTAGTGCAGATCAAGACTTAATCTAAGTCTCCTTGCACTAGGTTGGGGCATCCCATGGTTATATTCTCAGTGCCCACATGAACGAATGCACACTGCTTAAAAATGTTATGGACTTGGCCCATGATGTAAACCTCTAGAGCATGTTGCATTTTAGCTCTAATTCCACCATAGAAGGCTGGAATCCGTGTGGCCGGGTTCTTTAGCCTTGGGGACTCTATGAATCGTGTGTTTTAAGGAAATTGCCAACATATAATATAGATTTGTTTCCTACATTTGTTTTGACCTTCAAACATGATGGCCTTATTTTATTCTTCTAGTTTTTTAGTGTCCTACATAACATTATTCAGTTGCTATCAGCCATTCCATTTTAATAATATTCACGGACAACGCTTCACCCGAGTTTATCAAGGTGAATCTGATGGTAAGAGAATAATCATGGTATAGTTCTTGAATGCCACTTGACAAACTCCTGGCCCCACTCACTCTCCATATTCAGTTGGATAATGTTGTGTAAACTTGCCCTGCTTTTATATGTTTAGCACAAAGAAAATCAAACATGATAAGGTGGACATGATTTATTTGCATGTTTTTTTTCTCTGTCCACCCACTTCTTGGAGGATATGAAACATATAGTTAGTGCGAGATGATTAGCCAATCCAAATCATGCCCCTAGCCATTCATAACATTACACAACTCCTTGGTTGCGTTCTGTGGGACCATGAATCACATGACCATAATTCTCCTTTGATTTTGTGATTCCCCATTCATGGGGAATACTCAAGTTGTGTACTATGAACTTTTCGACAAGCAGTTGCAAATTATCAAAGTTTTCTAATTATGAACACATATTTAACTAAAACTAGACGTATGAATTAAAATTAGACTAAATTAGAACGTGATTACTATAATCACGGGCGTAAAATAGTAAATTAATATAATTAATTATGGTAGACAATGTAGGTAGAGAATAAAATTAGCGATAATAATGTAAGAAAAGAAGGAAAACCAAACATAACATGGGGAGATCTCCCGATGCTAAACACCAATCTGTAATTTATGGAGGCAAAGTAAAGAAGCATCGGGAGACCTCCCCGTGTTGTCATGTAACACAATTGGGGAGTACGCACACCAAAGAATGTGATAAAAGATAATTGAGGACACATGTTGGGAACATGTAGAAAAGAATAGCATCCCACACTAATAGGAGAAAACACAAAACATAAGAAAACTAAAAATACAGTTTGCAACAAAGTCTCCTGATATGGGATGAGAAGAGAATGGCATGAAGTCCACAACATGTGCGTGCAAAGCAGAAAACATCGGGAGGTCTCCCGAAAAGTGGACGACACAAAAAAAATGCAGTGTGAAGCAATTGAGAACAAAAATCACATAAAATGTGAAAGAAATGAGCACGAGCGAGGATATACATGAAAAGAAATACAAAACATGTGAAACGATAGCCATGTGCAAGTGCAACAAAGAGGAGCACCACGACGAGCGAAATAAGAGATGAACATATATTAATTGGAAGGAAAATTGGAAATGGAAACACCGGGAGGGCTCCCGATGGTTGGTCTAAAAAGGCTGACTTACAGAGTTTGCAAGTTCTAGGTTTCATTGAGCATACTTCTTTTCATATTTGCCTATTTGCATAACAGAAGTGTCGTTTGTGTTTTTTCTAGCTCTATTGGAATAAAGAACAGAACTACATTCTATCCACATGACAACTGTGAAAGATGGGTCACACTCCCACTTAGAATCTCAAGCCCCTTTGTAGCGATCATGGTCAGAAATTTTTTTCCTGCCTTTGGTTGGCCTCCAATGTCAAATTTGAAATTGTCTATACTGGGGATGGCTATGATCGAGTTGAACAGCAGTGAGTGCTTGGCCCATCCAGACAGGGTAGAGGTCAGGGTCGGAAGGACGAACAAGAACAAATTCACCAAGGAGAACATCTCTGTAAGGATTGAAGGATTCCTTGGGTTTGTCGCGGGCCACTCCACAGAAGGGATCAATGGGAACATCCTCGGGGGTTGTGCCAGTCTGAACAAGGTCAGACATAGATGAATTTGGAGTGGTGTAAGAAGTAGAAGGCCAAAAACCAAGTTGTAGGGTGGGAGGCGTGGGGGGGGGGGAAAGGAGCATCCAATTCGTCAGCGACATCTTTCCAGTAGGTGACATAATCCTCTATTTTTTGACGGTAGGTATCATTCTAAAGACAACCGCTCTCCCAAATTTTGATATATTTTTTGATACCAGCACGAATCTCATCCTTCTTCTGATTTGCATCACGTGCATCGTCAGCAGTTACTTCTTTGTCACCGTAACGGCCAGGAAGAACGTGGCCCCAAGGAGGCCTAATCTGGAGAGCAGGAGGGTCGCCAGAGGGGAGGAGGGGACGACCACGACCATCGTCCTTCCACATGCGAACGGAGCTGCTTCGTGGCAACCAATCCGGATCAAGTGCGGATTTTTTATACTGGAATACAGGCCAGTCATCGTTATCGAGGAAGAAGCGAAAAATGTGCATTTCTTTAAGACCAACGAGCTCCTCGGCGTATCCCTTAATGAAGGATTTGAAATCAATGACCTCCTGAATCAACTCAGGTATGAAGGAAAGGAACTGTGATTCCATGAACGTTTTCATGAGGTCGGAGAAAACAAATGTGTTGGTTGTTTTGAGTTGTTTGGACAAGTAGCTAAAGTAGCCGTCAATATCTTCGTGGGTGTGGCCTACGAGAAGGAAACCGACCTGGATCTCATGAAAGACCTTGCGAGCTATCAGCAAGGACAAGAAGGCCATGACGTATTGATTTTTATTGTCCGTAGCGGAGTTGTCCAGCTGCAGATATAATTTCTTTGGAAGGGGACGTACAACATCCGGAGCATCCGTTGCATCGGGGAGGGAAGATCGGCATCTGTACACAAAAGGGACCAGAAAATGGAGGTGAGGTTGGAGGCTGTGGCATCGGGAGGCCTCCCGATATAAACGAAGGAGGCCACCCATGGGAGGAGAAAGAGGGAGCATCGGGAGGACTCCCAATGACAAGGACCCCATGACCTGAATGATAATGTTGGACAAAAAGAATTAAGAACTCACCGAGATTTACCCCATAGAAGTTTATCAAAATAATCGTTCAATGGAGGATCTTGAAACAACATTTTGGAATTTTGAACAGGGGGTTTCTCCAACGCACGGAGGCATCTGGCAAGGGACGAAATGGTGAAGTTGGAATCCTTGGGCCACAAGTCGGTTGCGTAGTGTGCATATGCGCCGTTGCCGTGGCCATGAGTGACCATGCCAGTGAGGCTGACTGGAAGTTGAAACAACCCTGCAGTGGCCTTCGTGATGACACGAAGTCAGGGGATTGCTATTTTGTTTGTGTCCATGATGTCTTGGATGATAGCCAGAACCTCGCGGAGATTAATTGTGGACTCATGGCATCATGCATGATAGAGATTGCGGCATGAACCCTGGTGGTGGTTGTGCTTTCTCAACTCCCTCTTGAGATTCTCCCTCTCTTCATGCATTTGATACTCATGTCGATCAAGTCTTTGTAGTGTTCGCATTCAGAGCACTTTGAGAAATTGAAGCCGCCTTTACGAACGTCAACGTTTCGAAATACACTATTCCGAAGGCGACTGACAGTGGACTGAGATACATTCTGTATTCCAAAGGACATGGAGGTCTGCAGAAACAATAAACAATGAAATAAATCATGAATAATAAAAACAATTTATACCGCAGAAGTAATAAACAATGAAAGGATCGGAAGCCCTCCCGATGCTTGACCCAAACTGGACACAGATGGGAAAACAAAAATATTAAACTAAATGATGGAAAAATGGATAATGAACCACGGCAGCATGATTTCAGGAGATGACGTGCCATCCGTTACATGCGAATTACATCGGTTACATATATTAGGCACGTGCGAATTCGGCCAAATCATCGGGAGACCTTCCCATGCAATATACACGATGACGATATCATAATAATAATTTGATTAGATGTAATCAGAATTAAAGAGAAGATGCGACGTATCAGATTCACATAACATGATGGTCCCACAGATCATGTGCACATACGTGCAATGCCAAGAAAATCTAACATCTTAATGATAGGTGGGAAATGAAATGATGTCCCATGAGAATTGAAACGCTTATAAGGGAGGCCCCCAGACAACGCAGAAACACCAACATCCATCTCTGTAGGAGTTGATTGCTAATTCTACTCAATTTGCATATCCAACTCATAGAAGACTTTAACAAACCCGACAGTATGAGAAGGAAGGAGGGTAAGGGCAGCTGTGGCGGGAGAAGTTCGAAGAAATGTAGAGTAGATGAGAGCAGAGGAAGCGACATAAAGAACAACAGAGTGGTGTGGAATTCGAAGAATTCCACTAGGGAAACCGCGAGTTCGAGAGAGGGAGGGGAAGATAATTCTCAGCATTCCAGCGTGGGAGCATCCAACAATGGTGGAGGTGATCGCGACACAGAAGAATGGAGGATTTACGAGGAATTCTTCGCACATCATCTAGAGGAAGAGGAGAAAGGCTGCGACGGGGATGACAAAGACGAAGACGAGGAGGAAGAGGAGGATGAAGACGACGACGAGGAGAAAGAAGTCTCGGAAGATGAAGAAGCCTACGCCAGGGACAACAGCGAGTATGGAGTTTTCGACGACCGAACACCTCGAACCGAATCTGACGAAGAGCGCTATGAAAGCTCGGCAACTCAAGATTCGAGTAGCGGATCGTAGTTGATTGGAAAGTCGTAGTTCATTGGAAAATGAGTAGAATAAGATGGAGCCTCCAATGTACAAATTTTTTGTATATGAATAAATATAGACTATGAACAGAGTGTTTGCAAATCCATCGTTGCACAAAATTATTGTATATGAATAAATACAAACTCTGAACAGAGTGCTTGCAAAAACATTCAATGTACAAAAAATTTGTATATGAATAAATACAGACTCTGAACAGAGTGCTTGCGAAAACATCCAATGTTCAAAATGCATGTCCACTGTTTGAAAAGAATGTTGAATATACAAAGAAAACGAAAAACGGAAAGAACTACAAGGCCATGGCCATCGGGAGGCCTCCCGATGGTCATGGATCACCCTATGTAAACAAAGACGAGAAGTAAAAATACATAATGAAATGGCCTTGGAATCCAAAAGTAATGAATCGGGAGACCTCCCGATGCTCTGCGTAACAGTGGACCAAAACAAATATGCAGAAGATTTCAATATCTGCATGATAGAAGAATGCACTAATCACAGAAACATGGTTGGACATCGGGAGGTCTCCCGATATTGAGGATTCCTAAAAGATACTAAATAATGTTGACGTCTTCTCACCTCACTAACTTCCTCCCGAACCTTCTCCCAAGTGAGATGAGCATGGAGAACTTTCATCCAGTTCCTTTCATCTGATGGGGCATTTGATCAACATTCATGCGAATGATCGACTCCATAGTCGCTTGAACTTGGATGGTCCTCGCTCTGGATTTTCGAATGCCCTTGTTGTCATGAGTTGACGATCTCTTTCCATTTCTATATCGTTGCTTGTAAGTCATGAACGTTGTACGAGATAAGCCATGAATTTTCCACCAAGCACAGAGACAAACAATTTTGCCCTCTAACACAACTTCATGTCCCGATCCCATAGGTTGCATCCTACTAAAAACCTCTGTACCCCATTCCCTCCGTTCGTCAAAGGACTTTCTCCAGTAGTTCACTCTGACGTGTTGGATGGACGACCATGGAAACAATTGACAACAGTTCCTCGAGCAACATTCTTGCGCACTTACAACGCGAATAGACGCCAAATCGAGGAGACGACCAATTTTGGACGTCTTCTCCGGTATTTTCTTTTTGCGAATGGAACTGCGATAAACAGATTTCTTAACACCTGCGAAGAATTTTTCTTCACTCTCACTCGATGGATTGTCACAAAGGTGCTGGTCCACCTAAGAGAGTAGGAGACCGTCTAGGAAACGGGTTTCATTTAATGGCCACAATTTCATGGACATTATCTGGTCCCCATTTCTTAGAATCGAACTGATGACCATTACGCCAACGTGATCGGGTCCAATCATATCCATGACAAATACCTCTTCTGGTAAGCAAGCATAGATTCGGCATGTCGCCAACACAGCACCCGTGTTGTCCTCCAAGTTGTAAATTTTGTGTCTCCACTCCGTCCGCGAGGGGTAAGAAGCTTCCATCGGATGCGATGGCGTCGACATTGGGAGAATCAATTCGTTCGATTCTAGAGAACTTGGCAGCAAAGGCTCGGAATTCTGGGGATCCTCCATTTCTTCGTCATCATCTTCGAATAGAGTGAGCTCCCCCGACGAATCATTGGAGGACTCCACAACGTCCCCGCCACACACCACAAGATTCTCAGGGGCCCATGGAATTGGATACCCCACCGAGTCGCCAATGCAATCACCAACATTTGGATAGTCGATTACGATCTGGTCGAGGCCGTAGTGCACACGCAGTGCTTTGATGAATACTTGTCTTGGCAAAGGAGGACCCTGAATGCACCCGCCATCGACCACTTCGCATATACCTACCTGGATGTCATTCAATATGAAATAGACTTTCTGGCCTGCGGTAAAAGTCATGTCCACAAATCATTCAAGATCGGGAGGCCTCCCGATCTTGTATGAACAACAATGACTACGATGTGCTAGGGGGGTGGTAAACGCGCATCGGGAGGTCTCCCGATACAAGGTCGGGTGTTCCAAAAATCTCAGCTAAAGTACCCAACGCTACGAGCATCGGGAGACCTCCCGATCCATTGATTGGGAATTGAACATACTAAACCCTGAGCGACGGAATCGGGAGACCTCCCGATCCTATTGGTGTTCCAAGATAAGAAAACAATGTCACAACTCAGATCATCGGGAGACCTCCCGGTCTTGCGTCACAATGTCCAGCGCTGACGTCACTATGGATGAATGAAATGGATGAATAATAGGGATGAATACTGTGGATGATCAATTTGAATGAATATCAGAGAATGAAAGCTTGTGAATGAAACTGTCGGCATGAATGTGTGCGAATGAAAGTAAGTGTGGCTTGCGAGAAACTTGCATATTGATGAAGCAAGAGGATTGTACACTAGACAAGGACATACACGGGACGTAGCGGAATGAAACGTCAAGCACGCACAATGAAGCGTTAGAAATGAGGAGTCGCAACCTCAGAATGAAGAGGTGTAGAGGGATTTCTGTGGTGGTCATTATGATATCGGCCTAATCCAAAAGATGCCTTCTTTTCTACTGCATTGGATCCATTGGATTACTTCTTGTTGTTTATCTATTTTTGGATTCTTATCGCCTTGGTTCTTCCACCACTTGTTCTCGCAGAAGGCCTCGTCATCATTAATGGTCATCGTTCAACCATAGCGCCGAGCCCTGACATTGTTCTCTCCATTGAGCTTAGAATGGGGTAAGCGATTTCATAATTCCAAATTTTGAATTCGGTCAACATTGATTTCTACATTCATTTTCTTTTGCGTGAATCCGGTCTTGAGATGTTGGATTCATGTAGTTCCGCATTCAATTTCAATACCCTCCACGTTGCTCTATTACCCTGAAGCAATAATCCTAACATTCTGTCAGTTTTTGTCTGCATCGGGAGGCCTCCCGATATTGTCGGATGGATGTCAAAGGGTATATTCACTCGCTGTAAACTTTATTCACAAGCATTATGACCGCTTGTAATTTTTGAGAAGGCACTAGAATATGGCTATATTTAGCTCTCCTATGATAGAGGGTTGTCGGCCACTCGTCGCCATTCAGTTACACGACATGAGTTTTGGAATCATGCCAGAGAAAGTCTTGGAATGCGTGATGAATAAAGTGTAAATTGAAGACGGCAATTTGATGGAGAGCGGCACATGCGACAGTGACAATGCAGACGCCATTGGCGTGCAAAGTGGTGGCGATTGGAGTCATTGGCGCCCTCATTATGTGCATGACGTGATCATTAAACAAAGTGTGCTAAGAGATTAGGAACCTAATCTCTGTGGACAGCAACCTGCAGTCACATCGCGATCTAGTCCACACGTTGTATAGCTGACGTAGGGAAGAAATAGGGTTTAGGATGTCGGCTCCGGAGCAGTATATATGAGGAGTTCTCCCGGAGCCATTTACAACACTTGCTCCACGGCGAAGCCCTGCTGCATTCTGGAGTGAGTAGAGGACGTTCAGACTCTCCTCCATGACATGAACGCATAGTTCATCCATCCTTGCACATAATTTATCATCCATAAACAATATTTATCATCCATCCACATTACTCTCATCCATGTGGTAATTTTTGAACGTGTAGTCCGAGGTAGAGGGTTGGAGCACACGGAGGTGTTGCGTGGAGCACACGGAGGTGTCGCACACAGAGCTTGGAGTAGCCGCACATATCTACTGGTGAGTTGTTGCAGTGCAAATTTTAGTTTGTTGGCCATTATATTTCACCACCGGGAGGTCTCCCAATGTCAAATGGATTGCACGCAAAATGTTTCTGCATACATGAATTTTTGCAAGTACTCGAAATTGAATTTTCATTCCCAAACCCCCAGCATCGGGAGGCCTCCCGATGGCAGTACTCAAAATTCAATTGTCATTCCCATTCCCCCAGCATCGGGAGGCCTCCCGATGGTTGTACTCGAAATTCAATTGTCATTTCCAATCCCCCAGCAACCCTAGGCCTCTCGATGTAAGTACACCAAATTGAATTCTCATTCGCAATCCCCCAGCATCGGGAGGCCTCCCGATGCTAAATGATTTCTATAAATTTATATTTGAATTTGGTCTCTCGTAACTTGTTTAGAAGCTCACAATAGCCTGTTTGAATCAGAGACGATATGGGCACCTTGCGGTTGAAGCATCTGGTGTCTGAAAAGATTGGAGAGAATGTAGGTCTTTTCGAGCCACCTTCTGTGGTCTCCTATTTAGTCAAGAACCAGGTTGAGAAGTGGGGCGCTGAAGTTGTGGAAGACACCTCTTAACAAAGGATGAAAATTAGGTTTGTCTATGTGGTCGGTGGGAAGGTCACGTCACTGACCTCAGTTGATGTCGTTGATTATAAGGAGTATTCAGATGACTCCGTCATCTTGAACCTTTGCGAATCCTCCCCCACCGTGGCCACGAACTATGTGGGCCTGGTGGTTCCCGTCGTGAAATTAGACACAAATATTTGTGGGAGATCGACAGATTTTGGCTTCATGTGGCTCCCCGACGACGAGAAGCTGCCAAGCAACGTGCGTGAAAGGTTTGTGTCTATGGTGGAGGATTTGAAGGCCATCGTCATCCCGCCAACACAGAAGAAGGCGAGGAGGGGTTCCACACCTGGATCGGGAGACCTCCCGGTCTCCAGAGGCTCCACTCCTGGTTCGACTCCAGGTGGGACTCCGGAGAGACAGAGGAGGGCAGCCTCCAGGCCACCTAAGACCGCAAAGGAAGCTAGCCTCGAAGATCTATTGCGCATGTAGAAGAGCTCCAGGACCGACCCCAAGAAGCTGGAAATCATCAACCAGGCCATCCACAACCATCTTGAGCCATTGTACGTTTGGGGCTGCGAGCCACTCGACGACGCCGATGGTCGGAGGGTCAAGGTGCCATTGAACCGGCTGCACTGCGCACCGGCTACTTGGGTGCACATGCAAGTCACAATGGGGCGACGCCAACAGTTGATGGACGAAGTCATCGCGCTCCATGGATCCAGGGCTAAGCAACCAGTGTTTGTCATGCCAATTGTATTTGATAACACATTGAAAGAGTTCAAGCCTTTCGATTTGAAACCGACCTTGAAAGAGGATATGTTGGATTGCGATTTTTGGATTATTGGTGGTCAATACACAATTCAGGCCATGAAAGAGGTAATGGCCATACCAGACCTCGCCGCCAAGCAGGACATCAAGACCTATTGCGATAATCACGAGATTGTCGTGGTGTGGTCCCTGGACAAGGAGAAAGTTATGCATATGTCCAAAGTGTTGAACCTCAAAATTCACGACAAAGACGCCAAGCCTACATTCTCCGAGGACGTGACTCAAGGGCGTGCAGTTTGGATGGACCACAACCAACCACAACCTGCTAAGTTGGGTGGCATACACTCTCCTGAATGGAATGTAAGTATTATTCTCAATATTATTGTTCGAGTTTTGAGATACATATCCATTTATCGGGAGGCCTCCCGATGCCTTTAGCTTACTGTTTCTATTGTCACATATTCTGACGTCGCTCTACACCATGTCTAGAAATTCAAGCATGCAGTGACAACAACATTCCACGACACGGGAAATATCAAAGAGTGACTCCCCCTTGTCATATGCAGCGAAATTACGTTTACTACTTGGAGATTGGTGTTTGACAACTGGGTTGATGGGTACATTCCCGACGGTCACGGGGTCATTCTTTCTGGGACATCAAAACGACCTCCCCTCACCAAATCCGATGTTAGCAGAATTCAGGGCCTCCCTGACGATATGCTCCAGGAGATTGGCAACCTCATTCTCCAAGGGAAAGTGTGTTGCAAATCTTTGCAGCCTGGTGTTGCAGGTCTTGTCTCCCTCACTGATATGTGCGACGAGAAGAACGACGAGATGGTCATTAGGCAAGAGGTGATGACAATGTTCGGCTGGGAGAGACCACACAAGGGGAAAGGATACAAGGCTTGGACCTATTCGGAATGGCAAGCCGTGGCCAAAGAGCACAAATTCGATGCCGCTTTCATGGCCATGATGCGTAAGCTTGTCAAGGGAACAGAAGCTGGGAAAACTTGGATGAAGGAGAGGAAAGACTTGATGAAAATCTCCCAGGAACCTGCTCTTCCTTATTTCTGGGATGCTTACAATGCTTACTTGCAGGGGGTGACTTCCACACCGCGTGCAGATGATGCCATCAGGTCAAAACACCTTGTCATCAAGGCGAAGGGCGCTCAAGATATTCTTCATGCTGTGCGCGCTTGGAATATCTCTAATGAGCCTTACATTGTCAGTGCCTCCAATTTCTGGGACAGAAAACGAGGTGTCCCTTCCAAACATCTTATAAATCGAGAATTCCTAGAGGTCTTCGAGGAAAACTCTTCAACTTTGGGGGTCCACTATTTCTTTTGCTCCTTCCCGACCGCTTCAAAATTTGCCATGTGGGTGCGTGGTTCGTCTGTCTGGGATTATCACATAGTCGTGTATTCCCCACACACGGAACAAGAAAAATTTGTTACTCCCGCCCATGATACACAGGTGCTCGTGTACATCTTGGTTGTATTTCCGAAGGTTGTCGAGGATGGTGATAGCGCCAAACATTTGCGGAGGATTTTCGGTTCACCCAAGCTACCCACCTTTGTGGATGCCAATTCCCTCGACCAATCTGATTTGGGAAACTGGTCGACCCTAAGCGCAGAGTTGAGCGTCGCCTCCCTCGACGCAATTATGGGGGGTGTTCTTAACCCGACAGGATTCTCTTGAACATACAATGCGGGGGAAATTTGACGATTTTGGGTCTCCATAAACTTGTCCCCACTGCGGACATCGTCCAGGACAATGTGAGTCACACTCAGGCCACAGAGTTGGGAGAACGGATCATTCAATATCTGCAAGGGCTGGCGCGGAAACAACTTGCTCGTGCCTCCAGGAAGGACAAAAAGAAGAAAAAGGTCGTGGAACTGGACGAACCCACCCTTGCTGAAGACTCAGACACTGACATGGAGGTTATTAACCTTGGTGACTGGGAGCAGGCAGGCGATAGAGGAGGCCCCTCTCACCTCGGTGATCCATCGGGCGACCTCCCGATGGCCGAAGACGTCACGCCCGACATTGTTGCTTCGCCAACTCACTCTGCCATTGGCCCAAACAACGTTTCTCCTCCAGCCTCACCTCCTCGGGCATCGGGAGACGTCCCGATGCCTCTACCCACACCAATGTCTCCTCCAACCGCGCGACCTCAATCGCCTATCCTCGTTGATGACCACGATCTTGACATGGATATTGCTGCGGATGAAGCCATGCAGAATGAATTCGTCCATGATATTTCTACCCCAGTAGATGTTGATGACATGAGTTTTTCTCCCCCTCGCCCTGTTCGCCAGAAGCTGAAGTCCCAAGTGGTTGGTGGTCCCATGCCCATGGGCAGTTCGGGTTCGCATTCACCCAAACCGAGATCTAGGCGCACCGCCACTACTAACAGAGAACAACATACCGTGGAGTCTCTCGCTGCGGATGTTGCTATTCTCCAGGAGACTCCGGCCACTCAAATGTCCCCCCGAGGTGAGTTCTTTCTCACTTTAATACTCTTTTGCAATATTCTCTTTCAGGACCGAGAGGTCTCCCGATGATGGATCTCCATAGATATACTTTTATTGTATGAGGTTCATGTAACCTTCTTATGTATTATTTTCCATTGTCTTGCAGCAACGACCGACTTGCCTCCGCAGTCCATTAGTCTGCCATCGGTAAGATATTTCCTAGTCTTTGATCTCAACGGGCTCCTTTGTTCTAAACCGCGTACCAAAAATGACAAGACCCTTTTGCGGAGTGGTGCCCGTGAACTCCTAGATTGGTTGTACGAGAAGGCTGACGTCTTGTTCTGGACTTCAACCCGGAAGCACAAAGCCTTGCAGATGGTTGATGCTCTTATGCAGGATTGCAGGCGATTCAAGCTTGGTCGCCTTGATATTCCCCTTGATGACCATGAATTCTTTTATCAGGATCATTGCACTGTCTCCAAGCATAGGGATAATCTCGACCAACCCATTTTGATGAAGGATCTCACACTTAGGGTTTTCAAAAAACTTCCTAATGCTACCTTACGTAATGTTTTGCTTATTGATGACTCCCCGGATAAAAATTGTCCTAACCACTGGAGTCAGGCCATCCATCCTCCCACGTTTAGGCCTAAAGTCCTACATGAGGATAATTACCTTCTCCGGATTTTGTTTGACTGGTTGAAAAATCTCTTGGCCTCAAACATGGATGTGCGAAAGTTTGTTGAAAAGAACCCCCTCCCAGATGGAAAGGCCCAGCTCCGTAAGTCTGACTCTCGCTACGTTAAGCTTATGGCTGGCTACTCCAGGAGGTTTAAGCCATATGATGTGGACAAAGCGCCTGAGTTTCAACCCAAGTATTGACATCGGGAGACCTCCCGATGCTTTGCCCAGCGTCTCACGGTGTTCCCATTTTTTTCAGGTGTCAGAGGAAAGAAGGCCACTCAAAAGAAAGGAAAGAGGTGATTCCACGTTGCCCCTTCAGGTGTCCCAGAAAATTGCCAATATTTTGGGTTCTCCAACGTCACCCGCTGTCCAGTCGGCTGGCCATGTTCCAGGTTACTCTGGGTTCTCTGGAAGTATCCATACTGGCCAGTTGCTTTCGGAGTGCAGTTCTGCGCATCTTCGGCAGATTTCCATGTCCTCTGGCTCCCCTAAATCTGTCACGGAGGTGGGCTTGGGTTGACGCTTGGTTTCTCTTTTGGATTTCCTCATTTCTTTATTTTGGGTTTCATTTTTTTGGGTATCCTTCTTCCATCTAACATTTTGGACATGCAACCAGCAACCAAACACCGTTATTCATGTTTTTAAGTACTCTCATGTCTTTGTAATAAATTCCTCGTTTCTTACCAACCTGTTCATTTCTTGCATCGTGAATGTGTTTGTAAATGTGTTACTCGTTGAATGAATTTTTTTCATCATGCATTGTCGACATTTCCTCCGCCGTTTCTTTCTTCATATTCTCTTCGGGAGACCTCCTGGTGCCTCTCATGTGCAGGGTTTTGAGGTTTCTGTTACTCCTGTGCGCCCTCGATTCCAACCCAAACCCAAGCCCTTCAAGTTGATTGTTCTCTCCGTCGATGGTCTTCTTTGTAGGCGCTCCCCGGAGAGGGTTCGAGCCAAGTCCTTCGCGCGTTTCGGGGGCAAGGGCAACCTTTTGATGGACAAGCTATGGGATCTCGAAGTCCGTCCCGGGTTGAGAGAGTTCATGTCCCTACTCCTACGCGATTTCCATGTTGATGTCTGGTCGTGCATGGAAGATTCAGTTCTCCACACTGTCCTTCGCCGCCTCTTTCGCGAAAACATCATATCTGCGCTCAAGTTTGTCTGGGGTAAATCCATGTGCACGAATACAAACGGTTTCATTAGTAAGGACGTCCCTTTCCTCCTTAAAGAAAAAGAAGTCCTCCTTAGTCACCATGCAAATTATTTCGGTTGTAGGGAGGGCAATATATTGTTTGTCGACGACCAACCCAGCCGTCATATTAGGAACAAACCCTCTGATTGTTGCTATTTCCCTCACACTTGGCCGGGTCCCAGAGTCATCGATAATATCACAACCGCATTGTACCCTTACATTGAGGGACTCATACACGCACCAAATGTTCCTCTCTATTTGCATAATCATATCATAGACGGACAACCCCCACTCCCACATTACCATAAATGGTTTAGCCCATTCGTGACCGCCAATTGCGCGCCATATTCCGTCCAATCTCGTGACACTTTCAGTATGTGCTTCATACACGCCTCCTCTTCCAATACTTTCAATTCTTTCTCCCTTGTTTGATTTTGCTTTTCATTTCCTAAATTCACACCGGGAGACCTCCCGATCGATGATGTTCGCTCACCCTCTCTCATTTTTCTAACATACTTTAACTTTCGTTTTTTTCGTCTGGAGTGTCCTCGAGCGCGGCACTTTTGGGGACCACATTTTTGAAACCAAAGAAATCTCCCAAGAAGCAAGTCGAATTGAAACCCAGCAAGATTTCAACCTGTAACTCCTATGCTGCTTACCGCCTATTGCAAATCAAGTCAGCCAATTCATCAATTCTACAATGGAGGAGATTTCCAATTAAACGCCGCCTTCAACTTTCTCATGGTACTTCACTTCTTCTTTTTTAATCTCATTTGGTATTGCTTTCTGCATGTGCTAACCTCTTCATGTTTCCTCACATTTTTCGTTTTTTGCATTTGCAGGCTCAACTATGTCATCCCCGTCTCGGACATCCTCGGGTTCCCACGCCTCTAGGTTCTGCCCACAACGAATCAACCACTGATTCTCCGTCGCTCATCCCTTCATTCGCACCGGGAGCCCTCCCGGTCCTATGGTCTACCCAGACATAGTCCGGGAAGTTGTACTGCTTCAATACTTAGAGATTTAAACGCTTAGCCTTCCCGTTGTTCAATTCTGGTGCTAGAAGCATTTTTCAAGTATGGATGTTGGATTGTCATGTTATGTTCTATTTTCCGTGCATGGCTTGTCAATGACAATGCACGGCTTTGGTTCAAGAATTCATTGATTACTATGTACAACAACATGTCCATCATTTTATGTATTGTTCACTGTCTTGTAATTGAATTTTTCTGGATGGGGAGATCTCCCGATGTTCTTGTATACATCAGTGCCTTGTTTTTTCTACCATTTTTTTGCATGCTTCCCACACATTGCCATCGGGAGACTACCCGATCCCCCTCCGTGGCACGATATATTGCGAGCCGCTTTCATTTAATTTATACATTAATGAACTATTAATCATGTTTATTTAATTAAAAATTAAATTTAGAATCCTTAATTGTCTAAATTTACTTAAATATGTGTTTATGGCCTCTTCCTTTGGAAAGAGACCATCATATAGTTGCTTTGTAATGTTATGGTTGCCTCATAATTTTCGGAGCTCATGTGAATATCCTATTCATTTTCAAAATGACAATTCTCGTGCTCATTAAGTGGAAATAAAGGTCCCCCCAAACATGTTGATGATTGACATAGAATGGTTAGCATGTTTTAAGCACACAGTCGAATCTCTTTTGAATACATATCAGTTTGGTGTCTATTCTTAGATCCACACGTAACCACATATCACTCAATCATAGGTGTCCAAATTATTGCCATGTTGGAATTAGGTATGTCTACTTTAGCTACTACTTTGAAGTGAAGACAAAGTTTCGATTGAATGCCACCCACGTGAACTAACATGTTACCGATTACATGTTGACATCCCTTCATGTTGACATCTCTTTATTGAATTGGGGCATATTCTACAAATTCATCTGAAATTGTCTCTAATTTTCCTAAAGTCTTGAACTTCAACCAGTTATTTCTCAACCTCAACCAGTTCATCTGTAACTAGCAGCCGGTTCTCCCCGTTCCTTGTGTGGGGTTGATCTCATGCCCTTGGAATCGGGGTGTACTATAATTCTCCTTGAAACATGCTAGGTTATTGACTTATTCCCTCATAGTTGAGGCATTGTTTAACGTGAGTCGTCGCATCTACCTTGGTGGTTGGCCCTTAGCGTTTAGCCCATACTCTTAGTAGATTCTATAGCATAGTGAGCTTACTACACTACATTTTGTATTCAGTCACTTAATATTTGGAATTACGCAATGCTATATCTATTTTATTGTATGTCTCGTATTCTACCAACAAATGTTAAATTGGTTGTTTGGACTTTAGAAATAACTCTGGTATGACAGAAATCCACAATTGTATTTAGTGTCACCAATTCTAATTGTCTTGCTCAATACTTAATTGTAAACCCTGGTGTAGTGCACCAACACTAAATTTTAATCTAACATTATTTGTTGTTCCTTGGATTATAGATTTACAGTGTTGCAATTACTGTGACTTACTAAGTGATTTTTCATTTTCATTCCAATCATCCATGACAATATTTCATCATATATTTGTTAGGATGCAAAGTAGACCAAACTTTGTTCCACTAGTTGGCATTTGGACAAACTGAAAGTAAGTTGGGATGACAATATATAATTGTAAACTTATTCATAGAAAGTGTCACTAAAAAAGTTTCTGCAGTGACATAAAATACCATACGACACTAAATACAATTTTTAGTGTAGTCTTTCGTTCTAACGAGCCTTCCGCACCTGAGGATTCCATTACCAATAACACAGACGATACCTCACTAATGCACCACATTAAATAATACTGACTCTAGATCATGGCCTCGATTGATACTTCATAGACTAGTTGCACAATGTCCACCAAGTAGACATGATCACAATCTTTGTTGCTTGTGTAGGGGTACTGGTCCATTGGCACCAACTCGGGATACAGGCAACACCTGTGATTGTTGTTTTTATCATTGTCTTGTTTCAGATTCCCTGGTAGTAGTTCCATTGACAAATATAAAGAATAAATGTATTGGTGGTAACTTGTTCTTCACTGTGAGAGAATTATGGACAAAGACAAGTATTTTATTGTATCTTAAACAAGAGGTCAAGCCATTCAATAACCATGGCAATAGCATTTTTGCATGCCAATAATCACTTTTCAAAAGAATAGTCAACTGATCATAAAAACGATGTGCAACACCCTCCTGACACAATACATAAACTTCATACATGAGCTGCCTATGCAACTTTGTTTTGTTGATGTACATCAATCAGCAGATCCAAAGAATCCTCTCCCAGCTATTCATAAAAAGGTCAATCTCTTCACTGGCCTCCATGTGATGAAAAACCTCCAGTACCGTCTCAATAAAACAGCTACAGAACCTACTCTATAGTACGTAACCCAAAATTTTCTGCTTTCAAAAACTAGTTTCTGTGTTTTTGAGAAGCAAGCGCATGAAATGAAATGATGTAATTCACATCTTTCACCTTCTTCCTCTTCCACCTCCTCTGCCTCCACCCCGACTACCGCCTCTTCTCCCTCCTCCCCTGCCACCACTGGAAGCCCCTCTAGATCCGCCCCGGCCACCACTAGAGCCCCCTCTAGATCCACCCCTGCCGCCTCTAGATCCACCCCTAGCACCTCGTGAGCTAAAACCTGATTTCATCATCTTCTTTTGCCTCTCTTTCCGAACTTCCTCAACCCCACGAAGTTCATCACGCACATGTGCATTAGGAATGCTTCCACGACCACCTCCACGGCCGCCTCTACCTCCTCCACGGCTGCCTCTACCACCTCCACGGCTTGATGATGAACCATCTGGCATTGTCAAATGTTTGGATTTAGTGACGATACCCTAAACCCTAAACTTTAAACCCCTACCTCAATGAGGTGATGTAATGATTTCTATGAATAAAGAAAAGTTGATCAAACAGAAGTGCAACTGCAAACTGCATTTCTTGGATCAAGTGTGAGCAATTCTTGGTAACCCAACGTTTAGATTTAGTGGTGATCTCCTAAACCCTAAACCCTAAACCTGTAACCTGTACCCCAATGAGGTGGTTTGATGATTTTTATGAACTCAGAAAAGGTGATCAAACAGGACTATAACTACAAACTGCACGTCTTGGATCAACCATGACCAACTCTTGGTGACCCAACTTACAGAAGCATCTGAGAGCAGCTGTCAGACGAGGGATTTACACTAAGTGTCAATTTACACTAAGAAGACAAACCTGTTTCACTGCGGTTGAAGCTCTCTTCACCACCTTCTTCCCCATGAGTGGACACACGCATATGAGAGCGCTCCTGCCATTTCTTATATATACCCCTATTTCCTGCATTGACCTTTGCTCCACTTTCTGTTTTGACCTACAAGCACAGATATGGTGAGTGGTAAGAACATCTCCAATTGCCTAGCACATAATATCCACCTACAGAAATACAACGTAAAGTCTAGTCCACAGTACAGCCCCAGTTGTTTCAATCAAGCATTTTATGAAAACAAAAGTCACGAAGTCTGATAAGACTATTCAGAGTCCATCATCGCAGTCTGAAAATAATCACATGTACACACCTTTCCAGATGCTGTGACTTTCTCCCCCTTGTTAAGTTTAATAAACTTCTTATTTTTCTGCACATCAAAAGAGCTATCAGTTAGAAAAGAATCCAAAACAGGATAATTCGAACCGTTAAATACGAGTTGCTGATTAAAAACATGTTAGATTTCTCAAAAGTGCATTGTTATTCTGCTCAAAAGTGGGCTTCTTACCTTATCCCAATGGTATGTAGACTTCTGCTTCTGCACCCCAGATTCATCATCTGCTATGAGGTCCAGCACTTCAGTCTCCATTCTGCACAAAAAATGCTCAATTTGTTAATATATTGTGATAAGTCAGGCACATTGTAGACCACAATTCATTAGAACACATCTTAAAAAGAACAGAATGTTTCATCACTGCACACTAGATCACCTCTTAAGACTGGCTTGATTAAGAGTCTCCAGAGATGCACATTGTGAGGCCAGTGAAAAAGAGACTGTGAGGACAGTAAACAAAAGAGACCAGCTATAGATCAGAAAGTGGAATGACGATGGACCCACCTGCTAGGACCAAAGCCCTCACCACCTTTTACTGTTAGACCTGCCTCCATATGCTGCAAAATTAGTCAACACAAAAGTATTAGAGTTCCAAGCGAAATCACGTCTAGCAGTAGTTATAAACAGTTACTAGCTTAGAGAATATAGACTTATTGAGATCCACTCATTAGTGCGAATTAGACACTCAAAAAATAAGTCTGCTCAGCAATTGCAGAGACAGCATGAAAAAGGGAGAGATCATGACAAACCGCATTTTATACTGAAGACATTACAACTAAGAGACAGCAGACTATGGAATACTCTCAGATGCATCCACTCCTATAACCAGAAGCATATTTGGATGAGCTTTTTGTTCTAACAAGAAGTGGGACTGACAAGGAGACATAATTCCAAGTCTCTTTTTGACCAAGGAGAGCCTAAATCATCTCCTGGTCTTTGGATAGTCTATAGTTAGTTTGTGAACTTACTCGGTTAGATGGGACTCCCTCAATGTAAAATTCGTCATCTCTGTAAGTCTTAGGTATCTGCTTCAGTTTCACTCCTGCAACATGTCAGGACATTCACAAGCTCCGAGTCAGTCATTGTTTCAAGCATGACACTATATATTTACACTAATTTAATGTTAAAACCAGACAGAAGACCATAAAATTGATAACATACCAGTGGTATCCTTCTGTCCCTTCCGTCTCCGCTTGGTCATTGGCTCCTCAGCTGTTGAAGGTGCCTCTTCTCCACGACTCTGCATGGAGATATAGATGTCTCACTACAGAAGAAGCATGACACATTCAAAGTGTAGAGATATTGTAACAGCAGAACTCTTCATCCAGTTTCTAACATGCAAAGGTTTGGTCAAGATGCCTGTACAGTGCTCACAATTCACACATTCTCACTTTTATGTCACATGTGAACACTCCATTGACAAGACCTACATCCATCAGAGTTTACTTCTTATATACATACCTTTTCAAACGCTTTAGCAGCTGCACGTTGTTGCTGAGCAGCAGCAATTACATGCTCATGTATTTCCCTCTTGCGCTTCATGATCTCGACCACTTGAGCTATTGGAACCTGATACACCCCACCAAATGCCATCACTACTGCGAATTTCATGTATTGTCAGGTACTCCTATCAAGAAATTGATGATAGAGATCTTAAGATTGAACATAGGTCAAGCAAAAGGTCTTCACATTTTTGTTTTTGCCTTTGGCAGCCTCTCCTTCAGCTTCCAGCACTGTTTGCTTCGGCCTGACAAGCCAAACATTACAAGCTTAGAACTGGTTAGAAGCATGTCCAGAAATGCTAAACAATCTTCAAAAAAGCAAGAACTTCCACATGAATCTAACCAACCAATATGACATTCAACCACCCCCATGGGTTGATTCCCAACACAAAATTCATGATCCACAAGCCAACAAACTACAAATAGATTACATTGCATGATATATATTGTTTGTAATTGCAGTAATTGTTTGTTCAATTCATATGCAACCTTCCCAAATGGCAGGAGTCACGACCAGCATAAGGGTATCAACAGAAGACCCTCAATGAGTAGACTTGTACGGACATGGTTCAGAACAAATAGACCAATTCACCAAGAATCTATTTAGGCTTTTATCACTGGAATTTGATCAAATATATAATAAAACTTATTTCTGTAAGATCAGGGTCTCTATGATTTTCCTCTAGTCTGCCACACCTTCCATGACAAGATAGATGCTCCGAAGCTAATAATAGGTCCATGGAAATATTTCTAGAACCATTTTAACAAAAAGAACACAATGAGCCCTTAGAAAAGCCCAATATGCTCAACAGCACAGACTATATTAGACATTATGATTCAGGTGTGCTCCAGGGAACAGACTACACCAGAGAAGCATGATGTAAAATCAACTATCAAAGGATTGGGTCAAACCTGATCGCTTTCAAGCGCTCTGTAAATGCTGTAAGCTCTGCTTCCACATTTCCTACTGTTCCTCGTAATGAAGGGTGAAGACCTTCACGAGAAAATCCCTTAGCACGCTTTGCAGACTCCAGAGATGGTGGTGGTCGTGTTTTTACATAAAGTCTGTAAGCATTTGCAGCAGCCTTATGGAGTGAAGTCAATTCATCATTGCCAGCAATTACTTCTCGTATCCTGCATCAACAGCAAAACATCCATCCCATGAGGTTCCACTTCAGAAGGATAGACCCCAATTTAGTCTACTAACAATGAGGGGCTTTTCTATACATGTGTGAAACATGGTGTACATTGTCAGGGCAGTGGAAGATGAACATGCAAGGCTTTGATGGAGTAAAGCCTGTATGTAACAAGACAAGATTGCTTTGTAGAAAGCGACCAGATTCATGAACAATGACTCATTTGCTACAACATTCTGCCTCCACATCATAATTAAACAATCTGTCCCATCCCAATGTCCATTACCTGTCCATCCCAAAGTCAAGCACAGACTGCGGCATTCGACCATAGACAGTCTCCCCCCTTTTAACAGCAGCATCAATGTCTGCCAACACCTTCCCCCGATCAGCCACCACTTCATCCTCTGATGGTGCTGGCCGTATGCCCTTGGATAGGAAAAGATGAAGGTCTAGCACAAATGGCATCTCCTCTGGTGTGATAAATGAGTATGACGTACCAGTTCGCCCTGCACGTGCTGCACGTCCCACCCTGCACATAAGCATTTCAATACACTTCAATAGGAGGCAACTTTAACTAGCAAGTGATATTTGACATGGACAGTACTGAAAACAATGACCAAATACATTGCAAAGGAGAAAACGATGATGAAATGAGACACACCCCTTTGGCAATCTGGTCAGAATCTGGTGGTGAAGATCAACTAAATGGAGCACAACAGAATTTAAAGGCCACAAGAAGAAATTTCAAAAAAACACCTGTGCACAAAGAGCTTAGGCTTTGGTGGGAAGTCGTAGTTGATGACATTGTCTAAAAGTGGGATATCAATTCCTCGGGCAGCAACATCAGTCACTAAGAGCAACATTGTCTTCCGAGCACGAAACTTGGCAATGTGAATCTTCCGAGCTGCTTGATCCATAGAACCATACACAACCTTTCATACCCAAAACACCACATAATCAGGTTAGGGACATCCACCAGGTTCCACCAAGTAAAGGAACATATTAAAAATTACATATATGTTGTACACCTTCTACTACTTAAGAACCACAAACCTTGATTTCTATAGACTCCATAAATCAGTCCAACCAAGAAAAAAGTTACATAAGTGTTCGATGTAAGATCATCTTACAGAAATTTCAATGCCTTCCGATTTCATGAGCTCGTACAGAAACTCAACGTGATGTTTCGTGGAGACGAAGACAATCGTCTGCTGTTCAGCTGGAATGAGCTCACGCACCAAATGGACAAGAGCAGCTGGTTTCTCATCATGACGGACTGTGAAAAAGGCCAGCTTCAAATCAGGGCTGATTCTGCTTTCCACATCCAGGCGCACTAAATGTGGATCTCTAAGGCCTGCCTTAGCAAAATCTGCCAGTAATCGTGGTAGGGTTGCACTAAACAAGAGTGTCTGCCTAGTTTCACCCAAATGAGACATAATTTGCCTCAGTTGCTCAGCAAACCCCATCTCAAACAACCGGTCAGCCTCATCAAACACTGCATACTCCACAGTCCGCAGAGACATTCCCTCCACTTCTGAGAGATGGTGCATGAGACGCCCAGGAGTTGCAACAATCACATCCGGATTGCTTGCTAGCTGCTCAAATTGTGCTTCCATGCTGTCACCTCCGACCAAAACTGCAAACTTCAAATCTGTATGCAATTTGCAGATTTTTCATTTCAGAAGCAACCAAATGTGAATTTCCAGAACTAGCACCACTCACAATTACCACTTTGAACACAGTCCAAACCAATGTTGGACTGGTATATAGGCGAATGCATGGTATCCATACAAAATAATGGTATCAAAGAGCCTGCCCAATGGTATCACCATTGTAATACTACTCAGATATTAATACTTGGTGGGCATCACACAAGATCAGAGAATCCTTGAATACACAAGTTATTATCTGGGCCAGTACCATCCAAATATCATATTGACACTAGGATCGTTTTACCTAGGTATAAAAGCTTTTGGATGGTATATAAACCCGAATGGTATCCAGAACATAAATATCCTTCAATGCCCATAACCTAGAATCAAAAAAAATGTAAAATCCTCATTATATAGACCTGAGTGGTATCAATAAAAGGTGATACTATTCCAACACTGGTTCAAACAAATGTTGGACCGGTATATAGGTGGATGCATGGTATCAATATACAATATCAATCCTAAACCCTAACCTACCCAGCTGGTATCCAGATTGTAATACAAATGAGAGAATGAAAGAATCTTTGTTACCCAATTCATTACTTGGGCCAATACCATCATCCTAAACCATACTGATACAATGATAATTTTACCTATGTATGAAGGTCCTTGAATGGTATAAACAAATTAAAAACATGTACCCTACTAGTCTCGAAAATTTGTAAACTTCCCATTATATATGCCCCAATAGCATTAGAAAAAAAAGGTGATACCAGTCCAACACTGATCCAAACGTGGATTTAGTATAGGCTAGCAATTCCATTATAGGAATTATAATTCTCTTAAACAGAAGTAAGAAGATAATTACCTGTATATCGACTAAGTTCTTTACAAAACTTGAAGGTTTGCAGAGCCAACTCTCTGGAAGGAGATAGAATGACCGCCCGAGCTCCAGCTTTGGTAGAATGCTCTTTGAGCTTCTCCAACATTGGGATTAAAAATGCAGCCGTCTTTCCAGACCCAGTTCTAGCCATAGCCACCACATCGTACCCTGCAAGAATTAGCGGCAAGGTTTTCCTCTGAATTGGAGTTGGAATTCTGTATCCTTTTCGCTTCACTGCACGGAACACTGGCAAACTCAACCCTAGCGTCTCAAATCCTCCTGACTTGGCCTTCTTCCGCATCTTCTTCTGTAACTTTAGCTGCGTGGCAGACAGACTCTCCTTCATGTCGAATTCCTGCACTCCGGCAACAGGAAATCCCTGAGTACCACCTGCCTGATGCATGTCTTCATCTTCTTCACCCTCGTGATCGGTGTCGATGTCCATGCTCGCCATTGTCTCAAGTCCCATACACTCTCTCTCTCTCTCCCTCCGCACGGAATTGAAGTGCTTCGCAAATGAAATGATCCGAGCGATCAATCACAAGGGGTGTTAGATACAAGGGTTGAAAGGGTGGTCTAGGGTTTAGGGTTTTAGGTTTCTATTACCCTTGGAATACCAGCGACACCCGGCCGCAGACCCGGCCCGGCCCGTGTTTCCTTACCATAAGCCAATCGGGCCTAATTCGGTTACTTGTCCGTTATACTAATATTTGAGTGCTGCAGTGGCATGGATCTAAGAACGGCCACCAAAAACACATATTTCTATAAGAGATGGGACTGCTCAAATTTTGTTAACCATTTTAGGTGCGATAGTCAACATAATTAGGGGGACCTATATGATCATTTAATGAGAAAGAGAATCTTCACTTTGAATATGTAATAGTTTAAAAAGCACTAAGGAAAAAAGATACGGGCACATTTAGGATTTGATGACTATCTTGCACCAACTTTGTGTTGCACATCCTATGAGATGTGTGTGCAGAGCTAAAAGTGTTCATTTGAGACCCACTATGTTGCAAACATCGTTGTTTATCTTCAATGTATGTGTGTTTTGGACTTGAATTGTTTCTTGGACCCAAACCCTAAGGGTGGGTTTACATTTGAGTGTGGATCCATAAAGCTTGGGGTCCAATGGACCTTACTTCCAAACTCAAGAGATGGACCAAGCTCGAGGATTGGTTTCTCAAATTAGGTGAAGCATTTTCTTGAGTTACATCCACCAAAATTTGGTGGGAAAATGGTGTCACACTGGTGCCACTTCATTTTTTACGTACTCTGGACTCAAAAACCATATAGTGGTAAACTCTTTGTGTCCAAACTTGCCCATGACCAATGGGAGTGCTCAATTTTGGAGTTTCTTAGGGTTTTGGATCCTAGTGTAAACCAACTTTGGCTAGATATTAGAATTGGCACCAAACCCCCACCGGATTTTTACATTCATAAGCACAATTCTCAAATTTTCAAATAACCGTTGCTTGATTCACAACTATGGTTCTCATAAAATCAAAAATCAATCAAATAGCCTTCTTAAAAATTGTTGGTTTTTTGCCAATCCTTTCATGAAAATTGTTGGATCTTTGATTTTTATTATTAATATTATTATTAGTTGAAGTATACAAGACCCTATATTTTTTCTTCTTCTAAATGTCTTTCAAAGCCCCATAACCAAAGATTCTTTGCTCTAATTTGTCTTGAAAAACCATAACTAAAAGTTATTACCAATATCCACCACTCACCCAACACTACACTAAATAGGATATTTAGAGTTTGATTATATTTAGTGTTGTCACCACCCTACTAATTTTCAATTTTTTGACAATTAGTGTTAGAAGATATGCTAGAAGATATGTTGGAATTCTCCTCTTATCATTGTTAACTTTTTTTTTTTTCATATCCTTACAAACATGTGATCATACCGTACTCGGCCGTCAGGGTCGGCAAAAATTAAATAAACAAAATAAAAGTTGAAAAAAATCGGAAATTATTGGAGAAGAGAGTTGAAAAGAAAAGTTATTCATTGAAGAGCATGCCCAATATTACAAAATTGAGCCAACTTCATGTAGTAAAATCCCAAAATATTGCATACTGTAGCATCATAACTAGTTTGTGCAATTTTTTTTATAAAAAAAACTGGACATTATGAGCCCGAATTTTCTATTGTTTGCAGAGCAAATTGAATTAACCCCTAAAGAGCTTGTGGCCAAAATCATGGCAAACCCAGAGGTTGCAGTGGCATTTTAGGATCCAAAAGTAACACATACAAAGGACCACTAATTGAGATTAGGGCATTCAATTAGGTTAAACACACCAAGGCCGCCACAAAAGGGTGAAAAAAAAGAAATCTTTCATTGTTGTGAACTAGCCTTGTATTAAAGCGTTGAATCTTTTACAAATATTTTTTGAAATTGTTGAAATTTTTATTAATTTATTTTTACCATGCCTAACCCACTTTCTCCACTTTAATTAATTATTCGGCATGAGATGTTGACCCTGACGGCCAAGTACGGTAGTTGATATTTAGTGTTTGAGCTTACGTTTAATGTTACTTACTTTCATAGGGTTATTGATATTTAGTGTATGCGTTCATATTTAGTGTATCAAACACTAAATATCCTATTTAGTGTAGTGTAAACCCACCCTAAGTATATAGTAACCCCACACGAATTGATTTAGCAACAAGGCTTTTCCTCCGGTGTGTTTGTCACGATGAAACAACATCCCCTATAGGGGCAGATTTAGATTAGGATCCAAATCCCTTGTGTAAACTCCTTTGGTCCAAGTTTTTGCTCTAAAATCCTTTGGTCCATGTTTTGCTTTTGTCATGCCAAAATGAGTTTACCCCAAATGAGACAATGTAAAAGATTCTTTGTCCAAACCTCCACACCAACTCCAAAGATGCACCAAAAACCTACAAACACATGGAAAATTTTGCATGCAAAATAACTCCCAACCAAAACTTCGATTGAATTTAATGACAACTCTATTAAAATTGTACAATTTTGAATGTTTTGGGGGAATCATAAGAAATTCCTTGGCAAGAAGGGGTGTAGTGTGTACCGAGTTGGTTTCGAGACATTTGCATCGAATGAAGAAGATTTGAATATCAAGTACTTTTTGTAATATAAATCTTAGAAAATAAAAAGAGTGATTAACTCATGACGCACGCATATTCTTGAGTTAAGGGTTGGTGCACATGGGTCGCAAGTCCTAAGTCCCAATTTATTTGAGATCAATCCGTACATTCTCAATTGTTGAGAGCATGGAAGTTGGGATTTACCACTTCACACAGGGTCCCAAATCCTATGTCTCAAGTATGACATGGATACCTACATGACAACACTTGTTGGAGGTGGTGCTTGGGACTTGCGTCGAGAGTTGGCTCATGCAAAAAGCTAGACCCAACTCACAACACAAATCCCAAGAATTTTTTTACATAAAATAATCAAGATTTTACTTTAATGGATGTAAACCATACTTCAATGGTTTCTTGAGGTTCAAAAGTTGGGACTTTGTCTCCATGTTGGGACTTGGAACCCCATGTGAATTAGCCCTACTTATGGGACTAGCAATTTGACTCCATGGTTATTTTTGCGAAGATAATTGCATGTTGTTATCTTTGGGCTGCTTCACACTATGGCCGAACGTTGAGAGGCCATTGATTTCCATCAATCAGATTGCAAGAAACCAGGAATTCGGCCTCTTGACCCTTTACACTAGAGGCCAAGTCCAAAGGCCATCACAATTTAAAATGCCTAAGGTAAGTGTGCCAATGACCGCACGGTCAATCTTCAAATCCTTGTAAATAATAATTTACAAGCTTAAATCGTTTCAAATTTTGAAGGATTGTTAATTGTGAAGTGGGGATTCTCCTACAAAAAATAAAAATAAAAGATATTATGATTTGTGAAAGCTATCACAAATTGAATCCAAACATACACATGTGGATCTCAAAAGCTTACTGAGCCCTTCACCGCACACCGTGCGGTACCTATAATAAAACACCTAATAGTGATGGTGCCGAAGTTCCCTCGGGAGTTCTCATGAATGAAAATTGTGCGGTGGGTGTGCGGTCCTTGGGTTGCGTTCGGTCATTGGCACACTTACCTTACATGGTGGTACTTTTTGACCAAGGCAACGGGCTCTCGAAGGAAGTTTGGGTTGGAATGGAATGGAAACCCAAACTATGGTCGAGAGGTCATCGATTTTTTTTAATGGAAAAATCAAACATTGACAAGATCTTGGCCGTTAGATTGGAGGGGTTGTTTTGGACACGGAATAAAGTGGGATGCTCCTTCTTCCTTTGGACTTTGGGCTTGGCCTTTGGAGGCTTCACACTGTGCCCGGCCAAAGGCTCCACTTACTATATTTTATTGGCTATTTTCAGCCCATATCTTTGGACTCTCAACAAAGTTTGAGCCATTCAATCCCACGGCCTCTCGACTTGGACGGCCATAGTGTGAAGCGGCCCTTTGTCACAATTGACAGCCTACTCACCTGAAATTGCCTTAAAAAATAAATTTTTGAATGGGTCTCAACCAATTATGGCAACTTCATGGTTAAAACCTTAATCAAATAGGTGATGAGCTAATTTTCTAATTAGAAATCCCTAGAACGATTGCACACTGTCAAACCCCTCATTAATCCACACTAAAAACATATCCTCTAATAGAGTAGTGGATTCATCTCAACTTCATCGCACAAATCTAACACGAGTTTCAAATCAACTTAAATTTTTTATTTTTTTTGATAAATAAGTAATTTCCATCATTTTCGTTGGATAAAGACGAAAGGGGAGTTGTTACATGTGTGCGTGCCTCTCATCCATCCAAACTAGAATATGTGTTTCATATTAGGTTATTTGTCACTTCATCTCAATTAGGTCAAACTAAACTGTTTCAGGATTTGTTTTAAGTCAATTCAATGCTAAAAAAAAGCTCAAAAGTTCCTTACATTTTTCACCAGACAATGGATAGGTACACACTCACATGCAGCAATTCCTCTTGGCCAATGTTTTCTTGCAAGATTGTATGTACAGTCTACCCTCATGGAAGTCAATGACTTTATCTAAGAGTGAATATAAATATACAAAAACCATGCACAAGCATCCATGCCCAAGATCCAACACTGGAATAACCCCAACATAGTACCAAAATTACTAATGAACTTGAGATAATTGGGTCTCATTGCAAGGGGAATTAGTGCGCAAGAGATTAACATGCTCCAGATCAGGTCTGCATATCATATTTAAGAATCAATTTTGGATTAGAGGTGGAAACATGAATAGACTTGATCAAAGTTTTGCAAAACCATGTCAAGCAGTTGATCATAACATGACATAGTTTTGCAGAGGAATGCAAGGATGATTTTGCATTCTCATAGCATTAACCATAAGTGCCAATTTCATAACACAATAATCTTCCTACATATGGCTCCCTTCAATGCCACATATTGAGCAATACTGGTTTTCCCCAGTCAGTCATAAGCAAGATTCAGTTAAATAAATAGTGTGCAAAACCCTGTCATCATATAATAAACTGCCTACAACACATTTACATTGCTCTCAGGTTGAGGTTGCTCTCAAGAACATGATGACACAATTGACTATTGCAAGTGTCACAGCACAGATATCCACACCTTCCAGACACTGGCAATACCTTACTTTTAGAATGCCAATCTTGAACAAGTTGATTGAACAAGTCTTAGTTGCAACAAAAGAGAAATGTCCTGTCTTTTCTCATCCAAATCATGGCATATACAGTTGAATAAATTGTCAAACCAGGACTTCAAGTGAGGTATGGGCTGTCAAGAACACCATATCCTGCAGCTACACCACCCTCATTTGAGTCAGCCACTTTCGATCGTACCAAGTGGCCTGCTTGCTTGTTCAATATCTCTGTGTTCCCATTCCTGTACACCACAAAAATATGAGACTCTTATTTATTATAAAGAGAGCTTCACTTTTTTATGATAAAAACAGTGAAGTCAAACCATCTAAAATTGAAAATTATGAGGTGCTTGAATCAATGTTGGACCAGTATATAAGCAAATGCATGGTATCAATACACAATATTAAAGAACCTACCCAACTGGTATCACAATTGTAATACTAGTTAGACATTGATTAGGAAGATCACAAGATCAGAAAATCAAGGTATACACAAGTCATTATTTGGGTCAATACCTTCCTAATACTATATTGATACTAGGGTCATTTTACCTAGGTATGAAGGTTTTTGGATGGTATGTAAACCTGAACTGTATCCAAAACAAAAATATCCTCACATACCCTTAACCTACTTCTAGGAAAAAAAGAAATAAAAACCTCATTATATATACCCGAGTGGTATCAACAAAAAGTGATACCAGTTCAACACTGGCTTTAACTGCATGCATAACCCTTTCTAAATTACAAGCTCAGTAATTTTTACATGCGATTAAGTCCACGAGAATCATCAACTAAATAGCAGTGCTTGATGTTCCGGAGTGGTTAACTGTGAGCAAGGTCCAGCTTGTACAACAACTGTTTTGTAGAAACAATAGCGGGTTAAGTCATATCCACAATCTACATCTGTTTTGCAACTCATGTTTTTAGGGTCAGTCAAGTCAACACGAATGATTGTAAGAAGCAGAAATTTTTTGTTACTGGAGAATGGCAAAGATATATTTGGCACGTACCGAACTCTTAGAAAATTGTCATTGTAAACAATGTGTTTAGCCTGTTCCCATTGCATTTAACAAAAATGACAGTCATTTATCCATGATAGGATGGAAATGTGAAGCTTATGCACTTACCTCAAATAAGTGCTAAAAATTCCAAGTTCAGATATGGTCTTCTCTGTTCTCCATACACCATCTCTAATAAGATAGGACTTGTTGAGAGCTGGAAATATTCGCTGCATCAATATATAAGCTGCCAACCCAGCACCACTTTCTTCTTGCCTGAGTTTCCTTATAGTTGTGGCAACATCCTCACCATATATGTTGTTTCCTGCATGACAAAAGTTCCAAAATTCTCTTGAAAATCATAATGCAAATTGCACTTAATATTGAACTCAATCTGGACTACATTAAGTTTTGGAACTAATCTCAAATTGTTATGAATTATCAAAGTCCAGTTACAGTGAGCCATAAGAAGGCCACATATGTCCCCTCCAAGTATGTTGACTATTATATTGGACCCTAGAATGGTTAACAGATTCTGAGCATGTAGTCAAATCTCTTTTGAGCACGTGTCTTTCTGGTGTCTGTTCTTAGATCTGTACCTAACTACCCACCACTCAAATATAGGTGTCCAATTAAGATAAGTAACCGCATTAGGCCCGCTTGCCTTAATTGTGATGCTGACAAGACCATGTCTGACATGTCTAAATGTGTGTTTTAGTAATCTCTTAACTAATCCCAAAAACCCAGCACAAAAGAGGGTAAAATCCCACGTGTACAAGGAAGCAATAAAAGTACCTCCTCCTTCACGCTGTGGTTTCAACACAAAGCCTTCTGGCTTAGCTTCTGCTTCCTCAAGAATTTCTTCACTACCCTCACCCTCCAAGCTCCATAAGCCAGCAAAGGAGTTCCTAATCTTTGCAATTGCTTCCTTGTCCTGAATAAATCTGCCAGTCCCCAACGCATTTCAATTGCAGCCTCATACTCCATGACAAACATATGTTTTCTCTTTACAGGCCTGATGGGTAGTGGTATAAAACTAAGGATTCCCACCCCAATCCTATATCTGCATTGCATCTGTATGAAGGATTTGACCCCAAGAAGTCATTCAAAAATATCAAGGGGGCATTACAAAACACTCTGAAAAAAAATTCAATTTGAATTTTTACAACTTGACAAACGCATGATCCTGAAGACGATACGTACCTTTCGAGGACTCCAGTCTTTGCCAGCTCTTGTTGAATTTTCTTGGCACCTGCAAGATGATATGAAATACTTGGACACTTCACTGCAGATGACCTTTCCAATAACAGTCTACCCTTCCAGTCCTGCAATTGATGAGGGCAATGAGTGAGACCCACTCCAGAAAGTATTTCCAAATACCGCCTTTCTTGTAAATACCCACTATGCTAGAACATTTACATCTGTAAGAAAAGAAGGCAATAATAACATCTTGATAATAAGAATCTGTAATAAAATTCAGTTGCTTACACCCAAGAATCATTGATTCAAGCCAGCACGGAAGCTATTTCACATGCCTGTAGAAGAAGCAATTGCCATGCACGAGTGCATGATCCATATCATATTTTAAAATGGACAAGCAATTTGCTAAACCTTAATATTTATACATTCGTAAAACAGTCTCTTGGAACATGATGTACAGTAGTCCAAATTCTATTTTGTGATGCCTGAAGAATTGAAAAAGGGTACACTTACATTATCAGAACGGTAGTCATCAGGTGAATAACCTGACCTGTAGTACACCACTGCTATTGCCTGCTCCCCACTGGACCCCAATGAACTCATCATTGATCCTTGATGACCAAGATTTAATGGCCAAGACTGATGACCAAGGTTGGTGGCCAGTTACACAGACTTGGGCTTAAAAGTGGAGAAAGGAGGTGACATCAAACTAGTTTTGTGCCAACAATCTGAACCATCCATATAAACAGCCTTACGAGTAATTTGGAGATGCAACTTCCAACATTCAGTCCTGATATTAGGTCAAAGACGTGATATAACTTGAGCATACTTTGGAAATTGCTTGGGCATGGATGCCTTAAAAGTCAGTATATAGGCAATGTAAGTCTTGGATAACCAGACATGGTGGCTCCTTATATATTTTATAAGTGACAACTCAAAGGCAGGAAATGTGAACAATAACAGGAGATTGTGGTGACTCACATGAAGAGTGTTCTTTTGTCATCTAATCTGGCCTCCACATCAACTTCAGCAAGCGTTTTTCGGACAACTTTCACACCATATGTAAGTTCTGGTCAAGGCATGCCAATTGGAGAAGGATAAAAAGGAGAAGCAAATGATGCAACAGCAGAAGCTTTTAAGGCATGAAGAGTGCAATATGAGGTTATTTGAAACAGCCCTAAATCTATGATGGTGTAATATAAGAACTTTTAAAGTCTGATCCATACAAACAACATTGACTTCCCTGCACTCAGACTGGTAGAAATAATCTAGAAATGCATACACCTTTAATAAGGATATGACTGATAGAGCTTCAAACTGAGCCACTGCTGGTCATACATGTTGGTCTCCTTTGCATGCACCACCATTAGCACTGCTGCACTGCCATCCTCCCCCCTCTATCAATTCTCAACAGGAGTGTCGAAGTCCTTCATCTAAGGTATGGGGGGTTGTAACAGACACTTACAATCCATATGCAATTTTGGCTTTTGGATGGTATCACAAAGTGCCATTAGCAAATGCAATTCATGAAGATTGCCATTTCAAGCGTCAAAATTGGAGTTGAGATGCAAAAGTTATACAAGGTCAAAGTGAAGATTCTTCTTTCTTTATAAGTGGTCACACAGGCCCTCCCAATTGTGATGTTAACTACTAAATTTAGAATGGTGTCGTGATGTTTGAGCACACAGTCCAATCTCATCGTAACACATGTCTTTTTGGTGTCCATTCTTAACCATAAGCCTTGCCATATACCACTCAAGTATAGGCATCTGCATAAGACTAGTGGTTGATTGAGGCCTGCACACCTTACAGTCCAAGCAGGCTTCAACCTTATCTGGAAGTGTGTTTACTTCACTAAACATCTGATTTAGTGTGGCCCACACTATTCATCATCAAACCACATTGATTACCTTGCAATCACTGGGTGGCAACTAGGGAGGGTGTCAAATGACACTTGCTGCTAACTAACAAGTCATGAAGACCACTCTAATCAACATGGCACACCGATTTTAATGCCACACTAAATCAGATGGTAAGTGTTGTTGCCATGGCCTTCTTGCTCATCATGAGCATGAGAATGTAAATTTGTTATATAAACATAAACAAGAGAACCCTAAACTGCTTCCCAGACCAGAGATGTGAAATAAATCCAAACAACTTAATAGTATCATTACCTGGGATTGCCAAACTCTGACCAAGCAAGCCCGAGTCCCTCCACAAAGGCATCAGTTGCATTGTTGTCTGGAACATTCTGGACGTCGAGACCCAATTGACCTCCAAAACGACTGACTAAATACCTGTATTAAGGATGGAAAGGTAAAATATTTTGCTAGCCATACAATGGTGGACGCAGGCACAATACAAAAGCATCATTAGACAATCGGTAAATTAGAAAGCAAAGGGGATCGTTAAATGCATGTAATCAGAAGAAATGTATGATGAGCACTCACATGTCACTTGCCCAGTGCTTTTGTTCCCCAAACAACCTGGAGGAAAATTATTTCACACCTGGTAATTCACTTCATAACAAAGTAAAGAGTGTCATAATATCTGGAAATGACTTACTGGTGTAATTTGCTTGTCAGGGCACCAAGACCGGCAAAGGAAGATGAAATTGTATTCACTTCCACCTGCAGCAGTGATCCTGTAGCCATATCCAGCATATAATCGCTTCGGTGAAGCCCCAGCTGGATGTCCTGTACAACCAAATAAAATATTTCCTCGGATTCAGTCCAGAGATGAAGATTTCTTCTCAAATAAGAGGATGAAAGACTGTCCAAAATGAACCAAAAAAATAAAACCAAAAAATATCCTTTTCGACCAATACTTGCTTGCAAGAATAGATAGACAGCTTTTCAGAACCCAAATTGGGTACATGGGCTCACTTATTCCATGATAATTACTGGTTTTCATTGGATCATACTTTCATGTTGGTGGTCTTTACAATCTGACAAAAAAGTATAATCAAGCATAGACTACAATGATAATGTAACTATATAAGCAACCTTACAAGGGCTACTTAACAGAGAAGTAAGGAAAAAAAATAGTCTCATCAAACCTGCTTTATGCCTTCTTCAAGTATTTGCGCGTGTATGTCCAAAAGCCTTGCAGTAAAGCTGTCGGCCTTGCGTGTCCTTCAACAAAGAAATGGAATTACAACTGTAAATAGTGTTCTTTGTTAGCCCATAAGGTTTTACTGAGCACTTTCCTCCCATGAGAAAATCATGTAAACTCAACTCTTGACTTACAAAGGAACAATGTGAAAACAATTGTGAAATTACTCTAGAAGTTATAAGTCTTGTTGTGAGTATTGTGGTGTACAGATATTGGTAACCAGAAAACAGTGTGAAAACACATAAGGCTGAGATATCAACCTTGCAAGTGCTTCTTGAAGAAACTGAGAATCTTGACTAACACGGTCGACAAGAATATTGAAATGGGTAGCCAATTCAAGAGCTTGAACAAATGCTTGTCTTGGGAAAGGTGTCGGTAGCAGAGCTAGAGGAACATGAACCATTCCCACACCTGGGCATGTGCCTGATCTCTGCAGTATTTCAACAAATTGTATGTCCTTTGGTTAGCAAACTCCAAATTGTATCAAATTTAGCTCCAGAGTAAAAACCTTCAGTGGATGGATTCCCCTTGTATTTGTAGCCACCATCAATTCAACGTGTTTCTCCTGCATCATCATTTTCAATATCCATGTCCAAAATGAAGACATTCATCACCATATACTTCCAGTTTGTTCGTTCCCTAAACTTCAACTTTGAATTGCGATAAAATATGATATCTAATACTTGCAGAGACAAATCTGTGATTCTAACACCGTCGAGAGAAATCATCTCATTATCTTCAACAACAAAATCAGAGTTCTTCACCAAGGAGCTATTACTCAAAAAATCCATACCAGAAACTAAAGGATGATGCTCACAAGTTTCCTTCAGCTCCGATTCTTTTTCAAGGCCGAAGTAGGGCTGTCCTCAAAGTGTTCCTTCTCGTTTGGGAAAAACAGTGTTATGCATTTGAAAACTGAAAACATAAAAACTATACCTCAAAAGATTTGTTGCCCATAACAAGTCCATGCAAGCTGGCCCAGACGAGTGCCTCTTGAATGACCTCCTCTGCCATCTCCTTTGGTAACTGCCCCTCAATCGGACCCACATTTTGAGTAGCCCCATTATTGCTACTCCCTTTTATAGTGGACTCGCCATCCATGTTGGCTGCCCCTGTTGTTTCAAACTTTGTAATCCGCCCTGCTGTAATTCTCGATGTGCAACTTCGATGTGCAATCGAGACAAGATGATGATGATGATTCCTCCTCACTTGGCCGTCCAAACCTGAAAGATTTGAGGTCGAGAGACTTGCACGATGAGGGTGTCGATGTGAAAAACCTTGCGTTGAATCTCCACTCGATACTCGAAAAAGAGGTAAACTGCTTGAGGATTTGCAGTAACCAAGACGATTTTGAAGAGACTTCGAAGACGGAAAGGTGGATTCCAAACCCAGAAATGGAGGTTGGGGAGCGGAGGAGGAAGGCATGGCAATTTGCCACTAAGTTAAGAAGGCAACAAACGGCGAAGAGGGCACACTGTTCAAGAAGGAAAGGAATTTCGGGAGAAGGATAGATATGATGAAGAAGGTGGAACATTTTCTCCAGATAAAGAACAGACAAAAACCTTTCACTTCCTTTTTGTCTTTATTTTCAAAAATTGAGTCCGAGCGACTGAAACCAAAAATGCCTTCATTTATTACTTCAACAGAGACCTTTGTAATCTATTCTTCAGATTACTGTAAGTAGCGCCAAAGTTATGTTGGGTCAAATGCGTTTTGAGGGAATCACTTACAAGAACCAAGCATATCGAATTTTGGTCAAGCTATTAGGTATTATAGACCAAGCACATTCTCTAAATAGTAGGTAGGTACATTCTAACCCCGAAAATATGACACCTCAATTATACAATGCAGTTCCCATCGACCAACTTTCTAGTGCTAATATACCCCGGTCAGAGTTCGGGAAGTTTTTGAAGCCTTAGTGGCTAATTGCCGGTAGTTGATACAAAGGGTCGGATTTTTTCCCATTTACATCGGCAAGAGTCGGTCTTTTGTAAAATCAATCGGCCAATTGCCTACATTTTCATATTTTCATTGGCCAATATCCGATTAAATAGAATTCATATCGGCACTAATTGTTTAAAAAATGTATGAAAAGTTATTAGAAATCATTTCTTAGTACAAAATCTTGAATAAGTGAAAAGAAAGGCATGTTCAAAACTTTAAATTTGAAGAGTTAATATCCTTGGCAGGAATTGAACCTAGCAATGCCTTCACCGGTTGAAGGCCAAGGATCCCCCAATTCTTCATAGAAGCAATTAGATTTGGTCATGAAAAGGTTGCATAATTCAAAAAGTTTAAGGTTTAGGGTACTTCCTCAAGTGCATCATTTGATGCCCCAGACAAATAGCGCTCTGGATTGCTATACAAATAGCGAAACTTAGCAGCATCCTTCCAAAGATCTAGAGCATTTGTTAGAATGTCATCAAAATCATTGTCTAGGCCTTCTATAGCAGCACGCATCATACTTTCTAAGTTAGATGTAGACATTCGATTACGAAGTTTTTGTTTAATAGTATTTTGAACAGAAAACGCCCTTTCACATGTTGCAGTACTCACACATTGGCACTTAGCAATCTCAGCAAGAATCAAAAGGTTAGAATACTTCACTTTCAAAGATGGAGACCAAGAAATTGATGTCCATACATCTGCAAAAGTAAGATCCATCCACTTTGTATTTCCTTGTACCTTGAAAACAAAAAATTCTTACTTACACAATGTTGCATTCACCAACGGCGGAAGGACTTGATCTCCTTGCATTTTTTGTACACCGTATTGCTGCAACAACCTATCCAACTCCACAACACCCCAAGAAGCCAACCCTACTTGTCTACAAGGCATGTGTAAAGGATTAAGAATTTTGAAACAATCTATAATGTCATTATCAACAAATCTTGCCTCTAAGCACTACAAACCGCTTCAGAATAAGTTTTTTGAAAGTCCAAAGCACTCTCTAAATCACGACCCAAAGGATCCCGAATCAAGTCTATAGAATGAAACTTAGAACCTCTAATTTCACTTGATAAGCGTTGTAGATATCTAGATGGAGGCCCAAATTGGGGTAGAATGTGAAATCCACTAGAAGAATTAAAGGTGTCTTGATTTAAATTACATGAATCCATAACAAAACACATTCTAATGGTTGCAATTTCCGATTTTACAATAGATCCTATAGTAGAAATATCAACTAATTTTTGTTGGAATATCTTAGACAATTTTGCTAACATAGATAGGATATCTGCCAAAAAATACAAAACATATATGTACTTAAAATCCCTTAGTTTTTCAAACATAATGACATTGGAGGTATCACCTCTTCCATCATGAAAAAAACATACAAACCGATTCTAAAGAATCACATGGAGTTGTGATAGATTCCCACCGAGACAACCATCTAATTTTATGGTATCTTTTAAGAGTTTTTTTAGCATCATTAAGTTCATTTTGTAATGATTGCAAAGCACATTTCATTTTACATGATTTTTTAAAATGAGAAGCCAAATCATTGATCAAAATGTCAATTTCAACGGACAATTCCTTATATGATGGATTCTTTGAAGCTTCTAAAGCGGCTAAATTGGTCCTATGAACTATACAATGGGTTGATATCATGAAGGGACTTACCTTTTTCAATAAGGTTGCAACACCATTATTCTTTCCAACCATGGTAGATGTTCCATCGAAACCAAAATCAAGACACCTTGTTATGTTTAATCCCCATGTCTTCACCGCAATCATGAGGGTCTCAAAGATCTTCATAGAATCATTTTAACCTCCTTCAATGCACAATAAACCAAAGAAACAAGTAATAGACAAAGAACCCTCTAGAAAAATAGCAAATACAACAAGATGCCATGTTACCGAAATATCAGTTGATTCATCAATCATTAAACAAAAAAAATGAGAATCTCTCATCCTATCTAAAATATTTTTTGTGATAACACAAGAAATAGCAAAAACCATCTCAGAACATGCTTTCTCATCATGATAAAGTTTCTTAGGTAAAAGGATTTTACAAAACAATAACAAAGCGCACAAAGATGGAAACTTATGAAATGACACACCTTCTTTACTTATGAAATATGCCGCCCTAAACAAACATATAACGGCTTCATCACAAAGCCGATTAACTAAGGTCACTTGTTTTTTTAAAGTTTGTTTTCCTCCAAACTTTACCCATGTTAGTTTTTTATGTTCTATTGATTTTGCATAATCTTGTAACCCCGAGATTTTAATATTTGACAATCCGTCTGTAGCATACACATATTTGCCTCCCCCTTCTTTACAAATTTTATAGAAAACTCTTCCCAATTGCCTATCAAAATGAACCCAATCATAAAAGTCAAACCAAACGTCTTTCCATTCCAAATTTGTTTTTTGGATATCATTCAATTGATTACTTGAACCATGATTATCTTGAGAAATTGGAGAATCGGAGACTTCCACAATATATGTGTTAGAGTTAACTTTGGTATACATGTCTAACAAGTTTCTTTGTCTCTTAGTCATCATAACATTATTTAGCGGCCTCAAATTGACCTTTTCAAAAGAGCATCAAACCGGTGCACGCCGGTTTGATGCTTTTTTGAGAACTAAGGTAACATTATATTTAAAATTTTATTTAGCCTATATTTGATCGATTTAGGTAGATACTTTCACTATCTAATATTTATTATAAAAGTTTCAAAGACAAAACCAACGCTAAAAGACAAAAAAATATTCATCTAGAGTAAGTTAAAATCAAAACATATCTAGAAAGCAACTAAACAATGGGTTTTTTTGTGCAAGTCAATAAAAACAAAAGAAAAATCCGGCGGCGGCCAATACGGGCCGCCGCATATAAAATAAAACATCAAAGACAAGACAAAACTTCTACAACGTAGTCCAAAAGACTATTGTCTACGAAGCGGATAGATTCAGGTTATTTTGTGTAAGTTGGATTTTAGTCTAAATTTGTAAATGATTTTCTATTAATTAGTTGCAGTTTATGTAAGTGGCTAAATTTGTGCATTTCACCTTTGCAAAGCCTAGTCTTTACCTATATTAACGAGTAACTTTTGGCACTTTATGGACATTTACCTTGTACTCGCTCACGGACCCAAAGGGTACCCCGGTAGCATTGCTACTTAATGTTATGATTATAGATGTTTTTAAAAAAAATTGCAACAAAAATGAAATACCTTAATATCTATCAAACCTGGAAACTTTGGAGAAAAGCGAAGCTGAGTACACACGATGCATGCGTTGTAGAACAGATGTTTGGACCAACTTTCTTCTTTGTGCTGCAAAAATTAACCACATTAATTTCAAATTAACTATCTTCATAGAATCAATTTGATATGCATGAAAATACAACTTTATCCTCACAAGAGTAAACACATATGGCATAGAAAGTCAACTGGTCACTATCCTGACATCAAATGAATGGATCCTCACTTGAGACCTAACATATGAGGCTCAACTTCTAAGTCTTATACATTATTCAGAAACCAGATCAATTCTACATGGGCTCTAAAGCTTGATTTCTACATATTATAAACTTTGTTAGAATCCAAACCCACTTCTACAAGGGCTCTGAAGCTTGAAGTCTAAGTAATCATAACATTTGTTAGAAACCAGACTCAATTCTACAAGGGCTCTAAAGGAAGAAGAAAAGCAAGGTCAGATACTACAGTCACTTATTTCAAAATAGCGGGAGGATTCAATTTTTCTTAGACATCTCATTGGGACTTACTACATTGCTGCGTGATGCTAAGATACCAGTTGCAACACAATTAAATTAGTGTAAGCTATGCAATTATTTGCAAAATAGAACGCTCTTCATTATATTCTTAGTAAACACTCTCCAAAACACCCCAAAAGCATCCCCTTTCTTCACATTATCACAAAAACATGACCAAGAAGTGCGAATAGACATCAATGACTCAATCGAGTCTAACTTTTGCAAAGTAATTTAGAAATTGGTGCAATCAAAGGAAGGAAAGATAGTGCATGAAATGAAGAAAATTTAAACAACGGATCTCACATCACAAAGTTTTACTGGAGGAATCAATGCCTCACATTACTGTAGTAGAATAGCTCTTTGTGTGTGATATATGACTGTTTAGCTCAGTGGAATTGTCCTGCAAATTTGTGTCAACCTTATGCCTCATAACTTAGGAAAATAGGTGAATTGTGATGGAAACATGAGCTAAAATGTACTTCATCTGTGCACATGATCCTCACCACAATCCACATCAGCTTATAAAGAGGCTATGCAAGAGTTCTACCTTGTATTTCAATGTTGAGTACTTGAGTGATATTAACCCTTAAAAGAGGTTGCAGGCCAAAATGGCCTACGGTTTGATTGCTGGTGCGGCTCCTGAACGTTCCTCAATTAATTGGACGATTCGCCAAACTACAGCTTGGTCGGCACCATCGGCAGGAAACTAGGAAGATTTTCGGCATAATTTTCTGGGCCATGTACCGATGTCGAGGTCGACAGAAGTGATGTCTTCTGTGTATTCCTACGTATTCCTGTTTATGGCCGTAGACGATGCTCTACTGTGAGGACGGTCCGGGTGCTGACGCAGCGTAATTCGTGGTGGCCGTTGGTGACCGGCTCGGCCGGTCGGAGTCGTTGGGAGGACACGCTCGTGTGTCAAGTGTTGAGCTTGCGCATTCCCCCGCTTTTCTTCGCATTCCACCTTCTCCACTCCAGACTTAGGGTTCTAGGCTCCTGATCATCTTTTGTTGAGTGGCATCCGGACTGCGTAACGACGGCGATTTGGATGTTTGTAGGCGGCTCTTAGGATTGTGACCACCACGACGTGGGTACTGGATCGCTGCGTAGGAGGGGGGAAATGGATTCTCAGAAACTGAACAAGACTTGGGCATGGTGGTGGCCGATTGTTCTACACCCAGATTCATTTTTTGCAGTTAGACCTTGCCTGCGATTCCAAGTTACTCTCAATACATTGGACGAGGTTACATGGAGAATAAAAGCTTTTGGAAGAGCGCAGAGCGCGTTTCTTTGGAAGGTGATTTGCAATCCTGGTTCGCAAGACAGGGGGTTTCTGTGGAGGGCGCAGCGAGGGCAGTGCAACTACTGGACGCGAACGTCCTCCTCGCGCAACCACGCCTGAGCCGGTGGAATCGAAAAGGGAGTTTTGGCGAGCAGGAAAGGTGCCGCTATCTGTGGTACAGACACGCGGCGCGAATTCTTGGGTGGTGTGAGCGCAGGAGGTTCCCTGACATTGTGACAGGCATTCTACGCACACACGTTTTTCCACAGCAAGGTGGGAGGGATGAAACGACTCGCGAGGATGCCAAAGGCAGCATCTCAGGCGGCTCCCGTGCCAGAGCGCACGCCATCGACAACGCCCATCACGCATCAGGTCACTCTTCCTCCTAATGAGACCCACCGTGCCTGTGGTTTCCCGTTCATTCATGTTGCAGATTTGGTTTACGGTTGATCGAATTTCACACACATTCTGCAATCGTGTTTTGACAGAGATTGTTACATCGTTCGAACTGCACGCTGTTCATTGTTGTATGGTCATGTGGGCGTACGTTATTTGTTTGACTTATCCGGTTGCTCTTTTTGTGATATGTGGCTGCCGTGGAGATTACGGGTGTCAGGTGAGAAATCTGACATTAATGGCCGGTTACGGGCAATTTTGTAGTCCGAAGTTATCGTCATGTGTTGTCATTGCACACTTTAGTATTGGGTGTTACCTCATGGTAACGGCTATGGGTTTCCGATGGCCATACGCGAGAGTGTCTGTTCGAACAGTGCACCTACTCTGTCTTGTAGAAAAGCCATGGTCAACACTACATGTGGTTGGGAGTAAGATGTGAGAACATCTCACACGTATCACTGTCCTGCGAATTTGTAATTGTGCGCTCGCCAGGTGGACGAGCGATTGAGCAGAAAACGACAGTTTTTATGCAATGCGTGCATTTGACACAGGATCAGCATAAGTGCATTGACACAACTTTCACGTGTTCTGAAGTTTGCCATATATTATTGCTCCTTGTGTGGGTTGTATGCTGGAAGGGTAACTCCCTCAAGTTGCCGAGTAGTAGTGGCAGTACAATTCGTTGGATTCACACAGTTGTCTTTACATGTGGTGCTTGAGCATGTCGGCGGAAACTCTGTGTGTGGCTGCCCTCTCATTCAGAGCTGTGGTTTGATGTTGGCCTTTGTTATTGGATGTGCGTCTGTATGCGATTTGACTCCTCCCCCATATGGCATGGTTGGCCAGGAGACATTACAACAGGCCATATGCCTCCCTCTATCGGCGCCCGGGAGCATACGTGCGTCACCGAAACTGAGGACACCACAGCAAAGCAAGGTTTGTTCTCAAAATTGCACTTGCACTTCCCGTTTGGATTGTATGTTGTCATTCATTTGCGTGGTCGGTGTCATCGGTGGACGAGCGATTGAGCAGAAAACGGGTATTTTTATGCAATGCGTGCATTTGACACAGGATCAGACGTGGTGCATTGCAATTACTTTCCCGTGTTCTGAAGTTGTACATAAATTATTTTTCCGTGTGTGGGTTGTATGCTGGAAGGGTAACTCCCTCAAGCCACCGAGTAGTAGTGGCATCTCAATTCGGTGGATTCATACAGTTGTCTTTACATGTGGTGCTTCCAAGAAGATGTCGGCGGAAACTCTGTGTGTGGCTGCCCTCTCATTCAGAGCTCCAGGTTTGATGTTGGCTTTTGTTATTGGATGTTCGTCTGTTTGCGTTTGGACTCCTCCCCCATATGGCATGGGTGGCCAGGAGACATGCCGACAGGCCCTATGCCTCCCTCTATCGGCGCCCGGGAGCATACATTTGATGCCGAAATTGAGGACACCACGGCAGAGCAAGGTATGTTCTCCAAAATTGCACTTGCACTTCCCGTTTGGATTGTGTGTTGTCATTCATTTGCGTGTTGAATGTCATTGAAATTGTGGGGGGCACCCTGTCGGTTCTAAATGTATGTTGTCGAACTGAAAGACATTGCAGACTCGGTTGGGGGGGGGGGGCGAGGTGGCCCAGGACGGTGGGAAGGAGAATGTCGACCCGACTGCAAAACCAACGCTGCCCCGGAGACCCAGGATGAAGAAGGCGACTGCAGAGGACGAAGATGTGGCCCATTGCACGCAGATCCCCAACACGCGTTTGAAGGCCACCTTGAAGCGCACGCGGAAGCAAGAACAGGCGAAGGCGTGCGGCGAGGGAGGGGACACTACGCCACGCACTCCGAGGATCTCCAGGTCGCGAAAGGGAGCCACGGCGATCGAATTGGACCTGTTGACGCTGCAGACGCCCATGCCAGAGAGCGAGGCGGGAAGCGAATTCGGACCGCCTCCTCCCGACACAACGCCGGCGCCCCTGCGTGAGTCCTGACCTCCCAATATTCCCTTCCATTCTCCATACTTTTGTGGGTGCTACCAGAATCGTGTCAGAAGCTGTCTATGTGGTGTCAGGCTGCAAGAATTGAATGATCAAGCGTTGGTAATATCCTAGCCATCTGTGAATGCATGGGTCACAGGCAATGTAGCTAAGAACTTTGAAACCTGCTGTGTAGCTCCGGGACATGATTTGTTCATGGTAATCGGATTTGGTGGCAGGCACTAGTGCTGTGCCTGCTGGGTGAAACATGAATGGGAAACATGGCATCTTTATAGGCAGTTGGAAGTTGTAAGGTTCTTCAGCTTGGCTATTTAGCCATCACAAATTTTTGCGTTTAGTAGTAAGGGTTACTCACAAATTTGCATGGGTAGTTCACACTTAGACATGACTGTGGATGAGCATAACATGAGTTCATGTAGGCCACGATTCCAAGTGTCTTCCCTGAATGTGTGTGAAGTAGGTCATTGCAACATTCAGGCCAGGAGCATGTGGTTCGATGTAGTGATGTGAACTCCGAGTACTTAGGTCCAGCATGCCCAAATGTTGTCCACCTCAATTGTAGTACTGGATGGTACGCACTCCTCATGGTTTAGTTGTTGCGCAGGTGGACTGCGGATTCTAGGTGCAAGACGAACAAGGGAGGAGAAAGGGAAGTTGGTACGCTCCAAGCCGAGACGGCCGCGTGCATGGATGCCCCCAACAGTTCAACCTAACCTGACGGACGGAGTTCACACGCGGGCTTTGGCAGCGCAGGTCGCAGAGTACGAACGACAAATGATGAATGACGAAACAATTAAGGACGTGTTGGCGGATATTGGTGGGTATCAAGGTCTGGAGGACTTTGTGGCAACAGAGTCGCAGCATTCTGATGGCAGCATGGATACTCGCAATGTCAACTTATGGGATTCCGTGTTCCGCGATGACGCCTGAAGGACGTCAGCACCTATTTCGAAGCATACAGGATTTGGAGCCACACATCCAGGCGGATCGCTGGAGAGGCCCTTGGTTCTTGAGGTTGGTATCATGCCTGTCCGATTCCAAGGTACGTATGTGCAGTGGAGTTCCATGCGGGCTGGTTGGGCCGTGCTTGTCCCAAATCGATTTTTGTCGGAGTCTTCTTTCCATACCGGCGACACACCAACGTGGACGCAAGGGGATGTCATCGGTGAGGGTGTGCATGCAGCGACTGGGAAGAGGATGGTGTTGTGCAACCTGGGTGGTTATGACAGAGAGTGCCACCTCAACGAGGAGGACTGTAGAGTGGCAGATGGTCCACAGGTGCGAGCTTACGGGAGCGAAGGCGGGCATGGATACGGGTGGTGGAAGAGGCAACATTGTTTCAGCCCCGTACCAGACTCAGGTGGTGTAGTTGGGGGGGGCAGTTGGGGGAATGTGTGGAAGTGGCAACTTGGGTGAAACTGCAAGTGTAGTCGGGAGTGGCAACGGGCCTGGCCTCACAGAGCAGGTGGCTGAGAATATCAATGTGAGTGGGATACCCGGACAACCAGCAGGGCACCCAATCGCGGATTACGATGCCCCTTCCGAAACTGAGGGGGTCGACGGTACGCAGGACTCGACGGCCAGAGACACGTTTCCACAGGTAAGTATTGGGCTTCCAGATTATATGCACTGCTCTAACGCGTCCGTGCCCTCCACCGGTGGGGTTGAAATGGGAATGATGTCGGAGGACTCTAGTGGCGAAGAGTGGCTCCCAGAGTGGCATGACACCATAGAGAGCTCCGACTCTGACTTCGATGTCGATAATTTAGATGAGAGAGATCCACCTGCAACAGGCTTGGAACGGTGGTGCATGAGCCCGGAGTCATTCACACCCGTGCCCATGGACAGCGATCAGCTCGCTGATTACTATAGGAAGGAGTCTTGGAACTCGGCCAGCGTTGACTTCGTCAGAAGCCGTGACAACTTCACGGGCCCGTTGCCAGGTTTGAAGTCCCGCGGACCCGGTGGCATTCCTCTGCCACAAACTGTTTTTGAAATGTACTGGACTGATGCCGTGGTCGATAGGATTGTGCTTGAGACCAACAGGTATGCGAGGGCGGTTTTGCCTTCTCTGGAGAACGAGCAGCCACGCACTAAAGGGGGGCGGTCGTGGAAGGACGTGAATCGCTCCGAGATCCGGGGGTGGGTGGGAATTTGTATCCTCATGGGCTGCAAACATCTCCCAAGCGTCAGGCAGTACTGGATGCGAAGCCAACCCTTCCTATACTGTTCACTTATATCGTCCATCATGTCTTTAAGGCGGTGGGAGGAGATCATGCGTTGTTTGCATCTAGTGGATAACAGTAGTGTAGTGAGGGATGTGAATGACCCCAGGTTTGACAGGATTGCCAAGACAAGATGGCTCGTAGAAAACTTTGTCAAAGTTTCCAAGGAAATTTATAACCTTGAGAGAGAGATAACTGTGGATGAGTGTGTCATCCCCTACAAAGGGCGTTACTGTTTCATTAGGCAATTCATGCCGGACAAGCCAGTAAGGTTTGGGATTAAGGTGTGGCTACTGGCGAGCTCCAAGAGCAGGTTTGTATGGCAGATGGAGGTGTACTTCGGAGAGGGCACAGGGGCAGGCCCGCATGGGTTGGGCTACCACGTGGTCGAACGGATGGTCAAGGGACTGGAACACCGGGGACACTGTTTAGTGATCGATAATTTTTTCGCGAGTGTGAACCTCTTCCATGACCTCATGTGCAAGGGGATATGGGCCACGGGTACCGTGCGGCGCACGAGCAAGAATCTGCCGGGTGGCCTCTATCGGGAGCCGGATACAACTGTGAGGGGGTCAATGGTGATCTGGAATCACGTCCATCGACAGATGGGCGTTGTCTCTTGGCAGGACAAGAAGCTGGTGACCCTGCTCTCCACTGCAGCCGCCCCATGGGAGCCGAACAGTAAGGTCCTCCGCAGAATTCCGGGGCTTCAAGGCCAATTGGTGGTGCCCTCCTCTCCCATGCACCGGCAGTACGTTGAGTACATGCGAGGAGTCGATGTAACTGACCAGCTACGTGGCAACTATTCATCACAATTGAGGTGCCACAAGTGGTGGGTGAAATTTTTTCACCTCATCGTGGATCAGACTATGGTGAACTCATATGTTACTTGGGTGAAGCAAATGGAGGACCTTGGATTGCCTGTTTCCTCACATCTGGCATTCAAGATCGCCGTGGGCAAGTACCTAGCAGCGGAGGCAATCTTGGTCCGAAGAAGAGGCCATGACACTCCTGACCCTCGCCCGCGACACCCCCGCGCTGTCCACACGCTGTTTCGGAGCAGGTTAAAGCGAAGCTGCGTGATATGTGGCCGTGTGCAGAAGTGGTTCTGCACACCCTGTGGAAACCAGTGGATGTGCCCAGAATCTTGTTACCAGGCACAACACGAGCGGTTTTAGCAGTTGGGATGCTTGTGATAAGTCTAACACTTGGGAGACGTGGGATGGCATCGCAGGAGGGAGCAACGGAACGGACATCGGAGGAGGCATCTGTGGACCTGGGCGCACACGTGGAGTCTGCGAACAGCCAGTGCGGTCAATGCTCTCCACCCCGATTCCGCCGTCGGTCGCTTTGAATAGTCACCATTGCAAAGTTTTGGCTGCAAGAATTCGCGAGAGATTCGCAGCTCGCCAACAGTCAGTGTCCGGAGCAGGCAGTATGGTCATGTGTGGTTCCTACAGGCTTAGGGGTAGAAGGAAATGCCCCTGTGAGCGGTTGCTGCACATTCCAGATGTGCAGCGCATGTTTATGGACTCCCTCAAGCACCTTTTTGGACTTGGTGATGGATTTTGTTCGTCGTACTGAAAGTACAATTTCCACCAAAATCGGGCCCTCAAGCAGACCGGAATCTTTTTCTGCACTGACCGTCAGAACCCTTCCTGCGTCAAGACACTGACAGAGGACTTCTCTGAATGTAAATGTTGAACACTGTAAAGGCTGAACGGTTGTAAATGTTGGCAATTGTGTTTGGGATTATGTTGTTTTGGCAATTGGCGTGGCGTTCGTTATGTTCGACACCGGTGTGACTATGGCCATGTGCCAGGCTATCAACAGGCCATATAAGTGGTGAGTAGCAGGTCACGATTTATTCCTGGTTGTGCTTCTGACTGCTGTGTATTCAAATGTTGATGATGTCTAGGTGCAGCAAGACAATATGCCAGAATTGTTGCATGCGAGTACCTTCCCACTACATTTGGTGTGGTCAAAGGGCGCCAATACAGGAGGTACTTACCCAATTAGGTTGTTTTATTTCTTTCCAAATACGTTGGAGGCAAATGAAGACACACGAGTGCTTGAGGATCTGTATATGGTAATAATGCTAAACCCGTAAGCACCGTAATTAGCGCCAGGTACGCACACCCTTCCTCTGCGCTAGCTCGGTTATATTTCTGCTAGTCTGAAATTGCTCCGGCATTCCGGTAGTCTGTGAGCAGAGTCTGCAGCATTAGGTTGGCATTCGGTCTGGTGCAGGTGGACGTGGAGGTGACGCCAACGTGGGGACGCTCACGCTACGGTGTGTTTCAGCACCGACCACACCCTTACATTCCGAGCTGAGGTGACCATGGCGGATCCATGGTTGGCGCACGAGGTGCTGCGCGAGCTGGACTTGGCGGGGGCACCCTACTTCGCACTGACACTGCGCTCGCCACCTGGGAGCTCGTACCTGGTATGCAACGACTTTTTGGAATCCGTGTGTCCTCTGTGCGCACCGTAGTGGTTCAGCTGTTGGTTTTGTGTGCATGGTAGTGGCTTGAAGGTGGATGTCATTGTTTATCTGGGGCTGTTCTGACATGTGGCATGTGGTTGCGAAGTCGCAGGAGATCCCGGCGACCTTCACTGCGGAGACAGGGTGGCCGTATGCCGATGAGTGCTGCTTGGTGACCTCGATCGACTTCGCGAAGGAGTGGCCGCTACAATTCCGACGTTCTGCCGACGTCCACACGGGAGTGTCAGCTGTTTCGGTTGGAGGAGGGTGGGCGCAGTTCGTCACCGATCATGAGCTTGGCGACGGCGCATTCCTCACTTTCGAGATGGTGGACGAACGTACACTGGTGGTTGCAATCCACGCCGTAGGCGCGCTTGGCAGCTATGAAAGTCCAGAGCAGGAGCGAATCCCAGAGGCATCTTATTGGCAACTGTGTAGCGCCCACTGGCATCCCACTGGAGACAGCTGCGAGGCCCCTCAATCGCTTCGCCACGTGCTGACTGAAGTAGCTAGCGACCCCCGCCAGATTCAATTCCAGAAGACCTTACGCAAGACGCATTTGAAGAAGAACGACGGAGGCAGACTGGTGAGTACCGTCCCCAATTCTCTTAGGAATGTCGACACCCATTTCGGTATTATAGGCTCATTGTTGGATGGAGGCCCTGCACTGTCGTTTTTGTGGCGGTCGGCACCCGAAATGACGTCTTGTGGCAATTCTTGTGATGGGAGCAGGATGTGCCGACTCTGTACTGGCGCACTCACGGAGCGGAGGCGTTCGATGGCAAAAGCTACACTCTGAACGGCCCGCTGTCGACGTGGACCGTGAAGACAGCCATGCATGCGAGCCACAAACAAAGATTTTGTTCATTCACAAAGGGCTTTGCGGGCTTCTGTGCCGCCAACGAACTCAAGCTCGGCGACACATTGCAATTCACCTTGGTTGGCATACTGGAATTTGAGGTGAGGAAGGTGTGACTTTCGGAGGTGGTAGGGGATTCCGACAAGCTTCCGCCGTGCAGTGAGACATCGACTGTGTGATCCAACGACTCGCGGCGTCACTCATAGCTCCGGTGTAGGAGGGGGGGGTTTGCTAAACCGGTTTGATCTCCCGAACATATGGCAAAATGTCGTTATACATAGTTCTGCGCAAGCGTGGAGTTGTTTATGTTTTGAACACTAGAGACCTCCGATTTCGTGTAGATATCCTGAACAGATTGTTTTACAAATTTTTACACATGTACGCAGGGATGATTAGTGGATTTTGTGTGCTCCAATTTCGGAGAGCACCGGCAATATGTGTATGATTTCTGTTTGAAATATCGAATTTGGATATGTAACCTCATTTGCGAGAGTAGGCTGCTTGCCGAACCGCACAACTGTCGCGTTCTGCATCGCGATTTGAATGCATTGAACTGTGGTCACAAATTACCTGTAACCGACACACCAATTGCCGCACTCCATGGACAAGAATCCGGTTGGGGTGGCCCCTGTCATGGGACATGAGCCCAACGTCACCCCAATCCTCACTACTGGCTCCCCATTTGTCCACGCGCCAACAGTCCTTGTGAATGAGGTCACAGAGTTGCAGGACGATGTGCGGTAACCCCTGCCCCGGTTACCATAGTCACCGGTAGACTCCCTCTCGCGCGTCACATCGGCGACAGAGGACGTTCTACCTACCCAGTACCGCGTACATCCACCCCCACGGCCCTACACCGTATAAGAGCGGAGCGCATACGTAATCCCATTTCAGAACCCATTGCACACCCTCGCACTACGACAATTATCAGTAAATCCCACCATACACAATTCAAGAAAGAACATCTCCCCTCTATTCCACACTTATGGGCCCACCTACCCAAATTTTTCGGCACTGCATAAGCGAGATTGTAGGGACGTTTATAGGCAACTTTGGCACCACTGACCCAAAATACCGAGATTCTACAGCCTCCTGTCTCACGGGCCAACCTCTTTTAAGGGTTAAAATAAGGAAGTCGATTGGATCCTCGACCTTACTTCGATTTGGGAGGAACAGTGATCTTAGTTCATTGGGAGGAATAGTGATCTTCAGGCTTAACAAAGCTGGTTATGAATTGCATGCATTTGAGGCAATCAGGGAGACATGAATTACCAGATATGATACTCCGATGAAGTTTTGAGAGCAGATTCGTAGAAGGTTGTGCAGGAAGTCCACTCTTCGAGCAAAATGTGACCAAATTGGATGCAAGCAACAAGCAGGTTGGCGAAGGATGGAGGCGGAGGCGGAGCAGTGTGCAGATGACGAAGCGAGCGGCGCACAAGAGTAAATGCGGAGCCGCGGAGGATGGAGGCGCCGCAGGTTGCCGACTTGCCATTCGAAACCCTGACCTGGGCACCTGGCCTGCATCCCTCAACTTGCCGTTCGAAGCCCTGACCACTTAGATATCCATGCTCACGACCGGGAGGGTATCGGCCAGTATTTGAATACTTCTTCCAACTGAAATCCGGTAACTCACAAGAAGAATCGGCTACATTTCCGGGAAATTTTCTAGTTCATTGGCTAATTGCCGGATGATTGAATTTATTGTCGGATTGGCATCCGATGGTTGGAAATTTGGACTGGCCATGAGGCGAAATCCATCGGTTGATAATGAACTAGCCGTCGGTTTTCCCCGACCATTGACCCCGGTACTACAACTACGATGCTTGTAATACAACATGTTTTAGGCTTGATTTGTCAAATAATAGAGGTGGTTGATGTGCGTATATGGTGGGACCCACGCTAGGATTTGCCCTTTGGATGAGGGAGTGCATGGTGAATTCATCAATGGGTTAACTTAATCTAACTTAACTCAAGTTCATTGTTTAAAACCTTGGTTTCAAAACAAGTGTTGCACTTTTGAATCTTTGGGTTTGGGTGGAGGTTGAGGATTTAGGGATTGTTGGATCTACACACTACAATTTTGAAGTTGTTGATTTCTCTTTTTGATTCGAAATTCGTCCTCACACTTGAATCTCACATCTCTTTAGATTGGATTTTTTAGTCCTTGCTGACTTATACTCCTAGATTTACCCATGCCGCTCTTCAATTCTTGGCTTTGGAGGTGTCAGTGGTTTTGAGTGGCAGATGCTTTTCATTTCAGGTATGATTTCAACAATTGCAGTGTCAATAACCACGCCTGCACACCAAACAACTTGCACAAAATTTGGTAAGTATTGACCTCCTCCGCATGGTTGAGTTGGTGGATTTGACACGGGGTAGAGAAACCTATTTGGGTTTAGATTTGAATGAAGAGCCAATGGAGGGGAATGACTAGCCAACACCAATAGTCAAGCTTCCTCAAGCCCATGAGTATGCCCAATTACTATCAATTTTTGCAATGGAGCATCCTTTAGAGTTTTCGATTGTAGGTGTGACGAACGTGCAATCTTCTCTGGATAAATTGAACAAGGTGTCAATTTTCAATATCAAACAAACATCATCAAAAGATTCTTGCTTTCATAGTGTGTGTGATATGGTGAAGACATCAACATGGGACTATATATATTTAAAACTCCATATTGTATGACGTTGCAAGCATATTTCTTTAATAAAGAATGTTCCTTCATACTTACGTATCTTCATTTTGTATACAAAATAACATTTTACATTGCAATCGGCCATGTTCTTGAAAAATCTCATCAAAATGTCATATTTTGCAGAATACGATATTCAAATAATACGACACTTTCTTGCACAACCAAACGTGTCATATTCAAGGGGGAGAACAACATGTGACAATAAAAGATACCTAATGTTTCACAGTAAATAGCTTAACTTGTCACGAAGTTTCGTTTGCAGTTTCAAGGAGGAGGGCATTACATAAGTATAGCTACTCTACTTAACTACAATCATAGGTATTCCTGTGGGAACTTGAAGTTGATGAAGTCATCTTTCGTGTGCAACCTTTGTTTCTGTTGATGACTCCCTCATCTTGCGCTCTTTTGTTTCCAGAAGTGGGTTAAGGCTATGTTCCTTCTGTGATGGTTAAGTTAAGCAAGAACTCAACTTTACTCATTGCTTATGATGACAAGATTCCATATTTCATATGACATAGCTTTCGTATGACGCAGCTTTCATATGCCATAGCTTTCAACGAAGTTCAATCGTGACTTCCACAGTTTCATAGACTATCTCTACTGAATGCTTGATAGATTTTTGGTTGCTGGTGGAGTTGCCCATCTCACAGGCAATCTAGTAAGCATAGGTCGGCAATGCGATTGTCGCATTTCTGTATGTGCAGAGACCATCTAACTTATCACTCCAACTCATTCGTGACTCTAGCGAACCTCTTCTTCTTCCACCAATTCATTTTCTTAGAGTTCTGTTAACAAGGTCGAGGAAGAACTTTCGGGAGGGTCATCGAGCTCAATCTTTCTGTCGTTTGGCGTCTTGAAGGATGCCGGTCAAATGGTACCACTGTGCTCACCCTACTCGTTTTCAGATATTTTCATTTTTGAGAAGAGAGGTTTAGCTAGTATAGAGATTGAATAAATGCCTCTCAAATGAATTGCACTTCACCGTTGGAGCAAACAAGTTGTTGGCACTTCGCATTGTAAACAATGATAGATTGATCGTTCCTTCTTGTGCAATTTGTTTGTTGCAGGCTGTATTACTGGCAGCCTAGTGTAGGAGGGACGGTGAGCAGCCAAACCTTATTTGATGCCTTCAAGCGCATCGAAGCATTACATGGCACCAAAACTTTCAGGTGGCAGGTCACTGCTTCACAATACCGCCCAAATCAACGAGGTAATAAAACTCATCACCTCTTCATTTTATTTTTTTCCTCTTCAAGAATCATCGCTTTTGTATTGATGCAAAAACCTTTGGAGGTCATCATGGTGAGTGATTTCGATGAAGGCGTCCCCAACACCATCTATCAAATACCTTTCCTTAGTTGTGGGATGGGTTTAGGGTTTTACCTCCATTTGACGCAGGACATGTAGATTGCATGTGTTTTTTCCTGAAAAAAATGCAGGACTGAAATTTCTGTGTAACTGGGATCAAGTAACTTAAGTGCTCAAATTTAAAACTATGGATAGGAATCCATCACCTCTTCATTTTTTTTCCTGTTCAAGAATCATCGCCTTTGTATTGATGCAAAACGTTTGGAAGTCACATGGTCAGTAGTTTGCATTGAAGCCGTTCCCAACACCAACCATCAATACCTTTTCTTAGTTGTGGGATGGGTTTAGGGTTTTACCTGCAATTTTTAGCAGGACATGTGGATTGTATTTATTTCCCTGAAACAAATGTAGGGCTGTGAAATTTCTATTTAATTGGGATCGCGTAACTTAAGTGCTCAAACAAAAAAAATTGTGCCGTAGCCAAGGTCCTCAAGAATCATCGCCTTTGTATTGATGCAAAAAGTTTTTGGAGGTCATCCTGGTCAGTGGTTTTGCATTGAAGGCATCCCCAACACCATCTATCGATACCTTTTCTTAGTTGTGGGATGGGTTTAGGGTTTTACCTGCATTTGACGCAGGACATGAAGACAGTATGAGTTTTTTCCTGAAAACAAATGTAGGACTGAAATTTCTGTGTAATTGGGATCAAGTAACTTGTAACTGCTCAAAACTAGAAGTATGGATAGGACAATTGTCACGTTTTAGTGTTCAATTTTTCTCACCTCTTCTATGTATTTGTCATTGTAGATCAAGCACTCCCAGTGGATTGTGCAAGGGAGCTATTAGGGGTGACCTTTTCAGAGGCACCTGAAAAGCACTATTTCGTTTTAAGGCAGGAGCACATGGTGGTTGAGGCAGATGCAACTATGCAAGCCATCATGGAGAAATTGCAAGTGTATCGAAACAGGCTCACCATTCTCTTTGAAGTAATATCTCTTCACCATTTTGTTGGACTCGGTTATTTGTAACAAGTACAGATGTACTTAGTGTTGAATCCATCCACCTTGTTTTGCAGTATTGTTAGGTATAGTTTAGGTGACATTCAAAGTACTTCAATGCAATGTAGGTTCCCTGTACTGAACGTGAAGAAGTCCTTGTAGAAAGTAATCTTCACTGGGTCTTCTTGCAGGGATTTCAGTATGAGTTGGGTGATTTCCACATCAAAGCAGGCAGGGCTGTGCTTGCCCATACTGAGAATCTGCGAGGCATTATTTTGGAGGTAAAATATTACTTGTGATATTTATTCTCTAATTCTATTATTTCCTTGTAGATTTTCTGGACTACACTGTTTATGGTATTTAGTGTCTCTTACTATTTGGAATTATGCAATGCTTTAACTTCATACTATAGATTTGATATTTTTCAAACAAGGTACAGATAGGTATAGAACATAAATCGCTTTTACATGGACAAAACCACTAATCTAAACACAAAGTGATAACATTTTGTAACTCCAAATAGTAAGTAACACTAAATACCATAAACAGTGCACCTCTTTGCATCGTAGGTAGTAGCCAGTTCAGTTATTGCAGAGAAAAAAAGCTTATCTATGCTACTAAATATTATGGGTGTGCAGGTAGACTACAAACCATTATCATCTGTGGAGCAATCGCGAACTGTAGTGCAAGAGTTTATGGAGCTTTGGCAGGAAGGTGTGGTATCTGGCCAGTTCATTTCTCTAGAACCAAATTATACTGAGTTTTCACTTCCAGATCAGTACTCTTGGCAACACACTTCACTCCAGTATGTCACCCTGATGACGTTTTTTTTGTCGCAACAAAGAACATGATGAGCCTTGTGCAGATTTTACATCAGACCTGCTGTGTCAATTTACCTATGAGAAACAGATACCTCTCTAAAAAAATAAAAAAATTTCATACTTATTATGCTTCCACTGTGCACACACAATAGTCTATTTCTTGAAGTTAGAGGATTGAAGATTTTGACAACCACTTGCAGTCATCTTATGACAATCTTTATCCTTAACTAGGAATGTTGTCCTAGTCAGGGTTCCAATTTTGATGAATGGGACACTGACAATTCTGTGCATCTAATTTAGAAGCAAGTAAACTATGCTTGCTGCGACAGGGATTTTTTTCTAGACAAATTCCAGGATGGGGAGAGCTTGAAGTTGGTCAGTGGGGAAACTATAAAATTTTGATTCTTGTTGAAGAAATGAATCTCTCAAATATACAGCTTGATAAATACCGTTCTTGAATCACTGATGAAGGATAACCCTACATGGTACATGTTACTAGTACATCTGGTGCCTCCATCCCATATTGATGAAGCTCCTTTTCCTGCCTGATGATGCCGGAGAAGATCCAATTCTGATAGCAACAAACAGGTCCAAGAAGGTTTTTAGCACATTCTCTGTTCCACTTTGACCAAATCCCAATGTGAGGAAGAAAAGATGCTAACGATGTAAAGATATTGGAAGTCAGATTTATTGCATAACCTCCTAGGAACTGTAAGACATTGCTTTCTGATTGTGAAAAATCCAAAATCATTCTGTCATGGAGAGAAGCTCTGGGTATGAGAGGGCAGGCATGCAACTTTGGTTACATAAAACCATAATTATGAGTCTCAGAGGAATGCCCAGCCACCAAAAAGATCACATTCAAGAGGTGACCATGTCAAAAAAGGGACATAAATTTAAACAACACTTTGCAATTAGGTTGCTGTTGGTGTTAGCTTGCTAAAATGGAGACATTACAGCTTAGCTGTTGCTATCAGAATTGGATTGTTGTCCCTACACCTTGAAAGGCAAATCGGGAAGAGTGTTCTCTTTCTGGTTTGCTATCAGAAATGGATCATAAACTCTAAACCCTAAACCAAAAAGAAAGCACCCTAGAAAAGCGCACAAATAAATTTGTTTGGAAATAAAATCTTACCAACGAAAGTGTTTTGTTGCCTGCTCTGGTGGAATAAGTAATAACAATCCTTGCATGTGTCACCAAGCAAAGGTGCCGAGTTTGTGGGATAATCTTTGCTGGTACATATGTCTTGATTATCCAAGAAGCTCACTGATGGGTGGCCGATCCATGACATTGGATGCTTCACGTGCTGTTTTTGCAAGGTTTGGGTCAATATGTGGTAAATGTGGAATCTGGATACACAACTGCACACGTTAGAAGTATGCACACTTCTCTACTGACGGGTTTGAGCACACATTCTTAGAAAGAAATATCACGATTATGTAGAAGATTTGTTATATAGAAAAGAGTTAATATGAGATTTGATTTACAAGTTTTTGAGGTGTACGCCTTAACCCAAAAGTTCCATGCCATTCTACATGTTTGATGTCCATGGTCCATGGCCATTCTTTCGATCTCTCTCAAAATGGACCAGGAAATCTTCCCAAGATATGTCCTGCAAAGCTTTTGCATTCTACATCCAGGTGGACAAACTTTCTCTCTTGTGATAAATCCTAGTATTGTGTCTACGTCACTCACAAGCCCACCCATTGCCATATCTAATAACATTGATTATGGATGAAAAGTGCATATCATGTTGGAAGATTTGCGGCAGGGTCTCCCTTGAGTTTTTGCCTATGGGTGACTCATTTACCTTAATCTGACCCATTTCCATGTAAAGGTGAGTCATTCACCTAAAATAGTATAGGATGCTTTCATTGATGAGCTCTGTATCATGTCTTTTTGCAAGACAACGTGAATAAAAAATTCCCAGATGCGGCAACCAGTGGGGGAATTCACCATATCAATATCTACAAACGCAAAAAGTGGATGGCTGAGGGAGGATTTGTTAGGTTGATACGGCAATGGGTGTGGGCTTGCCCTCAGCCTATTTCTAGAGTCAGGACTGCATTTACTTCCACTGTTATAGTCACTTATCTCTTCAAGTGAGCCACCTTGAAACACTGGACACAGGAGAAAACTGAAAGTCTAATAAACGCACGCTGCAAGGACAAGTGGCATTACTTGTGCAAGGAGATCAATAGAGCGGCGGAGAAGGCGTGCTACATCACCCTCATCCATCCCACAATCAGCCATGAGTTCCTTCCACGTCACTCCTGCAGCCCATGCCTCAACCATCCCTGCAAACTGTGTGTCCATCTCCACCGGTATCTGTATTTACTCCCCAAGAAAGGCAACAACATGAGGTCAGAAATTCATAGCTATGACACTGCAGTCCACTTCAAATTAAAGTCAGGTTATGCCCAAACCCTCAGAATAATGATTGCACACAGTATGGCTCATGAGCTAATTGCAAAAGTGGTTACTTACATCCACTCCGTGTTTTGTTTGCAGCCTCAAAAGCCAGGATTGTGGCTCCTCCATTCTCTCCACCCACTCAATTACATCGGATGATGCATCATATATTGAACTGTCACAACACAAGTGAAACTAGTTCTTCAAGTGTTTCCAAATATACTTGGAGCCCTAATACCTAGTAAACAGAGTTTAGGGTTTAAGTGTTTACTACACACTATACTTTTCTGTCCACACTTCAGTAAGTCAGTGCAATGCCTTCTATTAAAATTAGTACTGATGTTGGAGCTAAGAATTTGGCTGACCAGAACTGGCATTCTGAGGGCCACTTGACACTAGAGTTAAAGGCCCATGACCATTGCAATCAAAAATCTCTCATTCGTGGAAAAACTTTTCAGGTTTAGGGTTTACAGTAGAGTTCCGAAAAGAGGAGGGAGATTATCAGGTAGATCCAATAAGATGTAGCATCATAAAATTCATGAATAATGTCATAAATTCACATCATTTTCTTATTTTCTTGTAATATGTGCCACATTATGCTACTACAAAGCAAGTACTTGCATAAGAACAATGCATCTATTATAAGATAATTATATCGCGCAATACTAGGTATAGTTTTAACCTAATAATTATACAATATGCCACTCCTTTGGAAATTTGTGATGGGAGCAGAGTTGAACTTGTTTTACCTCAGGCCTTCTTTAGTGCGAGCTTTCATGCCCTCGGAGACAAGAGCTGCGCACACTGCTGCAAGTTGGGCAGGTGCAAGAGATCCCAATTCATCACTCGTAAAAACAATGGCTAACCAGAGCTCATTAACTCCCCTCACTGCTGCTGCCACTTCTCCCAATGCCATGAGCTCATGCGAGTCGGATTGCAAAGCCCCTGCTTCATTCAGCACTTTCACAACCTGGCCCCCCAACCACCACAAACTTCTTAGTAAAGATTATTATCAGCAAGAAAAATAAAATGTAGTCAATGTTTGCTCTGAAAGAGATTGTCTAAGGGGCAGTTACACACAACGACTGAAGTGGTTGTGGTTATGGTTGTGGTTCTGGTCCACTGTCAATTACAACTACAATAACTTTTGTTTATACACAATGGATAGTGGTAGTTGAAGAGTGGACTTGACCTCAATTGTTGTCCCTCTTATTGGTTTAATCTGTGAAGAGGAGACAAACAAGGTATGGATTCTAGTGAAAAGTTTGTCCAAGAGTAATTGCCTCCTACAAATCCTCTCTGATGCTTTGGCCTTGGAGTTCTCTCCCAGTATCACAAATTAACTACAACCGTTGCAACCACTCCCAACTACACCTTGTATCATAGTTGCACAAGGAAGATGTGCATTATTTGGATACTTGTCACTATGCACCCACTTCTTGTAGGAGATGAAACGTGCAATTTGTGCCAGATGATTAGCAAATCCAGATCATGCCCGTAACCATTGGCCTCAGAATTTTCAGAGCTCATATGAATATCTTATTTCATTACGAAAGTGAAGATTTTTGTGCCCATTAAGTGGTCATATAGGTCCCCCCAATCATGATGACCATTGAGCCTAGAACGGTTAGCTTATTTTAAGCACATAGTCCAATCACTTTTGAACACGTATCATTTGGTGTCCATTGTTAGATCCACACCTAACCGCATACCTCTCAAATATAGATTATTGTTGTTTTGGAATTCGGCATGTCTACCTTAAGAGAAGTTCTGGCTGTCATCAAAGCATTTTATACCTTGTTATCCCTCAAAAATAGAGGCACAGAAAGTAAACTACAACCATCAACCACCGGAATGGTGGTTGTGTGGAAACGCCCCTTGAGATTCTAGGTCTACAGTCACAGGTTTGATATGAACCATATTTGTTCTCCATATATCATTCATGTGTCATCATCAACCTGGGTAGTGAAACTATATGGTCCAAAAGGATCAACAAATTGTGACTGACCAAAACCACTAGTGTGCAAAACTGCTCACTTTTGATGAATCATAAGGTATGTGGATTTTATTCAGTTAATTTTCTTCGAACACCTATATTTGATTGGTATGTGGTTTAGTGAGGATCAAAGAACACCATAAAGATACATGTTTAATAGAGATTGGACTACATCTTCAAATTCTATTAACTACTCCACACTCAATAATGAACACGATTGTGAGGACTTATGTATTCAGTTAAGAAATCAACAAACATGCACTTTCAATAACCATAACTCAATCAGAGGAGGTCCGAGTTTTGCTGATGCGTCATTGTAGACTTGTTAATGCAACACAAGTTTTGTTATGTAAATCTAATTGGTAGAAATTGGAGAACATGAAAAACAAACCGAATAACACCCACATACATTGAACACAAATCAGAATCAAATACACAACCTGGCTCTTCTTTTTACTGCATTAAGTAGTTTTCAATGGCAGTAGGGGACACAACGGTACCTGCAAGAACTCCTTCCAGCCTGAGGGCTGCATTTGCTTGATACGGGTAGAAATGCGGGCAGCTTTTGACCGCAACCATTGTAGCTTTTCAAGTCTCTGTTTCTGCAGGCCCACAACTATTTTTGACTCTTCGTGCCCTTGTGTTAATTTCAATTTCTTTCTGAGTTTTGCAACTTCCTTTCGTTGATTCAGTAACATCCTTTCTGCTTTCACGAGATCTGGAGAAACCTGTAAATCACAAAAGACACCATAAATGCTTAGTGACCAAGTACTTTGAAGGAAGAATAATATACTTTTAAAAGTATCAAATTGTCCACGTCACATACAGATATTGGTAACAGGGGAGCAGAAGACTTTCAGATTGAGAGAAGATAACTGATTCAAAGATGAAACATTTACATCCTCGGATAAACTCAAGTGATAAATTAGAGGGAAGCAATAGAGATCAGAAACACCAATGAAATCAGCAGAAATTGATGATATTAATAATACCTCATGGTTGCTGGAAAGTTCACTCAAAATAGGCACTTGACAACCCCAAGCCCACGTGTCCATTGAGCTGTCAGCTGACCAAACACAACTGAGAGGTCCCGACCCCGATCGTCCCAGATTCTTCCACGTCCAATTCCCAACCCTAAGCTTCTCCTTCAAAATTGCTCCTACAGGTTTCTCACCTGGCTCCGTGTCTCCAAAAATCCTTCCGTTCACATGAACACTTTTGACACTTTTCCCAGTGAACATGTACCAGCAGTTGTCGGATCCCAGACCGACGTAGTGACAGACTTCGGAATCCGGCGTCTCCTCCCCTGAGAATTCATGCACTTGGTTCCCATCAGGATCTGTGGTCTCATCTTCATTCCTTCCTGCCTGCAAAATTTTAAAAATAAATAAAATCATACCTAAACATTCAGAAACAACATCTTATACACAGTAATATATTTAGGTTTTGCAGCCTAACCCCTAAACCCTAAGCCCTTAACACCTCAAAAGATCAGTGAATTCCACATGACCACAAAAGCTTGCAACACTATACTTTCAAGATCATGATGATCAACAGCAATCGCTCGTTTAAGCTGTTACGTGTACATACGAATTTAATCTACTTTGTTAACTCTGGTCTACATTAGTCCAGGAGTACTACCATAGAGTGCTTCAGACTCAGCTTTTTATTGAAGATTATTTGTCAAGTTCTGCCACATGGCAGTTCTTACCTTGCTTGAAACCCACTCAAATCCCACATGAAAATTATAGTAAGGCATCCAAAAAGATGAACCATGAAGCACCTTCAGGCATATGACATCACAACTATCTTCAAACTCAATCTGATATTTCAATTTCCATTGTATGGATTGTAGCATTGTTAGGTAATGGCCAAAATCCATTATGGCAGATGACATATGAGCATATGCTACTACTTCACAGATTAAAGACTTCAATATGGATTTAAGATGTTTACACTTGAACAATTACCAAAGACAAGATCGTGCAAAGGATAACCTACACCTTCCAAAATCAATAAGGCACCACATGTGGACCAATTGAAACTTAACAAGATGTGTAACTTGAATTCAGTCAGAGGAATATGGATGAAAAACTTACTGCTAATAAGTCATGAACAAAAGGAGGACAAGGTACACTTCCAACAAAAAGGGAAGGAACCAGTTTCTCCTCGCCAGTGCGATGGTCAAAAAATGACAAACAAATGAAAGGTGGCTGATCTTCATTGGGTTCATCAAGCAAAGGTTGCACTGTTGCCACTCGCAGGGCTTCCAATTCTCGCCTTTGCTCCCGCATCACCCGCTTGGCTTCCTGTCAACACCTCAAAAATCCTCAATTCTCAGATTTTTGAGTCAATATAATTAGAGTATATTCAACTGAGCGGTTTAAAGAAGAAAGAACCAATGTTGAACTCGTATCACCTATTTTAGTTATCATGTGGGTGAATATAACGAGGAACTTAAAATAAAAATTGATCCAGTAGGGTACAGGTATTTGAAGATATATTTGTTTCGATACCTTTCAGGTCTACATACCATTCAAGAACCTTCATACCTAGGTGAAAGTGCCCTAGTATCAATGTGGTATTAGGATGGTATTAACCCAAATAATGACTCAGATATACAAAGATCCTCTCATCTTGATACCCACAAGTGTCAGTATCTAACTGGTATTACAATTTTGACACCAGTCAGATAGGTTCCTTGCCACCATTATTGATACCAATATAACATTGGAAAGAACCCACCTTCACTTGTTCCTTCAATGTCACAAACTCGTGCAATTCTTCCCGTGTCAGACGACTTTCAAGGGTGTCGATTTTTCCAGCATCTGTAGTTTCTGCCTCTAACCGCTGGATTTCATTCTGCAACCTTGCCAATTGCTGCTTAGCCGCAACCATCACCTCACTCCCCACATAGTTGCCGAAACTTTGTTCAATTAGTGCACGAGCTTCATCAAGACTTCTTCCTTTTCTTACCATCGTCCCAGCTCCCTCGGGTGAAGATGGGTCAGTGACTACAACCCTTGCTCCCTGCAAGTTAAAAAATAAATTCAGCCAAATGATGTACAGGTAAATGGGAGCCAATTGCCACCTGATTATAAATCACTAACTTTGAGCTCCACACATTTTTATCTTATCAGTTAAGAAAGGGCCATCTAATCTAAACCCCATATGTGAATGCCTAGTGTTTAAGCTGTCACAAATAAACCAATATTTTGAAAAGAACCACAACTTTTTATATAAGTCAGGTGAAGCAGATATTTATGCTAACCAAAGTCGCTGGAAAGGGTGTTACCAATCAGATATGATAGTTTAAGGTAGACCCGGTTAATTCAATTCCTTTTCTTAATCGGACACCTATATTTGAGTGGAATGTCATTTGATGTGGCTCCAAGAACAGATACCAGAAAGACATGTGTTTAAATGAGATTGGACTGCATGCTCAAAATATGATGTTCATTCCAGGCTCACTACTTGACAAACTTGAGGGGACCTATATGACCATTTAATATGCACAAGAATCTTCAATTTGATACTAAACAAGATATTCATATGAGCTCCAGAAATTACGAGGAAATCAGCTACAGCCTCGATTTGGATTTGCTAACCCTTTCCTACTAATCATGTGTTTCACATCCTACAAGAAGAGGTCTAGTCAGAAAAAGTAACAATTTAAGACCCATCTACCTTAGTTCTCTCTTTTTTAACATCAAACTGCAAGCAACCACCCCAATAAACCCAATTTATGGGCACCAGTAGAAATTCAACAGCAAACCACATGAGCGCAGATAAAAAGTCTCAAGGAATCCACAACCATCCCAGGTGCCAACTAAGTAGATTTTGAGGGACTATGCTCTTACTGGCTGTTTGTGCAACATTTGAAAGAAGAGGAACTTACAGCCAACAAGTTTAGGGCCATTCCATATGTAGCTGTGAATTGTGAGACAAGGGGATCTGATCCTGCAAACAGTAATTTACAACAGTCTTCTGCACCTTCAAATGGTGTTTGCACAACCACTGTGTGACCTTGCTCATCGATACCTCGCCGACCTGCCCTTCCCGCCATCTGTAGCATCGCATTGGCGCTTAAAAGTTTGTGTCCATCGTCACCACGCTTACTAAGTGAAGCCAGCACTGTAGTCCTGCCAATATAATAAGCAAGGTCACAACAAAAAGTTCAGTGCATAAACTACACTTGCACAGTGATAACAACACAGGTTTTAGGTTTCGGGTTTCGGGTTTCGGGTTTCGGGTTTCGGGTTTCAGGTTTAAGGCTTAGCTGTATTATGGTGAGATCCCTCCGCTGCCAGTTACAGTTAATGCAAAGATATCATGGACATGTTCATGTAATCTAGAAGATACCATTGCACTGATTTAAGTTCAAGTCCATACAAAAAAAAGTTGAACCAATATTCTAACTCATCAAGCTTCACCTGACTCTGAAAATAAGCCCCCTTTACATTAGAGGCGTTGAGAGCTTGAAGATTGAGAGTTAGAAGAAAAAAGCCTTTTATGCATGCTTCTTCACTCAATTCCATTTTACAACTTGAGAGCTTGAACTTTTTACCAGGCTAACGATGCTTAGATGGCGCCTCGATGGATGCCATGTGAACAATTACAACAAGCTCTTGGTCATTTTTGACAAGATCTGTGTCAAAACCCTCAGCTACCTCCATGGTGTAGCTTAGGAATTTTCAGAGTTCAAGTTCTCATTTTGTGAGCCCCAAGCCAATGGGCTTTCAAGCATTCTTTGGCTTGTCATGAATGCTTCTTTGTTTAGTACCATTCCCCCTTGACATCTCACTTTGAGCATGGCCACTTTACACTTGCTCAAACCATTGAAAGGTTGAAGATTGATGAAGCTCTCAGAAGTTTGAGCTTTCAATGGAAACTTGTCAACTTCAAATATCAAACTCGCGAAAATTCCAAGTTCAAGCTCTTAACTCTAGGTCTAGAGTGAAGGGGGCCTAAGCCTACCACTCCAACCTAAGTGATTCCAACAATCTCTAGAAGACAACCAACAATTTGTACTAGACACAGCATTCAAACATGTATCCAGGATTTTGTATATGGAGATGGTCAATAGTTAAAGAGGTCATTGGCACTGACTTCATCGACTTAGAAGGTCATAATAATGCAAACCTTGCAGGCATGTTGATCCCAGCTGCAAGAGTCTCAGTTGCAAATACAACCTTCACTAAACCACGCTGAAAAAGCTCCTCAATAAAAGCTTTCCATGTTGGTAAGCAACCTGCATGATGGGCAGCCACTCCACGAAGAAGAGGTTTAACTCCCACTTCCCGCACTGCTTCTGGGTACTGATCCCGAAAAACCCGAATTGCCTTTCGTACTTTCCGCTCCTCATCCACTGTCAACAACTCAGCTTCCTGCAAGCAGTAGGGTTGTCAAGTAAGTTCAAATTGTAACATTCTTCATTTATTTTCCACAAACGGTGATACACAAGGAAAATCACGTCAGAAAGACACCATCAAGAGGATTCTCGAGAGCTAAGAGCAACTCCTATAGCCACTGTAAAATGATTCTCTCAATAATCGGCTTTCAAAGTTTTTTGGGTAAATGCCACATGCTTGTCTCACACATAAAGTCCATACATATCATAAATCTTAATTGCCCATCAACTACCGGGAGAGAGGGGACCCTCTAAAGTCCCTTAACATTAACAATTTTTGAAGGTAGGGAAAGGGTTTAGAGAGTTGACACTATCTCAATAATCAGTTACCAATAAGAATTTGGAAAACATTTGTACTATGTGGGTGGGATAAGCATCCCACTTTGCTCCAGAAAAATCTAGAAAGCCGGTTCTTGAGAGAATCATATTTCCATAACCATGCCACTTCACAATCAAACATTTAAACCATACTTTAACTCTTTGAAACCAACCATGTGTATATTGAGTAAACCAGTAAATTATTACAACTATATCAAAGTTTAGAGGTTACAATTTGAGCAATGGCACTAACAAGGTGTGATCGTCATAGACTTGCTCAAACCAGATAACCTTCAGGTCACACAGCTTTCCTTTGACAATGCAGCATTTTCGTCACATGAGCTTGTTAAGAATAGTTTCAAAGTTCTCTTTCTATATTTAAAAAAATTAGAGTGGGACAAATACACCCTATCACATCTGCGAGAATTGGTTGAGTTTGAATTGGATGATTAAGACATAGCATCATGGAGAAACTACTTGGCCAAACATGACAATGCTAGAGAGTCAGATAATAAATGACACTAGAACCCCAGACTAAACCTCCTCTAAATTTAACCTAAATTTATGATTCTTCGGATTCTTCCAGTGAGGATGCTTTGCCTGCCATTATATACAAATGTTTCTTACCGAGAGGTAATGAACAGCTGTATCACAGCCCTTCCGGCTGAAGATAAACCAAATGGCCGGCAGCATGTCACGTTGTTTTAACTGCTGAAGAGTATCCCTAATTTGTGGAACCTGCACAAAATAAAATGATCAGTAATGAAAACTACATGTATTGACACCCTAAATAACTTAACCCAGTGTTCATAATAGGACACTCACGTGAATTTGAAACTGACTGGAAGAATTTGATTGTTGGTTAGAGCTTGGCAATGCTTAACTCAAGAGCTTGACAAACAGACATGTCAATGACCCTAGACCCTAGACCCTAAACCCTACCCTAGACCCTAAACCCTAACCTGAAGAGCTTCTTAGATCCACATTTGACCCAACGCTGCCAGATGAATGCATCACAAACATCCAAGTGTGAGATTATTTCTTTATATTAAAGTTACACTTTGTGGCGTATAACGTGATTATGTTATGATACATTTATTATTCTTACATAAAACAATCATTACATAATAGCACGATGTGACACATGATATATGAAAATACACTCAATACACAATTAGCACGAAAGTAATCAATAGTACATGATGTTATTTCAATACATGATTGTTTGAATATGATACTTGTGCCTCCAAAAATTTGTGATTTGAGGCTTATAGATGAGTTTTGTGCTACACCGACCTGGCGACGCCGGAGGAACTGGACCTCTTCATCAGACATATGCTCTTCAGCTTCCCCCCATCCCCCAAACCGACGTTTTTTGGTGCTATCAATTTCTTTGGACCCTCTTCCAGATTTAACAAGTGGACGTCGCTTCTTCCGTGGTGAGTCATCCAATTGCTCCCAGAAAGGATCGGGTTCTCTCTCACGCTCCGTTTTCCTCAGGTTAAGTCTCCTACAAAGCAAACACAATATCAATCCTGCAATATCAGTAATGGTATCAAAGAAACAACTGGTATTAAAATATTTATTCCAGACAGATATTAATACTTGTTGGGTATCACAAGATGAGAGAACCTTTGAATATTCGAGTAATCATTTAGGTCAATACCATCCTAGTACCATATAGAGAGTAGTATGATTTTACCCAGGTGTCAAGGTTCTTAGATGATATATAGACCCAAATGATATCAAAAGCAAACAAAAATATTAATTTTTAATTTTTAATTTTTAATTTTAAAAAAATCCTCATATACCTGTACCCTACTGATAGCAAATCAAGATAAAAATTCCTCAATACATATACCCAAGCGGTATGGGAAAAAAGGTGATACCAGTCCACCACCGTTAGGGAGAGACAAACCAGTTCATTTCTGTCCCTTGCTCATTTAATAATGGAAGTAGAGAGTAGCGTGTTGAGAAGTGCCAAACAAGTGGGACGGGCCGTCTTGATGATGTCACAAGCTCAGTAGGGCCATGGACCTGTCCATAGATACGACCAATTATTAAAAAACCTTTGATTTCTTGGAATTGGCTGCACCAATTTCAGATGCCAAAACCTACAACACCTAACCATCACTACATACTGAAAATGTTGGCTGGCAAAATCCTTCCTTCAAAAATTCAGCTTGTAGTTGTTGAGGATGATGGGTTCCCGCAAAATGGTTTTCACATCTCGTAAAGTCTTGATTATTTGGTCACCAATAAATACCCTTAGCATTGATTGAATCTCTTAAGTGGAACAGCCACTGAAATCCCAAAACACGTAGAGGTTTTTCATTTCAAGAGTTGAGAATTATGACAATCCCTTAGGTTTATTGTCTCTTCTGAAGGAATCTGTGGCCCAAAGGAATGAATATACGGTAGTCCATGATGGCAAAATTTCTCTCAAAATCCAAAAAAAATGTACAGGTTTAGAAGGGCAAGACGAGACGAGTGAGGGCACCTGAGCAATCCAGCCTGCCAGTTCCTCAGGGTTGGAAACAGTGGCCGAGAGACAAATCAGTTGCACTTCCTTTGGACAGTAAATTACCTGTGGCACATTGCAGGTCAGCAAAATAGAAATTCTAGATGGTAGTCTTAAATTTTTACCAGTACAAACACACCCTGTCATGTGACTGAGGGAATCCTTAACATCAAGTGATAAAAGTGAATTATATTATTCCCATTGCATTAGTTGCATGCACACCAGAAGAATCTGCCATCAAAAATATCGCCAATATGATGGAGTAATGCAAGACCAAGTTCAAAAAGACTTACAGTTTCTTCCCACACAGTACCACGAGAGATATCACTGAGGTAATGCACTTCGTCGAGCACTACAACATCGACATTCATGAGGCGCCCCCCTTCCTCAATGCTCCCTACACTGCCAATTTTAAATAGAAAACTGAATTCAGGCCTCCCTCAAGCTGTACCCTCATGTACACATTGATATATACCAATGTTGGACCAGTATATAGGTGAATGCATGGGTATCAATAATCAACATTGATAATGGTATCAAAGAACCTACCCATGGGTATTAAAATTGTGATACCAGTCAAATATTGATATTTGGTAGAGTATGTCAAGGGTGAGAGAATCTTTGTATGCTCAAGCTATTATTAGGATCAATACCATTCTAAACCATATTGATACTAGGACAATTTTACCCAGGTGCAAAGATTCTTGCATGGTATACATACCCGAATGGTATAGAAAACAAAAATACCATCAAATACCCATACCCTACTGGTATCAAAATATGTGAAATCCTTATTATAGATACCCGAATGGTATCAAAAAAAGACGATATCAGTCCACCACTGATATATGCATTAATAAATACATTGATCATATGCAAGGACTTTTATTGGTCTATAAATGACTTTTACCACAAACTCTGCCCTAATGTCCTATCAAACATCACCTTTGATATAACATGTTGCGCAGAATTTCGGTCGTCATGATTACAATAGGAGCGTCCCGATTCACTGCAGCATCCCCTGTCAACAGCCCTACATTTTCCTCCCCAAATAGTTCCCTGCAAAAACGTGAGAGTTTATTGAGTTGTAAGTGAAAGAGAATACAAGAAGAATTCCATTACCCTTTATTTCAACTATAGAAGATCACAAAGCTCTTTTTGTGATACTTTATATAGACTAACACCAAATACCATGAATTTACAGTGACTTTAACAAAGCATACCGAAAATCGCGAAGCTTTTGGTTCGACAAAGCCTTCAAAGGGGTTGTGTAGAATAGTCGTTTTCCTCTTGCAAGAGTCGCAGCCGCCGCTGCCTCAGCAATCAAAGTTTTTCCACTACTGGTTGGAGCACACACCACGAGCGACGAACCTGCCAGAAATCCATCGATTGCCATTCTCTACAAAAAAATAATAATAATAAATAAACAAACAAACAAACCACAGGGTTTAGGGCTTTAGGTTTAGGTCACTCAATCACAGCAGATTGTTGCTCGTTAGGTATGCATCACAATTAATGTCAAGAAGAACTCCCAGACATCCACATTAAAACCAACCACTATGTGTTTGATGATTTCATAAACTTTCAGGTAATGACTATGGCAAAGGATTTATGACTACATGCAGTAATTACACATATTCACTCCTTGCTCAAGCCATAGCAGGGAACTTGTAGTGGAGAGTCATCCCACAAATTGTAGACAGAAACATAAGAATTCAAGATGGGTGAATTTTCAAATGTTTTTTCTCCTTTGAGAATTCTGCATAGATACCTATACAATATGCCTATAAATGTAAAATGTGTAATCGATTAACAGATGTTATTGAAGACTCTGGAGATTCTGCACCACGTCATACCCCCGACTCAATATCCATAGGGGTTTAGATATAAATTTAGTGGAAAAGAACAATATCCCAAACATTTTGGACCTCTAATCTTGGGAGTTAATATCAGATATCATATATTAGACATTGAAAGAGAATTAATTTCTTGCAAAACAACAGTATCCTAAAACATAATGTAACAACCCCTAAACTTGAGATATTAATAACAGACTCAATATCCACAGGGTTTAGACATAGAAGGAGAATGACTTTCTTACAAGAGAACTGTATCCTAAACATTTGAGGCCTCTAATCTTGAGAAACTAATATTAGGGCTTAGACCAGTGTTGATCTGGTATCCATTTTTTTTTAATACCATTCGGGTATTTGTAATGAGGGATTCACCTTTTTTGATACCAGTAGGGTCTGGATATTTGAGGATATTTATGTTTTCAGTACCATTCAGGTCTATATACCACGCAAGAACCTTCATGCCTAGGTGAAATCGCCCTAGTATCAATATGGTTTAGAATGGTTATTCACCCAAATAATGACTTGGGGTGTACAAAGATTCTCTGACCTTGAGATACCCACCATATATCAATATTTGACTGGTAATACAATTTTGATACCCACGGGTAGGTTCTTTGATACCGTTATTGATGTCGATTATTGATACCATGCATTCACCTATATACCAGTCCAACATTGGTTTAGACATTGAAGGAGAATCAATTTCTTGCAAAACAACAGTATCGTGAACATAACGTGACAACCCTTAATGTTGAGAAATTAATATCGGACTCAATATCCGCAGGGTTAGACATAGAAGGAAAATGATTTTCTTGGAACAGAACAATATATATCCCAAACATTCGCGACAACCCCTAATATCTTCATAACAAACAATTTGCACCAAATAATACACTCTGCATGCTCACGACGATCGATGGAAGTGTGCAAAAAACTGAACCTGGAATTTGTCAAACTTGAAGTCATAAAGACCCGCAATATCTTCAGGCGTGACGGTGCGCTCGCCACTCGCACGAACTCGCGCACACAACTCTTCCAACTTGTTTACTTTCTCTTCCGTCGAGGGCATTATTCCCTCACCACCACTGCTTCTGAAAAGATCAATTTGAGCTTCCGTGTCCTCCTCATTATCATCAAGCTCACTGCTATCGTTGTCCCCAAACGGATTTTCTTCGTCTTCGTCGTCATCAAAATAAATTCCATCTTCTTCCTCCTCCTCCTCCGCATCATCATCATCATTATCTTCATCATCTTGTTCGGTTTCGTCATCTCCACCAAACAGTCGCCCAGGATTCGATACATCCCCAACCTGAAAATCTCCAACCTCCTCGCCGCCTCCGCGTGAAGCTGAGAAAGGTAATGAATATGAAACAGCTTCATCTGCATTCAAGTTCTGCTTTGCGCGTAGTAATGTGGGAATAGCCCGTCTCCTGTGCAAATAAAAACCTTGACCTAATCCCAAACCTTGTTGAACCCCCAAATGACACCAACATTTTCGCAACACTTTCGCGCTTCTCGGCAATGTACTCCATGTTCTGAAACAATTCACAGGGACCAAGGAAGGTAAAGGCAAGGCGGGGAAGCATGTCCTGCGGTGAAGCAGGGCATGCTCGGGAGCTGACGCCATAGCCCAAAATTTGTGATCCAATTTTCCCAGTCCTCCTCTTCCCTGGCCACCGGACTTTATCCAATACCTGGTTATTTATATTATCCGAAAACTGGCCGCCAGACTCAACCGGAATGTCCCCAGTTCACACCAATGAACGGAGAGAACCGGCATCTAGGTACATGCCAGCCGGTTGGAATGGATGAACGTATGTTGGATGAACATCCGACGTGGAATGAGGACCAACCGGATGTAAGCTGGCTGGGATGAACTTGTGAGAGCCGGATACACTGACTCTCCGGCCTCGATATCTGTTAACATTTCGGAGCAAGGGAGCTTGTAACACTTAAGGTAGATTATGGGTCTTAAGTGGCTACTTTTCATAATCGGACCCCGAGATTTGATTGGTATGTGGTTCCGTGAGGATCATAGAGCAAGCATCATAAAGACACATGTTTAAAAGAGATTGGGTTACGTCTTCAAATACCGTAGTATCCTTATCATTTCAGCACTAATTAAACTCTTTTTAAGAAAGAAAAAAATTTGGAAATTGTTTTTTAGTTATCTCAGGAATTAATATGGGAAATTTTGAATTTTTCCAAATCAAAAAACGTAAATTATAATAATTATTTGCCAATAAATGGCCGAAGTGGTAAATGTGCTATGGTATTAATAACTACTCTGCACTTGACAGTGAACACAATTGGGAGGACCTATGTATCTAGATAAGTAATCAACAAACACGCGCTTCTGATAACCATAATTGAATCAGGGGAGGTCCGATTTCAATCCAATTTTTGCAAATGTTTCATTATAGATTTGCTAATGCAACGCGAGTTTTGTTGTGTGAATCTAATCAATAGAAGTTGGAGAATGTGAAAATTGGAACCACATAACACCCACATACCTTATGTGGTGTTAAAACTTTAACACTTATCGGGGTAACATAGACATTTTGTAACGTTGACATGAATTAACACTCATGTGACTATGGGATTCAAAATAGTAACATGTATAATTAAAAGATGAAACCACGCAATATATGAATGTCATCGTACATCGAAGCGTAACGGAAAGAATGAATACAGGTGCAAGCACGGTAAAGTGGACAACTCTTGATCCTTGCTCAGGTTTAAGTGAAAGTGATCCAAAACAATATACTAACTTTGAATTTTATGAAATAAAAATTCATAAACATTTAGAAAACATATGAATCTACAAAGCCAAGCAATTTATGTTCACAAAAAACAATTTCAAACAACGTATATGTATTTTAGAAGACGGTGCAAGTGGTGGTGCAAGTGGGTGTCATTGAAAAGATAATTGTCAAAAAACTTGTTTAAAATACAATTACATTACATTAAATTGATGAATTTTTGAAAAAAAAAATTTACGATGACCTCAAGTTTATAATGAATTCAAGGAATATGAAAAGAAATTCCAAGTTCAAAATATTTAAGGTCATGAAATTTACGTTCAAAACTATATTTAGTCAATTGCTTTTACGCATCACTTTGATGATAGGTTTTGAAGATCTCATATTGATATTCTATATTTGAGTACCTAACTTAACAATAGAGGTCATCATGAAAAATAATCTATTTTAAACAACATTTTGCTACTACTTATAGGCGTTTGACCAAGAAAATCATGGTTGTCATATACCGGAGCATTTTTTTGGTCCACTTTACTATGCTTGCACCCATCTAAAGTAGTTTGATGAGATTCTTGTGCACGCCAAGGTTTTATTTCCTTGTGAAGTGTTCGATTGCTCTAGATGAGAGGTGTAACATCATTAGGTTTTTGTTCCCCAAAAAACTTCGAGGTCACCAATGCACTCTCAACATCCTTGAATCCTACTCTATTTACTACCGCATCACCAATATGCGCATTGTCAATTTCTTCAATGGATTCAACATCTCTTTCGTCAATCATACCTATAATTTCCTCCTTGATAGGTGTGTAGGTTAGATCAAATTCCAATTCATAACTAATGAACTCATGTGCATTCATAGTGGGTCCAGTTGCACTCTCTCCATAAGCCAAATACATGACGGACCTAACTCAATTTCATCCAAGTTATAAAATTTCATAGCTTTGTTTTCATCTAAACTAACACTTATCAAGGTGAATTCATTGAGGAGAGGAGCATAATTTGTATAAAATCTCCTAACAATTAACAATTAACACTTTACTAGTGTATTTTAGAGGAAATTTTTTGGGAGAAGCACAATTTTCCTTCACAAATAGGTGGTTTTAACACTTATTAAGGGTGGACTATATTTTCCTCTAGGCTCAAGGGTAATGCCGGTTATCAGCCGGTCAGGTATTGTAGGGTGCCGGATATTGGCCGACCCCGGAGGAGGGTATTGGCCTGGTATCCTCCGGACATCTTCGGGGTGGGACCGCCGAAAGGGGTCCGGGCCAATTGGGCTCATTGTGGCCATTTATTTTTCTCTCACTCCCTTCAGCTACTCCAAGCTGCAGCCTTTATTGGTTGACTCTCCGACTCCGGCTCTCCATCTCCTAGGGCCACTTCACACACAAGCCAAGAGCCGTAACCATGAAATTGTGAGAGCCCAAAAGAAAGTTGTCCAAAGGCCGTCCCAACACACCTCCAAAATCATGTAGTGTGGCCACGGATCCTCAAGCGTAGTGTGAAGCCATATGTGATCGGGCCCTCAACCAAATGCTATTCCAATGAATTTCTATTCATGCGGGTCCTCACACATGATAAAAAGAGAATAAACCAACTGTTGTGAACGTTCGGAATGCCATGGTCTCCCGGTTTTGTGTTAGGCCTCCCTCCAAGAGGTGGTTTTTGAAAATAATCCAAGTGACCATGAAACATGATTCATTCGATGCCATGTAGGAATCCATGTAGACTTTACATCCATCTTGCATTCACATACTCCGTTGGTCCCTCAAGCGTAGTGTGAATTGAACTTGGACCGGCTCTGCCTTTTCCACCAATGAGGGTGCTTGTAGTGTAGTGGACACGGGCTATCAGTCTCGTGTGTAAGTGGCCCTTATGCCCACTCATGCCCGATCACACCAAAATTTCCGTCTGGTTCCAACTGTGAAATTGTTGGGGATTATGTTGAGAAATAAATGTTGGCCCGCCACTTTTCACACTATTACAGCCAAAGATGCCGACGGATGGTGTCGGAATTGGCCGGTGTGATCAGCCCTTCGTCTTCATCATTTTGTGAGAAAAAGAAACGTGGGAGGGCATCCAAATTGATGTTCAAGTAAAAACAACACAAGGTAAGTGTGGAGAAACTGGACTATATGATGTTACACGTTTTTTCATGCAATTCTTTATTTTTATTTTTATTTTCTTGGTAGTTAGAGATTAGCATAACAATATTCAAACCCATGACAATGTTCTGTGGGACTGACAATATTCTAGGGAATATTCTTGGTATTTTCACATTCAGTCTGAATGTGGGGAATATTCCCCACAATACTGTCAGTCCCACGGAACATTGTCATGGGTCTGAATAATGTTATGAGGTATAGAGACTCGATATATATGATCCAGGCCACATATATAGTTGATGGAATTCTTATTCCCAAGCAGCTAAGTTGAGTTTATAGACACATTTGTTTATACAAAACATGATTTGCCTAATTCTGGGCAGATTTATTATCCACAAAAATAAGAATACATATAGAAATTAGATGTTGCCAAGGATCTAATCAATAGACCAATTTCTAGACGTTTGAGAAGTCCAAATCTACTTAAATAATGAATGATTCCTCACCAAAGATATTGCAATGTAGTTGAGTCCTTCAACTGGAATTCAAGAACCGAATTCATTCAGCGGTAAGAAGATTTGACAACACAAATGCACACAATAGGGTGGAAGATAGTCATGTGTTCCAAGTAGGGCGAAAGATAATCAGGAGTCCGAATATTATTGTCAAGGTGGCCGTTCGGATGGTGTTCAAATTGCACTTGCTTGGATGATGCAAAATTTTCGACCAGTTTAATTACTATTCTTAAAATCATAAAACTCTTTGCTTTCTAAGAGCTTCTGTGCGAACAATGAGCATAACATTATTAAGTGCCGTCAGTGTGTTCTCACGGCTCCCGGGAATATAAGCCGGGATGCCGTCAGTTAGCTCACATTTAGACTGAATGTGAGCTAACTCACGGCATCCCGTCTAAATGTGAGCTAGCTGACGGCATCCCGGCTTATATTCCCGGGGGCCGTGAGAACACACTGACGGCACTTAATAATGTTATGAGTTGCTACAATGAGGGTTTTAGGATTTCTTATCAAGTCCATTCAGTGTCACAACCTCAAGGCCAAAATGTGAATTTGACCCAATTTACCCAAAGGAAAGAAGCATCCTAAGAAAACGAACCCACGAGAAAACCACAATAAGCCAACATTTGTACTTGGAGGAACAAGGCGTGGAGCATATATATATTTGTTGGAACACAATAGGCATTTGACCACCTGACTAGTTTTCCGTCAAGTAGAGAGACGATTTCATAGCTGGGAATCAAACCGCCAACCCTCCGTTCGGTTTGGGTACCTTTCCACTATTATCCAGTAGTTTAGGGTCATCTCGGACTAGACACGGAGCATATTGCAGCTTTTCAACAAAACCCTTCCAAACCTAAAAGCTAGGATTTTGCCCCCCCCCCCCACACACAAAAAAAGGTTGCGGTTTTGAGTACCATGCAATGCAATGCAAGAGTTCCAATGAAAATTAAACAAGAATTCATCAATTCAAATCGTGGGTTTTCCAAAATTTGAGTGCAAAACTTGAGATTTTGGATTTTAAAAAGATGCTAAAACAACATTGCGTTCATATTAATTCAAATTATTTTGTCTTAATTTTAATATATTTTTGACCTATCCTCTAATAAAATAACTCAAAAATGTTTTTAAAATAAAAATTAGGAGTTAGTTGTGTTTTCTTTGCATTTGCAACCGACCAGACCTTCTTTACATAATTATTTTCGCAAATATTTTGATGATGCAAGTTTAGGAAACTTGGATTTAATCTTCAACTTTGAATTCTCAAAAAGTGAAATCACCAAAAGATAAAAAATGATATTCTAGTGATCGTTGTATCCAAATTTGCTAACAAATGTGATACAAGACCTTGAGAAGTTATACAATGTGAAATGATTTCTTTAGTGAAGTGCCAATGAAATTTGAAAGATGTATCATTGTTCAAACATGTGGAGGTGTTGAAGATAGTTCGGTCATGGAAGGTGATGACGGTAAAGACACTCACAACCCATGCTCACACTCCAATGTGGAACTCTATTATCTTAAAATGTCAAACTCCTAGGTTTACATTACTACCCTCCATAAGGGTGAACTCTTCATACCACGTACAAGCTAACATGAGTGTAAGAAGGGGTGTTATTTGAGGCATTGGAGCACATAATATACAGAAGAAAGAGGTATTGTTCTACTCTAGCCTGTACGATAAAAAGGAAAGGTTATTAAGAATATGAAGTAAAGGTAGATGTACGAAAGGGGGGTGAGTTTAGAATGAAAATTGACAATCGGTGTGCTAGTTCCATCGCCTTAGCTTCAATGACGTGTGTTCTAGGGTTAGATTTATATGAGTTAAATCCTATGGATGTAAAAGTGTTCCATGACTTTCTATCACTAGAAAATGTAAGTGGGTTGTATATGTAATAAACACATATTTATGTCATGATAAATACATTATATATGTAGCGGAGGCATTTATCACATTAAATTGAAAAGCTTGGTATAGATACATGAATCAATTTCCTAGGCTATTGTTAGTATGTATGTATATTTGATTTTCTCTACAAATTTCTTGTATAGAAAAGCTTTTATTATATAGTAACCCATTTAGATTTCCAATGAAGAGTCCACCCCCTCGACCCTAAAAAACAAGACGATAGCAAGATATGACAAGAGCACAAATATGACAAGAGAAGTTCAATCTAGATGGTGGTTATGTCGTAGAATGGATGTAACCAATCATTTGATACGTTGAACTTGTTTGAGCATTTGTGATGTATCCTAGTGGTACTTTAATTAAGAGATTTATTGATTGATGGATTGGGGAAGAATGATGACTAACCATAATTTGATGTATTTAGCATGTGAGCAGATGGTGATTGGAGTCAAACAACTCTAGAGGTAGAAATAGGCTAAACAACCCATGAATGAATTGTGCACGAGGGCTATACAACCCATGGACATATTGTGCACGGGAGTTAGACACCTCCTTCTCAAAGATCTTTGTGTTGGAGTTAGACAACTCCAACTAGAAGATATGAATCAGAGTTAGACAACTCCCATCGGATGGATGTTATTCATTACAGTTAGACAACTCTCAATGGATAGATGAATCAAGTTGGAATTAGACAATTCCAACTTGGAGAATGGATGAACGAATCAAGTTGTAATTACACAATTCCAATTGGAAGAATGTGATTGAGTTAAAAGATGGAAGAATGTTCTAGAAGAACCAAAGATAGAAGATTCACATTAGTACTAAAGATAGACATATTAATAGAATAATTTTATATTTGGAAATAGAAAGTAAAAGTAATACCTTTGGCATAAGAGGAAGCTCGGGGGAGGAGAGAGGATCTTTGGTTTCTCTCCTATGGTCGGGTGGTTCGAGCTTATAGTCAATCACATTGTATTTGTTAAGGGTGAATTTTTTTAATATTATACTCCATTGAAAATTCACAATTGTTGTATTGAGTGTAAATGTTTATTGTATTATTTATGAGCGATTGAGGTACGTGATAGCATTGACGCGTCATATTTGGTGTACTTGTTTTGGAGGAGTGATTGCATTCAATTTGCTATGAATTTTGCTACAAACTTCATGTACCAACTTGTAAATTATATCATGTAAATAACTTCAATGATGAATTCACAACATAGTTGACATTTGCCAATAGACATCACTGAGAAAACGAACATTCCATTATGACCATTTGTTATGACTTGTATGTTACAATTATTAGAGATTTTTATGACTATTATTTTCCAACTATTATATTGTCCATTGATGGTTTGCCAGTTTGCTATTAATGTGATTTATTTATACATTCATCAATTGGGAATTGCAATTAATAATTAATATCGATCAATTGAAATGGATAAGAATTCTTCTAGTATAACTTGGTTTGGTTGATTTTGGGTGTTGAGAAAATTTGAGACATTACTTTTGATGATTTACATAAGCATGACAAAGAATCAGGGCCGCTTCACACTATGGCTATCCAAGTTGAGAGGTTGTGGGATGGAATGGCCAAACTTTGTTGGGAGTCCAGAGAAATGGGCTGAAAATAGCCGATAAAATATAGGAATTGGAGCCTTTGGCCGGGCATAGTGTGAAGCCTCCAAAGGCCAAGCCCAAAGTCCAAAGGAAGAAGGAGCATCCCACTTTATTCCCTGCCCAAAACAACCCCTCCAATCTAACAACCAAGATCTTGTCAGTTTTTGTATTTTTTTTAATGAAAAAAATCGACAACCTCTCGATCATAGTTTGGGTTTCCATTCATGTGACCCAAACTTTCTTCGAGAGTCCGTTGCCTTGGTCAAAAAGTACTGCCATGTAGGCATTTTGGAGAGCAACGGCCTTTGGACTTTGGCCTCTAGTGTGAAGGGTCGAGAGGTTGAATTATTGGTTTCTTGCAATCTAATTGGTGGGAATTGACGGCCCTCGACCTTCAACCATAGTGTGAAGCAGCCCTTATAGCGTCATGTTTGAGCTAAACGGGAACTGAACCCATTGAATATGTTAGGCTTGTATAGAAGCACAATTTGCATGAGTGCTTGATGAAGTTGATAAAGGGGACCTACTTTAGTGTATTGCTTTAACTGGACACCTATATTTGAGTGGAGTGTGCTTATGTGTGGATCTAAGAACGACCATAAAAACAAAGGGACATATGTTTAGAAAGGATTGGACCGTGTGCATTCAAATTTGTTAAATATTCTACGCTCATTATCAATATAACTAGAGAGACCCTATACAATCATTATACAAGAGAGAGAAATTTCACTTTGATAATTTGAGCTATAAAGTTATGACAAAACTGGCTACAAACACGATTTGGATCTGCTAATAATGTCGCATAATTTACGTGTTTCATGTCCTACAAGAAGTGAGTGCAGAGCTAAAAGTATCCATTTAAGGCCCGCTTGCCTTATGCCCACTTCTTGAAAGTGTAGAATTTGAGTTTGAATCTTCATAGCGGTTAGAGATACTCTACAATATTGAGAACATTCCTTTAGCTCTTGAAAATTTCAAACATATTATAACCCACAACACACTTGAAGACCGCTAATTCCTTGCCCACAATAATTGCATGGGAACGTGTATGTTATGATATTTTGAATCGGATGAGTTATAGATTTCATATGCATCTTTGGAATTCACTTTCCGTGACTTGGTCCACACTTGATTCAAGGAAGTGGGTGGGGTCTTTTTGAGATTTTATCGAAGTCCGGTTTGATCTCGAGAAAAGAACAAGATAAAGACTGAATTTGGTCATGGCGAGAGTTAAATAAGTACGTTTTCTTAGTAAATAGTTAGTGCTTTATTGCTTCACGGTTTACATAAATTAAGTTACATTGAGTTTCTTGCTAAAGAGTGTAACTCTTTCCACCTCATGGGAAAGAAACTAAATTAAATTAACTTCATCTCGACTAATAATTTGAATTGTATTCATAGCAACCAATGACATTGTCCCAACGTAAAATCATCATTGGTTACCGCACTTCAGACTAGAGACTTGACATTGAAATTGGCCAATTATTGACTATCCCAAATTTCTAGGGATAATAGATTGTGCTAGTTATGTTTTGAAAATATGATTGGAAATGATGCTTTCTGTTGGAGTGTCCCACTCTACAACTCTAATTAGAGATAGGTTTCATTCCCTATGATAAAATGAAGTACTAGGTGGTCTTCAAGTTTTTCATGTAATTGGTCTCGAAGTCAGTATTAGTCTCTATCTTACTAAGGCCATTGTGCTCCGTTGCTATAGGAATTAGCCTTCTACCCATCATCTTGATGTATTTCTAGTCCCATAAGCCTTCTGGCTTTCTAGACTTCAAAATCGATTTCATTTCATTTGAGTGTATGAATAAATGATGGGTTTTAATCGCAATGAGTATAGAGTTTATGGTACTTAGGGCCGGTTCCCAATTTCCCTCAAACCTGCCCATAAAATGTGACCCCAATTTCAATGACCCATAGTTGAAGCTCCAATTTTTTTTAACAAATCCAATTGTATAGATCTTTGCAGGTTAGAGGTGACTACTCAAAGTCCAAATTTTAAACATTAAAGTTATGTTATGTAGGAGATTATAATAGGAATGTCAATAGTGGTCTTGAGGGGTAGGAGTTTAGAAATTAAATCAAAGGTTGGTTTTTTGATCGAAACTCCACTCAAATCATCTCCAAATGACAAAATGTTACCTTCGTTCAAAGAGGGGCAATATACCTACTCAAATCAACTTACAAATCTTGAAATCATTACTTTGTGATGTTTTGGGAAGCTTTGCAATTTGAGGCAGTGGTGCCACAATTACACACCTTTATGGGTTTACACTCACCAACACAACACATGCATAACTAGAAATTCCAACACTTGATGTATAGGATATGTTGCATTTGATTGTCATGCAATTTTTTCGAATCAAATGGGAATCATTTGCACATAAGGATCAACAAAAAAACATGTTTAGGATATGTTGCCCCTTAATTGTGGAGGTGACAAATGTCAAGCATGCGTTCATGGATTGGTTCCATTGTAAACCAGTTGAGAGCACACACTCATATTTGAATTAATCCAAAAATAACTAACTTTGTTGAATCAAAATCATCCACGTGGCAGGACATAGCAGACATGAACATGAACAAGAGGAATTGTTGAAACGGTCCAAAAATCATCCGAACTAGTATCAAAGGGGTTAGAGCAAACCGGTCGCAACGAGATTATGCCCGGGGCTAGATCACATCTTCATTCACCTGGGCCCCGCCCCTCTCACGCCTCCTTCACTGCTTGGTCTTCCTGCCCACACCCACATGGGAACTTTTCCCGGTGGGAACCAATGTGACAATACCCAGTCACTTAAGCCATTAAGCTCCTTTGGCATGCGAAGGAACTCCATCAATTAACTTGGGAATAATGAAAGTGATGTTAACTTGAATGTTTGTAATTATGACTGGGTATTGTCACATTGGTTCCCAACGGGGAAGAGTTCCCACATAGGTGCGGGCAAGAAGACCAGACAGCGAAGGAGGCGTGGGGCCCAACCGAATGAAGATGTGATCTAGCCCGGGGCCCAAATTATGGTCGAATAGAACATTAGGTTTAAGTTAATGGAAATGGGTCTGTCTACTCTACATTGCGTTTTAACAGATTCCAACTTCAAGTTCCGATTCTAAAGTCAAATTTGATCACATAAGCCTTAACCATCATTACACATGTTGACACAAAAAAATACTATAAATCTTTATTATATAAACTAATTCCACTAAAGCATGAACCGAATTTCAAAAGTCTCCACATGATCCCGGGCCTTGCCAGGTAAGCAGTGCAACCGACACTTACTTAAACAAGAGTGTGTGGATACCGTAAACTATTTTATTCTACCTGAAGGCTTCAAGAAGGCCTCGGTGGGTTTCCTGAAACAACCACGTCTTGTGACTTGTCACTTCCTATTTCTATTCCGATACAGTAGTTCCGATGATTAATATGTATGGGAATCATCATATTTATCTTAAGCGATGCGTTTATAGCTTAAGCGATGCGTTTATAGCTTAAGCGATTCTCCGTGCATTGGTCTCGGATGAGTCGCTTGAGAGCATTGGCTTTCATAAATTAGCTCGTTACTAGCCTAATTGGACAACTACAAGGTTGGTATTCAGAAAACGGTGAAAATAAGCCGATTCGGCCCGTAATTGTGGCTTCAAATTTGTGCAGTATTTTTTTGAGATGCAAGTTTCATAATTTCATTCCATGTAAATAATTAGTTACATTTTTCCAAGGAGGTAAGTACGTTAATCCTCCTATTTGAATAGTTGAGTATCTCTAATTGAAGTATCTGAATATTTGCTTTGTATACGAGTGCACACAAAACAATTAACTCCAATGACACCCAAAAGTGATCGCATGTGTTGTGAAACAACACCTATCCAGCCAATCATTGCATCACACCTATCACTACATCCTTTTTGGGCCATCACTTTAACAATTAACCATTATGGGTCCACACAATAATCATTCTACCCTTAGTCTAGTGCCTCGATAGTGGTCATTCATTGTTTTCGGTTTTCCTACCTCAATAAGCTAAGCGATGAACTCAACATGATGTATTTCCCACTGATGTATAATATTTTGAGGTGGTTGTAAGTAGTTTATCCTTTTTTCCAAATTGATAGTAAAGCAAGTGAGTTGGGCTTGATTCAATTATTTTTCTTAATCGGACACCTATATTTGAGTGGTGGGTAAATAACTATAGATCTAAGCATGGATATATAGAAAGACATGTGATTAAAATGTATGGGACTATGTGCTCAAAAAATTTGAATTGTTCTATGTCCAACAATGGACCTAGGCTTGGTTCAGACAAGTACTTAGACAAAGCGTGAACAATGACACCCCGGCCATTCTTTCATCCCACAAAAAATGCTTCCACATCAACAAACATTGTATGTGATGTCCAATTCACATACAATTCCTCCAATGGAGAAGTTTGGAGGCAGCCCCCCATCCAAGATCCATAACTTCTCCATCTTGTGTGCTAAGGTGGCTACATTAATTGGTGACATGGCATGTTGACAATGTGGATGAACCTTGGGTTTGAAGAACGTATTGGATACAACTATAATTTCAGCCAACGACCTCATACAATCTTTTGTCTAGGTGCTTGTTTGAAACCATGCCTTAATTTGGCATGGGGAGGGGGCTCCAAATCATGTAATTGGAACACACCTTAACTTGTCCGAATGTCTTTGGAGCAAAGCGGGGCGGTTTCGGGAGAATGTAAGGTTGGTTATAAGCAAGTGTTGGGACATAGTTAAGTTGGGTTACTTATGCCCCCTTCCCACCTGACTTTAGCTAAGACGCAAAGTATTTCCTAAAAACCGGGTAAAGCTCCCTCGGTTATAGCGGAGGCATCCGGCTATCCCAATGCACCTACAAGAACTTGCTCTGGAGATTTTCAAGTAGGTTTTAGTTAAGTAGCTTTCACACATGTTCATTGTTTTATCTACCAAGCAATGAATGTTGAGTAGTTTTTGTCCCATCCCCAAATGCCTTACTACTCACCTATCTTACCATCAGTTTTTGTTAATGGAGCTCCTTGTGCCCTCATAGCTAAGACTAAAAAGCAACCAATCACAAGGGCGGGAGGCGACACTTTTAAAGGTCCTATATTCTTGCATCATGTTTAGGTACCGATGGGAGGGTTGGTGCTTGAGGCTTAAAACCTCCACTTTTAAGCCATGCCACATCATTTGCCAACTAGGCTCGGCACTAGATAATGTCAATGGTGTGAAGGCCGGGTTGTTAGAACCAACTTTTAGTCTTAGCTAAAGTCAGGTGGGAAGGGGGCATTATAGGGTTTTATTACAAACCCGTATGCAAATTCGATAATAAAGACTTCATATTTATATTGGGTGGAGTGATGGTTCGAGTGTGGGGGTGGTTTGGACAAAAAGTGGGCATGATTGTGGGAGAAAACAAAGTTGATTTTAAGAAGAATTTAAAAAAAAAATGGAGGTGATTTTGTGCAAGTGTTGAGATGGATTTGGGAACCATTTGTAATGCAAAAGTGTGGGTATGGGAAAGGAATAGAGTAGCTAGGGGTAAGCAACTTCATAAATTTGTAGTATATTAAGTCATATCACGTGCAATTTATCTTACCTTTGTTTTTACCATGTCCAAGCTTGTTGTGCATACCACTAATCCAAATGGAATCCAATAATAGGCTAAATCAGCCAAAGGGTCGGTTTATGCACCCTCTACTATGGCCAGGGTGAAACAACCCGTACATTGGTTCCTTGGAGGCAAGGGTTTAGGCATCCAACAAGGAACGAGTGTATGGGTTGGTTTGCCCAAATCCCTCTACTACCTATTGTGTGACCTTTTCATAGCTCAGTGTCATTGAACTTTGGTACACCCTAAACTCCGTAGTATCAACCTCCATAATGTCACTCACTCTCTAATATCCCGAAACCCTAGGGCATGGATGTGCGTAGTTCAAATCTCACTCCTTAGTGTCACCTTTCTCTCCCTTATATCACGAATTTTGTCATTAATGCAAACCACCAAAGAAGTCAACCCACAACCTTGCATTGCGCCATGTGTCAATATGCGGAGTGTCATAAAATAAAATGCAACGTCGGGCAATCCGACGTGAATTTGAGCCCGTTGGCCCTACCATGCTCAAGAATCCTCTTGGTGCAGGGTGGGGTTTACTACCTACCTTGCGGTGGGTGGGCTCTTGATGCACCGTGTCACCTTCTTATTCTCATTCTTCTTCTTCTTCTTCTTATGCCACTTGTTGAATGTTGGTGCATGCATCCACCACATCGCCCGGGAAGGCGAAGCAGAGTGGACCACACCACACCATTTAATATGTTGCACTTTGTGTTATTCCATAGTGTCACATGCTACACTAATTCACTAGTATCACGCATCCATGTTAACACTACAGAACTCCGTAATATCCCGTGCACTTTGGTTGCCACAGGTGTGATGCTATGGAGTTTAGAGTGTAATTCATAATAATCCACGATTAGCCCTAGAACATTCTAAGATCGATCCTGGTTTCTCCGTACACATTTATTCGCAAATGCACATGAATTTCAACCTCCAGTATAAGCAAGGTAACCATAGTTCAAACAGTGGGAAGTAACCAAATAAGGCCCGTCCGTCCGGCCGTTTACTTTACCACATTTTGAGCAGTGAAAGTTCACCCCCCGGGATGTCGTGACTTTCCATAATCCAACAAATTTCTATTTTCGTGTGAAGTGATTATGTGGACCAATCCACACTCCCCCCCAGCTGTCAGGCTGCTGCGGGACGGGAATATTGTCTCTGTGCTTTGCCCAAACTAGCTGGCTGTTAAGTACATTAGACATGGCATGACTAGAACACGGGAATTAAGGAACGCCCTTTGGATACATAATCTCACTCACACACACCAGCAGCTGCGGATGCGTGGTGTCTACGTGAACTCGGCCATTGCAGAGATGCAAATGCAGTAAACTGTATTATTATCATCTGTACATTGCTTATTTCAGACGTTTTGACTCTGGAAATAGAGTCAGAGACTCCGAATTACTCTAGTGGCGTCAAATTGGAATGAAATTGACCTTCAATATTGTAGGGGAGTTTACGCAGTCGTCACAAATCTCAAACCTCGTATGGCAGCCATACCGGGGGGTTTAGCCGAGGCCCAGCAGGGAGCCCTACATCCAGCCAGTCGGGGCCAAGCAGGGAGCCCTGCATCCAGCCAGTCGGGGCCCAACAGGGAGCCTTGCATCCAGCCAGTCGGGGCCCAACAGGGAGCCTTGCATCCAGCCAGTTGGGGCCCAACAGGGAGCCTTGCATCTAGCCAGTCGGGGCCTAGCAGGGAGCCTTGCATCCAACCAATTGAGGCCCAACAGGGAGCATTGCATCTAGCCAGTCGGGGCCCAGCAGAAAACCCTACATCCAGCCAGTCGGGCCCCAACAGGGAGCTCTGCATCTAGCCAGTCGGGGCCTAGCAGGGAGCTTTGCATCCAATCAGTTGGGGCCCTTTGGGACGTTGTCCCATCTACCTTGGACAGGTGGCCCCAGCTCCAAGGGGGGGATGTACTGGCCGGGCTGGCTGGACACCCCAATGTGGCCCCCATATCACACACCCTTCAGAAATACACTATGGGCGAGGGCCATGACAATATATTGTGAGGGCCCTTGAAACTCATCCGAAAGCCGTACAAGGAAGATCCAAAATTGAATTTTGTGTGGTCATGGCCCTTCAAAGTGTGGAGTAAAGACATACAATATTGGGTTATCAGCCAAATGTTATTTCATCATTGTCCTATTCATGTGGGCCGTTCCACACAAATTTAGTTATAATAAATCAAGGGGTGTTTGTGAAAATATGAAATGCCATGGTTTCCCAATTTTGTGTTAGATTCACCTCTTTGACATCTTGTTCGCACACGTAATTTTTTGTTGTTATTGTTATAGTTGGAGTATGGCCATCCAATTGTAATGGTGTTCTCGCATACCAATTATTTGCACTATTGTTATTGTAACGAAAAGTCTTTGGTCCTACATGCAAATCAATCAAGGTTCTTCCTTTTATGCAAGTTCTTTTGAACGTTCCCATTCTAGTGTGGGGAAAATCCATAAAAGAACAATGGGAACATGTTCACAACATAAAGGTGAATCCTTCAACTTTCCCAACCCTTATGCTAGAGTGATGGGAGCCAATCATATGACACTGAAATTGCCGTAGGAACGTCATAACGGCACTTGAAATTGCATTGTCAAGGTGGATGACAACTCAGGTGCCACGGCAAAGTAAAGTTCTTCTTCGTCCTACTTTGCTTCTCTCTTGTCCTTTCAACATGGCAAAGTTTGTCCTATTACTACTGCACCGGCAAAGTGTTATGTGTGTGGACAAGGCATGAGGTGGGCTTAACACAAAATCCGGTCGACCATTAAACATTACCAATTGCATGCCATGTAAGAATCCATGTAGGTGTTTTCATCCATTCAAACTTCCTTGGTTCCTAGGTCCTCAAGCTCTAGTGTGAAGTAAAGTGAGACGGCCTCGTTCTTTTCCACCAACTTGAGATTTAGATTTCAATGATCATGACTCACAAGCCCTCCAGCTTGGAGAGAGGGAATTATTGCATACAAACAAATATCTCATCCATCCAACATAGAAACTTGACCCCCTGTAAGTTTGTGACCAATTCACCTCGGTTGATTTGGACTATATTAGTTATGGGTCTCAAAGCTAATGATGGTGTAAAAAAACCTAAAATAATTCCATTTGAAGTACATGCTATTTCAAGACTTGTTAAGTTAGATGGATGAGAGGTACACTTGTATTAGATGATCCCCTTAGTATAAAGTGACCTTAAAAATGGTTCAATCCTTTTTACAAGACTAAGTATATTACCATTGTGGGTTTAAGTTACTACACTAAATATTGTATACAATATCATACGGTATTTGATGTCATTGTGGTAACTTTTCTAATGACACTTTTTATGAACAAGTTCACATGTACTCTCATCCAACTTACTTTTAGTTCATCCAAATGCCCATTGTTGAAACAAAGTTTGGTATATTCTGCATCCCAACATTTCTTTAATGGCATTTCATCACGAATGGTTGAAATTTGGATGAAAAGCCACTTAGTAAGTGACAATAATTGCAACATTGTAAATATATAATATCTATATATTTTTTACAAATAATGTTAGGTTACATTTAGTGTCGGTGACACTACACGGCGGTCTACAATTTGTATCGAGGTTGACAGTTAGAATTGGTGACACTAAATCCCAATATTTAGTTGTGGTGATGAGTGACCCGAGTATGCAAGTGAATAAGTTATGGTATCCTAGCCTATGACCGAGAGCTACACATTGGTGAATTTTCACAATGACCTCTTCTATGGTAATGAACGATTTAAAATTTTTCATGCAAGGTAAAATGAAATATTTGTCTATTTAAAATTAATTTTGAATTAAATATGATTTTTTAAAGATGTTCCCTAGGGTATCTTATGATAGACCTAAAGAAGTTTGACGTCAATGCTAATACAACTTATGAGCATTCTATAATTATCTTTTATGAACATGTTCGAGAACCGTGGACTGACTTTGACCTTACTATGTCAAGAGACATCCTAAACGAACAACTAATCTCATCCAACACGTTGTGGCAAGGTCTCATGTGCCTTGAACCGAGACCTATGGGCCTTGAACCGAGACCTATGTGCCTTGAACCGAGACCTCCTCCTCCTTCTTCCTCCTTCCCCCTCTCTCTCCTCCCCTCTCTCTCTCTCTCCCTCCACGTCATTAAATGCATTAATGTGAGGTTAGTTGAGCTAGGGACATGTCATCCACCTAGGGAACATTATTTCTAATTTGTTCCCTAGAGCTCGGTTTAAGGTCACATATCGGTAATAGGCTAGGATACCATAGATCCGGTTCATATGGGGTCCCAAGTCCTAAGCCCAAGTATGACACGGACGCCTACATGACAAACACTTTCTGGAGGCGAAACTTTGAACTTGTGTTGAGAGTTGGGTGAAGCAAAGAGCTAAACCAAGCTGTCAACACCAATCCCACAAATACTTTTGCATAGAATAATCAAGCTCTAATGTTGACGATAGTTTAACCCTATTTTAATGGAAATCCCTCGAGGCTCAAAAGGTAGGACTTTGCCTTCATGTTGGGACTCGCTAGCATGAGTGGGACTTGAGACTTGGGACTCGTGTGAACCGGCCCTTAGTCATTCTCTCCCATGGGTGCATTTAAGCTTCTTTGACTAAGTTATAAAGTCACAGGGTCGAGGTGCCCTTCTTAATAGCATGACACTTCTAAAGGCAAGAATCTTTGGCCACCCAATGGTTGTAAGCACGCTACTGGCTTAGGATGGCGAGCATCTTTGCGATAAAAGCCATACTTTCATAAGTTTATTTTGTTTTTCGTCTTGGATGGGTTGAAACTTTGTTGTGTCATTTGGCAGTAGCTGTCATTACCATCAACATGCTCGAGTTCGTCCACCTCCACGAGCTCAGCCCATAAACGTATACGTGGGCTACTTCACACACGAGACTGAAGACCCGTGACAATTGCATTCTAAGGGCCACTTCACACACGAGACTGAGAGCCCGTGACTGTTACACTTCAAGCACTCTCATTGGTGGAAAAGGCGGAGACTGTCCAAGTTCGTTTCACACTACACTGGAGGGACCGATGGAGTATGTGAATGCAAGATGGATGTAAAGTCTACATGGATTCCTACATGGCATCGAATGGATCATGTTTCATGGTCACTTGGACTATCTTCAAAAACAACCTCTTGGAGGTAGGCCTAACACAAAATTGGGAGGCCATGGCACTCCAAGCGTTCACAATCGTTGACTTATTCTATTCTATCAGGTGTGAGGACCCGCATGAATAGAAATTCATTGAAATAGCATTTGGTGGAGTGCCCGGTCACATATGACTTCACACTACACTTGAGGATATGTGACCACACTATGTGATTTTGGAGGTGTCTTGGGACGGCCTTTGGACGCTTTCTTTTGGGCTCTCACAATTTCATGGTCACGGCTCTTGGCTCGTCTGTGAAGTGGCCCTAAGATCTCTCAGTGGTCGAAAAAGCTGAGATCGTCCAAGTTCGCTTCACACTAGATGGCGAGGGCCTAAGGGTCCAAAGAAATTATCATGGACGAAAAGTCTACATGGAGGATTATAAATAACGTTTCATGGTATGCTAAAATTTGCGCCAGGCATGTTCTCAAAAGTTAGGCATGACGCAAATTATGGCAGACTGTGTCAGTGGTACAACCTTTGGATGAGAATTAACGCCCCTCACAATTACATGGTCATGGTCTTTTGCTTGTGTGTGAAGTGGCCCCAAGGCCCTAGTGTGGGCACTTCCAACTCCACTCACAATGTTGGTTGTTGGGTCGCATTGGGAACAATCTCATCTAATTAGCAATCACAAATCACATGGATCGCGAGGTCAAGTATGAAAATCAGAGTTGAGAAGATCAAAGTGAAGATTCTATTTTCCTTAAGTGATATCACATAGGCTCGTTGGGGGAGATGCTCACATCGCGTATGAGCTCCACTTAGTCTATATACATATATATTGCTTGGATCTTTGCTTGTGCCCTTTCTCCCAACTTCTCTCCTAACTTGGGCTTCAAACCATCGAGGAGTTTTGTGAGGTATGTATATATATTTTTTGTTGATGGAGAATCATCATGCGGTGCAACATAACATTACACAAACCTACACCCAAGGCTCCCTTTCTAATAGGGGCTTGAGATAGGCCCAACTTCCAAGGTTGTTACCCTCCGGAGATTCCGTCTATGTAGGATAAGCCTCGAAAAGTCGGCCGACATGACCAACATGTTATGATCCATGCTTAATGCGACACGAGACCCTCACATGTCCTATAGTTTGTTAACAATTTTGGTAACCCCACCCGAATTTAGCAAGTTGCCGGCAAATAATGGCATGTTGCGTACAATCCCCAGGCTAAGTATTGTTCATTTTGTAAGGCAATCCCAATATAAGAAGGGCATAATTCCCGACCCCAGGATGTATTGACCTTTAACTAAACAACGTTTTGGAAAAGAAAGGAAAAGGGTCGTCCGATTAAGAAAGAGTGACCGCATAAGATCCACGTACGTTTTAAGTCAACATAATAGACAACGAGGCACTCGACCACAAACTGCGTGACCGTACACGATCCGAGTCACGAACTTACGACACAACCGACAAAATTACACGAGGAGACTTTCTTTAGTTCGAGTGAACACCTACTTACTTTTATTGAAGTTGTTCAAGGTTGACGTTTTCTCGATTCGAGATGGTTTTGGTAACAACCCCGGTGGCACTCCGACTCCGGCTCGAGTGGCCTGGGGACGCAAATATATATATATATATATATATGAGCTTATATAAAGACGGGGATGTGTATATATAAAGATGGGCCGGAGTGATTGCAGAAATGGTGACACCTACAAAGCAGCGGCCACAGTCTTAGTTTAGTCAAGGCATTGAAGGGAACAGGTGCAACACACACAAACTCCCCTTTATTATTAGTCATCTACTTATTGATGTAAGAAGTGATAAGTAAGTGTACAATATACGATCCGGCCACTGCCCTGTTCAAGTTCGAGCTTCCTACTACCGGACCACAGCCACCAGTTATTGTGCCTGGTTTAGTTATGGAGAGAGAGAGGAAATTGTGTTGCATATGAGCCTCGTACCTCACGCTCATCCAACATAAAAGCCCTGAAACAGTATGCAGTCTGTAGGCTGCTTTTTGTTTAAGAAGTTGATTTGACATCGGAATCGACTTTAAAGATCCCGGATTAGTGTAGGCGAAGTCATTTGAGAGGAACTGCAGCCACAAACCTATAGAATGTCGGAGTTTTTTTTTTAATGTTGGATGGATGATACGTTTGTATGCAGTAATTCCCTCTCTCCTTGGTTTAGCCTAATGTCCGACCAGATTTTTGTGCATAATTGGTCATAATGCTACACTAATATATGATATTTAGTGTCGTATGGTATGTTATGTCACTATGGCAACTTTTTGGATGACGCTTCTTATGAATAAGCGAACAAATAGTGTCATGGATGGTACGGATGAGTTCATCCGTTGGCCAAAACCCTGCCTTCTCTTGTCATCAACTTGTGATGAAATATTGTCATGGATGATTGAAATCTGGATGAGAAACCACTTGGTAAGTGACAGTAATTGCAACACTGTAAATCTAGAATACTCCCCAATTTTTTTTACAAGGAATGACAAATAACATTAGGTTAACATTCGGTGTTGGTGACACTACACTGTGGTTTACAAGTTAATATTGAGCAAGACAATCAGAGTTGGTGACACTAAATATCACACGTACTGTAGTGTTCCCGGGTCCAACTGGTGACATGTTGTGGCCTTTTGAGTTTTGTTTCGGTTTTGGGGTATATTCCACCGATTCCTCTAAAACGATTGGTAAATTTTCGGAAGTCTGTTTTTTGTTTTTTGTTTTTGAGACAGAAGACCGACATGCCAACGCCAAAGCACATGAGGCAGTTGACCACTTGGCAAGTTTCCGTCAAGTAGAGAGGAGATTTCACAGCCGGGAATCGAACCGCCAACCTCTTCCTTAAGAATTTTCGGAAGTCTTGGACTTGAACCGGTTATTTCTATGAACTCCACCGGTTCAACCGGTGTAACTGCACCGGCGGTCGGTTTCTCCCTGTTCCTTGGTTTAGCCTCGTGGTTTAACTGGGGTTAAGTTAGCTTGTTACACACATAAGCCTATACTTACACACACAGCCAGCTTCCACTGAGTTCTTCAGTAGTCCAGTCCACTCCAGTCCAGTCTTAGTTCAGTAAGTAGCTTCGTAGTCCTGGTGCCTTGAAGGCCCCCCAGTTGCTGTTATCCCCTCCCATTTCACCCTTTCTTGGCACCTTTCAACTTTCAACTCTGCCTGCTTCTTCGCCACCCAGATCGCTTCCGTTACTCCAGGCATTGCATTAGCAATAGCACCACCAGCTATGCAAGGCTGTGTGCTTCCAGGCTCACAGTAGCTCTGTGGAGTGTCTTCTTCTTCTTCTTCTCCTTCTTCTTCTTCTTCGTTCTTCTTATGTCACTTGGTGTTGTTGGTGCATGGATCTGCCACATTGCCCGGGAAGGCTTAGTGGGAGGTTTATTGCAGGTGGTTGGGTTGGGTTGGGACTCTTTGGTGGTGGTGGTGCCAGTGTGTCTCCTTCTTGGAGTGGCTTGGGTTGGGATAGTTGGGATCTGAGCATGATGATGCACCAGTTCAGCAGAGGCCGAGGGTGTGTGTTATAGGTTTTACATTTGGTGGTGGTGGTGGAGGATCCAATCTCTGCCCTAAAGGTGGGAGTTTGAGCACTTCCAGCTCTTTAAAAACCTCTACGACCGCATCAGGTATATCTCCGAAGAACCTTCGGAATCGTCAACACGGGTGGCTTGCTTTGAGAGGAAATGTGGTGTAATTTTCTGGGGCCGATCCAGTGTTTGAGGCAGAAGTGGAGTGGTGTGTAGTGGAGGATTTTAGTGTGCATTGCAAGGGGCTAAACCATGACGAGGTCTGCAAGCAACTCGCAGCATTACGTTCCCAAATTGTCTTTTTTGTCACGTGCCCATTTGTCGAAGGTGTCGTTGTTTAGTGTGCCATTGGTTGAGTCTTCGTCGGAGGACTTTGTGAGTGTCCACAGGGTTGTTTTTATAGAGAATTGCCCAGATGGACAAAACACTACTAACTGCCTCTGATCGTGTTTGTCAACCTCCTCTGCGAGGAGGTGTTTTAGCCGAGAAGAATTGCAATCTACAAACCTGTCTGGAACACCTTTTATGAAAATTGATGTGAGAAAGGCCTTCTGAGCAATTTTGAGGCACATCTGTATGTATACGTATCTGAGCGTATACTCACAATGTGTGTGTGTGTATGTATTACAGATGTAGCTTGAAGAATGGCATGTACTTGAGATTCTCTCCTCCCCCCCTAAGCACATAGTTTGAGCCACTTTCTGTCTGCAGACAGACTCGCCGTGGAAGTGTATTATTATCGAAGAGACATCTTTCCTTTGACAACCACCATGACCGCAGTTCTTCCTGTTTGGAGCCACCCTGGGATATACTCACTGGACCAAAGTGAACCCAAAGATCACTGCATCAACACCTTGCACTACATCTCAGACACAGATGGGGAGGGTTACAGGGGCAATCCTGCCTCTCCTCACATTCTGGTGGGCTCCCATCACCATGGTGAGAGCAGTAGAAGCATGTCCAGAAGAGAACCAGAATTGGTGAGCTCAACAGGCCCTCAATATAGCATCACCCGGGGGCGGTGGGGTGAGGGTTATAGGAGCAGGAATGGAAGCAGGAATAATAGTATGAGCAACAATGAGAATGCAAGAGAGAGAGCTCAGTTGTCTCTGGTGGCCATGCTTCTGGCAACTGTGAGGAAATCTTTGATAACTCCTTGCCGAGCCCCTGAGGAGGTTGATGAATGTCCTCTTGACATTGGGTGGCCAACTGATGTTGAACATGTGGCCCACGTCACCTTCGATCGGTGTAATGGCTTCCTGGGGTTGCCTCAGGAGTTCGCTACCGAAGTTCCCAGCCGCGCGCCCAGTGCCAGGTAATTTAAATTCTTCTTTGTTAATTGCAACTGCTGTACAATTTTTTGAAAGGTTTTTGCAAATGCAAAAACTAACAGTTCTTTTGTCAAGGATCCTGCAAATTGCCTTCTGGTCGAGATCGTGGTGCTCTTTGTTTTCAATGGAAGGCCCATGTTTGAAGCTTGCAAACTCATAGAGAGTGTCTGATTGTGATGGTATACATGACTTGAAGTCTTCTTAGATGCAAGTGCATTTAAATGTTTGCAAGGTTTTTGCAAATGCAATAACAAAAGTTTACCCAGGATCTTGCAAAATTGCTGTCTGCTCGAGATTTTGGTGCTGTTTCTCAATGGAAGGCCAATGTTTGAAGCTATATATCTGAGCTGACTTAGACTTCCAACTTCATAGAGAGTATCTGAATGTTTTGAATATCATGCAAATCATTTGAAGTCTTAGATGCAAATTAGTCGAATGTTTCAGAGGATCTTGCAAATGCTGGAAAAGTTTGCCAAGGATCTTGGTCTGCTCGAGATTGTGCTGTTGTTTCTGATCTTTTGAAGGCCAATGTTTGAAGCTTTTATCTTAGCTGACTTGGACTTGCAAACTCAGAGAGTCTCTGAATGTGATGGTATATGTCACTTGATGCAGGTCTAGTTAGATGCAAATGCAGTAACACAAAGTTTGCCAAGGATCTTGCAAATTTCTGTATTCTCGAGATTTTGCAATTGGGAGGCCAATGTTTAGAGCTTTTTATCCGGGCTGACTCGGATTTTCAACTTAGAGAGTTTCTGAATATATTGATTGTCATGATACACCATTTGAGGTTTTCCATCTTTTCTATGTGTTGATTGCTTTCCACTTCCAACTAAGGAGCATGCCTGTCCGTCATTTCAAATTTCCCCCAGTAAATCTCAGTACAGGGATGTGTCTGTTATTAGATACATGCATCATGTCCAATGCTTCTATGGTAGCTGAGACAGTTATCTTCTTATTTCAATTTTAATTGTGTCAACACTATCTCCACAAAAGCGTTAATTGATGGTGATTATTTGAGAGAGGGTGTCAATTTTTGTGGTGCCTTGTGGGTTACCATCACTGTAAATATGTGCTGGACAGAGTTCCAAACGGATTAGGAATCAATTCTTTTGTAATTTTGAACCTTCAGATCTGTATTCTCGGACTCCATAGTTTTTTAAGGGGTGTCCTATCTTGGGAAATGAGAATATTCTCCTGAAAGTACATTTCTGCACTTTCACAATTAGCTTCTTTCACTTTCACCTTTCTATTTCAGTACTATTTCCGAAAGTGATGAGTTGTGTAACTGGGACGTACATCTTTTTACATATTCAACAGACCCTTTAAAAATCCATAGAGGGCATCTTACCTGAATCTCTGGAATCCTCGTTTTTGTTGTTAATGTAAATAGAATTTTCATGCATCCTTGATATAATGTAATCAAGATTCAGGAAAGCACTTTAATGTGACATTAGAGACCTGATCGAATGTAAATGTTTTGTGATGGCGTCTACAGCCAGAGTGTGTTCGGTGTCTCAGCTGAGTCAATGCAGTGCTCAAATGATCGGAATGGCAACAATGTTCCCACCATCCTTCTTTTGATGCAAGAGAGATTATATCATCAAGGAGGCCTCAAGGTTCGTTGTCCTTCCAAAGATGCTCCTTTGCATTCCCTATGTACCTACCTACCTCATTGCTTTTAATTATGTGCTATGTGTATAATTGTGTTAATGTGAAAGTTGATTCCTTCTGGCAGGCTGAGGGCATCTTCAGAATCAATGCAGAGAACAGTCATCATGAACATGTGCGGGACCAACTGAACAAAGGCATTGTGCCCATGGATATTGATCTGCATTGTCTTGCCAGCCTTATCAAGGTAATAAAGTTGTGTAGAGAAATAGGTTGTCTGGTTTCTTGCATGTTCTAAAACTGCCAACTTGTAAAAGGTAGATTAGCTTAGTACGGTTACTGCTAGGAGATTTGGCCTTTTCTGATGTGCAAAAAATTCTAAAAATAAATTCAATCGATAGCAAATCTTGTAGGAATACAATGCCATAAGAATAAAACCAAGGTGGCAAAATGACAATTTGTAATGAATTTTTAAAGAGCAGATATTAATCTTTGTTAAGCAGTTAGTGTTGAGCTTTGGCTTTTTGGTATCTCAACCAATGAGCTGTTGTATTCGTCCTTAAGAGTAATGTTAGTAGTGTGTTTGTTATAGGAGAATATCAAGCCATTTTATACTCACAAGTAGGTGGTCAAAAAGGACATGTCTACATTAGATCTGGTTATTTGTCCGTCTGGTATATTGTATCTGCTCAGTATATATTGTGGTTTACTACAGGCGTGGTTCAGGGAGCTTCCGGAAGGAATTTTGGATGCCTTGAGTCCAGAGCAAGTACTGGAATGCCACACTGAAGAAGAAAGTGTGGCCCTGGTGAAGCTTCTACCTTCCACGCAAGCAGCACTACTTGACTGGGCCATCAATCTGATGGCTGATGTGGTTGAGGAAGAAGCTTTCAATAAAATGAACGCTCGCAATGTTGCCATGGTCTTTGCCCCTAACATGACCCAGGTAATACATTCTTCATATACTCGTATATTTGGGCCTTCTGTGATCACTCTTCTGAATTGCACACCTGTATTTGGTGCCTATATGGCAAGGCTTGTAGTGAACAGTGAACACTAAAAAGAGATGTGTTACATTGAGGTTGGACTATGTGCTCAAAATGTAGACATCATCCTTGATTCAATAGCTAACACATTTAAGAGGGCCTGGGTGATCAACTCGAGTGAGAATCTTGACTTCGACCTCTGGTAACTTTTGCATCTTAACTTCAATTCTAAAACTTGAAATGGCAACCTTTGCAATTCATTGCAATCGCTAACTGGATGACATGATTCCCTATCCGACCTGACGGCCAAAATTGTCTGTAGTTGCCAACAGGCTGTCCTGGTTACTGATTCTCATGTTGACGTTCTTGAATCAATTGGAGTGGAATACTTCTTTATTCGTGGTTGGTTGGTTGACTAATTATTTAATAGGTGTTTTACATGTGGTCTAGTTCTGGATACTGGCCTCTTGTTGATTTTCTTAATTATATTAGAGTGCAACCTATCTTGATTCTTGGTCAGCAGACTAAATAGCTATTTGTGACTTTATGTATCTCCAGGTAGCGGATCCTTTGATAGCTCTTTTACATGCCGTCCAAGTGATGAACCTTTTGAAGAGGCTGGTGCTCCGGACACTCAAGGACCGGGAAGAAGCGACGCTCGAACAACCACAAGGGGTACCAGCTCCCGAGGCATCGGAAGGTGATGAGCCGGATAGTGATTGCAACAATGTCATGATCAACGAACAACGGAGGCAGAGCTCTGCACAGCAAGAGGACATGTCGGTAGAGTATGATCATCATCAGTCTCCACACCAAATGACTCTCCACACCACCACCCCAACGAAGATGAGTGCCAAATTGGAAACCAAGAGTGGAAGAATGATGGTGAACACCATTGAGCACAATGAAAGGGTGGAGGCGCGGTAGTGGTAGTGGACTGGTGAGGTTTTCTTTGTATTACTATGGAAGAAGAAGAAGAGGGTTAACTTAGGTGGTAGTGAGGAGCCGGGTGAGGTAGTGTGAGGAGATGGTCAGCAGTTAGGGGTGTCAGAGGGGTGTGTGAGGAATTAGGAATCAGGTAGCAATTAGGGAGCTTTAGGGGTGTGTGAGGACATTAGACAGTCAGCAATTTTTGGATTGAGAGGGGGTAGGGGGTAAGCGCATTATGCCTTTAATCAGCGTGTAATGTCACCACCTGGACAATTGGTTGCCCATTGGGATGAGGTGTGGAACTAATCTGGAAAATGATGGAATGTTCATTTTACATGATTTTTTAACAAAAGCCGATTGTTGATCATCACATCGCGTTTACATCATTACATTTCCATATTCTGTTGCACCGACCTCACTACATGGGAAATGTTGTAAATTGCTAGAGAATGTACTGTTTAAGCACACAATTCCAATTCCTAAGTATTCCTAGCGATTGCATTTTCCTAATACCTAAATTACAAATATCCGGTGGTGGACTGTCAAAAGAATCCATTGAGATACCTAGAGATGTTTATGGCACTTTTGTTCTTACGATGTAGGTTTACTTTGTTAGCAGCTTCTTTCAGAGGATACTGCACTCACTAGTCTAGGAATTAGCACGTTTCACACCATCTTGATGTACTTTTAGTCTTTTGGCTTCCCCGGCTTCAACATTAATTTCATTTCGGTATACTTAACCATATCTTATATAAACCATTCTAGGTTTACCTGTAAACAAAAGTGCATACTTTGACCACCTGCAAATTTTTCACCTCAACTTCAAGAGTGAAACTTGACTTTACAATCTGTATGATTCGCAATTGCTAACTGGAGTATACGATCCAACAGTCAAAATTGGATGTGCAAGTAGACGTTCCATCAAAAGGAGGCATGCCTTGAAACAATTTGTATGTATGTGTGTATATATGTTGAGAAATACCTATTCCATTGTAAGGTAGACGAGCCTACTACAGTTAGTTCCAAGCAGTTTGGCTCTTCTGATGTGCAATAAATTCCTACAATGAACCCGAGCAAACTATCAATCCAATACCATCCGAATGAGATGAAGCAATGACGAATGCCAATTTGGGATGGATTTCAAAGAACATAGATGCAGTCATCTTAGGTGTTCATATAGAGGCCACAAAATTATTGGTGTTGAGCAGTGTTAGCATTGACTTTTTGGCTACTTTAACCAATGCGCCATAGTATTGATTCTTACAATAATACCAAATCATTCAACACACAAAAGTAGACAATTGAATAAGACATCATATCAGAACATTATCTGTTTGTGGTGCTGAAATTGCAATATGTCATGCAACAAAGTACCAACATTGGTCAACTCCTCTCTTCAATTGCAGACCTTGCAAACGGTTACATAAAACATATGAATATGATTGGGAACTTGTGTTGTGTCCAGCATTACGAAACTTTGGTTCCTGTCAACATAATTCTAGCTGTACCAGCAGAGATGTCATTTGAGAATGAGAATCTGCCTCAATATGCAGGGTGCCACTAGAGGGCAACACCCATTGGTTTCATTGACTAGGGGACGCCTCCTGTTTCGCATCTATCAGCAGCTCAATCCTCTGCACAAACAAAGTATAGATGATAAGCCACACACATCAAACCATTTAGTATGAACATCTTTCAGCTATATCAATGTGAAGGATTTTGCTCAATGCAACCAACTATTATTCTATATATATGTATATATAGTACAACAACCAATAGGAGAATTCAAGGTCAACTTAACTATGTTTCTGAGCAAGAAAGAAAGTAAGAAAAACATCAATTCTGAACAAGAAATTGGTGTCACAGAAGATTGAATTGATAAACATGAAACCATAAGAACAATTTCAATACCTTCAAAGATGACTCCAGTCCTTCTAATTTCCTCATAATTGAGCTCCGGGAAGTTCCAAAATTTTGCTCTCCTTGCTGCAAGGTGTTTGGATATGTCATCTGTATCATCAACAAGAATGTTTATATATACAGAGATTAATCGACTAATCACGATCTGCCTCAGCAATAATGCAGGATACAAATTATCAAGTCTTCAAATGCTCTTTTCTTGAAGAAAATTAAACACACCTGCCATGTGACACCTTGTTGCCAGGACCATGGCCGTGACACGCTGGTTGGTTGCATTTGGCTGGATTCACCATTCATGATTGTGCTTTCTACCCCATTTGATGTATTTCCCTGCCTAAGTTTTGCCGAGGCCATTAAAACTACCTGCCACAGACACAGGACTCCAAGCACATACCTTCAAACACACCATACTAGGTATTTCCTTGAAATTTCCACATGGCTATAATGCTTCTGCTTAGGTATTTTAAGTCCATTTTTGAAGTATCTTGGGTCATGCAACTTGGCTTGTTGGGAGAATCGTTACAATGCCAAATGAATTCAATACTGAGTACATATGCTCACATTTTCCTTCCCATTCTTACAAGGTAAACGACAATTGTCTCCAATTCAGAGTGAAGATCACCTGTTTGAAATGTCGAGGATTGACTACTCCTTGTATACGCATCTCATTTCCAGGAGCAGGCCACCCAAGTTTAGCATTCTCGACACGAATTGTTGAAACTCCAAAACATGATTGCAAGCAACCTGTACATGCCTCACATATTTACACAAAGCTCCAATGTAGCCGACCCTTGGATAGTCGAGTAAGCAGACTACTTGAAGAATGATACAAAATAAGTTAACCACACAAGTGAATTGGGATCCATACATGTCAGTCAAAATTGCTTGACTTGGGTTGTTTGAGGAATGCCATAGATATAACAGTACTTTAACTTACAGAAGCAACATCAAGCATTTCCTTTCTGATGATTTTTCTTTCTACTATTGGGGTTAGACTGACCTTCTTCAATTGCCATATCTGTTACCAAATGCAACAGCACGTGCTTCTCTCTTACAGACACCCCACAGCAAGGGAGAAAAACAGGTCGCCTTACCTGACCAATACCACAAGGAGAATATACAATCTCTTCAGAAAGAGACAAAGGTGGAGCACAAAACAAAAATTGCATCTCCACTAAGAAAATAGAGAGACAACACAGCAAAAAGCATCTGAAAGGATTTGGCAGTGCAAAAGGTGATGACTATGGAACACATTTTCATTCTGCGAGGACAATGCGTGCATGATATCCTACCTTCCCACTGACTCCCATCTAGAGGCAAATAATTTTTACATTACCTAGTTGCCCCTGCTGAGCAAGCAGAGCTAGACATGTTCAATGAGAAGGATTACACAATAAAAATTACAAAAACAACATGAAAGGCAGCAGTCAACCTTGTACACAACAGCTTGGGTGGTTACATAAAGCTCACGGTTCTGAATATCTTTTCGCACTATGTATCGTCGCACTGGAACATAAAGCAGCAGTAGCAGGCCCACCCCATATACTAATATGAATAAACATGAGATTAAACACCACTGAACTGTGTCATAATTCACGTGTGCATTCTCAAGCTCCTGAAATGACGCCCTGCACACAACATCACATTGCACATTTAAATATACTGCGTTTTGCATTGTGAAGCCTGCAATTTTAGGATGAGGGTTTCCCCAGGAAATGGGTATGGTGAGTGAACTAGCTGGTACAGACCTATCAGGGATCAAAAATACATACTGAGAACCTGTGAGTTCTCTCGGGAGTAGGTATCTTCGTTCCCCGACTGGCAACCTATAGCCCTGAACATTCACACAAAACCTCAACTTTGTTTACAGGATTCTCGCACCCAAGATGTCAGTTCCTGCAAGCCCATCAACAATTTCATCCAAATTACATCACACCTTATCAAAGTATAGATTGCTCCCACCGGGTAAGTAAACCCTTCAATTTCAAGATAAGGATTTACCCAGGCAATAGCTATGGTGGGCGAACCAACTGTTACTGTGAACTTATTAGCGCTCCAAATGGATATGGTTCTCTTGGGAGTGGGTCTCTTCAGTCCTGGGAAGGGATGCTATAACTCAAATTCCTTCACCAAAACCTCAAATTTTCTTCCACATCTCCACCACATTTTTGCCCAAAGTGATTGCTTTTCATGCCAATCAACAACTCCACAACATTTTTGCTCAAAGTTAATTGATTGCTCCCACCGGGTAAGGATCAAGATGTTCAATAAAGAGCTCACCGGTAAATGACTCTTGCCCTATCGTCCGACTCCTCGTCCTCGTGGGCCACCGGATTCGCAAGCAACTGGGCTTCAATGTAGTCACCGGCTTCCAACATGCAGTCATCGATTGACCCCATAGACTACCACCACTTGCACCTCTGCCACCGCCAAAATAACAAAAAGGGAAAAAAATCTAGTAAGTAAAACTTCTTGCAACGAGAGATGGATCTCCTCACATTCAAAAACAAAATTGAGATCCACCAGGAGCCTCTAAATTATGCCTTGGCACCCAACCTTGTGGTGATCCGATTCAAAGGCGAGGGAGGGTACGTAACCAGCACCGAGTAGGCAGTTTAAATCTGAGCCTTATGTTTGGGTACCAAGAATGTTTGTGGTTGTTTTAAGCCCTTTGACAACATTCGAGATCAAACAAAAGTAGGAGGCATAAAAAACCTCGTACTCACAAAACCCAACACCCAACTCACTTGTAGGGTTGCACAATGCAGACTCAATCAATCTGTTGCCGGAGACAGAAGAGACCAACTTGTGTTCTCACAAGCCATCACCTCCTTCCCATCGCCGCCCCCCCACAAGTCCTTCTAATCTGATCCAACTTAAAAGTTACTGGATCAGTCAATCCTTAGGATCTCCCGCTTGCCAGAGGAAGCCTAAACCTACAAGATGCCGCCGACTGCTACTTACTTACGTTGTAAGTACTTCGTTTGTTAGCCCAAATGATCTGACAGTAGCCCAACCAACAAATTCATGTAATTAACTTACGGATATACAGAAGAGAATGGAATATTGTTGAGCGCATGCTACTGCTGATGAGAAGTGATGTTAAGGTTGTAACTTCTTAAAGTTAACTACACTGAACATGTGTTTCAGGTCCCACATGTTAGGCTGTTACTGCAATATAGATGCTACACATGTAATCTCTGCGAGCCAGTAACTTCGAAGTTAGTAAAAGCTCACCTTGGGCACAAGGCTCAAGAGTCAAGAGTCTGCGAGCCACCCGCGGTAGGTTCAGTGAAGATCCTGGACAAGAGTTTTGCGACGAGTGCAATTGCACCCGGACAAGGCAAACTAAGGAAGGGGAGTTTGAAGGTTTTTGAATATTCATCCATCCACTCCTGTTTTTCATCCATGTCCATCCACATTCCTGCTTTTAGAATCCAGCCTGTTGCAAGTGCTATGTAATAGGTGATGCATAGTGCCCTTATTCCCCATAATGTCCCCCCGAATGCATTACCGGACGTAAAGAATAAGTCCAGATTTCGATGGCTGTGATTTGCTTGGTTGTTCGAAATCTACGGATGTAGATGCTTGGTGGTTGGGAGGGTATTACGAGAAAACGTAATGCATTGCTAGCATTTTGTAATGCCCTGCCCGGAAACGTAATGCACTTCCCATTACCCAAAGTTTAATTCCAAGATATAAGGGTATGTCCAATTGCACACATAAATTTGGATTGGGTCTTTACATAAAGCTACTAGTGATAGCTCATGGGTAGCCCATGGCGGATGCCGGCTTGGTGACTATATCATTCAAAAAATATATATTGGAATTTAACGACAATACAATGGATTTCATTAATCATAATTCTTGAATTAGTTTAAGAAATCAAAGAAAATGGCAGCGATTTGGCTACTGCATTCCATAACTCTAGGAAATTAGATTTTTATTTAAACAATATCTTGATGTACTTCTAGTCCCAAAAGCGTCCTGGCTTCCTGGACTATAATATCAATGTCAGTTCATTTCATTGAGAGGACCTATGTATTTACTTAAAGAATCTACAAAGATGCACTTCTGACAACCATAATTAAATAAGAAGAGGTCTGATTTTTCATCCGATTTTTGCAGATGCTTCAGCATAGATTGGCAAAATGCAACACAAGTCTTGTTGTGTAAATCCAATTGGTAGAAGTTGGAGAACATGAAAATCAACTGAATGACACCCACATACCTTATGTGAAGACTCCAAAGGCGAGAAACCCATAGTTTCATCCCTGAAACATTGCATGTTCGATTCCTTATAGTCCTCATGAAGTGATGAGGTCATGAATGACCAAGCAACTAATAATCAAGTCCAGGCACGGGTATTTATATATTGGGAGCAAAAGGTGAATGAATTACAAATTTTACATCACATCTTCCCAGTATTGAAAGCATGAGCTACTATCCCTAGAAGCTCAATTCTAGCCGCAAATAAAGCACCACTCCTTTGTTCACTCCCAATTAACTCAAGTAATGGGAGTTGAGGGTGGCCATGATGTGCACACTAGAGCCCGACATTTTGCTTTGAATTTGTACCCATACCCAGACCATAACCATCAGCAGCGACCTATGCCCACCCATGCCCACCCATGCCTACCCATAGCATGACCTGTGCCCACCCATGCCCACCCATAGCATGACCTGTGCCCACCCATGCCCACCCATGCTATTAAAATTGCGCCAATGAATTCAAAAATTGTGTAATGTGTATTACCCGCCTACACCAAGTCTTGGTTGGATCGGACAAATAAAAGGTCGTTCACTGTCGCTGGCTTCAGCCCGGAGCGCTTCTTGGTTAGCGTATTCCTTGCATCCGAGAAGTTTGACTCCGATTTGGAGTTGGATGCAGGGATGCAGGGAAACAATGCCCACCCATGCCCACCCATGAACAATAATATCGAACCCATGCCCACCCAAAACCCATGGGCATGGGTATGGGCACCCAATGTAGGGCTCTAGTGCACACTATGTGGGATATAGCCATTGCTAGATATCCATCTACCTAACTTACACAAAAAATAGATCGATGTTAGCAAGGTTAACTACTTAGAAGTGATGGGATCTTGAGTGCTTGAAGGCTCTACCTGAGGTAGATGTGATACATGAAGAATGCTTATGAGTGCTAGGCTAAGCTTCCAATTATTATGTGGTCGTGTTGAAGGCAACTAACTTAGCGAGTTGGGTGTTGATGGATGGATGGATGGATGGATAGTAATGCAGTTGTGAAGTTCTAAACAAATTGGAAATTTGATCTATTGATGATAATGCTACTACACTAAAAAGGACATTTAGTGTTTGATACACTAAATACGAACGCATACACTAAATGTCAATAACCCTATAAAAGTAAGTAACATTAAATGCAAACTCAAACACTAAATATCAACTATGGTAATATGTGGAAGTTACATGTTTGAATTTAGTGTTAGTAAAGACATGAAAAAAAAATAACAATGATAAAAGGTGGCAGTAGGGAAGGTAGCGGCACATTTATGTCTAACACTAATTGTCAAGGAATTGAAAATTAGTGTTGAGCAGGGTAGGGTGGTAACAACATTAAATATAATCAAACGCTAAATATCCTTTCTAGTGTAGTGAGTTAGCTCTGATGCAAACACCACTTTTGTAACTAAACCAATGAAACTTTGAAAGAAATGGCCACATGTAGCAAGCATAATTAGAAGCATCCTTTGGGACAATATAAGTGAACTAGGGGTGAACAAAGGGGTGGTGTTTTTTTCTGCAACCGGAACCATCTTCCAGTGGCAAACAAAAAGTACCGCCCCTCCATGTATAATAGATGTGGCGCTATTGTGGGCACTTCCAGCTCCACATAAGGTTCACATAGGTATCTTATTTTATTTTTTTCTATTGAAGGGCTCACATATCAAAGACTTTCACACTACTTGCAATTGGGAGAGTTGCGAGTATGGGACTCCATGATACCACATTAACCCTAAGGACTGAGAAGGATTTCTTTGGTGTGAGCAAAAACCTCTACTTGACCAAACCAATGTACATGTTTACACTATAATCTTATGATTTTGGAAATGTGAATGATTGAAATTTTGTGTGAACAATCCTAACTTTACAAAGATGCCATTTGCATAGCCACATCCACCATGACATGTTATTGTTTTCTTTAATAAGTTGTTGAATTGGGACTAATATGTTTTAAGAGATTTTTTGGAAGATTTTGCTTTAGATTTTAGGGGTTTAGGAACTTAAGATGTTGAATATACCATAATAAAGTGTTGCATGCTTGAATGCTTTGAGGTAGATGTGACTAATTGAGTTACTTATCTTAATGAAACACCTATATTTGAGTGGTATGTGGTTAATTGTGCATCAAATAATGGACACCAAAAAGACATGTCTTTCAAAGAGACTCTAGACTACATGTTTAAAATATGCAAACCATTCTAGGCTTAATAGCTAGCAACTAAATTGGGGGAAACCTATACGGCCATTTGATGAGCATGAGAATCTTCACTTTGACGATGAATAAGATATTCATACGAGCTCCAAAAATCGTAAGGAAAGGCAGCTATGGCCTTGATTTAGATTTGCTAACCATCTCGTTGTAATAGTCTGTTTCGTATCCTAGCATAAGTACACCATTTATGGTATTTAGTGTCACATGCATAATAGTGTCACTTACCCTATTTTGAGGCGTATGCTAGAATACATTGATTATTAGCAATTTCACCATAATTTTCACATCATGACACTTGGCATTAAGTGCGCTTACTAATATCTTGGCATGAGCTTGTCCAATAACCATATGAGGTGCATGCCTATGTTACATAATGGTCTACAAGTTGACTAAAGTGTACACAAATGACACTTGCCATTAGTATACTCAAGAATATCTTCCCCTTCCATACTAAAATGCAAGACTATCATCTAACATATCCCAATGTGCTACTCTAAATGTTATAATGTAGATATTTTTTCACTTAAAGAAGTCACTTATGTTGATGAATGAAATCATATTGGCAATCAGCGGGTGTGACCCTTTGAGACCTCTAAGCATCTAGTTTAGGCCCTTCGCAAATAGTGTACGTGACACCACTACATACCATAAACGGTGTAGTAGACTAGTTGGAGGAAAAAAGTAACCATTTAAGACCCCATCTATCTTAGAAGAATGTCATATACATGTTTGTTCATTGAATGTGGCCATGCTCTTTGTGAGCCCAAAAATAAGGGGCTTGGAGTGTGCTTACATAGACGGCATCCGCATATGGTAAGTACTTCACAATCTCAAATGTGAATCTAGAAAGTTCTACTTTATGTGTGGAGAGGCGGGCGGGGCCGCCTTTCTAGAACATCTTCCCACAAGCTTGAATTACTATGGAAACTACACTATCTTCAGTTCACACGGATTCCCAAGTCACTTGAGGTCAATCCGTGCAATCTTAGCCGTTGAGAGCACGGGGGTTGGGACTTACCACTTCACACGGGTCCCAAGTCCCAAGTATGACATGGATGCTTACATGGCAACACTTTTTGAAAGTGAGGCTCGGGACTTGTGCTGAGAGTTGGGTCGAGTGAAAAGCTAGACCCATCTCTCAACACATGTCCCACTATTGTTTTCGCATAAAACAACCAAGATATGACTTTAATGATTGTAAACCATATTTTAATGCTTTCTTAAGGCTCAAAAGTTGGGATTGTGCCTCCATGGTGGGACTTGCTAACACGAGTGGAACTTGGGACTTGGGACTTGGGACTCGGGACCCCATGTGAACCGGCCCTAAATATTGCATTTAGTGTCATATGGTAATTTATGTCATTATGGGTAACTTTTTCTAATGACACATTTTATGAATACATTTACAAGCATTGTTCTTCGAGCTTACTTTTAGTTCATCCACATTGTGTCAATTATCATCATGTCAATTATTGAAACAGAGTGTGTTATATTCTTCATCCTAACATTATGCGATGAGATATTGTCATGTATGACTGAAATTTGGATGAAAAATCAATTAGTAAGTGACAGTACTTGCAACATCGTAAATCTATAATGCCCAAATTATTTTTACAAGGAATGAAAAATAACGGTAGGTTCACAATTAGTGTTGGTGACACTACACGGGTGGTTTATAATTAGTATTGAGCAAGGCAAATAGAATTGGTGACACTAAATACAATATTTAGTGTAGCTAAGTATACATGTAATATTTGTCCTTTCAAGCATTCGACCATAGTCACTAACTACATTGTTTTGTCTAATTCGTGTGGGTGGGAAATTCATGTGGGAGTGAAATTAGTGTTATAGTACTTGCCTTCGTTAACATTGGTAATTTTATAGTACTTACTTTGCCTTGAAGTTTCATCCAAATATGCAGATGAAAAAACCCACACTAATTTTTCAATATGGAAATTACAGTGGGCCACTTCAAATTGTAATAAAAAAATTAGTTTGGGTAATTGGGAAAAAAGTGTTGCCCACACTAATTTGACAAAATAATGTAGTTACTAAATAGCTAGTTTGCTTGTGTGTAATGACTCTCAACTTGGGATTTAAGAGTTCAATTCTCTCATAATTTAAGGATTCTTTAATTTTTTAAAAATTGTTATCATCATGTTACTGCTATGATTTTTCAAAGTGTTGGAGCTATAAAATGACAAGGTACTTGTGGACTCAATTGCTTTGAACGTTTTCCTTAATAGGGTGCAAGCACGGTAAAGTGGACAGCTCTTGATCCTTGCTCATGTTTAAGTGAAAGTGATCCAAAACAATATACTAACTTTGAATTTTATGAAATAAAAATTCATGAACATTTAGAAAACGTATGAATCTACAAAGCCAAGCAATTTATGTTCACAAAAAACAATTTCAAACAACGTATATGTATTTTAGAAGACGGTGCAAGTGGTGGTGCAAGTGGGTGTCATTGAAAACATAATTGTCAAAAACTTGTTTAAAATACAATTACATTACATTAAATTGATGAATTTTAGAAAAAAAATTACGATGACCTCAAGTTTATAATGAATTCAAGGAATATAAAAAGAAATTCCAAGTTCAAAATATTTAAGGTCATGAAATTTACGTTCAAAACTATATTTAGTCAGTTGCTTTTACGCGTCACTTTTGATGATAGGTTTTGAAGATCTCATATTGATATTCTATATTTGAGTACCTAACTTAACAATAGAGGTCATCATGAAAAATAATCTATTTTAAACAGCATTTTGCTACTACTTATAGGCGTTTGACCAAGAAAATCATGGCTTTCATATACCGGAGCACTTTTTTGGTCCACTTTACTATGCTTGCACCCAATATGAAAAACAATGTAAAAAGAAGCTATCATATCACTACATATTGCTACTAGAAACTATTGTATAGTTATGGCTTACTCATACCTTAAGGAACTTCCAATACATAACAACTTGAAATTCAAGTCACACAATAATAACCTATATTGTTCTTCAAGCAAGCTTCTACTTTATCTCAATTGGACTACACTAAGTATTGTATTTGGTGTCACTTACTATTTGGAATCACGCAATGCTATATCTATTTATTGTATATCTCATATTTTATCAACAAATGTTAAATTGGTATATTGGACATTACAAAACACTAACAACTTTACTTGGTAAAAATTACATCAATTGTTGAAAGATACATGATTGTGTAACTTTGAATGGTTAGTGACGCTAAATATCATATTAGTGTAGTTTTGCTCCAAGGGAAAATCCTTTGTAGACTACTATGTGACAAACCGCCGCCATCAATGCATCAAGCCTTCAAGACATCATCTCCTAAACTCCAACAAACGAAACTTGAAGAGAATGAAGCAAGTTTCATCTACTAGAAAACTGAGAATTTGCTAACTGGAGCTTTTCTATTTGAGAATGTAGACTAAATATGGTATTTAGTGTCACCAATTCTAATTGTCTTGCTCAATACTAATTGTAAACCGTGGTATAGTGTCACCAACACTAAATGTTAACCCAACATTATTTGTCATTCCTTGTACATTTTTTAATTAATTAATCAAATTTTTTTTGGGGGGGGGGATTATAGATTTACATTGGTGCAATTACTGTCACTTATCATGTGATTTTTCCATCCAAATTTCAATCATCCATGACAATATTTCATCATAAGTTGCTGACAAGGTAAGGTAAGGCTTTGGCCATAACTCGTTCATCATCCGTGACATTATTTATAAACTTATTCATAAGAAGTGTCACCCAAAAAGTTACCATAGTGACATTAAGTACCATATGACACTAAACATCATATGTAGGGGTTGTTTACAAAATGGACCATGAAGTCGTCCCAAGGCCCTGTAAAATATGTGATTGGTTGTTGAATTCGTCCCGGGATCACTTCGGGTGACACCAAGGAAAAAATGTCAGAGTGACCATGGAGTTCGAGGTCCGCAAAAGACATGTTTTAAGGCCTACGTTATCCACTGACATGGTCCAGCGGGTTTTGCGGTGGGAGAGGCAAAAAAGGTGCTCTAGTAGAAAAAGGCAGGGTCCCATGGCATAGAAATGTTGTTATAATAAAAATTTAATGAATTATTTTTGGGGAAGAGAAGATGAAGACAAGAGAAGACAAGAGAATGGTCAATTTCTTTTTTCAAAACTGCCCTTTTTGGGCATATATAAAAAAAAATCAACACATTCACTTTTTGGTGCATGGTCATTCCTCTTGGTCCACATTCAGTTTACACCTAGTGAGGAGGGCCCAAAGGCCTTGTAAATTGGGTTTTTAAGAAATCGGATCATGGAAAAGGCCACCTTCCATGGTCCGACTTCATAGTCCATGGTGTAAACTGGCCCTTAGTGTAATTCCGGGGAACCTCAAGTTCTTCTTTCAATCGGATCATCAGGATGACATTTAGCCTCTATCTCACGGAGGCTACCACACTCTGCCACTCCAAAGAATCAGCTGGTTTGGAACCATCCTAATGTACGTTCAGTCCCATTAGTCTTTTCGGCTTCCCGGACTTTTGAATCGATTTCGTTTCATTGAAACTTCACTTTTCACCACGAAGAATGTAACGCTAATATGCACTATTTTGGAAGTACAGTACTTTATGTTGCTTGAAGGTCACCGGGTTTGTCGAGAAGTTTTTGAAAGTTTAAGTTATGTCAGGTTTTTACTACTCCTGGTGATGAAGTCTATTAGATGTAACACACACTATTTAAGTAACATCCATTTGTATCGTTTTGCGAAAGCAATATAAGTGAACTCGGCAACTTGAACTCTCCTTTATATACAGCGGGGAAATTGGTAAAGGCATGTTGCCATTTTTTACAGGTGAAGTCACATCCCTTTACGGCGGGGAAATATAGGGCCACAAGCCAATTTCGTATTCCAAAGAGTTCCGAGACAAGACAACCAAGTACGAAACAAGTTAGCGGAAATGAGCACGTCAATAAGATTATTTTTAAAACCCTAAAGTAAGAGGCACACCATGTCATCTTCCACCATAGTCTTTCTAATAGCAAATAAGGTAGATGGGTCTTGAGTGGCTACTTTCCTTAATTGGACCGCTAGATTTGATTGGTACGTGGTTTGGTGAGGATCAAAGAGCACACATTATAAAGGCACATGTTTAAAAGAGATTGGACTACGTCTTCATATATTAATAACTGTTCTACACTCAATAGTGAACACAATTAGGAGGACTATGTATCTGATTAAGAAACCAACAAACATGCACTTTTGATAACCGTAACTAATCCAGGGGAGGTCCGAGTGTCAATCTGGATTTTGAAGATGTTTCATCGTAGATTTGCTAATGCAACATGAGTTTTGTTGTGTAAATCTAATTGGTAGAAGTTGGACAACATGAAAAAGGAAGCAAGTAACACCCACATACCTTATGACCATGCCCTTGTTCCTAAAACATGAGCATGTTCATGTTCTAGAGGTTTGATGTCTCGCAATTTTAAGGCCCAGAGCATGGGACACATGCCTTGTTGAGAGTGTATAACATTCTTTGGATTGGTAATCTCCCTTGGCCTGGGTTTGAGGTATGATTACAGACTGTTATCATTCCTTTTTTTTGGGTAGGGCCCCGCCACATGCTTACAAGGGGACGGCAACTGAGTATGCATAGATGTTGGTCTTATGGAATTACATGAGCATCTAAGTGGTCATTCAATCTTTTGCATAACATTATTAAGAGAGTAATCTTTTCCAATTTAGTCGTACTTATGTATAACAATTGTAACTCATACTCATAGAGGAAGGTGTTGGTAAGTGAGGGCATACTTCCATGTATGGGCAATTTTGGTGAAGCAAAATAAAGTTCACCAACATCGTCAAAAGCATTTGCCAGTACCTACAAATAAGGTGGCTTTAAACATGGCGATGGAACTTGGCTTAATGCACAATGTCCACCTCCAAGTATTCTTATGAGGCTAGATTTGCATGCATATGCATTTAGGTTATGTTATTTAGTCAAAGTCCTTATCATTTTTGGTTAGGTGAATACACCTTGTGTGCATTGACCAACATTGATTTTGTACCTTATTTAGACACATGTAGTTTGATAAGTCTTTATATTTGTCTTTCAAATATTTAAATTTTGATTTCATTCAATTTATGTTTCCATGACCCATAAATTTCAATTTCTATGTTTTTTTTGTTTTTGTTTTTTCGGATTTATTAATATTGAATTGACTATCTGACCATAGATCCTCCTACAGCAAAACACATGTAACTCTTCTAACAAGATGCAACATTTGTGTTGAGGTATGACATTAACCTTTAATTATTTACCTATTGGTCGCCTCTAAATAATAGTCCCTCTGCGAATTGCAAAACTTTGATAAGATGAAGTGAATTTTAATTCAAACCATATGAATGCTTAGAACGTGTAGGTCAGGAATACCTCAAACATTGTAAGCCGTCCAAGTATCTTCAAGTACAATATTCTAAGGTTTATGTGATGGTGTTTCAATCTCTCCCCCTCCTGCCCCCCTTCCCCACTCCTACGCTAAGATATGGTTTCTTTTTGAGATCCATACTTTGATTGAGTGTTCTGAGTTTAGTAATACACAATTAGGAGGGAACTGAAAATACCAACCACAAAGCTTACAAGTCCCACATATGCCAAATTTCCATCATTTGAGGGCCCTCGCTATCGAGACTAGACATTGTCGGATCAAATCCCAATGTGTTGAACGAGGTACATGTGGACCTCAAACTCTAAATCCTAATGGTAAATATGGCACAAAGAATAATAAATAAATATAAAAATAATTAAGTGAATAAAATTCAAAACTAGAGTGAGACATGGCCCCCAACAACCAACATCCTGAAAGTTGGTTAAGTGGGTAGGGGTTGGGGGGGGGGACTCTCAAAATCCCAACCGATTTACATTTGAAAAATTCCCTAGGTCTCATATCTGGTTTGATTTGTAAAAAAGCATCTCACCTATGAATAGGTACCAAATTTCATAGTACCAATCATACTAGAATGTACAAAAACATATATCAAATTCAATGAACAAAATCCATGAAAAAATCATCTAGTGTGGCACATTTGGGCTTCTTGGGCATTTAGGGGTTAAGTAAGCTAGGGAAAACGTCAAACTTATCAGAAAGAGTTGAGAGTGTTAGTTAATCTTTGATGCACACATTGAAGCTCATTGATACTATCGAGACATCAATTTGTTTTGGTGGATAACAAATAATGTCACAGTTGAGTCGATGACTTTGAATGACATTTTATTTGAGGGTTTGACAAACATGTTGTTGTGACAAAGACATGACTTTGTTGTCCTCCTTCATTGAGTGTCCTATTATACTATTACAAACAAAATTGTTGCATAAAATTGAACTATATTACATGATAATCACTTTATACATAACTGGGGTGCAATAAGTACATTATATGTCACCTTTCATGAAGTATTCCAGAAGTATCAAGATTTCCTCCTTAAACTATGCCACATGTCATTCCTACATTGGTTGAGACCACTTGAATCCCATTTTAAAACTATATTTTGGCACTATTAAAATGAAAAAGAGCACCCTCTATGGTACACTCCAAAACGGTTGCGGTTTGTACTCCTCCGAAACCTATGTCAACAATGTCCTCTCAATTGGAAGATTCCAAAAGCGACGCCTTGGAGTAGTCTTTGGAACTTGTGAGATTCAACGAAAGAGAGATTCTTCCGCTTCTCTTCCAATTCTCCTAGATTTTTATTGTGATTGCATCATGAGGGTCTTACGTCACTTGGAATGTTCGTGCCAACTTCAAGCACCGCAAACTTGACTTATTACATATTGTTATATCATTCATTCCCTCCGTGCACTTGTGGCATAACAACATATTTATCTACTCCCTCCGTCACAAAATGATTGTCCGTGTTCTTAACTTTGGCGAGATGAAGGCGCGCTGACTATTGACTGATTAGTTGTAAGTATGACTCTTAATATAAAAAAACAACAACTACTCCAAAACGCCCCCGAAGTTGAGGTGTCGAAAGACTTCTTGATGATGAAAGTTTGGCATGAAAATATTTGACTTTGAGCCTCAAATTTCTAGCCGGGTAGATAAACCGGGCAATCATTTTGGGACCAAAAAATATGGGAGGTAGGACAATCATTTTGGGACGGAGGGAGTAAAAACTTAGCAGTACGAACCTCGCATTTTTAATCACTTACTGCATTCCATTTCTCCATAATGTACAATAAATATTGCATTTAGTGTCACCAATTCTATTTGTCTTGCTCCATACTCATTGTAAACCTAACATTATTTGTCATCCCTTGTAAAAAAAAATTGAACATTGTAGATTTACAATGTTGCAATTACAGCCGCTTCCTAAGTGGTTTTTCATCCAGATTTCATTCATCCAGGACTGTGCTTCATCACGGAAAATGTAAGGATGCAGACCATACCAAAAGTGGATGAAACTAAAAGTAAATTGGAATGACAATATTCGTGAACTTATTCATAAGAAGTGTCATTAGGAAAGTTACCACAGTGACGTATAATACCATATGACACCAAATACAATATTTAGTGTAGTGATCTTGGTTATCAAAGCTTTAAAATGGGTACTTAAGGTAATTAATTAATTATCATATACTCTGAAAGAAGGAGAGAAGGAGGCTAGTCAATAAGGGCGCTTTCAAGTGGCTCATGTTGTGACTTTTAGGAGAATACTCCACAATGGCTGGAGCTCACTTACTTCACCCTGAAGGAATTTTAACACACGGGCTTTTTGTTCACGAATGTCATGAGATTTTATTATATAATGTGATTACAAAATGGTGGAAACCCATGTCGCACTGGTATATATTAGGCAAATGCATGGTATCGATACACTATATAGAAAAAACGGTCTCAAAGAATGGGGAGAGTGAATTAACGTATACGAGTGTACCTCTCATTCATCCAATATAAAAGCCTTGAAATAGTATGCAACCGGATGTTACTTTGTTCAATTGATTTGACACTGGAATTGGCTTCACAAACCCCGAATTAGTCCACTCGAAGTCATTTCAAATGAATCGGCATGAAGGTTCTTGGATGCTATATGTAGACCAATGCTTGACATTATATATATATATATTGGACTATGTGTTCAAAACATTTTTTTTCATTCGATTCCTAATTGTGAACACAATGGGCAAGGTTGATGTATAACTTACATAGGACAAAGACTCTTCACTATGATCTCTTGTAACCTTTGCATCTCAACTCCAATATTGAAACTTGAAATGACCATATGTGTGACACACAATTACTAGCTATGTATGAGACAATACCTGAGTTGATCCACCGGCCATAAATGTTTGTGGAGTTGGAAGTGCCACAATAGGGGCCACATTCCTTAGTCTAAGTGAGGTTCAGTGGAGGACTAGTTTAGATTGGGAGCAAAACATGAAGATATGCATCATATATGCATGCCTTATTTGGTTACATATCTTAATTAGATAGCTATATTTTAGTAGTGTGTGGTTAGGTTAGATATACGAACAAAACCGACAAATGTGTGTAAACGAATTGGACTATGTGCTCAAAATTTGTCAACCATTCTACACTCAATAACCAACACAACCAGGGGTGCCCCAAGTAATCGTTTAAAGAATCAACACCTGTGCACTTTCAATAAACATAACTAAATAAAGAGAAGTCTGATTTTGATCCGATTTTTGTTGTTGTTTCATCGTAGATTCGCTAATGCAACACAAATTTTGTTGCATTAAAACAAACCAGTAGAAGTTGGAGAACATGAAAACGAGCCACTTGACGATTCATATTCCATATTCCCGGCCACCTACACATGGCATATCAAGTAGAACATGCCTTTGAGATCACTCGTCATCAACTAACAAGGACAATAAGTTAGATCACTAAGGGAAAGCTTGTTCTATGGACTGGGTCCCATGAAACTTGGGGTCCAAAACACCCCTTCATGCCTTACGTCCCGACTCAAGAGTGGACCCTAGCTTGAAGATTGGTTTCTCAAACTATGAGGTGGAGTGCACTAAATATTGCATTTAGTGTCATGTTATGGCACTTTGTGTCACTGTGGTAACTTTTCTAACGACACTTCTAATGAATAAGTTTACGATTATTGTCATCCCAACTTACTTTGAATCCATCCACTTTTATTTCGGTATTCTGCATCCTGACATTTATGTAATGAAATGTTGTCATGGATGATTGAAGTTTGGATGAAAAATCACTCAGTAAGTGACAGTAATTGCAACATTGTAAGTCTTCAATGCCCAATTTTTTTACAAGGAATGACAAATAATGATAGGTTTACATTTAGTGTTGGTGACACTACACATGCAGTTTACATTTAGTGTTGAGCAAGACAAATAGAATTGGTGACACTAAATACAATATTTAATGTAGTTTCTTGAGTTGGGACTCGTAACAAAGATTCGACCGGAAAATGGCAATGCGTCATCGTTTTATATCATGCTTCGGACTCGGACCCAAGTGTGAATGCCTTGGGTCGAAAGTTTTGCTCTCAATCAATAGGATTTCAAAGTTGGTGTTCCTTTGATCTTGGACCCTAGTGGGAAACCCACCGTAAGCTCATGATCAATAAAAGCTCAATGAATTTCATCCTACCAAATCCGATATTGATATCTTGGCAATTCTAGACTCATTTCAACCACTCATGGCCACACTAATGAAAAATAACAATGGATATTTTTCTTATACAGGTAATAATGTACATATGATGCTCCTAGATTTGCATTTTGAAAAGGAAGGGAATACTTGATGTGCAAATATCTATGTGCAAGTGATGGCCCCCTTTCATTAGTCGAATTCAACGAAAATACAAAAATATTTGGACATAAATGGTTTCCATCTTCAAAAATCCTAAACCCTAAAACAAAATCGGTAAGCAAGCTCCCTGGGGAGGTCACTCCATTGTCAAGTTGAACACCACATGCGTTGAGACAAAATCTACTTTTTCTAAGTTGCATCACCGAAATGGGTCAAAATTTTATCAATGTTTTTTCATGAGCAGATATACACGGTATCTATTACATATTAAAAAATGGTAACCAAATTTGATGATCTTTTGTTTTTATAAAACATACCGTTTCTAACTAGAATGACGCAGAATTGAACTAAAACAATTACTACAAAAAATTAAGATGACTAAAAATTTCAAAAAAATATACAAAAGATATTATCAATGGTTATGTATATGTAGAAAAAATATCATAATTTTAAAATTATCTATGGCATGTAATATAGGGGTAGCGAACTTTTAACGCACGTGGTGTTCAACTTGACAATGGAGTGACCTCCCCAAGGCAAGCTCTCATGTAAGACATTCATGTCATTAAAAACATTGCACAAGAACCTTATAGCGTCCTAGAATTGCATAACATTATTCAGATCCATAACAGTGTTCTGTGGGACCGACAATATTCGATGGAATATTCCCCACATTCACCCTGAATGATGGAATATTCTGCACAATACTGTCAGTCCCACATAACACTGTTATGGATATGAATAATGTTATGTGATTCCCAACGTGTTAGACGGATTATTATTCATCATTCAAATGATGACATTCCTTCATTACTTCACAGTACTACTGCACATTAGTAATTACTTCACAGTTGGTACGACAGGGCTCGGGGAGAACTGGCGGTTAGTTACAGATGAACCAGTTGAATTTGAGAAATAACCGGTTGAAGTTGGAGACTTTAGGAGAATTACTGATCGTTTTAGAGGAATCTATAGAATATACCTCAAATGAATGAAAGCAAAACAAGAAGATGTCAACATGTAACCAGCTGGATTTAGGATCACTAGGATCTTGACTGACTATGCCCACAAACTTCCCGGGCACTGATGTACGACACTTCAACCATAGACCTCAGCAATCATCATGCAAGTGTTAAATGCTCATGACATTAGAACATTGCAAGGAAACATAAAAACTGTTGCTTTCTCACATTCTCCATGTCGCCTTTCAAATGCAATGTGCTCAAGCAATTGTCGTCATCTTACAAAACTCATCTATTGTACACCAAAGTGGTGAAATTTTTCTAGATTAAGCACACATTACACTGCCAACATACGAGTCCTAGACAATTGTCCTGAGATCGTCCTACATCAGTGAAAGCACAATGCGAAATTACCAATGTGGTAGATTTGCAAATTTCCCTGTGACATAGGACAAGTTTTCACTGGTGGAGGTCAATTGCCCAAGAGATGCATATGCTTGTAGTGTTAGGACTAAATACCTAAGGTATGTGGGTGCTATACGGTTACTTTTTTAATTGGACCCCTAGTATATGATCGGTGTGTGGTTCGGTGAGGAGCAAAGAGCAAACATCATAAAGGCACATGTTTTGAAGGAGATTGGACGACGTCTTTAAATATTAATAACTACCCTACGCTCCATAGTGAACACAATCGGGAGGACGTCTGTATCCAATTACGAAATCAACAAACATGCACTTCCAATAACCATAACCAAAGCAGGGGAAGTCCGATTTTCAATCCGGTTTTTGCATATGTTTCATTGTAGATTTGCTAATGGAACATGCATCTTGTTGTGGAAATCTAATCGGTAGAAGTTGGAGATCATGGGAAATAAACCAAATGACACCCACATACGTTATTAGATCAAACATCAAAGGGCATGGACATCATCCCATCCATGTTGAGGATGGAAACTAGAGAAACATGCATGGATGTCTCATGCTCAACATGGGTGTCCAAGAAATTGAACCTCACAATCAAACAATAGCTAACTTAAACATCCATAGGTGAACAAGAACTAAAATGCTTGGGTTTCATGTTGAGCATGGTTGTCTCACTTTACAATTAAACATAATCATGTGCATGTGGACTTCAAAGTACATTTTGAGGCAAGCAAGAATGCAGTTTTGTCCCATTTTTAGTTGGAGTTAGTTGGTGCTCGGGCGATGGATTGTTCAATTCTTCCACATGAGCCATCTCCATCTGTCTGCCTGCCCCTGTCTGTGTTGGAAAGAAACTTTGTAGCATCAACTACAGACAGATCAAGGGACCGGAGGGAGGCGGCAGCTTCACACTTCCGGCGTTGGCAGCGTTGCTTGCACACTTAGCGACATCACCAACTCACGCATCCGTCGTTGCTAATCATCCTCCTCCTCATCGTCATCGTCATCATAATACAGCATTATGATCAAAGCAATTCATCACAAGAAGCTGATGCCTTCGACCCATCGACAAATATATTTAACCCTATCCTCCAAACTGGGAATTTCAGTGCTGGATCTGCTGCAGCTTGTAGGGGGCCTTGCAGATCGGAAGCAGCCTAGAGAGCTAGGCTTGGCCAGCAGCGGACTTCTGGTAACTTAGTTGTCGCAATATTGTTGTCATGAAAATCTTGGTACAGTTAGGTGGTGGTACTCGCTTGTGACGAAATGTTGTAGGATACCAGCATATTAATGTTGTGGTTAATAGAAGATCCACACATATAGTGAGCCGGTGCGCAAAATTTGAAGTGTGGTCTTTTCGTGCAGTTTGGAGCCGAATTATTCAGATTCAATGGCGGCAATGACGCAATTGCTTGTGTTGATGATGGTGGGAGCTGCAGCTCTCTGCATGAGCATTTCAGTGGAAGGGTGGAGTCTTGAAGAAACTCCTTATGATGGACCTAATACAATTCCTGATCGAGATTCTTCACCCCACTTTTCACGTAAGCTTTAACACCTGATGTATTTGTGATACACATAATCATGCCCAGAGTCAAGAAAAAATGTGTGTTGATATTGTTTCAATGTCAATATGAATGCAGGCTTACATGGTTCCTAATTGCTTAAATTGGGTATGTATTCAAATAACGGTTGGTTACATGACCTGTAGAGCCGCAAGGATTGACAATCACAACCACGGATCAACCGAACGAGAAGCCCATTGGATCATCATCAGAAGCTCCAGGGATTAGGCTGGAGATGGTTGCAAGGAACTCAAGCTGCGCCGGAATTCCCTTGGTCGGCCCCGAGTCTCGCATTCTTCGCATCCAGTGTGCACTGGAGAGGAGCGCCAGAAGGCTCAATCATCTGCTTGCTGGGGAGAAGTACTCCAGTACCAACTTCCTCAGAAGCGTTGCTGCTGACACTACTGTATGTCCCCATGCATATATGCGCTTGATGACAACCTAATTACTCAAGTTGTTAAATTTGAACATTTGCATGATAATAAATCCCTAATTAATGAATGCTAGGTATAGTATTGCAGTTTCTTCAGTAATTTCATGCAGTTTGGAATTCACCTCACTTTAAGCTGCATGCATAGATTGTCATAACCTGGATGAGTGTCAGCTCTGGAGTTGCAACAATGATGGCATCATGTAGCCTCTGGAAACATTTACTCGGAGCTAGACTAGCGCACTCTTGGACTATAGCAACAACAGAACTGTAGTAACAACTATGTTCATGTTTGCAATGGTTGCCACAAAATAGATCCGAAATTATGTACAACAGCTGGTGTTGCAATGTCCTCCGATCCCGAAGACGGCATCAGCTAAACAAACGCCCCTACAGCTTTCAAAACATCCAATTCCCCACGGATTTTGAAGTTTTTTACATGGAATTTACACTCAATCCTGGTTGCAACAATGATACAACAGTTTCTCCATCCAGACTTGGACAGGGGAAAAGTTGTTGAAGATTGAAGATTGCATTGCACTGTACGCCAAATAGGTCGTCGATTACAACAACCGTGTTGCAATGCCTCCGATCATAAAGACAGCATCAGCTAAATAAACACTCATGCTGGCGTTCTAAGCGCCCAATTTCCAACGGATTTTGAAGGGTTTTGCAATGGAATTTACACAAAAGTTATTTGCGACAATGTTTAAATAGTTTCTCAATCCAGACTTGGATAAAGAAAGTTGAGGAAGATTGAAGATTGCATTGCTTTGTATGCCAAATAGTGATCAGTTATAATTCTAAGCATACACTGTTGATGAAATGATCTTGATCTTACTGCATCAGGATGATAACGAGGCGGTATCATCCGGGGAATCCAGCAAGTTCGGGAGCTCCCTACCCTCCTACCAGTTTCCGGAGTCAGCTGGAAACGGAGAGTTCATCGTCCCCATAGAGCTGGGCACTCCTCCACAGAAGGCCAGCATCATCATCGACACCGGCAGCGACCTGACGTGGCTGCAATGCCAGCCCTGCACTTCCTGCTTCGCCCAGACGGACCCTGTGTTTGATCCCTCCAAATCTTCCACTTACAATCGCCTCTCTTGCTCCACTGCCAGGTGCCGAGACTTGCTGGGCCAGACCTGCTCTTCCAGCACTTGCTCTTACGGCTACGCTTACGGCGATGGCTCCATGACGCAAGGCTACTTCTCCACCGAGACCACCTCCGCGGCCCTTACCACCGGTGGCAAATCTGCGGTAAAACTACTGCTGCAATAATGCCCTAAATTATAATCTCCAGTTTCACATTCATTGTTTCCAGTTCCCAGTGCATTTCAAATTCAGTAATTCTGTGCCTGATTGATGAAATCCCAGGTAATCTGCTGGAATCTCGATCCTCCTGTGGACATTGGTTGTTTCCAGCTCCCAGTTCATGTTGAATGTACAGCTTGTTGGATAGACCATGTTCCTGATTGATGTGGGGTGGGATTGAAGATGTGTATCGGATCACCATTGAGTTTAAAAAAAATAAAATCACAAGGTTTAGTTTGTCGGACTGTTTGTCACTGCCTTGAATCTCAGTAGGAAATTATACTTTCATAATTTGGGTGAGGTGGGGTGGGGTGGGGTGGGGGTGCTTGGAAAGTTTTGAGAGGATGGCTTTTACATAAATTTCTTACCAGATACAGTTTGTAGTCGGAGAGAGGCTTTATAGTTGTGGAGCAATTAGAGAGGGGGACAACGCTGTAGGTAATCCGTGTATGAGGATGGAGGAAGGAAGTTAGTATGTAGATGGCCATGAATCCTGCTCGCAGAATTTTTTTGCTCACATGGCTGCAATGACTCTTGAAGTTGAGAGAATTACCCCATATCCTACTTCGAAGAAGTTCAAGTTGAGAGGAATTAAGTGAAGTTAAGCCCTTTGGTTTGTGTGATTGCAGATCAATGGGTTTGCATTCGGATGCGGATACTACAACACAGGCACATTCGGGCAGACAGGAGGCGAAGGAATTCTGGGGTTAGGTCAAGGCCCAGTTTCTTACAACTCACAGTTAGGCTCACTCTACGGGAACAAATTCTCGTACTGCATGGTGGACTGGCTGTCTACCGGCACGACAACGACGAGCCCAATGTACTTCGGCGACGCTGCAGTGCCCGCAGCTATGGCGTCGAGCATCAGATACACGCCCATCATCGCCAATGCCAAGTACCCAACCTACTATTACATTGGCATTACGGGTATCAGTGTGGGCACCACGAAGCTGTCCATCGACCCCAAAGTGTTCCAGATCAGCTCTTCTGGCTCCGGCGGCACCATCATCGACTCCGGGACCACCATTACCTACCTCCAATCCTCAGCCTACAACGCTGTTGTGACGGTATGTGAAATTCAATCCATCTTCTTAGGATGCTTCTAATGAGTTGATGGTGTTTTGTTCCACGAACTTTAGGAGCACCATGCTTGGAAAGAGGAGGGCAGTGAGGAATCTATGGGTACCATTTGTGTCTGAATTGGAAAGATCTACACTTTTAAAACTGATTCCAATCCTCACCCTACAATACGGTTGTGAAGGTGTAAAATTTAATCCATGTGATTACTCAGTGGTGGCAAATCTCTGCCCCTGTAGAACGACTGTCTTCAAATCCTTTTTCGAATGTTTCTAATGAATTGATGGTATGTTGTTTCACGAAGAGGAGCAACATTCTTGGAAAGATGAGACCAGCGAGAGGAATTCATTTAAACCTTTTGTAGATTTGTAAATTCATCGACATTGCAGATATAAAAATGATGATTTGCTATATACCTTTATTCATAATTCGTGTTCTCGGATGTGATGCTGCAGGCATACAAAGCCCAAGTGACATATCCTACCACAACTTCAAGCTCGGGACTGAGCACTTGTTTCAACACAAGCAAGGACACATCCCCAACATTCCCGACCCTGACAATCCATCTTAACGGCGTCAACTTGGCTCTGCCATTGGCCAACACATTTGTGCTCATGGAAGCCAACACCATGTGCCTGGCAGTGGAAAGCACATCTCAGTTCCTCGCCATCTTCGGAAACATACAGCAACAGAACTACCACATTGTTTATGACGTGCAGAACAAGCAAATTGGATTCGCACCCTTAGATTGTAAATCGGCTTAATTAACAATCAGATAAGAAGCATGCATCAGGACAGACAACCGATTGATTGTTTGATAGATTGATTGATTGATTGACCTGTGTAGCAAGATGACTTGGGTGATTCAGTACATTAATCTGTGCTCCTTGAAACTATAACACTACAACAAACTGGGTTTCTTTCTATACAGTCACTCACTGACCCAGGCATGACAAGGTAGCCATCATCATCAATGAGAATTCAATTAATGGCTAACCTTGGATATATTTGGCATCCAGTTCCCTATTTCCCACACTTGTGTATGTTTGTTAGTTCTCGTGAGAGAACTTGTTCAACACACTACTTACACTGCTAACAAACTAAAACACTATGATTAACATACTAGACAGTGTCACACTGACCCAGTGACTCACCGGCCAGCATCATTAATGTAAGATTCCAAATGGTTAAGCTTGGGGGAATTCATCCAGTCCCCCATTTCTCACAGATGTGTATGTTTGTAGATTCTGGTGAGAGAAGTTCAAAATACCAATCACACGACGTCAAAAGTGTTGTAGCTCTGAAGACAGAACTCCAGAACACCCCCAAACAAGCTACCAGTGACAAAATCCTCGTTTGCAATAGAATGCAATGCAACGCAACTATTGTCAATGTATGGGAATTTTCCCTGTTCGATTGTACAATGCCAGTTATGCGTATGTTGGTTGTGGTAGAAGTGGTTTAAGAGACTTACTTCAGTTTCCGCAAAGGGTTGACACTGACTTTCCAAAGGTTGTGCTAACACCAAACTAATTAAGTGGCCACTCTTCTGGGGTGACCTTTGAAAACTTCCAGCTGACCATCAGCACCTCCTTCAACTGACTCCCGCTAACCTAACCCTTCCCATCCTATCCTCTTCGGTGTGGGAAATATGTGCGTCAGGGGTTCCCATTTCCGAAAAATCATCACAGTTGACACTCCTCAATGTGAGACATTTTCGTGAATCATTTTGTAAATTTGGATTCAGACACAATTCAGTAGAATGCGGAAGGGTACACTCGTAGGAGGGTGATGGGGTGCTTATTTAGGGGTAACCAATAACTGGCAATTGGGACGGTTTCATGGAGCGTCTTCATCATTGTAACACCTCTCTCTCATCAACCTTTCGAGCTCTCCCTCCTAATTTCCACCATTCCGACCGAATATTAAGTGCACTTTCTGGGATCGCTTCAAGCAGTTCGTATCGAAGATTCATACCGTTAATCAAGGTGAAATATTTGATCGAACCAAAAACTGGACACTGAATGTAATTCTGAAGCTTTATATGCAGGTGGCTTGAATTGGGATATTCATCAGCCACACTTACAGCCTGCAGTGGGTTAAGTGAACGCAATGTTCATCACCCTGTGTGATTCATCGCAGTGGATTTCTTGAGGAAATGCAGTTTCTTTGCAAACACGGTCACTTCAGAGTGGATTCTGCATACTGTGGACGTCCTAATCCTTCAGCACCAACTATAGAACAAAGGGAAGCATGCTGGTATTCGCATGTAGGATTTGGAGAGTAAAGCCATTTCTCCCACGACTACTTGACAGGAAATCAAGGCACATAGAAATCTAACATTCGCCGTGCCCATACGTTTCTATGCAAGAAATGGCGTTTCGTGCAACGAGAAATGGTGTTAGCTCATCTGATTCTAATGAAACTCTGTTTACAACTGCTGAATGTTACTTGCCTTTGTGACTGACACGAGAATGGATGTCACAAGAGGCCGAACAGATTTGCAATTCATCTCCCAAATCTCCTCACATTGATGGTCCCGCACATTCACGGACTTCGAACGAAGTTCCCTGTCCTTCGGAGTTTCGCAAGCCTCTTGTGAAAATCCTTCAATAAGAAAAATCCTTCGAAAAGCTGGACACCTTTGAAAGGAAGAAGCGCTGAAACTTCAAACCACCACCATGACAACAATGATGGAAGCAATAGCGATGATGTCTTCTCTCGAGATGGTAGTATACTCCGCCATTACGTAAATAAGCTCACCCTAAGTGGAGATATATCAATACGACGGCATCATTCCTCTTCTGTTCCTCAAATCTGCCGTCATCACCCTGCTTTGGAACCATCAATCCACATGGAGGAATTGCAAAATTTGCCCCTATTACCCAGTTTTGAAAGAAGATTATGAGTGCAGCAACAATCATGCCGCTCAGCAAGGTTGGGAGGTTTATGAAACTGCTGAAATCAATTGGATGTGGGGTCTCCAAAGATGACGTCTCGGAGCCATGTGCCGTGGGCGCCATAGTCCATCAACAGAGCCGCAACGCACCCCCGGCACAAGCATTGAACGCCATCCCGGTGGGAAGTAGCGACGACTTTGATTTCTCAGAGTGCATTTGCAACAAAATCCCTGGCAGGGATAGCCTTTCATCTTCCAGTGCAGATTCTGAATCGCCCGGTAGAGAGGAGGACATCAAGGCTACTGCGGCGGATTCAGGTTTGAAGGCATCCAGGATGGAGGATGTCGATGATGCACATGGGGCCACTGCATTGGCGGTGTTGACAGGAGGGACGACAACTCCAACGAATGTGGATGAGGATGACGTCGGTGGCAGTAGCAGAGTGGTGGCTATGTTGGCGAGCGATGTGTGTGACTTGGAAGATCATCAAGGATGCTCCACTTCGGCCATTGGCATTTTCACCGGAACGGCGATTCTCGATGCCCTTATGAGCAGTGGCCAAGCATCAGTCGCCAAGCATACCTTCGGTGGTGACTTCCCGGCTATGGTATGGCAGCCTCCCAGTTTGTTGGCTGACACTACTTGCCTACACGAGTTGAACAATCTTGAATCTTGATGGTAGATTGTACGAAGATATCCTTGCGCTAAAATTGATTGAGAGTTGCGTAGGCATCATAAAAATCTTGCATACTTTTGGTGCTGACTTCCCGGCTAAGTTAGGCTCCCAACTTCATCATCATCATCCTCATCATCGTCCGATGGAGGATTGACATTACTCGTCTATACAAGTTCAACAGTCTTGATGGTACAGTAGATCGTAAGAAAAGTATCATTGCGCTAAAATTGGTTACGGGTTGGACTACGGATCGTAAAAATTTGGGCTGTGGTAGCCTCCCAACTTCATCATCGTCCTGGAGATGATCATTGCAACCACTTGCCTATACTTACGAGTTAAACGGTCCTGATCTTAGATTGTGAAAAAGTAGCCTTGCGCTAAAACTCGAATGTGGGTTGGCCTAGGGATCCTAAAATCCTTGCATATACCTTTGGCGCTGACTTTCCGTCTATGATAGCTTCCAATCTTCATCATCATCCGACTACTTGCCTATCCTGCTTAAACAGTCTTGATGGTAGCCTCCCAACTTCATCATCTTCCTGGACATGAGGATCGAAACCACTTGCCTTAGGTGCCTATACGAGTTGAACAGTCCTGATGATTGATTGTAAGAAAGTAGATAAACTCGATTGTGGTCAGGGATCATAAAAATCTCGCCACTTCTCACTCGGCATGGGGATTAGCAGGTGCAGATCCAATACCTAACTATTGTGATTTGCTGTGCAGATCGGGTATGTGAGTGCGACTCCAGAGCTTGACGAGGTTCAACCTTTGCCACCGCTACGGAACGCAGAGATTGTTGACCTGGACGTAAGCTGTACTTGTGCTCAACTCAAAGTTCAAGCACACAGTAAACATTTTGCAACTGAGGGCGTGCAGTGTGAAGTTCCCCATTTGATTTCCATATCTGCACTTGATTCATCCAAGGTCACAGTTTCATGGGAAACGTTCTGTAAATGCTGCAGTCACCAGTTCTAGTTTGTTTGAAAGAGGTTACAACCAATGTTGGACCGGTATATAGGTCAATGCATGGTATCAATAATGAACATCAATCATGGTATCAAAGAACCTATCTCTGGACATCAAAATTGTGATATCAATCAAATATTGATGTTTGGTGGGTATGCCAAGGTGAGAGAATCTTTGTATACCCAAGTTATTATTTGAAGTCATACCATTCTCAACCATATTGATACTAGGGTGATTTTACTTCGGTATGAGAGTTCTTGCATGGTAGATAGACCCGAATGGTATCGAAAACAAAAATACAGTCAAATACATGTACATGTTGAAAAGTATGAAATCCTCATTATAGATACCCAAATGGTATCAAAAAAAGACAATAGCAATCCAACATTGGTTCTAACCAGTGGTGGTGTTGTACCATCATTTTTGGATACCATTTGTGTATCTATAACAAGGATCTCACATCTTTGTGATATCAGTAGGGTGTGTGCATTAGATGGTGTTTTTGTTTTCATTACCATTCGGGTCTATTTGTCAAGCAAGAATCTTCATACCTAGGCAAAATCGCCCTTGTATCAATATGGTTCAAAATGGTATAGACCCAAATACTGACTCATGTATACAAAGAAGCTATGCTCTCACATTGAGATACCTACCAAATACCAATATTGGAACAGTATGATAATTTTGATACCACGGGTAGATTTTTTTCATACTACTATTGATTTTGATTATTGATAACATGTATTCACCTATATACCATACCAACATTAGTTAGATTGGCTCCCAAATAGACATTGTAGCATTTGTTGCTTCCACATATCTCAAGCTTGCAATGTTAGACAATGAGCAATCTATAATAAAGTGTCATAACTCATGGAGAGATCATGAACAATGGTGTGGGATTTGGGGTAAGGGGTAGCTAACACATGATGGCCAGTTTTAGTGGATTGATTCTCATAAGGTTTTGTTTCAGATGAGGAACAAGTGTCACAAGTGAGAGGTAGGGTTAATGGTCCAAAAAACATGATAAATATCTTCTCTTGTTCACAGGAAGAACCAGATTCTACGACACTGGTAGAACAACAAGAATTGCTCACTGAGCAATCCGAACACGAATGTAGGCATCATGGGATTGACACAAACCAATGCTCATCAAACCTTCTTGAAACCCGGAAGTCCAAGCTACCTCCCCTTACTGTCGCTCCATCCTCCTGTAAGATTCACGAAGTTTTGATTTCCCCCAACCAAAATGGTGCACACCTATCTAATGTTAATGTCACATTAAAATCATCCTTCAAAACATCTCAAAACCTCATATTTTGGTAGGGAGCTTCGCCCTACCTTTCACAATTTTTAATGTTTAAGGAGCACACAAGTGATATCGAAAGCCCCAATTTTGGTGAATTGAAGCAAAGGTGTTTGGCTTTGGCCAAGATGGCAGCTTGTTGCATTTGAGCAGCTCAAAAAAGTGTGACTGAGCCAGCTAAAACTCTGGTGTACTTGCTGAAAGTTCAAATGTTTCTAATGTTGATGAATGCACGTCAATACCAACAGAACCGAATTTCTATCTAATAAGTTGGATCGTTGTGGTTGCAGTAGATAGGCCAGCAGATCCATTTGTGAAGCCTGCATTCCCAATCATCACCACAAAAATCAACCCAATCGATTACTTTGCTGATCCCTCCTCAGCACAAACAACAAACATGGCGCTCGAGTCTGATGAGGCATCAATTGGAAATATTGCCCAACCCAAAGGCGTGAAATCACCACAAAATCTGCTGGATGACGACAATATTCCTGGATATGGAAAGTGGCATAGTCCACTACACGACTTACCAGATTCCGACATTGAGAATATCATCCTGTCACAGGAGGTGGATAGCCCACTGCTTCCCATGTTGGGCTGCCATGGCATTCACAAGGACGGTGTTGATCACATCAACAACCCTTTGCATCTCATCCAGTACGTTGATTCAATCCCAACCGTATTCATGTACGTTTCATAAACTAAGTAATGGATGCAAGGACCCATGTCATGGCTGTAGTAGGTGTTCAATTTACCAAGTCACGATAGGATGTCCGAACCTGGACGTGATGATCATATCACGGCAAGGTCATGGATTACATGTATTAATGTGGTTTCTTGTATCATATCAAGAATAGACATGTCAACAAAAATATTGATCTAACCATGTGTGAGACACATCAAGACTTTAAACAAGCCTTTGAGGTGTCCATTTACCATATAAATAACGTCTTGTCACATGGTCTACATTTTTTAACAACCAACAACTAAGATAAGCGGGCCTTAAACAGGCGCTCTTTCCTCTACACCCATTTTCGTAGGATATTAAAACATGCAATTAGTGCCAGATGATTAGCAAATCCAAATCGCACCCGCAGCCATTTTCTTCATATTTTTTGGAGCTCATATGAATATCTTATTCATTGTCAAAATGAAGCTTCTCTTTCTTATTACATGATCATATTGGTGCCCCCCAATTACGTCGACTATGGAGTCTAGAATGTTCTATCTTTACCCTCGTGAACTAGGTCATCATCATTACTGAATTACAGCATGCGATGATTTGAGATATAAAATTTCCTACACGACTTCTTCTCTGGGCTTGAAGTCTTTCTGGCTTAGATGTGCGGAAGCGGACTTAAAAGTATCCAATTTGAGTGTTCAAACTATGCAACAGTTTCCAGTCATCTACACAAGAGAGTACAAAACGTATGGGAGCCCATTTCCTCACTCCCCTCACAACTTCGCTAAGACTAGGTCGTGAAATGGTTTGAACCCCTTCAGACACTTTTGTACCACCAGAATAGAGAGAATGAAGAGTATCACATATTCGAAGGTTACCAACTTAGGAGCACATAGTGCAATCTCTTTAAAACACACGTCTTTGTGGTGTCCATTCTTAGATCCAGACCTATCCAGACCTAACCACACACCACTCAGATATACGTGTCTGTTTGAGATGAGTGACTGAGTTAGGCCTGCTTACCAACATAGTTCTTTTCTACAAGAATCCTCTTACTCAACAATGGTAGGTTAAGCACTATTGTAAGGTAAGTTGGGTACGCTATTCCAGTATGAATTTGATAATGAAACTTGCAGACCCAGTCAATCAAATATTGATGCCGAGGAGGAGCATTGTGACAAGCAGAGGACCACATGAAGTTGAAATGAAATTTTGAACATGCCCATGTAATGTTGGAAACCAGATCGTACACAGCTTATATTTCAGAACAATTTAGATTTTTCAGAAATGTATGCAGACAATCAGTGGACCCTGGAGAAAGAGTGCAACATCAGGACAGGATAGTCACTTTGTATTAAACCACTGTTCGCAAAAGGATGTTGAATATGTAATATAATGATATCAATTGAACTTCTGCAAATAGAAGAACCTAGGGCTTATTCTGTTCTAAATGTAGACACCAGTGTGGTATAATTGACACCTGATGAGCTTACACAGTTTTTTTTAACTAAGACCATGTACTAGAAATATTACATTGCTAAGGTCTATTTCAAGCCATCCAAAATCTCTGGTCAAATAATAACCAGACAATCCACCATATGAACCAGAGAAGAGGATGAAAGCCGAAACAATTTACAACTATAAACAAAGTGTTGCTTTGAAGCAAAGAACAAGCAGCCAGATTAAAAGAGTCCATTTCTTGAATACAGTATTCCTCAAGAACTATAAACAGCTACCTCGTGCTTCAATCTTTTGACCACCTTTGAATGTCAGTTGAAACTTCCACAATTGTGCCCTCCATATACTTTGTAACATAATCAGGCTGCTCTGAGCTGCCTTCATAATGTGGATGGGATACTCCCTGCTTCCCACATTCTTGTGAACAACTGACAGGAGAAAAATTTAAATGAAGCACCAAGTTCACAATGTATGCTTACAGACTTCCATGTCTTTTCAGTGGTCACACAAGGTATGCACATACTCAACTTGATTGAACATGTCTTCAGCTTAAAGCTCCAACTAATATCTGCTGCATAGTTAAGCAATCAGCCCGCCTCTCCGCCAAGGGGGGTAATCTGTGTCATCCTCAGTCCTCAGGGTATCCATAACACCAGGTCCATATTCTTCTTCCAAGCCATAATCCTCGCCAAAGTATTGGTCAACCAGTGTATTTGACATGATTCGCAGCTCTTCGTTGTCATGAAACTGGAGCTCTTCCATCGCAGCAATCCCATCCTCTTTCTCCACAAGTTTTGGACCCATTCCATCAGGTAATGCTCGCATAACCTGTTGAAATTCCCACCAATATTATGAGTTTGAGCTGAGGAAACTCTGAATGTGGTGTATTTTGCGTAGCAATGAGAATTAGGATCCCGAGCAGCACAGCTCAATGTACGCAGTCCTAGATCCCATGCAGGATAATAGAGTATTCCGTTAACTCAATGGGACTTTTCAACAGGAGTTGGTGCCCTACACTTTCTCATTGGTTGTTTTGCATAGAAATTCAATGATTACTTCCCACTTGTAGTCCATGGTCAGAGGTAGTGTTTGAAGTTGAATGAAGAGGAATCCATTTCAGTTCATTGAAAGCCAAACTCATTTTAGCACCTCTTGGGATGCCCAAATGAGTTTGACCCCTGATGAACCAATATACAAGGTTATTCATTCAAACCTCCACATGACCTCCAAGCATGCACCAGAACCTACTGAACATGAAAGGTGTTGTATACAACACAACCAAGTCCAGACCAAAAGTCATGTTGAGTTAGAGGATCAAGTCCAATACCTTAGAGATTAGTTATAGAAAAATTAGAAATAAACTTCCTACCCAAAATATATTCATCACTCACCAGCTCTAAGAACTGAAGCCCCAACCTTGCGGCTTCTAGATCAGGAGACTTCACCAAAGCAATGAATCCAGGAATGCAGCCTCGGTCAACGAGTACTGTCAAATGCTCCAAAATGGGTGTCCCCTCTGCTCCTTGTTCACGTGGCATTATACACAAATTACCAAGTGCATAAGCTGACTCTTTTCTTACATCAAAGGCAGCTGTGGCTAGTAAATGTAGGAGAGGGGGCACTGGGCCTCCATTAAACACAGCTTGCTTGTGTAATAAGGAGCCTGCAGCTATGTTTGACACTGCCCATGCAGCCTCCTGCAGACAGCAAAAATAGAAAGTCAGGCCATTCCCTTGTCAAGTTCAAACCCCGTGGGATAAAAATAAAGGTAAAATTTCTACATATGCATCAGAAAATTGGTTGAAAACTTATCAAAGTATAGTCACAAGATTTGTTGACCTCTCTTTTGTATAAAACCTACCGTGTCTAACTAGAATGACATAGAAATTAACCAAAAAAGTTACTAAAAAAAATCATGACAAGTGTATCATTCAAACAATTCACAAATATGATGTCAATGGTTTTATTGCTCTAGGAGAAATTTCATGATTTTTGTAAGTACTTGTTACCTAATGTAGGGTAGCAAAATTCTATCACACATGATATCCTAGAACACAAAAATTGACACTCCCAAGGCCTGAGTGCTATACATAGAGTTCTTCAGGCCCCCATTACACCAGAGCTCGAGTTGAGAGCTCAAAATAACAGGCCTTCTCATTGACGGGAAGCCTCTTGTGCATGCTTGTCCACTCAAATCCACTTTACACATGATCTTTGAACATTTTACTGGGCTTCCAATGCTTAGACAGCACCTGATGGACCTCATGTGGAACAACTACCACAAGCTCTCGGTCAAAATCTTAAGCTACCTCCATGAGGTAGGTAGCTTAGGAATGTCAAGAGCTTGAGCCTCAAGCCAATAGGCATTCAACATTCTTTGGCTCGTCATGGATGTTTCTTTGTTTAGTATCATGCCCCCTTGACATCTCACTTTGACCATGGCCACTTTCCACTTACTCAGACTACTGACAGCTGGAAGATTTGTCAAGCTCTCAGTAGTTTGAGCTTTGAATGAAAGTTTGTCAACTTCAAGTGTCACACTCCCGAATATTGCAAGTTCAAGCTCTAAACTCAAGCTAACCAGCAAACCATCTTTTTTTTGTCAAAGATGATCATTAATGGTTAGGAATTCAAATATAGAAACTGCCATTGCCGTTAGCCCCCATTATCAGCAGCACCCAACAAGAGCACAAGTTAGCTGAACAAGTAAACATGAGATGCAGTGTGGTTCAAGAAATGCACCTTCTGCAAAGTACGATGCTCACTCTCAAGACATCTTGCAAGTGCACCAATTACTCCTCCTGGTCACCACAAATGTAACCTGCCGTCAATGATAAGCTAGCACAAATGAATCCCCAGGTCGGTAGCTCATCACCAGAGTGAGAAATCCAGAATTGCAGTGCCGTTTGCAAAATCATGATTTGCATTTCGGACACTGTATGAAGATCTCTTAATAGAACAAAGGCATAACCTTTCAGCAACATTAATGTAAAGAGGTAAAAACAATCTCATGACAAAAGAATCCAGTAACTACTCCGCATATTCTGATCATACATGCCAAATGCAAAACAACCAACTCCTGACCAAAAGTCAGGTTGAGTTAGAGGATAACTCTAATATCAGTCCGGATACATTTTGAAATCCATGAATTGGAATTTTGAAGCAGTGCAGTTCTGACTACATCAAGACAGCACAACCTCTCAGAACCTTAATAATTCACCTGGGTTAGATAGGCCAGCAGCCAAAACAGCATCAACCTTTATATTATCAGCGGCCACTATGTTGCCAATGCTTCGTAGAACCTGTTTGATACACCCATTACAGAAAAGCCACAAAAATTGAGTTCACACCTGCACCCACTAGGCCGCATCAACAAGCTAGGATGAGGATGACAAAAATCAGGACCAAAAACGAGCACAAACAAGGAAGAAACAATGGAGGTGGAGGTAAAGATGTTGACATTAAACAGAAAATATGCCACATCTGCATGATACTAGATTCTAGGTGAGGCATACTGCACCACAAACCTCCAAGTGTGAAATTATCACGTATATTAATATTAAAATAACACATAGTGGTAGACAACGTGATTTAGTTACAAAATGTTTATGATTCTCACATAAAAAATTGCTATGCAGTAGTACACTGTGACATATTTTATAGAGATAGATAGATAGATAGATATTATTGATAGTACATGATGTTATTTCAATACTAAATTCTTTAAACATAATGATTATGCCTATGAAAATTTCTGATGTAGATGTACCGGTGTCAACAAAGGGAGATGTCTTGAAGAGGCCAGGCGAGCAATAAGTGGAGGGAGGACGCCTGCATTTATGAGGAGATTTGTATGCACATCAGACATAGATGATACATACACCAGAACCCATGCAACTTCTACAACCAACTCTTCGTCTCTGTGCCCCACCCATAAGTCACCCAAAAAACCAGGTCAATCTACTGGTGCCAATTGATAACTTCCAAAAACATACAGTCATATTCAGCAATTATTCCATAGATGCCTGGATCGCTGCAAAATGCTCATTACATACAGTCTGTGCCTAATCTAAAGAAACTGTCATGTACAGAAACAAAATATGGATTGGAGAAGTTAAACATGTGATATAGTTATTTGTTGTAACCAAAAGCTCACTTTTGAAATCCAAATATCTTTCTTCCTCTCCCCATTATTCTTCCTAGATTCTTGTTTATTCTACCTTGGAAGTATTTGTCCTGCATGAGGATTACATATTTGTATAAGAACATATACAGCAGTCAGAAATGTTTGCTCGTTTGTTGTCAAAGTAATGAAGAGAACAGCTTCATCCTTACAGAAAGATCTAACCGAGTATTGAGCCTTCTTGCAATGTTAAGGATCAATCATGTGCACTTACCCTTCACTTTCTTATAGTTTGTTTCTGTGAAAATTTTCAACACTGAAGTAGTAGAGAAAGAGCACCCGTGTTTAATTACTCTTTGGATACAGATAAAATCTTCAAACAGACATTCTAGTGACGGTGATGTTGATATTAAAACAGCATGAAAACAGCCATGAAAAGAGGAGTGTCAAGTTTCGAATCCTTACCCTTTAGATACATGGCGAACTATAGTGTCAATAATGCCATCCATCTTCATGAGCTCTACTGTTGCTTTTGGATTAGGACCCTGAAGAATAGCCATGAATGCATTTTCAAGGAATAACTCAATGCATGTCAATGATAATCAAGAGCTTTCATGCAGGGAAAACATTTCACCACATAACTTCAGAAAAGAATGCTCAATCTTAATAAAGAGCATGCTAAAACCATTACCCTGCCCAAAACCAACACTCTAAAATCTTGCATGATAAGTACATATTCATTTTGAAAATGTCCACCACCTTAACATCAGGCTCCCCTGATGGTTTTGGGTCATTTACCAATAAAACTTTGAACCCTTATAACTTTTGCATGCTGAATTCAAAGCAGGCATGCTTTAGTTAGTGCGTTGGAAATCCATTTCAATTGATAACAAGAAACATTTTAAAACATAGCATTCTAGTGATAGTATAGCTATACCCAACGCTTGAAGTGACCATTTTAGAATTGTTTGCCTTACCTAGGATACCATATAGAAGGCTTAGAAATATATAAAACTGCAATATGTACGACTCTTGTATGGAAAGGCTTAATTGAGGGAGAATTACTTTGATAATATTCGACAAGGCCCAGGCAGCTGTGCGAGCCAGAGTAAGCTGGGAAGACGCCAGGTGACGGGCTAATGGGGGCAATGCTCCTTGTCGGAGTAAAACATCACGAAGATCTTCACCTTCTCCAGCAACATTACCAAGTGCCCAAGCACACTGCTCAACCACATGAATAGCACTTTTTCCTGTCTTTACAAAAACCATATATTAACATCACATCTCTATTCAATTTTTCCTCCTTTCATTCTTGCAACAACAAGGGCAGTAACATGCTTAAAAGCACAAGGACTTCACAGCCTACAGGGGTCATGCATTACATCCTTTCTTAGCCTAGTTTTCTGAAAGACTGCAAATTAGACACAACAAGTTCCAGTCAGCAAAACCCTGACCTCCAAGATGAAGGATGAGGAGTGGCAATGCTGGCACAACAGCACGTGTTTGTTCTGGATCTCCAGATGCAATATTGGTCAAGCACCATGCTGCCTCAAACAGCTGCCATTCATACCAAAAATGTATTTATGACCCAAAATTCTACAGACAGCAGAGTCTTGAAAGAAGTGGAAAGCAGCGGACAGCCGACGTTTTTAACCAACAACTCCAGTTAGAATAGATAAAAAAGGCAAATAAGTCAGGGAAAGTACCCTCGCTAAAGATTGAAAGGTTCACCTGATCATCAGAGGCACCAAATGCCAGACAATCGACAAGAAGGGGCACCACACCAGCCTGCACAGCAACATGGACCGGCGGGAATGCGGTGCATGACAAAAGCTGCCTCAAACTTTGCAATGCTTCTATTTTCTTTGCAGCGGTCCCTTTCCCTCTGGAAATCAGCCAAAATGAGAGTCAATATGATGTGGACCTCATCAGTAATGCTGTTGAAGACATTAATAACCTAAAGTCCACACAAACTTGTTCAACTAGGACGTGTGTAGAAATAGTGCTTTGGAGGGCTACAGTGTGCTTGCAAGAAGGTGCATTGCAACTTCTTTAACATGCTCATCTAATACCTTCTAAGGAGGAACAATAACATAATATATTCAGGTTAGATTGAGTTGGACCAAAATACGGCCAGAGGTAAGCATACAAGTTCTTGAGATTGTGGACAGCAGTGACAGTTTTTTCTTCCAGAATTTTGTATGCTGCATCATCATCTATGCCAACAGCCCCAAGCTGAATACCACTGTCGTTCCCGTGCTCTGCAGGGTCTGCCCTTCGTAACCGCTTCGCCCGAACCACGGACTCCCGTCTGTCCTTTCCTACTATTAGAGCTTGTTGTCGTCGTCTTTGCCCAGCAACCTTCCCAACTGTAAAAAATTAGCAATTAGTTTATGGTGACTGAAAAGTTACTGAGAGTACCAAAGGCACTCAGCTTAGAAAAACAAGCAAGTCAGAGCGCATCACACAGTTATAAGGAAACACACATTCACAACAAATGTTTCAAGGTAGAGAATTTGCAACTGCTTGAGGTATTAGACATAATATTGAACTCTTGTTGAAAGAGTTGACAAGGAAGAGAGAGAATCTGGAGATTTTCAGATGAAGGCAACCACTTTTTTTAACATCAGGTGTAGTGCATGAAAATCTGAAAAAGCAGATAAAATTTCTCCACAATCGTGACCGATTGTGCACTTATAAGAATATGCTTGGGGTTCGCTGCATCGCTAATATGTAAAGGCACACAACCATGCCAGAAGTTCCACTTCCTACCCAGACATACTGGGAATCTTATAGGTTCAAATAGTTGGCAATACCAGAACCCACAATTAACAGTAATAAATTGAGGAATTATACACCAGCAAGAACTATGATACTTGTCCAAAATCTACTCAAATTCTGTTTGTGTCCTCACGACGTATTTTGTGTGACATTGTGTAGGGAGGGGGTGAAGTTGGCCACAGACAATTTTCATGGAGGAGTGAGGACGTTGTGAATATTAACCTGAGATTTTAAATGGATCGCGGTGCGGGTGCCCCGCCAATCCCTCGCTTCCGCTGCTCTTCATTTCTCTCACTTCAAGAGTCACCAGAACTTACTCCACATGTTCTTCAATGCTCCAAAGCACTTCTCCAAATTTTCCCACCTAATGCCTCAACCCCAAGCAAGCTGTTAACAGCCCATTCGTCTCCGCCGTTCCACGATCTTAAACCCTGAGAATCTCAACCCTAAAAATCCACCCAACCCGACCACCTCAAATTACTCTCAATCCTGTATTGGGTTCTGACATTTTAATCATTTTCCCATGACCCACATAACCAGAAATGTGCACATGTTCTTCAATATTCCAAAGAAATCCTACAAATTTTCCCACCTGATCGCTCAGCTCCAAGCTGTTAACAGCTCGTTCATCTCCTTCATTTCCTCGATCTTAAACCCCTGAGAACCTCAACCCTAAAAATCCACACCAACCTAACCACCTCAAATTACACTTACGCTAATACTGGATTTTGACATTTTGATCATTTTCGGATGATTCAGATAACAAAGAAAAATTCCTCAATTGCTGAAAGAAACGAAATTAGGGAGCATCCATCAACTCATTCACATCGAAGCAATCATCCACCTCGAGCATAACCTTAAACCCTAGAAATCCACAAGACAACCACCTCAAAATCCTCTCAATCTGATCTTCTTCTTCTCCGTCTTCTTTTTACAAATTTGAGATAACATAATTGACAAACACTGTCCCGATTGCTGTAAGACACCAAATTCGAGGTCAACAACCAAATGTGGTGCAGTCTCACACCTTAAGCAGAATAATCTTCGACCATGATTTCTGAGGATTGAATGGCAGTGTGAGAAATTTGCAATTGCGCCCACATTAAATTACAGGCCTCGCTTGCAAGCCGCAATTGTGGTGCCTTCAATCCAATCGAAGAAGCCGGCGATCGAAGTGCAGATGGGAAAGAGGGATCTTGCTCCGTCAGCACAAGGGATGAATGGATGATTTGTCGTTCACGAATAAATGGATGAATGTTTGTGACAGTGGGTGTAGGAAACTGGAGTTCATTGGTACACTTGGCTTGCCAGTATTATATTTTATTTTTCATCCCACGTCAAGTTTTCCAAGTGCTCCCACCACCCATTGCGTGACACGTGGAAACCTCACCCAGTGAGATATTAAGGTTTGGTGATGTTATTCACCCAGTTTCTCTTGTTCTCCATATTCTATTGATCAGATTTATGTTTTGAGATTTGTGTTGCATGAACAAAAGAAATAACATATTGAAAATCGGACCTCCCTTGATTTGTATATGGTTATCGGAAGTGTTTGCTTGTCATTTCCTCAACTAAATACATAGATCATGCCATTTGTGTTCATTATTTGAGTGTGGAGTAGTTAATATAATTTGAAGATGAAATCCGATATTTATTTAACAATGTGCTTTTTGCAATATCTTCATGGTGTTGTTTTTTGATCCTCACCTAACCATACATCAATCAAACATAGGTGTCCGCTTAAGAGAAGTCACCAAATAACATCCGCATGCCTTACAATATACAATTTTGGTACCACAACTTCATTTGTGTTTCATTGTTGTTGTTGTAGGGTAGCTTGTAGTTGTGTAGAAACCGACATGACTATAAATTCAACTACAAAATCGGTAACAATGAACTCTAAGATATATGCCTACCCTTGCTTGTTAGTACACAAAAAAAGATCTTCAGTGTTTGATTATATTTAATGTTGGTACCAACCTACCCTATTCAACACTAATTTTCAACTCCTTGATAATTAATGTTAGACATAAATGTGCCGCTACCTTCCCTACTACCACCTCCATTCCTATGAAGCATGGATTTCATATCCTTGCCAACACTAAATTCAAACATGTAACTTCCACATATTACCATAGTTGATATTTAGTGTTTGAGTTTACATTTAATGTTACTTACTTTCATAGGATTATTAACATTTAGTGTATGCAATCGTATTTAGTGTATCAAACACTAAATATCCTATTGAGTGTACCATTTTAAGTGTGTCACGGTATGCGGCGTCGGTGACCACACCGCATCCGGAGGGATTTCATCCATTTGGGTATAGATGGATGAAACCCTTGGATTTGTGGAGATGCTCCTAGGTGAGGAGTCTCCTCCTTGGCTTGGCATTCTTGCCAAGTCAAGCCTTGTGAGTGAGTGTGTGGAGAGAGCTTGTGTAAGGTGAATGTTGCATGATTTTGCAATGGAATCTTGAGTTCTTCTCCCCTTACTAACACTCTTGGATTCTTCCGTGGTGGAGTGAGAGATAACTTGACTTATGTGTGTATTTGAAGAAAGAAATAGAGTTCTTAGTAGTCTTTGACTCTCTTCCTTCTCACTTGCCAAGAATGCTTCATTTTTTATTTTTATTTTTTTTTTGATTCTTAAAATTTAACGCGCAAGGGGGCGCGTGGGGGCAAGGAGCGACGAAGTTCCAAAGTTTTGGAGCGGAGAAAGTCGCGGATTGTTGAAGCAACAAAAAAAAACATTTTTTTGTAAATGTCACATCAAGTTCAATTGTGGTGAGAAATCATTGATTTTGCTACAAAATTTCATGTTATTTGCTCACATTCAGGCTTGAATTCGCACCATTGAGCTTTGGAATCGAATTTGGACTTCCAAATAAATGAAACAATTTGATTGACAAAAAAAAATTTAAACAAAAAAAGGGACAAGAGCCGACCCCGGGGGCAGAAGCCCCTGGCCGGCTCTGTCTGTGGCCCTGCCCTGCGGCAGGCAGCTGGCGGCTGGCCAGGCTGCAGGCCGACGGGCTGCGGCAGGCCAACGCAGACCAACTGTAGGGCGCAGACCAGCTGCAGGGCACATACCAGCGCAAGCAACAGAACAACAGACATGGCGACCTAGAAGATTTATGGGTATAATCGGTTGAGATCCTAGGGTGTGCAAGTCCAACCGGTTACATGATGACATCCTTCGGTTTTTCTTTATTAAATTGAGATTTTTTTTTTTTTTATTAATTAGGAAATTAATTAATTAAAAACTGGACTTTTTTATTTTATTTTATTATTAATTTATGTTTCTATTCCAACTTCGTATCTTTTCTTTTTTCTCTAAGAGGTTAGTTTCTTGGAGTTGAGAAACACGAATTTTGGCAGAAACTTTGCTTTCATTAATCAAGAACAATAGAAATCCGAAGATCTTATGAAACATTAAGGTATTTGGGTTCATTTAGGGTTGTGTTGTACGAAATTTTCGAGGGGGGTGCCATTGGAGATTGGGTGGCATGTAGAATTTACTTTTGGCCTAAAATAAATTATTATTAACGTCGAATTATGTTTGTCAACACATATTCCCGACATTGTTGTAAGGATAGATTTTTTAGTGTAATGAGAAGATGAGATATGTGTCATTTTCTTTTCCCGGCAACAGGGACCCTTATTTTTTACCACCAACTGTAGGCGGGTGCCGGTTGGCCGCGGTTAATTCTATTTTTGTATAATTGTGTTTGGGGAAGAGGATCCAGTGCTACAAATTGTATTGTTTTCTGTATTTTGTTTTGGTACCTTCCCCCGTGGCGGGCTGTATTGCTGGCAGTTGTCGACATTGTCCCATTTCTTGTTGTATTAGTTTGTGATAGGGTATTGTGGGGGTGAAGTCGGAGTAATGGCCGACGGGACCCTTGTGTGTGCACCAAGTGGGCGGTGTTTGTTTTTCCTCATGGTGAAGCTGGATTGATCACCAGCAGACCATAAGGTTGGTGGTTTTGCAGGTTCAGGTTGTCTTTTACCTTTCTTTGACCCTTTATCTTGATACCACATCAGTTTGGATTGTTGGCTCCAGTGACCAGATCCATTGCGGGTTTATGGTTACAACTCGGAGTCAACATTATCGCTTTCCGTCTCCGGCAGCATCGAAAAGTCGATCCTCGGACGTCGAACCAGTAGCAGCACCTGACGAGGCTTTTCAGCCTACTTCGGCGTGGAGGACTGCCACTTGGTCTCACGTCCTTTGGGTGGGATCCTTCGACGAGATGGAGGAGGAGACGCAAGGCGGCATCCGGGCCGATTTTCCGGTCGAGCGGGGACCATTTCCCTGAAAGATTGGAAATTTTGGTTCAGGACGTGGATGAGGGAGAAGCGTCAACGCAATACCAGTTGCAATGACTGGTATGCGTTCGAGCTTCTGCCTCAACATTTGGAGCACGAGGTGCTCCAGACGTATGAGCAGTGGAGGGATGCTCATTGGATGGAGTTGCGCCAGGTGGAGCGGTACTGGGAGACTCGGGTGGAGTTGGTATCCGCGTTGAAGGAAGGCGCAGCTTCCAGTTCATTGGCCGCTCCTGTGGTGAAGCCGGAGCAAGCCGAGGGCGTCGTTGTGATGGATGTGGAGGGGAGTTTCCCTAGTGAGCCTAAAGATAAAGCTTCTGCGCCCGCATCCGCGAGTACATCGAGCCCGATCTTGCCGCTCTCCTGGTATGCCCAGGCTACCCATGCAGCACTAGCCTCTTTAGGGGCTCCGCCGGATTTTGATCATCTACAGGAATTCCAACTCCATTTGGAGGAGGAATATGGAGGTTTCCGTCGGGATCAGATGCAGCGGATCCAAGACTTTAGGCGGGAGAAGGACAACACACCTCGTACTATGTACACGAGGTTGGCGAAGTTTGTCAGGGAATCTGGAGGTGTTTTCGCGGAGAGTCAGTTGGTGAAGGTGTTTTTGTCAAAGATTGACAAATGTCTTCTTGACTTAGCGTTGCCCAAGATCATCATGAATTATGGCGGTCGGGCAACACTCGCAGAGGCATTTGCCATTGTGGAGCAGTGTGATCATGTTTTGTGTCAGCACGATGCCACTGACTTGGTGTCCTTGCTAGTGGATTCTAGCAAATCCCGGAAGATTCGGTCGCGGCTGCAGGATTTGCAGAGGCGGAGGTGGACAAGACCTTATATTGTTGGTCTTGTAGGCGGTCGGGCCATGCTAAGAAGGATTGTCTTTCAATGCAAAAGAAAGCCCAAACCGCGGAGAAGCCGAAGCGCAAGACAGTTGTTCCCGTGTATGATTCAGCGAAGGAGGTTGTTAAGCCTCAATCGAAACAGTTGAGGTGTTCTCACTACGGGCGGAACAATCACGAGGTGGACAACTGTTTCGCTCTCCATCCAGAGAAACGTCCTTCTTCCGATCGGAAAAAGGTGTTGGAGGCGAAGATTGACGCCTTGGAGGAGAGGTTCAAAAATTTGGCGTCATCTGGCCAAATCTTGGAACCACCGGCTCCATCCGGAGCTCAGGCTAGCTCTTCCACTCCGGATTACTATATGTTCAGAGCTTTAGGGGAGGTAATGAGTTCGACAGCGGTGACACGTGCTCAAACTGTGTCATGAACCACACCTTCGGCCACAAGGGAGTCTGTGGCAAGCTTACGAGCTCGGGACAAAGGTCCCGCGGATCAGATTGGTCAGGCACGGCTACCATTGTCTTTTGGATTGGTAGATGCTGTCCAATCTGTCAATGGTCGTCCGAGTATTGAGGTTCTAAAATCGGCGATCGACATGGTTCAGACATTGGCATCAAAGGTGTTGCATACACCTTTGTTCACAGCGATGGAGTGGTCATCGCTAGAGTTCCAGCTTGCCAAGATTTTTCACTTAGCAGGTAGAATTTTGGAAGGGAAGGCATCCTCACCTTCTTTGACCGTGGCTCAGGCCACCACGGACATCCATGTCTCTAAAGATGCCGAGGAAATGGCCAAACGGCGGGCGAGGCTTGCCGCGGAAACCATTGCGTATTTTGATGCACACACCTCAGATGATAGAGGGCCGGCCATCTCTTATGATTTACCAGAATCCGCGGGAGCAGCTTATCTATCCGATGTCGCTGCTCGACCTGCTCGTGAGCGCCACGGCATTCGACCCGATGTCGTGCATATGGTGAATGACACCGGCATTTTGATGGTCAGTTGGACTGGGGGCAATGCCACTCGGGTTGCTCCCCGTTGTGTGATGATGAATTCAGGGGCACAACCGGTTATGATCGGCAAGAGGCTTGCCCAAGAATTGGGGTTGGCGTCCGAGGACTTGGCTCCCGATCCATTCACCATTGTCACATCCATTGGCCACGTGGATACCAAATATCGAGTAGAGAGGGTTCCGCCTTGGGAAAGCACTGGGTTTTTGGCTGCAATTAGATTTGTTTGTCGAACCGTCGAATCTTCTGGTCTTCAAGAGTCTCGTTCTTCAGTTTCTTCAAATCTTCAAACTCTTTGCCGTCGACCTATCCTGTTGCGGCTCTAAATGGGTTAAGGGTAAGGGTAGGGTAATAAGAAACCATAGGCCTCGGACGGGTAAAATGGGACGTCAGATCACGAGCTAACGTTCGAAAGATTGGCTCCTAAACTTTCAAACCCACCGTGACCAACAATCGCGCCTCACCAATGGGAACGACAGAAAACAACCTTGTGGGTCATCAATTCCACTTCGTTGTCACAAACACAAAATGGAGCTTTTATGATTTCCCACTAAGCCCGCAACAAGTTTTACGATGCAAAACAACAAATGCGACTAACCTCCAAATCCGGCCAAGAATCACAGAAATAACAACGAACCACAAGCCACAACACACTTGAATCTTGAGAAGTCTTCAACAAAAGACATGTCCGTCTTCTATGGTCGGTCGAAGTCTCAGCCCTTCTTTATAAGAGCCAACAGACCCCCCTCCACTCAAACTACCACAGTTTTTTATTGCTAACTTCCAATCAAACAAGTGAGATCACTCTAGAAACAAGTGAGATCACTCTAGAGAAAGAACAACATGAAACACAACTTCTTCTTATTTCATTTCAAAATTCTCATAACATCAATTCACACCATGAGCTTCAATAAAAAAAACCTTCTTCTTCATAACAAAAACTCTCCTTACCACTTCTCTCCTTCTCCTCTCTCTATAAATGAGAGAGACAAAGTCCCCCTCTTATCCTCTTCACATGGGCTTCTAATCACCCATTGGTCCAAAAGAAAGCTAAGAATAAAACTAAAAGTAAGACTAAAGAGGTAAACAAAAATTAACTATGAATAATAAAATAGGTAATCTATTTCTACTCTCTTTTACTTTCCTCCAAATCAAAGAATCACAATGTAATACAAAATAAGTACACATCTATATAGTGTACGTATTTACATTATGACAACGGGCCACGGGTTATACTCGGGAGCCATTACAACTTAGCTTCCGAGTGAAGCCTGGAGATCCACCCGCACCTCTTCTTCTCAGGTGTGCGGTGACAAATGCGACCAACTACGACATCTTAGTTGGTCAGCAAACACTCTACCCCTTGGTTTTGGTTTGGACAACTGGACTGAGGAGGCTTGAATCCGACCAGGTTGATCGGCTGGGGACGGCCGTAGGGAACTTATTCTTGTGGCATTCGCGGCGGCCGCGACCATAGCACCATTATCCATGGTTTTTGGATGTGGTGCTATTGTGGATACATTGCCTTATGGTTCCGCATTGTTGGAGGAGTCATTGGCATTCATGGGAAATACGGACGATCAACGGGATATGGCACCTAAGGTTGTATTGGTGCGCCATCCCAAGGATCTCCTTCCTCCCTGGCGCGATTCCGCCGAGTTATTCCATAGGTGTGAGGACATTGTCCTTTCTCTCACTCCTACGAGACCGGTCATACCGGATGCCGCATCGGCATTGGCACATCCCATTTTATGGCGGCCGCCAGATGAGGGGATTACTTTGGTGGAACTTTTTGGGGGCATCGGGACAGGATTGGCGGCCGTGTTGGAGGCTGGTCTCACCGTTCAACAATACATCTATGTCGACAACAATCCTATCTCCATTCGTGTGGCACGTCACCATTTACACCAGTTGATGGTGTTCTACCCACAGCATCTCCACCCGACTGCCATTCGTGGGTGCTTTGGACGTCTTCCTCGTGATATTACACTTATCAGCGAGGAAGATTTACGAAGGTTGGGTCCCGTGGATTTAGTGATTGCGGGATGGCCATGCCAGGGCCAATCACGTGCGGGAGCGGGCCGAGGTTTAGAGGATCCCAAGTCTAGCCTTTTCTGGGACCTCATCCGGCTCATGCAGTGGTGGTTTGCCCACCAACCTTTCCCTCCAGGGTACATATTCGATAATGTACCTCTGTTGGGAGACTCTCGGGACAAGGTGTTGGAAGGCCGACATTATGTTTGTCAACACCTTGGAGATCCCGTTTTTTTGGATGTCGCGAGCCTCAGTTCTTATTCCCACTGGCCTCGGTGGATTTGGACCAACCTCACACCGCTATCCACTTTAACTGCAGCATTTTCTGCAGTGCCTCCACCTTTGGATCAAAAGGTGGATGACATCTTGGATCCACACCGGACCTCTTTGCTGGTTGTTCGAGATGATTTACCTCCGTTGGCATTGGTCAACAAAGTGGGGGCACCACGGAGGGCCTTTCCCACATTTATGACTTTCCCACAGTCATTTGCATTCCGCGATCAGGGGCCTGGTATGGTGTGGGATGCTCACACAAAAACCCACACCGAACCATTTGCCGACGGACGGGAGCATGCTATGGGATTCCGGACTGGAACCACAACAGCTCCTGGCCTTTCTGAGGGCCAAAGGCGGTTCGTGTTGGGCCAAGCCATGGATCTCAACACCATGGTGTGGACTGTTGGTTTATGCCTTGCATTGCAACGGCATCATGGTGACCAGTTGTTGTATCTGGGGCAGAGCACTCTGGTCAGGGGGCTCAGCGGTCCATAATCATGGAAGAGGGAATTGAGGCCATGGTTGGAGAAACCGAACGAATCTCTCGATTCGAGCAGCAGGTGATGAAGGAGTTTCGCGCTCAACGGGTTTATACTGCTTTGGCTTCTTCGCCTCCAGTGGTGGCTTCATCAGTGGTGTAATGAAGGGAGGCCAGACTCTACTGTTGGCATTGAGGTTGGAGGCATGGTTAATGTCCCCTCCTCTGAGTAGCAGTTAGAGTTTGTGCCAGCACCAGGTGGTTCCCCGTTGGTGGAGAGGGAGACCACAGAATTTGATGATTGGCCATTGGAGTTAGGCCCTCATCTCACTGGTGCTGAGACACGGAAGGTACGAGCGTTCATTCGCTCGTATCGTAGGTGTTTTGCTTTGGACGAGACTTCTATGTGAGCGGTGAGCAGAGAGCGGAGAGCAGAGATGTGGAGAGCGGAGAGCGGAAATGATGTAAAAATAGTAAACTTCCCATACTAATTTTATAAAAATATTCGAATATTCCTAGAATATTCTAGATTCATCTTAAAATAGTAAAAATTCATGACCTATTTCCGTGGAAAGTATAGGTCCAAAAATAAATTAAAAGGCCCTGAATTTGAAATGGTCTACATCAGGATTGCGATGGCAGACCTTTAAAAAGATGAAATAGACATGCTTGCAATACGAGAACTGATTCCTCCCTCGAAAATTGGTCATTGTCTTCTTGAATGCGGGGCAGGTGCAACCCGGAAGGGAGCTGATGGTGATCTGATATTGTGTCACGTCGGGTGGCGTCATCGAGTCTAGCGCAATGATGCAACCATGGCCAGGGTGAGGAATCATCGTGACCGAGCGGAGTCGAGCTTTGAGGGAGTCCGAAGAGCCCATGGATAGCCTCTGTTGAGGGTTTGGACGGGTTGCGGTGCGCTTGACGATTTTCCTTTCTCTCTTCCCAGGATACATGTTCACATCCGCGGGCACCGGCACGGAGTCTAGATTTGCCGGAGACGGGGCTGTGGAAAAGAGCTTTCTGGGCGAGACCGGCACTTTCTGTGGCAGTTGGAATCCGGCCGCTTCGAGGGCCAGGATCTCACATTGCTTGAGGTTTGTACCAAGTTTCACTGGCCAAACATCCGGAATGTTTGGTCTCTCCTGCTGTGCAGAGTATTGAACGACCCATTTGCGCCTTCTACCCTTGACGGAGGGAAGCTATCTCATAAGCAATGAGCGGTGAGCAATGAGCGATGAGCAGTAACACATGAGCAAAGAATCCAAATTTAGTAAAGGGTCACGGGTTTAGGGTTCATAATTAACTTTGGTATTGCAAATTGCAAATTGCAAATAGGAGACATTTTAAATGAAGTACGAATGAAGGAGGCCTATTACCATGGATCGTTTTAAATACTTCGGTCCATAGTTTTTTTTATTATAAAAATCCAAACCAATACATGTCATTTAGTGACATTCTTATACATGTGGCTTAATAGAAAACTTGCAATACTACTCACATTGTACAACACCAGCAAGTTCAAGTAGTCGCATGACCTCGTTGTAGGTATATGTAGGTGCATGAATGAACTTGTCACTCTCGTAATCCACTTTGCACAAAAATCTAAACACATAATAAAGATGTTTGCAATACACCCATTTCCCTTTCTTTCCCAATGCCTGAGAAGACATTTTCGTGAAGTCTGGGCATGTGCAATGCGGGATGTCACCAATTGTGACACGGTATGCAATATCCTCTTTGGAGACAATGTTGATTATCACTCCAAAACCTGGATATGGAATGGCAGTCACCCCAACTACAAAGTAACCATCCATGAGTCCGGCGCTCTCCCATTTGTTTTTGTGATCCGCTGTCGGTGCGGTCGGATTGCGACGAACTGTCTTTCCAAACCTGAATGTAGGGTGGGCGTCCGGGTTGGGTGGCATACGAAAATGCGAGCGAGGGATGGGAAGGGTTGCAATTGTAGAAAGCCTACGACGGGGGGATAATGCTTCCCTTTGTTGTAGTTGAAATCCGGCGTCCTCAAGCGCCAACACCTCCTCTCTTGATAGATTGGTGCCTATCTTCACCGGCCAAGTGTTAGGCACTACAGGCCAATCCAACACATATTTCTTCTTACTACCACTTACACAACGCTTGATGTCGTCAGGGCAGAACCAAAATTCATACTCCACATTGTTGGGAGAGCGAAATTCCTTTTTGAACCCTTTGTATGTTGGAGCAGGTGTGCCATGTTTTCCAGTACCGACTTTGGCATTGCACATCGTCCCTGTAATGGCCTGTAATGCCCAACATCGTCTAGCTGAGTTGGGTGGCAATCTTGCAATGTGCCAATTGGAAGCAAGACAATCAGTCTCTAACACGGATGTAGTATGAATCACACCATGTTGTGTAGAATTCAACGATTCCTCTATGCGTTGACGAGTTGCACGGGTGTTAGGGCGAGGAATTGAAAAATTCACTTTGTCGGGTCGATGAGAATCGCAATCAGCACCCGGGGGCATGTTGAGTTTTCGTTTGGTGGACCCAAATAGCTCAGACCCTTCCAATGCACAATCTCTAGTGTTGACGTCTTCTGCCCCTGGGAAAGACTTCATGGCATCAGCCAAAATTTTTGGATCTCCACACCTGGCAGCCGCCTTAAGTTTCAAGGACGCCGAATCAGGTCCTTTACCATGAGACCCTCCTTTCAACCATGCACGGTAATTCGCGATTTGCATGAAGGCACGGATCATATCGTCAACAGTAGCTTCATACAGGCAAGTCATCTTGTTGCCGGATTGTTGGAGCCATTTGTTGTGAACAGTCTCGGCAAGGTTGCATGTTGGCATTTCAGCACGCTCATCTATTGTCATATCCTACGAACAACGTACAAATATGGAGTTAAGAAAAACAAGACACAAAATTATAAAAATTGAAAAAATACGGGGAAGTTCAATAACATTGAATAATGCAGTGTGGTATGCACTTACAAGTAGCATATGACCACCCCATTGTCTATAACGGAAGTGCCAAAATCCCAACCACTCCGAAAGGCCAAGGATGCCTTCTTCTGTGGCAGCTCCAGATGACAACCACCAAGAACGAATCACGTGATACTTAGTCTCGGCATCGTCCATTGTCACCGCGTCTTTGTAATCCTTGCATATTTGCTTGTGTTGAAACTGCAAGGATGGTTTGATATATTTTTGTGTCACCTTATCCAAGCTTGCAGACCAGTGGAAAAGGCATGTGCGTTCACGTGCGACCATGGGCAGACTTGGATCGCCGTCACCATAAACCATCCGCACCGCATTCCAATTGGCTTGAGCACTGTCTGCCATAAACCCTTTGAAGTTTGTTTTTGGAACACCATTCTCGGCCATAACAACATTCAGATTTTCCCAAAAAAGAGTTTGTGCTGCACCATCTTCAGATTGCATGTCACAACACGCAATGGTCAACACCTTACAGTATCGACTGTCGTACACATGACAAGCCATTGTCGTCCAATCCTTCAAACGTTTAACATGGTCAAACATGATCCAAGAATTCTCCATATCTCCCCCAACTTGCATCCTCTTTACAAGCTCCACACCACTGCCTGGAAGGTCTACGGACATCTTGAAAACAAAAACCTTGTCTTTCGATTGCCCTGGGAACCGACTACCATGGACGAACTTGAAAGCAGAATGGTCTTTGAGTGCCATAATACTATCCATAGTTCCCATTCCACTACGCACAAAACGTTTTGATCCAGAAACAAAATTACGACAATTTGGAGAGGCAAGAGTGCTGAATTTGTCCATGACCACCTCTAAAGAAGAGCCAACCAAGTGATGGCCTTCTCGAACTGTGGGAGATCTAAGAAGGTAATCGGCCAAGAATTGTTTGCTTGCGGCCATAACTATGGCGGAATTTGTGGCTGTGGGTGTTTTCAACACTTCATTGGCAACGCACTGGTATGCCATGTCCAATGATTCACGACATGTACCATTGGATACCGGATGATCATGTACACCAAGATGAATGCAAGCCCTGGACATCCCAGCAGATGCGGAATGAACGTATATAATGCGAGCAGGGCACAAAGCAATGCACACAGGTATTGAATGACATACCTTACAGTTAATAGTAGATCTAGTAGGGGCAACATTACCCACAAGAAATGGCAGAGGGGTTGAACCGGCCCACTCGGTGTTGTTACGCAGACCCCCATTGCGATGCATGTAATCACAGTAGTCATTAGGACATTGGAGATGACCTGCACAAGTCGAACGCCGGAAGGATAATCCAAAATCATTTTGGATATTCGTGGTTTTGGTGGTGCACCAAGGGTGACCGTCGCACATTTTATCCATACCATCCATGGAGCGGCCATACGTATTTGGAACTCCAAGTGCCACAGGGGGCAAGACAAATAAAACGTCGCCGTCAAAAGAGGATGGCAAGTATTTGACATCACGGACATCTATATTGTCAAAATCAATGAATGCAAGATCTGACTTTGATCTTTTCCTAGACTTTGTGAATCTCAAGGCATCAACGATAGTGAACCCTATAGATGACGGTGAAGGGTGCAATGGAGGGCGTTGAGAAGGTGTCGTACGATGAACCAATGTGTTGCACATAGGACTGAATGGGGATTTGGGAACTTGTGAAGGAGTGGAGGTTTTACTTTTAAATGGAAATGGCGACATGTCTGAAAGATCAACAGCAGCACAAATATCATCTTCTGAATCTGACAGCACCAATACACTATCATCATTGGGCTCCAACTTAACAGTTGCAATAGTGGGCATTTGAACTGTGGATGTACCGGATTCATTGGTCAATATGACAGTTGGAGCTTGCATCTGCGACTCAGAAAGACCTATGACCCTAAATGAACCGGGCCCTAAAATCCACACAGATCCATCTTCAGTTCTGGTCTTTTGAACCAAAATCGTTTCATACACCTCTCCATCCGCAGAATACATCTCTTGTTCTAAATACATGGTTCTTAGTTGGAGATTGAATCTCAAACTAAGCAGATCTTCCGAGACACACACAAAACCATCATCTTGAAGTGGTAGCAGGAAAGGAACAAAGGATCCAGGAGCTCTAATGGTAGCCATGGAGAAAGAAAGCAATAGATGCAAGTCGCAATAATATTGGATGGGCGGAGATTAATATACTGAATGGTATATACTAAAAAATGGGGTTTAGATCAAAACGTTGAATACTATAGCATCCAATAATACAGAAGTAGACAGCTCACACTGATAGTCAAAGAATAGTTTAGGGCCAAACATAGAACCCTAAACCAAACCCAATAAACTATCTCATTTGGAAACAAAACTATAGCGAATCCCAATGCACAAGTGAGATGCGGATCTTAAGTCCATGACACCATAAGTCATGTCCATTATAACATTGAGAATATTATATGAAGAAAACATTGAAATAATGTATATAACTTAATAAAAATATAGACTATTGAGAATATGGATCTATTTGTCTATATGTCCATATCTATATATCTATATGTCTATATGTCAATATATCTATATGTCTATATGTCTATATATCTATATGTCTATATGTCTATATATCTATATGTCTATATATCTATATGTCTATATATCTATATGTCTATATATCTATATGTCTATATATCTATATGTCTATATATCTATATGTCTATATGTCTATATATCTATATGTCTATATATCTATATGTCTATATGTCTATATATCTATATGTCAATATATCTATACGTCTATACGTCTATATGTCTATATGTCTATATGTTTATATATCTATATGTCAATATATCTATATGTCTATATAGATATATGTCTATATGTTTATATGTCTATATGTCTATGTGTCTATATGTCAATATATGTATATGTCCATATGTCTATATGTCAATATATGTATATGTCTATATGTTTATATATGTATATGTTTATGTTTATGAAGTCCTAAATGAAAATGGAAGAAACGCGGGCGTGGACATCATTGGAAAACGTGTTATATAATGAACAAATATATATGAATCGATAATAAGAATTTGGTGAATAATTTCACTTTTTATATGATGTTGGGGAAGTGAAGGATTTAAACCCTATAACATTCCTAGAATGTTCCCCAATCATGTGCAAAAAAATGATTTCGGAAAATTTCCAAAATGTACCGTATAGGAAGATTTCGCAAAAATCTACGATGTCATCAATTTCAGAGTTTTTAGAAATTCATAAGAATTTGAAATTCAATGAAAAAAATCTAAATTTTTTTAACATCATTAGAGATGATGGGTTTAACTATGAGAAAAAATTTCAAGCTAATTCATTCTAATATGTAGGAGATATACCTATCTAAAGTTTTCTAAAATCTATGGGTTTTGTACTCTCTTTTTTTTTTTTTTTTTTTTTTTTTGGGTGCCCCCCCTAACCTTTCATTCCCGTCTAAACCTAAACCTAAACCTAAACCCCTCCGCGTTCATGGCCGTCACGTTTACGACCGCCGCGGCCGAGACGTATATATAAGGACTCAAAGGTGTTTCTACAACACACTTACATGAGCGAGCTTCTGTTTAGCACCGCGTATGAGAGCGACTTTGTAGAGAAGGTGTTGCTTGGACCTGCTTGTGCGCTAGCGCACAAACCTGCTTTAGGACTGATTCTGTTTTTTTTTCCTCTCAATACTGTCATTTACATAAGATTTGGTTAGCCCTGCTGCTGAGAGTTGTTTGTGCGCCAGCGCACAAACATCCTTTAGGATCTGTTGCATAGAATCTGTTGCACCCTTCTGCTAGAAGTTGTCTGTGCGCCAGCGCACAAACATCCTTTAGGATCTGTTGCATAGTATCTGTTGCACCCTTCTGCTAGAAGTTGTTTGTGCGCCAGCGCACAAACATCCTTTAGGATTCTTCTTCTTCACTTTGTTCTTTAGATCTATCATTTGCATAGGATTTGTTGCGCTTTTCTGCTAGAAGTTGTTTGTGCGCCAGCGCACAAACCTTTCTTAGTGCTTCTATTCATTTTTATGCTTTAGTTCTTACATTTAGTTTAGGCTTCATTCCATTTTATCTAGTTTGCACTTCATCGGCTTTGCTGTTGGCTTCTGCTTGTGCGCTGGCGCACAACCATTATTCAGGTATTTTTCCATTTAATTTTTTTCTTACTTCTATAAATGTTTTTAAGCTTCTTTTGCCCTGCTCTTCTTTTCTAGTTTGTGCGTCAGCGCACAACCATCAATGAGGACTAGTTTCACTATTTTTTTGTTGTTGTTTTGCTTTGTTGTTTATAATTGGATTTTTTTTAAATTGATGTTCTGAACTTCTTGTGTAGTACTGCAGCTCCGATTTGTTTGTGTGTCAAGGCATTGATTTTCATTCCAGGTATTTTTTCACTCCACTTTGCTTTGTTTTCTTTCGCTTTGTTTTGTTTTGTTTTACCTTGTTCTATTTTTTGTTTTGTTTTGCTATGTCTTGTTTTGTTTTGCTACTAATTTCCGAATCATCTCAGCTGGCGTGGATGGATGCGTTATGCTTCCTCACGTCCTGGGTGTTAGGACCTTTAATAACATCGTACCCATCATTTCCAGCTGGTATGGCACACATGATTATAATTCTCATGTGCATATCCTGGATTTGATTTTTTACATTCAACTTCAAATGGCCCTAGCTGACGTGGATGAATGTTTCATGCATTCTCACGTCCTAGGTGTTCATATATGTAATTTTATAATATATTTTCTTTCTATCTGTATACCAAACAAATTTCTCACTAACTTTCAAGATGTGTATCCAAATCACGTATTTCATTTTCTCAACGTTAAGTATACAACCCATATTATATAGTAATTTCATGTGGTTTTATTGATTCTTATATGCAGGTGTTCATTGTTCGTTGATGCTATCTTCAAAAAAACTATTCAAGGTGATTTTTGCTTACAACTATGGAACCTCTTCTCAATAAACCTAGTCCGATGGTTACTTTGAATGTGCAAAGTTTCCTTGTAGAATGGTGGGGTGACATGTCTTGGGATTCTATTCATCAAAATTTTGTGTCGATGGGAATGTCCGGCCCTATCATTTTGCGTGAGCATGTGAAGAGCATGATTGACGATTGCATCTCAAGACGTTTTCCATCATGCAAAGAAATGACCAATTATAATATTTGAAAAGACAACGTCTCTTCTAATTTTGTTGGACAAATGCCCGATGTGGTTTCCAAGGTGCATCGGAAATTCACGCATGGTTGGACATTGGAAAAGTTAGAAACGCAAAAGTTTAATTCCGATCGGTGGCGAGTGGAGATTCCACAACTCTCTAGACGTAGAAAAACACATGTCAAAAATTTGAACCGTGTCGATCGACACGTCATTCCTGGAGGTGGTGCATTTCTTTTTGCTTGGAGAGATGTTGTTATTGAGAAGCATGAAAGACTAGGCCGTGGTTCATATGGAATGGTGTGGAAATGTTTCATTAAGGACATTTCGGATGTGGATCCATTCACACCTTATGCCATTAAATTTTTCTTGGATCATAATGGGAGTCCTCATATGGCAAGCATGAAGGAGTTCTATTCGGTGGCTTCCATAGATCATGGTGGTGTTATCAAACCGTTTGCTTTCCAAACGACACCCGCACCCGCCATCTTCTTGCCCTATTGGAATGGAGGTACATTGGGAGATATGTTCAAAAGTATGAAAGACCATGGAACTAATGAGTATGATGTTTTTAAACGTCTCACAATACTCAAGAAAAATCACCCGGAACAAATCTCCAAGATTCAAGAATTGGAGCGGTTGAGGCTCTTCTTGTTAAACCGGTGTACCCTTGCGATCACCTTCATTCAAATAATGGCCGATGTACTCACCATTCACAATGTATTCCATTGTGATTTATCCTTTACAAACATTCTGTTCCATTTTGGTGAGATGGATGACAAAGATGAAATTTACATAGGCATTGGTGATTGGGGATCGGCAACAATATCGTCGGATAGGCGACATTCAAATCATTTCTTGCAGTCTGAATCTTTGAGACATTCTAGGCTTCAAGAACGTTGGTGGGTAGATCCTGAGTTGTTCTTTACCAAAGATCACAATGTGCGTCCGTGCCACACCGAAAAGACAGAGTCATACTCTGTATCGAAGATTGCAGAGGCTATTTGGGGTCTATATGTCGATCCCATATATCTTAAAGTCATTCATTCTCGTTTTTACAATCTTTTGCTACATTGTATTCGTCGCATGTCATGCACTTCAACCACGGAGCTTCGCATGACCCCTACTGATGTCATGAATCGATTGTCTCGCGAACCAGATTTCCATACTTATCCCTTCAACAAACACATCCGTCAACGTTATCTTAGTCTACCAGAACGGAATAGGGTTCATAGTCGTCAAATTGATTGTGATGATGAAATCCCTTTCAAACGTCGGAAATAGATTATACATTTTCATATTATAGGATTTGTAAAATCCATTATGTATTATTTTGAAATATATATACGATGAAGTTATTTCTATCTTTTTTTTGTTTGTATTTTCATTCATGTTTTTTATTTGCAGAAAATATGATTCCTAAAGGAAAACAAAAAGACCCATCCTCCAATGCGTCACAACCTCTCTCGCCAAGAATATAAACTATCCATCAACAAGGTGTTAAAACAACAACTAGGAAAAGAAGACAAGGTGAAAACTCCACCCCTACACGAAGGTCTCATCGCAACAAAGGACTTCAACCTGATGTTGTTCTTGAAACAGTGGAAGAAGATTGTGCATCTTCCATGCATTCAAACGATCAACCACAAGTCCATTCTAACGAAAATACAATGACAATGTCACACAGATTGGAGCCACTTTTTGGACAAGATCAAAATATCATTGAACATGTTGCAACAAAAATTGTGGATAATATTGTGGATTTAGTTGCGGAACAAGTTATTGAGGAATCCACTTTAGAGAAATCGCATCAAGAAAATCAAGACAATCTGCAACATGATGATACACAAGACTCTCAAGAGATCGAACACTTTCAAGTGACACAAACTTCTCCAGATAATCAACAGTTTCAGGAGACACAAACTTCTCCAGCAAATCAACACTTTCAGGATACACCAGATTCTCAACATACTGAACAATTCCAAGAACAAACATTTTCTCTTCTGAATCAACGATCAGAGCAGAGAGAGCATTCTTTGACATTGTCTCAAGGGACAATATCTACATCTCAATTTACTGGAGGACCTTCTGAAGGTGTAACTAATCGACGCAAAAAAAAGAAGGTAAATTTTAATTTCATATGTGTTGAACGGTTTGAATTTTGAATTTATATATATTGTGTTATTATTATATTTATGTTCTCTTACATACATGAACATTGTGCAGAGTGGGAAAAATGATATTCATGAAGGATTATGGACACCTCCTCCTACATTGGAGAACCCAGCTGAACATGAAGGAAAATCCATCAAATACACGAGAATGAGACTTTTGGAGCGAAAACAAAAGATCAACTCGACCTTGAGTGATATATGTGTCCTGAAATATCTTGTGCCTATTCCTTTGTGTCGAATGATTGGCATGGAGGTAGTTAGGCCCGCATTGGACGATGATGTATCAATTTTGTCACGTTCATTTCTCAATGGATATATCCCTGGGTCTGCATCATTTTATGTCTCGGTAGAGCATGAAGAAGGATACACAATTGATGTCAATGAGGACATTGTGAATGAATGGGATGAAATTTGGAAACAAAAAAATGAAGAATTTGAAGCCTATCTGACAGAGCATGGTTTGCAAGCATTCAAAAATAAAATGTTTCACATTTGGGATGGAAATCATCGTTTTAAAGCGTGGTACAATACCAAAGAGATGAAGTTGGGTGGTGTTGAATATCATATAAGCCCTGCATCGATAATCCTTGATGGACGAAAAGAAAATCACTCTGTTATCACATGTCTCTGCGATGATATCAACATGTAAGTATTTAAATCATTTATATTTTGATTACCTTATATTGTTACTTTTCTTTACTTATTTTATCTTTAAGTTTTTCATATTATTATATTTATGTTTATATTTTGGAATGATTCAGATCAACAGAGAAAAATGTTGTCAAACCCCGATTCATTCACACACTCTTCAAAGTGACAAAATATGGAAGTCAACCGCTGGAATGGTGGGAAGGAAGGATTAGTCCTGAGCAAATGACTTTGTGCAAAAAGAGAAAATCAGTAAATTCCAAAAAGTGGTACAATGTCACACAAGAGATCCTAGTCGAACATATTTACAAGGTAAATTTGGTATTTCTTTTCTTATTTAACTATGTCAATTCATATTTATGGATTTCTACATTTTCTTTTTTTATACTCATCAATACTTTGTATTGTACAGAGTGAAATTGAGGACGAGGTTGCGAAAGCAACTGAAAACTATATCAACTTGGAGGTTGCAGATCACATCGGATTGCAACAAATAATTGCAACAGCTTCACAATCCATCAAAACCAAAAAACGGTCAACACTGGTTAAAATTTTGGCCATCGCTGATCCCGAAAATGGCACAGAGTTTTTTGATGAAATCAAAAAACACTATGATAAAAATGGAGACAATGTGCAGATGACTCTTGATCGCCTTCATCGTCTTTGTCAATCTCAGGTTGATTCCAAAGAGAAAACAAATTGGCTAAAGCTCTGGAATGCTAATGATGACACAAAACATGCTGCATCGTTTCCTTTAGAAATTGGAGGAAATGATGCATTGGATCCATGGCTGACAAGAAGAACATTTTGGTGGCAGGTATTTATATCTAAAGTTTACTATTTGATATGTATCAGATATATAATATATATGTATGTTTGATATATGTATTATGATACAAAACTATTTGTGTATTGTATATTAATTATTGTTATGTATGTTATACAGCTCAAAGAGGAGGCATACAAAAAATTTGACTACTACATCAATCATGATGATGCAACACAACGATTGGTGTTGGACAATATGACTTCGGATGTTCCGGATGTTGTTTCATATATCAGAACATGGGAGGAAAAAATTGGGAACATGGCATTTTTAGTGGAAATACCCACTAAGGTGAATGCAAAGACTGTGTGGAGGAACAATATATGGAAAGATCAACCAGGTTCTGCTGCAATCATGTGTCGTGTAATTTATCGATACATTAAATTTATTCTGATTGCAAACGGAAAACTTCGAGGTCGTCCATCATGGTGGTCTTCTTGGACACTTGCAGAAGGAATGCTTTGGAATATTGAACAAAGAAAATGGCCATCTGCACATCGCGAAGGGGGGGGTTGGTATTTGGACCTTCCCAACGGTTCTTTACCAGAAGAAGAAACACAATTGTTTCAAGATTGCAATGCAAGAGTTGAAGAACAAAGAAGTGTTGGTATTAATGTGGGTGAAATGCCAACATTTGAAACCGAACAACCATCAGAGTCCTCCAAACAACCATCGGAGTCCTCCAAACAACCATCGCAGTCTTCAAAACCACATATTCAATTGAGGAAAAAAAGAAAAATAATCGATACAAAAAATGACGAAGAAGATATTGTCCCAAATCCAAAGTCACCAAGTGGTCGAGTGTCGTCAAGATCACAAATTGCAACTGTACCAAAACCGGGGAAAAATCTTGATTTTATTCCCAAGGTAGGCCTTGTTAAAGGTGATTGGTACGATTGTCATGTTTTTTATGAAAAACACAAAAAAACATCTCCTGATTTCAAAAAATTGATGTCATGGATGAAAGATGTTTCTTTGGGAAAAATAAACAACGTGAATGGAATTGTTACCAAAGCATGTGTGGACCTAATTATCGTTGATATTCCGGATGGGATGCCAATCCATGGTATTGACGAAGGGCGTACTATTCCTTCTTGGATGCAATTGAAGACAGATGAATGGTGGGAGACATTGTTTGATTTTTTGGAATCAATACTTTCAGACAATGGTTGCACGCTTATCATGTGCAATGCCAAGATGCCAAGACTACAAGAAAAAATTGTGAGTTATGCACTAGGGACCAGAGATCGTCCAAAACATTTTTGTTTAAGGGAGCATGTCAAAACATTCACAATTGTGAACTGTTTACCACAAAATGCTCCTAACGGTGTCCAAACTGCTCTTTCCAACATTCTTCTCTTGAAAAAACCATCTGGTTCATTTGCCCTCTCGGATGCTGCTAGCTACATAGATCCATTTGTGGACATCAAACAACTGGATGTTCTGTTCAATCAAATAACGAACACAAACATGTGTTTGAAACAATGTGGACAACCTTGGAGGGGAGCTAAAGAAAAAAACCCTTTGGTTATGCAACAACTCATTGAAGCATGTTCTCCATTACATGGTCGTATATTGGATTTGTCCGTGGGTACAGGTGCAAGTTTTCACGCTGCAAAAGAAAGTGAAAGACATATTTTTGGTTTTGAAGCAGACGAAGAAATACACATGGGGTTATTGGATGCTTTATTACACAGTTTGAATGTTGAAGCATCCAATGTATTTTAAGCACCCTCGGAACCTTCCTCAAGTATTGGTCCAAATTTTGAGGATGTAGCTCCAAAGCAAGGGCGCAAATTTGTGGCCATCGATGTATCTGATTCTGAATAGTGAGTAAGTCTTCAAGCTAATTCCAAATTTCATACAATGATTTTGCATGTGTACATTTATTTTTCAATATATTATTTAAACTCATATTAATATTGTTTTTTTTTTGCATGATTAGCATTGGATTGAAAGATTGGTTTGCGAAAGTACCAACAACTCCAAATTTTGGTGTTAACCTACCAATATATGCAAAGTCAGTGGCACAACACATGGCACGACAACAAGAAGTTTCACTAGAGTCATCAAGCCAATCAACGGATCTCCGTCCTAGACGATTAGTAGAAGTGTTCATGGATATAGAGGCCCATGAAGAATGAAACTTTACATATATATTATAAAGATGTATGTTGAGAGTAATCCAATGCCAAGTTTTCAATTAGGTTGTAATAATTAAAATCATTATATATCTAATGTTTTGACTCTTCAATGTTTGTTGTTGTACGTATAGTCTTCAATTTTCCACAAATATATATATATTCAATACCACGGTCATGAACATGCACCTGTGATTAGGTTTGGTTGTGATGAAATTCTTTGTGGTATTTTGTACAAGCCGCATATTATGCACCCACTATATTTGAGTGCACACATGAATGCACTCAAATCCATGCACCCATGCACCAATTCATTGTTGATTATTGTGCTACAATTGATGATATTATTGAACCGCAAAATAAAACATGCAGATGCAATAATTTATCTATAGTTGATTTAAAGATGTATTTATATATGATAAATGTATATATGCCCATAGTCATGTGGGATTTTTTTTCCCATTGCTCACTTCTCACAATGTTGCTTATCATCCCCACACCTCTCCCTATTAAACCCTAAAATCAAAAAGAATTATGCCAAAATTCCACAGTTATAGGATACTAGGGGCCTTATTACCAAATATTTCACCTTACTCACCGCTCACAAGTTACCACTCATTGCTCACCGCTCATTATTCACCGCTCACAAGATAGCACTCCCCACCCTTGACGCACCTCTCGATATCATCTGAGCAAAAGAAGAACTTTGTGGACTCTTTCACATTCCTCCTGGTGCTGTGCCATAGACCGGTGTACGTAGGGGTGGGGGTTGATTTCGCACCCCTTACGATTCTCTCAGTATATTTTTTTTTGGTGACAGCTCTCTGGACCCAACAACATTTGGCAGAAGTCTTTGGCAACCGAGCGATGTGCCACTCCTTCACGTTCACCCTAGTCTCCTCGACGGCAGAGACGTGCCGGATCCGTCCCTCGTGGGTGGGGGACGGGATGACATCATCGGCATGTGGCGCCGGGGGTGCAACTTCCTGGACATCGGAATCTTCCTCTTCAAGAATTATTGGCATGTGAATGGAACGAATCCTGACATGCCTACCAGAGCCACGAGGATGTGAGAAGTTGACCTTATCAGGCCAGTGCGACTCTTCATCAGCTCCAAGGGGTAGGTCTAACTTCGCTTCATCGAGCCAAACACTTCCTCTCCCGCCATGTGAGGGTTGCGTGTACAGAACTCGTCGGCTCCGGGCATGTCTAGCATGGGGTCCTGGAGGACCTTAGGGTCACCTGTTTTCTGGGCCCTACGTTCCGCCATCCGCAGCCTTAGCTCCTTCTTGCTCGGTCCAGTCCCACCCATGTCGCCCTTCAAGTACTGGTAGTAATTGACGACCTGTAGGAATGCCCGGATATAGTCATCCACCGTGGCGACGTAAAGATCACCGCCATTGTTGCCGGACGCTTGAAGCCACTTGTTGTGGACAGTCTCCGCAACGTTGCAAGACGGCATCTCCGCAAGTTCTATCTCCGTGAATTTCTAGGCATCGCATGTGAGGTCAAGTTAGCATAAAATTCAAAACTATATCACCCTTCAAAGTCCGGATTGATGTTCATGGCAAAAATCGAATGAGCTTATCCCTGTCATAAATCCACCCCATTGGCGATAGCGGAAATGCCAAAAGGCAAGTCACAACTCCAATTTACTCAACGTTTTTTCAGTCACGGCCCCAGCAGATACCCACCAAGCCCTCAGCCCATGGTAAAGACTCTCGGCCTCGGCCAACGTCCGTGCCGTCCTATACTGGTGGCACATCTTCACTCAACTTTCTCATGTCTAAGGGAACTATAGTCAAGCTTCCTTAGGAGATTCTTCTTCCCTGGCCTAGTAGCCAACTTCTTCAAACAGTCTACGATACTGACGCGCACACATGAAGAAGGCGGTTGCAATGGAGGACACTTATTTGAAACAACCACATGAGACTTCGACTGAACAGAAAGGTTGGGTGGACTAGGAACTAAAGGCGTGGATCAGTGAGGACCTTGGAACGACACCTTTGGGGACTATGCCAAATTTCAGGATACATTGTGGGGGTGATCCTAGTGTGGGTGAGGGCCCCGAGCGTTGGGAACGCCTCCTACCCACGGAGACTAGGCGGCATGAGGGTGAGGCCATGCCAATTCTAGAATGCTTTACAACACCTCATTTGGAGGTGTGAGCTAGAAGATATGGCAAGTTGAATGGGGCGCTGTCCCGGGACAGCGCCCTGGAACAGCAGTGGCCAGGGAGTGGCTCCCGGGACTGCGAACCTTCAAATAGGCATAACTTCATCTGTGCTTGCCCAAATGGGACAAGTGAGTAGTCCATTGTCCTCTATGTGAAACGTAGATGACGACGGAGTGGTCAAATGTTAGAATCGAAGAATATATGAGCAAGATATGGGGTTCTGAAGCTGCTGGGGGCCTCGAAGTCTGAGTCCGGTGCAAGTGCCCTTAGGGTGCTGGAAATGGCCGTCGGGTCCGACGCCCATTTTCAGCACCATAAGGGCACTTGAACCGCATTCAGAGTCCGAGGCCTCACCTCGAAAAAAAGACCAAAAAAATGAGGATCCACAAAAAAACCAAGTGCCCTTAGGGTGCTGGAAATGGGCGTCGGGTCCGACGCCCATTTTCAGCATCCTAAGGGCACTTGAACCACATTCAAAGTCCGAGGCCTCACCTGGGAAAAAAGACCCAAAAAAATGAGAATCCACAAAAAAACCAAGTGCCCTTTGGGTGCAAGAAATGGCTGTCGGGTCCGACGCCCATTTTCAGCATCCTAAGGGCACTTGAACCGCATTCAGAGTCCGAGGCCTCACCTCGGAAAAAAGACCAAAAAGATGAGGATCCATAAAAAAATCAAGTGCCCTTAGGGTGCTGGAAATGGACGTCGGGTCCGACGCCCATTTTCAGCACCCTAAGGGCACTTGAACCGCATTCAGAGTTCGAGGCCTCACCTGAGAAAAAAGATCAAAAAAATGAGGATCCCCAAAATAACCAAGTGCCCTTAGGGTGCTGGAAATGGGCGTCGGACCCGACGCCCATTTCCAGCACCCTAAGGGCACTTGCACCGGACTCAGACTCTAAAGCCCCCAGCAGCTTCAGAACCCCATAACTTCCTCATATGTTCTTGGATTCTAACAATTGACCACTCCATCGTCATCTACGTTTCACGTAGATGACAATGGATTACTCACTTGTCCGATTTGGGCAAGTAGAGAGGAAGTTATGCCCATTTGAATGTTCCCAGTCCTAGAACAGCAGTGGCCTGGGAGTGGCTCCCGGGACTGTGAACCTTCAAATGGGCATAACTTCCTCTGTTCTTGCCCAAATGGGGCAAGTGAGTAGTCCATTGTCATCTACGTGAAACGTAGATGACGATGGAGTGGTCAAATGTTAGAATCGAAGAACATATGAGGAAGTTATGGGGTTCTGAAGCTGCTGGGGGCCTCGAAGTCTGAGTCCGGTGCAAGTGCCCTTAAGGTGCTGGAAATGGGCGTCGGGTCCGACGCCCATTTCCAGCACCTCATTTCATTTGGGTTTTTGGTGGATCCTTCTTTTTTTTGAACTTTTTTCCGAGGAGAGGCCTCGGAGTCAGACTGCGGTGCAAGTGCCCTTAGGGTGCTGGAAATGGGCGTCGGTCCGACTCCCATTTCCAACACCTCATTTCATTTGGGTTTTTGATGGATCCTCTTTTTTTTGAACTTTTTTCCGAGGAGAGGCCTCCGAGTCAGACTGCGGTGCAAGTGCCCTTAGGGTGCTGGAAATGGGCGTCGGTCCGACTCCCATTTCCAACACCTCATTTCATTTGGGTTTTTGGTGGATCCTCTTTTTCTTTGAACTTTTTTCCGAGGTGAGGCGTCGGAGTCTAAATCCGGTGCAAGTCCCCTTAGGGTGTTGGAAATGGGCGTCGGGTCCGACGCCCATTTCCAGCACCCTAAGGGCACTTGGTTATTTTGTGGATCCTCATTTTTTTGGTCTTTTTTCTGAGGTGAGGCCTCGGAATCTGAATGCGGTTCAAGTGCCCTTAGGGTGCTGAAAATGGGCGTCGGACCCGACGGCCATTTCCACGACCCTAAGGGCACTTGGTTTTTTTATGGATCCTCATTTTTTTGGTCTTTTTTCCGAAGTGAGGCCTCGGACTCTAAATGCGGTTCAAGTGCCCTTAGGGTGCTGAAAATGGGCGTCGGACCCGACGTCCATTTCCAGCACCCTAAGGGCATTTGCACCAGACTCAGACTCCGAGGCCTCACCTCGGAAAAAAGTTCAAAAACAAGAGGATCCATCAAAACCCAAATGAAATGATGTGCAAGAAATGGGCATCGGACCCGACGCCCATTTCCAGCACCCTAAGGGCACTTGCACCGGACTCAGACTTCGAGACCCCCAACAGCTTCAGAACCCCATAACTTCCTCATATGTTCTTTGATTCTAATATTTGACCACTCCATCGTCATCTACGTTTCATGTAGATGACAATGGACTACTCACTTGCCCCATTTGGGCAAGCACAAAGGAAGTTATGCCCATTTGAAGGTTCGCAGTCCCGAGAGCCACTCCCAGGCCACTGCTGTTCTAGGACTGCGAACCTTCAAATGTGCATAACTTCCTCTCTGCTTGCCCAAATCGGACAAGTGAGTAGTCCATTGTCATCTATGTGAAACGTAGATGACGATGGAGTGGTCAATTGTTAGAATCCAAGAATATATGAGAAAGTTATGTGGTTCTGAAGTTGTTGAGGGCCTGAGACTCTGAGTCCTGTGCAAGTGCCCGTAGGGTGTTGAAAATGGGCGTCGGACCCGACGCCCATTTCCAGCACCCTAAGGGCACTTGGTTTTTTTGTGGATCCTCATTTTTTTCGTCTTTTTCCCCATGTGAGGCCTCGGACTGTGAATCCGGTTCAAATGCCCTTAGGGTGCCTTTCGGGGAGTGCTTGCAGAGGAGCCATGGACTTGGAGGTTACCCTTGGGTCTCCTCATGTAGGCATTGCACCAAGGAATGGAAAAGGAAGGTTGCGGCGCATTTCTCAATCTGAGGCCAGTGAGAGTGGAGATCGCGACGATGGTGATGATTCGCATCATCCGCTTGGGACGGACTCAATAGGGGATGATAGTCACCATTCTTCTGGTAGTTCTAGTCAAGGCCATAGTAGTGGTATTGGAGGCCATTTTGAATCACCTATCGAGCGTGCTCGAAGGTAAATTAATGGCCTAACGAAGGTTGGGAACAATGTGCAAGCCACATTGCTCCATGGCAATATGTATGAGGTAGTTGACCGTATGAGGCGGCAGCCCCTCTCGAAAGCAGTCCTTCGAATTCCATTATGTAGGATGATTCAAATTCCATTATGTAGGAATATGTTGACAAGGCTATTGATAAGAAGAAGGAGGAGCTATTTACCTACTTCAACAAAGCCCAATCAGTTGCTAATCCAGCTGTAGGGGAGGGCTTTATGGAAGAGGTGAGTGAATTTTACTTGGATTTTGATTTTGACTGAAGACTTTAGCTCTGCCTTTGCTGATGCATTACTTCCTTGGACATGCAGGTTATTGCACATTACAGTGCACACGTTGCTGCCAAAATTGAGATGTCACTAGAGAAACTGCAGATGGTGGCAACTGCAACGGTTGAGCCCAAATACAAAGTGCGCTGGCTCAAGTGGTGGAACAGTTCAGAAGCTGTTCGAAATAACCTCAGGTTTCCAAAGTACCATGCTAGTGAGAACACACTGATAACGGTTTGATTTATGTGGATGATGAGGCTATTAGTGAATAAACCTCATTTCTTTTTTTTTCTCAACCAGTCAATCATATCTCCAATTTGGAGAGCCATTGTAATGGTTACTTTTATGTTTTCAAACTGTGTCAATCTCATTTTTACCACTGAATTACAACTATCATCAATCTTTGCCTATGGTACATCCATACCCTAAACCCTCGTATGAAACATGCATGAGTTATATGTTTTTTTAGAGAAATTACATACAATAGATGTGGTTGCCTCTTTACAAAATAACCTAATTCTACGTTCGGCTAATTACAACACGATGCCATGAGAGCCTATACGGAAGTTTTGACAACACCATTTACAAGCATTTGTAGAAAATAAATGACATTTTGAGCTATCTTCAAGGTTACCCAAATGTTGATATTTGTATCCTTGGAACTGTAGGTACAAATTTCATTTTCTTGGAGATTTGTCAAAATAACTTCAAAAATCTTGAGAAGTGATTCAAAGAGCCATTTAATTTTTTTTAAGAAAAACAAATAAAGTTGTCACATGCATCAAATGTTATCCAAACGTTGACATTAGTACCCTCGGTGATGAGGTAGGTAATTTCAAATTTTTGGAGATTTTCATAATCACTTTGAAAATCTTTGGGAATCAACGTGAGGGCCATTTGTAAACTATTTGAGAAAATTAGAAGAACTTGTGAGAGAAATTCAAAATTATCCAAATGTTGATGTTTGTACCCTTAGCAACAAGGTGACTAATTTCAAGTTTTTAGAGATTTGTCAAAATCCTTTTGCAAGCCCTAGGAAGTGCTACAAGGGCCATTTGCAAATCAGTTGCAAGAAAAAAGGATTTGTGACCAAATTTAGTTTCCATTCAAAACCATTTGTTATAACTTGGAAATTTTATATGGGGCCATTTGTCAAGCCTTTAAAAAAATTACAATCATATTTGAAACCAACTTCTGGGTGCTCATGTTGTTGGGAATTTTTATTTTGCATAATGACATTGATTTTTATTTTGGGGGCAACATCTCAGTGAAATGTTGAGTTCCACCCAAAGAACAAAATCATGTTCATGCATAAATTTTGGATGTTGACCTTGACATATCGAGGGGTTCAATCATGTCGTTACTTAGACATTGTAGGAGATATGAATGTTGAGCACGCATTAGTTCAAAGTTGAGACAAAAAACATGAATTTGAGAGAAAAAGTTAGTATGGCTGTAAAAATGAAAATAAGCAACAAAGAATTAAAGAGTAGAAGTCTTTGAGAAGTTATGAAAAGAGAGAAAAATGAATATTAAAATAGATAGGGCATTGATGTTATCCAAAGAGTCAATCTTTAGAAGAGATCATTGACAAATAAACAACCCAAAAATGAGTTTTCTCAACTGAAAAAAAAATAGAAAAAAATTTAAGAAAGTAAAAATTTTAAAAAACAATGGACAATGGATAAAAAATTTATAAAATTAGAAATGGCAAATGGAAAAAAAATGATAAGATAAAAAAATTGAAGGTAACAAGTCTTTGAGACTGAGAAGTGAGGAAAATAAAAATTAAAGATGATAGGGCATAAATATTAACAAAATTGTTAATGAATAGAAGGGATGATTCACAATTGAACAACCAAAAGAATTAGGATTCTATAAGGGATAAATCATTGTTAATAAAAAAATAAGAATTGAACATAGAAGATAATAAGTTCTTTGAGAAGTTTTTAATGTAAATGAAAAATAGTTTAAGATTGATTGGGCATGGTTGTTAATCATTTAGTGAATAAATAAAAGAGATCAATGACAAATGAACAATCACATAAATTTTGATTCTTAAAAGGAAAATGGATAAAAGATATTGAGATATATAAGTGAAGGCCGATGCGCGGCTTTTGAACTTTGACATCATCATGACGTCAGCCCTAATTGATGTATAGAAATTGTGATGAACCCTAAACCCTAAACCAAAGCGGTGGAAACATGTACAAAGATTATATTTTTAGATTGAAATCCATAGTTATACATATCAAAAGTTTAAATTAGTAATGAAGTTGTCAAAAAATTCCACGGTTATAGGAGTTGATTCATCTTTAAATGGCATTCCAAATGTCTATTTTCTGCTCTTCAACCTCTGCTCTCCGCTCTTTGCTCGCATACGACCTTTCCCCATTTTTCGGAGTCCTTATAGGCTTAGTGTTCCCGAGAGGATTGGCATCCAAGCTCATTGCCGAGAGCTTTTGGCAGCAAGACTAATCGAACTTTCCAACGGAGAGTATGCTTGTGCTACGGTTATGTCATCGAAGAAGGATATCTTTGGCAATTGGACGGAGAAACGGATGTGTGGTCCAGCTATCACCAGCTTCCATTACTTGTAGGAGATCGGGTGAAAACTACATTATGGGGAATTGATCAAGATGAGAAGGATCAACTTTATCATTGGAAGTTTCTTCCATTTGGCCTGAAGAATGCACTTGCTGAGTTTCAGAGAGTGATGGACCAGGTCCTCTCTGGCTTGCCCTTTGCTCGATGTTACATAGACGATGTGATCATCTTCAGCAGGACACCACAAGAGCATGTGAGGCATCTGCAAACCGTTTTTGAACGGTTGCAACGGTGGGGATTGCGCTTGCACCATAGCAAGTGCAAGTTTTTCCATGGCCGACTGGCATATCTAGGTCATATGATTGTTCCAGGAGGTCTTGGGGTACAGCAAGCTAAGGTGGACGCCTTGCAGAAGATTCCGGCACCGGTCGATATGCCGAGACTTCGTACTTTCTTGGCCTTGGCGAATTCCTACCGGCGATTCATCAAGAACTTTAGTTTGATTGCCAAGCCGCTGACCATTCTCACGAGCAAGGACCAACATTGGACTTGGAGTCGTGAGCAACAGCAGGCATTTGAGACATTGAAGCAAAGACTGGCTACAGCGCCAGTACTTCGACGTCCTGATGTTTTCAAATCTTTCCAGTTGCATACGGACTGGAGTTCATTGGGTTTGGGAGCAGTTCTCACTGAGAAAGATGATTTTGGTCGGGAGTATGTTGTTGCTTATGCTTTGCGAAGCAATAACAGTGCGGAGGCCAATTATTCGTCCTATGAGAGAAAAGCTTTGGCGGCAGTATGGGCTATTGCTCATTTCCGACCATATCTCTATGATCAGCGCTTCACTTTGGTGACTGATCATCAGCCTTTACGGTGGCTCATGGAGTCGGATAAGCTTACTAGCAAGGTCGCCAGGTGGGCTTTACTGCTCCAGGAGTACGACTTTGAGGTGGTGCACCGTGTCGGTGTTACTAACCTGGATGCGGATGGACTCTCACGCAATCCAAGTCCTTCGGACGAGGACTTGACCGGGCTAGGTGGCATGGGGATTGTGATCGAGAGGCGGTTCCAGGTTGGCACGCAGCTGCCTACCTCACTTTATTTTCTAGCTCTGCTGTTGAGGTGCCGATACAGGGCTCGGATGATGAGACTGATCGACCTTGAGCCATTGCGGATATATGGGAGGATCTTCCCGTATTGCATAAGCTTTAGCAGGGAACCTTTCCTTTGTCCATCTCAGCGATGGAAAGGGATAGGATTGGACATCGAATAACAAGGTTCCGTTGGGAGAACGGTTTGTTATTTCGATTGTGGTCGGATGAGACAAGATGTATTGTTCCTAGACCGGATCAGAGGGCCTCCTTGGTGTGGCAAGTGCACGAGGAACTTGGCCATTTTGACGTACGCATGACACTTTCGATGTTGCGTAGCCAATATTGGTGGACCGGCATGTATCAGCAGGTTGCTGCTTATGTCGGGAGGTGTGAAGTTTGCGATCGGGTCAGGTCTAGCTTCAACACCTTGTCATCCAAATTACAGCCCTTACCTATCATGGGACTAGGCTACCGTTGGTCACTCGACTTTGCAGGACCGTTGGTTGTCACACCACGTGGAGCAAAGTACGTGTTGGTGATGGTGGAGCATTTTAGCAAGTGAATCGAGCTTGTCGCTCTACCCCAAAACTCGGCAGAGTTGGCCGCGGCAGCCTTTTTGGATCGTGTGTTGGTACGTTTTGGAGCACCGGCTGAGGTATTGACGGACCAGGGGAGGGAGTTCCTCGGTGCTTTTGAAGAGTTGTGCACTAAGGCCCTTATAGATCACCGCACCATCTCGCGGGATCATCCGGAGGCGGATGGCTTGGCTGAACGGGTTGTTCATACAACCAAGCGTGGTTTGAGGAAGTATGGATTACTTCGGGGAAACCATCGGGATTGGGACCTTATGTTGCCTTGGATTGCTATGGGCTACCGATTTAGTAGGCAGGCCTCTTTGGCGTCCTACAGCCCATATCAGTTGTTATATGGACGTGAATCCATGCTCCCGAGTTCTATTCGGGAAAAGCTAGCTCATGTTGTGGACTTGGATGACCCAAACATTTGGGCAGAGTGTTTGCAGGAGCGGGCTCAATTCTTCCAGAGGGCCATACCTATGGCCATGGAGAATTTGTCCATTGCTCAACACCGTGATACACTGCGTTATGCACGCATTCGCAGTGATGCTTACCGACCTCAGTTGCGGAGATTCCGGCAAGGGGATTATGTTTATCTCCAACGTGAGGCGCCTACGACATTGGATGTCAAGGCGGGGCGTACTATCCTTCGGGTAAAGGAGTTGTTGCCGAGTGGTTTGTTATTGTTGGAAGGCAAGGATGGCAGGGAATGTCGCGAGCATTCCAAAAATTGTGCCCCATGTCACCTACCTATTGAGGGTACAGTTCATCATGAACTGGTCGTCGTGCCAAAGGGCCTTCCATGTTTCGTGTGCGGGGAGAAGAAAGGAGCGGCCACTATGTTCTTGTGTGATCAGTGTCAACGTGGTTGGCACATGACATGCTTGAGGCCACCTTTGATTTCTCTACGATCTGGACAGTGGAGTTGTCCTCGCTGTCGAGGATCTTCGATACATGGTGCTTCCACCAGTTGTACTCCATGATCCTATGTGGCTTTCACCATGTTTTGCTTGCCCAAGTGGAATATGAGGAGTTATGGCTTAGGAACACGATCGAGCGCGAGGCGGTGGAATTAGTTCTTTGGAATCTGATGGCCAAACATCAGAGGCGATTAAAGATGGGGCTCACATTGCATTCAGCCTACAGTTCCGTGGGATGAGGTTCACCACTCTAGTTAGTAGCGGAGCCATCCTTCATTATCCATACCCTTTAGATTGGCATTGGTCCTCGTTACTTGGCGAGGCGCCATAGTCAGATGAGGGGGGGCATGTGAAGGTGTGTTGTGTATGTGTGCCTTTGCTATGTTTTAGTATTATTTATTAGTGGTGGTTGGTACTCGAGCTGCAGTGACACACGATCGTTATTTACACGACAGTTGTCACGGTATGCGGCGTCGGTGACCACACCGCATCCGGAGGGATTTCATCCATTTGGATATAGATAGATGAAACCCTTGGATTTGTGGAGATGCTCCTAGGTGAGGAGTCTCCTCCTTGGCTTGGCATTTTTGCCAAGTCAAACCTTGTGAGTGAGTGTGTGGAGAGAGCTTGTGTGAGGCGAATGTTGCATGATTTTGCAATGGAATCTTGAGTTCTTCTCCCCTTACTTACACTCTTGGATTCTTCCGTGGTGGAGTGAGAGATAACTTGACTTATGTGTGTATTTGAAGATAGAAATAAAGCTCTTAGTAGTTTTTGACTTTCTTCCTTCTCTCACTATAAGAAACCGGCGTTTATGCTCCTGTTTTTACAAAACACGTGATGTTCTGGAAGACGTCACGTGTTAATCGGAAACATGCGACGTTTCCGAAAAAATATAGATTTCTGGACGAGATTTCAATTCGTGTCACCGAAAACAAGGCAAAAAAATTCAAAAAACATCTTAATGTCACTTGCAACGTGACATGTCCTCAACGACGTTCAACAGAATATAAGACGTTTTTTTGGTGACGTCACCAGGAACGCAGGTTGTCCACGTCAACAGCTTTGTTTGGGACCACTTCGGGCAACGACTGAGCAGTGTTGGGGGGGTTGCCCAGCAGTGACAAATGTTGAAGAAAGGGCAGGTGCTTCCTTTAGGCTTAAAAAAATGTGGACATTTTTTGATGACAAGTGTTGAATTAAAAATAGCTCGTACGGACTGCTGCATCGTAGAATTGTTGAAGTAAATTTCTATGTCTAAAATTAATATATTTTTTTTACTTTGAAGCTCATGAAGTGATGAACATGGTAAATAAAAAGGACAAAGAAAAGGTGATATATAGCTTCAAAATTTCATCTAAGTGGGCCTTTCATATTATGAATCCATTTTTGTGGGCCCAAAAAATTAGGCCATTGAATTGGGAGCACCTATTGCCCACCCTATAATTTTAAAATAGATAAAGGGACTAGTACCTTGGGGTTCAAATCTGAAAGGATTGAATTGCAGGCATGAGGAAGGGCAAAGTACTACCTAAGAGGAGTTCGCCATAACATTTTCATGGTAAATGAAGTAGGGGCCATTGTTGGAGGCCTTATTCCATAGAAGTGGGCATTTTTTTTATTTGGAAGCCTTTCTGCAAGCCCAAATGAATTGGTCTTACAATTGATAGCAACTATAGCACTTTTCTAGGAAGTTGGCAATTGCAAAAAATATCAATTTCAATTTTAGTGGTTTTCATTACATCATATCCATTTTATTTTCTAAAAATTCAGAAACTGCAAATTTAATTTAATTATTCAATCATATATTGCTAACAACACAAACATTCATGAATTCTAAATTATTTTAATTGTCACATGATATCCATGTAAAAAAAATTGTGTATGAATTGCAAATTTTTTAAATTGCAAAAACATATCCATAGAACACAGAAAACATGCATGAATCCAAATTTTTAAAATGGTTTGATCATATGCATCTAACAGAATAAACATTCATGAAGTTCGTAAATCATTTCACCACCACCGTTACGCTCTAAATCTTGTTGTACCGCCCATCACCACGTATGGCATAAGACCTCAAATGAGCTTCTAATACTATAAAAAATTAAACAAAAAGACTTAGTGACCAACAAAATATTGTTTAAAAAGCTCATTGGTTTGGAACCACAAACCGAGCATTTCTTTGGGACTTAATTACAATTCTACTATTCTTCATAAGTGGCTTAGGGTTCTAACGGATAGCTTGTCATGGACGTGCCATGTGAAATCCATCAAGGTGTCATATAAGATGTACAGTCCTTAATAAAACACCAGTCTTATGCATACACCTATATTTGAGTGGTATATATTAAGCCTTGTAGTTAAGAATGAACACAAAAAAGACACGGTTACCATACAATTGGACCATGTGCTCATATAGGTTTATAATCAACACAATTGGAGAGGCCTATGTCATTGCAAGAGAGAAAAACAAAAAACTATGTTGACCTCTATCAAAAACTAACGTTGACCTCTATCTAGGGGTTCTTTCAAACTTTTCATCTTTATAAGTGCTCGGTTTTTTTTAAAGAGTTTTGGATAAAGTGGACCCTTTCCTTGCACTCACATGGTTTTCAAGATTTACATTCAATGACCCCCCTACGGGAGATCATTGTGCTTGGCATTGAGAAACCGCATGAGTTTAAATATACACCTTAAAATTTATTGAAAGGTAACAATTCAAATATGTAAAGTGCTAACATAAATTCTAGTTACCCCCTGAATGCATGGGCCTTATTTCCAAAAAAAAAACATTGATTATGAGTAATTTTTGTTTACTTGAAGGAGCACAAATTCTGAAGTCACATCCTACATATGTAGGCAAATGTACATTGACGTTGTGACCATAGTTCAACATGATTGGACAATATTTGGATTAGTTATGATTGTTTGCATGTAAAATAAATGAATGAATAAATACATATATAATGTAAGCACAAAAATTCATCCAAATTTTCATTTGTGGTAGGACTCACATGTCTAGAGTACATCATAAATCTACATGTGCTCAAAACACCTAAGAAGTTCAACCAAAAGTTGTGGAATCTTGATTTATGAGGAATTCATTTAATTTGAAACTAAAAATTGCTTACATGGAGTTCACCGATTTATTTTTAAGACACCAATGTCATGGTAAGAGGATCTTTGTATGCATGAGTTATTATATTTTAATACCATTCTAAACCATATCAAAACTAGGGCAATTTTGTCCAAGTTTGAAGGTCCTTCCTTGATATGTAAACTTGAATGGTATTGAAAACAAACTAATACCACCAAATATTCACCTAATGATATAACAAAAAGTGAACTATAGATGCCCAAATGGTATAAAAAAGAAGATACGAAACCAACACTGCACTAAGTATTGTATTTGATGTCATATTGCATTTTATGTTGTTGTGGTAAATTTTCTAATGACACTTCTTATGAATAAAGTTTACAAATACTGTCATCCCAACTTACTTTTAGTTCATCTACTTTCGCTATATTTTACCTAACCAACAAGCATTAATTTCTCTAATTTCACGCTCAACCTCTTCCAAAAACTAATCCGCCTTTCTAGCTTTATTAGTAAATACCTGACTCTAGCTTCATTCTAACATTTATGTGATGAAATAATGTCATGGATGACTGAAATTTGGATGAAAACCACCTGGTAAGTGACAATAACTGTAACATTGTAAATCTATAATGCCCGACTTTCTTTACAAATAATGTTAGGTTCACATTTAGTGTTGGTGCCACTACATGGGCAGTTTGCAATTAGTATTGAGCAAGACAAATAGAATTGACGACAATAAATATAATATTTAGTGTAGTTAATTCGCTCTTGCCTTTGAACATGATATGGCCAACATGCTCATATCATTTACATTGCTCAATGTAAATTCGAAGGGTTTCGGTGAAGGTGGGATGGTTTGTGAGTTTGTGGGTTAAGTAGATGTTTGTAGAAATTTATGGGTTGAGGTTATGCCCAAGAATTGCGTTTGTTTGTTTGTTTGTCTGTATGGGTTGCGGAGATGGTCAGAATTTGTGGTTTGCGGAGTTTCTTATGAAGTTTCTCAAAATCTATATTTAGAGTGGTTGTTAACTCCACTTCCCTAAATATCTATTTATCTATGACGTTCGTAGATAGTACTTATTACAAACGGTTATAACCGTCAAGTTACTCTAATGTTCGTATTTTCAAGATTTCGCTATATCCTTGCCGTGGCTACATTATATGTCATTTATGAGAATTTAATCAATGCTTACATACTCGATTGATTAAATCTTATAATGCTTTGATGTTGTATCTTTCCACTAACGGAATGTACATGAAATCCTTTCTTCCTCATAATTGCTAAATATTCTCATTAGCATAATTGTCTTTAACAAAATCTTGTATACTTCTACTATTGGAATGTATTCCTAGTCCTATATACTTCACAATGCTCAATAATATCTCCTTCTATACTAATATAATAGTCCTTTAGTCAAAATCCTAAGTTCTCCTTCACTAAACGTTGATGGTCCTATAACCGTGGGTACGGGACCCTATAACCGCGCGTCGTCCTTGTTATTCCGTGACAGTGGACCTAAAGCCGTGGTTGAATGTCTCTCCGAAGCTCCGCTTCCCTCCAACCTTCTCCAGTGCTTCCTTGGTGAAGCTTCTTCAAGTTTCCTTCAAAATTTGATGCTCCTCTTGTTGTTTTCCTTTTGTTGTTGGGCAGTTGAGTGATGTAGCATTCAACATTTTGTTGGGTAGTTGAGTGATGTAGTATTCAACAAAAACCCTAAACTCTGTCGCTTTCATAGTTCTATTGGTTTTGTAGGTTTCGGAAGCCCTGTGTCTTCCACGTTTTCCACGTGTGTGTGTGTGTGTACATGCTCATCCAAGTATTAGGCTTTGTTTTGTTGCTCTTGACTCGATGTTTTTGAACTCAAGGTTGTGCACAACTAACCTTTTAATTTTGAGATGATTCTACATTTAAAAAACATACTACTATAAGAAACCGGCGTTTTTGCTCCTGTTTTTACAAAAACATGTGACATTCTGGAAGGTCATTAAGTCACTAAGTCCGTCCAAGCTTCCTCAAAGGTGAGTACCAGTACTTGGAATTGAGCCCCCTCTCGTTTACAAAGGTAATTCGCATAAGTTTTTTTAAATTGGGATCATATGGCCTTGTCAGTATTTAAAACATGTCCACATATACTCTAATGCTTTATGTGGATGTTGTTGGAGTGATGTAGCCGTCCACTGCCAAGCGATCACTAGCTTCGAAGAAATAATGTTCGTTCGTCATGATATTGGCTACCATGTCAATGACGATATGGTCTTGTTGGTCGCGACATCCACAAAAGCAGAGGATGTTCATTGGAGTGTTGTCAGCAGCGTCTTCGTCTAGCCAAGTTTGGAGCGATAGTCACTGGTAGTCACAAGTTTTGTTTTCTTGGAGGGGGGTTGTTTTGGTGAGGAGGTCGTAACACCGTATGTTCTTCCGTGCCTTCCCAAAGCCATCGATGTTCAGGTTTTGCATAGCAGAACTTGTATAGAGGGAAGTCATTTGAAAAACTTCGTGCTTATTTCACAAAACTTGCAGCACATCGTTTTTTGTATTCCCTTTTCTCTAATGCATGATAAATCTCAGTTTCCATGTCATGAAGTTAATTCCATTGCAAGGTTTTTGTTTTCTTAGCCATAATCGTTTTGATTATGAGTTCACTGTGCACATTCTTCCACACCGGTATTGTATGAAATTCAAGTGTATATTTGTATTCAGTCAATGATTACATGATTACTGATTCGTCTCTTCCTATAGATGCATCATATGTAGCTACATGTATGTGCATTCAATTTATTGTCGCATACATAGGTGGAAGGTACGAATTGAACCATGAATACGTGAATATATGACGTCTCTGCCAATGGCACGCTTATGTTCCTACAGGCTGAAAACCCATGTCAGCCATCACGGGAGCTCCAACAATCTATTTCTAAGTCTGCGTTATCTATTTTGTCAAATTCAATGTCACGGACAATGTTTTGCGAAATGGCTAAACCAAATAACACGTTCAATTACATGTCACTAAGGATGTATATCAAAACGTCTTGAAGTTGCCAAAAAAAGGACACCTTGTCATCAGAAACAACCCTAGACCAATTTCGCATGATATAACGATGTTCGCTTTGATGTCACGGACGACAAGTCTCCATTATAAGTGACGTCACTAATAACATACACCCTGTCATCATCTGCTATAAAAAAACCAATTTCGCATGAGAAGATGACGTTCTCTTTGATGTCACTGAAAACAAGGCTCCGTTATCGGTGACGTCACTGAAAACATACGTACACGCACACAGTTTTCTTAAACTGACTGACGTGGAAGTGGCACATCATTTTTTCTCTCAGCCACGTCAGTTTTCGCGCCGGTCCACGTCACGTCCTTGGGCAGTCCGAAGGAAAAAAAAAGCCTCTTCTGCCCTGAAAAAAAGCTGAGTTGGCACCGTCGACCCCTCCACATGTCCCACTTTGGGGACTTGAGAACACCCTGATTACACGTGATGTCATGCAAAATTGGTCGTGTTATCCGTGACGTTCAAAACAATTCTGACATGTTCCACACGTCACGAAAAAAAAACAGATTTTGGATCATATCCTCGGCGACGTACTACTTGTTCAAAAGCACGTTACAGCGTGTTTTGGTGAACGTCACCAAAATCACTGTTTTCTTATAGTGTCTGTGAAGGTGTGTTATGTATGTGTGTTTTTGCTATGTTTTAGTGTTATTTGTTAGTGGTGGTTGGTACTCGAGCTGCAGTGACACACGATCGTTATTTATACGACAAGTGCCATTCCATATATTTGAGTGTGAAGAGCATGAGCGTAAGTTTCCAAGCACCATTGGCCTTAAGTTTATCGGGGAGAGGTATGAGAATCACTCTTCTACGGTGCAAAGAACAATCCATATGCATATTTTACACATATATATAAATAAAAAACACGTGTCTACAAGATGCCATTCTTATATAGTTTTTTACATGTCAACATGACCCCCGTGAGAGAGGATGCACAAAGTTCTAATTGAACTACACTAAATATTGTATTTGGTGTCATGCGGTAGGTGCTAGGGCAGCCACACACTTTCCTTCTATGGAAGTATTGAAACAACGTTCAAAATCTCTAAGCTACGCATGAAATACACATTTGAGGAAATCAACGTCATCACCATACAACATGCTATGTCTATAATTCTACACAAAAGGAGGATAGAAAGCAGCGAACCACTACCAATAGACACACAACTACCATAGCAGCCCCAAATATCCACCAACCAATAAATAATTAGGATTACAAAAGGATAAATGCCAACATTGGCTAAGGAATTGTCACAACTTACAATAGGAGTTGGTGGCTATAGGATACAACTTTCCTTCCAAGTAACTCACACAGCAAATGCCAAGTCATTCACATCACAATACAATGCTCGTACAAGGCCATCATGGATCAAACCCGGATCACTAAACATGTGATGATACCCCTCACACACAATGAACCACTGAGAAGTCTTATGACTCAGCGGCCACCTCACGAAGAAAATTGATCATATACCCTACAACACCACAACCACACTAACCCCACCACTACAAAGATCATCCAGTCACTCAGTTCCCATGGTCACTTTGGTTACCTTGGTTACTATAGTGCCCACCCCGAGAGGGGTTAGTAGTCCTGCACCATTGATATTATGTCCAGTGGACATAATACCAAGGGTGGGTCGAACGGGCATTTCAATCACATTGATCCCACTAAGGTCAGTGTTTCTTCTCTTTTCTTCTCTATTTGGTGTCACCAATTTGATTTGTCTCACTCAATACTAATTTGTAAAGTGCTTGTGTAGTGTCACCAACACTAAATGTAACCTACCATTATTTGTCATTCCTTGTAAAAACAATTTGGGCATTATAGATATACAATGTTACAATCATTATCACTTACCAAGCAAATTCTTTGTCCAAAATACAATCATTCACGACGATGCTTCATTACATAAATTGTTAGGATGCAAAGTATACCAAAAATGGATGAACCAAAAGTGAGTTGGGATGACAATATTTGTATACTTAATCATAAGAAGTGTCATTAAAAAAAGTTACCACGATGGCATATAAATACAACATGACACTAGATACAATATTTAGTGTACTAAGGCACATTTTTACAATTTTTTATTTTGTCTTAAGGTGCAAGCAAACACAAGGCAATTGCCGTTGTAGTAGTGGCATCACTATGAAATGTTTAAAGATAGTCTTGAGGCATATGCTACTACTACAACAAAGTCGTGATGCTACGGTAGGCTATAGCCTTGTTGTTGTACGGTTTGAAATAATGATTGACCTATGTGATCTCAAAGTTGAAGCAACTCATAAGTTCATCATGAAATGGAACTCTCTATGCTATGGTTAGCCTTGCTCAACGTACAAACAAGTAGGAAGTCCACTATAACTAGGATTTAAGTGTACAGTAGAACCTCTCTTATTTAATACCTCCGGGACTGGGCCCTGATTATAAATTAAGGGAGGTTATTATGTTAGGGAGGTTTGGGAAGTCTTTACCATCCAAGTCGGGACTGGCACAAAATATCAAAAAAGGGAGGTTATTAAATTAAGGGAGATTAGATTAGAGAGGTTCTACTGTATTTGGACTTATGCATGAATTTTGGACAACTTCAACCAGCATTATGACGTACACTAGATCGCAACAGTATACATGAACCATGGTGGTTGGCGAACATGGAATACAAACATTCAAAGTTGCGGTTGTTGTGTTGTTGCTTTTTGTTGTCGTCGTTTGATGTTTTTGTCCCCACAAGTGCACATTCCCTATTATCTTTTGACAAGTGGTCTATACAAATATACTTAATTGTCAATTCCATCCGGTGAGACTCCTGAAAAGCCAAAGGCTAAAGGCCAACCCCCAAAGTGAATGTGGTGAAATGCATGGCATGTTAAAATAATTGTGTTATTCACATACAAATAGAGATAAGCTTAAGACACGTGCAAAGGCCATTTCATCTCTTTGTAAGTCATTTGCCATAGGAACAAGGCCATAACTAATTGATCTTTGCCATTCCATAATTTGAGGGATCCTAGCTAGGTCTCGATATTAGGGCCACTTCACACATGAGCCAAGAGCCGTGACCTTGTAATGGTGAGGACCCTAGACTCTCATCCAAAAGCCATACCATGGGTGTTGGGAAAGCCGTTTTATGTAGTCACGGGCCCTCAAGCATAGTGTGAAGTGAGAATGGACCATGTTGCGGGACCATTGCATATTTTGTTGGCGGGAAAAAGAGGAGAGGATTTGGTTTAATATAATATGTCTCAAATTTTATCAATTTAAGAGAATCACTTGGTGGTGTTTGTTTGTCCTGGAATTTGTCCTAGAATCTATTATGAAATCTTCTCTGAAATCTGTTTTGAAAATTGTCATGCTGGAAAAAATATTAAAAAAAGTCATGGTCTCCCGGAATTTTTGTTAGGCCCACCTCCAAGAGGTGGGCCTAACGCAAATTCCGAGAGACCATGCACCCTTATCCACAACCTGCCATGTAGGACTCCATGCAGACTTTTCATCCACGAACTTTTCTTTGGGCCTTTAGGCCTTCACCTCCTAGTGTGAAGTGAACTTGGACGGTCTCCGCCTTTTCGACCAATGAGAGCTCTTACATTGCCATGGTCAGGGGCCTTCAGGCTTGTGTGTGAAGTGGCCCTTAAACCCCCTCCTTATCATTTCGATCATGTATGGAGTAGTCTAAGTTACTAAGACATGGGCGACACTAACATGCATGTGCAACATTTCTATATTGGGTGCAAGAACAACAACATGATTTTGGATGCCTAAGTGCATTTTCACATGCTTGGAAGGTGACCATGATATCATAAAATCGTAATAATGTAGCCATGGCCAATGAAAGCGACCCCCAAGGGCACCAAGGCATGAGAGGGAGACTTGAATAAGTCACATAACAACGATGTGACTTATGACCAACTCAGCTAGTCATTGTACTTACATGCGTCCATGTCATTCCATATGGATTGAGCTTCATTGTTGGCCTCGTACATACAATTCTAGCATGTTCTAAAATGCCCCAAGCACTAGAAGAAAACTTGTCCATTCTGACCATGGAATCAATGATTGGGCGTCCTCAAGTACTCATTTAATGACTCAGTCGCACATACTAATAGTCATTGTAGTCCTTTACAACAAAAATCACAATCGTAAACAGAGTTGTTGTTTGCCGATTTTCTTGTAGTGAAGGTTGGTTCTTTAATAATTACATTTCCTAATAAACAAAGAGGACAAGTGGCACATGTACACACATTTTCTTAGCTCCGAGTGATTCCAACAACAATAGCCATTGTTCAACAATCCCAATATACAAAAACCTCCGACCAATGTTAATTATTTTTTAAACCTTCAGGGGTTAAAGCACCGCCCAACAAAGTGCAGTAACAAAAAGGTCATGCTTTGAGACAAAATTGGAAATGGAAGAGATATTGAGTGTAAATTAACATATCATGATACAAATTTTTTAGAGATATTGAATTAGTCTTACAACATGAAGGTGCACCCTTCATTTGCATGGTCATAAGCTCGGTGTTAGTGTGAGGTTGAGCTACCTTGCTATGAATGATAACAATCCCATAAAAGCAATAGGATCCAAAACATGTACAATGCAGGTGCATCTATTTTGGTTGTGACCTATTATGGACACGTGTAATTAAGTGTAAAGTGGATAGAAAGCCATGCTATCTCACATGGTTTTGAAAAATATGAAAGCCAAGTGGAGGCATAGTCTGAGCTATGTGCACACACGAGAAGTCCATTGCTTAGCACATCATGAATGAGACAGAGTGAGTAGACTCCAACATGGGCAGGGCCGTAGACTATCAATTTACACTTTCTCTACATGTATCGTACAAAGCATTGAGTACATACAGATTGGCATGTCACTTATGGTCCCACATTCTCACAATCATGAGGTCTCAGGCCAAACTGTTGTGAAATAAGGCATCGAAGGTTCATTTTATCCCATGCAAAAGGTGGGGCTGGACATAGATGGGTAACACAGATGTATGCCCCTATGTGATCATGATGGATCCTTGAATATTTTCACTTAGAAATTCCATAAGCAAGTAAGATATTGTTCAAGTATTTGGACTCATCCCATGAGACATGAATCCAATTTGAAAGGTGAACCCGTCAAAACAATTGCCACACAAACCATACTACTCTAAGTACCCAAAATCACAAAAATGTCTGGAATAGGTGAGACCACCATATAGAGAGATACACAATGAAGCAATTAGACATCTCCATGCCGTCTCTCATAACATTATTTAGATCCATAACAGTGTTATGTGGGACTGACAATATTCCACAAAATATTCTAGGATATTTCCCACATCCAGCCCGGATGTGGGAAATATATTGGAATATTCCGTGGAATATTGTTAGTCCCACGAATCAATGTTATGGATATGAATAATGCTATGTTCATTGATCATAAGATAAAATTGTCATTTAAGTATGTCCAATCCACGTGGTGCAATGTTTGAACATCAAAGTCTTTGTGAATAACAACACTACAATTCGGCAAAGGTGATATTTAGTAAGGTTCACACACTGCTATATATTTTTACTAGTGAAGTGTTTTTTTGCCAAGTGATGTTGTTAATGTTTTATGATGTCCAAACAACCAATTTGACATGTGTTGGTAAAATATGAGATACATGGGTTATAGATATAACATGGCGTAATTTCAAATAGTAAGTGATACTAAATTCATTATTTAGTATAGTTACGTATGAACTGGTTGAGTTTGAGAAATAACCGGTTCAAATTCAAGAATTCGTGAAAATCACTGATCGATTTAGAGGAATTTACAAAATATTCCTCCATTTAATAAAGAAAACCGAAAGATCTCAACATGTAACTGGTTGATATTGAAAACACTAGGATCTTGATTGATTATGCCCAAAGATCTCCACACACATTGATTATGATCATAGTCCTCCTTGCGTAAAGGCATGGCTTTTACAATAAGCATCATAATGATATGCTTGCTATAAGGTAACTAATTCAAAAGCAATAGTAAGAGTTGCCTCCATCACATACATTGTAGTCATTGGATTTTGTTTTCCAACACCTATCATTAGGGGTGGTAAAAACATGGCCCCTATAGGGTTGTTATTGGTTCGGCTTATTGTACTCTTAGTCGACTAATTCGGGGTTTCTTACTTAAGTTAGGTGTTATTATGACTTTAAATAACAATTCATCATATAAGCTCTCTACATAAATACTCAATGAATTCATCCTCCACGAGGGTGGTGAGTGTTGTGAACAATACTTAAATATTTGTAGTCATCTAAACACACAACTTATTCACTCCATAACATAATGACGATAATGACGAGAGGTGATAAAATAACGCGTCTGCTTTACAGTGACTACAATACTTAAGCCTCCACGCTCAGTAAACCCGCTCCAGGTTCACATATGATCTCACAACTATGATCAAGATGAAACAATCCTCATTCATGCCAACCCTAGAGGGTTTTTTTTTCTCTCTCTCTCTACAATACTTAAGCCTATTATGTTGATCAAGGGCCACTGCATAAGTGGGGATCATAATGGTGTCTCATTCATATGGGCCATTCGGTGCGGAATTTGTGGCTTGCGTATAATGTAACAAACAAATTTCGTGAAACCGACAAGCCCCACCCCAAATTATCCTACGAATAATTGCCAAGGAGGCGAAGATATTGCAACCTTGATACACATACTTACTTACCAATATATACTTAGAGTGGCCCACATTGATTGTTTCCACGAGAACCTTCCACGCACGCTAATAGAACTATTTAGTGTAGTGGCGTTTAGTAACTTTGACCCAAGGGTTGTAGGAAAGCTTACCTCATTATGCATAGGCGGCATTAAGTTATTGTTGTTATAAGTGACATTGAAGACTCGTTTTGTCCTAAGGTGGCAAGGGAGCACATGTTGACCATGGCCATGGGTTGCAAAGTCAAACAAGAAGTATGACTTTGGCACGCCTAACTTAGCGGGATTCACTCCCCCAAATTCTCAACTTTCAGGGGAGATTTTTGGGCATAATCAAGTTGAGTCCTAGTGTTTCCAAGTCAAACCGGTTACATGTTCATATCTTTCGGTTTTTCTTTTATAAATACGGAGTATATTCTTTAGATTCCTCTAGAATGATCGGTAATTTTCCTGAAGTCTTGAACTTCAACTGGTTAACCACCTTCTAACCATGCAGTAGACCGCCGTTAGAATAGTGGAGTGCCATTTCTAAAACCGATCATGGCGAGGCTGGCCACTTCAATGCGTGTACACTTAGTTTAGCCAAATTTAGTCAAGTTTAATGTATTCATGAGCTAACCGATTTAGGCGATGGATGTATGGAAATGTGGATTACCGTGTTCGGTGTAGGGAGAATCTAGTGAACGAGTAGGGGGTTTGACAACTTTCCACTTGGAAAAATTGTAGATTTTTTTTTTGTACAGGGCAAGAAAATATGAAACAACTTGCATTCTTCATGAATCCTTCTCGTCTATCTTGGAAAATCATCTCATGATTGTAAGACCATATCTTCAATGCGAATGACGTTATGTTCACGGATTATAGTATTTCTACCTTATTTCTCAACCTCAACCGGTTCATCTGCAACTAACCGCCGGTTCTCTCCGATTATTGTTTCCAAGTGCCACGCTTTGGATTCCAAAATCCCCCATTATATGTTCATGCATGGAGGGGGTATCTTCAAGTTGTGGGGCAGGGGAAGTAAGAATCCCCAACTAACGCAGTGTCCAGAGATATTATTAGGCATCATCGGTCAAAATCCTGGTGTTTCCAAGTCCAACTGGTTACATCTTTCAGTTACACTCTAAACTCCGTAGCATCACACCTGTGGCAACCAAAGTGCACGGGATACTACGGAGTTCTGTAGTGTTAACATGGATGCGTGATACTAGTGAATTAGTGTAGCATGTGACACTATGGAATAACACAAAGTGCAACATATTAAATGGTGTCGTGTGGTCCACTCTGCTTCGCCTTCCCGGGCGATGTGGCGGATGCATGCACCAACAATCAACAAGTGGCATAAGAAGAAGAAGAATAAGAATAAGAATAAGAAGGTGACACTCCACATATTGACACATGGCGCAATGCAAGGGTGTGGGTTGACTTCTTTGGTGGTTAGCATTAATGACATAAATTCGTGATACAAGGGAGAGAAAGGTGACAATAAGGAGCGAGATTTGAACTACGCACATCCGTTCCCTAGGGTTTCAGGTTATTAGACAGTGAGTGACATTATGGAGGTTGATATTACGGAGTTTAGGGTGTATATTCCACACATTCCTCTAAGTTGCCTAGTAATTCTCTTGAAGTCTTGAAATCCAACCGGTTATTTTTGAAACTCAATCGGTTCATCTGCAATGGCCAAGCCACAACGGATGGCTGCAATGGACAAGCTTTCTTCTAGTGCTATGCCATGGGACACATGGGACATCCATTATTTAAAGTCCTATTCAGTCCAAGTCTTTGATTTATGTATGGTAATTATGTATAATCTACAAGGGGTACCAAATTGCATCCATTTAACCTCCAAAATTTACCGACATTCAAAGTGACGTGATTAGCAATCCACTTTATGATGGAGCATGACTTGGAAAATACCAATTGAAAAGTATAGGAACAAATACACACATATCGATTATTTTGGTTCAAATAGTACATGTCATCCACACAACACCCTAAACCATGGTCGCCATTTAATGGATTCTTGGTGTAAGGCACATGAAAAAATAGACATTGCATGGATGTAAGATGAGATTCAATAGCATTTAATAATATTGAATCATGTGTCATGCTCGGAGGCGCCCACTAAATAAACAACTATGTGCATACTCTCATATAATGCCAACTAGCATGCCCTTTTTTATGCATTACGATGGCTAGACAACCCAGATGTCAAGGGCATGCCTCTAGATAGATATATAGATAGATAAAAACTCCGGACCTTTTGCAAGGCCGGTGTGAATAAAGTGTTTGTTCGTAGTGTTAATGGCCTGGTGCCCACCGGACAAAGGACCATTGGAACACTACTACTCTCCTCTGTCGAGGATAGACACTTTGGTGAGGGCATGCCTCTACCCATAACAACCACATCCTAAACCCCTTGAGAGACATAGCTTCATGTCATCAATAATGGGGCTCAACAGTGCATTCATGGGTCGTTGGATTCCATTTACATGTGATAGTAGGGATGATGGTGATCATGGGTCTGTCACATCTGTATGTTGCAAGTGGGGCACATAATGTAGGTTCCAGGTTAGCAGGTGCCTGCAAATGCCCAAACTGGCAGGTGGCAACCGACATATGGGGAAGACGCCGAGCATCGTAGGCAGTTAACGCCTTGGGGAAGTTTCAAATTCAGACTGAGTGTATGTTGAATGCAAATCTTGAGGCATAATTACAGAAATTTGACAACAAATGTGAACTAGGATTTTAAGTATATTTGGATTTATGCATGAGTTTTGGACAATTCGAACTACCAATATGATGTACACTAGATTGCAACACTATACATGAAACATGGTGGTGGACGAACAAGGAATACAAACATTCAAAGTTATGGTTGTTGTGTTGTTGCTTGTCGTTTGATGTTGTCGTTTGACACGTGATTTGTCCAAATATACTTAAATTTCAATAAAGTTATCCTTAAAGTCTCAGGATGCCGGGTGAAAGTCAGGTTGCAGTCCCGAGTTGAGAGATCTATTCTATATTTGTAGGGTTTGTTTTCTTGTGTCAATAACCTAAAAATAATGACAGGGTCAATCTTTGGGAACCTTGAGTTGGGACCCTCGGGAGCTTTTGATCCCGACTCCTTTGTTTCTAGAGGCACCCTACCCTACCCCCTTCTGCTTTCCACTTGCATCCTCATTTCCTTCTTGAGCCAAATGTAGGCAGGCAGCCGTGCTGGCAGGCTGCACCAGGCTAATTAAAGCTCCGGAAAAATGGGGCAGGCAAGCTCCTTAAGTTTACGTTAATCCACCTAAACTCAAGGTACAGGTCTAAAGTCAGGTCTCCCAAGGCTGAGATTTTAAGGATAACTTTAATGTGTGGAGCCCTGATGAATGGGCCTCGCATCTAAATAATCTTAAAGTTGAAAGCAATGAGCATATATATATATATATATATATATATATAATTCATTTTTTTAAATGATGAACAATGAACTTTGAGGAATGCGGGAGTTGGTGCCACCTGCAAGATTCCGCCTCCGGGGTTTAAGGCTTGAACTCAGTTGGTGACATGGAAAAGTGGATGAATGATTCATGCGGTGGCAGTATCTTTGGATGACGAATTAATATCTTCCATAGGTTTCGGATCGGACATGCTTTGAAACTCAGTAATAATACCCCAGCAAAAGGCCACTTTACAGTAGAAACTTTGAGAGCCCTTTACCCATCATATACAACTTATGTGATTGGTCAAGAAGTCGGAGATGGTTCAAGTTCACTTTAGACTGGACCTCAAAGGTCTGATCAACCAAAGAAATTTGAATGGATGAAAAATCTACATGGCACCAAGTGGACAATGTTTCATGGTCTACCGGACGTTGTGTTGGGCCCATTAGAAAGAGGTGAATATACTGCAAAACTAGGGGCCATGATGACCGATCAAATTGCCATTGGCTCCTAGAAATACCGTAGCTCTCTATCAGCTTGGGCACCTTTTTGCCTAATAATTAATTAAAGTGCGAAAGTAAAGTTAGGCAGTCTGGGAAACAATATTCAAAAATTTGGGTAGATTCAAAAAGCAATTTAAACTAAGTTAGACATTCATCCCAATCGTTTTTGTAATTCATGGACGGTTTTCCTAATTTCATCTATGACGGCTACGATGACTGTCACTTGCATTATCATAATTTTAGGCACTCTTTGAAAATTTTGAATTTTTGAATAGAACTCAACGAAATTAACTTCCCATAAATTTAGGCACTTTTAAAATCAGTTATTTTTTGCCCAAGCTGCTAGCGAGCAATGCATGGTGGGGACCCCAACCCAAACAATATGTTGTGGTCCCTCGACATGGTCCAGTTTCACTTAACATTGAGCTTGAGGGCCCATCAGTTACAAAATGGGAATTCTATTTCCCACGGTAGGGCCTTTGGCTGATTTTCAAGGGCCCTCAGATTTTCATAGGCACGAGAGTCTTGGTTTGTGTGTAAAGTTAACGAAAGTTCGAAGGAAGAGACTCGGGTGGACTGGTCACTGTAACAAGTACAGACAAATTCCCATACAAGAACCTTCCAAGCAAGATTGCCCCGTACTACCGATGCAATGAAGTCAAATAGAGCATATATATATATACAATATATATTGTACTTCTACTAGTACTACTCCTGGCAACGTCCTACAAAAGAAGAAGTACACTTATTAGTGTGGGCGGAAAATTAACTTGAAAATATTGTGACGTGCGTCCAAGATCCCGGGTCTTCCCCCAAGTCTTCATGAGGATTTCCGACAAACATGTTGAATATTAAATTATAGGACATAAGTAACACAAAATAAATGATAACTACCCAGATTAATTCATTATAAATAACAATTAATATGGTCCACGCTGACTTTCTAGTATAACTGGAGCCACTAGCAGAAATCGTGTCCATTTCAACCCTAGGCCATCGCGACTCGCACCACGAAAATGCATAAACAAATTCAATTGGTAGGCAACCGGAAGGTACCCGTGGTGTACCCATGGAAGGTGCCCCCCGATTCCCAACCGAATTGATTTGTTTATGCATTTTCTTGGCGGGAGTCGCGATGGCCTAGTCGCAAGGAGGGTTGAAATGGACAAGATTTCTTCTAGTGAGCGTGGGTTGAGAATTAATGTGGCCCACATCGAATATCGTAGTGAGAATTAGTGTGGGCTCTAGAAAATGACTGTGGCCCAAAGTGATAGGACTATTTAGTGTACCTACATGTGATGAAATTCATCAATGCCACCGTTGTTTGCCGACATATATTACCGTGGTATGAGAGACTAGAACGGTGTGCACCAATATTGGACTAAGGTAGAAATACCATAAAGCGTTAACCACCCAATAGCGGTGCACTAGACCGCCTCATAATGGAAAGTGCCATGTCTTAAATGGCGCGGCAACTTCAATGCAGTGTAGCCAATGGGAGGCAAGATCTAACGTACTCATGATTAACAGGTTTAGGTGATAATATGTATCAGAATGCGGAGAGCCTAGTGAACGGGAAGTAGGTTGGACAAACTTTCCACTTTGAAAAATTGTGGAACTTTTTGTACAAGGCAGAAAAATACGAAACAACTTGCATTCTTCATGAATCCTTCTCGTCTATCTTGGAAAATTATCTCATGATTGTCAGACCAGATCTTCAATGCGAATCGCCTTATTTTAACGGTTTATGGTATTTCTACCTTAGTATATCGTAACATTACTCAACATCTTCTATTTGGTGCTATGTGAGGCCGCAAGTACTTGTGTAGAGGATCACAATCGTGTAGAGCCCCCAATTTTTGCCACAGTTAGGCTGATTATTGTAGCTGATGACTCAAATTCAACTGATAGATGAAACCCTGCTTGACCTACCCATTGTGTTGGTTCTTCCCATGCCCTTCACGTTGCTAGATAATGACACAATTTACTCCTTTTAACCATTTCACTGGACACTACCTCGTATGGCCTCGTAAATTTGCATATTTTAGGTTGACTATTGTAGTTGGTAACTTTGATTATACAGATAGATGGAACCATGTTTCACCTACCCATTGTGTTGGCTCTTCTCATTGCCTTCGCAATGGTGGGTATTGACACGATTTTACTTGGTTTCACCATTTAACTGGACCCTACCCTTATATGGCCTCAAAATTCTTTATATGTTTGCCTCTTGCCTCTCTGTTGAACAAAATGCGCATTGTTACTCAGTCAAGTAATGCTATGTTAGGTGAATCCAAACGTATGAACAATCAACATTGATAATGGAATGGTCCAAGACGACCCTAAACTACTGGATGATGGTGGAGAGATACCCAAATCTTAAGGAAGAGGTTGGCGGTTCGATTCCCGGCTGTGAAACCTCCTCTCTACTTGACAGAAACTTGCCAGGTGGTTAGCTACCTCCTGTGCTTTGGTGCTGGCATGTCGGCCTTCTGTCTCAAAAAAAAACATCGATAATGGAATCAAAGAAACTTACATGTGGGTATCAAAATTGTAATATGTGTCAAGCATTGATATTTGCTGGATATGTCAAGGTAAAGGATGAATGTCACAATTTTTTTTTGGCAAACATTTAACATGGTTTATAAAATACTACATATTGACACAGGAAAACCCATTATAATTGTTTAGATGTACACAACACTTTAACTTTATAAGAAAATGCTTGTATGTGGAACCTTGAGTGCAACATACACATGTAACCCCCATATAACACACTTTCAAAAGTACTTAAACATGGATGATCAGAACATTCACTATTTCCATGTACAAAATACAACATTATGCAACAAAACAAGACACAAAATGGCGTAACATTTTTAATGTCTACAAACACAAAGTCAAGATCAAATACCAATTTGAAAACTATTCAAATGGCTCCATGCATCAATGTCAAAGTACACAAATGCAAACCTAAACATAATCATCCCAATCTTATATTGTTTCTTCAATGTGTGCATCCACATCGTTGGGAACTCCGCATCTAGGGTTTCAAGAATATCTTCTCTGTCCTCACCAAAGCCTTCTTGATGTACTCGCTATATAAGCCAAAGAGAAACTATTTGTTATGAGGAAGCAAAGCTCTAGTGAAACAAGTATCATGTTGGATGGAAGCTTACCCTAATGTGAACGCGTAATTGAAAACAATCATCTAGGTAGCAATGGGGATGCCCTTGACCAATAATTGTAATGGTAGGGTAATGGGTATGGGTTGAAAAGTAAATCTTCAAACAATATTTCCAACTAAGTGTACCATTTACCCACCATTATGCCTTTTGATCTAGATAGCTACCCAACATTCGTTTGGACCCCAAGTTTCTTGGACTTGGACCTTTATTTAAGCCTAGCCACCAATTCTTTTGGAAACACTAAAATAAGATTACTCTAATGTCCAAGACTAAAGGAACTCCAAAATCAAGCAGTCCTATTGGTCATGAGCAATATTATGGAATAAAGGGGTTTACACTTGACTATGGGTCCAAGGCAGGAAACAACGAAGTGGGTATAATGTGGCATCACTTTCCCATCAAATGTCATCGGTACCTGCTCAAGCAAATATTCCTATTACTTTTAGATACCAATCTTTGAGCTTGAGTCCAACCTTAGTTCGATAGCAAGTCCATTAAAGGGGTGATTGTTTAGACCCCAAACTTTCTTGGACTCGAACCCTAACAAGTCGTTTGCAAAATCTCTCAAAGATGGACAAAATCATGGGTTCAATCCTTCTTTGAGAAACTTTCTATTCGGAGTTCGTTAGCTCATCATTACAACAAAGCGCATTTTGAAAGTTGGGTGTACCCTTTTGGGACTTCCTCTTTCCACTTAAAAAACTTTGAGAGATTTTTTAAACCTAAAATAAGGTATGCGCATGGGAACCGTTATCCTAAATCCTAGATCGGCCTATGTGAGGCTAGCTTGGCGCACCCATCCTAGTAGGGCAAGCTAGAAAGCTGCTTGTTGACCCTTGAATCCCTAAGCACCGTTCTCCTCAAAATTGGCCTCAAAAAACTGTCTACAAGAAAGATTATTTAGGACTAATCTATATGTGTTTTTGAGCATCCGACCGTACAATTATGATATTGGCCTTTGTATGAGCTCTACAAAAAAACCAACCGTCCACGTTGCAATTTTGAATGAGAAACTAGTACATATGTGAAGGTAAAATGGGTAGGGTAGATGGTTGAAAACAAACTTTAACCCTATTGACATCATCAAATGGGTGATAGGAGGAGACCCAATTGGGATGAAACTTTTTGCATAAGATTCCCAACTAAATTGTGAACCTTTGAGGCTTGAAGTTTTTATGTTTGCACCAAATGTGATTTTTTGAGAGCCCTTGCAATGTGTAGCACTCCGTTTTACATCCAATCTTACATAATATTTTTGAAGTAACTTAAAAATTTTCATTTGCCAATCCCAACTGTAGATAGTTGAAACATAAAATAAACTAAACCCTAGCAAATTTTCATAGCTTTCAAAGTACATAAGAGTGTTGTTTTCCTATCCGACACATTTGCTAGTGTATCACGAGGTTTAGTCCAAATCCAATGGAATTTGGGGCATTGGACGATTTTGAAAAATTCCACAAGGCCGAGGTTTAGTCCAAATCCAATGAAATTTAGGGTAATGGATGCAAGATGAAATTCATTAATGCTAACAATATTTTCACTTCCATTTGAAAAAATCAAAGGTCTCATTCGAAACAAAAACCATCAGAATTTGATCATTTTGGGTCTCTCAAGGATTTAGGGTTAAGAGCCCAACACCACTCTTTATGTATGATAATCTAAACAATAACAAAACTTGGATAACTATATGTTGATTCTCATAAACTCAAGATTTGGGGGTTGACTAGTTCCTTGTTGGATGATTGCAGCCCTACCTCCAAGGTTCCAATGTACGGGTTGTTTTGCCCCAACTCTAACTATTAGGGACAACCCACAGTTAACTTTGTGGCTGGTTCACTCCAAAGTGCAAATGTAAGTAAGTTACTTTTTTCTTCTTCTTTTGAGACAGGAGGCCGACAGGCGAGCGCTAGAGCACAGGAGGCAGTTAACCACCTGGCAAGTTTTTGTCGAGAGGAGATTTCACAGCCTGGAATCGAACTGCCAACCTCTTCCTTAAGACAATGTATGTAAGTTATGACCCTAGTAAACTTACTTCAGAGTTTCAAAACTGACGCTTCCGGTGTCGAAGATTAACCTAAAATAAGCCAACCTCCGACCTATATATACTATTTCAGGGACGCACCAGGTATGTAGGAAGCTAATGTTGTGATCATTGATGATCATCAAAAACCCAAGCCAGGATGATCCATGATAAGGAAAGGCATTTAATAAGCGTTGTCGCGATCGAGCTGCATGCCGCGGTGCCCCAACGGGAGGGAAAAACTGAGCTTTTTTGTTGCTAAAAGTGCGACCTTGCGCATTATTTGCACAGCACCGGCAGCCTCGCTGGCCCGAAGTCGGCACACCCTTGCAGGCTGTCTTCCGGGAGGATCGTCGGGGAGCTTTCCTGGAGTCGTACCTTGCTTTGACTTCGTGGCGCCAGGGGGCTAACCGTCTGCATAGCGTGTGGATCATAAGTATATGGCTGCCCCCACATCCGTTCCTCCCGTCTCCCGCTTTCAATCGCTGGGACTCTTACCGGGATTGTTAGCGACTACATGAATTAGGACCTACACATTGGTCCCGTCCGCCTCCCAGAGTGTGAGTCCTGGACCTCAAAACCGTTGCAAGAAGAATGGCGACTTAAATTAGCACTGTTTGTGTTTTGAAGCAGTAAACTTAACCCATCCGAGGTTTGGACTAAATAAGTGAACCCGAAGTTGTCGGCCTCGGGTGCACCTGTGGCGGAATTGCTCAGTAGATGAGCAGCTCAACCGAGCACCATCGCTGGTTAGTTTTTGCCGTCCTGAGAGGAGAGGTGGTTTAGAGTTGTGTTTCTGTTGCGCGTGGGATTTGCAGGCGGAGGTTGTGTGTGTTTGGTTTGTGACGTTGTAGCAAGCGTAGGTGAAGAATCTCTCACTGTGACTTGGCTTCAACAACTCCGATCGTTGTGAAGAAACTTTGTTTTTCTTTCACTTTGTTTGTTTGTTTATGAGCGCTGCTGCTTCGCTCTTCTCAATCTTGCTCCGTTCTCATTCTGGGTTGTTGTGGTCTTTAGGTGTCTTCCTCACCCTATACGCTTTGGAGGTGTTTACAAGAATCAGTCTGTTACAGTAGAAAATTTGGTTATAGTTCAGAGTCTACTGTTCCAGTTTAAAATGTTGGCATGGTTTGACGAAACGACGTCTGTGCTGGAGATATCGGATTTGGTTCTTGGTCCAGCTCCTTTGTCATTCTGGGTTTTGTTGTCTTCCTCACCCTATAAACCTTGAAAGTGCCCACTAATTTAGTCTGCTGCACTAGGAATGTTTGACTATAATTCAGATTCCTCTAGTTCCAATTTGTTTTGTTTTGCGTGATGTACCCATTGAAGGTCTCGGCGCATTTGTGGCCTGTGCCATAAAAAAATAAGGTTTGGGGGAGTTTGGGACTCAAAACCTCTTGGTCTTGCACGAGTTGAGAAGAGTGGAGGGGTGTCCATGTTTTTGTTGTTGCGGATGAGAGGAGGGAGAAATTGGAGTTTGCAGCTAAGAGGTGGGTTGTGGCTTGAATGTTCAGATTGTTCCTGTGAAGTAATCCAGAAGCCTTGGGGGACAGACAAGGCAGGCGGAGAGGCTGTAAAACCATGGCGCCTACACGGGGGTCGTGGGCGTGGATCGTGCTAGCAATCCTTGCTCTGTTATGTTTGGGAAACTCGCCATCGCTCGCCAACGCCGCTTGCACTAACACTGTCTCAGGCAAGACTTTTGTGCAGTGCCAGGAGCTCCGATCTTTGGGGGCCTCTTTTGCCTGGACTCTCATCAATGCTACCAACACCATTGACTTCGCATTCACAGGTACGAATTTCCAACAACATAACTTATTGTTCGCTACTCACTCACATACTTCCGATCGATCCTCTCTGTCATGCTCTTCAGTCACGCTCTGGTTGATGAAGTTCAACCTAAAAGATGACTGACCTTGAAAGCAAGACTTTCTCGGCGTTGAACTAGATATACCTGCAGGTCAGACTAGGCGTTAATCGATAAACTTATTCTTGCCAAAAGTGCCACATGTTATTACCGGATTTCCTGGAACCTGTTAAAGGATGACGTGGAAACTAGTCAGTGCTTTGAACTGACACGGGGTGGTTCGTTGATGGATTTCGCAGAGGATTTGCAAGACACATCTGGTTGGGTAGCATGGGGAATCAACCCAACAGGGATCTACATGCCTGGAACGCAAGCTCTAGCTGCGTTCTCGAACAGTAGCGGGGTTGTAGTAAAAGAATACAATGTGACACAAGCTGTATTGATCGGTCAAGCGAATTTGATGCCTGGTCCAGTGAGCTTGAATTACACAGACATCTCGGCGGTGTTGAGTGGAACCACGATGACCATCTTTGGAACTCTGGCTCTGGGAGCTGGCAAGGCGACCTCACTCAACCATGTGTGGAATCGAGGCCCCTCGGTGAATTCGAACTCCACGCTCGCTCCCCACCCAGTCTCGAATGATAACATACAAGGTTTCTCCACGATCGACATGTCCTCGGGTATTGCGACAGCTTCCGCCTTGCCCCACCAGAGTCTCAAAAATGTGAGTATATTCCCTATCATTCAAAGTGAACATATCTACATCGCTGTTGTTAAAATTACAAAACATTTCAATTCCTTCTGGACCTCAACCTACTAATAGTGCTGTGTTTCTTCTTCACTTAACTCTTTCTTCTCTTCAGTGTGTGGGTACTTCATTAATGTGGGTGGGGTATGCGTGATTCAAGCATTGGAAATTGAAACCGGTTGTCAAAGAGTGATTAGCTTCTACAAAAAATATGTGGATAGAAGATGATTGTTAAAAAATTAGTTCGAAATTACAATGCCCACACTTAAGAGACGAAAGAGTGTAGTGCTGGATTGGTATCCACGCAGGATTCAAGTGGTCTCAACCGATGTAGGAATGACACATGACAACATATGAGGGGGGAAATAAGATTTTTTTTTGACGGTTTACTATAATGTTTGATACGTTTCCCCCAACCCATAATTAGTAGTGTGTGTCTCACTTGTGTAGCCGTATCTAAAGTTATTCGAATTTGATCAAGAGGCGGGAATCAGAGTGTGATGGGATGTTTGTGAGGTTTAGGAAAATTTTGGTGCAAATCTTGGTGAAATTCCTAAATAGTTCCTTCTGGACCTGAGGCTCGTGCTACCGCAGAGGAGTGGAGTTTCCACTTGAACTTAAGTGGTTTTTAACCAATGTAGGAATGACACATGGTAAAATTGATGCATTCTTCCAACCCATGGGATCACCTCTCCAGAAAGTTGATCGAATTTGATCAAGAGGTGGGAACCAGAAAGTGACAGGATGCGTGATGAGTTCTTAGGATGCAATGAAGTAACGTGAATCTGTTGGGTGCAAACTTGTGTTTCCAGAAACATGGAATCATCAATGCGGTGTCATGGGGCATCCTGCTACCGATCGGAGTCATGGCTGCTCGCTATCTGCGGCCTTTCGCCTTTGCCGACCCTCTCTGGTTGTATATCCACGTCACTTGCCAAATCACTGGCTACATCTTGGGCATTGTCGGATGGGGGATGGGGATACAGCTCGAACAGTATGCTAATCCAATCCAGTACAGGCATCGGAACCTTGGTGTCGCAATCTTTGCGTTGGCCACTCTTCAGGTACACTCGTTTGTTCCTTCCACTCACTCCCAGTTTCGAAACTCCACAATCAAATCACAATCGCTTAAGTAGGGATCAGTGTTTCATTTGTGGCCAGAATCTCCCATCCTTAAGTAATCATGAAGTGTAGAACCAAAAAAATAAGCCAGATGTTTGCTGTTGATAATCACGACTGGGTCAAAGTTTGTCAGTGGGTGAAAATGTAAAAGATTATCAGTGGATGCGAGTGTAGAGGAGTGTATGTCTCGGGGAGTCCATCAGTCACAAAGTCCAGAATGGTCAAGCCAAGCGAATTTGTTGATGTGTCTATTCCTGATTGATACAAGATGACACATTATCACCTGTAGTTGATGACTTTGCCATGGCCTGACCACTATGTTCGGTAATGGACACCTTTGGCCTTGCCATCCATTGGAGTAAGCATCTAGAAACTGCTTCATTGTTCATGCGACTTTGTAGGTTGGCATCGATTACAACCTTGGCATGGCTCCTTGCATCCATTACCTAGTTCATTGTGTTCACCATCTCAAATCTCGATGACGTGTTGTGTCTTCATTGAACATGAGCATGAGGCACATAGACCTTAGCAAACAACCCGCACGACATAGGAATTGTTACGCTCGATATCGTACATGTGTTGCCGTGCTACAGACTATAGTAGGGCTCCTTGCGTACAATATCAAGTACATAATAGGATAAAAACATTCGTGTCCCTTTTTGTTTCATGTTTGCCTTAGTTTGTTTATAGTATGTGGCATTACCTTGCAGTAATTCAATAATCCAGAATTTGAGAAACATGGTCAACTCTCCAAGGAAGAAAATTGTACAAGAACATCATCTGACTGACAATACATGCCATGTGCAGGTTTTGTCGGGATTTTTACGACCCAAGAAAGATGCAAAAGTCCGAATTTACTGGAACGTGTTCCACCACACGATTGGTTTCGCAACAATCATTATCATTGTCGTCAACATTTTCGAAGGCATCCATCTGTTGCAGCCAGACAGGAAATGGAAGAAAATATACATTATTGTGATCGCCATCTTGGCTGCCATCTCCCTTGTAATGGAGATCATCACGTGGATTGTATGGTTCCGAAGGCGTCAAGTGTCCCCAAAGAGGCTCGATCACCCCAACGGCGTTAACCGTGCAGGTCAACCTGAGGAATACAAATTTGATCATGTTTAAGGTATCATCATCATGTAGGTGTGGAAATGTATTCCAGAGAGCATTTTCTCAAAAACCAAATGCTCAAATATGAGAAGCCTTTCCCTGCAAAAGTGGGGGATGGAAACACGAGGCAACTTAATCAGCTGGAGTCAAGAGCGTTTAGTTTAGGGTTGGCATGCTTTTCCACTAAAAGTGGGCATTGTTGTAGAAGGTTTTTTTTTTTGACATTATTTCATGCAGTTGGTTGACTGTACATATTGGTTAGTGTGCTGATGAAATCTGTGATGGATATGACAAAAGGGAAGCTATCCTTGCAGAGAGGTAAGTGGGTTATCCGGCTCGCATCAGGTTGCTCCGTGAGTAGCTTCTGAGAGTTCAGATGAGCTGTGGGATTCCAAAACACACTTTGTGATGAATTTTCAAATTATTTCTTCATTCTTAGATTTCTAGGTGGAATTGATGGAGGCAGAAAGAGACATATGACGGGAAAACCGTCAATTATGTGCAGTGAACTCAACATTCGAGACTGTTTTCTGGATAAATGGCTATGATCATCTTGGGTCACATCCTTGTCTCACATTCTGCATGAGTTACTTCTTTGTGTGCATATATGCAATGTTTTTTATGCACCGAGATGTATTTGAAACATCTACATCAGCCTCACTCCACAATGTCTGTTTCTGTTATTGCTGTGAAAATACGCCAAGAATAGTCTCCGTTTTTTCCCAGTCCAGGAAGAGAGCAAGCATGGACAACGCAACCACTTTTGTGCATTCTGTAAAAGAGAGAATTTGGAAGTATCTATTGTTGAGCTTTTCAAGCAGATGAGAATGAAGCATGTGCTGATCCACTGTTACTTGGAGATATGCTTATCATCCTAACATAGTCTTCGCAGGTGCAGAATATTTAGCTTTATCAATTGCATTTGTGCATGTGTATTGGAAATTTTGGGTTGATTGCTTACTTCTGGTCTTTGTCACTGTTAATGCCTCACGTATCTCTCTACCTAAGATACAGTTGTGTTATTCAGATACTGTTCTCTCTGGAGCCACTTCTAGAGGATATGTAACACACAATAGTGCGAGACAATGAGCAAATACAATCATGCCTGTAGGCACTGCATCATAATTTTCGGAGTTCATACGAATATCTTATTCATTGTCAAAGTGAAGATTTGCATGCCCATTAAGTGGTCATACAGGTTCCCTCAATCTTGTTGACTATTGAGCCTAAAATGGTGAGCACAATTTGGTTAGCCTAAAATGATTGGACAATCTGGGCAGTAACCCAATCGATTAAAACTCTTTGGCATCCGTTTTAAAACCACGCCTAACCACATACCTCTCAACTACAGGTCTCCAAATTATTGTTATGTTGGTTAACACCAATCTACCTTACTTATGCTATCGCCATGAAATTATTTGAAAGCAAAGCCTTGGTATTTAATCAACTCTGCATTTGATAAGGCATGAAGGCAGCAAAACCGTTTTGGATTTTGGACGAAATGAGGACCACAAGCTGGGACACCTAACCTGGCTATTCCACAGATGAGGATGGAAAATGCCTTTGTGTAGAGTTGTATCTAAAATATGTGGGGCTTATGTGGTCACTCTTCTTACTTGGACACCTATATACGAGTGATATATGACCAGGCTTGTAGCTAAGAAGGGACATCAAACACATGTTTGAAGGTGACATTGGACTTGCACGCACCATTCTAGGTTCAACAGTAACACGTTTGGGAGGGCTTCAAATTTGATCATATAAAGAGAAAGAATCTTCACTTTAGACTTGTCTAACTTTTACATCTCCACTCCAATTCTGAAACTTGAAATGACAACCGGATCTTCATGATTCGCAAGTGCTAACTGGATGAGACTACTCCCTAGCCGATGCAACTGCCAACAATGGCTATGGAGTGGAAGTGCCCACAACAAGGCCATCATCACATACCTTACCATCAACACTACTTGGAAATTGAAAGTGCAGCTCCTTCATGTCTGGATTAACAAATGTGGTTGTGTTATGGTAGGAAGAGCATCCTCTGTCCATCACCCTCCTTGCAGCCTCTTTCCACAAGTGATCAACAAACATAGCAATGATAACATGTGTGAGAAACAGCTTAAAACATGTGTGATATCGCCATGAAAAATGCGAGAACAGAATTGTGTAATCAATTCTGCAACGGAGCAGGCACGAAGTCAGCCAATCCTGTTTTGACTTCTGACATCCAATGTCGGTCTTCTTACATACATGAGGATGGACAATGCCTTCATCTAGAGGACGGCTTTACCATCAACTTAATTGCAAGTTGAAAGTGCAGCTCCTTGAGCTCAACAAGGCCGTGTTATGGTAGGAAGAGACTCCCCCTGTCCACCGCCCTCCTTGCAGCCTCAATCCAAGCAAATGCTCAACAAATACAGACATGAAATAAATGTGATATCGCCATGAGAAAATTGTGTGACAACAGAATCGTTTAATCAATTCTATAATGGAGCAGGTATGAAGGCAGCAAATCCTTTTTGGATGATGGTCTTCTTACACATATGGTCTTCATCTAGAGATGTATCTAGACAATGGCGTTACCTTCAACTCTACTTGGAAGTTGAAAGTGAAGCTCCTTGAGCTCTTCGGAACATGTCTGCAACAAATGCAGCGGTGTTATGGTAGGAAGAGCCTCCTTTGTTTACCGTTTTCTGTGCAACTTCTTTCCAAGCAAGTGCTCTTGCTGTCAATCCTCCTTTGGCCATCAACAAAGCCTTCACCTTAACCGCCACCTCGTGCCTGTCGAGGATCCCACCAGGCTGCCTCTCAAACTCTAACCCTAGCTTCCACACACTCACATTATACTTGTTGTTTATGGGCTGATCGGCAGCGAACGGATATCCCAGCATCGGAACACCCATGGAGATGCTCTCAAGCACGGAATTCCACCCGCAGTGGGTTACAAACCCAGCTGTTGCAGGGTGACCGAGAACTCTGAGCTGAGGAGCCCATGAGACAATCAAGCTCCGTGATTTGGTACGCTCTTCAAACCCCGGAGGAAGAATTTCACTGACCACATTTTGGCGTCCTCCGTCGACCACATTAGGTCGGAGGACGAGCAGGAACGGCGCTTGAGAATCCTCCAGCCCAAGCACAAATTCCTGGAGTTTGTCTGTGGTCACATGCATCAAACTCCCGAAGGAGACATAAATGACAGATTTAGGGTTATGTTTGTCCAGCCATGCCATGCACTTGCTCTCCTCCACCGGCCAAAAGCTGCCTTTGTGAGTCAGATCTGATGAGTTGTTGTTGTTGTTGTTGTTAGAATTGGCTCCTCCTTCAGGAAGGTTAATCATGTCGACGGCAACGAGGGGACCGATGGTGGTCAGATTTATACCTGTGTCTTGTTGGAACGCATCGATGATGGGAGCTTCCAGTTCGTGAAATGTGTTCATGAGGATCCAGTCTCGGTTACGTAAACTCTCCATCTGCACAGATGAGAAAAATTGAAACAAGTAATTGGAGAGATCATGAACCAAGAGAGGTGAAAAGTAGTCTCCGAGGGGTACGGGGTACATTCCAGGTACACATGTCACTTCTCGTGCAAACGCGGCAGATTCCTCCGCACTGGGAATTTGGTGCAAGGTTCGAACCCAATCTTTTGCTAAGGTTCTGTCTGTCGTTGAAGCTGGCTTGGGTAAGGGTAAAAGCCCTTCGCCAACAAGCCGATGGCAATAGTACTTCGCACTCAGTGCAAGTGCACTCTGGGTGGAAAATGCCACTGTGGGGAGGCCGAGATGGATTGCTGCCTTGTGAGCTTCGACCATGTTAAAATCAGATATGATACACGTAATAGGCAGAGCCTCGAGTAAGGTCAGTTTGCCCACTAGCTTTTCGATCACCGGTCCTAAAGTTCCACATGCCTCGAACAGGGCCTTGATTCTTGTGAAAGTGTAGAACTCGTCGGGGAAGCCCTCTTGCATGTCTACAAAGTGCAGGCCATTGTCGCTGGGTTCCCTGCAATCACCATTGTATAGAGATTATAAGACTATATATATAGACAGACATGCATACTTGATTCAATTACTTCCAGTATGTTGCATTGTGGACCAAAAAGAGTATTGGAAAAATGTCAAGACGGCACGAACGTAAGTGGAATCTCGGCTTTTCTGCCTCAGATTGAACACCAATCAGACTCTGAGGGCCTTTCTAAATGACGACTTCTTAATTGCAAAGAGATATTCTGTAGCAATTAACGATTTTATACTGCATCGATCTTTGTTTGTTTCAATACTGGGATTTTGTTGTGAACTATGTACTTGAATTCTCGAGATGTATTGATTCGCAGCGATCTGCTACTAAGTGGACCAAACAGAGTTTTGGAAACATGTCAACAAGACGCAAACACAATTAGAATATTGGCTTTTCTGCCTCAAGTTGACCATCTGATGTCATACTCTTGAGGCCTGTAGAATGGCTACCAAATTGGATCTCTGAATGCAAGGAGATTCTGCAGCAAACGATTCATGCTGCATCAACCTTTAGTTGTTTTGAATTACTTAAACTGCTGTCAACAATGCACCTGGATTCTTCTCGAGTTAAATTCCTTCGAAGCAATCTGCGAATATAAGTACTAAGTAGACCAGAGTACCGAGAATATGTCCAGAAGATACAGATACAAGTAGAATCTTGGCTTCTCTACCTCAGACTGACCATCAATCATACTCTTCAGGGCCTTTAGAATGACTACCACAGTCGATCTCTCAATTGCAAGGAGATTGATCCGTAGCAATTGATTCATACTGCATCAAGCTTTGGGTGTTTTGAAATACCTAAATTGCTGTCAACTATGTCCTTGAATTTTCGTCGAATTATATTCATTCGAAGCAATCTGCGAATCCAAATGCTAAGTAGAAAGAAAGAATGTAACACAGTACTCACATGTGATTTTGGTAGCCCAAGCGCTTGTGGATGTACGATGTGTTGACCAAGGTGACACGGAAACCGTGGACATGGCACAAGAGCTGCCCCAACTGCATACTGGGCCGAACATGGCCCTGTGCTGGGAATGGAAACAACACTGCGTGTGGCCGTGGATCACTTTGGGTCTCCATTTCCAAAGAATGATAAATTGTCACAGAATTGACATTATTATCAGAGTCCTTCTTCAGCTGGTTATCGAAAGCATCTATGAAGCTGTTTCAGCTACCTCACCTCCTAGCCAGAGGAAACTAAAACACTGAGCGATCGATTACATGAAAGTTCGTGAAAACAAGTCGCATTAAAATTCATCACCATTAGATGGTTGACTCAAATAAGTGGCTCTCAACCATTCCATGATCACTTGCACACTCTTGATGACATTAATTGGTGAAGATCCGTTCACTTGTGATGTATCTGAAGGAAGTTCTGCATCGAAAAGCAAGGTCCATGGCGTCAGAAACGCGCGGACATAACCTACAGTACGTAGAGTGAGATGCATAAGATCCGCTCACAGAGAACAATCTCCCAAACGACAGATGTATTCTGAAAGAAAACAAGAACTTAAATAGGGCAATGCAAGTTTAAAGATTCTGGGTTAGAGTTGATGTATCACATTCGAGTCACACAGCTTCTCTTGCAAAAATGATTATAACATGGTGACGATGTAATGTGCCCCTGGTACGAGATTTCTTCCACACGAGGCACGCTTCTTGAAATGAATCTGATCAACAATCAACTAACCTCGATCGATAAAACTCAATCTGAAGAATTGGACCGTGGGGGACCGCTTCTCAGTACCAATAAACCTAGACTGCGTCCTCTCAATGATCTTCTTCAAGGATTCTGCAGGGAGATTTCCCCCATTCACCTGTTGCGTCATGTGCGAAGAGGATTAGGAGTTACGGACGAGCGTTCGTCAGATCGGATCTCACCCAAAGGTTTGGATCTTTGTCTCCTTAGCTCATGAGCAAGTATCACGTGACAACACTTTTGGATCAACTTGAAGTCTTGGTCAAAAGATCCCAGCGACATGCGATTTTAACATGATTGATTCTGACGAATCTAGGCGTGTTGTTATCCCACGTGGACATTCTCTTCATTACAAGGGTCAAGTGAGCGTCCCAGGAAAGATTCTTGGCATAACTTAATCGGTCAAGGTCCTAGTGTTTCCGAGTCCAACCGGGGTTACATGTTGACATCTTTCGATTTTTCTTATTACACTCTAAACTCCGTAGTATCACACCTGTGGCAACCAAAGTGCACGTGATATTACGGAGTTTTGTAGTGTTAACATGGATGCGTGATACTAGTGAATTAGTGTAGGATGTGACACTATGGAATAACACAAAGTGCAACATATTAAATGGTGCGGTGTGGTCCACTCCGCTTCGCCTTCCTAGGCAATGTGGCGGATTCATGCACCAACATTCAACAAGTGACATAGGAAGAAGAAGAAGAAGAAGAAGAATAAGAATAAGAAGGTGACACTCCACATATTCACACATGGCGCAATGCAAGGGTGTGGGTTGACTTCTTTGGTGGTTTGCATTAATGACAAAATTCGTGATGTAAGGGAGAGAAAGGTGACAATAAGGAGTGAGATTTGAACTACGCACATCCGTTCCCTAGGGTTTCGGGATATTAGAGAGTGAGTGACATTATGGGGGTTGATATTACGGAGTTTAGGGTGTAATATGGAGAATATTCTACAAATTCCTCTAAAATGATCGGCTAGTTTCCTAAAGTCTTGAACTTCAACCAGTTATTTCTCAAACTCAACTGGTTCATCTGTAACTAGTAGTTGGTTTTCCCCGTTCCTTGCTCATAGTGAGTCCATGTGTGGGGGTGGCAACCAAAATGCCTCAAATCTCCAAGGAAGCTCCATTGGCTATTAGTTTTAGAGTGAAGAAGCCAAGTACATTATGGTCGTGAATGAATATTAAAGATGAGAACAAATGTATTCATCCAAAACGTGGTGATCTCATCCATTTTGGGTAGTCGTTTGGTTATTTCATCCATGAAAACACCAAGAATTATCTATGAGATGTTCCTTTATAAAAATTGAGGTTGGAATTTCGTGGAAATTCTCCAAGAAAAAAAGAATGCATCTATGGCCTCGCAAGCTCCCGGGTTGTTTCCTCCAGAGGGGGATGAACGTTTGTGCAACTTTGTGCATTTTATTTTCATTTATCCCCACCCACACGGTACTTTTTTATTTGACCTTTAAATTATCTTCCAATCAAGATTCCTCATTTCATGGGTAACTTTGACCACGTCAATCTAAGAGCTCACTTACCCATTTCTTTTTGGAGAAGAAACAACCTTGTCCGTTTCTAAGGGCTGGGGCGAACCAACCCATATATCCGTACCTTACCGGGAAGGGCGAACGGCTGGGGATTCGTGGCACTCACTTAAAATCAACCATCCTACATATCGTGGATGAACTGGCTCCAATACAAAAAGACCCCCTATGAGGTTGAGGGCCGATTCATTCGAATGTGACATCACTAGACATCCGGTAAGGTACCAATGTATGGGTCGGTTCGCCCTAGCCGTTTCTAAGCCACTTTGCATGTTGAAATTTCTGTTTTCTACATGTCTCATCGTCATCTTTCTCAAGTGTTCCAACTGAAGGCCATTGTGTGACATGGGGCACAGTACCTTTGAGATTCAAAAACTAACCTAAGTTATTACTATATTAGTGCATAACATTACTCATCGATGTGGGCCCTCGGAATATAACAGTAGGATGTTGGGAGCTCAGTTAAAATTTGAGTCTCCCTGCACAACTTTTCAAGCATTTGATTGTTATATTCCAAGGGCCCATTGAATGAGCATTGAGTGCTGAGTAATGGCATGTGCATTCGGAAGGAATGAAAGTGCATTTTCAAGTTGATGATGAGAGTCATGTAGGTCAGGACCACACACATATGTTCGCATCTACATATTGCAAGGAAACTTGGGTTTGAACCTTGACCATCTCTAGAGCAATTGTGGGGAGATCTTATTTAGAACCATCCAGGGAGTAGCTTGAGGTGTTGGATAGTGCAAGAGCCCACCCACCGCAAGGTAGGCAGTAAACCCCACCCTGCACCAAGGGGATTCTTGAGCAGGGTAGGGCCAACGGGTTCAAATTCATGTCAGATTGCTCGACATTGGTTTTTCTTTTCTTTTCTTTTCTTGTTGGATAGTGCAGTAGAATAATGCACTAACCCACTTTAATTATTGTTTACTCCTTCGAGTATAAAGTTGTCAAGAATCATAAGTAGAATACATTCTTGTGGTCATGGGTTCGTTTGAAGCTTGTGAAAATAAGATATATCAAACTGAAGCATTGAAATTTAAGAATTCGAAGCCACGTAACACAACATAATTGGCATTTGACAAGCTCCCATGAGTTCATGTGGTCCATATTAGACATTAAAAGGTGAATAAAATAGTGAGACATTAGCTCGGGGAGATCACTCCATTGTCAAGTTGAACACCACGTGCGAACAAAGTTTGCTACCCCTATATTACATGTCATAAATAATTTTAAATTTTATGATATTTTTTCTACATGTACACAACCATTGATGGTATCTTTTGTATATTTTTTTGAAATTTTTAGTCATCTTCATTTTTTGTAGCAATTGTTTTAGTTCAATTCTGCGTCATTCTAGTTAGAAACGGTATGTTTTTATTAAAAAAACAAATCATCAAATTTAGTCACCATTTTTTACTATGTAACAGGTACCATTTATATCTACTCATGAAATTTTTTTGATAAAATTGTGACCCATTTTGGTGATGTTTTTTACATTTTTTACATTTTTTACATCTAAAATGATCGCACGTGGTTGTTCAACTTTACAATGGAGTGATCTCCCCGAGGACATTAGGGATCACCCATATTTCTAACCCAATGGAACTCGTGCATTGCTTCATACAATGTACATACTCATGCATTTCTCCCACATTGTGACCCTATTGTGGGCACTCTAACCTCCACAAACAACTGTGGTTGTTGGATTGGTTTCGGTGATGCATAAATAAAAGGTCAAAGTTATGATTCTTTTTATTCTTAAGTGATCACATACGCCTTCTTAATTGTCTTACACTAATCAACCTAGAATGGTGTCTAGCACATAGCTAAATCTCAACATAACATGTGTCTTTGTGGTGTCCTTTATCATATACAAGCCTTGCCATATTATGCCACTTTTATTTGAGTATCCAAATACCTTAACCCCAAAGACACCCATTAAGAAGAGTCACATAAGACCCCACATACCTTAACCCCCATGAAAGTGCATTATACCTTGCCATGCCATGTTATTGTGCTTCCTGCTATCATGGCATGCACAATTTCATGAAATACTCAATGATGAAGTTGTTCAAGGTTCATTATGTATGGGTAGGTACACTAAACAATCCTATTATTGTGGGATGGAAAATTAGCATGGAAATGATTGACGTGGACTCCACTAATTGTCTAGCCAGGGTGGAAATAACATGGGTCCAAAGACTTCGAATCTTCCCCTCTGTCTTCCTTGAGACTTTCGTTCAACACCTTACATAAATTAAAATAGTCATTGTACATCAAAAGTAGCACAAAAACAAATCAACCATTTTATTTTTACGAACAAAACTATTGATGTGGCCCATGTTAATTATATAGTAGAAATTTAGCTTGGGTTGAAAATTAGTGTGGCCCGTGTTAATTCTCATTATAATTAGCATGGGTTGTGGAAAATTATTGTGGCCCAGAATCAGATGATTGTTTAGTGCAGTTCCACAATGAAATCCAACATTCTTGATTTACATGTAAGCATGACATGAACACTGCAAAAATATGAACATGGAAAACCCATTGTGTTTAAATGACTACACTAGATGTGATAAGAGATGTGTTAGCTTGCGGCTATGATCAAGGTAACCTCTCTCTCTTTGTGATTGGGGATAGCTCATTGAATAGATCTTGAAAGTGTGCACAATATAACTTACCCTCCATCACTTGCTTGATGTGAGTTGCAAAACGACTTTAGAATACATTTTCAAAGATTGGGTGAGCCTTGGGTGGTTTCTTGATACTATGAATAAGGGCCTTGGCTTTGGACGGGCCAAAGCATATACACTACCAAACCTTATACCAATTTTCTAGTGGCTTCTCAAGTCCAAAAGTTGGATGAAAAAAGTAAGGAGCAGTTTTGGACCCAAAATTTTTCTCGGGCTCAAACCGTAACGTAATTCTAGTTTAAGGTTCCCGAAATCCGTTGGGTCTCATGATTGTCTTGCAGTTCATTCAACATTTGATTGCAAGTGGATGATTGAACAAAGATGTAGAGTAGTCTACAAAATCTCCACTACAAGCAAATAAGATTGAGGCAACTCATCTTATGTTGGTAAGAATCCTCACGCGTCATTGAAAAATCTAAAAATCTACCACTGTGGTAGATTTGCAAGGAAATGCATTGATGCAAGACAAGTTGCCCATGTCATTATATGCTTGTAGTGTGACTTCCTTGTGCCACGAGAGCATTCTCATTATACACAAAAATTGCCAACTTTGAGATAGCATTCTTTAGAGTTATGTGGGCCACCAATGTTTGGTTAATTTATGGTGGGTTTCACTCAAATCCAAGAATCACACATAAGGTATTGTGTGGCTAATGTGGGCACTTCCAACTCCACAAACAAATTTGGCCCTTTGGTCGTCATCCAATTAGCAGTTGCATATCAGGATGATTGTCATTTCAAGCATGTGTCAGAAATCAATTTGAAATATATAAGTTATAAGAAGTCAAAGCAAAGATTCTCTGTCTCTTCAATCAATCACAAAATTCTCCCGAGTGTGTTAATTATTGAACCTAGACTAATGTCTACAGTTTGAGAACATAGTCCAAACTCATCGTAGCATGTGTCTTTTTGGTGGATGTCCTTAGCTTCGAGCCTTGCCATATACCATCAAAATACATGTGTCCAATCATAAAACGAAAACCACGAAAAAGTCCACATACCTTCAAATGCACATAAATTTGTAAAAGCTTTGTCGATTGCAACTTTGACGATTAATGTCTGGATGGATGAAAACATGCTTTTATAGTTTGAGAACATAGTTCAATCTCATTGTAACACACATCTTTTTGGTGTCTGCTTTTAACTATGAGCCTTGCCATTTAGGAGCGACCTTAACAGGCTTACAAACCTTATGCACATAAATTTGGGAAGTTTTTGTTGATTTCAGCTGGATGATCAGTGTGTGGATGGATGAGAACAGGCATCGAGTCCATGTGGACGGGTGATCAGTGGATGGATGAAAATATACCTTATGTCGTCGGGATGGACGATAAAGATGAACGTGGATGAATGTGGATGGATATCAGAACAGTCCTTGTGCCACGTATGCATATCCCATTCTACGCAGAACGTGTTTCCGAAACCCTAGAGTAGCTTTGCATTTGTCCTCCGTCACTCGCCCTCGCAAAGCTCCTCTCGCTTTGGCAATCGCAGGCACATCGTCACCGATCCGTTCCAATGCACTTGCATTCCATTCCACATCGCCGTGGCACTCTCTCCACAAAAAACGCTGCTTAAAGGTGCTATCACAGATCTCCAAACGACAGGAGATGGTGATCCATGCAAGAAGTTCATCGCAAGGGTCTCGAGGAACCCTAAGTGGTGAGAAGCTCGCAGCTGGCTGTCGGGGGATGTGTCATTTTTGAGTCATCACGATTGTGCCATTTGCTGGAATTGTGGTTGGTGCATTCCGTGGATGTGGAGGAGTTTGGAAAACTTGGGAACAATCTTGGTGTCCTAAGTTCTGTGTCCATGGGGAGATTTTGAGTCGATCCGGAGGACAAAGGGGTTCTTTCTTGGGGTTGTTTATGTACTTTTCAGATGCTGATTATGTGCCACTTTGGAATTTGAATTGCATGAGTATCGTAGGGGCCTATGCTGTATGGGGTTAGGGCATGGTTTTTGAAATTACGGAGATATTCTTGACATTCCGACAAGCTATCACTATTTGTGTAAAGAGGGTTTTTTTTTTTCGAGGCTGTGGTTGGTGTAAGTCCAATGTGAGACGTTTGGCTACAACACACATTGGGGGGTCATGCTCAAGGAATCTTGGGCTCGGTGATGTTGTTGAGGAGACGAGTCATATACAGGGGTAGATCTAGTGTAGTAGGAGGAAAAGATTGAGGATTGAGGAGCAGTATTGCGATTTGGAGGTTTAGAAGAACAGGAGGTTTGAAGGGTGAGAATCGAGACGTCCGCAATGGAAGCGAGTGATGGTGGCTGGGAGGACCTTCGGAAAGAAGCACGGAAGATTGAAGGAGATCTTGATGTGAAACTGTCCTCCTATGCTAAAGTTGGAGGCATGCTTGCACATGGAGGTCAGTTTTCCTCCTCAATGTTGAATGGTAGCTGCCACTTGATTGGCCCATTTCATACACCCTAAGCAGGTTTCAATTCAAGTACAGGGAAATGTGCATTTTCTGATCGGGTAGTATGTGAAAATTGCCATTCTTGTCGATGCCACCAAATCCCTGATGTTTTGGCCGTTTAGAGGAGAGGTGCTCGTACATTTCGGTGGCAATGTGACTATGATGCTGTTTGAATTCAGCTGGAGTGCTTGCCTACTACTTTTGAAAGAGCAGTCAAATCAATTCTTTCTGTGTGTACTCTAATAACTGTGGCGAAATAATGTTCCCCTTAACGTCCTACTACTGTTGATAACGGCGCCTGTAGGTGTCAAATGATAGCTGCCATTTGATTGGCAACATTTCACACATCTAAGAAGGTTTCAATCTGAGTACAGGAAAAAAGTACATCTTCTGATGGGGTAGTATGTGAAAACTGCCATTCTTGTTGATGCCACCAAACCCCTGCTACTCTGGCCATTTAGAGGAGCGGTGCTCATGCATTTTGGTAACAATGTGGCTATGGTGCTATTTAGATTCAGCTGGACTGCTTACCTACCACTTTTGAAAGAGCAGTCAAGTCAATTCTTTCTGTATGCAGTCTAATAACTATGGCGAAATAATGAGACTGAGATGTAAGGAAGTTATTTGCGCCCTGCAAGACATAAGGAGCTGGTAACATGCAGACTATCATCTTGTTGATGGCTGTTAGCCTTCAGGATCCCCACTTATTGTGGAGATCAATTTTGCAGTAGACTTCATTTTCAGGTCCCTCATTGGGCAGAGCCAGTATATTATTATTGACCTCAGCAACAAAGTGATTGACATTAAGAACGTGGAGAGCATGCCCATGCTGAAAGCCCAATAGCTTGCAGTGCAGGGGCCCCTCCGCTATCATCCTACAAATTACTAGTTCACTTGGTTCTAGTTTTTATATTACCTTCCAAGTTACTTCAGGCGTCATATTGAGCAGACTGGCAAATTAATTGGGGACCTGAAATTTCTGATTAGAAATTCTCTCTTTATGCACCTCAAGTCCAATGTAGGATTCTTACTTCATCATAAGTTAGTTTACAAACTCATCCCAAGTTGTTTTCATTTGGTTGGGAATCATCCACCTGTGAGCTGAGTACTTGTTTCATTGCGGAGACTTGGCTTTGGTAGTCTTGGACTTTCAAACACAACTGTTTCATGTGGAATTTTCAGGAGATGTTGGAGGGGATGGGTCATGGAAGTCTATGGAGATGGAGATTGAATCTCTGCTCGAGAAGCTTGTTGATGTCAATGATGCAATGAGCCGCTGTGTAGCTGGTGCTACTTCAACCACGTCAGTGACACAGAAGCTTGCTCGACATCGAGATATCCTGCATGAGTTCACGCAGGTTTGTATCTGGACCCTTCAGTATGCGAACTGACTAGTTGCACTTTTTTCATTGTCATGAGAAAATATTTGTTGGTGTAGATGTCAAGGATGACACACATTTGGACCATATACATGTGTAAGTATTTGTGTGTATATTCTGGCAATGAGCATTGAAATGAATCATATAACTAGGTTTTTTTTTAAGGTGACCATCGCACGGTAGTATAAGAGGTAGCATTTCTACTTTGGTTTTGTCATCTTGAATCTCTACATATGCTTAGTAAAGTTTGCAAGCTGAGGACTGCATTAAGTTTGACTCCTGCACCGGTGAGTGCTACTTTGTACAGCTTTACTTAATGTATAGTCGATTTCCCTCAGTACCAGTCATTAATGTACTAAAATGGATATTTTCTCTGATTACCTTCATATTCTATCAACTTAATTTGACTGCGCATATATATATATATATATATATGTGTGTGTGTGTGTGTGTGTGTGTGTGTGTATGGTTCATATATTTGTGAATATGTGTTTGTGCTTAAAATTGTCTAGAGGTAGCGATGTGATATCTTTGTAATGTGCCCTCTGAAATAGACAGACATGGTATTTGTGCAATCTACTGTAAGATTTGTTGGTCTTGGCTTTCTATGTTTCTTGGATACTTTTAGTTTGTCATAGATGTATATGGTCCAAATTAACATTGTTCTTAGCTTGTAGTGACTAATGAAGGTTGACACAACCTTAATCTTGGATTAAAATTGTCAAGTAGCATAAGTCCAGTCTCAGAATCAGGGTGATTCTTATTTGTCTGTACTTGGGTTTAAATGTCAGGAGTTCCGACGGACGAGGAACAACATAAGCTCAATGAGGGAGCATGCAGAGCTCTTAACTTCTGTGCGCAACGACATTAGTGAGTACAAGGTACTTGTACAACTTATTCACCTCCTCACTTGATTTTTCTTCTGTTACTATGATGGAATTTTAAAATCAGATGTTTGAGCTTACTACGTGTCCACTCATTTACACATGGTGGATACTATGTTTCAGGCATCAGGAAGTCTATCTCCAGGACCTAGCTTGCTGAGAGAGCGTGGAGCTATTCATGGAAACATTGCTCAGGTAGTTAATCTGCTAACGAACTAAATGGTCCATCATTGTTGAGTAGCATCCCTTTGCAGTAGGGTTTATGAGTCTATCTGTCTATGGAAGTTGTGAGCGTTTTTAGGATACTAACTTTTAGTTGATACATACTTGTAAGTCTTCCAGTGTCTCTATCTCTTGAGGTCTCTTGAGATCTAAGCCTGTAGGGTCCTCAATCCTGCCCTCACTGCCCATGTACTACACTTCGTACTGGTCATGGGTTTTACACTAGATCTTTCAGTTGCACAACTTGTGCAATTCAAGGTCTATTGGTTCTGGTATTATGAATTGAACACTCAGTTCTAAGTAGTGAGTCAATCATGTGGTGGTGCAGCTGGATGAGGTAATTAATCAGGCCCAGGCTACCAAAGGGGCACTTGCAGCCCAACGCTCAACCTTCATGGAAGTACAAAGCAAATTAAAACAATTGGGTGACCGATTCCCTGCAATACGGGGCATTTTAGGTACACTTTCCTATCTGGTTTACTGGTACAGCTTGCAGTTGCCTGCAGACGGAGTGGGGATATGGTGATGGCTTACCTGATAAGATTGAGAGGCTGTTTGATACTGCAGTCGCAGCTAGCTTCCCATGTTGTTACACTTTTGGCAGTTTTGGAGGGGAGCATGTGAAGCTTACTGGTTTAAATAACATATATGTTGCTCTTTGAAAGTGAACCTGTCGGCAATTTTGTTTTTCAGTTTTTGTAAATTTTTCATTCAATTCTAATAAGATGTCAGGGAGGGCTCTCAAGATGACATGCCAAATGTAGCTACTACTGATTGAGAATTATATTTTGGACTGCAGGTGCTATCAAGCGGAAAAGATCAAAGGACACACTGATTTTAGCAGGGGTTATAACTGGTTGCACACTGTTCCTCATTATATACTGGTTTGCTAAATGATTTTATGAGAACAAAGTCTGCACTTTGAGGTGCCAGATGACTTCTGTAAAGGGTTTGTGTAATTTAGTCAGCATTCAACCATCCAATCTCTCTGCTTGAAGATCAGCCAAACCAGTGGGTGTGTCTAAGTACTTAGAATTGTTAATAGCTGCATTGGTCCGTGACTCAGCATCACCTTCAAGCTGCAGCTGGAGACACTGATGGCAGCTTGTACCTTGATAAGAAATCGGCTGGACGTAAATCATTTCGGGCATTCTTGGGATTCCTCCTCCAGAAGACACTTGTCACATCTGCTCTAAATGATGGGAAAAGGATACTGATCACTTTTCTTTCAGGAGAGAAACCCCAACTCTAATAGAATCACTTAGCTTGAATAGCTATGTTGTGGGTTCTTTTGATACAAACTAGGAACATCAGAAAGCTTCTTTTGCAGGGCCTGAAGATGTTATTCTTTGGAGATCCTTCGTTGGTTGTTGGGTCACTTGACTCACTATTGCAACAATCAAGGCTTATGATGCACTGTGACTTCACTACAGAAAATGAATCTATAGTAAGCCTGGAACTGGCACATTTAAAACTCTGGGATCAGGAAATTGGTAATGATGTGGGCCCTTTCAATATACCTGTTGTGATCACTTATTTAATTCATCAAATAGGACATTCACAATGTACTCTGGAGGAGTGCAAAGGAGACATGCTAGATTAAGTGATGATGATGGGAGGGGATTTTCTTCAGTAGATTCACACGTTCATTTATATGACATAATTAAGTCCAACTCTTGGCAAGTTTAACATCTAGAAGACAAGCTCGGTTATGTTATGCTTTAGTGATACTAATTCTAACCAAGTCCAGTGTGCCCTCAAAAACCTAGTTTATTTTAACTCAACTAACCCCAAAGTCAGGTGTCCCCAAGGATAGGTTGAGAGAGTCATGCATTGTAGGTAATGAGGTATGTGACCCTGTTGTGAGCACTTCGAACTCCACAAACAATTTTGTCATTCGATTAGATCAGAAATTGTTGAATCAGGTCAGCAATTACGAATCACAGATTGTCAATTCAAGTTTTAGATTCGATGTAGAGACACAAATGTTGTGAGATGTCAAAGTGAAGACTATCTTTTCTCAGTAAGTGTTCACATATGTCCTCCCAATTGGGTTGAGCTATTGAACTTTGAATGGTGTCTATCACATAGTCCAATCTCATCAAGCACATGTCTTTTTGAATTCCATCCTTGGCTACAAAGCCTCTTAAATATATACCACTTAAATATAGGCGTTCAATTACGACTAGAGAGACCACACAAAGCCCACTGACCTTAGGCCTACACTAGGAATATGACCACCCATCAGAGTATATGGCTCATTATATAATGTGTTCCTTAAGACATGCTCTTTGATAGCATCCTAGAAAAATGTCACAGGAATGCATAGGAAACAATGTTTTGATGGTGGAAGTGGCCTCTTCATGTCAAGAGTGGTATGAGATTTCCAAATTCAATTCCATACATCCTTAGACAATAAAGGATAAGGAGGGGAGAAGAACAAAGACAACACTAAAAAATGCTTAACATGGGAGGGCCTCAAAGGCTTACTATGGCTTCAAGATGGTGTGCGCAGGCAGCGAGAAAATTTGGAGGATTACTCGTATTTCATGGGGAAGGGTTCCTTAAAATTTTGCCTTTCAAAATGAAGGGTTACTTCAAAAATTGCCCTTCACATATTTACAATTTTTTTCTTTCAAAAATGCACAATGTAATGTTTGAATCTTAGGTTATATTGTAAACTGAAGTGAAATGTAATTTACATGGAACAAAATCCGAAAAGAAATATGATTAGAACATATATTTATTTCATGTATAGAGCTCACATAACAAAAGCAATTTTGTGTCGAAAAACATTCTCCCGTCGCCCAGGCCCCAAGGATAAGGGCGGCATGTAGTTCTCACCGGGTGTGGGAGGGTATCTACGGTTCTCCCGAGGGTATGAGCATATCTGCAAGACTGCATCAGCCACAAGCCGGAGCCTCCAGGGAAATGAGCTAGCCGGATCTCCCGAGGGTATGAAGGCCCAAGGGACCGGTTGTTTTAAAAATGCCCTTCCCTTTGAAGGTTTCTTGGAATTTCTGCCCTTCCCTTTGAAGGTTTCCTGGAATTTTTGCCGGTCCCTTTTGAAGGGCTGGCCCAGCTGTTGGAGGGAAAGTGAAGGGCTGCACCCTAGAATAAGGGGTATAGCCCTTCAATTTTATTCGTTGTGCGCAGGTGTTCAAACTTAGCTGGATGTAATTACACTCTAACTTCTGTAGTATCACACCTATGGCAACCAAAGTGCACGTGATATTACGGAGTTCTGTAGTGTTAACATGGATGTGTGATATTATAGAATTAGTGTAGCATGTGACATTATGGAATAACACAAAGTGCAATATTATAATGTTGTAATTGATGATTTCATACATGGGACATGGAAAATCTCCCCAAACTTGCACACATATGCAAATTTCAAACTTTCTAGGATATGTTTGAAGAACATTTCATGACAACATGTACAAAATGGTGAGAATAAGTACAAGTACAGAAATTACTTCTACATATATAACATGCGCAAAATATGGTCACTATCAACCATGTAGCATAAAACTCTTAATGTCAGACTTCTTAGTAGTAGTTATGTGAGCAATGCACATTCTAGATAATTTATCACAAATGTGTTCCACTTGCAACAACTCCAACACAAGAAAAACTTTCTAAACCTTCGCTTATGATGAAATGCAATAATTTCTTAGCACTAACACGTGCTTCCACCAAGTGAAAATTCTTGCATTCCATGTCATTCTTGTTTGTTACTACATTAGGCTCTGTATCTGGGTCAGTGTGCTCATCAATGCCTGCAACAAGACCTTTAATTGCCATGTGATCATTGCTTTGTACCAAGTGAACAATCTCAGGTATTGAAAACTCAACTTCGATGATTTTTTCATCAACCATATCAAGATGATCTGCAATATGAAGTTTCTCAGTGGGCCTACCATCACTAGAAGAAATCTTGTCCATTTCAACCCTCCTTGCGACTAGGCCATCAAGACTAAACCAAGAAAATGCATCAACAAATCAATTCGGTTGGGAATCGGGTGGCACCTTCCACTAAGAAAATGCATAAACAAATCAATTCAGTTGGGAATCGGGGGGCACCTTCCATGGGTACACCATGGGTACACCACGGGTACCTTCCGGTTGCCTGCCAATTGAATTGTTTATGCATTTTCTTGGTGCGAGTCGCGATGGCCAAGGGTTGAAATGGACACGATTTCTTCTAGTGCATCTTGTGTATTGCCTACATTCAAACTTGCTATAAACTTCTCTAATTTTGAAACTTCTTCATCTATTCGTAATTTCACTCTATCATCAACAACCAATACAAAACATGCAACCAAAAACCCAAGATAAAACCCAAGATTCACTTCATGCAATTCTTTTAATACCAAGAATTGGAGGCTTTGAAAATGAGATGGTGCTTAGAGAGGAAGTCATGGTGGATGCGAGAGAACACTACATTGGACACATCACATTGCAGCAGATAGTTAAAGAGCAATTAGGGCAGATTACTATAATAAAAATGTGTTTACGCGTGCGCATGCGCGCGCGCACACACACACACACACACACACACGTAGAAAACTATGCCCAAAACAACCGCAGCCGAATACAACTACGGTTTTTTTGACTAGCTTGATCTACAGTTGCCAAATGACTACATATTTTTCTTTTTCTTTTTGCGACTGCAATTTTAAAATTTTGGGGGTGTGTAGTATACCATTGGAAAGGTATTTTCAAGAATGTTGCCTTGACCCTTACCAAGGATCCAGAAAAAAACTTTAACCTGTCTGAGCTGCTAACATAATTTGTAGCCTAACATCAAGCTTCTAGAGAAGTGAGAAGTTGTGATCAACAGAGAGGCAACTAAGATATTAGACCCTCAGTCCACTTGGCCTTCCAGGGCAATGTGGCAAATCCATGCACCAACATTTCAACAAGTGGCATGAGAAGAAGAATAAGAAGAAGATACTCCACATATTGACACACGGCGCAATACGAGGGTGTGGGTTGACTTCTTTGATGGTTTGCATTGATGACAAAATTCATGATATAAGGGAGAGAAATGTGACAATAAGGAGTGAGATTTGAACTACGAACATCTGTTCCCTAGGGTCTTGGGATATTAGAGAGTGAGTGACATTATGGAGATTGATATTACGGAGTTTAGGGTGTATCCCCATCTGAAATCAACTCATTTATCAATTGCAGACTATTCTCTCAATAAAGATATGCAAAAAGGTTGATTTGGGCTTGCACATGACCCACATTGAAATAATGCGTATAAATGATCACCATTTTCAACCTTAAATGGCACGGAGGACGTTAAGTTCCCCCCTACGAACTTTTTGGACTGTCAGAATCGGGCAGGGGCAGCCGCCTGTCCAAAAAATCCAGATTTTCTGGACCCGACCGAAAACTGCTGCCCGCCCGCCCGACTTCGAAAAAACCATTGGCCCTTGCATTCTTGAAGGCCACTTATCCACAAATCCCATATTGAGTGCACTTCACCTTCAAGGTCCAAAATTCAATATACTGTATATGTTCACTTCCATTGAGTAAATAAGCAATTGACTGGGATTTCATTATCAAAGTGAAACCGTCAATCAAGCATGTAATTACCTTGGAAGTCAAAAATATTACAAAACTCTCACTAGCACTGAGGTTATAGTTTTTGTGACTTACAATTTGAAATTGTCTTTGTCATTCTAAAATGAAAGTTAAATTTAGTGCGCTGATTTAGTATGTATATTTTTATAATAATTTAGGTAATGCCGCCTACTTTCACAAGTATTCATACGCAATAATTAATTAATTATTAGAATTAATTCACTGGAATTATCTATTACAATTAATTCACTGGATTAAGTGTGATTGAATATAATTAAGTCTAATTAATCTTCATTAATCCTAATTATTCCCAAATAAATCAAAAAGTATGCTACCTAATTAATTATAAAATGTACTTACTGTAATTAAATAATTTCTATAATTAATTCCAGTGAATTAATTATAATAAATTTAGTAAATAATTTGAGTAAATAATTTAGTACATTTACTGGATTAATTATAATAAATTCACTGAATTATAATAAGTTACTAAATTTACTAAATTTATTATAATTGATTCACTAAATTATATTTACTAACCTAGCAAATAATTTAGTAAATTATATTTAGTTATATTTAGAAGATAATTATATTTACTGAATTAATTATTAAATTTAATTAATTAATGAAAATAAATACAATGAATCATACTAACTTTATTATAATTTATTCAGTAAATTTAGTAAATAATTTCAGTGAATTAATAAAAAATTATTCACTAGAATTAATTCACGGGAATTAATTCCAGAAATTATTTAATTACAGTAAGTACATTTTATAATTAATTACACTCACAAACAAAACCGAGTACAACTTTGACTCACTTCCATTTGAAAAATCATACCATAAGCATGAGTGGGCAAGATCCAAGTGCATTCAAATGAAAGTTGTAGTACATGATGTACTACATAGTGCCAAAAAGTTTGAAGTGGATTTTAATTAGGGTGTGAAAGATATAAAATGTCAAAATTGGCTCTTCAAATACTCAGTATTGTTTGAAATTGTCTAGAAAGCCTTCAAAACATACAAGACTTCGAACAAAGCCAAACTTCTGGCATGCTGCCTCTATGGTAGTGTCAAACATCATGTTAAACATGCACGTGTCCTTTATCAATGGAAATCGGCATTTGTACGCTTCCAATAAAATTCAAATTGTCAAAAAATAGATAAATTACAATAGAATGGCATTTGACAATCCTTCATGGAATTGATGGCATGGGGTTGTAGTGGACATCATAAAAGACCTCCAAGTACTAATACGGGCCATTTTTGTGTCTATTTCAACTTGTATTTGAATTTTTTTTCAATATTAAAAAAATCCTTTATAATCCAAGTTTTTTTTCATGGAATGTTATGATTTTTTTTTCAAAATTTATTTATGTCCCAATATCGATTGATGTAAGCTTTCTATCCACCACATTTGTTTAAATTGAGTTTCTACTATGTTCCAATCTTATAGCTGTTATTAACCTCAATTGTATCAAAATTAAAATTTAAAAAGCATTTTAGTATAAACTTTGCAAAAGGAGTAAAATACGACTGTAGTTATTTTATCAAAATCCCTGTACATATGCGCAAACATGTGAAACAAATGTGGTGGATAGAAAGCTTACATCAATCGATATTGGGACATAAATAAATTTTGAAAAAAAAATCATAACATTCCATGAAAAAAAACTTGGATTATAAAGGATTTTTTTAATATTGAAAAAAAATTCAAATACAAGTTGAAATAGGCACAAAAATGGCCCGTATTAGTACTTGGAGGTCTTTTATGATGTCCACTACAACCCCATGCCATCAATTCCATGAAGGATTGTCAAATGCCATTCTATTGTAATTTATCTATTTTTTGACAATTTGAATTTTATTGGAAGCGTACAAATGCCGATTTCCATTGATAAAGGACACGTGCATGTTTAACATGATGTTTGACACTACCATAGAGGCAGCATGCCAGAAGTTTGGCTTTGTTCGAAGTCTTGTATGTTTTGAAGGCTTTCTAGACAATTTCAAACAATACTGAGTATTTGAAGAGCCAATTTTGACATTTTATATCTTTCACACCCTAATTAAAATCCACTTCAAACTTTTTGGCACTATGTAGTACATCATGTACTACAACTTTCATTTGAATGCACTTGGATCTTGCCCACTCATGCTTATGGTATGATTTTTCAAATGGAAGTGAGTCAGAGTTGTACTCAGTTTTGTTTGTGAGTGTAGGTGAGCATACTTTCTGATTTATTTGAGAATAATTAGGATTAATGAAGGTTAATTAGACTTAATTATATTCAATCACACTTAATCTAGTGAATTAATTGTAATAGTTAATTCCAGTGAATTAATTCTAATAATTAATTAATTATTGCGTATGAATACTTGTGAAAGTAGACGGTATTACCCAAAAATATTATAAAAATATACATACTAAATCAGTGCACTAAATTTAACTGTCATTTTAGAATGACAAAGACAATTTCAAATTGTAAGTCACAAAAATTATAACCTCAATGCTAGTGAGAGTTTTGTAATATTTTTGACTTCCAAGTTAATTATATGCTTGATTGACGGTTTCACTTTGATAATGAAATCCCAGTCAATTGCTTATTTACTCAGTGGAAGTGAACATATATATTGAATTTTGGACCTTGAAGGTGAAGTGCACTCAATATGGGATTTGTGGAGAAGTGGCCTTCAAGAATGCAAGGGCCAATGGTTTTTTCGAAGTCGGGCGGGCGGGCAGCAGTTTTCGGTCGGGTCCAGAAAATCTGGATTTTCTGGATGGGCAGCTGCCCTTGCCCGATTCTGACAGTCCGAAAAGTTCGTAGGGGGGAACTTAGGGGCGCTTCACACTATGGCCGAAGGTCGAGAGGCCGTCGATTTCCACCAATCAATTCGCAAGAAACCAAGAGTTCGGCCTCTCGACCCTTCACACTGAGGCCAAAGTCCAAAGGCCGCCGCAATTTTAAATGATTACTTTTTGAAGAAGGCGACGGACTCTCAAAGGAAGTTTGGGTCGGACGGGAATAGAAACCCAAACTATGGTCGAGGGGCCGTCGGTTTCTTTTCATTAAAAAATCAATCATTGACAAGATCTTGGCCATTAGATTGGAGGGGTTATTTTGAGCAAGGAATAAAGTGGAATGCTCCTTTGGGTTTGGACTTTGGGCGTGGCCTTTGGAGGCTTCACACTATGGCCGTCCAAGTCGAGAGGCCGTGGGAGTTCATGGCCAAAGGTTTGGACTTTGGGCTTGGCCTTTGGAGGCTTCACACTATGCCCGGCCGAAGGCTCCACTTACTATATTTTATTGGCTATTTTCAGCCCATTTCTTTGGACTCTCAACAAAGTTTGGCCACTCAATCCCACAGCCTCTCGACTTGGACGGCCATAGTGTGAAGCGGCCCTTAACGTCCTCCAAATGGCACAAGACGTCTCAGAATAGGATTCTAAATTTCAAACGATCAAATCCTGCTAATAAACAAATAGTTTTTAGCAGCCTTGTTTCACTCATATTCGACTATTGAATTTATCTATCACCTCCGAATGCTTGATCATCAGAATCTCAAGTGATCTTGTGCCAATTTGATCCCGCCCATCTACTACCCAACTGACATATATCATCATGTTTCCCGTTTAAAACAATGTAATCATCAAGTATGACAAATTCTCAAACTTTTCACTTTTAAAATTATCAATGGATGGGTCCAACATAAATTTAGCATTCTTAACCTTATTATGTGATGTTATCATTTGATAATTAATGCCTGCCAACTCCTCTTTTCTGACAATTCTTGAGGCTATCTGATTATAACTTATCTTGATAGAAATACTTTACCCCTCCAAGCCTCCTAGAGAGAGAGAGAGAGAGAGAATAAATATAGTTACCGAAGAGAAAACTTGGAGATGGCGGAGCGAGATTGTTAGCAAATTCATGTCTCCTTCGACTACAATCTCAGCTCTTCCTCTCTCCCTCTCGCACACACATTTGCCACTCACATTGCGCCACGGAGAATCTCGTTTTGGCTGTTGGGTGTTTCGTTCCACGGTCCTCGCACAGCCCGGATCGCTAGACTCGGAGAGCGAAGAAGAGGAGGAAGAGGAAGAGGAAGAGGAAGAGAAGCAATAGAAGGCCAAGGCCTGGGGTGGTTTGCTGTGCGGGGGGCACGATGAGGCTGGTGAAAGTAGCAACCTGCAGCCTCAATCAATGGGCCATGGACTTCGAGGGAAACTTGGCCCGCACCAAACAGTCGTTGCGAGAGGCCAAGGACGCAGGCGCGGTTTTTCGTGTTGGCCCGGAGCTCGAGGTCACTGGATATGGCTGTGAAGATCATTTTCTGGAGTCCGACACTCTCGCCCACGCGTAAGGATTTTTTCTTATTCCCTTTTTTTTTACTTTTGGATTGTCTGAATTTTATGTTCGAGGGTTCGTCAAAATCTTTTTCTGGAGTCCGAGACTCTTGCCCACGCGTAAGGTTGTTCTTCCGATTTTTTGTGATTTTTTGTAAATTTTTTGTGAATTTTGTGTCGGACGGTGTGTGGTAGAGCTTGAACTGCAATTTGATGATTAGTTTGAGGTGTACTCAGAAGCAGCTTAGTTTATGTGTAATTAAAAAAATACTAAACGATAGATTCCGAAGTGACCGTGTGAGAATTGATGGTGAGGTTTCTGGTTTCTAATAAAATCGTCAGCCTGGCACAGATGGGAGTGCATGGCAGAAATCTTGGCCTCCGACCTCACCGACGGCATGGTGTGCGACATTGGTTTGCCAGTGGAGCAATGTGGAGTGCGTTACAATTGCAGAGCTTATTGCCTTAACAGCCAAATCCTGTTGATACGGCCGAAGCTCTATTTGGCCAACGATGGGAATTACCGTGAACTTCGATGGTTTTCAGGCTGGAAACGTCTCCGCCAGCTAGAGAGTTTACAGCTTCCAGAGATCATTAAAGAAGTCACTGGACAGGAGTTCGTTCCATTTGGTGATGGATACCTCGCCTTTGAGGATACGTAAGCTTTCATACTTTCAAATCCACAAACTTCCCTCCACATCAATTTTCTCTCTTCTACAGCATCGAATTCTGCAAACCTCCGAGACAAATAGGAGGTTTAGGGTTTTTATCAAATGCTAACTCCACTTATTTATGAATGGGGATTTCTATGAACTGGTAAGGTAAGGGGGCCTGAAATGGACAGTTTTAGCTCTGCACCCATTTCTCGTAGGATGGGACAACACACAATTAGTGCGAGATGATTGCCAATTCCAATCGTGTCTGTGGCCATTTTCCTCATAATTTTCGTAGCTCATATGAATATTTTATTCATTATCATAGTGAAGATTCTGGAGCTCATTACTAATAGACATGTGAACAAATTTTCTTGGCCTGACCATTGTGAGGAGATTTGGTGTTATGTAGGAATGTGGCCTCAGAGACATGTGAGGAGCTTTTCACGCCATCGTCACCTCACACAGGTTTGTCTTTGAATGGTGTTGAGATTATTGCAAACGGGAGTGGCAGCCATCACCAGCTCCGAAAACTAAATACAAGGCTGGAGCTCATGCAAAATGCTACTGCCAAGTCTGGTGGTGTCTACCTTTATGCAAACCAACAGGGCTGTGATGGAGGCCGTCTTTACTATGGTTATTTTCCTTACCTCTCTATTTTTATCTGATGATCTTAATCGTTAAAGCATGTCTATTGTGGCCACTTCCAACTCCACACAGAATTTTGGTTGTTGGATTGACTCGGGAATTGTCTCATTCAGTTAGCAATTGCGATGAATCATGAGACTTGTCATATCAAGTTTGGGATTCATTGGAGTTGAGATGCAAAAGTTATAGGAGGTCAAAGTGAGAGACCTATAGGTATTAGGAGTTATAGGATTTTGTAAAAGTTATAGGAGGTCTTAACTACAAACCTTGCCATGTACCGCTCAAATATAGGTGTCCAATTAAGGAGAGTGACCACATGTATAACGCCCACATACCTTATATCCATACCTCCTGCTCATTGTGGGATGTCTCTCATTTGGTGCTGTTGTTCATAAGCTGCTGATACTTCTTACGTCGAATATTCCTATTTCTTATCTTGCCCATTCCCTTGTATAGTTGCAGCAGGTTCTTCCAATTTATTTCGTGATGGCCTAATCTATTGCAGTCGAGATAGTGTTCTTACTGCTTCTTGTATGTACAAGGCTGACGGTGCTACTTATTGAAAATTCCTGCCATGATGTGGTTTGTTTGGTTCAGATTGCCAATAAATTGTTCATACTGGATCAAGTTTTCTTCCTGACTCGAGACTTTCAAAGCATTGGTATGATGTTTAAACAATGTGGTGTTGGCAAAATCTTGGCAGATGGATGTGCCTCTGTGATAGTAAATGGAGATGTTGTGGCACAAGGTTCACAGTTCTCTATGAAAGATGTTGAAGTTGTAGTAGCAGTGGTGGACCTGGACACCGTAAGAATTTCTTTTCAACACTTCATAGCTCAGCTGCATCATATGTTGAGGGCTACCTTGCATGTTGCAGACTGCAAAACCACAATTTCTTTGTTTTGAGTTGCTGACCTAATACTAAATAGAAACCTCAAATAGTTGGAATGAATGATGTTTGCTGCTATTTATGGAGTACTGAGCATAAAGATGTGAACCTTGCAGGTTGCAGGACACAGGGGTACGGTGAGCAGTTTAAGAGAACAAGCCAGTCAAGAACCCCGGATTCCATTCGTGCCAGTGAAGTTTAAACTTTCGCGGCCCTTAAATATGACCAATTTTGTACCCACCTATCCTGGAGAGGTAAAGGATACTTCAATGCGAACTTGCAAATTTACAAATTGTTAGTGCAAAGCAAAGATCTCAATCTCAATCTCAATCTCAATCTCAATCTCAATCATGAAATGTAGGAACTCTTTGAAATTCAATGTCTACACTAAACATCTGATTAAGAGTGGCCCATGCTGTTCATCCTGATCCACAATAACTCTTTTGCAATCACTGGGTGGCACTTAGAGAGCCTGTCATATGACACTCGGTGCTACATGACAAGCATGAAGACCACTCTACTTGACATGGCACACCAATTTTAATGCCACATTACATCAGATGTTTAGTGTGGTGATTTATCAGCCATTTCCTGATCCTGATAATACATTGTGGACATTGCAGGTGCGCTACCATGATCCTTGTGAGGAGATAGCTCTTGGTCCAGCTTGTTGGCTCTGGGATTATTTACGCCGTAGTGGGGCTACTGGATACCTGTTGCCACTTTCAGGTGGAGCTGATAGTTCATCAGTGGCTGCCATCGTTGGCTGCATGTGCCAGCTTGTTGTGAAAGGTTAGTATCATTTTATTTCTTCCTATCTCTTGGCAGTTGGCAATCTCTTCTACTCTAGAGTCCTACATGAGAAGCGCAAGTCTCATTATACTACGATTGGCTTTTCATACAGCTGTGAAGGATGGTGACAAGCAAGTTACCTCGGATGCTGTTCGTATTGGTAATTACCAGAAGGGTGAAGTACCAGAAAGAGCAGAAGAATTTGCTAGTCGACTCCTTCATACAGTGTACATGGGCACAGATAATAGGTCTGAAAGGCTCACCTTTCCTATGATATGGTCTATTGGCGAGAGAATTTGCACTCCAGGGGAGCTTGGTACTTATGTTTGGTTGTGTTTTTGTGTTTCTAATATCTCCTCAAATTGTCTTTTCAATAAGTATTACACTATATATCCAATTTAGTGGAGACCATAATATCCATCATCGACCCACAACAATGAACATTAGACTAATAACCGTGGAGTACATTATTTTTTTTAGTGACACCTTTTCTCACTAATGTTTATTATCGTGGGCCGCATGATTTACCATGAATGTACATTAATGTGGGTCAGTACTATCAGAACATAAAACTTTGTTCCTACTGTGGCAAGAGGCTTCAATACTTTCTAACATTGTGAACGTCAATCATAAAGAGTTTGTATATTAATGTGGCCAATGTTAAATATGTAGCACATTAATTCTAATGCCACACTAAATCAAATATATAGTCTAGGGAGTTTTATTGCTTTTAGGCTAGCTGGTATAAGGAACATGTTATGTGACCTGACATGTTCACATCAATGGGACTTTTTGATTACATACAGCTCACAAGACACCCAAAATCGGGCTAAGCGATTGGCTGCTGAGATTGGAGCCTCACATTTGAATGTTAAGATTGATGTAGTCATTAGTGCCTTGCTGACAATGTTCGAAACAATATTCCCTGGAAAAAAATTAAAGTACAAGGTATGTTCCTTTTCCCCTTGCTATCTGTTATGGACTAGTAAATTCCAGAGTTGTACCTTCAAGGGCCTGACGCTGCCTTTCTACTAATTTGTTTGAAGCCCCATCTCTCGCAAAGTCATCTCTTGGAAGAGACATAAATGTTTACTTTTGTTACGTTGATTTCATGATTTTCTGTATCTCCCAAGTATAAGTGGCTGGATTGAATTGCTGATTGAGGTACAATGACTTTGGTGAAGGTGCATGGAGGTACACAGACAGAGAATCTTGCCTTACAAAACATTCAAGCTCGCATTCGTATGGTAATTGCATTTATGCTAGCTTCTCTCACGCCATGGGTGCGGAGCAAACCTGGTTTCCTGCTTGTGCTTGGAAGCGCAAATGTTGATGAAGGTCTTCGGGGCTACCTAACTAAGGTATCAAACTTGTAATGGAAAGACTCTTCCTTTAACAGTTCTTTTGTAGGTGTGATTCTGAGGAAACAATTTCTATATTGACCAAGACAAGGTACGCAGACCTAATCTGGTTACTTATCTTAATTGGGCATCTAAGTTTCATTGGTGTGTTGTTAGATGTGGATCTAAGAATGGACACCAAAAGGACATGTGTTAAAAGAGATAAACTACGTGCTTAAAATTTGCTTACCATTCTATGCTTAGTACTCAACATATTTGGGGAGACCTATATGATCATGTAAATATAAAGAAAATCTTCACTTTTGCAATGAATAAGATAATGCTCAAATTTTTTTGAGGAAAGTGGCCAACAGCTTTGGATTTGCTAATCATTTTGCACTAATTGTGGGTTTCATATTCTAGGAGAAGTGGATGCAGAGCTAAAAGTGTCCATTTTAGGCCCGCTTACCTTACCAAGAAAACATGGGTTTAAGAATTCTGTAATCCTGGAATCTGTCTTAAGACGGTTATATACACGATGAATGGGATAATCCAGAGTTTCGTTTATCAACTTTAGCTACAGGTTTGATGCCTCAGTTGTGGGGTTGCAGTATGATTGCAGTTCAGCTGACATTAACCCTATCGGAGGGATAAGCAAACAAGACATTCGAGCATTTCTACGGTGGGGTGCAGATAACCTTGGATTTAAGACCCTAACAGAAATTGAAGGTGCTCCACCAACAGCAGAACTGGAACCCATCACAGAGAAGTATACACAGGTACACACCATCTGAGCGATGGTTTGAATGTATCAACCAAAGTATTTCTGATTACTTGTTATGCATCCTCAAACACCAGACAACATCTTGAAGAAACTTCTGAAATCTTCCAGTTGTAGTGGTTTGAACTTTGAGGGTCTACTGACAATCGTCTACTTTATATTTGCAGAATGATGAGGATGACATGGGCATGACATATGAGGAGCTGTCCATGTATGGACGATTGAGAAAAATCTTTCGGTGTGGCCCCGTCTCTATGTTCCAGGTGCTTTCATATACCTCTCTTGATACTTTAGATATTCTGTGGTTATTCTCCTGTTACATCTTTACCATGACTTTCATAAGAAACACTAAGATCCAGTATCCACTGCCCCTGAGATTCTAACAGATGGTTGTGAATTTTAGATTCCACATTGCATTGCACTCCTCCACTCTTATTATAGTTATCTTTTAACTCAAATGGGACTTTTTATCGGGATTTGGTCCCCCAATGATTTTCCATTGGTTGCTTTTGCATAGAATATCAATAATTTCTTTCCACTGCATGCTCGGGAGTAGGCTTCAAATTTGAAAGCAGAGCAACTTAGTTCTGTTCATAGAGGGTCAAATTCATTTTAGCACCTCTTGGCATGCCAAAATGAGTGACCCTCATTGGAACATTATAAAATGTTCTTTGCTGAAACCTCCACACTACCTCCAAGCATGCACTAAAAACTTACCAAACATGGAGGTGTTGTATGCAATACAACCAAACTCACGACCAAAACTCATGTTGAGTTTATAGGATAACTCTTATATACGTAATTTCTCTTACTCTTACTGTTACCTTGTGTTTATCTACTTTGTCGAATTTATCATTGGTCTTTGAATTCTTCTAGTAACAGCGGTGTTGATTGTAAAGTGGTATGGAACATACTTATTAGTTAGGAGCACACATTTAGCCTCCTTTTAGCTGACGCCTTGCCACTTCCATCCTGGCCAGAGGGATGTACAATGTTGGGTAAATTCCCCAAACACAGCATTCACTATACTGGGTTACAGGTTTCTGGTTTTCTTCTAGTTATATGACATTTATATTCGAGATGTAAGGCCTTTCTCTGACATTGTGTGTTGGAGCTACGCAGAATTTGTGCATAAGGTGGCATGGACGTCTCACACCTGCAGAGGTGGCAGTAAAAGTAAAAGACTTCTTCAAATTCTATTCAATCAACCGTCACAAAATGACTACTCTTACACCTTCATACCATGCTGAGGTATGTATTCATTCAAGCACAGCTAATATAGTATAGCAGATGTGTAGAATATAGTTGGTCATGCCCAACTACACTAAATTGTCTTACTTAGTGTGGAGAATTATTGTGGAAATAATTATTGTAAGCCACTTTAATTTTTTAATGTGGGCTCAAGACGCTGGGTCTTCCACTAAGTCTTCCTACAGACTTCCAATCGACACCTTGAATATTTGTACAAGGTCAAAAGTAGCATAACATAGAATACTCACCTACATTAATTCCCTTCAAAAACAATCAATGTGATCCACACTAATTTTAAACTAGAGATTTGGCGTGGGTTGACAATTTAAGAGAGTTCTAGAGAATTACTTTAGCCCACACTAATAGGACTATTTAGTGTACTGACCTCTCAAAAGTAAGTCTTTTAATCTAGTTGGTGAAAGCCTCTCCCAAGGAGTGTCTTCAATTAAGCGCCACAATACTCATGTTCTTGAGTCTTATGGTCTGTGGACTCGTTATTCTTAGGCTGATTTACTACTCCAGAAAGTTGTTAAACTAATCATCACGTTGATTCTTCAAGGGACTGCATTGAACATAACGGTAGGATACTTCTACCAGAAATTCAACACGGTGATCTTTTTACTCCTTCAATCTGTGGATATGATTCTTGATGCAACACAGTCCAGTAAAAAAAATTACTTGCTCCTGGCAGAACTATTCACCTGAGGATAACCGGTACGACCTCAGGCAATTCCTGTACAACACTCGGTGGCCCTGGCAATTTCGTTGTATCGATCAGCTCGTGAAAAATTATGAAGCAAGTGCACCAGAACCCATACCCGAAAAGAGGACGAAGATGGAACCTACAGATGCGGAAGCTGCGGCTGTCCATGCTACCGGGTTTGGTGTTCCTGCTGCCTCTTCAGGAAACCCTCACATTGGGAAACATAGTTGATACAAGAAAACCTTCAGCAGGTTTGTCCAGTAGGAAGGATCTAGGAGACCATTTATTATTATTATGTAACCCATCATGTGTTACATGAAAAGCTTACTTGACCCCTCCTGTATGCTTTTGGTGTACATAATTTAGTTTTGAGCCTTTTGTATCACAATTCAGTAAAATAATACCCTGGCTATGATGATTTTACAAAGATTTGCAATCAAATTCTATTACATGGTTTCTTGCATGTCAAAATGTTAAAATCAGCTCTCAACCTTATGGATGCAATCTTTGAGTGACACATAAAAAACTTTTTGGTTAGTGTAAAGGACGTTTGAGTGTTGGAGTTCTTTCAGCTTAAGTCATCTCGATTCTCAAAAACACACCCTTTGCACTTTAAGGGTTAATAGATTCAACAGTTGTACCTATTCGAGTCTATGTTCAAATAGGGCCTGGAACTGCTTGGTTGTTGCATTGCCAGAGGAATAAGAAAGCTATGGCGACAAGGTTGAAGAGATCTGTGTGTTAACAAGCCTCATCCGAATAGATTTTAATAAGCATACTTCCTCACAAAGAGTGATCATCCACTATGCAACTTTTGCAGAAGGATGAGATTTGACTATGATGTGGGAGTAAGTTCTATGAGTATGTCGCATTGAAGTATGTGATAGTCTGCACTATATTGTCTAATTTGTGTGGGTTACCATTTGGAGTTGTGTGCTGCTATAACTTTTAACCAATGTTATCGTTTTTTACCAAATTATATCATGTTCTTCGGTATGCATACTAACTACATGTACTTATGTTATTAGCATAAAATGTGATACTCTCAGTAAAATGTCATAGCAGTGAGTAACTCCAAATGGTGACTCACATGAATTAGACAAAATAGCGTAGTCATGGTTAGGAAAACATTGGTTTGAAGATTTATTGTCGTGACTTCATGTCATCACGTATAAGGATAGATACTGCTGAGAGTTCCTCTCCTAACACAAAAAAGCGTAATTTCATATACTTATGGTGTGTGTGATTTTTCAAAATGGTTCCATGGTCCTTTAAGGTAGATGTGCCTAATTCAATCGCTTCTCTTCAACGAGCACCTATATGAGTGGCATGTGGTTAGGTGTGGCTCCAAGAACGTTAACAAGAAAAACATGTGGTTGAAAGAGATTGGTTTGCAAGCTCAAACATGGTAACCATTCTAGGCTCAATAGTCAACATAATTAGGGGGATCTACATGACCGTTTAATGAGCACGAGAATCTCGACTTTGATGATGAATAAGATATTCTTATGAGCTCCAAAAAGTACGAAGAAAGCGGCTATGGCCTCGACTTGGATTCGCTAACCATCTCGTACTAATCGCGTGGGTCATGTCCTACAAGAAGTGGGCTCGTCGGAACAAGTAACCAGTTAAGACCCATCTACCTCAACATGGTTGGATCACTGTATTGCATAACTTTATCCGTGTATTAAAATTATGAACAACTTCTGAAGCCCTTGTCGTTCATGCCCTTCTCACAGCACGCAAGCTGATTGGGACACAGCACGTACTACCTTGAGTCCTTAGTTCTTGTTCATTCTTGTGAGCTTGGCTATCTGCACAGTTGAAGTACTACCTATGTCCTTTCAACTTTCTGCTTTCCAATGTTCACGTGGAAGCTCTGCAAATAAAGCTCCTGCTCATGCTTCATGCATGGGACCTGGGTCTTATGTGATCACTCTTCTTAATCGGAGACTTATATTTTAGTGGTACAAGGTAGATGGGTCTTGAATGGTTACCTTTCCACCAGCCCACTGCTCATAGGATATGAAACACCCGGTTACTATAGAGGGTTCTCTTGGCTTGGGCACATGGCATGGGCTTCCACAACCCGGGCAACCAATCGGATGATGTGGGTTGAAACAGTAAGAAGTAAAAATATGAAGACAATACTAAACAATTGCGTTAAGAGTGTTTACTTTTGGCATCAGGTGAAACACATGTAGTGTGTTTATTGCGTTGGCAAGTTGCATTTTTATTGTTGTCAGCCTAGGGGGTTGCCTACCTGGGCGGCAACATGGATTTAGATGCACAGTATTGCTGCTCAGTTGGTTGTCCGACCTCCCATGCGGCTACCTATATCTAAAGTGGCGGTTTTCCAACCACGTGCCCAAGCATTCTCTTTATTCCGTCAAAAACCAAGTCTCCTTCTTTCGAATCTTGCCACGTGTCATGCTCATATTGGTTAAGAACCAATTGTTTCCTACACATAATCTACACTTTGGCTCTAATAAAGATGAAATAGTCCGCCATCTACAAAAGTGTGAGATGATTAGCATGACATTAGGATGGTATAAACGAGGTACAAACCTTGCAGAGGGTCACAAGGTTTTTCCACTCACAACCTCAACTCTTAAGCATGTAGTAATGTTCTTGTGGTGATTAGTTGTATTGTTGTAATGTCTTTGTGTTGTTTAGTAGTGTTCTTGTAGTTGTATTCTTGTTCATCATGTTGTATCCTTGTCATTGTTTGGTGTCTCAAACCCTTGCCATTACTATATTCGACCCTTTATTGATAGACTTGGTAACATAAGGTAACCCATGTTTTATGTTAATGGTTTGCCTTATATTACTAAGCCTGTTGATAAAGGGTGCCTTAAAACACCACATATATGGTGATTATAAACAACAACAAAGAGGCATTTTATGAATTAACATAGGTTAAGTTCAAATTACCAAAGGGTGCAAGATAATGGGGGAAAAGTAGAAATAAAAATGAAAATAAGACTTTAGAAAAAGAAAATATTAGATAAATAGCCCCCCCCCCCCACTAGAAAATTTTTCTTCAACCCACGTATATACATAAACTATTAAATAATGAGACACCCATGAAATGAAGATTCATGTGATTATTAAATGGTCATATAAGGGTGAGTTTCCATGTAGGCCACTCACCCACTAGATTCTAGTGTGAATAAGGATAACCCCGCCCAAGTGTAGAGGGAATTTGGTGGGGTAGGGTTCGTATGTGCCAACTACACTATACATAATATTTAGTGTCACCAATTCTAATTGTCTTGCTCAGTACAAATTCCAACACTAATTTTAACTTAATAATATTTTATGTTCCTTGTAATTTTTGGGGGATTATAGATTTACAGTGTCACAATTATTGTCACATACCAAGTGATTTTTCATCCAAATTTCAATCATCCATGACAATATTTCATCACAAGTTACTGACAAGAGAAGGTAGGGTTTTGGCCAATAAATGAACTCATCCATCATCCATGACAATGTTTGTTCACTTATTCATAAGAAATGTCATCCAAAAAAGTTACCATAGTGACATAAAATACCATATGATGCTAAATATCATATTTAGTGTAGCTATTCCCATCTTCTCAAATTCAGGCCCACCTACTAACCTCCTCCTAAAATTGGTCTTCAAAACTTTCGGTGACCGGCACTTGTAGGTTAAAGATTCTTTAATGGGCCCATGGAAGTCTAGTGGCCCGTGGTCACGGCCCTCCACATTCTAGGGGGCCACCATAATGTGGTTGGATGGCGGCTTGTGCTGAAGTACATGCGAACACCTCTGACCCATTATTTTCTAGAATCTAGTGGGCAAGCAACCTACATGGAAACTTACCTTAAGTCTCCCCCACCAATTATGTTGACTAGTGAGCCTAGAATGGTTATCATATTTTGAGTATGTAGTCCATTGGCAATTTCTTTAAAACACCTTTTTTTTTAAATCCGGTTTTGGATCCCAACCAATCCACATGCCACTTATATAAAAGTGTCTCTTATCAAGATAAGTAATTGAAGTAGGTACATCTAACTTACGGCAAGGTTTGTTGTTAAGAACAAAGACCAAAAAGACTACCATGATTACAAAACTCAAGAAGGTAGTACATTGAGTGCATGGCAATCGTTCTGACAAGATTTTGCCCGTATAGCTTCACTGCATCATTGTTGCATTCGCATCACTTGATGTAAGACACTCCATTGCGGCAGAAATCTGGACTGTGTAGTAAATGAGTAGGTTACGATCAATCAAAAGCCATGGTTGAATGGAGGTTTGAAAAGAAACATGAAAAGCGCAGTCACTAAGGGTGATTAGGTTACCTCCATGGATGGATGTCGGTCATGGTCATGGTCGAGATGGTCCTCATGACAGTACAATGGCATGATGCAAGGCATGGGCAAATCATATGATGTGGATAGTAACAAGGGAATGGGCATGATAATGGGGCTTTGGGCGGCTGGAGGATGTGGTTGTTGCGCATGACATGGAGGGAGGGTGATGGAACAATCAACATGGCGCTCCAGCGTGGCGACATGTTACGAGGGCGCGTTGTTACAGACTAGGCCGGGACGGGGTCTGCACATGTTGGAGGAAGGTCACGACTCCCAAGGCCGCTACGCGTAAGACAAGGCTCTGACGATCCTCTAGCGACCTCAATTTCCATAACAGAATAAAGACCATTGGGCTTGGTAATGTTAGGGCCAAATTGGGGGTACTGACATATAGATTTGCACCAGTGCATAGAAGAAAGAAATAGGACCAGATAAGGGTCAACGACAGTCTGGTACAACACGTAGAGTTAGTACCAAAAGTTAATTTCCATGTGGGGTTCAGTAGGATTTTGTAAATAAAACACGTGGAAAATCTCTTTCAATACATTATTATTATGTATCGAAGCGGACAACACTCTACGCTAGACTTATTATTTTCCTGCATCATGTTGATACAAGAAGGTGGAACTCATGTCAACACTCTTGACATGAAATTCAATTTGATCTCGGTTGTTGCTACTAAATCCATGTGCAAGATTGCAACACTTCGAAAACACTTGGTTGCAATTTTCAATTTGAAGTACCTGGTGGCCATCTGTTGTAGGTGCGTATTGTGCAGCGCTTGTCATGATGTTGCCCAAATTTTACCCAAATTCTTGATATTGAATTCTGAAGATCAACACACAATTTCATAGCCAGCAGATTCAGTCGTGAGTGTTACTCTTAGACTCACAACCTATGCAGTGGCTCCTAAATTATCTAAACAATTAGCATTGCCCTACACCTCAATCTTACTACAGCTACTTCGAGATTTACTCCCTGACTACTATAACAAGAGTAAAGGGATTGTGTGGGATTCTTGTGAACACTTATTATAAAATTCTTCCAGACACATGTATTTTCCAAATGTCTACCATCATGACAACTATTTTAATTTTTTGTGAGACTAAACTACAGATCAAACCGAATGATCACCCCATGATCACATAGTCACACCAAACTTATGCTTCGATAAGTGGTGATCTATACATCAACTTAGTACATGTAGAAATTGTGGCATATCAATTAGTTAAAGAGTCATCACAAACCTCCATCTAAATCTATGTTAATATGTCATATCAAAATAAATCCAACAAACATGTGCTGATGGGAATCAACAAGAGCCTTTGCATTTGAATCTTTATTTACATATTTCCACACCTATAACTTGTAAAAGAGTGGAACCCACCAGAATGGAAAAGCACAACAAGTAGCGATGATATGTATTATTTTTAGTGCACATCCTGACAAGAAATTGACCTCCTGTCACCGCAATTGACACAAGAGGACATGTTATCAAAGTCAATCTGCAAGTTGAAGTGGATCGTACCATTCGATGGTACATGGCCAGTCTCAAGACAATGCTCATGAGCCTTTCATAGAATGTTTAATATATGCACCAACATGTAGTGATTGTAATGGGTAGAATTATATTTCAATTTTTAAAAATTAGAACTTAACATGATCTTTCAATCTGACATAAACATGATGATGGGAACATCACATGAGACATTTTATGTTTGAAATTCCAACACTCTCTTTACCAATACAATGGCAATTAGGCATAACTAAAATGACTAACTAGTTTCAAAGCACATGTATATGAACACATTGTGAAAGCCATTAGTTGAAAATGAGGCACATTTTGTGTTGGAATATCCCGTATATTAGTCCATGAGAGATAGGTTTTCATCACTATTTGAGAATGTAGTCTTATGGAGCCTCAAGTCTTTCTTTCAATTGAAAGACCAAGTTGACATTCGCATCTATCTCACGGAGGCTACTGCACTCCGCCACTCTAATGAATTAGCTAGTTTGAAACCATCACGATGTACTTTCAGTCCCATTTTGGGTCATTTCATTAGTTTATTGAACAATTATTTGTGTTTTATAAACATTTAGAATAAAAAAAAGGATGGCTCATATGGTGTTTCCATTACATCAATATTTCATATTGAAAGAGCAAGTCAACTCTAATATTGGACACCTCATCTATATCATTGCCATAGGATTTCTCAATATATTCTCTTAGTTAAAGGCTCATGAGGCAAGTTAAACATCTTTAAGTCAGATGGTGAGGAGCAGGTGTGCCCTTCTTGAATGCCTTGATCACATCATTGCCTGGTGGATGTTGGAAATAGTCTGCTATATATTCTTGCTCCTGCCTGTCCGCTCAAACAATATGGGCCATGGAAACACAAATCTCTTGAATCTTTAACCTACAAGTGCCGGTCACCAAATGATGAAGACCGGTTGAAGACTCAAGAGAACCAACATTGATCTAGAACTTCATTCTTGGTAATTGGAAGGAGGGGGTTAGTAGGTGGACCCATATTTGAGAAGATGGGAATAGCTAGTTGGCACATACGAACCCTACCCCACCATATTCCCTCTACATTTGGACGTGTTTGTCCTTATTTACACTAGAATCTAGTGGGTGAGCGGCCTAGATGAAAACTCACCCTCACACTCTATGAATATGTGCTCCCACCACCGAAATAAAAACACACACACCGTGTGTGTTTAATTTAGAGGAACATCAATTTAGAGGAACTTGTGGACATGTGACCGGTTGGACTTGAACATGTGACCGGTTGGACTCGGAAACACTAGGATCTCGACCGATTATGCCCAAAAATCGAGATCCTAGTGTTTCCGGTCACATGTTGTCATCTTTTGGCGTTTTCTTTCTTAATTTGAGGTATATTCCATAAATTCCTCTATATTTATCGGTGATTCTCCAGAAGTCTTGAACTTCAACCGGTTATTTCTCAAACTCGACCGGTTCATCCGTAACTAGCGGCCGATTCTCCCTGCTCGCTCATTGCTACTGGCATTAAAACCGTGTATGATTGGCTTTAACTGCCCGTGCAACAATAATGTGTTGATTACGTTTGAGAATTTGAAGTTAATCATTGAGTTGATGGTAAACGGGCCCTGACAGGTGATGATGCTGCTTACTTAACCCGTTCTCTAATGAATTATCGCATGGAATCGAGGGCCCCAGTATACATGATTTGCTTTTAAGGAATCCCATGCACCCGACATCTCATACTATCTCCATGTGCAATGAGGCTACCCCACCCCATGCTAATTTACCCACAACCCACACTATTTTCGGTATATACTACCACAATTATAAAAATACAGTAGGGTATGTTTCTCCTGTGCTTGGGCTGGGGATTCGTGGCACTCACTAAGGAACATCCATCCAAGATATCGTGGATGAAGTGGCTCCAATAAAAAAAGCCCCCCTATGGGGTTGAGGGCCGATTCATTCGAATGTGACATCACTAGACTAATTCGGGGCCTTTGACTCTATTTCCGGAATCAAATTACCTAAAAATAGTCATTTAGATGATTCCTGCGTTTTTTTCATCCGCATGGATGATTATACTTGAGTGCCACGAATCCCCGGCCCCTGTGCTTGCTTTACGGATGTATAATCAAAGGTATAATGCTTGGATGAAGATGGAGTGAGTGTTTGTGTGTAGCTAAATCACTGCAAGATTGATTATGTTTCACACGGTTGGGTGGGTTGGTGGATGGATGAAGAAGCAGTTTTTCATTCGTTGAATTGTGCAAATTCATTATGTGAATGTTTTTTAAAAGCTACCCTGAGGTTTTTATTTTTATTTATTATGGAATTTTGTAGTCTCGTGTATGATGTAATTGCCTTGAAGTTTGTACCAATGAGTGAGTATCAAAGTTGACTATGTATTCCAAGTGATTTCATGAAAATTTGTGTGAACAAATGGCTCAAAATTGTTGAATCGTAGATCACAGCCCGGTTTGAACTGTCATGGGTAGTCTTGAAATAGGCGCACCCAAAAACCATAATTATGTATCAGTACACTAAATAGTCTTATTATTGTGGGTGGGAAATTAGCGTGGATATAATTAGCGTGGACCACTCTAATTCTCTAGTCGGGGTGGAATTAACGTGGGTCCAAGACACCGGGTCTTCCCCTCAGTCTTCCTTCAGACTTCCGACCAACACCCTACATAAATCAAATAATCACCTTATATCAAAAATAGCACCAATAAACAAATAAATAAATAACCACCCACATTAAATTGTCTAGAATGACAATAAATATAGCTCACACTAGTCTCTACTAGAAAACTAATGTGGACTTGGAAATTAATGCGGTCCACAGTAATTCTCATCATGAGAATTAGCATGGGCTCTAGATAATTATTATGGACCACAACACTATGACTGCTTAGTGTAGCATGCATTTGAAGCCCCAACAATGGTGCAACGTAATGCATGATATTGGGTTTAGGTTCAATGTGATTTTTGGTTACCCGCTTCGTCAATAAAAGGGTTGAATTATAATCCACGGGTGAACCTTCATTGGATAGCAAAGCGGATGAAAAAGGAGACCCCACATTCATCTTCCCGGGACTACAATAGCCTTGAACGGATTGCATGATTCTCTTGTGCTCAAAAGACACAAATCGAAACTCACCTTTCCGATCTTCAAATGCCACTTCACTCGGTCACCACATTGGAAAGGACATTGGAAAGGACATTGGATTGGAAAATACCCAAACCTCTCACACCATTAATGTCTCCAAATCGCCAAGTCACCGTTCAAATGTGACACATGGCTTGCTCTCAGTGGTTGGCACAATCTTCTTGAAATTAATCTCATTATAAAATCGACATTCTAGCAGTGAAGCTGAATGCTTGGGATTTGTGGCATCCATGTGATCTCATGCATTGTGGATGAAGGGGTTCTAGTTAAAACGACTTCCCTTACATGGTTGAGGGCCTATTCATTCCCAATTGGATTCCAATTCGGGGTCTTTGATGTTAGATAGTCATTTACAGGCCATGATACAATTCAATATGCTTTCACTTTCACAATATATGAGTTTACATAGACACCACAATTATCCAGCCGAAGCTAAAGGGCACGTACAATAATATGTATTCATAGACTTGTTGTTAGTTTTTATACAAAATATATAACTAAATTACTTGGTTAACTATTAGACATAGTCCATTTCCAAGAGACCCTTGTGATCGAATAGGTGAGTCATTGTGCATGGGGATTATTTACACCCAATTAGCACATCACGGATAGATGGTATTATTGCATACAAATGTACCTCTCATCCATCCAACATAAAGAAAGTCCTAACCCCCTATAGGTTTGTGGCCTATTCATCTAAATGACGTGGTTTACACTAGTTTGAGGTCTTTAAAACTATTTTTTGGTGTCAAACCCACTAAAAAGATTAACCTCTAGGATGTATATAGTTTCAGGGTTTTATGTTGGATGAATGAGAGGTACACTTGTTTGCCATAATTTCCTCTCTCCACTTGCCACACGTCGAAATCCCATCAAAATGGCATGCAACATAGTGAAGAGGAGTAAGAAGGGCGCATTTCCAAAAAAAGCAAAACAACCCAACCCCCAAAATCTTAAAAACTAAAAAAACTAAATATTAAATAAATAAATAAAATTAAAGAAAGAAGAAGAAGAAATGTTGGTATCATCTAAAGTTTTTGAGACAATGGTTTATCCATGAGTATGGATTTCAAATAGAGTTCCCACCTTACAATGTGGATTTTACCAAGTGAAAAAAACTGAAAGTTTAGCCTGAAACCTCTCATGATCACACTAACCTACTTGGAGAAGATGACACCAAAGTGACCTCAACGTCCCACTTCCGCTTCTCAACAAAAACGCACCCTAACACCCATAGTAAGGGCCACTTCACGCACGAGACTGAGAGCCCGTGACCATTACACTTCCAGCACTCTCATTGGTGGAAAAGGCGGAGCTGGCCCGAGTTCACTTCACACTACGCTTGAGGGACCAACGGAGTATGTGAATGCAAGATGGATGTAAAGTCTACACGGATTTCTTCCTACATGGCATCAAATGGATCATGTTTCATGGTCGATTGGACTATTTTCAAAGACCGCCTCTTGGAGGTAGGCCTAACACAAAACCGGGAGACCATGGCACTCTGAACGCTCACAACCGTTGGATTATTCTATTTTATCATGTGTGAGGACCTGTGTGAATAGAAATTCATTGAAACAACATTTGGTTGAGGGCCCGGTCACGTATGACTTCACAGTACACTCGAGGTCCCGTGACCGCACTACATGATTTTGGAGGTGTCTTGGGACGGCCTTTGGACCACTTTCTTTTGGGCTCTCAACAATTCCATGGTCACGGCTCTTGGCTCGTGTGTGAAGTGGCCCTAAGTTAGGCACGAACGGTGTCACGAGAGGCGAAGAACCCGCACAAAAATCTCCCAACCAATTGGCACCCAAAAGATGCCCGGACGACAGGTGGCCTTGGAGATCACTTGCTGGGGCCATGTTTACAAGTAAAGTGACTTGTCAATGCTTATCACCAATTCCAGGCCCACTCACACGCCCAGATATATTCCTTGTTGAATCCGAGACTTTATGCAACGGGACCAATCGGGAGCGGACTGGTAACTAGAAAGAGTTTTTTTCCTAGTCAAAGGTAGCCGACCCATTCCCAACCAATGAACGGGGAGAACCGGCCGCTTAGTTACGGATGAACCGGTTGAGTTTGAGAAATTACCGGTGGAGTTTGAGAATAACCGGTTGAAGTTCAATGCAGCCTGGGGATTTCTGCTTCATTTTTTCTCACTGGCAGCAAAGTGTAGTGTACAATATTCTAGAGTAAAGGAAGAGATTTGTGTGTCCATGGCCCATATTGTTTGAGCAGACATGCAGGTGCAGGAATAAAATGCAGACTATTTGCAACATCCACCGGGCAGTGATGTGATCAAGGCATTCAAGAAGGGGCAGACCTGCTCCTCACCATCTGACTTTAGAGATGTACAACTTGGCCTCATGAGCCTTAAACTAAGAAATCTCTATTGAGAAATCATATGGCAATGATATAGCTTGAGGTGTCCAGTATTGGAGTCGACCTGCTCTTTCAATATGAAATATTGATGTAATGGAAACACCATATGAGCCATCCTTTATTATTATTATATAGCTTATAAAATTGTTCAATAAACTAAGGAAATGACCCGAAATGGGACTAAAAGTACATCGTGATGGTTTCAAACCAGCTGATTCATTAGAGTGGCGGAGTGCAATAGCCTCTGTGAGATAAAGGCGAATGTCAACTTGGTCTTTCAAAGACTTGAGGCTCCATAAGACTACATTTTCAAATAGTGGACTTATATAGGGGATATTCCAACACAAAATGTGCCTCATTTTCAACTAATGGTTTTCATAATGTGTTCATATACATGTGCTTTGAAACTAGTTAGCCATCTTAGTTATGCATAATTGCACATTGTATTGATAAAGAGAATGTTGAAATTCCAAACATAAAATGGTTCATTATGTCTGAGTCAGATTGAAGGATCAGGTTAAGTTTTGATTTTAAACAATTGCCACATAATTCTACCCATTACTATCATTACATCTTAGTGCATATATTAAACACTCTAGGAAATGCTCATGGGCCATATTTGCTATTTTTACAAGCAACCCAGCCATCCATGTTGGTAGTAAAACATGTTAACAAGCAACAAGCACCTAGGGTTTCATCCAATGTACATAAAAATTGTTACATTTAGCTCCTACATGTCGTCATCCATCAACTTGAGATTCAACCATTCACTTCCAACCTAAGATTTCCAATCTTAACATCCACTTAGGTTTAGGTATCATGTACATATGCATTGGTAATGATGAGAGTTCCGTCTCTCTCTCTCTCTCACACACACACACTCTTCATACCAAAAGGTTCTATAGAGCACGAAGCTCTTTGAATACCAACATGGTATCACCCCGGGGAGTGCACTTAATGCTAAGACTAGGAATACACGTGAGTGCGTTTTAATAGCATACCCCCCTATGTACTTGACCTTGAAATCGTTTTTAAATTAAGATTTTTTAGGTGCTAAATCATTACGTATATATCTATCATTTGGTGTAAATTTCAGGACCAAAAGTTTTAAAAATCTTATTAAAAAATTTATAGAAGTTTGAACTGAAATGTGTTGTTTTTCGCTTCAAAAATCAATTTAAAAATATTTACAAGTGAGTATTTTTTTTGAAATTTATACAACAAGAACTTTAGATTGTGTTTAACAACTTCATATTATTTTAACAAATTTTAAATGATTTTTTAGTACATACATAGGGGGGTCGAAAGTACGCACTCACGTGATTCCTAGTCTTAGCATTAAGTGCACTCCCCGGGGGTATCACAATTGAGCGATGTTGTTAAGCACTTGGGTTAGAGCAAATGTAGCAGATAGTTGCAGAAGCTCCTATACGTCTACCTAGAAATGGATCCCATATGAAAGGAAGTTCCTAAGTCCATGAAACTACAAGGCCCTGGCACCTACATCATGTAGAGCTACAAAATCAAGATGATTTTGCTCCAAGAAGGACTTTGAAAGTATGTGGAAGATGTTGAAGAATGTAGAAAGCACGGGAAGAGTAACCATGACCACCCACCAACCCATCTCCAACTCGGATGAACAGAGGTACAGAGTTCCACGAATCGTCATCTCCACTTTTCAAGATGATATTTTTCTTAGTGTCATGTCGATGACAGATTCAGATCAGATTTGGCTTAGACTCAAAAACACTTGTGATGTGCAGAGTTCCTTGAGAAGATTAGCTCTCAAAGAAGAGTTTTTCTCACTGCGATTACCTGAAGGAAAAAGGATAACAAACCACATTCAAAAGATCAATATTTTGAAGACTTCAAAAATTTGAAAACTTGAAATGACAATTCTTGTGAATCACAATTCGTAACCAGATGAGACAATTCCCAATCCAATCCAAAGGCCGAAATCTTGAGGAGAGTGGGAACTTAGAAATTTCCACAACAAGGCCACATGCCTCATCCTATGACTCCGATCAAGGACAATGAAACAAGGAGAACCGACTGCTAGTTACAGATCAACTTGTTGAGCATTGTACATACTTGGCCTCCTCAATCACCTAACCTAAATCCAATTGAGCATGTGTAGGCACAGTTTCTGAAATGGGAATTAAATGAGTACCCAACACCAACTAAAGAATGCTTCAATTGTGGGAGCGTGTGCAAGCTTCTCTCCATTCCATCACTCCTAAGTAGTGTCAAAAGTTCTATCATATCATGCCCAATCATGTCCAAGTTGTTTTAGCTTCTAAAGGAGGGTGGACAAATCATTGATGTATAAGTAGATGTGGGTTACAACACTGAGTCAATGTATATAGTTCTTTTCAAATCATTGTTTCTTCATGTGTAGTTTTGCAATAGACATGAGACTTTGGAAATGATGTACTAGACTATGACTATCAACTTACATAAGTAAAAGTTCATATGTTCTTGTTTTGATTTGCCTGGCATTCTATGAAAATTGATCTAGTGAGTCATTAGCTCAGTTTTGAGAGTTAGTGTAGATTGTCCAACTTGCCAAAGAAGATAAGTCAAGTCTTGGCACTTCCATGTGTCAAATTGTCCACTTTGATTGTAGCCATCAAGCCATAGAAATCCCGCGCCACTACTATCCCTACGATATTGGGTATCCTCTCAAAGATAGTAAAGTATTGTGCACCCGCAATAAAAGTGGGAATGTTTTGGAGGAAGGTGGAACTCAATCACACCTAAACACCCACATCAAGGGACAATTGAGTGTGTGCCTCTAAGTGTTATGATGACCACGTAACCTTCTTGAAAGTTATTTTCAACCGATATTTGAGTTCAACTAGACCATTGTTCAATACATGTTCAATTGTATGTGATGGCATTGGAGTATGCATGATGCATTACAATAATATCATTAAAATTTGATTTAATTATATTTCCATAACTCATCAATTGATTATGTAAATTTAGCATGACAATAGTCATATTTTTTCAATATACTTCAATATCATAAGATTCAAAATAACCACTGAGGATTCACATATCTCCATAAAATTTAGATATATTGAAAATGTGTTGATGGATTCATGCATAGAATTAAGGTGATCATAAATTACAAATATTGAAAATATGTCTAGGATTGCATGTTTACCTTATTGTTCTCCTTCATTAATATGACACATTTGGTCGCATAAGAAAATGTCGTATTATCTTAATGTTTTATTCTCGATAATATGACATTTTGGCCTCAAGTATCGTATTATCAAGGGTTTTCAATAAAATGGTACACTCTGATGTAAAATATCATATTGTATACATAATGAAGATAAATTGGTATGGAGAACATTTTATATTGAAGAAATATGCTCACAACGTCCAAGGATGTGCAAATGCACGTGATGTCCCTGGCCATCATGTCATGTCAGGACATGATGCCCATTGACGTTGTGATTTTTTTTACTGCACCAATGATGTCACGCACCTCTCCATGAGGAGTGTCCGCAACACCATGGGCACAAGGGGGACCCCAGAGTGACACTCGAGACTTGTGGAGCCATAGGTGAGAGGGCCCAAGTGATCTTAGTGTAGGTGAGGGCCTCGGACATTGAGAACGCTTCCCACCCACGGAGACTAGGAGTCACAAAGATAAGGCCATGAGCATTGGGTAACTTATGGCATCCGGATTCTAGAATGATCAAGAACTCCCCAATCGGAGGTGTGAGCTAAGAGATTTGGCAATTTGAGTGGGGCATTGCCTAGGGAAAGCGCCAAGCACTCAAGGGGGCATTGTGGTGGGACAGAAGTGATCCAGGAATGGCGCCCAAAACTACCGAGGTTGGGACAGCCATAACTCCTGCAATGCTTGCCCGAATGGGCAAGTGAGGAGTCTATCGGCATCTACGCAAAGAGTAGATGTCGATGGACTAGTCTCTTGGTAGAATCGGAGATTGGGCAATGAAGTTATGGAGGTTTGAAGTTGTTGGGGGGCTTCAACCCTGGCGGCTAAGGAAAACGTCTACTTGGCCCCAACTCTTAGGAGAGAGACAAAAGGTTACTTGACGGTGAGGTAGGGGCCATGCGTGAAGTCCTAGAGGATTATATGAGGAGGTGGCTCTGCCAACCGACCCAACCCGTTGCAGAACAGCATGGGCTCCACGAATGTTGGCCTAGCGTGGGGGGGGGGAGTTGCTAAGTATGCTTTGGGTTGTTGTAGTGTTGCTCCAGCAACGCGATGATCAACTCAAGATTGGATGGACATGAATGGAAGTCCGCATGTAATCATTGGCTACCTACTAAGGTGAGAGTCCCGAATGCATGTGTAGGAGGGTTTGGTAACCAAGCTATGAGCTTGGAGGTTGGTATGGAGAGCTAACCATGCGTGTGTGTGAGATGTGCAAGGTTAGCGCTCGTGACACTTACTAGAGTTGCGAAACGGTGAAAATAAGTTAAGGGGAGCTAACAAGAGTCGTGACAAATGATTTTGTAAGAAAATTAATTTTTTGGTCAATTGTTACTTGCGATTGACTTCTTTAAAAAGTTAACATATGGAATGTTAGGTCTTATTGGATGCAAGATCTAACCGCCAAAATTCTTTTAGAATTTTTATTTATTTGTTTATTTATTTATTTTTAAAAGTCAATTGCTCATGGTTGATTGCAGCAGAGAATCTTAAGTAGTGGACCAAGTAATCAACTATTAAACCGATTTTTTGATTTTTTGATTTTTTGATTTTTTGATTTTTTTTTGTAGTTGATACTACAATCAACCAGATCATTGACCAGGGAGTTGACCACGTCAGTTTACCCTTGGTAAACTTATAGGGCTTAACCCCTCCCCCCAATGTGATATTTTTGGGGCCAATGTCACGTTGTTATCATAGATTCAGATGAACATGGACGTGACACAATTTTCAATTTGTCAACGTCACACAATATGGAGTTTAAAAAATACATAGTCCCATGATGATGTCTTCATCATATTACAAACTACACAAGTAAGAATCTATTGTCTTATGATGATGTTTGTTGATGTTGGAAATTGACATCTTGTTCAATTTACCCATAAAAGGTTGCATCTTCATCACATATGCAACTGGCAACTCCAAAGAATGCTCCACTACAAAATTTGATTGCTATTGGGTATCTTCACATGCTTGAGGAAGCCTGACTATTGGTGTTGGTTGGTCATCCGCGTCATTTTCCTACACTAGCTCTTCATTCAAATCTAAACCCAAATGGACTTCTCTACCCCATGCTAAATCCACCAACTCAACCATGCCTTCAACACATCCCTCCCATCACACCATTCAAGATTAAACCTAGGCTACAAGATTGATCTCTGCAACTTGCAATCCATCGATCAATTACAAGATTCAAGAGATTATTACCCAATCATTTGAATCATCAACAATCATCACTCCCCTATCCAACTTTGAATTTAAACCTAATATGGAGCGGAGAGGTGTCCTTATGTCTGAAACCCCTAACCCATCTCAAATTTCTTTGAATACCAAATGCCACCAAAAATCTAAGCTCAATTGTCCCCACCAAAGATGTTACCAAGATTCCAGCACCTACTGCTAGATCTTTCTAATACACATGAATGAATTCCCCTAACCCTAGCAATATGCTTCTTAACTAATAGAACCTCTATCCTTCGAACACCTTCACCGACTCTCACCTACCAATTAGTGTAAGTAAGCCACCTCCACCCAACCTTCAATCAAAACTCATGAAGGAATTTGTAACAACTACTTAAGCTGACTCAAATCTTCTTCAATTTTGCTTCAATCTCCACCCAATCCCAAAGATTCAAAAGTGCAACAATGTTTTCTAACCAAGGTTTAAAACGAATAACTTGAGTTAAGTTAAGCTACCCACCGATGATCATGATTTATGTTCTTTTTGTCATTCATTTTGTGCTTGGAACAACTCCCAATCCCAAGGTAGATCCTTAGTGTGGGTCCCATTATTTATGCACATTAATTACCTCTATAATATGACATATCAGGCCTAAAAATGGCGCATTACAAGCACCATAGTCATAATATAGGGGTAAATCAACACCATAAGGTTTTGTCGACGGGAAATGCGTCATATAATTGAGGTGTCGTATATATCGAGGTGAGACTGTAAATACTAGTTTTTCCCTACTCACTAGGGCCATTGTCCACACACTGGTTCAAGTTCACCTACAAGAGATATACTCCTTCCATGCGGTTCACGTGATGAAATGGAATGAAATGATGACCAATAAGAAATTTCTTAATTCTGTTTCTTGTAGTGTGCCGACTTAACCCCTAAAGACCAAGAAGGACATTTTTGTCCAAGCAACCACCTTTGCATGACCTTTACACCTTCGCAAACATATACCTTTACGTTGTAATCATCTAATTTGAGACACGTGGACAATTGAGTTGTTGCATGAAAAATCCCAACTTTACAAAGATGTCATCTACACATTCATGTCCATCATTAGAAATACAAACTTTCTTTAATGAGATGTTGAATTGGATGATTCTTTAGGCGTTTGGGTACAATGCCCGGAAAGTTTTTGGGCATAGTCGGTCAAGATCCGAGTGATTCTAAATCCAGCCGGTTACATGTTGACATCTTCCGGTTTTGCTTTATTCATATGAGGAATATTCTATAGATTCCTCTAAAATGATCGGTAATTCTCCTGAAGTCTCCAACTTCAACCGGTTATTTCTCAAACTCAACCGGTTCATCTGTAACTAACCGCCGGTTCGCCCCGGACATTGTTTGGGTAGATTCCGCTTAGACCTTTAGGGGTTAAATTTTTTGATAATCTTTTGTAAGTGGTGTGGATATTCCTTAAATTTTCACATTGTGAGAGGACCGGATTTGTGGATTTGTTTTTTTGTTTTGAGACAGAAGGCCGACAAGCCAACGCCAAAGCACAGGAGGCAGTTGACCACCTGGCAAGTTTATGTCAAGTAGAGAGGTGATTTCACAGCCGGGAATCGAACTGCTAAGTTAGAAATACCATAGCCCGTGAAAATAAGGTGATTCGCATTGAAGATATGGTCTTACAATCATGAGATAATTTTCCAAGATAGACAAGAAGGATTCATGAAGAATGCAAGTTGCTTCATATTTTCCTACCCTGTACAAAAAAATTCTACAATTTTTCAAAGTGGAAAGTTGTCAAACCCCCTACTCGTTCACTAGATTCTCCCTACACCGAACACGGTAATCCGCATTCCCATACAGAACATCACCTACACCGGTTAACTCATGAGTACATTAAACATGAGTAAATTTGGCTACACTAAGTGTACACGCATTGAAGTTGCCAGCCTCACCATGATCGGTTTCAGAAATGACACTTCACTATTATGACGGCGGTCTAGTGCACGGGTAGAGGGTAGTTAACCGGTTTGGGTGTTTCTACCTTGCTGGATGATGGTGGAGAGATTTGTGGCTTTGTGATCTCCGTTGCAGACAGAATTCTGCCCACTTCTTCAAGTATCTAGGCTGAAGTACTAAACTTGTATCGAAATTCAGGGTGCACGATTGGGTCGCTCAGTTTCGCTAGGTACAGTAAAGTTAGCTCAACTACAAATCGGCTTCAATTTGTGTGCATGAATATCAGTGAAGGGCTAAATAATGTTGCATAATTACACTTCCAAAATCGCATGAACGGGTCCAAACTTTTTTATCACCTTGTAAGGCTTGACCCAGTGAGATGACCAAAGAAATGATTGCTCAAGACATGCATTGACTAGGGATCAATTGAGTCGGATCTTAATTAGAGGTTTGAGGAATGAGACCAAATAAAAAAAATTGCTTTGGTCGTGGCAAGTAACTTAGTAAGGGCCGGTTTACACCATGGACCATGAAGTTGGACCATGGAAGATGGCCTTTTCCCATGGTCCGACTTGATGGTCTAACTTCCATGGTCCAATTTCTTATCAAATCAATTTACAAAGTCTTTGGACCCCTCACTAGGTGTAAACTGAATGTGGATTGAGAGGAAGGACCATGCACCAAAAAGTGAATGTGCTGATTTTTTTTCATATATGCCCAAAAAGGGAAGTTTTGAAAAATAAAAATAAAATCAAGTTTGACCATTCTCTTGTCTTCTCTTGTATTCATCTTCTCTTCCCCCAATAAAACATTCATTGAAATTTTATTATGACATCATTTCTCGCCATGGACCCTTGCATTTTTCTACTAGAGCACCTCTTTTGCCTCTCCCACCGCAAAACCCCGTTGGACCATGTTAGTGGATTATGTAAGCCTTCAAAATATGTATTTTGGGGACCTCAAACTCCATGGTCACTCTGACATTTTTACCTTGGTGTAAACTGAAGTGGGCCCAGGACAAGTTCAACATCCAATTATAGATTTTAGAAGGCCTTGGGACGACTTCATGATCCATGGTGTAAATTGGCCCCAAGGGTGGGTTTATACTAGGGTCCAACACAATGAAACTTCAAAATTGAGTGATCCTATTGGTTGAAAGCCAAATTCTAGACCCCACAAAGTTTACACTAGGGTCCATGTCCATGGCATTGAAAAAATGAAGTTGCGCTATTGTGACACCACTACCATGTCAAATCTTAGTGGTCTTCACTCAAGAAATACTCATCCTGGTTTGAGAAATCAATCTTCAAGCTGGGACCCAATCTTGGATTTGAAAGTAAGTTCCATTTATGGGGTGTCGTAGATCCCAAGTTTTTGGAACCCACACCCAAATGTAAACTGAACTTAAGATGGTGAGCACAACATACACTGATATGTGCAATTAGGTTGCCTTCGCGAATAGGTTGCTTCTTTACCCATGCAAACTACCTTGGGTCAAAACCAGATAATAAAAACTTATGTATCAGACTTTACTTATGTCCGTTTACAAACGTTATTCATCCCTATAGCAACGGCTCGGGTTAGATCACATCTTCATTCGGCTAGGCCCCGCCCCTTCCATGCCTCCTTCATTGCCCAGTCTTCCTACCCGCACCTGCGTGGGAACTCTTCCTCATTGGGAACTAATGTGACAATACCTTGTCAAAATTACAAATATTCAAGTTGACATCACTTTCATTATTCCCAAGTTAATTGATGTAGTTCCTTCACATGCCAAAGGAGCTTAATGGCTTAAGTGACCGAGCTCTTAATGACTTAAGTGATTGGGTGTTATCACATTGGTTCCCAACAGGGAAGAGTTCCCACGCAGGTGCAGGCAAGGAGATTGGGCTGTGAAAGGAAGCGTGGGAGGGGCGGGCCCCAGCCGAATGAAGATGTGATCTAGCCCAGGGCTATAGCAACCACATGAAGAAAGGAGACAAATATATATATATATATATATATATATATGGTTAAAGTGGTGTGGAATGTCGATGAAATTAGTGTTGGGCAACCTGCTTGCACCGATCAGTGTAGTGTGAGAAACATCCCTTTTTAATGAACTGATTGCCCGGTTCGTATCACGTGAGGCAACTTGGTCAATACGACTAGATAATTGCTTTGCGTTTTTGTGAACCAAAATGGACATTGGGGCCAAAAAGCTTCCAATAATGGAAGCTGCACTCTAAACTTGGAAGGGAATCATGATCATTATACGAACCTTTGCCTCCATTGTGGCACATAAATCCTTGCTGAACTTATGCAGAAGCACGGCTTTGAAGAGAGTTCACTCTAGTTTCTTTCTTCTTGTTCTTTTGTAGAAATGATAATTGAAAAGTGTAAATCACCATGACTTTAATCCCATGTTTTTTTTACATCGTAACATGTGTAGGTAGACGGACATGTGACATGATACACAAAGCTCGAAGACACCATATTCAACTCAACATCTCATTGCTACACCCTTTCTAAATAGGGCTTGCACATTGAAAGGTTGGCAAACATGCATGAATTGCTCCCATGCCAACATTTATTTTCGGTCAGCAAACATGTTGAGCATATTTAGTCATCCCACATGGTGTCCTCATCAACGGCCACACTCAATCAACACTTAATCTACGCTGAATCACACCACATAGTCCAACACACAAACTGTTTTATACACAACACCTTTGGTAAGGCAAGCCCAGGATATGACACATGTCAATATGAAGGTACAAAACGAACAGTTTTCAGCCTAGAGTGCCGTTCATTTTATAAGCGAGACCCATCATAAAAGGGGTGTTATGCTCACAAAACTCTTGGCCCCACAGTGCAACACCTGCTACTAACTAATGAAGTTGGACGGATCTTGAAGGAATTACCGTAGAGGGCTCTCTATTTCAAACATAAATTAATTATTTTCCCCTCATTTTTTGCCACATGTCAATCCCCTGAATCCCACATGGAAACTACACTCCGACACTACACTAAATATGATATTTCGTGCCACTCACTATTTGGAATTACAAAAGGCTATATCTCTTTACTTTATCTCTTATGTTTTACTAAGAAACGTTAAATTGGTTGTTTGGACATTATATAACATCAACAACTTTACTTGGTAAAGATTCACATCAATAGTAAAAATATATAGCAATGTGTAAACCCAAATAATAAGTGACACTAAATACCATACTTAGTGTTGTAAAGATCAATTAAAGAGCCTTTTATCTACGGTATCAAGCACAAACCTATTATAATCATTCACAAGCCCCATGGGACACGTGTCAAAAGAAGAAGAGGAATGTCATGAAGCTCTTTGCAACTCCGTCGAGCTCTAGTGTAAAAGGGGGCCTAAAGACACGGCCCTCATAATCCGTTTCCAAGGAACAACGTGAATAAAATATGAGTACATTTGTAGTACATTGGCATGGGCAGTGTCATTGATGATGGAACGAACATAGAATACCCCACCTACATCTAACAAGCTGTAGTAGGCTGGTAACTGACGAGCTTCACATTCATTGCTCATTTTTCATCCATTTCCTTGGATGCCCGTTCGGCCGTTTCATTGGGTGCCCATCCTTGTAAATATGCTCCACCGAGGCGTACAGTGCCCAAACGGATGGATGGCCATGTCATGGATGTTTCCGGTGTCCGTCCATAATTGTGGTTATGGATGCAGTAGGAGTAGTAAAAGCACCCGAGATGGATGTTCATCCGGGTGAGAGAGAGGGTAATGTCCAATACGAGGATGCCTCTCATCCATCCAACATGCAAACTTGGCCCCTCTAGGTTTGCAGCCGATTCATCTCAAATGACTTCGATTAGATTAGAGTATTTTTGGGTCTTTGGAGCTCATTCCAGTGTCATGTCAACTAAGTAAAGTAATTTCCAAACCTTATCCCCTCTAAATTTGTAGTTGATTCATCTCAAATGACTTCGATTAGAATAGAGTGCTTTTGGGTCTTTGGGGCCCATTCCAGTGTCATATCAACTAAGCAAAGTAACTTCCAGGTTGTATACTAATTCATAAAATTATGTTGGATGAATGAGAGGCGTGTTTGTATGCGATCATATGTGCACTGGATGGATGGATGGATGGATGGACGATTCAATTGCACCCCAACGATCTAATTGAGGTCTTTGATGCCGATTCCGGAGTCAAATTGCATTCACATAGTCATTTCATGTAATAAAAGGGTTCCTTGCCATTTTAGTTTTCTTGATGGATGAGTTTATGTTGACACCACAAATCCGCAACCCTTTCTCCCTTCCAAGTATAATATGTTGGTTTCATATTTGTGGCAATCTTGTAGATTATGTTGAGGTGAGAAACACTTGTCCCATAGCCAAGCTCAGTAAACCCGTTTTGATTCACATATGACCGCTTTGTCTCTATCTCTCTCCAAAATAAATCTTCATGTTTTTAGCAAATTTGATGTTGAAATTAGCATTGGAGACTCCGAAATATTTTGCTATAAATATGTAGGGATGAATAAGCCACTAACCTATAGGGGGTAGGTTTTCACCCACACCAATTATGGCTGCCACAAATTCTAAGGTGAATGTGCCATGATCGAAGGCCACTCAATCAAGCACATACCTTAAAATTTGGAAAAAAAAATGCCCATCTTTTACCAATGTGTCATTTCCAAGTAGAGGATGCTCTATTTGATCTTTATGAATGTCAATAAGTAGTTTCACATAGAATTCAAGCGGGTCTTAACAAATGTCGGAATTTTCCTCATTTACAATGATGTTTGCCTCTTGGACACCCGGGAAGGGCCAAAATAATGTGGTAGAGAGCTTTGCACGACATGCATTATTTCTTTTATATATATAGCACAACATTACTCAAGAGAGTAATGGTGTTCCAAGCCCAAAAAATAGTTAGTCACACTCTGCAGACTTGGCCTCTTGCTTAGGCTGACATTGTTCACCCCCACCAAGTAAATTCACTTTGATTCCCGACATCTTGTGATCTTTGCCCATGACCCACTCAACTCAGCACCCTTCTTGGGTGTTGTTGAGAGAGAGAGAACAATATCTTGTAGAGCCAATGAATACATTGTCTAAGTGAGTTTCCCTCTTTTTATTTAATATCCTTTTCTTTTGAAAAAGGATATGCCTTGTGAATCTCTTGTGGTCCAAGTTGTGATTTATTAAGATTTAAGATTAGCATGAGGCAAGATGTGTGTGTGTGTATTTGAAACTTGATCCAATAGCACTACCTAGCCGGCCTCTCCCATGCCAAAAAGTTTTAGAAAAGGGAGAAAATACACATCATTACACAAGTGAAGAATTATAAAGTCACATGGCTCAAGTGCAAAGTTATGATTATATTAATGCAAAGAAGGAGTCTTCTTGAAAAAGATTGCAAATCTCTTATAAACACATGATAAGCTTATGTGTGCACTCAACCATTTCTCCACCATTTGAATGTTGTCTTTGTTATACTTTAGTTGACATGGTTATAAATGAGCCTAAACCAATTTAGAGATTGTTTCTTTCTCTAATTCTAGTAGATTCCCCATCTTAACAATGCATGTGTCGCTATATCGTTTGTGCCTAAGGTAGAGGGTGCTAAATCCAACACCCCATCCAAAACCAACACCTATAAACGCCTCCCAATTGCCAACACTCTACAACCTTGAACCGTTACCCGGCGGTGTAGGAGTGTCTGGGCCCACGGAGTGACGGTTTTAGGTGCCATTAGTGGTGCCACCTCATAGTGGCCTCCACTACCTTCATGTAGGGTAGGTAACGGGCTCCACTGTATCTCGGGTTGGTTCAAGGTGGGATTAGGGTGGCTTGTCAATGCCTATTCTAACAATTCTATTCACAACGCCAAGGAGTTAGGCCCACAAAGCACAAAAGGGTCATTCCCCGGGATGCAAGGGGGTGGGTTCCCGGGATGCAAGGTGATGGTTTTGCAAGCGAACCGGGTGAGATCATGGAGGTAGCCGCGTGGCTTTGCATGCCATTACTACTTGGGCTTTCATGTAGTTTGGGTCTAGTACCCAACTATGTTGTGATGGTTCTAGGTAATGAAGGTGGGGGTCCTCATCATATGCAAGGTTGCCATACACAGGGCCTATGGATTGGTTTAAGGAAGCTAGTAGTTTTGACTTTGAATATTCATCAAATATTCAATTGAGACTAAAAATATTTTTTCTTTCTTGATACCTATGTTTAGCCCAAAGGCTAATATGAATATATATATTTTTATATCAACCACATATCCATATGTATGTGCAATAGCTTAAAGTGTTGGTTTAAGCACCCTCTACCTTATTGCATTCATGTGCATTTGATCATTTTATTTTATTTTATTCTCAAATTTAAAGCTCCAAAAGATTTGCAATGTTCTCGGTTGCACCCGCTTCTTACTTGCAATCTAGTAAGGTAAACGGACACTTTTCTCTTTGCATCACTTCTTGTAGGATATGTAGAACGCAATTAGCGCGAGATGATTAGCAAATCTAGATTGTGCCTGTAGTGACTTTCCTCATAACTTTTAGAGCTCATATGGATATTTTGTACGTTGTCAAAGCGAAGATTCTTTGAGTTATTAAATGTTCTGATAGGTCCCTTAATCATGTGACTATTGTGACTCGAATGGTTAATTAATTTGTACATGTAGTCCAATCTCTTTTCAACACATGTCATTTTTGGTGTCCGTTCTTAGATCCACACCCAATCATTCACCACTCAAATATAGGTGTCCTTTCAAGACAATGCACCAAGTTATGCACACCTACCTTATCCTAGTAGTGGGGCAATGTTGTTTGGTTGTTAACTCTTTTTCCTTCCTCTCCCTCATAGAAAGGATTCATAGCTCATTATGGGACCGAGGGAAATATCCATTGCATACAAGCGTACCCCTCTCATTCATCCAAGGTAAAAACCCTAGAATAACATGCAACCGTGAGGTTGCTATGTTTAGTTGATCTTACACCATAACCAACTTTAAAGACCTCAAGTTAGTCTAGTTCATATCATTTGACATGAATCGGACACAAACCCATAAGGGGTCAAGTTTTTCTGTTGGATGGATGAGAGGTACGGTCCAATGTTTGGTATCATCCTTTTTGGATACCATTCAAGTACCTATAACGAGGATTTCACAATTCTTGATACTAGTAGGGTATGGGTATTTGACAGTATGTTTGTTCTCAATTCCATTTGGGTCTACATATTGTGCAAGAACCTTCATGCATAGGCAAGAATGCCATAGTTTTCAATATGGCTAAGAATGGTATTGACTCATATAATAACGCGGGTATACAAAAATGTTCTCACCTTGACATATCCACCAAATATCAATCTTTGATTGGTATCACAATTTTGGTACCCATGGGTAGGTTCTTGATACCATTATTGATGTTGATTATTATTGATACCAGTCCAACATTGGTATGCTTTCTCTCTCCCTCGTTAGAGGTGTTCATATAACTATGCCATTAGTTATGACTAATGGCATATATAACTAATGGCATGCTCTCTCTCCCTCAGTAGTTATGACTAATGGCATATATAACAATGGCTTGATTGAGTGAGGTCGGACTCAACATTCCAAGTAGAACAATTGGCAATGACAATGGGTTTGGATTGATGGAGAGCGTCCTTAGGGAAGAATGTCCTTCTATAACATAGTTTGTGGAAAATGGTGTTTATTTATGTAGAACCTTCAATTAGGGAATATGCTTATTCACTCACCTTGATTCCTTCGTTCGCCTTCCTTAAGGCCAATGCACATATCATCAATCGTGACTTATAATAATTGACACACCCATTCTAGATGTGCATTATAGAAGGAATGAATGTGCCACATTCTGGAGTTTCTTGTCTAGGTTATTGCAAGTCAAATATTTTGGATAGAGGCACTCGTGTTACTAACTAATCGATAAACTTAGAATTGAGTTTCTCTGAGGTATGTGCACCTGAACTGGACACAATCTATGACCCTCTTAGATTTTTTGGATGTGAAATGAAAACCATTCCTAGAATGTGTCCAATTTAGGTGTAGTGCCCACAACTAGTGCACATGCCTTAATTTCATTGTTGTTTTACACATGAGATAATAGACATGGATAATTTTTTATATTGTGTCATTGTGACTAGCTTAACACTTGCGATCTTGACAGGTCTTCACATCTCACATAATACTAAAAGAGTTGAACTCTCCTCCAACATTCCGCACTTGTCACCCCACAAAATGTTCAATTTTGTGAATGCCTAAGTTATGTGATAATCAACACCTTCACGAACAATGCATCTAATATGGGCAATTCCTTGTTCTTGCCCAATGCACACTTGAGATTGTATGGCTCAACTTCACATGCATCCGTTGTCTCTCACACACCCAACATAGCCTTACCTCGATCTTCCCCACTCCTAACATCACACTTAGTGTCACAAGAAAGATAAAGAAGAAGAAGAGAAAACATTGGTTGATGAGCCGACATGAAGATGTCTTGTTAGTCATTCCTATTTCATTTTCGATAGGAAATGAAAGAGGGGAATGATGTACCTAATGCCAATGTGTCCATTGGTGGGGCCCTTACTAAACACTTCTCATCATGGTTGTGATTGCCATAAATATCTCCAAAATTCCAATGGAAACATAAAAGATATGACTTTTGGCTAATAGATGGTAAATCAACCTTCTTGTCATCATAATAACCAACACATGGTCAAGGTTAATGATGCAACTCTACTCGCTTGAATGCTAAATTAGTCTCCTTTACATGTTCCAAGTCAAACCATTGTTAAACTTCTTACCAAAGAAACTTCAACACATTTTCTTTATTCACATCTTAACGTAGATAAACAAAATTTTAAGAAACCACTATCCCATGATCTCATCTTCCACCCCCTCAACGCCCTAAATGTTATTGGGTCCATTATTGAAACCTTTGTCTTAATCCTTATCATGATAATACCCAAAATGGGTTGTAGGCGGAGATGATGCAAAGCGTTTGGGAAGGGTTAGACATAAGAACACTCAATTGAGTCGAGGCGTTCTCTTCTGGGCTCCCTAATTCAAGGCCCCCAAGCCCATTTACTTTCTATGCCCACCCTTCCTAGGGGGTCCAAACATAAAGACTCGTGACAACATTGACCCCCATTTATGGTACGAGATGACCCTAAACTACCGGATGACAGTGGAGAGGTACCCAAAGTGAACGGAGTGGTTGGCGGTTCCATTCCTGGCCGTGAAATAGTCTCTCTACTTGACGGAAAAACTAGCCAAGTGATCAAACGCCTCCTGTGTGTTCACCCAAAGAAGAAACGTTGGCCCATTTCATTATTGGGGCCACTTAGCATTATATTGCTTAATCCAAATGACCACAAAAGAGTGTTGACACCCATTTTATATAACTATATTTTGGAAGCCTCCACTATTGAGATAATCGAGTGTTTGTTTTGGAAATTCGCATCCAATTTGTGCATGTTCTAGGCGTTGTTTGGGGGGGGGCATTCTAGATTGGCAACCCTAAATCAAACCTTCGGCCATATACTTGTTGTAATCACACAATCCATACACACGAATGCTTGACGAGAAACGCGTAAAACATCAGAGGCATCTTGGGAAGTCAGTCATCTTACACGCAGCGAGGACTAATTATAAAAAGGCAGCCCGGCACACGAAGTCAACAATGTAAAATATGTACTTACTTACTTACACATCTCATCAGTACTAAACTGCGTCCATATATATTGGCTGTTGGTAGAATGCAAGCAAAATCCAGGAGCTATATGGAGTACAATTTCGACGTTGGCTGCAGTTATGGTGACCTGGTGTAATAAGAGTACTTTGTTACTGGATTTGCAGGTCTGTCCGCATGCGTGTCGACATTTAAGCTTACATATTGCATTGGGACTGCAGTATTCTCCTGCAGAGTACCGATGTACTTAGAGGGGCTCCTCCCTATTCTGACACCACGCAATTGACTCCCCTCTCAAATTCTGCCACATGTCATTTCTTGATTCGTTGGAACCCACTTGTGACTCCACGTGTGGAAACTACACTCCATGCAGTTTGCCCTCTATACTTTGGTACCTTGATAAGTGTTAATTTTTTTGATTGGGGTGAATATAAACCCCGAGTAACAAATATAGAAGGCAGTCTGGACTCATGTTATTGTGGGCCACAATAATGCTCTAGAGCCCATAGTGAAGCCCACACTCAGCATGCGTTTCTTACATTTAAGCTTACATATTGCATTGGGACCGCAGTATTCTCCTGAAGAGCACCGACGTACTTAGAGGGGCTCCTCCCTATTCTGACACCACGTAATTGACCCCCCCCTCCAATTATGCCACGTGTCATTTCTTGATTCGTTGGAACCCACTTGTGACTCCATGTGTGGAAACTACACTCCATGCAGTTTGCCCTCTATACTTTGTTGCCCTCGATAAGTGTTAAAATTACTGATTGGGGGTGAATATGAACCCCCAAGTAACAGATCTATAGAAGGCAGACTGTAGTCGTGTTACTGTGGGCCAAAATAATGCTCTTAGAGCCCACAGTGGTTTAATCCGCACCAAAGCTCTTGCTTAGAAATTAGTGTGGGCTGCATTTATTGTTTATCTAGGAAATTGATGCAGTTGAATGTTCGATTCATGCTATTTTTGATGTAAGGCAACTGTTTATTTTATGGAAGGTGTTGGTCAGAAGTCTGAAGGAAGAATGAGGGGGAAGACCCGGGGTCTTAGACCCACGTTATTTCCACCCCGATTAGATAATTATAGTGGCCTAGGCTAATTATTTCCACAATCATCTTTCACCCATGCTAATACTTAGAGTGTATTCTGGCTTTATTAAAGATAACATAGCACTTTCTATGTGGGTGGAGTTACAAAGGTAACATTTAACACTTATCCAGGGTGTAAAGAGGAGGTGGGAGGGGGGGCTAATGATGATAAAAATATGCCCCTTCCAAGTTTATTGTTCATTCATTTCAAATGAGTTCTAGTGGACTAAATTAGGGACTTTGACCCCGAATTAGGGATCATTTTGGCCATAAATACACACACACACACACACACACACACACAAGGGTAAACAATGTCTCTGCATTTTCACCTTCATCCAAGGAAAATGTCATGAAACTTTATCCCAAGTTTTTGACTTAGGGTCTTGATGGTTAACTCCTAAACGCTTTTGAGAACTTGATTTGGGCCTCTCATGCATACAATATTTTAAAATTGTACAACATGAATATAGATTTGATGTGATTTGTTAGTAGATAGAGATAGCTTGCTTTCTTTCAAGATTATTTTTCTTGATGCCTGAACACAAAATAACTTGAATAGAGATTTCATATCATCCAGTATAAAGAGCGAATACAGAAGTAAAATGAACATGCTGAAAGCGTTAAGAGGGTTAAGGTAAGAAATGAAGACACGCTTGAGCACTAAATGCGCACAGGGCTGAGGCAGAAGAAGAAGAAGAATTAATAAAGAATATGATGAGGCCATAATGGTCAGTGCATGCCAGCAAACCATGGCAACTAAATTCGCTTCGAGAAACTGGCAAACTATAGTTAAAGTTGTAATAAGATCCAGAGTACTGTGTGTACATTAAGTCCACGGTAATTGCTCGTTGACGAAGATATTACAATAGCCCACCTTGTAATATCCTATGTATGTGCTAGGAGCTTTTTTTTAATTTCTTTTTTTAATGAGACAGAAGGCCGACAGGCTAGCGCCAAAGCATAGGAGGCAGTTGACCACCTGGCAAGTTTTCCGTCAAGTAGAGAGGAGATTTCACAGTCGGGAATCGAACCGCCAACCTCTTCCTTGAGATTTGGGTATCTCTCCACCATCATCCGGTAGTTTAGGGTCGTCTCGGACTGTGTGCAAGAAACTTTAGACTACACCGATCATCATCCCATCTAGTGCGTGTGCTACTAATTCCCGAAACCACACACTTATTTTGCCAAATCTCCAAATTAGTGAGGGTTGAAAGTGTTATTGAGTGATGCTAAATTCATGAACACATGCTTATTTATCATACCTTATAAAAAAATTATTGCGTGCTCTAAGATGTTTGTAGAGTGCATAATTTGTTTTTGGTGAGTTCGAAGGGGCATCTTCTGCTTCTTTTCAGACGGTGCCATTCACTTATTAAGCATCTCTTAACACTAAGAAATTAAAGAGAGCTTGTATTGAGAATTTCCGACACTTTGACACTTTGGGCTCCCGAAACCCTAGATCTTTTGGTGGCACTAGATTCATATCGTAAAGAGATTTAGTATCACCTACACTAATTTCCCACATGCACTATTAACCCCACCCTCACTAAATGGGATAATCAATGTGGATAACAAGTGAGAGGAGACTCAATAGTGGATGATGACGAGTCGTGGGAGTAGCAAGTGAGCTATCTACTCGAGCTAGTTACGAGTCACAATCCATTAGCTTATGGACAAGATCTAGAAAATACAGATGATACTTTGCCTCCATGGAAGACAAACTGAGATGGGTTTTAATAGCCCTCTGCTCTTGGGTGAGTGATTGGTTATGGGAACCTCTCTTGTGTAGAAGCTTCTATAAATGGTTGCAAAATCTTTGAATATGTTTTGAACTTATCTTTATAGATCATATATCCATATAATGACCAGGAACTAATGTACATACAATCTTTGTAATGAGAGTCGGAGCAAACAAAATGTTGCTCAAGACTTATGCAACTACATAGGTGCTTTAGTGATGAACATTATTGTGATATCCATATTGCAATAACCTCAAGCAATAAATGGAGTAAATAAACCAAGAATAAAGAAGAGTCCATTTGCCTTGGTTGATCATGAGTTACCAAGGAGTTACCTCATGAGACATGTGCATGTATAATGCCTATCATGTAATAGGTGGGCTATGTAACGGGAGGGGGGGGGGGTTGGTTGGGGAGCTTACTTAGCCTAGGTCAATGAATAGAATGCACATTATTTGGGTCACTATTGAAACTTGATTCATTAGCACTAATACCTTTCTCTTATGGCATAATGATTAGCAAAAAAAAAAAAAGAGGAAAAGGATCCATGTCATGACAATAGTATTCAATGTTATCCAACCACATGGTTTTAGTACATGTTTATGATTACAATACTTTAGTGCAAAGGAGAAGTCATCTTGAAGAAGGTTATCCTCTTGTATGCATGCCCTCCATTTCTCAAGCATCTAAGTGTTGTGGTTTCGAACCCACTAAATTGGAAGTCGTTTTTCCTCTTGCTATGGACAATTATTCACATGTCACTTGCAAAGTGGCGCTTCCTCTCCGTGGTTCACATTTAAATGGATCAATGACCAATACAAGATTGTCCTTTCTTGGACACTTCTAGTGGCTCCATTCAAAAAAGGTCAATCTCACATTGGGACCCTTATCCAAAGGCCAAACTTCTTGTGTTGGCAAGTCACGATCTAGATACTTAATGTTGAAGTGCCCAATTCCGTTCGTGACCCAATTCCGACACCTATATTTGATCATTTTGAGGGAAGTCACTTTGTCCAAAACTGGGGGCCACATGGCTATTTTTGGAGGGCATGCAATTTCATCATCACACCTAACTACACGTGCTCTTGACTACAACACTCCTTCACAACTGGCACCCCCTTATCAAACTAATAAAGGTCAATTGAACTCTTTGACCTCGAACATTTCCACATAAATAAGATTTACTCAGATTCATGTGACTTCAATGTCATTCATTGTGCTCATAACCTAGATTGCTAATTCAAAAAATAAAGTTTCTTTTTGATTTTTCCATGCAAGTTAAGGGATTGTAGTGTCCAAAGTATCCATCATAGGCGCTTTTACATTGATATGTGTGATTAGGTGGTCCCACACTAATTTACCGGCATTCCACACTATTTTTGAGCATTTGTTTTTACCACGTCAAAAAAATACATAAATTTTTATTTTGATGCGGTTTCTATACGGATGAATTTGACTTGAGTTAATTTGGTTAGGTAAAGAGGCAACCTATTTTGCAGATACCAGCCCGCCCATGACTCACACCCAGAGGGAGGGAGTTATTGTATGCGAACGCACCTCTCATCCATCCAACATAAAAACTTAACCCCCTGTAGGTTTGTTGCTGATTCATCTCAAATGACTTCGAGTACACTAATTCAAGGTCTTTAAATCTAATTCCAGTGTCAAATCAACTAAAACAAAATAATGTTCGGGATGCATACTATTTCAGGGCTTTCATGTTGAATGAATGAGAGGTACCATGCTCGTATATGATCATTCCCCCACTCCCTCACACCCGTCCGCCCTAGACTCAATTTCCTGAACTACTTATAAAAAGTTCATGCGCACTTTTAGTTGGAGGAGTAAGTTTCCAGAATGCAAATAACTTGACTTAAAAATATAAATGTTGCAACCATGATCATGATCATCATGGCCCTGCCACCAAAGCCTCTTCTTCTTATTAATATTTTCATACTTTGTGGTTTTTCTAAGTTTTGGAGGAGTCGCCGCATTTTGCATGACTCAAATTGGATGAAGATGTGAAGATCCTTCTCTCTCTCTCAGAGTCGGTCACAGCTGGGGCGGCGACCTTTATTGAAGCCCTGGAGAACCTGTCAAACCTTTTTAGCCCTGAAGATCTGCTCCCCAAAAAACAAAACCATTTGGGCTCCAGGAAACTTGCAGGAAGGTAAGTTAGTAGAAGTTTAGTAGTGTTGCAGATGAATCCTCATGTTGTTGTCTCCCCCTGGTCATCATCATCATCATCTTGTACCTGCATCAATCCTCTCGCAGCCTACAGGGTTAGAATTTAGCTACGAGCTTCGAGCTTCTGTTTTCTTGTTGCTGGTGATCTTGGATTCTGAAGCACTGGGCTTGTCTTCTCGGGTCACAGCACTGAGGGGGTCGGTGTGGAGATGACATGAGGTTAAGTTTTGGAGCGCTAGTGCTGCTGACGACATGGTATGTTTGTGTGGTGATCTCTCCAACAAGGTTTATTTCTTGTTTCTGCTACTCAGTAGTCATCAAAACATTACCCTTCATGACAACAATTGTTGACATGAGCATGTCCGGAAGCTCCAGTTTTTGGGTTGCAAGCCTCAGATTAAGAAGAAGGTTGGAATTTTGAGTGGGTTTGTGAGTTTCTGTGTGTTCATGCCGATCTGAGGGTTCGGAGGAGGCTTCTGGAGGGTTTAGAACAGTACCGTTGTTGACGCTCTAGAGGTTTAAGGGAAGGGTTATGCTGAGGACATGGTAGTTTTGTAAGTTTGCGGGAAGTTGAAGGTTGGCTGAGAGAGAGAGAGAGAGAGAGAGAGAGAGAGAGAGAGAGAGAGAGAGTAGTTGCTTGGTCTTTGATGTACAGACCTGGTTATACGTGTGAAGATATCTTCAAAAAGGTTTTTCTTAATTCGTCAACTTAGTCATCAAAACTTTAGCCTTCATGACAAATGTTGTTGATATTGATATGAGCTCTCTCCTCGGCTCAGGATGTGCGGAAGCTTCAATCTCCAAGCCTCATCAGTTTGCAATTTTGAGTGGGTTCGATAAAAATATTTCTTCTTCTTCTTCGTTTTCTGGGTTGGCAAGTTTCGGTGTGTCGATGTTGCCGATCATGAAGGGTTCGGAGGAAGCGTGCGGAGGGTTTAGAGCACCACCACCTTGGATGATGCTCTTGGACGCTCAAGCTCTCGAGGTATAAGGAAACAAGGGTTACCCAAAAGAAAAAAGAAAACAGTAGTCTATCATGTCTGTTGGAGATTGGCGAAGGTTGCTTGAGAGATGTGTATTTTAAGTTAATTTCTTATAGCCTAGGTACAAAAGTTCAAACCTTACTAAATTTGGTCATGGCTTGTGTTATGGAGAGTGCCGTTCACTTCCCCTTCACTTCACACGAGCACAACTGGGTTGCTTGTCGTACTTTGAACTCCACCTCTGCAATTCTTGACGAGAAAAACATTTGGGAAAGAAGAATATGTTTCATCAACAGCCGAGGGAAAAAATGCCCAGATCCAAGATGTTTGACTTCTGGGGGGAGAGAGAGAGAGAGAGAGAGGGAGAGATTAAAGTCTTGTCGCTGCAGAAATTCTTGTTAACCCGATTGGTCCAAGAACCATCGTCGCAGTGTCGTCACTGCCTGCCAACAACATCACTGAAACATCGCCCTTCCCCCTCACTCACAAGCTGATATCAATTTGGTTCAATTTGTTCTTGCTTGCACTATGACAAAGAGACCGTTGCTGCTTTCTTCTTCTTCTTCTTCTTCTTCTCCTCCGGGCGGAGTTTCCAAGACTCGCCAGTCTTGCTTGCAGCCGGTAGTCCAACCTTCTTGCTGCCATTTTCGAAAGGCTTTAAGTTTATCCGATTCTTTGGACTTTACAAGATACTGTTGCAATTCAAGTGCAGTTTCTTTGTCCTTGTTCATCATTTTTGAAGGGGTTGGTTCTTTCTTTGACTGTCGAGTGATCTAAGGAGTTTCGGAGACCACAGGGCGATCGTCAGTCTGGAGAGAATTTGAAGCATTCTTCTTCTTCCTGACAAATGAGAGAAAATGCTTCTTGAGGCTCGTTGTCATCACAACCGGAACCTAATTCCTTTTCATTTCATTGGTCAGAGAAGGTGGCGTGGATTTATGTAGTGTGTCTGTCTCTGTAATATAAGTAAGTGTATGTCGATCCGAGCTTTGGGGTTTAAACCTATTTGCTCAATATTGCCAATTCGAGATGAAGTGGGATTGTTGTGGGGCGAAGAATCCCGGTGATTGGACGATGAAGGTCATCGAGCCTTCCTGATTACAGTTCTCACAAAGGTCATCACAGAAGTCGATGGCCTACAGCTTTAAAGATTATTTCCATTTGGGTTATGAGTTGTGCCGCTTGAACCCGAAGGCTTCACAAATGGAAGCGAAACTGAATTGTTTGGCATTATGAGACTTTCACTCGCGAAAATGAAGCACACAGTGGGTGCTTGAGACTTGAAAAGAGATGAGAAACAGAATGAGGGGTTTGACATGAATCACTTCGAGGGGTTAGGGTTAATTAAGGTTTTTCTACCCCTATTGGTCCTCATTGATCCAATTCTATTATATCGAAGACTCACAGGAAGTAGAGCTCCGAACATCGCCACTCCTGATTGTAGTTTTGTTACAGAGATGGTTAGTCCTTCGTTTTTTTGTGTGTGATACATCGAGTTCTTAGGTTTACTCATGCAGGCATATGCTACCAAGATTTTTTTGTACACATATTTTCAGTTCAGGAGCAATTTCGTACCTCATGTTTCCTTTTCTAGGCTTGCGTCAACAATGTCAGGTCGTTGTTTTATTAAAACTGTTGACCACTTTCCCTTTTTGAGTGATCTTCTGGTTGCTGTTGTTTACAAAATCTCTTCTTCTTGTCCTTGCAGATGAATCGACTCAGTTCTATGGAGGTGCTTCTCACGAATGAGAAATCAACCATAACTTTTGGCCATGGTTGTGTATTTCCCATTTGCTGCCATTTCGAACGTGGGGTTTCTCTGTAGCATCTGATAACTAGAGTTCTTCCTGGAGGACATTTTTTTCCAAAAGGCTGATACAAAATGGGAGGGTGTCTGCAAAAAGCCAAGCATGAGAAAAACCATGGAGAGAACACTAGAGCTTCCACTGTGGTCCCATCTTGGGCGTCATCGCCGACTTACATAGACGAGGATGCTGGGAAAGTGAAATTGATTGGAGATGTTACTTGTCCATACACGCAGCGCATAAGGATTGCCCTACTTTACAAGGTACATAAAAGATGTAGAGTTATTCCATGAGAAACAGTGATTTTTTTCATGTCTATTCATTACTTAGAGTGAGTGCATGCCCAAGAGAATTCAGTGAGTGTGATATTCTGTACCTTAGTGGTATCTTGATTGAGTAAACCCTTGTGAGCAATTTCTTCCTCTGGAGTTGTCTGACTCCAATCACCATCTGCTCACATGCTAAGTAAACCAAAGTATGGTTAGTCATCCTTCCTCACCAATCAATTAAATCAAAATACCAATTAGGCAGATCACACAGGGCGTCTTGACTGTCTTTATCAAAGTATTTAAGTGCTGAATTTGAATGTACTCTGTTATCTTATAGTTGCCATTGTGGTTGTCATATGTATTTTATTACAGGGTGTGCCAGTGAAGGCCACTTTGGTGATGCCAGAGGACCTCAAAACTTGCAAAGGAGAGGATTTGGCCTCTATAAGTCCAGATGGACAGTTTCCAGTCTTACACTATGGTGACCACAAGCTGTCTGGCTCAACTGATGCAATTGTGGACTACATTGAGGAATCTTTCAAAGACCCAACCCTTGTTCCAAATTCTCTGAAAAAGGTTGTGCGATATTGGGTTGCATATATTCGAGATTCATTTACTCCTGTAGTTGAGGAACTACTACATGATGGGGACCCATTCTTACAGGTAGCTCTTGAGTCAAGGTTAAATGATGCCCTAGAGCATTTGGATAGTGGGATTAAGGTGCAACAGCAACATGGGAGCTATTTCTTGGGCTCCGAATTCACCCTTGTGGATGTCTACCTAATTCCTTTTCTTGCTCGGATGGATTTTGTAACTTACATAAGGGGCATTGGGTTAACCTCCTACCCAAGGTTGTTGGCGTATAAGTCTGCAATGTGCACTTTCAAGTATTACAAGCCTGTGCAGGTGGGTATGGATTTGTGTAAGGACTCTGTGGTGAAATCCTTCATTGAGAAGCCCCCTCAACCCATTATACATTTTACCATCTTACAACACAGGAGCATAATTAGGCATTTAGAGAATTTTGTGCAACTGGTGAAGGGCCTTGAGAGCACCAATAAACAGTCCATGGACACGAAGAAGAGGACTGTGCTTTGGGTGCAGTTGAAAGAGCTCCCAAAAGCATTTGGCCGCTTATTGCAACTCATGCAAGAGCATGCTCAAATGGAGGAGAGGGTCATCTTCCCTTTACTGGAGACAGCTGACCCAGGTATAAATCTCCTGAGAGTGCCACCTCACTTTTGGTGCTTGATATAAGTGGGATCTTTATTTACAGTTTTATTTTTGGAGAGAATGTATCGGCTTTGTGTCTGCCATGTCGTGTGTAAACTTGAAGAAAAAATAAAGTCAGAGCTCATAGTCTTGTTCTGAAATGCTTCAAAGGCGTTGTGAGTTCTTTTTAACTGTTTTGTATTCCAAAGAACTCATAAATTGCTGTAGTTGGTTGCAACATTTCACATGTATCGTCTCTACAGACTTTCTACTGGGTTTCATCACAAGGTCGTGGCTGTGAGACATTTTAAAATGCTTTGCCAAGACTAGGATGACATGAATCAATAGTTCTGGGTTGCAGTTTGAATAAATTATTCTACAATAGTTCTGGTGAGTTAATTTGTTTATGGATTGAGTTCTAACTGCTACTCATGTACTAATTTAGTGATACTGACCAAATTCCTTTTGTAACAGAGCTGACAGCTTCGGCATTGAAAGACCATGCCCGAGATTTGCCAGTGATGAATGGTGTCCGTGAGGACATAAAAGGCGTCGTGGCTTTACGGCAAGGATCCGCAGACCACATTGAAGCTCTGTCTTCTCTACTGACTCGTTTGGAATCCCTTCAGGTGAGCCTCTAGTCTCTAATGTAGTCGTACCCAAGCCCAACACATAGCCCTAAAACCAACATAATGTACCATCTACTATACATTTTGGAACACTGGAACCGTGAGAAAGGATGAGCATTGACGTAGTGGCCATTTCAAAGTTCCAAAAATGGTCGGCTGTTGACGGTGGCAAGTTGAGTGGACGGTGTGGGGATAGCCTAGGACATTCATTCATATGCATGGGTGGCCCAAACTAGTTTTCATACATTTGAAACCCCCAAATGTATGACCATGGTACATAGTGTTGGTTCTAGGTTCAGTGTTGGTTTTGGGTATACATGCCTTACCACCCTTGCAAAAGCTAATGGTGTTGTACTGTATAAAGAACTGGTCAGATAGCTATAGGAGATGTTACACTGATCAGTTGGGTTCTTTTAAATTGCTTTGTTTTTTGTTGTAATTTCCATATTTCCTTTCTGTTGTCCCACCGTTAAATTCAATTAGTGTGGATTACCATTTGCATAGTGCTATAACTCCTTACAATGGATATAAATTTTCTAACATCAAAAGCATTGTTATGTTTTATAATAAGGCATATGAAATGGTAATCCACCCTAATTGAAGGCGTTAGGCTGAGCTTGTGAGCTTGTCCAAGCATGTTTATATACCAGAGTGCCAAACCTATATGGAGTTAAAGGCTGTAGGTGGAAAAGACCTTTGATAGATAGATTAGGAGGGATGTAAGGTATGTACACCCAAAACCAACACCTGACGTAAAACGAAACACCTAGAAATCTTGCATATAGGTACATATTGATTATGTGGATGTACACCATCTGAACATCTGATATAGGTGTAAGTTGTAGGTCGCCCACAAAGGAAACTTTAAACCCTTATAGCTTTGCATACAGTATCCAAACGATGTGTTTTTTGAAGCGTTGGAATCCTCTTGATCTTGCAAACAAGACAACACTAAATATAGAAACTATGCTCACTGTTGGTTTTAGGTGTGCTGACCTTAGGGATCTCAACTAAATTCCAGAGTCACATTTATGCAGGTTCATACCATGGAACATTTCCAGGAAGAAGAGAAGGAGCAACTTCCTTTGCTGCAATTAGCTGGATATGGTACCAAGAAACAGGAACCTTTGGTTGGGCAGGCTATGTCAGTGATGGAAACTTCTCATTCCAGCTTACTACCCTACCTGTTGGAAGGACTTCGCCCCCATGAGGTTCAGCAGTACCTGGGCATCATGATCTGGTCTTCAGATAAAGAGAAAATCTCTGTGGTGCCAAAGATTGCGCGTGTTTTGGAGACAGATGAGTTTCAAGACGTCTGGAAAGTGGCTGTGGAGAGGTTTCCCACACTTGCAGGGCCAAGGTTCGGTGGGTAAATATAAATACCTTGAATCATCATGGGGTTACCTATGTGCCTCACGACTATCTGGACATGCATTTCCGGAGTTCACAACTTCCTCATCATCCACTGCTCATTAATTGTTGATGTTTTGACACCCCTGTTCTCCTCTTTTGTTTCCTTAGTCCCTCTACTTTTAGAGATTGTACAGTCAGATGAAGCTATGAAGCTTCTTCTTCCTGGTCAGCTACTTGTACAAGATTGGTGAGCTCTTAGTTTTACCGTCCCTCTGCTTCCTTCTCTATGTTGGGACCTTCAAGGCTTTCAAGGTCTCAGTCCAGCAGATGGAAAATCACAAGAGGAAAACAAGGTCCTATTGGGATCCTTTCTGCTGAGATAGCCCTGTACTTAGAGGAAGAGTGTAGATTACTTTTATAGAAAAAGAAAGACAGAAAGAAAAAGGCACCAGCTAATTCTGCTAGGGCTGGTGATTGAGAGAAGATGAGGAATAATGAAGAGATCCATTTAAGGGTTAGGTGGCAGCTTTATCATGGCAAGTGCCTATATGTAACATAGACAAGACTGAAGGCAGCTGAGTTTCTTGTATAACAGCCCTCTTGCAGGGCTCAAATGGGTTGAATTAATGTCTGATTTAAGGTGGACTGGAGGTTCAGACAAAATCTTCCTTGTGATATAATTCATATACAGATTTTCATCAACAAGTGTTTCAGCCTTACAAATGTGTGCTCATGCATCCTGCTTACTTTGCATATAGTGCTGTTCATTTATGACGTGTGCTCGAAAACTTCAAAGGAGCTTGGGAACTCATTGTTTACAGCCTACACCCTTTTTGCAAAGATTTTTGTTCCAAACAGCTGTCAGCGTGTCCTTTAACGCATGGTATTTCATGCAGGTGCTTGTGCATCACTTCAATTTGGAAAGTCCTTGATATTTGTGATATGCTTGGACTGCTTAAAATTAACTCTCGAGTCTTGTTTACTCCAGGAACATGAAATGACCAGTGTGCGATTCAACCAAAGGTTCTGTACTTCAACAAAGATAATTATGGTCATATTTTGTCAACCAAAATCTTGGCAGTGTGTAAAATCATTCAGTAAGAAAATTGCAAGATATGATGAACAAGTATTATGACTGGCATGGCCTCCGAATCCAATGAGACAATCAACATATAAATGAAATCCCTCTCACCAAACTCCAAGTGAATAGGTGTGATTAAATTAATGTGAGATCCAATGCCTAGCCACGATGTCGAATTTTTGGTGGGAAAATCGTTGCTTTTCTCAGAGTTGTCCTACATGTCTACGCAATTTGCATCTTTACATGGAAGCTCATCATCAATCGCGATGGTGAATTCGTACAGAGAAAGGAGGGCCTCCCATTTTGATGTTGCCCATGATATTCCGTCCCTTTGGGGATTCAACCATGACTGGATGGCTTTGGGCTCACCAAGGCTGAAAAGCTTCCCACACCTTTGGAGAATTTCACAAATTCTACATATATGTGTTTGAAATCAAGAGTAGGTGTCAAGAGGGGAAAATCCATAGATTGCCTTTTTGACCTTAAAAAGGGGAGATTTTTGGATCTAGCGTTCCATTTTACCACACTTACGCACGAAATTCTTGTGTGAATTATGTGCTTTGCTGGAGCTTGCCAATCAATTCATTAGTACTACACCATTTATGGTATTTAGTGTCTCGAATACTATTTGCGAAGGGCCTAAACTAGATGCCTAGAGGTCCTCAAAGTGTCACATCCGCTAATTGCCGATATGATATTATTCGTCAACATAAGTAACTTTTTAAAGTGTATTTTATTTACATTCTGACATTAGCGTAGCACAATGGGATACTTCATATGATAGTTTTGCATTTTAGTATATAAGGGGAAAATATTATTCAACATACTAATGGCAAGTGTCATTTGTAGACCATTATGGAACATAGGCATAGAGCAAAACATACCCATTTCCGATGCCCCCCCTCCCCAATCTTAATATATAGAGTCCCTTGACGTGATGGAATAAGTCATACATAATCACACATGTAGCCATCTCATTTGGCATGAGAAAAAAATGAGTTAAAAGGGCACGGATTTGGGTTCCTTGTAAAGGGCTCTAATTAGGGCTCAGGTTTTTGTCTCCCAACTTATCGGAAATAGGTTGACCTATGCTATGAATATGGGTTGGGAGAGAATCTCGCCTTTGAAAATTTACAATAATTTCAAAACTTGAAAATAAATTGTGATTATTTTGTTGAACGTTGTGATATCAATTTCCAGACCGGTGAAAATCACTCATGTATCACACTTGTACTACACTCATGCGAAATTGCTCTAAGTTATCGGAAATGGGTTTGTCTACTCTACACCTCATAAGACAATTGAACATACTTGTGCAAAGATATTAATAAGCACACTTGAACGCCAAGTATCATGAGGTGACACTAATGGTGAAGTTGTTGGCCATTTGTGTAACTTAGCATATGCCTCCAAATAGAGTAAGTGATATTATTACGCATGTGACACCAAATACCATTTAAACGGTGTAGTACACCTCTCCCATGCCAAAAAGATTTAGTAAAAGAAAAAACCCCAAAAAACAAAGAAAGCAAAGGATCCAAATTAGACAAATGAGAAGTACTTCTCGCCACATGATTCAAATGTAAACTTATGATTACATAAATGCAAAGGAGAAAGTCTTATTGAAGAAAAAACTACTCTCTTATATGTGTGGCTCATGAGTATATAGTCCAAATAATGACCTCCGTACTGCAGAAAGACTCCCTAGAGTACCAAACATGCTACGCGCGGAACTCTACACTCTATTCATTGCCCTCACCTGCCACAAAAGACCAGTAATTTTAAAAAAACATATTTATTGAGAACCACAACAACATATATCTCATTAACAGTCACATCTGTCTCCCCTCCTCATCCCAACACAAGCACCCCGACAAACTACTTACTCAACCATAGTCCACCAAATTCAATGAACAAACACAACATAACGTTACAAAAAGTTAGAGCACACACCGGAATCTTGGGCAACAAAATCGCAAATAAACGAGCAAACAAAAGAACCACCTGCAACAAACCAATCCCCACATCCCACATACACATCGCACACACCATACCTTATTGGCTCAACGGAATCCCAACAAGCGAACATCACGGAGAAGTTTGCAACCTCCAAACTTACATAAGCAAATACCACCGCGAACAAGAACTATGAATTGCAAATCCAAATTCACACACATCGACAAATGGGTGTCTAATGAGCAAATCAATCAAAAAACCCTCCAACCACTTTTGGAAAGCCTTAAGCATATATGGTGCACAAATTATCAAACCTTAACATTCCGATACACCCAATACATGGGTAACCACCAAAAGAACATCTTCTACCACTAGCATATCCCAACCCCAACTGCAAACTCTGCCCAAACCACAAAATTGACACATGGCCACACCTACTCTCCACTTGCCCCCACCCACACATAAAGGCCTTCACATATCCCACCACAACAAAGCAGTTCACCAAATAACCCACACACTCCAATCCAACAAACACACAAGGTGCTATACCCTAGTAAATGCCGGCAACCAACACAACTGGCCCCAAGACATCACAATCCCGGAATGGTTATTACAATTCACATGCATCCCCAACACATGCACATGCATGGCTTGGCTAAGACCTGACATATTATGTATACTAGAGGCCCCCATAGATAGCCACACATGCATCCCCCCAAACCCATCAAACACCATACAATTCATAAAATTCACCTACTGCCACGATAGATTCCGAAATATTGCATAGGAGAAAAAACAAACAAATATGACCCCCTCATTTAGATGTTAAACTACGGGATGGAATGTTAACCCCCTTATTACCGTCACAACAAGGGTACGAGGAGCCGTACATAAACAATCACTCGAAGCCCTAGAAAAACTCAAAGTACCCCCTCAAGAAGCCAAAAAAAACTCATGAAACACATACATCAAATAGCCATAAAACACCTCACACACCTTGTCCTAAATAAAAGAAAGCTCAATAACAACCAAGCCCCAGTTGACCTACCCCCATGAACCCAAACACTCACACCTAATTCATCAAAAACTCACAAACACCCCCCCCCCTTTGAAACTATTATTTAAAGGAACCCACCTCTCGGAAGGTAGGAAGTACATCTACCTTGTCGCCTGGTAAAACGGGATCAAGGTAAGGATCGATAGACAAAAAAATCATGGTATGCATTTCCGTGTATTAGCTAAAGCTTTACGTTTATCTGGTGGAGAAGGAAGAATGGGCTCCCATTCATGTCAGTGCAAGTAAAAAGCATTGATGTTATTTTTATTTTATATTATTTATGTGCACATAATTGTTTTCCATTTTTCAAGCATCTAAATGTTGCGATGACTAACCCACTTGGAAGACATTTTCCATACTTGTTACAGACAACTATCCACATGTCAGTGCAAGTTCACATGCCACGATTCACTTGACATGGTTAAATGCATTGATGACATGACATTGTTTCCCAATGCCCCCATGATATAAAACGTACATCTCCACATGGGAACCCCCTACCGATTTGAGGTTCGACCAATAAGAAGAGCTACTATTACATAGAATCTGAAGGTGGGCCCATTTACACGAAACTATCGGAGGTTGAATGTCACTTGTGCATAAACAATCGAATTTGTTGATGAGTCATAGGCATCAATCACATGACACGAGTGCACCGAACTGCATTTGTGGGAGACCTTGCTCTTTATAAAGAGGGTGAGAAAAACACTTGGCATTTGCTTTTAGGCTATGTAGTACTAACTTAATTAGACACAACGTTTTGAAAAATAAGCAACAAGCTGGAGCTTGATACTAAAACTCGATTCGCCAAGTACATAGCAGCATGCTACTCGTGTGTGATTCTAGGAGGCCTACGCAAACAATGTCTCAAACAAAGACCAAAACTCAATGTAATTCGGAGACCTTGAGGACACATGCCCCGGGCTAGATCACATCTTCATTCGGCTGGGCCTCGCCTCTCCCACGCCTCCATCATTGTCTGATATTCCTGCCCACGCATGTGTGGGAACTTTTCCATGTTGGGAACCAATGTGACAATACCCAGTCACTTAAGCCATCAAGTGCCCAGTCATTTAAAGTCATTAATAAGCTCCTCTGGCATGTGAAGGAACTCCATCAATTAACTTAGGAATAATGAAAGTGATGTCAACTTCAATATTTGTAATATGACCAAGTATTGTCACATTGGTTCCCAACGAGGAAGAGTTCCCACGTAGGTGCAGGCAGTGAAGGAGGCATGGGAGGGACGGATCCTAGCCGAATGAAGATGTGATCTAGACCGGGGCAGGACACGTAACTTCAATAGATAACAATGAAAGTGGATGCAAACTTAACTTTAGGCACTAGAAGAAAATTTGTCCACTGCAATTGTCCATTGTGACTTGGCCATTGTGATTCATGGCAAGAAAATGCATTAAATAAATTAATTTGGTTGTAATATGCATTTTCTCGCCATGAGTTGCAATGGCCTAGTTGCAACGGATGGTTGTAATGGAAAACTTTTTTTCTTCAGGTGGGGGTTGTTCACACTAGGGGGTGGTTGTGGTTGTGGTTTACTTTCTTTGGTTCTATTTGCATGGAAACGTCATAATAAATGCTAACCGCCCCCACGAACACTCTTGGGCCCTTACCCCATCAACCTTCCTACTCTAGGTGGTTGTTCATGCTCATGCTCATGTGGCATCAATAGCGAGCTTCAAAGCCAATAGGTTCGTGGAGAAAGTTGAGGAGAATATCACTTTAACACTACAGTCCAAAGCCAATAAAGAAAATTAGGGTGGATGTGTGTTATTCATATACTTTTCTCTATGCACCCACTTCTCGTAGGATATGTAGCATGCATTTATTGTGAGTTGATAAGCAAATCCAAGTTATGCCCGTACTAGTCATTAGTATATATGAATATTATATGAAAATTTTACTCATTATCAAATTGAGGATTCTTGTGCTCATCACGCAGTCATATACGTCCCCCCAATCACGTTGACTATTGAACCTAAAATGGTTAGCCTATTTTGAGCATGTGGTCCAATCTCTTTTGAGCACGTGCCTTTTTGGTGTCCATTCTTACATTCACACCTACACCACGTACCACTCAAAAACAAGTGTCCAAACTCTTGCTATGTTCGATTTAGGCACGTCTACCTTAATTTCCTCTCGAGTCCAAGACCTAAACCAAGGATACATTGCAAATTAGAAGACCGATCCCACCATTGATCACAACCACAAAAGATCTCACACAAGACAAGTTCGAATGAAAAAAAACTGTGGTTACAGTTGTATACCTATTGTGGTTAACCACGATCGCAACCACATTTGCAGTGTAAACTAAGTGCCCTTCAGAAGTAAGTTAGGCTTTCCTGCAAAGAAAGAATTTCTCCGAGTCATCAGAGTTTTGGCATGTGGAGGAATTTGGTACTTTGTGCACGGACATTGCATGCAGTCCGATGATCAGATTCCTTGCTGATGAATCTTGTGCTTTAACAGGAAAAAATCTGACCGCCACACTGTGTTTCATTTTCAAGTCTGCCTGGAAAGCTCAAGAGAATCCCTCTCTCTCTCGCTCTCTCTCTCACACACACACTCACCCACATCGCCACGTTAAGTTTGTCAGATTCAGATTAGTTTTGGTGAACTATACATAATTTGATGCCAGATTCATCCTGTCTCATATGATGAGTCCGCTTCTGCAACAATGTATGTGAGTTAGGTACTCCTGATTTGCTGGAGATGGAGAGGAGTGGAGAGGAGAAGCATTGGATCTGATTATAACCAGTGCTTTGGAGGTAACGTGCTGATTATTGAGCTGCTGCTGCTGCTCGAAGGCGGCTAATTACTTAGTCCGTGTATACGATTTGAGGATTCTCTAATCTGTGTGTGAGAGATTATACTAGATTGTTGTGTGCGTGCCTCTGTGTGTGTGTGTGTGTGTCTGTGTGGAATTAGTTGAAGTGGCTATGGCGATACTAAGTGGTCCGATTCTTGTGGTGCACTCGTTGAGCGGGTGGGGGAGGCTAATTCTGGCAGCAAGAGTGGAGTGGTTGAATCTGGCTGTGTCTGCTTGCCTCACTGTTCTTCACGCGGGCATCGCTGTGTGTAGCTTCTTCGTCCCCTTGTACGCTCAAAGCCCCTGGGTTGGATAATCTGCTCAATATACTTGTGCAATTTCAGGTGCACTCTCTCTCTCTCTCTCTCACACACACACACACACACACACACACACACTTGTAGAGAAATATTTTTATAACAACAGGTTGGGGTAGCAGTAACTACTTGGTAATCTAGACCCAGTCCCAAAAACCTGTTGTCGCCAGGCGTGCTTCACCACACCTTGCACTACACATACACACACATATATATACATGTAAATATGAAACATTCTTGCAATTCTAGAGGAGAGTGCAGTTCTTGCTTTCCAGAACACATTTGGTTCTGCAATTTGCAGTTGCGCTCTCGTTGATTGTCCTTCTCTTTCTCTCTTTCTCGTTTTCTCTCTCATACGCATACGCTCGTAAGGGTTTTGTCGTAGTAAATAATCACAGGCTGGGGTAACATGGCAGGACCTGCATTAGTTGATCCAGATCCTCTGCTAGTCCCTGCAAGAACGTATCTCACAAGACCCTCACACATTTGGGGGACACTCATCAAGTGTTCCAAGAATTTTAGAGTGTATTTTGGTTGAATGCTTCCAAGTTTGTCGCAATAGATCTTTCATGTCTTGATCTGGTCATTTCTCAGTCACCTATCCTATGCAAAATCTTCAGGGTTAGTTTTTCCATTGTCATTCGAGTTTTGCACGTCGAGTTGAGCCGATTCGAGCTCAATTACTTCCATGTTCGCCACCCGTTTGTTGCTCGAGATTTTAGTGGGTGAAGATTAACCTTGTTGGTCGAATTAGAGGTGCTAGTAAATTAGTTAAGGTGCGTTTCTGTGCATCGTAACCCTCCGAGTACGAGCATGCTGTTTGGAAATGATGCACAATGCGTTTGATATTCTTGGATGATTTCACTGTACTACGTTTTTGCAAAAAATTGTCGTGAGGAGGGAGAAAATATTTGTGTCGCTCATCCCAATGTCGGGTAGAACTTCTCCCACTCCAATGATCTTGTATAGGTATTATGTGAAATTATGAGAAACACTGTAAGTAAGCAGTTCCGTTCTTTCTACTTGCACATCACACAGAATAAATACTATTGTGCAATAATCCCCAAACCCTCTCTCGATGCTCTTGGTTAGTAGCTAAGATTTTGAGATTTTCGTACCTACAATAGTGTGCTATCATCGTATCTGGGTTAATAAACATTTCTGAGATTGTTAGGTTTTCCACATTTGTGAAACTCTAGCCTACTGAAGATTATTGTGGAAGTGCTACTGAGCTTTGAAACTTGAGGGATTTTAGTCGTTCTCATCACATACTGAGGTATGGGAATTGTATTGGTGCAAATTGTGTAAGGTGCAACGCAAGAAACAACATGCATCCGGAGGGACTCTGACGAACACGATGATCTTCAAGCGCGAGTATAAAAGTCCTCTTGTACTTACACTACATAGTGCGATGGGGTGGGAAAAATGGACAGAGAATAGGAAGAACCTAGTTTTTTCTTTATAAAACACTCAGGGATCCCCAAAAACCAAGCCACAACGATGCCATTCCGAGGTAGAAACAAATTGTCTGCACAAAATCTGAAGTAGAAAACTGGAGTTCAATCTGTGGGCGATTCGAGCCAACCAGAAATTACTTACGAACTTGTTTCAATCCTGAAATTGCTGGGCTTGGGACCCGTTTCAAATCATGAGTCATCGAAAGATGGAATCACATTGTTCTTGTAGCAATGAATCTCAAAAATTCCACCTGCAATTGTGAATTCCACATGTTTTACCATAGAACAATGTGTGTTCAAAAGATGATGTTTGAGGTGCACGCGTGTGCGTCTTGCAAGACCGAGGCCATTGCCAGAAGGACGCGTGATGGCCAGGCCTCGGGGAGGACATTGTTGAGGGCACTTGGTCTAGTGGTATGATTCTCGCTTCGGGTGTGAGAGGTCGTGAGTTCGATTCTCGCAAAGCCCCATTGTCATGTTGAATGTGACCAAATTAAATAACTCAAATAACCCTAACCATCTTACTCCCATGTCAACCCTGGTGATAAATTGTGAAATCTGTGGAGGAGTTTGAAGATTTCGACTTGTTAATGGTTTTGTCTAAAAAGAATACTCTTGTTTTTTGCTCATGGCATAGCTTGAGTTGATGATAATGGCAAGCATGTGTCCATTGTTTAAGATGCACGTGTGGTTGTTGCCGATGTCACTCCTTGCACTCGGGACGATGGCAAGTGTGTTGGAGATCGACCTCATGGCCAATGAATGGGGGAAACTGATATTTAATAACAAATGAACCAATTGGATTTTGAAAATAAATGGCTTAAATGGGTGTATTTTGGAAGGGCATCCAAGAGATATTTGCCCCCAACCGGATATTAGCCGATGGGAAAAAATCCATATCAATTATTGTAGGTTGATAGTGACATAAAACAAGTACAAAATCAATACAAAATCAAAAGCACATCACGAAAGCAAGATTGTATTAACCTTAAGAGCTCCTCCCCCGGGCTCTCTCTTTTATATCCCAAAGGTATTCATAATATCTAGGAGATACTTTTAGAAGTCTTAAGTCTTACTAAATTTAGACTTAAGTTTCTATTTCTATGTACATAGATCTTTTCACCCTAAATGACGAGGACGAGGTTGGGTCTACGGACACCTAGTCAACGACAACGGTGTCATAATACTCCCCCTAGACACAACGAGTCTAGTTTTAAATATCATGTTGCCTTCCCTCGTTAAAAACCTTACTGTGATAAAAAAATCATCACAATTGAGGTAAAAAATATCACGAGTGAAGGGAAAAAGAGTGGAAGGGCCTAGACATGATTATTTACATGTCAGGTAGAGATGAAAACCTCCGCATCCCTATTCCCTGAACAATTTGCCTATGCCTAGTTGTTGGTAATGACTTAGTGAATAAGTCTGCTAGGTTATCAGAAGACCTTACTTGTATCACATCTATATCTGATCCTAATAATTCATGAATAAAAAAGAACTTCGGTAAGATGTGTTTGATTCGATCTCCTTTGATGTAACCCGCCTTTATCTGAGCAATGCAAGCTGCATTATCTTCATAGATCACTGTTGGAGATTATGGTACATTAAAAAAATCACAAGAACCTTTGATGAAGCCATCCACCAGTCTTAGCCAAACGCATTCACGGGAAACCTCATGCAGGGCTATGATTTCTGAATGGTTTGATGATGTTGTTGCAAGACTTTGTTTCGTTGATTTCCAAGATATTGCTGCTCCTTGTCTAAGGAAAACATAACATGTTTGTGATTTTCCTTTATGTGGATCGGAAAGGTAACATGCATCCACATATCTTTTGATGTTGCTATCCTCTCCAGCTTTATAAAACAATCCTAAATCCTCAGTGCCCTTGAGGTATCGTAGGATATGTTTGACACCATTCCAATGCCGTTTTGTTGGCTTAGCATTATATCTAGCCAATAAATTAACGGCAAAGGCAATGTCAGGTCTGGTGCAATTTGCCAAATACATCAATGCACCTATTGCCGCCAAATATGGAGTCTCAGGTCCCAAACATTTCTCCCACTCATCGCATGGTCTAAACTTATCCTTCTTCGGGTCCAATGATCGTACCACCATCAGAGAACTTAGTGGGTGAGCCGCATCCATTGAGAAACGCTTGAGTAGCTTTCGAGTATACAAACTCTGATGCAGAAAAATGCTTCCTGCAAGATGTTCAATATGTAGGCCAAGACAGAAGGTGGTTTCGCCAAGATCTTTCATCTGAAATTCGCCTTTGAGTTGTGAAACAATCTCGGAGATGGCATTAGTCGTGCCAATGATGTTGAGGTCATCAACATATACATCCACAATAACTAACTCTGTGTGAGTCCGTTTAATGAAGATACATGGACAAACTTCATCATTCTTAAAACCTCGATCTATTAAGAAATCTCTTAGACGTTTGTACCACATTCTACCGGCTTGTTTAAGACCATATAATGCCCTTTCAAGTTTAAGGCATTGTGGCTGTCTTTTAGAATTTTGGAATTCTACCAACCCCGCAGGAACCCTCATATATATGTCAGTATCTAAACTGCCATACAAATACGCGGTCACCACATCCATCAACCTTGTTTCCAACTTCTTGTCAACTGCAAGACTTAAGAGATACCTGAACGTAATTGAGTCCATCACAGGGGAATACGTCTCTTCATAATCAATGCCTGGACGTTGGGTGAAGCCTTGGGCAACTAGCCGTGCTTTGTACTGGGAAACGTTTCCAAACTGATCTCGTTTCCTCACAAACACCCATTTACAACCCACTGGGTTAACCCCTTTTGGCATGGTCTCAACTAGACTAAACACCTTCCGTGATTTCAAAGACTCTAGTTCAGATCTCATGGCCTCTTCCCACATGGGCCAATCACTTCGACTACGAGCCTCAGCTACAATAGTCGGATCACAATCATCGTCCAAATATTGTGATATATGGAAACAAAAGGCATCATCTAGGTTTACCAGCGTACGGTCCCATATCTTTCCTGTCTTCACAAAGTTGATTGCAATCTCTGTTGAATCAACCGGTGCTTTTCTTTCAGAGTCATCCAGCTCAATACTTGGAAGCACACCTCCGTTTGCCGCACATACCTCTCCTGGGGTACGTCGTTTGCGAGGTTGAAGATCCCTACCACGACCTCTCTTCATGGGTGTGGTTTGAATAGCGGGTCTCTCTAGACGAGCAGGAGCATTAGCAGCATGAATGTGTGACTTAGTCACATTTGCTGCATTGTTAAATGAATCAGGTAGTCTATCAGCTAACTGATTCAAATGTAGAATTCGCTCAACCTCTCTTTCACATTCTTGGGTACGAGGATCTGGAAACATGTTTGGAGTAGATAAGGCATTAAAGTTTAAATCTCTACTTGGATTTGATTGTCCTACCAAACATGAAAAATTTTCCTCATTGAAAAAACAATCAGCAAATCTCCCTCGTAGTAAATTTCCAGTTGGGGGATCTAAATATCTAATAATGCTAGGTGATTCACACCCAACATATATCCCATCTTTTCTTTGATGACCCATCTTAGTTTTATGTGGAGGAGAAATTGGTACTAGTACCTTACAACCAAAAATCCTTAGGTGTTTTATGCTAGTTACTTGTCCAGACACTACTTCTGTAGGTGTAATTGATTCAAGTGAGAAGGGTCTTAAGCGAACTAACGTTCCTGCATGTAGGATAGCATATCCCCATGCTGAAGTAGGAAGCTTAGATCTCATAAGTAATGACCTAGCAATTAACTGTAATCTTTTAAGAAAATATTCTGCTAAACCATTTGTCTCATGGACATATGGTAATGAGTGCTCCAATTGTATTCCAGTTGACTCACAATATGTCTTAAATGCTTGAGACTTAAATTCTCCTGCACTATCTAAGCGTATGGACTGAATCGGATGATCTGAGAACCTAGCCCGAAGTTGTATAATTTGCGCCAACAATCTAGGAAAATCTTGATTTCTACTAGCTAAAAGAGAGACATGTGACCATTTTGTGGATACATCAATCAAACCAAGAAAATATCTAAACGGTCCACATGGTGGATCTATTGGACCACAAATATCTCCTTGAATCCTTTGAAGCATAACTGGAAGTTCATATGGTAATTTCCATTTGTGAGGTCGACTAACAAATTTTCCCAAAGCACAAAATTCACAGGATTTTATACCTTTCAGCAAATTTGAGATTTGAAATTTGTGTTCTATTGTGCTGGGAATAATTCGCCTCATCATTGAAATTCCCGAGTGGCCCATACGTTCATGCCATGTGTTCACACAAAATGCAGCATCCTCTCCCTCGAACGAACAAATTAAAGGAACGATGTACATGCCTGAGGAATATGCCGGGATATTTTCAATTGGGCATCCTTCACGATCCAAAATCTGCAACAACTCTTGATTGTCTTCCTCAGCTGTTCGAAGGTGAAAATTGTTGCGACGAATATCCTGGAAACTCAATAAATTCATTATGGACGTTGGTAAGTAAATAACTTTCGAAATACGTATGTATGTACCTCCAGGCATAACAAGACATGCTTCACCAATTTGATATGATATCAAATGGCTACCAGTGACGGTTGTGATATGCTTTGTCATCATAGGACCTAAATACGAAAAACATTTTTTGTCACGGAGGATAGTATCGGTGGTAGCACTATCTACTAACAAAGAAACATTCAAAGTATTAGGTTCAGTGTCACCAGAGATGGTATGAGATTCCATATCTCCAAATGGATCCGTCGCCGTTTCATCACATGGTGTTTCCATGTGCTCCACATGTGTGGCGTGTGCGTCATGTCGTTCACCATGCTCCTTGTAAAGTTTTACAAGGTGAAGGGCAGTCTTGCAATTCTTTGCAATATGGCCTTTGGTCCCACACTTAAAACACGTACGAGTATCTCGAAAAACCCGTTGTGTGGATGGGTATTCCGAAAAACGATCCTTCTGTGAAGATTGTGGAGCGGGTCGCTTGTATGGTCGTTGAGTTTTCCTCTGCAATGGTGTTCGACTCAATTTCTCCGACTTTGATCTTTTCTGCGATTCTTGGGATATGAATCGCGTCGTCGGCACATGTGTTGCGTGACTCTGCATGGGAAGCGTTCCTGTAGGTCGTTCTCCATGATTCTTCAACAACAGTTCGTTCTGTTTCTCAGCAAGTAATAACATTGACATGAGATCTGAATATTTTGTGAATCGCATGTTTCTGTATTGCTGAGCCAATATAATATTGGTAGCATGAAATGTAGATAGAGTCTTCTCTATCATCTGCGCATCATTAATCGGTTCACCACACAAAGATAGTTGTGATGCTATCTTATACATTTCAGTATTGTACTCGGCTATGGTTGGATAATCTTGAACCCGAAGATGTATCCAATTATAACGAGCCTTCGGCAAAAATACTGTTTGTTGGTGATTGAACCGATTTCGAAGTGACACCCACAAAACATGAGCTGATGTTACAGTAAGGTACTGCAACTGCAATGTTGGGTCCAGATGATGTCGCATGAAAACTAATGCTTGAGCATCAAAAGGATCTGTAAGAATTTCTGGAGATGGTTCCTCTATTTTCTTCACAAGATTGCGTGCATGTAGATGTAGTCTGACATCAAGGGCCCAAATTAAGTAATTTTCTCCATCAAGTGCAAGAGGAGAAAAACTTAATTTTTCAAAGTGCGTCATTTTACCTCTGGAATTACAATTCTATATTGTATACTATACTCTCAAACAATTATTTTCCTCCCTAACACGATAGTGGCTTTAAGGAAACAACAATTTCTAACCCCAAATTCAGTGCTACAAATCTTATACGGAAATAATGTATACGTTCTATACTTCTATACTATATTTCACTACGCCTTTCTCTTTCGTATCACGACATCATATTTAGCTACGCATTCCTTTCCTTCATCTCACAATACTCAACAATAGTACCGTTCAACAAAAATCTACTACAAAATGACAACTCCGTTGCTTCGAGCTTCGTGCTGATAACGTGACATAAAACATGTACAAAATCAATACAAAATCAAAAGCACATCACGAAAGCAAGATTGTATTAACCTTAAGAGCTCCTCCCCCGGGCTCTCTCTTTTATATCCCAAAGGTATTCATAATATCTAGGAGATACTTTTAGAAGTCTTAAGTCTTACTAAATTTAGACTTGAGTTTTTATTTCTATATACACAAATCTTTTCACCCTAAATGACGAGGACGAGGTTGGGTCTACGGACACCTAGTCAACGACAACGGTGTCATAATAGATAGCAAGTTGGGCAGAAAATAATTTAGTCTAATTTTTTTGGAAATGATTGATTCAGATGGCCTAATTGAAAGGAAAAATAATCATTACAATGTCAAGATATTAGGAAATTTGGTGCCGTCTCTTTCAATTTGGGTTACGGGTATTCAAAACTTCAATATCACTTGTTGCACTAGATAATCCCTCAATGGGATGGAGCATATGATTGATTTGCCTTTGCCTCTTGGCCATGCTTGCAAAATTTTCAAACAACCTCTAGCATGAACACAAAAAGATAGAGAACATTGTTCACAGGTTAATATTATGTACTTAGCCTCCATTTATGAATGAAAATAAAGTTATAGTAAATGGATTTGTATGTAGGGCATGTTATGTGCCTAAATAAATGAATAGTTATATACATATTTGTCTAATTTTTCATAAATGTTTTTATGGACCTCCTAAGCCTTTTTTTTTGAAATTAATTAATTTTTGGGCATTTTTTGCTCAACTGCTATCAACCTACAGTATGCATCCTTCACAATGCATGTGCATATGTGCTACTAGTTGGAACAGTGCGGGTCCACACTAGTGTTGTAGATAGCACATCTCAATGAATAGGGAGAACCAACCGCTAGTTACAAATGAACCGGTTGAGTTTGAGAAGTAATTGATGGAAGTTCAAGACTTCAAGAAAATTATCAATCATTTTAGAGGAACTTATAGAATATACCTCAAATTAATGAAGAAAAATCAAAGGATGTCAACATGTAACCAGTTGGACTTGGAAACATTAGGATCTCGACCAATTATGCCCAAAAATCTCCCCGGACATTGGCACATCTTGTGCTAATTACAAAAACAAACTAATTATATAGTTTTTAATGTTTGGGGTATACTTAATTCTCAAATTCATCTATTCATATCAAACATGATTTGCAATAGTTTGCTAGATGTATGGCAACTTCTACTAAGCACAATTGATAATTGCAAACTTTATGAAATCTTGAAGCACTACCCGCAGGCAAGTGCTCTCAGATTCCACAACATGATCCCTTCATGACATCCCTCCACATAAGCAATGTTGGTTGCTGATTGTATGTGGAACCAATAATCGATCCCCAAATACCGATTATTAATATAATGCGCATCAAAATACAAAGAACTGGATAACCAATGATAAGAGTGTGGATGATGAGCCGTGGGAACGACGAGTCATCCATCTACTTGAGCTGATTATCAGACATAATTCATTTATGATGAGCTCATAAACAAAAGTTGAGCATTACGAATGACTCTATGCCTTCCATAACATTATTCAGATCCATAACAATGTTCTGTGGGACTGACAATATTTTGCAAAATATTCCTCACATTCAGGCTAAATGTGTGGGACTGACATTATTTTACAGAATATTTCTCATATTCAGCCTGAATGTGAGGAATATTCTGCAAATTATTGTCAGTCCCACAAAACACTATTATGGATCTGAATAATATTATGTCGTTGATAAAAATCTGCAACGAGCTCTATTAATCCTTCTGCTCTTGGATAAGCGATCGGTCATGGAGAAAGTAGGTCAGGTCCTGAAAAGTTCGCCCATGCCTTGCCCCCGCCCGGCGCGAGTCAGCCTAGCGCGGGTGGGCCGGCCCGACCCGACCCGTCCTCTCGCAGCATACGAAGGAAGACTGAAGCTGCTTCTTTCTTTCCTCTCTTCGCAGGTTAGGATTTCGCGGCGTCGGAGGACTTGCAGCGCAGCCTCGCAGCGATGGCGCCTCCTGCCAAGACGGTGAAGAAGAGCACGACGCCGCAGGTCACGAAGGCTACGAAGGCAGCCAAGGCTCTGAAGACGGCCGCCGTGGTGAAGAAGAAATGGAGAAAGGTGCGCAACTCTGTGACCTTCCACAGACCTAAAACCCTAAAGAGAGCCCGGACGCCCAAGTACCCGCGTTTGAGTGCTCCTCCCAGGAACAAGCTCGATCACTACGAGGTGCTGAAGTTCCCCTTGACCACCGAGTCGGCCATGAAGAAAATCGAGGACAACAACACCTTGGTGTTCATTGTGGATGTCCGTGCCGACAAGAAGAAGATCAAGGAGGCTGTGAAGATGATGTACGACATCCAGACCAAGAAGGTCAACACTTTGATTAGGTATGTGTACATAACTCCTGTAAAACTTTTCTTGTTCAATGTATGGTTTGGTTTGGGATGAGCTTGAGGATAGAAATAGTGCGCTTAGGTTGCAGCCTGGGTATTAGGGTTAAATGTAGTGGGATGTTGCTCTGAAGAGATTAGGGCTTTCCTCTAACTCAACATGGCTTTTGGTTGGGAGTTGGTTGTTTTGCATACAAGACCTTCCATGTTCTGTAATTTTTCGGTGCAGGCTTGGAGGGAGTGTGGAGGTTTGAACAAAGAACATTTTATAATGGTTTGATGAAGGTCAAATTCATTCTGACATGTCAAGATGTGCTAAAATGAGTTTGGCCCTTCATGAGCCGAAATGTGTTGGTTGTCATTCAAATCCAAACACTACCTCCAAGCATGCACCACAAGTGGAAATAAATTATTGATTATTGTAGGGGACCAACTCCCGTAGAAGAAAATCCCATTGAGTTAAAGTGTAACTCTATTATGCCTGGTAGATAACGTCTTGTAGTGGCCTCTCGGTTACATATACAGTCACTGTACTATTTCTAGTTCTTCGTGTGCACAAAAGGCTTGCAAGAAAGGAATGTGAGAGACCTACCGACTTTCTAAACAAAAATCTCAGGACCAGGTGTTACTTGTGGACTTTTACTTTGATGGAGAGTTGCTACTGTCCCCTGAAAGTCCTTTCAGATATCTCTGTGAGTTTAGGTGGGTGCATGAAGGCTTCATAATCAATGACTATGTGCTCCTGAACTTTTCTGTCTGCATATTGTTATTCTCTTCAATGTGTTGGATTTTGTTGTGCAAGATGTCTGAGAGTTTATTTTTATTGCTCGGTTGTGGTGAGCAGGCCTGATGGAAGTAAGAAGGCGTATGTTAGACTCACAGCAGACTACGATGCCTTGGATGTGGCTAACAAGATTGGAATCATCTAGACACATGTTCAATCAGTTTAGAACAACTGCGGATCAAATGGTTTTTTTTTGAGGACTGCTACTGTGATCTCAGCATGTGGGGTCCAGCGAGCTTATTTATACAAAAGTTTTCACATGCACACCATAACTTGGGGATATGGTGTCCACTATCTCATGCTTTGTGATTTTCTTGCTTTTTGTGGATGGACGTTGCTAATAATGAGGACGTTGCTAATAATGAGAGTCGTATGTTCCAACAGATAGCTTTTGTTAAGTAGTAGTGATGATACTGATTGATCCATATGTTGACATAATCACTGGCTAGTAAGGGTGTTGCAACCCTTAATGTTAATGGAAATTAGGTGTATAAACCGGCTTAGTGCAGGACTCCTGGTTACTAGAGTTGCAAAAATTCTTTGAGAGCGAGAAATACTCAACTTTGAATCAATGTTCATGACATATGGATCCTATTCAGAATTATGTATTCCCTTGTCGTAAAATACATGAAGTGATGAAAATTGCTCATCATGTAAATTGGTTCAGAAATGAAGGGATCATGATTGCAGAAGTGGATCTTGGGAGCCTGTGCCTGAGGTCCTTACACTTTTGATTCAACTGGATGCAATCCTGTACGACTAATCTTTATTATAAGCTTGACCTGCACCTATGTCTATTTGACAAATGACACCCACCAGTTTTAGGTTTTGAGGCTTTTTTGACATAAGACAGGTGCTCAGAGTTCATATGATACATGTTTGTGTTTATAACTCTCCAGCTGGTAGTCCAGAAGTTGGGTTTTATTATTCATCTCCAGAGGTGTGGGACCTTGACCTTCAGTTTGGTGTTAGATCCTACACCAATACATAGAACAAATGTGGCAGCCTCTGTTGATTTCTCTAGAGCACTACATTGTTGCTGATGAAAACAGGCTTTTAGGAGACAAGGTATGCGAATGTGTTTATTCATCATCGAGAATTGAATAAACACTGATGGAAACAGGCTCTGACGAGATCAGGTACCACAACATTGTGTTCAGCATCTGAAATTTCAATTATCACTACTGGAAACAGGCTCCAAGGAGAGCAGGTACGAGACTATGTTTGTTCAGCATTTGAAATTTGAACGATGGCTTTCTTTTGCTATGTGTACTCAACAAATCCTCAGTGAAGATTACCAGTTTTATCAAACCAGACAGATTGTAACTGCCTTTATGCAACATTACTTGATCACAAACCAATGAAGCGACACATGGTAACTTTGTATAGTAGCTTGAATCATTTAGTTTGACATGATCCAGGAAACCACAGTAGACTGGACAAAATCAAAATGCACAACTGTTGGGTTCAACTGTACATTCATGTTGAGAAAGCACACAATTGTTTTGCAATTTCATTGCAACATAGTGCAATATATGGTACAAAATGCCAGCAGGCTACAAAATGAGTCTAGATTCCATACAACATCATACATTGAAAATTCTTCTGTTGCTAAATCCTGGCCTCTCAAGTCTGTAAGTGGCGCTAGGCTGCACCAGGCTAAACCCTCGAGGCATGTAATTACCAAGTTGGTGGGATGAGGCTGCACAAAAATTATTGAAGCGATTTCGAAAGAATTCTAGCAGGTAGTCCAGAATTATTTAGTGTCAGAGATGTGGATTTAATACTTCAATGTTAATCAAAACCGGCTGGCATATTTGTTTTATAGGTGTAAGATCCACCTATGTAGTGTGCTACATTCCCATTGATGGAAGCAGGCTCTAAGGAGACCAGGTACGAGGACATGTTTGTTCAATATATGAAAATCAAATATAATGGTTATGTACTCAATCGTAGTAAATGAAAATCAGTATTATATCCAACTAGAGAGATCATACCTTTCCAAATTGCCTACATGTGCACTTGATCACAAATCAATGAAGTGGTTCATTTGAGCTTTGTATAGTAACTCTGGTCATGTCTACTAAGTGGGAGATTTGTAGCTGATTTTCACCACGACAAATTTGCACATTCTTCTGTAAGTGGCACCTATCAACATGCATCACATGTAACAAGTGGAACATGTACACAGTTTCAATATTTACAGTCAATCCACTTCACATAATCACAGGGTGTCCCTCGAGTTTGACACGATCCAAGAAACCGCATTACACCCACAATCTCAAAACACACAATTGTTGGCATCAATGGTACATTGATGTTGAAAAAGGCACACGACTGCTTCGCAGGTTCATTGCAACAGAGTGTGCAATATATGGTACAAAATGCTGGTAAGCCACAAAGTGAGTCTAAATTCTATACAGCATCATACATTCATTCTCCTGTTGCTAAACCCCAGCTTCTAAAGACTCTTAACCGAAATATCCTCACCAGGGGGCCTCAGCAGTTTGATCGACAAGTAGGTGGGATGAGGTTGATGCACCCAAAAAAAATTCTAAGAAATTGTACAAGCCATACATTGATGGGTCATCCGTCATACCGCAACCCTAAGCAGGGGAAGGCTGGCCACTGCTCCCACTCTTGTTGAGGTCCCAGAGCTTGTAATTCAAGGCAGTTGCAAATAGCACCCAGGCAAGGTAGGGTTTGAGCAAATTTGCTGCAACTTGATTCACAGGCTTGAATGCCAACAGGGTAGCAATGAGTGCCACGTCAAGGCAGATGATGTCCACGAGTGCACCTCCCAAGTTTTTGGCACCGAAGAAAAGCGCTGGCCATGCGAGGTTCAATGCGAGCTGAACAGCGTACAGAGCGAGAGGGTAAGCTTGCTTCGCCCATCCCCCTTCCGCCCACACCAACCACGATGCAAGCCCCATGAGGGGGTACAGCACACTCCACGCTCCACCGAATAAAAAGCTAGGTGGCTGCCACCGAGGTTTCTTCAGGTCGAAGTACCACTGGGTGCCTGGGCTGTTGAACAGCGCGTCCACGACGCCTAGCACTAGCGGAATGCCTACCGCAACCGCGAGGCTCTTCGTTCCTTCGTTCCATGGAATGGACAGAGCAGTGATACCACCGGAGGAATTGCATCTCCCAGCTTGGAAATTCTGCGTCTTCTGCAGGAGAGTGCTGCGTAGTGACGTGGAACTACCGCACAGGAAGGTGGAATGTGGGACACTCACTCGCCTCATCAATGCGGGGGAGCAATGCGAATGTGAATACCTCTGTTGCTGATGCTGGGAGCGTGGAGATGTGAGAGACGTCATCATACGGGTTGATAAACTCGAGGAAAGCGCCATGGTCGCCATCGCCATAGCTCAGAATTTTTTCGCTGCAACCCTCAAACAACACAAAATGGAGTGCGGGCAACCTTGTGAGGGTTTCCAAGTTCCACTCAATGTCGAGGTCGAGGTCGTCTTTCTCCCTCTGTGCGCTTCAGCTAATCCGGAGAGCCTTTGATGAAGCTGGTCCTGGAGGTCGATTCAGGTTGCGTGGAGGACAAACTCAAAACACAATGAGCTAGACGTAAAGCGGCAAGTCGTCGATTTCAAGTTTCCGTGGAGGACACAAACTTCACAGGCGACAATGAGGCAATCGAAAAGCGGAAAGGGAGACGTGTAATGAGTGATGAGGAGCAGATGGTGATGGAAATGTTGAAGGTGAGAGGCAATATTCTTAATATTGCTCTCGATGTGTTCGGCAGCTGATGAATGCCGAGCCTTCTCGGGGAGATGGGGTGGGGACATGTGGAAAGGAGAGTGGCGGAGGTGAGTGTGTATGGCCACGTGGCGGGCGTGTGGATGGGGAACATCCGTGGAGGAGCTCCGAGGATCGGACACGTGGCGTTCTGGGTTGTGCTTATGTCACCCTTCTTTCTTTTGCTTTTGTTCGTTCGAATTGATGATTTTCAAGTTGTTTTGTGCTACTAAGTTATGGGAGAAAGGGTTCCTATGACGATGGCTTTCGGTCCAAAATGAAGGAAATTAGTTTTGAGGTATGTCAAAAGCAAAGGTATGTGGGCTCTATGTGATCACCCTTTAACTATGACACCTACATTTTTGAGAGGTATATAGGCATGGTAAAATATAACAATATAATAGAGGTATGGTGAAATACCATAGCTATTTTTTCATGTCTATGTATCTATTGTGTTTTATCACACTTATGTACCTCTCAAACTTGAGGTATCATCAACTTGAAAATCATCAAACATGTATTTTAGTATACAAACATATTGTACAACACCGTGTTTTGGCAAATTAAACCAATTAATCTTCAGAATACAAAGGCAGTCGAATCCCCTTCTTTGAACTTCAACTTGCCCTGACAATTGTGCTGGCAACCAATTCTCATCCTCTAAGGAAACACTATTGCTCACATCCATGTGGGAGTGGGGACATGTCAGATTTTTGTCATTTTGTGGTTTTTGTCAACTTGGCTAGCATATGGAAGTGTCCTAAGTTAATAAGGCGCCACGATGTTGTAGACATGAGATATCAATTAGTGTAGATTAATATATAAAGGTCGCCTAACTTGCTTTGGAGAATAGAATAAAAACTTTAACGTCAGCTTTGATTGTTTTTTTTAAATATAAAAAATCATCTTTGAACGATTTAATTTTTCTAAGAAGGTTTTTCAAATTTCACAATTAAGATGAAGTTAGGGTGTGATTATGGTCAAGTGCATCATACAATTCAACGTGCAAATTTCTACAATTTCTAATATTTTGGGCCACCCATACTACACATGATATACTCATTTGCTTTTGGTATTCTTTCAAACTATGTTGTCATCAAGTTAGATTTTCATCATTAAGAAAAAAAAATCCATATAGTAAAACCTTGCTATGAATTGTTCACAAATGTTTGGGATTGTATTTCTACACACACTTTCCTTGGATACAATTTGTTAAATTTAGAATCGAACCGTATGAATGTATTCTTGAAGTGATTTGAAACAACTTCTATTTTAATGCCAACATTGAAAGTCTCTCGTCTTAAGTCATCTCAAATTCCCAAACACACCCTTGATCTTTAAGGGTTTAAAAAACTAAGATGATTCATTCAAACTTCTCAAAGCACTCCCTTTCAAAATTAAAGTCATGGATGTAAGAGAGTCCCATGCTTGTAAGTGTAACTATGAAGATGCTTGTAAGCAGTGTTCAAGATTGAAGTCTTCAATGCCCTTCAAACGCGATTCGGCCCTTCAAAATATACCTCTCTCCAAACAACCCTTCAAAACGCAACCCCAAATTGAAAATGAAGACATCACTCGAAGTCCTCAATGTAATCTGCCCGCCACAAGAACCAACAAGCGTAGGGCATTGTCATTACAAGAAACGGAGTTAGATGGTTGATTCTTAATTCTTCACATTGTACTAGAAACATGTACCATATAATTCATGCACAAGCTTAAAATGAGTTTTTTTTAATTTCAATTCTATATTCTTGGATTGACATCTTGGATTTGAACCAGCCTTTCAACTGAAGGGCTAAAATTTGAGAGCCCTTCAAAATGAAACTCATACAAGGGCTTCAATCTTGAACACTGCTTGTAAGTACATGCCGCAACCTATCGTCAATGACACACAAGGGCCCACAAAATGATTAGCTTATCTCATTAGAGGGCCTTTACAAAACATAATCAGGTTGGCCTCGTCCCGATTACATTGGTGCTTGTGTATCCATGGCTAGCATATTAGAGTAGAGGCACCCATAACCGATCACTTAAGAGATTCTACGCCAAATCTAAAGAAGTATAAGGCGGTGCAAATTTTTTCCGTGTACGAAGATTGAAATCAAGAGGACAACAATATTTTCGGTAATTTTATTCTTTAAATTGAAATTATTATGAGTTTTGAAGCCAAAAGTTGGCTCAAACATATTACCGATGTCTAGAGTTTGCCATAATCACACGTTTTAACCGCTCATTTCTCCTCACTTTAGCACGTAAAACTAGGACATGTGTCATGGCACTATTGGTTCCGGCATGATCAAAATTCAATCGTACCTTGATCAAAATTCCGGTACCTTATAGATTACCAATGGGGCCTTGTTCAGGAATAGGCGCCTCTACTATAGTAGGTCCACTACTCGTGTTGCTTTCATCACACTCAATGGGAAACACATTCATGCTTAGTTGAGTAGAGGCGCTCATAACTAATCACTTAAGAGTTTTTGCGCTAGATTTGGAGAAGTATAAGGCGGTACAACTTTTTCCCATGTAGGAAGATAGAAATAAGGAGAATTGCAATTTTTTTTGGTAATTTTATTCCTTAAATTGAAATTACTGTGAATTTTTGAAGCCAAAAGTTGGCATGAACATATTACCAATGTCTAGAGTCAGCCATAACTGCTCATTTTAACTGCTCATTTCTCCTCACTTTTAGCACTAAAACCAGGGACATGTGTCATGGCATTATTGATTCCGACCTAATCGAAATTTAGTCCTAGATTGATCAAAATTCAATCTTAGCCTAATCGAAAGTATGGCACCCTATATGTTCCCAATGGGGTCCTAATCAGGAATAGGCGCCTATGCTATATGTGATGCATAGTGCTTTCACCAAAGAATAATGCAGGTAGAATGCCCCGTTGGTTCAAGGACCCACATAAAGTAGTTAGGAGGGTGGATAATGTTATGAATACTATTTATCCAATAAACAATATTGGTTTATGAGGGACCCGGAGTAAGGTACATGGACCTAATTTGCTTACTTATCTTAAATGGACACCTATAGTTGAATGGTGTGTTTGGTGTGGATCTAAGAACGGACATCAAAAAGACACATTGGACTACACACTCAAAATTTGTGAACCACTCCAACTCAATATTCAACCTAATTTGTAGGAGGCGGGGGGGGGGGACCTATATGAGCGAGTTAAATATGGCCCCTTCATTATCATCATTGAAAAATCATATCAATTTGGGTGGGCTCCAAATTCCTCTATCATTGAATCTAGCTTTCCCATCCACATTCACTAGAAGAAGACTTGTCCATAACATCATACCTTGTCCATCATCTGTTGCGACTTGGCCATTGCACTCGTGGCGAGAAAATGCATATTAAATGAATCATTTTGGTTGTCAACCGGAGGTTTTTGGCTGCAATTTTTAGACAATAGGTAACCAAAACCCTCCAGTTATCAACCAAAAATGATTTATTTAATATGCATCTTCTTGGCATGAGTCGCAATGGATGGTTGCAATGGACAAGTTTTCTCCTAGTGCTTCATAGATCGGCCAATATCTAGAGTTTGCGAATCTTGGTTGCATTTCATAACCATTTAAGGCCCGTCTCCCATGCTAGGTATATTCACCACGAGGGAACCTGCATGGTATAAAGCCCATTGTACAAAGTTGAAGGGGTCAATGCCCAATGATGGCTTTTGTTGAAGTGGATACACAAGTCATATTTGGCCACATGGATGGCACTCATTGGTCGATCGGCGGGGGTCACCACAAATGCACTCACCTTTTTGCATTCGAATTTTTATCTAGTCAGCATGTCACATATGAAGCAATATTTTATAGCCAACCCCCACATCACCCATTTCCAATATAATTTCGCCTTCTCTGAGCAAGTCCTGTGTGTAGGCTAGCATTGTACTTTGTGTGTGGTCGGGTCCTAAGGGAATTTCATGATATTCTAGAGTTATCCATAAAGTCCCTTCAAAGAGGAACAAAACCGTGAGTTTTGATCCTTCTTTGAGAAGGCTTCCTAGTAAGAGTTCGTTAGTACAGTCTAACCTCGATATTGTCACTCTTGTTTATAGAACACCTTGATATTGTCACCCAAAACTTCGAAACCAAAATTTCTAGTGTAAAACTCCCTCGTTATTATCCCTATCACCCTTGATAATGTCACTATTTTTTTTTCCAAAATCTGTAGTGTAAGTGTGATAATAACAAGTAATATGGATGAAAAAAGGCCGGATGGACAACAAATTCTATGGATGACGTCGGCAACATTGAATTTGGGCTTTGATGTCCAAGACAAGCCTCTAGAGAAGCTTTCTCCATTGGAGTACGTAAACATGGAAGGTGAAGATGAATTTTGAGGTGGAGTATTCTACTGAGGAGCTTGTGCAATTAGTGCAAGATGGCCAGGAGGCACATGATCTCGTAGAAGTAGACCCATTGATTGATGATAGCAATGATGTTGAGTCTAAGGTAGTGAAGTTAAGTGATGCACACAAATCTATTAAAGATGTTTTGAATTTTATGGCTAGTCAAGGTTCTCAAATTTTCAACACTATGAAGTTGTTAGGAATGGAAAAAATCCATGACAAGCTCATTAGAATTGGTGTTGCACATTTAACATCAATGTCAACAAAATAATGTGACATTAGGAGCTTCTTTGTCTCTAGTGAGAGGTCTTTACCTGATCTCAATGACACATTATGATGTGCTATCTTTGTTATTCAAGCTTTTGAATTTGATTTTATATTTAAAAACATGGAATTCTCATCTAGTTTGTTATTTTCTTTTGAACATTGTAACTTTTATTTTATTTTCTACCTATTTCTTTGATAATATCACATTATGCATAAATCTTCCAAATGTGACATTATCAAATATGTCACACCTTGTTTATATCACACTTTTTGGTGAAACGGATGGTGTGACATTATCAAGGTTAGACTGTAGTTCGTCGTACATTGGAGTCAATTTGGAAGTTGGGTGAAATTTTTGGGACCTTTTTTTTTATCTCTCAATTTTTGAGAGAATTTATGATCTAAAGTAGGGTATGTGCATGGGACTTGTCATCTTGAATCCTGGATCGGCCTATGCACAAGGCTAGCTTGGCCCACCCATCCTAGTAGGACAGGCTAGAAAGCCGTTTTTAATAGCACAAGACCACTCTTTTGTGTATGGTAATTTAAGCACTAAGAAAACTTAGGTGACTTCGTGCTAATTCTCATGAACTCAAGGTTTGGGACTAAACCACGGGGGGTGCAGTGGCAAAAATGTAGAAAACCACGTGCGAGAAAATGTAGGGTGGATTTTATTCAAGACACATAATTTTTACATTTTTTTTAGATATACAATAGCGTCCTCTAAATTTGAATTTGGGAATTATATATAATGTACAGTGTGTTTTAATGTGTGGTATTTATTATTATTTAGATGTAAAGTAGCATAAATAAAATAAAATTTAGTTTTTAAAAATTAATAGGTGCAACATAAAACATATGCCATTAGTGGCATTGGATGAGAAATAGGCAAAATGTATGTGAACATGTGTATGGATTTGTTGAAACGGTCACCTTTGGATGGAAGTACCATCCTTAGGTTTTTGTTTTCTCTCTAGTTAGCTGCTCTACTTCGGTTCAGGGTTTCTTGCTCACTGTGCTCACTCATGTGCTCGCTCTTGTGCTCGTTGTGCTTGTTCTTGTGCTCATTGTGTTCACTCTTGTGCTTGCTCATGTGCTCATGTGCTCATGTGCTTGCTCTTGTTGTTGTTGTTGGAAAAGGGTGACCAAAGGACTAATTCTGGCCTTTTTTGGTGGTGTCGGTGAGTCGACATGTCTCTGGAATTGCTAACACTTGCTCAACACTAATATTTTGTGGCCTCTATATGAACACTTAAGACAATTGCATCTATATTCCTTGAAATCCATCCCAAATTGGCATTTGTCATTGCATAGTGCACTATATGGGTAATGTATGTGCAAATTGTTCACACAAAATTTCTACTACTTATAAATAAGATAGGGTGATTATTATTATGTGACTCTATAATTTATATATAATGATAGGGTGTTAGAAAATACCATCCAGTAGAAATTTAGCTACTTATAGGGTGGAAAATATTCAACGAAGGAAGGTAAATACCCCCCCATTAAATAGGGGGTTCTCGCACGTGTATACATAAAGCAAGTGTAGGTGCACCCCCCGTGGACTAAACCCTTGATTTTATTTGCTTTACTCTATTGTTTGGTGAAACCCAACAACTACATGTTGTTAAGCAATTGTAGGCTCTCTCTCCATGTGGTTGTACTTAATACAAGTTGTTTTGACAAGGGCTTTGCGATAATGAAGGGTTGAGGGTTGATATCATAGACCAAGTTTTTGGTATAGTGGGACCTACACTAAATACAAATTATTTTTATGGGTGAAAATATAGTGTATGGTGACATATTATTTCGTTCATCAACCTTAAAGGAGAATCTACATAGCACTTATTTGGCTTCCACAATTTAGAATTAGTGTGGTCCATGTCATAGATAGATAGATAGATATGCCATATCCTATAGGGCCAAGCTTGAATGAAGAGCCTCTTCATTCTTTGGTCGCCACATTTGATACCAAAATTAGTGCAATATCTAGGGGTTGTCCGAGATGATGAGCATTCACTAAGAGACATGACACTACTTTTTTTTATAGCTTGCTATGGGAACCAATAAACCACCGCCGAAGTGTCTTTGGTGGCATGGGAGGCTTGTGTGATCACTCTTCTTAGGGCCACTTCACATTATGGCCGTCCAAGTCGAGAGGCCATGGGATTGAATGGTCAAACTTTGTTGAGAGTCTAAAGAAACGGGCTGAAAATAGCCAATAAAATATAGGAATTGGAGCCTACGGCCGGGCATAGTGTGAAGCCTCCAAAGGCCAAGTCCAAAGTCCAAAGGAAGAAGAAGCATCCCACTTTATTCCCTGCCCAAAACAACCCGTCCAATCTAACGGCCAAGATCTTGTCAAATTTTGAACTTTTAATGAAGAAAAATCGATGGCCTCTCGACCATAGTTTGGGTTTCCATTCTTGTCTGACCCAAACTTCCTTCGAGAGTCCGTCGCCTTAATCAAAAAGTACTGCCATGTAGGCATTTTGGAGAGCGACGGCCTTTGGACTTTGGCCTCTTGTGTGAAGGGTCGAGAGGCCGAATTCTTGGTTTATTGCAATATGATTGGTGGAAATTGACGGCCTCTCGAACTTCGGCCATAGTGTGAAGCGGCCCTTAACCCCTAAATCTATAAGCACCATTCTCCTCAAAATTGGCCTCAAGTCATTGTTTCTAAGAGAGATCATTTAGGACTCAATCTGTAGGTGTTTTTGAGCATCCAACCGTACAGATATGATATCGGCCTTTGTATGAGCTATCCTAAAACATATCAACCGTCTACGTGGCAATGTGAATGAGAAAATAATACACATGTGAAGGTATAATGGGCAGGTAGATGATTGAAAATAAACTTTAACCCTATTGACATCATCAAACGGATGACGGGATGAGATCCAATTGGGATGAAACTTTTTGCATAAGGTTTCCAACTAAATTTTGAACCTTTGAGGCTTGTAATTTTTTATGTTTGCACAAAATGTGATTTTTTGAAACCCCTTGCAATCTGTAGCACTCCGTTTTACATCCAATCTTACATAATTTTTTTTAACTAACCTCAAAAACTCTAATTACCAATCCCAACGGTAGATATGTAAAACATAAAATAAACTATATTCTTGAAAATTTTCATAGCTTTCCAACCACATATGAGTGTTGTTTTCCTATCTAGCACAATTCCTAGTGTATCATGAGGTTTTATTCCAAATCCAATGGAATTTGGGGTGTTGGATGACTTTGAAAATTTCCACAAGGTTGAGGTTTAGTCCAAATCCAATGAAATTTGGGGCGTTGTATGCAAAATGGAATTCATTAATTCGAAGAAAAAAAATTCACCCCCATCTAGAAAAGCCAATGCTCTCATTGGAAACAACAACTATAAAAAAAATGGTCATTTTGGGTCTCTCAGGGATTTAGGGGTTAATTGAACTCCCATATTTGAGTGTATATGCCAAGGCTTGTATTTTGGAATGGACAATATATAAATATGTGCCATAATGAGATCGGAAGGCATTGTGTTCAAATTATAGATATCATCATAAAGTCAACATTCAACACAATTGGGATGGCCTATGTGACCGTTCAATGAGAAAGAAAAATTTGACTTGGACTTCTTATAACCTTTGCATCTCAACCCCGAATTTGGAAACGTGAATTGAAGCTCGAACCGACAATCTTCTTCACAATTCACAATAATTTACTAATTAGAAGAGACGATTCCCGCTCCATTCCAACGGATAGAATTGTATATGGAGTTGGAAGTGTCCACAATAAAACCACATAATGGCTCACTTAGGCCACCGTGCCCACCGCACTACACACACCCCACAACATCACAAGATGGGGGAGTCCCACTAGCAACTTACGAGTACCGGGTCAAAATGATGTAACCAAGAAAACGGCCGGGTGGGGTGAGGTGCCGATTGGTGTAACCGTTCAAAGTAAGTTAGTGGAGTCGATTAACCCACACCAAAAGTTAGTGTACCCACGTACTTATTCTTGAACAACAAGGGAGAGAAATTATCGATGTGCTCATTAAAGCATTTCCCTCGAAGTACAGACACGCCCACCGCATTTACACACACAAAAAAATAAAAAAAATTGATGCATTATTTGACACACAAGTGTGCCGGACCGGCTATAAATCTATGGTGGTAGTTGGTGCACCAACGTAGTGGGGACGGGGGTGCATTGGAATCAAGCAACAAACTTGGTCCATGGAGGTGGATCACCAAGAAAGCAATCACCCAAGCTTCCGATTGGTGTAAGTTAACCTCTCAAATTTAGTGTCATGTACAATGGAAAATGGTCTTGGTACTTCTTTCTCAACTTGAAAGGAATCCAAATTACAGACCCCCGCCCCCCCCAAAAATTTAAAATAAAATATTGATAATTGGGGTATGGGTGAGGTGCACAAGAGTCAAGCAATTTCTTTGCAAAATTCGGTCCAATGACTTAACCCAAGCCTAGCGGCGACCGCATCTTCAAATTGGCCTAACTTGACATCGGAAACAACACCGCGATCTTGTGGACTTATCGTTGGTTTTTGCTCACTAGATGGTTACGAAATCTATGAATGTGGATTTAAAATCTACGACTTTTATAGATCACAAATTTCGAAGAGACGAGCTCAGACTTTGTGTTCAATGCATTTCTTCAAAATGCAGACACTTCATGAAGCATTATGGCATGGGGCACTAAGAAGCAACGTAAAGGTCAAAGGGTGCTTTCTTTGAAAATTGAGATGACTTAAGATGAAAGACTCTCAATGCCAAAATATTTCCTACACTAAAAGAAGACTTGTCACATAACGATTTAAGGATAATATCAACACTATTTAAATCTAAACTTAAGATCTTGATTTAGCATATGTCATATTGGCGGTTGAAATTGTTCAAAATTTATGCATAAATCCAAATATACTTAAATCCTAGTTATTGGCATGTATGAGATGTTGATTGCAAATATTCATAAACAATTCAAAGGAAGAAATTATTTGATTAGATTTCAAAGCTTAGAACTAAATTGCGTACAACATACTTTGAAATGTAGGAAAATATAATCATGTGTAAGAACACGGTGGCTATAAACACTAGATATTACATAGATGGTACATTGAATTCCTTCACATACTTGATCCTAGATGAATCTCTCTCTCTCTCATATGTTTCCCTCTAATAATGTTTGTTGTTTCTTTCCATATCATCCACCCCATGTTTGACATTGAGGTCCACCCCCTAGCTTAGGAGTAGATGAACTGTCTCCACCACATGGATTTGTCACACATGCAATAATAATCTTCTTCTTATTCAAGGGATGCTATACCTTCCCCAACAAGCTTTCTGGGAGAAGGGTCTCTAATAAGATAAGGGTTGGGGCCCATGACGTGCAACCTTCAGGCAACTTGAGATTTTTTTCTTCTTCTGAACCCAACTGAAAAATGTTGGCCGCCTTGCCTGATTTCTAAAAAAAGTTGCACTTGCATTCTTAAAGGCATCCTTATCCACAAAATCCATATTGAGTGCACCTCAACGTCAAGACTCAAAATCCAATATATATGGTCACTTCCACTTGGTAAATAAGCGATTGATTGAGAATTTCAAAGTGAAATTGTCAATAAAGCATGACATGATTGACCTGGAAGTTAAAAATGTGTAAAAATTCATTAGCAATGAGCTAATCATTTTTGTGACTTGCTAAATTGAAAGGGCCTTTGTAATTTTGAGATTCAACTAAAAATAAATTTCTATTGTTGTGTTTAAGTACTCAAATGTAGGTTACCAAGATGAGATCTTCAAAACTTATCATTAAAAGTAACGCTTAAAAGCAACTGCTTAGATCTTGTTTTGGATGTAAATTTCATGACCTTAACTATTTTGAACTTGAGTTTTTTTCATATCCCTTGAATTCATTATAAATTTGAGGTCATCATCTAATATATATAGATGTAGAAAATCATTAATTAATTTTATCATGTTTTAAACAAAATTTTGATAGTTACTTGTTCAATATCACCACTTGGACACCCACTTGCACCGTCTTCTAAAATATGTATATTTTTTTTAGAGATTGTTTTTGTCAACATAAATTTCTTTGCTTTGTAGATCAATATGTTTTTTACACATTTATGATTTTTCCCACAAAATTCAAAGTTAGTATATTGTTATGAATCACTTCCACTTAAACATGTGCAAGGATCAAGAGTTGTCCACTTTACCATGCTTGCACCCAATAATCTTTCTTAAATTGCCCAAGAGTTGCGGGTTGCAGGCCCCGACCCTTATCCCATTAGATACCCCTCCCCCAAAAAGCTCATTGGGGAAGGTCTAGTGTCCCCCTTCTTATTCTCTTCCCTTACTCTTTGTTGTCCGATTTTTTGGCTTCAAGACCTTAAAAACACTAAATTAGGGTTTTGTAGGGCCTAGCCTAGCTACGGCAATCAAATTAGTTAGTAAAGTAGTGACTTTAGTCACTAAAAAGCTAAAAGTAGCTAGCCTAGGTGAAAAAGACCAAAAGTTAGGTTAATTGGTAAATTAGTGATTAATTAGATTTTAGTAAATTGACAAAAGACCTTTGGAATTAGGTCCGGAGCAACCAAACCTATTGGGAAGAGGTTTGGAAGCTCCCGAACCTCCACAAAGGGTAAGAGGGAGGAAGACGAAGAAACCGGACCGCATTCTCGTTTTGTTTTAGAAAGTATTTTGAAGAAAAATTGATTTTTTTTCCTCGTGAAGAGAAGGATCGGGTGTGCAACCCTATATGTGTTTTGTGTGAATTGTAATTCTCCGTGAAGGAGACAATCATTGGACCGCATCCTAGTAATTTTTCAAAGAGAACTTTTAAGAAATTTGTGTGGAACTCTCGTGAGGAGAGTAATTTATTTGTACTCCATTTTAAAAGTGTTTTTGAGTGAAGAAGAAGTTGAACCCTCTCGAGAAGAGAGAGGTTGTGTCGTTGATCTTGAAACAAAATTAAAATAATATTATTGTTCTTATTAAGGAAGTGGGTGTGAAACCCTCGTGTATGTGTGAGTGAATCACCTTGCTTTAATTAAATTTGCTGTGACAGCAGTTTCTGTTTGTTGTGTATTCAATCCAAGGAATTTGTGTTCTAAGTGTTATTAACTGCAAGGATTTGGAGTTTCTCGAATTCCATTTTAAACTCCACAACCTGTAGCGACTCTACTTGTTAAAGCCAACATCGATTTATCATCACTCAATTGAGGAGTCAAATCTCACTCGTTGCTAGAATGTTTGAAGGAGATATGCCTGTCCGAATGTAACGCTCAAGGAGAGTCGAATACCTTTCTGTGAGAGGAGAGTAATTCTCCAACCAAGTTGGGATTGCACTACAGGATTATTGTCGATCATCTTTAAGCAGGTAAGCATACTGGGTGTGATTTGGGCAACACCGCATCTCCGGACAGAGACAGGTTCAATTATAGAGAAATTTGAAGCCTTGTGGTTGAGAATCACGGGTTCAAGCGCAACAGAGTCAGACATATGAATCAAATTGAATTGGAGGAATAACCAGTTGAAGTTCAAGCCTGTGCGAGAGTGCCGAGGTTCGGTGACTGAGGCGGCACCATTACCTGGTCTGCTGCCGAAGGTGGGAAGGCCGAAGGTGGGAAGGCCGAAGTAAGGTGGCCGAAATTGGAGTGCAGCGCCTGCTTCCGAGGCTTCGACATCGGAGCCCCAGACTCCGATTGAGAGCGCCGAGAACAGGAGAGTTTGACACCGAATACCACCTGTCCTCGAACCTCGAGACTTCGAGGTTGGATTTCGGTGTGAAGCTGGGTTCTGGAAGGCTATGCTCAAAATTCTCCCCGAACAAGGTTCCACATTCGACTCTTTCTTCTTCGAGATGGTCGATCCTGTGACTACCCGAATTCTCATCCCAACTTGCAGATCTGAGAGAGAGTGACGAGGACATGAAGTTGAAGAGGAACCTTTGAAGCCGAAGAGTTACCCCGTAACCCTTGGAATACCCAAACAATACATTGATAAAAACCTTTGACGTCCAAGTGTTTGACAAATAGACTTGTTCACACAGCCATCAGCCCCAGCTCATTACCTGGAACCGAGAGTGCAAATTCCGCAAAAAGCAACAGGTAAGACTCCCAATTTCTTTTGCATATCTAATTTAACAATAAATTTATTTGCATCATATTACAAAAGATTAAATGGGCATCTTGCATTACCTGATATACAAATAAATTAAATGCCACATATTAAAACACTATGATAGTGTTTATTTAGCATTTGCAAAGCCGCAAATAAGCATTCAGGTACGTTTTACCGCAAAAGAACTTCAAAACAATTTAACATAATTTGGAAGTGAATTCTAAATTAAAATGAATGAATTATTAAGGAATTAAGTGCAATATGTATTGATCAAATTCAACATTGGATTAAGGAAATATGAATGAATCCAATAAGATGAAATAAACGTACACAAAGTCATTAAATAATTGGCTCAGAAATTATTATTAAGGAACAATGGTAGTGGATCCACCACCTTAGTGTGGGGTGACAACCATTTATTACTACACTGCCTCATTAAAATTCATGATTAATTAAGGAATGGTCACAACTGTATTTCTTGATCCACTAAATTCCTGGATTAATTGAGGAGAGGCTATTGAAACAACCAGAGAGCCCTTGGCTCTGGTAAAGAGTGGTTACTGGTTACTTGAAAAAGACAATTGTTGAGCCGTGACTCCCTGCAAGAAACTTCGATAGTCAAAATTGGTCACTACAGGACTATTGTGTGAGGGAGTGACTGCATTTTGCATGTACTGAATTGAGGGACCCTAAAACCACAAAACCACGTATCCAATCCAGGGATGTGCAAATGGACGTGACACGGCCTTTTTGCGTCACGTCGGGGCGTGACGCGCACTGACGTGGTAAAAAAAATTTACTGTACCAATTTTTTGTAACTTTTTTTTTACTTTTTGGGACGACTGCTCTAGTCGACTGCTATGAGCAGTCGGCTTCAGAAAACAAAAATTTAATTTTTTTTAAAAATCTGAACCGTTAGATCTTCTTGGATTGAAGATCTAACGGTCCATGATTTTTTTTAGATTTTTTAGATTTTTTTTTTTTTGGTTTTCCTTGAAGTCGACTGCTTTTAGCAGTCGACTGGTCTTGGTCGACTGCAAAAGTAATTTTTTGCAGTCGACTGCTATTAGCAGTCGACTTAGCAAACGACTGCAAATAGCAGTCGACCTAGCAGTCGACTACAAAAACAAAAAAAAATTAAAAAATTCCAAAAAAATTCTGGACCGTCAGATCTTCTTGGCAAGAAGATCTGACCGTCCATAATTTTTTTAAATTTTTTTGCAGTCGACTGCAAATAGCAGTCGAATTAGCAATCGACTGCCAAAAAAAATTCCAAAAAAATTCTGTACCGTCAGATCTTCTTGGCAAGAAGATCTGACGGTCCATAATTTTTTTTGGAATTTTTTAATTTTTTTTGGCAGTCGACTGCTAGGTCGACTGCTATTTGCAGTCGACTTAGCAGTCGACCAGGGGGTTGACCGCGTCAGTTTACCCCTGGGGTAACTGCCGGATTTACCCCCCCGCGGACGTGACGTTTTCAGGTCTGCCGTCACGTCGCTGTCACAGGACGTGACGCGACGTGACGTGCAATCCCTGATCCAATCACTTTTTACCCGAATCCAACATCCTAAACAAGGTTTTTCCTGGTTTTTTTTGGTATCTTAAACTCACAAATAACTAAAAGGAACTATCAAGGAACTTAGGAGTGATATCTAGATTACACACCTGACACTCATTTAGTCTTCCCTGGGGTTTTGTTTAAGATTGAACCCAAGTAAAAAACCTATCTACACTCTTCCTACCCTATACTTACTTTTTAAGCTATTCTAGATGTATCCTCTTGATTGATCTAGAAGATTCTTGACCTCAACGTCCACCAAATAATCGATTCTCAATTCCAAGTTCAGTTTATGCTTGCAATTTTTGTGCATTCAAGCGACTTCGTGTGTCATGAGACCCGTATGTATTTATGGGTACATTGGGGGTCTATAGCATTGTTTTTCTTTCAACATGGATCATGTCATTAGGTATTTACGGGTCTCTCGAGCATGGACAAGTGAACAAGAAAAGTGTTAATTCCTTCAGCTTTGATAGATTTTTCATTAAAGTAAAGGAAGTAGGCTCAATTTTATATAAAATGTCATCCTGTGATCAGGAACCATCCAATGGGGTTGAACCAAACATAATACAAAATTTGTGCCTCATTAGTGTTATGTAGATACGTGCGAAGTAGATCCCGGTTCTTATACATCAACTGATGTTACTTGACTGACATGTTGCATGATAGCTAATGCATTTGTAACATTCATGAAGTGGTGATACGATGTGTTAGCTTTTGATGCTAATGGAAGGGGCTAAGAAGTTTCTTCACTAGATTGATGAGCTTTGTGGATTACAATTTTTTTTGAAGGAGTTTTTTTTTAAAAAATTATAAAAAAATTCTTAAATAAAAAATCCTTATCAATGACCTTCTACTTGAGTTTGTAGCCATGACCACTTGTAGATTGAAAGAAAATGTGATCACATGAAGTGTTTGCTTCATAACATTATTCAGCTGATGAGTTGTGTTCTCTTGAGAATAATGGGTTTGATTGAAGCCCGCCACCCATCCCGGTGGGTATGGCGGGTTTCCCAACAAGTCACCATTTTCTCTTGCCTGGTTTCCTACCTACCTACCTACCTAGCCGTGTCACTCATGTTTGCCACCAAGGCGGGGTGGGGCCGTTGGCCTCATGTTTTTTTTCAGGGAGGCCAGCTTTAGGGTATTGTCGGAGCTAGGTGGCTAAGCGGGCTCGGTGGCTAGGTGAGCCTAACTAACTAGTTATTTAATAAGTACTTAGAAAATAAGCCTACCTAGTTGCCTAGTCCGCCTAGCCACCGAGCCCGCTTAGCCACCTAGCCCCGACAAGACCCTAAAGCTGGCCTCCCTGAAAAAAGACATGAGGCCAACGGCCCCACCCCGCCTTGGTGGCAAACACCACCCCCGCCCCCACCCACCTTGGTGGCAAACACCGCCCCCCTCCACCTAGGACCACTAAGGCCCTTGGATGGGCTTGTGTGGATCAACGGTACAAATCCACCATTTCCGCGATAGGCTTGGCAAGTCAACTTCCCCCTGGCCTCAACTGACAAGGGTCTCACATTCAGTCTGAATGATGGGGGATATCCGGATCCTAGACAAGATACGGAAATACTACGTGGAATAATGTCGGTCCCACATAACAAGTGTGTGCAGCTGAATAATGTTATGTTGGAGAATTGTAGAGTAAGTACATAAAAAAACATGCACAGTATTGTGTTCTTTGCACGTTTGTCGCACACACATAGTGTACAAGGCTTGAGCCAATACCAATCCGTGTATTGTGTTGTTATTAAGAACTCTAGGTATTCTCACCTAAGGTAGATGGATCTTAAATGGTTACTTTTTCTTTCCAACTAGCCGCTTCTCCGAGAATATGAAACATGTGAACATACAAAAATGGTTAGCAAATCCAAATTGAGGCGGTAACCACTTTCCTCATAATTTTTGGAGCTCATATGAATGTTTTATTCATTATCAAAGTGAAGATTCTCATCCTTATTAAGTGGTCTTATAGGGATTGTTGAACCTAGAATGGTTATTATGTTAAATTGGGGCACGTAGTCCAATCTCTTTTAAAGACATGTCTTTTTGGTATCTAGTTTTGGTGTCACACCAAACAACATACCACTCAAACATAGGTGTCTGATTAAGATGAATAATTGAATTAGGCATTTCTACCTTAGAGTTCGTGGAAGGGATGACAACACTTCACGCAAATAGCTTTACCAAATAAAGATGGCACACAATTGACATGAGAGTACGCGATGGTTGTCATCCCTTCTTACAATTCTAAGTGCCCACAAACTTTTCCTTGACTCATGCTTTCAACACTCGAAAAGTGCACTCTTCATTATGATCACAAGCAACGTGCGTGCATCCCTTTTACATGAATTATAGCTTTATATGTAAAAGGTTGCAAGAAAATAAAGAATATACATACACATGTAGAGATTACACATAGCCTCAAGTATATGTATGAGTCCATCATACTCATGGCTAGAATCCTAGTTTTGCATATCCCACCTGGTTGGAGAGCTTATTGCATTTTTCCATGTTATTTAACATCACGTAATAACTCAAAATGTACAGACAAACCTTATCTTCAACAATATCCTTCTTATATGTACCATGTACGTGACATGTTCAATTAGTACTCCTTTTGTGCACCCATGTTGGTAGAAACTGCAATTTGGAATGCATCCCCTAGTTTTCAACACTTTGCCCTATGGTGCTTTGGGTCTTCATGATCATAATCATGATGCATGAGAATATTGTAGAGGCTAATTTTCAAGGATGGAGATGCACTTTGTGAAACTAAGTATGGATCATAATTGTTTGAATGATCTTTTTGCTCCACATCATCCATAGAGGTACATGGATTTTGCAGTAAATTTGTGTACCAAGCTCCTAAGGAATGACTTTCAAATTGTAAATAGTGATTGTTTTTGAATTTTTTTTAACTTCAATATAATATGATTTCATGTGGTTTTTTTTTTGACATGTGACATGATTTTTGACATGTGCCGGTGTCGGGACATGTGAAGCTCAATATACATGGAACTACAAATGAAGGACATAAATATAGTGGGTACATTATGGTAAGCAGGCACAAGCACTGTCAACTTGTGGATAGCTCCAGTACCCAAGATAGGTTTAAGTGAAAATGATTCAAAATTATATACTAACTTTGATTTTTGTGAAGGAAAAATCATAAATATTTTAAAAACACATTGATCTACAAAGCCAACCAATTTCATGTTGACCAATATTTTCTCAAGAAAAGTCGACATATTTTAAAAGATAGTGCAAGTGATGTGCAACTAGGTGATATTGAACAAATAATTGTCTAATTTATTATTATTAAAAATATGGTACAATTACATTGAATTGATTGTTTTCTACAAATTTTTGTAATGTTGCCCTCAAGTTTATAATGTATTCAAGGAACATGAAACTTCAAAGTATTTAAGGTCATGAAATCTACGTCCAAAACCAAATTTAGGCATTACCTTTTGAGCACCACCTTTAATGATTAGTTTTAAAGATCTCATCTTGATATTCTTATTGGAGTATCTAACACAACAATAGAGGTCACCATGAAAAAGAATCCAATTTAAACAACACTTTGCTACTACTTTTCGACGTTTGACCAATTTTTTTTTATTGTTTTTAGTATACCGGAGCACTTTTCTCATACAGTTGACTGTGTTGGCTGCCAAGCACATAGGATGATTGTATGAATTAAATAGACTTAGAATCTAATATTATGTGCTTGCTTTGTCACTTGAATGTTGATAAGATTCTTGGAAGGAATCTTTCTTAAAGGACTATGCTTTATATTTAGTTTTTGGATGAGTGCCACATAAATCTTGAACCTTGAAATTTTGTGGGTGATTCTCGATAATCTAATTTAATCCCTAGAGTTCAAGGTCATAAGATATGGGTATTATAATAGGCAATTACCCTATTCTCAAAGGCACATTAAATAACTATCCTCTTAGTGTGGGCCACATTAATTGTTTTTTTCTAGCAAATTGATGTGGGTGACTATTTTACTTTACACTACTTCTGCCCTTGTCATACTAACACTCAAGGCGTAACTGGACATAAGCTTCTATGTAGACTTAGAAGAAAACCTAGGGTCTTCAACCCACAATTAAATTTTCACCCAGAGTAGACAATTAGTGTGGCCCACTAAATCTATCATGCTCAAATGTTCTTATGAGGAATGATAAATAATGTTAGGTTTACATTTAGTGTTGGTGATACTACACATCATGTGGTTTATAATTGGTATTGAGCAATGTGACAAATAGAATTGGTGGCAGCAAATACAATATTTAGTGTGGTTACTAAGCAACACCACTACCAAAGTGGGATTCCCCCATGTTAGTTTTAGTTCAGGTAGCACACCATTTTTAGTGTGGATTAACCTTCTTCACACTACACTAAATAGTCATTTTTAGGTAGTGTGGGTGGAATAGGACCTGAGAATAGGGAAATACCCAATTATAGATATACAATGTTGCGATTACTATCATTTACTAAGTGATTTTTTTCATCCAAATTTCAGTCATCCATGACAATATTTCACTACAAGAAATATTAGGATGCAAAATAAATATACCGTACTTGTAACTTAAGTTGGGGATAAGAATACTTCCCTAAATGTCGTATTTAGTGTCATATGGTATTTTATGTCACTGAAGTAACTTTTCTAATGAAGCTTCGTATGAATAAGTTTGCAAATACTGTCACCCCACCTCACTTTCACTTCATCAACTTCTGGTATATATTCTGCATCCTAACATTTCCATAATGAAATATTGTTAGAAATGATTGAAATTTGGATGAAAAATCACTTAGTAAGTGACAATAATTACAACACTGGAAACCTATAATGCCCATTTCTTTTTACAAGGAATGACAAATAGTGTTAGGTTTAGGGCCACTTCACACTATGGCCGGAGGTCGAGAGGCCGTCGATTTCCACTAATCACATTGCAAGAAACCAAGAATTTGGCCTCTCGACCCTTCACACTAGAGGCCAAAGTCCAAAGGCCATTGCAATTTAAAAATGCCTACATGGCAGTACTTTTTGATCAAGGCGACAAACTCTTGAAGGAAGTTTGGGTTGGATAGGAATGGAAACCCAAACTATGGTCAAGAGGCCGTCGATTTTTTTTCATAAAAAAATAAAAACCGACAAGATCTTGGCTCTTACAATGCAGGGACTGTTTTGGGTAGGGAATAAAGTGGGATACTCCTTCCTTCTTTGGACTTTGGGCTTGGCCTTTGGAGGCTTCACACTATGGCCGTCCAAGTTGAGAAGCCGTGGGAGTTCATGGCCAAAGGTTTGGACTTTGGCCTTGGCCTTTGCAGGCTTCATATTATACCCGGCCGAAGGCTCCAATTCCTATATTTTATTGATTATTTTCAGCCCATTTCTTTGGACTCTCAACAAAGTTTGGCCATTCAATCCCATGGCCTCTCGACTTGGACGGCCATAGTGTGAAGCGGCCCTTACATTTGGTGTTGGTGACACTACATGGACGTTTGACAAAATTAGAATTGAGCAAGACAAATAGAATTGGTGACACTAAATACCATCTTTAGGATTGAAAAATTATTCCATAGAAACTCGACATTAGAAAAGTTAGCACAGTGACATATATAAAATACCCTAAAATGACACTACTAAATACAATATCTAGTGTGTAGTTTGGACTCTCTTGTTTGCCGAGCAACAATGATTGCAGCAACGTTTGTGGTGCATTGCACATGAGGTGAGTGCATTCGCCGAGGTCCATCGACGAATGAATCAACAAGGTTTTTGCTTAGATGCAGTGGCGCCATCTCCACTCCAACCGAAGCAGCTTGGTGGGTTGTTTGGCGCCTCTTCCTAAATATATACATTGGATAAGTGTGACAAGTGACATTTACTGAACCTGCAGCTGACAGTTTCTTCAAGCTTCTTGTCTGTGGAAGAAACTTTCAGCAGGTTGTTGTTTTCACCCTAATAAAATTAGCATCCCAAAAACCGTGGGCCCATCGTAATTCTTTTCACATGTTATGTAGCTCATTTGCATGAGTTTCCGAGGAAATGTTGTTTTTGATCGTTGTAAGAAACGTCTCAAGGTTTCACCTGGTTATTTTGTCCCTCACAGATTGGAATAAACCCTAGAATCTTCTTCCGGCCATCAGCAGTCACGCCATTTTCTTGAATTTCTTGAAGAGACTTTGTCAAGTCTTGTGTAAACCAAGCATTCTGTCGACTCGTTGCAATTAACCCTTCCCAGAGACGGCGTGTGTGTTTCTGTGTGACATAATAAAGAAACTTTGTCCTTCTCACCGACATAGTGATTTATCTTTACTAAAAAAGAAATACCAATTCCCACGTACTAAATGCATTTCCATCGTCGTTGTCACTTCCTATGACTTGCATGAAGAATTAGGGTATATGCTGTTCACGAACCCATGCATCCTGTTGATGATTCGTTTTGCAGACATCGATTCAGAGAGCGGAATCATATTGATGGAGAGAGATTAATATGGTTATTGAATATACTCTAATTGAGTCTTTGAGTGTTTCTTCTTTGGCTTCACCGACATGGTGAGAGAATCACAGGCTTCGAAGTTACTGAAAGTCCTCCTATCTTTGATATTCCAAACTTCTGCATGAAGAATGAAGTTATTATTCAGCTGACTCTGTCTTGGGGAATGTCCTCGGTCGCGGTCTTGTTGATGACTTGTTTGACGGTTTTCGTATAACTTGTTTGAGGGTTGTTTTTGTTTGGGGGATTGGTGCACCACCGTGCCAAGTGTCACAGCAGCTTTAGCTCTACGTCGACGCATCCATTCAAGTCCTCCTATCGAGTCGCACTAGATAACCCTGCAGTGTTAACTTATAAATCTTTCCCAGCTCACGCTACAGAAAGAGTCAAGCCATCGCATCAGAACATTCTCTCTCTCCGGGCGGGAAACCGGCAACCTTTCCACAAATTCCCAAGAACAACTTCAGTTTATACCGATCCTGTTCACCGAAAATTTATTTAAGGAAAGAGAATCGGGTCACCTGTTAGCCTGGAATGGTCAACAAATTTTGAACATAATCCAATCTCTTTTAAACACATGATTTCTTTTTGACGTTCACTCTTGGGTCCTTACCTAACCACACGCCACTCAAATGTAGGTGATACCAGTGTAAGATGAGTAGCCGCATGAGGTCTTCTTATCTTAGATTAGAAGATTTACTACAAGGACCACCAGTCGTTGCCACTGGTTATTTGTCACTACGAGGTAGATTCTAGGTATCCATACCTACTACACTAATAAATCGGAATACCTACAATCTACAACACATGATCCTTGTAGTGATTGAGTACCAGAGGTGAAGTTAGAGATGCGTCACAAATGATATTATAAATGAACAGCGGGTGTGAGACGTGCTGGAGAAGAAAGAAAGAATGAAAGAATGAAAGCAAGACGGACGGACGGAGGGACCGACCACCATAAAATTAGGCGGGCACGGTGCACGGTGGTACCAGTTACTCCAATTGCAGATTAAGTGTACAGGCGTGCCTCGGGATAGTGTGTTCGAAACTTGAACTTCCAAGTCGACTTGTTGCCGAGTCGGGATGTGGAGAGTGGATAAATAGGGATGTTTGAGAAGGCCTGATAGAGTAGTACAGCCAATTGAGTCTGGAGCAACTTCGGGACGGAGCATGTGATCGAGGGAGTGAAGAATTAATTGTTGTGGTTTCCCGAGGAAAAGACAGTCTCTGACTTCTCGCATGGTGAGCGACAGCCGTGGCCAGATATTGCGTGGCCGCTTAGCATGCGAGAATTCAGACACTGCTTTTTCCTTTGGTTCCAACTGGTGATGATGAACTCATGTGAGTGATGATGCATTGTGTGACATGATCGTGTATACAAGCGACGGGTTCATCAATTACGGTTTGAAGCTGTTACTATAATTTGAAGCGCCTCTCCTTGCAATCTAAGACATTGAACGTGTGGTTGATTTATAGTTATCTTGAGGTCTTACATGTAGTCCCTACATGAAGCTGAGTAATAGGTTGCATGTGGTACTCGTGAATTGGTGCAACAACTAACAGTGCTAGTTGCCATCACTTAGCCATCACTTAGCCATCACTTAGCCATCACTAGCTAGTTTCTTTCGGATATCAATTGCGATGTAGTAAAGTAATTCCTTATTCGATTTGTATCCTCATGTCCGGGCTGCAAAGTTGAGAGGATGTGATCTGAAAGTGTCACAGCTAGCTTCGTATAAGTTTAACCTTAATATTATGACAAATTTACGTGTCCAGATTTGTTTAACATTGAGGAAGTAGCAATCTATCAACAGTCGGAGAGGTCATTGAAACCGCGAGTTGTTTCTTGCAATCTAAGAGATTGAATCTGTGGCTGGTCTCAGCTACCTTGAGGTCTTACATGTAGTCCCATGAAGCTGAGTAATAAATTGCATATAGTACTCAATTCGTGCAACAACTAACGGTGCTATTTGCCATCACTTAGCCATCACTAGTAGTTTCTACCGATCATTGTGATGAAAAAAGTCGACATTCCTTATTGGATTTATATCCTCATGTCCGGGCTACAAAATTGAGAGGATGTGAATCTGAAATTGTCACAGCTAACTTCGTATAAGTTGGCCCTCAATATGAGAAACTCACGTATCTAGATTTGGTGAACATTGAGGAAAAAAGTAGCAATCTATCAACAGTTGGAGAGGTCATTGACACCGCGAGTTGTTTCTTGCAATCTAAGAGATTGAATCTGTGGCTAGTCGCAGCTACCTTGAGGTCTTACATGTAGATTTTATGTCGTACTCAATTGGTGCATGCAACAACTAACTGTGCTATTCGCCACCTCCGCATGCGTGGCAGCTTAACCATCACTAGTTTCTTTCGTGATTCTGATATTAGAGTCAACTCATTTCATTTTTCGATTTGTATCCTCATGTCCGGGCTGCAAAATGGATAGGATGTGAATCTCAAATTGTCGCAGGTAACTAACTTCGTATAGGTTTGTCCCCGATATGACAAACTTACGTGTCCAGATTGGATGAATATTGAGGTAGTAGGAATTTATGAACAGTTGGAGGTCATTGACACCGCGAGTTGTTTGTTCGCTTCCTGCATCAATAAGTTGAGGGCTCGGGAGCTGCACTTATACAGAGAGCTTGAATAGAAGTGCACATACATTGAAAAGAGGTTACCGTAAGCCTTGAAATTACTGGCATTGAAGGTGAGTCGATGAGAAATAGGTGCTGCGTATGTGTGATAAGTTTATCCTAATATCCTATGCATGAACAGTTTATCCTTTTAGAACGTTCCTTCGATGCTCTCCTACGAAACTCTTCGCTACTTTATCGACGTTGAAGAATGGATAAGAACATCCGCAGTGAAGTTTGGAGATGATCAGAATTTGTGTGGTTGTGTGAAGCCTCCGTCGCCCACCTTGGTAGTCTGCTGTCAAGTGTAACTTGACGAGGACGCTGGCTATGGACTTCGTCGTCTAACAAATTAGCCTCCACAAGCCACCCAATTTTAGAGGAGAATTGTTTAATACTAAAATCCCTGCGTTTCCGGCCATGCGCCACTGACACCCCGCAGGAATCCAGGGAGCTTTTGATGTTGTGTGCGAAATGGCAATTACCTTCGAAGACCAGTCGTTTCTGGAGCTGCATCTGCATCCAAGGAACGAAAAGTGGCCTTCGTCCAGGATGCAGATGCAGACCCTGGAAAAACTGCCACTCATTCCCCATTGCGGATAGAGAAACTTACCCAACCACTGCAACTGAGCCGGCAATCAGTTAAAATTCAATGTAATTGTCAACGCTCATAAATTTCCAGGGAAATGTAGATTCTCATTCTTTTTTCCAGTTTGAATTTTCAGAGGTGAAAGGACAACGAGTCCGTTGCCTTCAATACTACCTCTCGAATTTCTATCTGGAAATTTATATATGAGTAGACTCATTGAATCTGCCATATATGTGTAGACATGGGTCAGTGGCCGGGGAGATTAATGAGGCATTTATCAGTCAGATCCTAGGGGTTCCAAGTCCAACCGGTTACATGTTGACATCTCCCGGTTTTTCTTTATGAAATCTCAACCGGTTATTCTCAAACTCAACCGGTTCATCTGTAACTAAACTGTCGGTGCTCTCTCCTTTCATGCAGACATGGATCAAAGCTGTTGAGTTTGTGAAACAACCGGTTCAAATGCAAGACTTCAGGAAACTACCGACTAATTTAGAGGAATTTACAGAAGATTCCTCTATCTGATTTTAAAAAAAACTGAAAGATGTCAACATGTAACCGGTTGATATTGGAAACACTAGGATCTCGACTGTTAGTGCCCAAAACTCTCCCCGGACACTGATCCACGTGAAGTGAAGTTACTTGTAGATTAACCTTCATCCCAGGGCAAGGCTGGGGCGAAGAAAGTGAAAGTTGATGCGCTTTCACAGAGAAGTTGTTTGTCACATCTGTTATTTGCATCCCTGCATATTGAGCCCCAATGCAGGGTGGGGGGTAGCTTCTGCAAAAACTTTCATCCAAATACCTGGGATGCAGGCCTGACTAACTCATAGCATGCCCACACTTATGGTGTAGGCGACTAGCGAACGGCTGCCACTTTTAGCTCCAGTTTGGCCAGCGATAGCCACTGGTTGTAACCAGTGCTGGTAGGAACCGTTCAGTGGTGGGCTGCACCAGTAGTTGTGGGTGGGCTATCATTTTCTTGCACCCACAAATACATTTGGGGATGTACAAGGAAAATGCAGATGAAGGATGAGTGGACTTGCTCCAAGTGTTGTATAAATTAGGACCAATTCACACACGAGATTAAAGGCTCGTGACTATTGTATTCTAAGATCTGTCATTGCTCGAAAAGGCCGAGATCGTCCAAGTTCACTTCACACTAGGAGGTGAAGACCTAAGGCCCGAAGAAATTATCATGGATGAAAGTCTACATGGATTCCTACATGGCAGATTATTGATAATGTTTCAAGGTCTATCGGGATTTGCATCAGGTCTACCTCTCGGAAGTAGGTCTGACACAAATCTCGGAAGACTATATCACAATCAAGGACCTTAGATAGCTGATATCACCCGTGGATGAGAGTCAAGGACCCTCACAATTACAGGGTCACAGCCCTTGGCTTGTGTGTGAAGTGGCCCTTAGGGTCACCAATTCTATTTGTCTTGCTCAGTACTAATTGCAAACTGCCCTTGTAGTGTCACTAACACTAAATGTAAAGCTCACTTTATTTGTCGTTCATTGTAAATAAATCAGGCAAATTTATAGATTTACAATTTTGCAGTTACTGTCGCTTACTAAGTGGCTTTTCATCCAAATTTCAATCATCCATACCAATATTTCATTACAATAATGTTATGATGCAGAGTATACCAAGTTTTGTAAGTATTTCATTACAGAAATGTGATTTGGGATGACAATACTTGTAAACTTATTCATAAGAAGTGTCATTAGAAAATTTACCACTGTGATATAACTTACCACATGATACTAAATACAATATTTAGTGTAGCAACTGCAAATCGTGAAGATTGTCATTCAAATTTAGGAACCGAAGTTGAGATGCAGATGACATAAGGGTCAAAGTGAAGATATATATGTTTATATTTTTATTTTATTCTTATTTTCTCTTTAAATGATCACATGAGTCCTCCTAATTGTGATGATACTCACTGTTAAACCTAAAATGATGTCTATATTCTAATAACATATGAATAAGTTTACAAGTATTGTCATCATGACACATATATTATGATGAAAAATGGACTAATATGTTATTTGAATATAGGCATCCTCCCATCTCGCCTCCCATCCAAGAGCTTATGTCGCCTAGAGTTCTCTTGGGTGTGGTGATTGATGTCGCCACTTTCTCCTCCACTCCTTTGGTCACCACCATTTTGCTCTCTTTGCTTATACCTTGTTGACTCTTTTCTAATGTAGTGGTGATCAGAGGCTCCTCCTTAACGATGCGGTGGTGATTAGTAGCACATCTTTGTGATCTTAGTAGATTTTTAGTGTTTTGGGTACAATGTTTGAAGATTGGGAGTAGAGTAAAGTTGATGGAGTTTGAAGGAAGTTTGTGAAGAACAATGGAAGTTGAGGACTAAAATTGAGGACTAGCATTGGATTGGGACAAGTGTAAGCACCTTACCTTGGCCATATCCTCAAATTGCTTGCACAATCCAGCTAAAATTGATACTTGGGTGCAAGCACGGTAAAGTGGACGGCTCTTGATCCTTGCTCAGGTTTAAGTGAAAGTGATCCAAAACTATATACTAACTTTGAATTTTATGAAATAGAAATTCATAAACATTTAGAAAACATATGAATCTACAAAGCCAAGCCAAGCAATTTATGTTCACAAAAAAAAATTTCAAACAACGTATATGTATTTTAGAAGACGGTGCAAGTGGTGGTGCAAGTGGGTGTCATTGAAAAGATAATTGTCAAAAACGTGTTTAAAATACAATTACATTACATTAAATTGATTAATTTTTGAAAAAAAAATTACGATGACCTCAAGTTTATAATGAATTCAAGGAATGTGAAAGAAATTCCAAGTTCAAAATATTTAAGGTCATGAAAACGTTCAAAACTATATTTAGTCAGTTGCTTTTACACGTCACTTTTGATGATAGGTTTTGAAGATCTCATATTGATATTCTATATTTGAGTACCTAACTTAACAATAGAGGTCATCATGAAAAATAATCTATTTTAAACAACATTTTGCTACTACTTATAGGCGTTTGACCAAGAAAATCATGGCTTTCATATACCGGAGCACTTTTTTGGTCCACTTTACTATGCTTGCACCCACTTATAGTCAAATTTTAGCATGCAAATAAGGTAATTCAAGTTTAAGCATCAATTTGAGTTGGATTGTGCAAACAATTTAAGAGTATGGCCAAGGTAAAGTGCTCAAAGGTGAGTAAATTCAATGTTGGTCTTTCATTTTAGCATGCAAGTAGTTGGATTTTTTTGTGTGAGTTCACCATATTCTGCAAATCCTTTGACCTGTCTTTGGAAGGCAAATCACAAACAACCGACTCCTTTGTCATTGTTTCCCTGAATTTGTGAAGTTGGCCCCAAATTGCAATGGTGCATGTGGTGGGCAATGTGAAAGATAAGCGATGCTTCTTGTCTTTGAGCTTTTTTGAAGTTGAAATTAAGAAATGCGCTAGATCTTATTTGATGCTTGTAGTGGGTGTGGTTACCCAAAGGCAATTGAACCTTGTCGAATTCCCTTATGATGAGGTTTTGATTCATGGATGAGAGGAATGAAATCTCATGAGGGAGGTTCTTCGAATATTTTTAACCTATTATGTAGTTATTGTGTACGATGGTCCATCTTCATCACTGCTTCACATTGTCTTGGCAAGTATCAAATGAAGCCCTAAGTGTAGAATGTGTTCCTTGGCTTCGACCATCTTTAAACAAAACATAGGCTCTCCCAGTTAACAATTGAACCTTGAATAGTAAAAACATTACGATGAGCACATAGTCCAATCTCATTGCAACAAATGTATTTTCGCTGCCCATTCTTAACTTTTGCCACATACCACTCAAATATAGGTATTTAATTAAGAAGAGTGACCAAATAAGGCCCACATACCATATTGTTTTAAGATGCCATGATGAGCCCTTGTAATAAGTAGCATGAAGGGCAAAATGGGAAGACTTTAGAGTCTTTAGAAAGTATCTCATCAAGGCTATTAATTTCATAGAAATTTGGAAGATTGGAACCTAGAGACAGATTCTTGTGGTATATCTCTAGTGACCAGAGCATCCAAACATTCAAGAAAAAAAACCATAGTTACACTTTTTGCCTTTCGTAGTCACTCTATAGGACTTTTGTGCACCACGTGCGGCTAAGGGCTATTTACATGAGGACTATTTACCTCCACGGCATGATTTAAAAGTTTCCTATAATTACTTAATTCTCTAAAATGACTTATTTTATTCCACCCCATCATTACTTATATTACCAATGTTGTTGTATCTTTTTTATAGTCTATATTACACTACTATTACGCATCACATAAGTAGGCTTAAGGTGGAAACACAACACCCACTCCGCGGCAATCTAGCCCCAGGCCACAATGCATTGTCAACCTATATATTGCTCTTTGCTTCCCTTGTTTCATAAACCCTAAACAAAAAACCAAAAACAACAGTCTCAACAAAGTGGAATTGAAACCCTAGGTGTTGGCAAATGGGAGTGCAGGATGAGGAAGACGATCAATAATGAACGTTGGGAATTTCCATACCTTTTGGGCATATGATGTTGCAATTTTCATTCAAATATCGTGAAGCATGCATGCAAAACTAAGCCTACTTGACACAAATCTTGAGGTCCTTCTCTTGGACCCCTATATCATAAATAAAAAAACTGAATGGTCCACATTTAAAGTGTATCTACCTTACTTGCAATGGGATTATACACTTTTCATGGTCCCTAAATTATGTGGAAATATTTTATAAATTTTATGTTGAATGAATTTAATCCTCCCTATATTAGGCCACACGTCGTTTTTAAAATGCACCAAGTGACCTACCCAAGTCCAAACAATATCGTCTTTGGAAAGGTAGATAGAGAGGACCCATATTTACAAGTAGTGTCTTTACTGAGCTAATCCCCTCCCCCCCCCCCCCCCCCAATTCAAGAAGTGGAATGTCCACTTTGGGGGGTGTATATGATACTTGGGCTCCAGGAGGCTGGATTTGAACCAGTGTAGGCATTGCCAGCGATCTTCTAATCAAAAACTAGGCCAAAATTCAAAATGTCATCTGTAGTATTTCATCAACGTAGCTTACAAAGAACTATATACATGGCTATCTGCAGTGTGGATGTATGCATCTACTCACAACTTCAAGATGTAAGTCTTGAAATGAGCAGCTTGCAAGAAATATCATAACATGATTGCACATGGAATAGAAGAACTTGGTCACCATCAAAGAACTCACTTCTGAATGTCAAGACTGCCTTTAGGTGTGAGCATTGTTTCATGCGCATGTGTCCTCCAAACGCAGGTTTTCGATGGACTCTGGCAATCCCTGGGGGGGTGCACCTTTCATTAAAAACCAAGAACCACCTGCATTCGCCACATACTTTAGAAACCCCCTATATACAATTTTTTTGTTTGTTTGTAAAATCAAGCAATACACATACAATTTCAATGAAAAACTTACAAGTGACAATATATGTATACATAAAAAAGTTATATTTATATATAATCATTAACATAAGTATAAAAATATATTTTTGAATAATAATGAACCCCTGTGATATGTATAATGTAAAAGCCAACACAATGATAGATTCTACTAGTCAAACTCCTGACTATAGTTTACAATACATGTAATCAGCTACTGTACAAGAGAGAAATAAGTCAATCTCATTATATCCCCACAATAGAATAAATAATTTAACAGCAGGTCAGATTGCTATAAGAAACACAAGTGACTTGACACATACTGACCTGCATTTGTGTGATCACCACTCTCCTTCAGATGGTCCTGCAATTCCACCAAAGGCAAGTGTTACAACAAAGAACTGCGCCTGAAGAACTGGGTAGAATAAATACAAATCCATCATACGCAAACTGATTTTTTCGTAATCGATTAAAGAAACATTGCTGTTTCAGGACAATCAATGTACAAAGGACAGATCAATGCATCCGAATTCACATAACTGCATACATTGAACAGTATTTGGGTATACCTCATGGATTGGCATGATGGCACTTGGGTCCAGGATTGTGCTCTTGGTGAGAGATGGAATCGGTAAGTAGTCATCACTACCAGGCTTTGGCTCAATGCAGGGTACATCATCTTCAAATCCTGTTATATCCATCAATAGAGTTCCACAGGATCATGAGGACCACAAAATTGTTAAAATAAAGGACAACAAAACTAGGGATGCATAATCTACCAAGAATTAGCCATCCATGCTAACAGGGTGTGGCCAGAAAATGAGGTGTTATCACACTGCACCTGAGAGAGGATGATCAGTTGAGGGGCTAGTCTCCAGCTGTTCAGCTGTATATATACAAATGCTCTCCTGCAGTAAACACAATTAAGGGGAAATTAATTGCTAGGACGAATCCAATGCTCTCTTTGGTAAGGACAGAGAAGTATCTACAGAGAAGTATCTATTTCATAGCATAGCATCTGCATAGCATCTGCATAGCATCTGCATAGCAGATTGACCAATTATGAAGTGTACATGGTTAGCACCACATGGAACTCCCTCAAGACCACAATCATCCTCCTAGGTAAAGATTTAGCCTGCTGGACCACCTGGTTTTCCAATTTCCAACTTGAGCAAAAAAGGAACCGGTATGGATATTTATAAATATTTTCTGAATTTAAAGCGCGTCTCTCTTTCTACCGCAGAAGAAAAATTGTTTCCTGCTTGCAAAAGATCAATTTGAATCACTGCAATTACTTCTAAACAACTGAGACATCTTAAAATACTACTAAGCGCATCAATCTAATTTTAAAAATCTGGTGGACACTGCCCGTCTCATAATTGAACAAGGGAGACAGCGTCATCCTTCTGTCATCAGTTTTACTAAGTAAACATGCAAAACCAGCACACACGCACACACGCACACACACACACACACACACATCACAAAGGAGGAACCAATATAGAACATGCCTTCCTTCCAAAGCACATATTAACCACATTTGACATATAATTCTCCACAAATTGGTGGTAATTGTCACCATTTACCGTAGAAAGACGTATAGGCTCAGCACTGTGGGAGCCATCTTCCCGTAGGATCACATCTGTACACAACAGGAACAGAGCACGATGAGAAACCTGCGCTTTAAAGATGCCAGGCATGCCAACAACCCCTTAAACACATCTTTCCTGCTAATGCAGAGTGCATATGTAATTTGCAATTTACCTGGAGCAGTGATGTCAGTTATTGTGTGGATGTCCTCGATTATTTGGTTGGCATCTGCATCAGCAACCTCATATATACCCTGCAAGAAGAAGAATCAACCCCAGTTGTCAGCAAACTATCTATTGAATGCAATTGCACAGGTGTTCCACAGTCTGCCCTATTCAAGTTACAATGAAATTACTAAACACGCGGATGTGATACTCCATAGTTCCAAAACATCTAGCTCTGACCTTCAATGGCCATTGCGTTGGAGATGGATATTGAATCGATGGCATAAACTCAACGAGTCCATTAGTGAGCGCAATAGCCTCAATTCATCACACGTTTAAAAACATTGGATTGGCTCTCTCGGTCAGGTTTCTGCTACTACAAGAACTAGAGCAAAACTTGACAAAACTCACTAACCTTCAACTGCGGGTGGGGCAAACTACTGAACATACAGATATGATATACCACAGGCCGAACGCATCTAGTTCTGACCTTAATTTGCTAACTGCGTTGGAAATGGAGAACGAATAGATGAAAAGAGCGGTAAGAACCGAACGAGTGCAATAGTAAGTGTAATTAGCCTCACTTTATCACATGTGAAAAATATTGGACTGGCTCTCTTGGTAAGCTTTCTGTTACTACAAGAACTGGAGCAAAGTCTGATAAAATTCACTAACCTCCAACTGCAGGTGGGGCCTCTCAATTAACTTGGCACGGCCCCGGAAGTGCCCCCAAATGAGTTGAGGTAATGTAATAAGCACAAACTTGACTGCTCTGCACACAGCCTGCGCACTCTGCTCCATCACCTGCCTCTTCACCTGAGCAAACCAAGGCACTTGAAAATAAAATTGAAGAAAAACAACGTCGACGTGAATGATGGTTCGTTAGCCAACTCATATCATGTCCGTGACATAGGGTATGATTTATTGCCTAACTTTCGATAGATGAACCGAAAAACAAGGCACTTGAAAAGAAAAGAAAAGAAAACAATGTATGAATCGACGTGAATAATGGTCCGCTAGCCATCTCCATTTCATGTCCGTTAGGACACGATAACCGGGGATGGTTTGGTGCCTATCTTTCGATAGGTGGATCGAAATTCAGAGCAATTGATATCCATGTACACCCTTCCGAAATCTACATTGCGCGCAGCACACGCGACTTTTTTTTGTCAGAACAATCACCATACGGCAACGGCACTTCGAAAAACTCTCGGAGCTCACCGATCCATACTTATGCTTCATTCCTTGCCGATTCATTCCGAACTCCCCGCCTTCCCGCGGACAGTGCAGACAAAATGCAGACAAACGCAGACAAACGCCACACCACGCGGTTTGTGAGTGAAATTCGCTCCCGTGATCTTTTCCTCTTCGCCCTCTCCTCTTCTCCTTTGCGAACCTGCGCTGACAAAAATTCCACCACCTGAGACAGACAACCTTACTCACAGCTGAACTAAGTAAACCAATCAGTCAATCAGTCGAGGCAATTGGTTGGTGCAGAATGGGATATGAGAACCTAAGAACAGAGGAATCGTGTGCTGTGGTGATCAAATTCAGTCATCATTACCTTCTCGCGCCTCCCACGCTCTTGTGTGCGTCACAGAGTCGCAATTTCCACCGAAAAATGTCAGCACAAACAGAGGAAATGGACTCCAAGAAGCCAAAAGAGGGCACCCGATCTGTCACCAAGTGACGAGTGAAGAAGAGAGTGCACAGCGACGGGCACGAAATCTGACGAGGCTTTAATCGTGCCCGATATCAATCGACCTCCAATTTCAAATTTCAATCACAGAAGCGTTCCGGAGGGCGTGAACAATGCGGGGATCCCCAAGGGTCCAGGAGAAGGCGGGCCAGTGACGAAGGATTTCCGTTGCAGAGAGTTGCAAATCGCAGTGCGATTCCTCCACAATCCAAACTTCAATCACACTTGCCTGAATCCTTTCCTCGGAAGTGAGTGCACTTGAGCTCACCGCCCGAGAGCAACTCTTTGCGTGTGAGTATGTGCTGTCTGCGAGATGTCCCTCGGAAGGACGTCGGTGTCCCAACCCTCACATTATCTGGGCACCGAATCCAGATCCGCCTGTCACCCTGTCGCGCCCTGTCGCGGCTCCCGGCTGGAAGCGCGGGGCCTGCGTTTCTTTCCACTGCGAGAGGTGTCGCGTTTCTTTCCAGAGTTTTTTCCTGCGGCGCCCATTTTTTTCCGCCTTCAGGCCGTCGCGGGGCTGCCCGCCTGCTGCTCGCGTTTACGGTTACACGGTCGTGGTTTACGTCGTGGTTACAGCCGGAGGGGTTACATGGTTGTGGTTACAGGCTCGGGGTTTAAGGCTCGGGGTTACAGGCTCGGGGCTACAGGCTCGGGGATGCAGGCTCAGGGTTACAGGCTCAGGGTTACAGGCTCGGGGTTACAGGCTCAGGGTTAGAGGCTCGGGGCTACAGGCTCGGGGTTTCGGGCTCGGGCCTACATGCTCCGGGTTTCAGCTCAGCTCACACTATGTCGTTACACGGGCTGTTTACACCCCGTAGTTACATGCTGGTTTCACGTTTCCCTACTTCTCGTTACACAATCGTTGTTAGTTACCGTTCATGGTGGTTTCACACACATTGCTGGTTACCCTCATCCTCGTTGGTTGTCAATCCCTGCTGGTTACACACTCCTCGTTGGCTACTCTCCTCCTGGTTCCTTCGCTCTCATTGTTCGTTACCAACCACCTGGTTACTCACTCAATGTTCGTTACCAGCCTCCTGGTTACGCCTTCATTTTTAGTTACCAGCAACCTTGTTACACTCCTCCTGTTTGCAATGTCATTGTTGGTTTCCAACTTCCTGGTTTCAATATAATCATGTGCTTTGGGGGGAACGTCTCTGTCCTGGTTACCATTAAACGCGGGAAGTTTGAACAGCGAATTCTTGTTTAGGGTTTTCCGCACCTGTACGGATTGAAGCATTGCGTCCCTTCCATAGCGTCGCGTTTCGTCGTATCCAGGAACGGCGCATCCGTTTCATTCTCCAAGCTTCGACGCCCGCAAAATCTCTTCGCAACCTTCACGATCCTCTCCCCATCCCACCGGTTGCAATCCCCTCCCTCCTCTCACTATTTTCTCTTGCATCATTCTCCTCAGTCACTTCCATTCTTTTCTTTGCACAAATCGCCCTCCTCCGCAATCATTCCCAATCCATCATTTGCAATTTCATACACAATGATTTCTACTCGCATTTAGCCCCCCTGCCATCATTGTCAATCGCCCATCTCATCTGATTAGTGACGCCCGCCGCATAATTCCCATACTCAAGAAGCTGTCTGCGTCAGTGGATTCCTCTGCGCCCGCACGGTGGTCGTCTCGCGAGGAGCGCGGACTGTAGCTGCGCTTCACAACTTGCCGCATATATATATCTGTGGCTGCACTCCTCCATTACACAGGCGAGTATTTATTTTCTCTGTCTTTTCTGTGCCCGCCATTACTGTAATTCATTTCAAGAAATGCTTCCTCCATTAATTACTACGGCATTTCTCTTCCCCTCCCCGTCTTCGGCTTTCCATAATCGCAATTTTCATGGCATTTCCCGTATAGGCACGATTTTCCACCACGGCATTTCTCTTCCCCCCCTTCCCGTCTTCTTGTTCTCATAATCGCAAGTTTCATGCCGATTCCCCTGTCCGCATGTTGTACCACTACGCCATTTCTCCTTCCCCCCCCTTCCCGTCTTCCTGTTCTCATAATCGCAATTTTCATGCCGATTCCCGTGTACGCATGTTGTACCACTACGCCATTTCTCCTTCCCCCCCCCCTTCCCGTTTTGTTCTGTTCATAATCGCAATTTTCCTGGCGATTCACGTGTAGGCACGATGTGCCAGTCATCCGTTTTCTCTTCGCCGTTTTGGCATTTCCATTAGCCCTTCTTTGTCCGTTCAAATCCGTTTCCCTCTCACTTATTTTAGCCTCCGTTTTCCGGGCCATGAGGTCCCAATACTCTCATAGAAAACACCACCACACTCCTAATATCATGTTTGGCGGAGCAGGTGCCCGAAGGCGCAACTTTGCTGCAATTGCAGCACAGCATCAGCCGCATTCCTCCTCTGTAAACTACGCTAGGGTTGTCATTGGTTCGTTCGCTGAACCCGCCCCACTCGCCTCTCGTCCTCCGCCCCCTCTCCCTCAATACTTGCCGTCCACAATTCCAATGGCCATCCAGGGAACGGATGATGCTCGCGCGACCCCGGCCTCCCTCGCCGCTGATGGGCTTCTGAGATACTGTGTCAACATGGGCAACCAGAGGTGGGTTGAGTAGTGGGTAACGCCCCTCGTTTACACGCAGCTTCTCGAAGAGGCTGTCCACATACGCGTCCCTAGTGCCATAGACCCAACGAAGGAGCGACGGGATGCTATGTGCATCTACCGCGGGAAGGAGTGCCCGAGCAAACTCCGACTTGTTGAGCACCGCCTCAAGGGTTGTCCGGAAGGGCCCTTGATTCCTGGTTACAGCGTGAAGGGGCAGGGACTCCCCCTTTATCCAAACTTGAAAACCACCCACCTGTCTGTAACCATTGCGAAGCAGGTGGAGGAAGGCCATTCCCTGTCGTTGCGAGACCAGAAGGGCGTCGACGACGAACAGGACCTCTCGAAGTACCCTAAGCCCACTGACCATGTAACCACGCGAGTTTTCAGGCTGAATAGCCTGCACGAGTTGCCGCCAGGGACTTGGAACAAAGACCGTCGCCGGTCTCAAGACAAGAAGAAGAAGGTTGTTCCCCAGGGCGACGGTGGTCACATTGCCCGCGCACAGGAGGCCCAAGAAGAGGGCAGTTCGCAGGCCAAACCAAAGGGGAAACAGAAGAGGAAGGGCGCTGTGAAGCCCGCTACCCAGCCCGACAGAGTGCGCCCCGTGGAAGACGTGGCTATGCGCCCTGTGGAGGAGCTATCTTCCGACAGTGACATCAGCCTTCGGGCGTTGACCAAGAAACGGAGGACGTCCACAGCCACCGTAACCAGGCCATCCGATGTGCAGACGCCCAATGCTCCCCGTCAACCACATGCTGAAGTGGTTACAGACACTCCGTCTGGCAGTGCAATTGTCCCAGCTGGATCCGTAACCAGCACTCAACCCTTGCCGCCTCCATCGGAATCACAGGTGGCCCTTCTTCCACTGGTTACGATGGACATTGCCCCCCGCTCCACGGCAGCCGTCGACACGGACACGGGAGGATCCCATGTCACCACAACGGCTCTCGACTCCCTGGACGGCGCTCGTTTCACCACTGTCCCTCGCCACACTTCGCCGCCCCCCCCCCCACCTTTCACGGGTTTGACGGTTAGGATAAATCCACCCCAGTCTCCTACAGTCGAAGAAGCCCTTGCCGTTGTTGACATTGTCATCGAATCTCCGGAGGGTTCCGAGAGTCCTGCCTACAACCCTCCGGCAAAGGCAAAAACCATCGCATCCAGCAGTAACGCAGGAAAAAGGGGGGTTCCAAGCAAGGAGTTGCAGCTGAGGCAGATTGAAGAAGAGCGTCTAACAGCACGTTGCCGCTTCACTGCAGAGGCTGAATCGATGGTTACACAACAGTTTGCCATGCCAAGTTACCCTCCTCCCGTCCCCCAGCCCGGCCTTGTGCAGCTGTTGCGATTCATGTTTCCAGATTACGACTGGGAGTCCGACAGCCTTGCTGGTTTCAACAGACAACTGGCTGGTTTCAGAGACCTTCAACCCTACGATGGAAACTACGATGTTTGGTTCGACAGGAAATTCTGTCAAGCTTACGGGGCTTGGACTTTCTACGCCCAGGGGAAAGTCCACAACCATCTACCTATTTATGTGCACCTGTTTGTAATTATTGCAATAATGTATATCATATGGCATGAATGTAACCAGTGATGTATACCATATGTCATGAACTTCAATGTCTGTGTGATTGGTGAACACTCTTGTAACCAGCATATGTCCCTCCTGCAGATGCGAGCAGCCCAAGTTAGGTGCTTGACGCCACACCGTCTGCTAATACCAATGCCTCCGCTTCGTTTCCGTCTTATGCGTTTCCAGTAACCAGGTTTTCCCTACCGTGGGCGTTACATTTTCCGCCCCATTTCACCATTCTATATTTCTCATTCAATTGTTTATTGAATTCCAACTGTGCAGGCTGCAGCCGGCACTTCATACACGCGGGACCCCACCGCACACCAATCAGTTGTCCGGATGAGAAACCAGGTTACAGGAGACGAGGAATTCATGGACCTGGTTACGTATGTCGATTACCGCCAGAAGTGCAAGGCAGTGGACGTCATGAAGAAGTATATGGAGGACAAAAGGCAGCAGCAGATCGATGACCTCGTTACTGCCAAGCTCGACGCCTTTGAGGCATCCGTGCAACCGCGAGTGGAGGGTGTTACGTGGGGGTGGCATCCGCTGTTCCACATTTTCACCACATGCGGTGGTCTCCGAGCGTCTCTTCCGCCGTTCCCATGGAAACACACCCGTCACGAAGGCAACAGCGTTGTGACCGCTCTGCAGGGCATGGAGCCGTTTCCACGAATGTTCCCGGTTCCATGGGCGGCCCCCATTTTGAAGACATACATGCGCCTTCGTGGTCTCCGCAATCCTCTTCTCCATCCCATCGTCGGCGTTACACGGCGTATGGTGCTCGAGTGGACCTCAGTGGGTATGTCCTCCTCTCCATGGCAGGTTACAAAAGAAGTCATGGAGTCAGAGGGTTACATCATGTTCGCTGCTGCGCGGGAAGGCTTGTCGGCAGCCGAGTGGTCGGATGGGGTCCAAGAAGCGTTCCGGATGCTGCCGTCACCTACCGAGGAGTGGTGGGTGGAGTACCTATCCTGGATACAGAGGACACAGTGCAGGGCAATGCAGCGGTGGGTTACAACCGAACCGGATTCCTTTGTGCGGTCATGGTGTCAAAGGCTTGACGTCCCAGACTCCCACCCCACTCAATCTGCAATTCGATCGTGGTTGCAGTCCCAGGAGGATTTGGATATTGGATGGTTCATTCGTTCCATAGGTTCGCAACTTCTTAACACCGTTGCTGTTTAGCAATTTGTAACTTATTATGTGTTCGCGACGGAGTTGTAACCAGTGGAAAGTTAGTGTACCCACCTGAAGTGTTGTCAGTGGTTGTTGTTCGCAGGACTGTCCGACGCGGAGGACACTGAAGAACACAGGCGTCGTCGAGCGCTCCGTGACCACCTGCTGGAGCAACACACCCAACTATTGGCGGATGGAACTGCGGGTCCCTCGGATGTCCTTGTAACCTCGACTATGTCGCCGAAAATCCTGCCCGCCATCGGGAGCGATTGCAATCCTGCTGATGACAACGTGGTTACAGACCCCGCTATGCTCGAGGAGGCGACTCCACATCAGCCCGTGGTTACACCCCCTGCTCTCCCTACCTCATCCGTAACCACGTCTACCGCTGTCGCGGTCACCACAGGCACTAACACAGAGTCATCGCCTGTGTCACTGCAAGACCCACCCCCACCATCCATCACAGAGGTACGTCCCGTTCCCGGCCCCCCAATAGAGCAGGAAATGTTTGGTACCACCTCCAATCCCATAGCCGTTCCAACTATGGCCCGTTGGTTTTGGGATCCCCCCCAGGCTGAGAAGTCCTTCCAGGCTCGTAACCGGGTGGATGCCAAACAATTGGCACCCCTCCCAGAGGTCGTTGTTGCTCCCATATCCCCCCAGTCTTTACCGATTTCCTCTACTGCCATACAGACTCAGGATAAGTCGGTTGTTGCGTTACAGGTTACGCACCACAGAGAGTCACAGACCACAGGTTCCCTTACTCCGCATCCAGAGAGTGAAATAAAGGGGAAGACTGTAGTGCTGGAAGACACGCATGACGTGAGAGGAAAGGGCACAACGGTAGCCAAACCTGAGAAATCCCGAAAGCCTTTGTCGTCGGGTCAGGCTCGCCCGGTGCAGGCTGCACGTAACCCAGACGTGCAGAAGAATAAAATCGACAAGGCGCTACAGATGTTGTACAAGAGATTGCGGTACAACATCTTTCGAACTAAGCGCCTCCTTCTATGCATACGTCTAGTTCCACAACATTCATTGCAACTATATCTGTGAGTAGCTGCATATATTGTTTTACACATAATACGAAAAACATAACTTTAGTGGATGTGGTGGCTGACACGTTCGTGGTTTGCTGACTTGCAGGATTGAGGCGCTCTTCCAGAAACTCAGGTATATATTCTTAATCATGGGTCCCTCATGTTAATATCATTTGTAACCACATTTGCACTATTGTAACTAGCTATTTCCCAATTACCATCGTAACCATGAATCATGTGCACTAACACCACTCAACGTATGTTGCAGGACTGGGAGCGGACACTCCGAACTGTGCGACTGGATTGTATTCTTTAAGGGGTTGCCAAGAATGACAGTGGGCATACTCTTCACCGACATACCACCCATCATAGAAGTCAACAACGAGCTAACGGACAACTGGCTCGACTTCATGATTGTGAAGACCTGGCTGAAGCACGGAGACAACAGAGCTGGTTACGGGCTGGTTACAGCAAAGGTGTCGGGCGACTTAAACGCGTACATGGCTGGAGGGAAGGCGAGGAACGAGGCATTAGGCGATTTCTTGAAAGGTATTTTCAAGAACTTCCCAGCCGATTGCAAGGCTGTCATCGTTCCTTATTGGGATAGGGGGCACTGGTCACTATACATGTTCGAGGAAACATGCACAGTGCACTGCGATTCTGTGGAGGGGTACCACACGAAGGATGACAAAGAAGAGACATTCCGGCGTCTGATAAGGACGATGTGGGCAGAGCATCGGGAGATGTCGACGTCGGACTTCAACTACCATTCATTCGTGGGGGCGGCCGTGCATAGACCAAAGGTGAAACAGTCGTACGATGGGTGGGCCTGTGGTTACGATGTCATCGCCAACCTTGACAGTTACCTGAGTATGCGTGGGGTGGCCGCTACGCCAATTGACTACAACACGGTAAGCACTCCGAACTACATTTGTGGTCATAACTTGTAACCAAGCTAGTAACCATTATCGTTACAATGCTCTAATCAATCATCCTTACCATGCATGTAACCACGATCGTTACCGATGTTGTAACCATGATCATCAGCTGCACAGTTGACCCCCATTCTAACCTCACACGACATGTAATGCAGTTCAAGTGACCGACGTATTCGATTCCAGCCATGCAGAAGGCATTGATCACCGACTTTGCTGCGGAGCTGGCCGTGACAACAAGAGCTGCTGGTTACCACCCACCATTTATACCGCGAAAACAGGGATTGGAGGAGTCGATGGGCATGAAGGACGTGTCCGTGGAGGATGTCGACGCACAGAGGGCGATTATGCAACAAATTGAACAGGATCGCAAGAAGGCTATATCGTCGACTATCGCTCCAAATGTGGAGAACGTTCCAGCCCGCACCTCACGCACAGAGGCCATGGAAGCAGTGAGGTCCACCGGAGCCCCTATCGAAGGGGGGTCGTCCAGGAGGACAGCCGTTTCCGCAGGCACTTCACGAAGGGCGGGGCGTGATGAAACCGACCCGCGAAGACAATCTGTTCCCTCCGCCCCTTCAACACAGCCGCGTACGCGAAACCCAATTGACATCTATCTTGGACTGGACGGGAACGAGGATGATGAGGGAAGGAAACTACCGCCACAAAGACCAACAAAGGAGGCGGTCAGGCGCGGATCCACGCAGCAGCAGGGGCGACCTGCGCGTGGTCGTTGAAGACAAGAAGGCGTTGAGATGTTTGCTCCGACATGTACATTGTTGGTTACAGTAGGTGTAGGAACGATACAATTTTGTAAAGGTTACGTTGACAAACCCTTTTTGGGGATGTACACTCCCTTCAGGGAACCTCTTTACATGACAGGCACCACACTGGTTACGGGTTTTGTAACCATTTCCATAATTGTTGTGTTTTGGGTGTGCATTGTGAATGAAATGGGACAATGAGTGGCCGCACATATAAACTTTGTTCGAGAGGCTTGTCAAGTTCGTATGTTCACGTAGCCAGGTTACACGTCCTGTATTGCTAAGAGGACATCCGATCTCTGTGGTTACAATATACTGACTTTCCGCACATATAACCAGGATGGGTACAAAGTGAAGTACCTGCTCATCCACCCTCTTTAGAAGAGGTCCCCTCTGATTTGAAGAACCGCACTCAGGGACAATGTCTCCACAATAAAATGCAGTACACACGTGGTTACATAGTGTGGTTACAATGTGGTTGCACGGTGTGGTTACAGTGTGGTTGCATAGTAAGGTTTCCATTTGATAATATGAAGGTGGCTGTATACAGTGGTTACACGATGTGGTTAAGTCGGATGCCTTCAGTACGCTCCGTATGGGATTACTCACACATTGGGCATAAACATTTATATAGCATGTCGTGCCTACCCTGTGCAAACTATCGCCTATCTAGGAAATCTCTTCTGCGTTTGAGGCTCATGCCCATGTTGTCTTGAATCTCGAGGAAGTCCACAGTTTCTTGGCTTGGATGCAATAGACCAGCTTCCAAGTCACTCTTCAGATTCTTCATGGTGCCTTGCACAGACAGAAATGCGGCCAGCACATGGCGGAGGAGGACTTTGTTTCCACGGGAGTCGTCTAGGATGGAAAGAGAGAGACGGTGTATGTGGTCCTCAATCTCTGCGCTGCACGGAATGTGGGTATATTTTGCGGGTTGTGTTTGGCTGATGTGGACGGGGCTGGTTACGCCTTCACAGAGGTTGTAACCACCGTCCACCGCCTCCAACATGTTCCGGAGACCGCCACCACCCGTACCTTTCAGAGACCCACAATACCTTGTTATGGTTCCTTCTGCAATGTCGGGGTGCAATAATTTTAGCACTTTCACCTGGTGCTTGCAAATGTTACCTTTCATACCAAGTGGACAATCGCAAGAAGCCAACTCCTCGCCGGGATTGTACACCCAGTACCGTTTTTGGACCTTGGACTTGGACGTAACCACAGCAGGGCCCCCTGGACAGGAAGGCAACATGACACAGGAATCAGGAATGAGCCTAGCCTTCAGGAGGGCGCCAATGACAAATTGCTCCTCCTTTTTATTGGTTACAAAACCAAACCGTTTGCGCAATGACATGTACCAATAGTGATTAAGTACGTCCCCGACGAGTTGGTGGATGGTCCAGTCCACTCGCCGTCCATGATAACGCCCCTTCGATTGCTTCAACGTGGCTTTGAGGTTTCCATGGTAGCTTTCAATAGCGGCGTTGGTGTCTTGGCCCGCGTAACACAGATTCCGGTGGCCAACAACCCACGAACGCGTGTTACCGCCCCACTGCTTTTCGAAATACGACCAGAAATCAGAAGCCTCTGGGATTCTTTCGGCAAGCTCCCGGAGTCTACGCTGAGCCCAAGAATCCATATGAAGGTCATCAGGGCAGTCTCTGTCGTACATGATCTTCCCAAGCCCTTGCAGAACACATCCGCGGGTTACGGCATCTTTTATCTTTATGCAGGCCTGTTTCAACCAGGCTCTCCTGACATGCCACAAACACAAAAATATCTTCGTCTCGGGCCACACCGCACTGCAGGAGGAAACAAGTGTGGTCAGCCCGTTCATGTGTGCCATATGGAAACAAATCACTATTAAGCGTTGCGGAAACAGTCCTGGGTACTCAGAAACATCTATGTTTATGCAATAATTGTTACGTACCCGATACTGTTGATTTCCGCTTTAGCGTCATCAACAATGAAGGCATTGGGACGCCAGTCATGCTGGAATCCCCGGAGATGATCGTTTAGAGCACGCATCCACAGCTGAAGGTTGTCCTGTTTGCAGCTAGAGGTGATAATGTACGCAACAGGAATACCATTGTACCACTCGTCGAAGACCATGAGCATGTAAAGAGGGAACTGCAATGACAAATGAGGAACATGAAGACACACACATGACCAATCCATGTAACCAGTATTGTAACATGTTGTAGGGGGCTGTGGTTACAAGGTGTAGAAGACACGGACATGCTGAAACGGCATGCACCAGATGCGTACCATGTGGTTACAAGAATCGCACACCTAGTGTATCGTGGTTACGAATTAGGATGCAGTATACCTTTTTGGCGTTAGTCCCAAAAGTGGCGTCTATGGAAACAGCGCTTTCGTGACCATGTACCAGCATGGACTGGCGTTGCCACTCAGTTTGTATGCCAATGGTGAATGGGATGTTTGTTCCTCGCAACTCCTCCTGCACCAGCAAACCTCCATCCTGGTAGTAGAAGACGTCATGCATGTTTTCTTGAACCCACATTCTGACGCTGGTGGCGTCATTCGTATGCTTCATGTACGTTTCGCGGGCGTGGTTACGAGCGACATTGCGAATGTCTTGTTCGTTGAGGAACATGTCCCTGGTGATGCGGCCTCTCTTGCTCATAATACCGAGAACACGTTCCTTGTGTTTATTCATGACTTGCGTAACGGACAAGCCCTCACGAATGGTCTTCTCTATCCATTGGATTGTTTCCGAAGACAAATGGGCACCAACGGCGGTAGTGACACCTAACTGCCCGGCGCCATGGACAACAACACCATTCTTGTTCACATGGTGTTTCTGTGTGTATACTACCTGACAAATGTGGGGCAGTAACCACAGCCGCTTCAGCACGAAACTACATTGGCAGCCCTTCTTCTGGTTCAATCCCTTCATTTTCTTGGAGACCCTCGGCCCTTTGTGGCCCTTTCCATTGGGAATGCGCTTGCCCTTGTGGTCGAGTTTTTGTTTATGTGCAACCAGTCCATCATGGACGACAACGCAATTGTTGGCGTGGTTACCCGGTCCGTATTCACAATGATATCTGTACGTGGAGACCACACATGTGACACTGTGAAGGTCGACATTTTCACTCAGACGGTTACAGCGCTGGCATGGTTGGAACGGTACTCATGGTTATAAGGCACCAGTATAAGTTCACCAGATATCAGTGTTATGAGGTGTTATTGTAACCATCCTGGTTACAAGAACACGGACATGTTGCACTTGGAAAGGGTAAGAGAGGGAGTCGCCATGAATACCTGAACTTCTCGACGAATGAACACGCTTGCGGTCGCGTTAAGGATGTGTGCTTCAGGATACCTTTCCTCACAAAGCGGCACTCAACGTCCGGCCGACATTCCTCGCCCTTGCGGAAGTCATCAATGCGGTCCCATGGAATGAAAGCTATGTCGCCAGTGTCGTCGCCATCCGGGTCGCGACTCTGAAAGCGGTGGCTGCGGCTCCACTGGATGGATGTGTGGTCAAATGGGCCTGGGGGCGGAATCTGCAGGGCATTCTGGATATCGGCAAGACTTGCCGCCAATGTCAACCTGTAGTCGTGGACATGTGGGAGCATATTCAATCGTTCCGGGGTGGTCATGTCCACCACGGAGTCCATGAACGGAGAGGGAAATGTGGAAGATCATAAAATGTGAAATGACAAATAAAAACTTGCGTCGTGGACAACAGAGGGGTAGACAGAATTGAGGTGAGAGATTGTGAGCCCCAAACGTGCACTGGTTCAGCAGAGGACAACCAAAGTTGAGATCTATGCAAAGGCACGCTGTCCCGACAGTATGCAGGTTTGCGGCGATGGCTCCGATTCAATGGTTACCTTCGCAAATCGAAGAGAGCGGCAGACATGGAGGATGTGAAAGATATGTAACCCTAAACAGGACACGAGCTTCAGGAATACACAGACCTACTGGGGGTGGAGGGACCTCATGTGAAGCAGTGCATTGACAATTCGGACGGACACCGTAGTGCTTGCAGGTTACAGCCCCAACAATGCAAGTTTTTCTGAAGGAACGCAGGGGATTCACGATGCGGGAGGTGTAGGTTACAGATGCAATAAGCAAGGGAACCATAAGGGAGGCAGGGGAAATCGGACTCGGGGATGCGGCAATTCCCGTCTAAACTTGCGAATTTCAATTATCATGGATTAAGTTTTACGAACAGTGGACCACATGGCGGGATCACCGGCTAAACCCTAAGCCAGGAATGGAATTTAGGGTTGTGTTACCAAGTTTAGACGCTGGCTTGGCGCTGCTGCATTCATGGGTAATGTTCGAAAATGGTTAACCCCACCTTTTGCATGCAGACGCCCATCTCGAATTGAGGGATTCGTCTTTGTTGCGCGACAGATGCTTCGGTTACGTCGTAACCATCATAGCTTGAAGAGTATAGGGGTAGGCCCTAAACGAAGTGTAACCACGGAGTGTAACCATAAGGGTGTAACAAGGAGGCTGGTAACGAACAATGAGGGAGTAACCAGGTGGTTGGAAACCAGCAATGAGAGCTTTGGAACCAGGAGGAGAGTAACGCAGGAGGAGTGTGTAACCAGCAGGGAATGAAAACCAACGAGGATGAGTGTAACCAGCAATGTGTGGGAAAGCACCCTGAACGGTAACTAAGAGTGAGCCTGTAACCAGGAGGACACCCTACCCTTAAAACCAGCATGGAACTACGGGGTGTAAGCAGCCCGTGTAACGACATACTGTGGGGGGAGCTGAAACCCGGAGCCTGTAACCAGAAGGACACCCTAAACTTAAAACCAGCATGTAACTACGGGGTGTAAGCAGCCCGTGTAACGATATAGTGTGAGCTGGCCTGTAGCCCCGAGCCTGTAGCCCCGAGCCTGTAACCCCGAGCCTTAAACCCCGAGCCTGTAACCACAACCATGTAACCCCTCCGGCTGTAACCACGACGTAAACCACGACCGTGTAACCGTAAACGCGAGCAGCAGGCGGGCAGCCCCGCGACGGCCTGAAGGCGGAAAAAAATGGGCGCCGCAGGAAAAAACTCTGGAAAGAAACGCGACACCTCTCGCAGTGGAAAGAAACGCAGGCCCCGCGCTTCCAGCCGGGAGCCGCGACAGGGCGCGACAGGGCGCGACAGGGTGACAGGCGGATCTGGATTCGGTGCCCAGATAATGTGAGGGGTGTCCCAACTGCCTGTCGTGCCACAAGGACAGGGCATTAAGGTGAGTCTTCACCCTGCTTCAATATCTACCAATTTTACAAGGGGTGCCATCTACCTCCCTTAAGTATTTGGCAAGGGTACTTAACCCTTAACTTCCCAAGCCTATGAAAGGGTTGTTTTGAGTGCATTTCACTCAATGTCGGTTGTGGAATTTTCATGGATGGGTTTTGAGGTTAAAATGGGATTTATCTGTAAGATCTCGAAACATGGGAGATGAGCTATAATGAGGAGAAAAGTGAGCATGAATAATCCTTTGGGTTTTTCAATCATAGCAATTGAAGGCAATGATGCACATGAAATTGTCTTGTTTTAACCCCAAAAAAATTCATCTGGAAAACAAGCGGAACGTTTGTGTGTGATCCCCTAGATGGGAACAACTCAATAGGAGAGCACCTCCACCAATTCCCAAGCCAAAATGTGCAAATCACAATAGGTTGGCCACCTTGCATTTGGGGTATGTACATTGTCCCATATTTTTAACCACATACATGCAAGAATTACTTTAAAATCATAGAGTGTCCAAATGTTAAAACCGAACGATCGATGTGAACACAAACGCCAATTTTACATGAACATCAAAAAACACTTTGCTTTTACCAAAACAAACATCTGTGATGTTCACGCAAAGTTGCCATTGAAGTGGCAAACATTGATTGGAGTCAACACCCTCACATGAGCTCCTAACACAACAAAAACATGACCACTTCCCACTTTGACATCTTTTTCACACATTTTCATTATCTCCAAATTGCACAAGTCATGAGTTTATGTGTTGATGTCCATCTTGGCTTGATTGTTTATAGTTATTGATTGTGGATGAATGAGTTAGGTGGAGTTAAGGTAGGGAAGAAATCATTCATCAACCAGGAATGAGTTGCTTGGGAAGTTAGGGGTAAGGTAGCAAAAACTTAAACCAAGAAGTTGAGGTATTTGGCATACATGTGGTAATTGTATAAACCAAAAAAAATATTCCAAGGTAGAAAAAAAGGACCAAATATATTGCAAGTCCCCCCCCCCCAAAAAAAATATTGAAATAAATACAAATTTTTGAAGTGAAAACTTGTGTTGTCACCCCTAGTTGTGATATAGATGACAGTATGCCCTATTGTCGGTAACTAGAGCACTACATACTTATGTATCCAATTAGAAGTTTCTTACCAATTGCAAGTTTTTGGCAAAAGAAATCATGGCCATGGGTACAACCCACTTTGGTTGCTTGGGTAGTCTAGATCTCATGGTTTTGACGGTTGTCTTGGTTTAGGTGCTCCTACTTTAGCGCTAGTTCACATGGGGCTCCATGTCCAAAGTCTCAAGTCCCATGAACATGGAGGCAAAGACCCAACTTTTGAGCCTCAAGAAACCATTAAAATATGGTTTACATCCATTAGAGCTATATCTTGATCAATTTATCCAAAACATTATTGTGTTAAGAGTTTCGTGAGTCTAACTTATCGCTCTACCTCAATACAAGTGCCGAGCCTAACCTCAAAACATGTTGCCATGTAGGAATCCATGTCGTACTTGGAACTTGATGAGGCCTGTCTGAAGTGGTGAGTCCCAACTTCCACGCTCCCAACCACTGGGATTATACAGATTGACCTCAAGTGAACTAAGACTTAGGACTTGGAACCCCGTGTGAACCGACCCCTACTATACTATCTACTATAGATATCGTGTATTGTTGATTACCGATGCCCAATTTTGGAATCGGAGTCCAATTGCAAAAGTTAAACTTGTCAAAGGTCAAAGTCAACGCTAATTTTTCTTCTCGTTGAATGATCACGACTCACATTGGCCCAAGTCTCAATTGTGTCGGTTATTGAACATGGATCGGTAGACATATTGGAGCACATAGTCTAGGTAATCGTATTCGATACATGTTATTTTCATGTTCATCCTTAATTACGATCTTTGTTGTATACCTACTACTCAGATTTAGATCTTTGATTGAGAAGAATGACCACCCAAGGTCCACAAACCCTAGTTGTTTTTCTCATATACGTGTTTTAATCCGTTTAAAATGTCACATTTTTACGAGAGGCATAATATGCCGTCCATTAAGTTCTCATAGTATCACCCTACATCATGCTTCAAGTTGCGACATCATTGTTGATGGACCCATGGCCTTAACTAGGGATAAGGCCAAGCCATGTCCATTGCGAGACCTCTTTGATTGTTACGATAAACCCTTTGCACCCATCTATATACAACGGAAAACGTGGTAGTGGTGAGGCCTTCGCTCCATCGTTCCCCACTGTTTTTACCTAAAAAATATTAAAGTTTTTAAAGAAAAAGGGCCACATGCATCAAAAGAAAGTAAAAACCAATGTGGAAAGGTAGGGAACTACAAGTGCAAAAGGTCAGTATGGTGGGGAAACCTAGGGGAGGTTGCAGGCATGGAGCCAAGGTGGCGACATGGCATGGGCAATTGGACAAAGTAGGACAATTTGCTTGAAAGAAGATTTTTTATTTATATTATATATCTTATAATTTTTCCTTAAGCACTCCATGGGGGCATGCTAGCGAATCATGGGGGCTTTGAGCATGGGCATGGGCATACATGCATATGGCATGCACGCACGGGCATGGGATGCATACAAGCATGGCATGTGGTTGCATGGGTGTATGGGGTTGAGCTAATCTAGGATATTTATTTATATGCATAGGTGCAATGAGCCAAGATGGCACATGTCCAAGCTACACTAAATAGTCCTATTAGTGTGGGTGGAAAATTAGAGTGGAAATAATTAGTGTGGGCCACACTAATTTTCTGGTCAAGGTGAAATTAACGTGGGTCCAAGACCCTGGGTCTTCCCCCCCCCCCCCAGTCTTCACGAAGACTTCTTACCAACACATTGAATATTAGTTATAGGACAAAAGTAGCACAAAATAAAATAATCACCCACACTAACTTTTTAGAAAAACAATTCCTATGGCCCACATTAATTTTCTACTATAAATTTAGCATGGGTTGAATATGAATGTGGTGCACATTAATTATCATTATGAAATTAGTGTGGGCTCTAGAAAATTACTGTGGCCCACAATAATATGACTACTTAGTGTAGTTTACTTACATGTGAAAGGCCACTTGGGCCAATGCATTACCCTACATGACATACATGTGCTCTTGTTGGTGTACAACTCTCAATCTTTTTGATGGGTGATTTTTTTTAAAAAAAATTTGCATGTAATTGTGCTTGTGAGACCATGAACACAAAAGTGTGAAGGCATACAATTTTGCATGTTTCATTGCATCGATTGTCAAATTATACACGTAGGCATGAAAAAAATCTCAATGGACTAGGTTAGGAGGGCCATGAATGCAAATATAGCAATCACAAGTACGCATATGATTAAGTCACTACAAGCATATATATGAGCTCAAGACAATTGACTTGCATCAGTGAGAAGTTGTCTTACGTCACTAGATTATCTACAAATCTATCACTTTGGTAGTTTTGCATAGGTATCCCATCAACACAGGACGATTGCTTAGGACTCACATATAGGTAGTGAGCTGGCATCAAAATTGATGTGCCATGTTAATTAGAGTGGTCTCCATGAATTGTCATGTAGCAGTCCACACCACTTTGTTTGGTTGCCACCCAATGATTACAAGATCATTTACGTGGGCCAATGATGGATTATGTGGGCCACACTAAATCATATGTATAGTGTTGCACTTTTGGGATCTATGAAACCTTGACAATGGTATTGTTAGAAGTCTTGAAGAGAAGTTGGTGTTAGGCATCCTTGTGTAAGGTAGTGGGTCTTCAGAGGTCTTAAATGGTTAACTTTTCCAATTAACCACTTCACCTAGTACGATAAGAAACATGCGACTAGTAGCAAGTCCAAATCGAGGTTGTAGCCACTTCCTCATAATTTTTGAAGCTCATATGAATATCTTATACAATATCAAAGTGAAAATTCTCACACTCTTAAAATAATCATATAGATCACCTCAAATATGTTAACTATCTAACCTAGAATGGTTACCATAGCTCTCTAGCAGCTTGTGCACCTTTCTGCCTAATAATTAATTAAAGTACGAAAGTAAGTTAGGCAATCCAAAAAATAATATTCTAAAATTGGAATTTAAAAAAAAGTTAGACAGTCATCCAAGTCATTTCTATAATTCATGGATGGTTTTCCTAATTTCATTTATGGTGGCTACGATTAACCTAAACACTTCCCTTAACCAACATTCCTTAAAGTTTGTCTTTTACCCTAAAGTTTGTCTTTTACTTGTATGTCTTAACCCTAAAGTTTGTTTTTTACTTGTATGTCAAGGTTTTGCTTTGTGTGAGAGTTGTACGGAGTGAGCACTATATTCATTAATTTGAGACTTTCTCTTCTCTCAAATTAATATATGGACCGCAACAACATGAAGTCGCCCAAAGCTATATTGTCAACAATCTCAAATATATTATCAGTCCTAGTATCCCAAAATCAATGGTTGGCCGACATAAGCACATTGGGTAGAGCACTTGACACCAACTTCACCAACAAAAACACATTGGGTAGAGCACTCGAAACCAACTTCACCAAAAAATCATATAGAATGATGGCTATTATTAGCATGGATAATAAAATATAGACACTACGACCTACAAAGCATCATGTAATAAATGCATATTTATTCAACCTTGCAATTTAATCCCAAACATATTAATAAAATAAAATTCATATTTGTTATGAAATATTCTATATGGATATTCATCCAACCCCAAACAATATAGCATTCCTAAGTTCAACCCAAACTCTACCCCAATTTTAAAGAGCACACATATGGCTAATATGTGTCTATTACAGTTACATATGAAACTATAATCATGATAACACAATTCTACCAACTTTTCATTCAATGTGGCTTGCTTCTTGTGCGATCCGAGCAAGGTTGTCTTTTTGCAAAAATTATGTACTTTTGAAATATGGACACTGATCCACTATGATTTTTCCGTGGTTTCCATGCTATGAATATGGAATCTACATCTATCCAACATGGACCATGCTCAGAATCCACCTTCCACCAAAAGTTATGGTTTGTATCCTAGCATGTGTAATGCCGAATTACATCTTCATTTCATGTTGTCGGTCGGTAGTACTCCACCTGAATCTGTCGAAAATGAGGGCTAGAAGTTGCAAATTTTGGTTTGGACAAAACTCTTGCCACCCACATTGGCTTTGCATATGTCTCATCTCTAGGACGCAAAATGAGCATATGACCTTCATGACAATTCACTACAATACGGAAAGGTGGTGGGGGATGGTTACTAGCAGGCCCGGCGTAATGGTCATCCACATCAAACTCCTCACGAACCTCTCCATTTCCCAAAAGGCTAGCCTCCGAAGCTTGTACATTGACACAAGTTTATGGCCAAAATTCATACCTCAAAGTAAGGGGGTTATCTTGGTGAAGGTTTGCCAAGGCAGCATGAACACGTGTCCAATACTATATCCAACTCCCGTAACAATGCCAACATGATCCACCAACATCTGCTTCCCTCAAACTCTCCCAATATTGTATAAAGCCTGATATGCCTTTTACAATTACCTCCAAATTCTTCATGGGTATTGGTTTGCAAGGCTTAGACTCCCTTTGGGTTCTTTCTGCAATTGAATTTTCAATTTGTGCCAAAAAAAAAACAAGGCTTAGGCTCCCGGTCCAGTAACATCGTCCTTCCATCCACATCAACGCGCCATACAAGGAGACCCTCGGCAGGCTCCAGTCTTGTGTCGTGCACAACAATTTGTATTGTATGGTAGGGACATTATCGTCACGCATGTAGAACTGGAATTGTTGTACCTTCGTATGTTCGATTAATCGGTGAGCTCCACTTCGAATATACGGTTCTATAAATGCATTGAAGTTGGTACTTCCTCGATCATATGGGGGATGACGGGAACGTTCTCCAAATCCATGTGCGACTTCATCAATAGTGGATTGTTGGAAAATCCTCCTCTCGCAATTTCATGCTCCACCACCCAAAAGATGCATCAATATCATCGTGTGTGTAGCCTACCAAAAGAAAGGACACAAACACCTTCTTGAAAATTCCTTTCGCAACCAACAATGACCAATATGCAAAAACATATCTACTTTTATTTGTCCTTGGCACAATTGTCCAATTGGACACGCATAGTTGGGGGCAATTCATGGCAATCACATGTTCACTAGGTGGCTCCAGGAACGAATGCAGGCATACATCTTTTTCAACCAACATCGCTTCATATAGAGATGTTGACCCCGTGTTTTCAAATAACAATCTTGAAGAATAGGACAACGGTTTTTTCAAATGACCCTATCGTGTGGTTTGAATCCGCTGGATACAAATCAAGAGCATAATGAGCAAATTTGACATCACCGTGTGTATGTGCAATCATTCTTGCAATGCCAACCCAAGGGATTAATATTCATCTATAAACAATCCATATTATGTACATCTATGTTTCTAAGTACAACCCTACAAACACAAAGTTGTATTCAAATAATGCGATGAAATTTTTTCCAAATTCATTTGTAACCAATATAGGTAGCTTAAAAAATCCATCCGTGGGTTTGATTCGATTTGCAAAACATGGTGAGGTTGTTTTGGCATGGGCCATTTTGTCATGGATGACCATAAGGACCTTCAAGGGCCTGGAGATGGACAAAGCTCTATTTGTGTAGTAATCATTACGGTGCGCCTCTTGCATAGTTACATGCTTGAAATAATTCAATTGATGTGTTGCATATGACTTGGCCCTCATCGTGTGTGCATCCCGAAGGTGCTTCAACTTCTCGCATTTGGAACACCTGGCAAATTTGTTGCCTCGTTTTTTTGTGATGTATTCGCTAAAGTTTGTTTTCTTGATTGCAGCCAATTTTGACAACGAAATTGGCTCCAAACCGGACTTCTCGCCAACTGTATTTACATCCAACAATATGTCTTTCCATTTTGTGCCTATGGGAAGAATCTTCTCCACAACCTTTTCACCAATTGTGAGTGTGTGTGTTTTGTGCGGCATTGCATCGGCAAGGAGGACAATGATGGTCGCCATAATGATAGTTGCTTATTTTGTTGTTTCCCTAGGTTTCTTTAAATCCACGTTCCCATGGTGATGGAACCGGCGGCCTTCCTTGGCATAAGCGGCTTGTCTATAAAATTTCGTTTTCAACACACTGTGAATGTTATACCATGCCATACAACACACGTCTATGCTTCAAGGGTGATGACCTTGCAATCCGCCCCGTTCACATGTATTGCCCTATGGACATCAAGTTTTTTGGTGGATTTTAGATGGAAATTTCCAAGCCACATTTCTTCATGGATGGCCTTCATTTTATCCCGGGAAAGAATTGGCACAACGATGCACACAACAATCCTTTGTGGCAACTTCTCTAATGGATTCTTCACTGCGCAGCCTTTGACGTTTACACTCATTTGAAGACGGAATGGCACGTGCCAATGTCTCGTACTTACGTAGACCTTTGCGTGGTCGGATGTTTGTTTAGAGGTCCTTTTGGATTTGCATGTGTTGTCGCTCATGTTCACGCAAGCTAACTCCCTCAATCGTGACATTCCTCAATGGCCACCTACAGAAGGAGAACCTATGAGTGGGATTCACCTCGGAATGAATGAATGACTCTAGATGGCAAGGTTGTCAGGAAGCCCAACAACCCTGCCGTAATCAATACCTTAAGGTCTTGAAGCCAATTATTTGGGACCGGTGCCCCTCTATGGTCGGCTGTCCTTACGACGTCCGCCCTACCCATGAAAATACACTGATGGTGGACGACAATGCTTCCAAAACAGTTTGAACCCGACATCCAACTTCATAGTTTGCCCTACATGGACGGTCGGGAAGGTCCAAGACCGTTTTTTTGTTAGACCTCCTTAAATACCTTCAAATGCTCGTGGGGAGCGGACTCACCGTGCCCCAGTTCCTAGGTTGTAATCCAATAGGCGAGAGATACATGGATCCAAAGGACTATTTGTACAGAGAGTTGTACGCTCACGTAAAATATAATAAGCTCATTTGAGACACATGGTGTGTCTTTTGTGTAAGTATGCTTCAATGTATATCGATTTTCACATGCTCCCTCTCCCTTCCCTTGGTTTTTGTTTGTTTTTATTCTGGCATCAGCATTTGGAGCCCTCGCTTGAGGTCATCAGTGAATCAAACTTGGAAAGCTTCTTCTATAAGACCGTTTACGATGTCGCGTCCACCATTGACTACTCCAAGGAGCCTTTTGATGCCAGCGTCGTCGATAGCCCCCCCCCACCCAATCAAAGATGCCGACAATCTCCGTCTCCGTCACCATTCAAGGGCATAAAGCGCAACTGCGTCCTGACGCCCCCCTCTCGGCCTGGTGATAATATTACACCTCAACGGCGTTTGCGGATGGATGCTCGACTTGCAAAGAGTGGACCCCTCCCTATTCCTTTGCAGGACACTTTGCTCCTCCATGCCAACTCGGTCGCAAGCGTCCCTCATGCCAAGGTGACCCCCCACAAACCAACCCCCCTGCCCATGGCTAAACCATACATTATAATCCTTCTATCCTAAAAGGAGCGTGTAACATGTTTGGGTCTTTCTCCTCAAACTAACACATGTTTGTTGGTATGATGAGTTGCAGGTTGCATCTAGCCCTAAACCTCCGTTGTCCAATGCATCCATCGAGTTGGAGCGTTTCTACGCCATGCCCAGAAATGCAAGATAGTCCACTTCATCGTATTCAAATTCTTCGTCCTATAATTTGGGTGCTCAACGGACTCCAAAATATGTTATGGTGGGCCCATGTCCTGACCTTGGCTATAGTCATGGGGCAAAGATTTTCAGGAATGTTGAAGCGATGCGAGCAAAGGAATTTGCGGCAAAAGACAAAAATATGGTCTCCAAAGCTAGATAGGCAATCATAGGCGTATACATTGCAAATAGGCTGGATGATTTTAGGTCACACTATCCAATGGATGTGTGGCGTTAGTATGCTATTTAATTTACATGCCATACGTTGTATATTCTATTTGCAATAATATGAGTGTTATATGATTTCCCCTTCAATATGGTCTAATGTTTGGATTGTCCTACCTAAACCATCTTGATATGAGTTCTTAATTGGGTTCTTGATATGAACACCCGCTTCAAAGTATTTGCATCTTACAACATTCTCCAATATTTGTGTGATTTTATCCATGTTCTTGTGTTTGTAAATGTCTCAAAATGCCGAAAAAGTCCCAAATTAATGAATATAATGTTAGTGGTCTTTGTGAGAGACTATGTCACTTGCATTATTATGATTTTAGGCACTCTTTGAATGTTATTTATTTATTTTTAGACACTCAACAAAATTAAATTTCCATAATTTTAGGCACCTTTAAAACTAATTATTTTCTACCCAAGTTGCTAGTGAGCTATCGTATAATATTTAACATATAAAAAATAAATCACTAATTTTAGTTCCATTTTAAAATGACAAAGACCCTTTCAATGGTAGGTCACAAAAATTATAACCTCAGTGCTAATGAGGGTTTTGTAATATTTTTGACTTCCAAGTTAATTACATGCTTTATTGGCGGGTTCACTTTGAAAATGAAATCCCAATCAATTGCTTATTTACTCGATGGAAGTGAACATATATATTGGATTTTGGACCTTGAATGTGAAGTGCACTCAATATGGGATTTGTGGGTAAGTGGCCTTCAAGAATGCAAGGGCAATGATTTTTTCGAAGTCGGGCAGGCGGGCAGCAGTTTTCGGTCGGGTCCAAAAAATCTAGATTTTCTGGACGGACGGCTGCCCCTGCCTAGATCTGACACCCCGAAAAGTTCGTGGAGGGAACTTAATGTCCTCCAACTTGGAGTGCAACAACACGTGAGTCTCTCAGAAATTTCAGTAGTTGAAATGTTGAAGTGTGTGAAGGCTCAATGGATTTCGTTTATTTACGCATACAAATCAAAATATAAATAATCATGTACTAAATGAATAGGGTTGGTTCAAAAGTTCGTTTGTGTGTGTGACACCGACCAAAAGTATAGTTTGCTTGACATACAATGCAATAACTTATGCGCGACTTCAAAACGCGAGCTTCCTTCAATTCATCCAATTGACCCAGTGCCTTATATCTTAGGGTCTCCATTGCTTAACCCCTAAATCCTTGAGAGTTCCAAAATGACCAATTTTTTATGGTTTTTGTTTTGAATGAGATCTTTCATGTTTTTAGATGGAGGTGAAGTTTTTGTCAGAATAAATGAATTTCATTTTGCATCCAACGCCCCAAATCTCATTGGATTTGGACTAAACCTCAGCCTTGCGGAATTTTTCAAAGTCATCCAATGCCCCAAATTTCATTGGATTTGGACTGAACCTCATGATACACTAGGAAATGTGTCAGATAGGAAAACAACACTCATTTGTAGTTGGAAAGCTATAAAAAATTGCGAGAATATATTTTATTTTATGTTTTATTTATCTACTGTTGGGATTGGTAACTGGAGTTTTTGAAGTTAGTTAAAAAATATTATGTAAGATTGGATGTAAAACCAGAGTGCTACACATTGCAAGGGCTCTCAAAAAACCACATTTGGTGCAAACATAAAAATTCCAAGCCTCAAAGGTTCAAAATTTAGTTGGAAATCTTATGCAAAAAGTTTCACCCCAATTGGGTCTCATCCCATCATCCATTTGATGATGTCAGTAGGCTTAAAGTTTGTTCTCAATCATCTATCCCACCCATTATATCTTCACATACATACTAGTTTCTCATTCACATTGCCACGCGGACAATTGATGTTTTTTTGGATAGCTCATACAAAGGCTGATATTATATCCGCATGGTTGGATGCCCAAAAACACCTACAGATTGAGTCCTAAATTATCTCTCTTAGAAACGATGATTTGAGGCCAAATTTGAGGAGTATGGTGCTTAGGGATTTAGGGGTTAAGTAGCCAAGGTTATCGGAGAAAGGGAATTATTATATATGAGGGTACCTCTCATTCAACCAACATTAAAGCCTTGAAATAGTATGCAATTTGGAGGTTTTTATTTAAAGTTGATTGACATTGAATTAGCCTTGTAGGTCTTGAATTAGTCTACTTGAGGTCATTTGAGATGAAATGGCAACAAACCTATAGAGGTCAAGTTTTTATGTTGGATGGATGAGAGGTACGCTCATGTACGATAATTCTCTCTCTCCATGGTTAGGTAGATATGTTGTTTTTTTGAATTGGACCCCCAATGCTCTTACATAAGGTAGACAACCCTTATTTGGTTAATTTTCTTTTTAGGTACCTATATGTGAGTGGTACGTGGTTTGGTGCAGCTCCACTAGAGGAAACCGTGTCCAAATCAACCGTGTGCCATGGTGCTGGGAGTGGCCATGTCCACTACCGTTCTAACTAGAACCGCCATTTCAACTACTATTTCCATTGGAATGTGGGTGATGACAACCCATTTCGGGTTTGACCTGGTTTTTGGTTGATGAGGTTGCAATGTCAGATTTTTGGGCTAAGCATTGCCATTTCGGTAGCACTTTGGTAGCACTTCAGTAGCCATTTTTGTGGGTTGAGTACACTTATTTGGTGGAGGGTGACCTGTGGGTTGTCGTTTCCTGGTTGCAATTTGTATTGATCTTGGTGGCTACCTTGTGTGGGTTGCCATCCACCATTTTTGGGTATGGTTGTCGCGCCCCGCACATCTGTTTTTCATAACTTTGCTGTCCTTTTCTTCAGTGGATGCCGTTTCTCCTTGGGTGGCAGAGGGTGACATACTATGTTGTGGCCTATTAAGAATATCTTCAACACCTAAACCCTAAACCTTGGAAGTTAAATGTCATTGCCATCATCTATCTTCCCCCTCTCTATTGTTGTTATTCTCCCTCCATCCCCTCTTCCCCTTGATACACATGTTGTTGGTGCTCTTGGTCGTAGTGACCATCTTCAAAGCAACTTCTCTTCTTCCTTTTTCATTTGTGTTGGTTTGGTTTTTAAATTTTGATTTCGGAGGTCAAATGTGTGTTGATTCATCCAGGTGTAGGAGGTCAAATATGTGTTGATTTTGAATGTTTGAGGCATATTTTGAAGCTCAAGTTCTATTCTTTTGTGGGTTTTGCTTTTTTGGAAATGTAGGAGGTCAAAATGTGTTTTGATTTTGATTGTTTGAGGAATATTTGGAGCTTTAAGGTTTGTTTTGTGGGTTTTGGTCTTTTGCAGGTGTAGGAGGTCAAATGTGTGTTGATGGTCAATTGTTGATACATGTTTGGAAGCCCAAGAGCTTTAGTTTTGTGGATTTAGGTCTTTTGAAGGTATAGGAGGCCCGGGGAGGTGACTATCATAATTTTAGAAAACCACATGAGATAAAAAAAATAGGGTCAATTAATTTGTTTAGGGTAGAATTTATAATTTCATTAAATCTACCATAGCATTGGAAATATGTCCCCTACATGATTATATGTAAAATAGGGTGGTGGATAATTCCTTCATTTTGGTAAACAGTAGAAAACAATAAGGTCATAGACATAGGATCCCCCTAAAAGTGTATAGTAGGATCGGTAGAATAATTATGGGTTTGACTACTTGGATGAAGAAATGTGTAGTTTTTGTCCAAATTTGAATCAACCATGTTAGTATGGAGGGAAATGTTGTGGGATTTTTTTGGGGGAAGGAATGTGTTGGTGCTCCTCAACGGCCGTTTAGGGTTTAAGCATGCACAACCACATCGATGGCACAATATTGACAAAGTTCGAGACAAAGAATAATCGGGCGAATTGGTGATCTTGGCCAGCTTGCACAACCGCATTATTCAATTGTGGCACACTCATCAACCAATTCGATCAGCACGATGAACATGTGTGGGGCGTCCCCTTCACAAATCATAGTCTTTGCTTGTCTCTGGAGGTAAGGTTTTCGGTTTTTTGTTATGTTTTGGAATGTTTAGTGCAAGGGGTTGCTGCATTTGCAATGCATTAGGTTTTGGTGTAGTCATGTTAGTTGCCACCACATTCTCATATTTGACCTCGGCAATTGCATAGATTTCAAAGGTTTTCCATCCAGGGTAAGATCCCAACGATAATTGTGAACTTCTGAAATTTCTCATTAGTAATGGCAACCCCTGCTTGTTTCTAGAGGTTAGGTTTTGGTTTTTGGTAGTGTTTTGTAGTGTTTTTGGGGCAAGCATTTGTTGCCTGTCGACATTTGAAAAAGCTTCAATTTTTGGTACAGTCACTACAGTTGTCACCACATTTTCATATTTGACCTTGGCGTTTTCATAGTCAAATGTCGAAGATTTTTTGTATTTGACCTCAACATTTTCACAAATGTCTATAGTTCCATGTTAAGCTTTGCATTTCTTATTCGCAATAAAAGTGATGATTTGCAATAGAAGTGATGATTTCTTGGAAGATATGCTTTGCCTCACGTAGATGAACACTGATTTTTTTTGGAGGAGAGTATTTTGTACGTAGTGAAGTACGTGCTTTAAGACCACGACATGGGTGTCAACTGGGAATCGTTCTATCCCACCTTGTCGTTGATCATATTTGGAGCAAATGATTGTCAAGTGAGAATGAACGGTACCTACTTTGCTTGAAGCATTTCCTATCAATCCATCAATCAATATATTGTTTTTTTGATTATCTTTGTAGAACCAGGGACCTTGGACTCTCTCCTATAATCCAACAGAGAATGCAATCTTGCTCTGCATGTACTCGATTATGCTTGCGTGTATAAGTTATGCTTATCTTACTTAGAGATTAGAAATTATTTTTTCCTAAAAAAAATCATTATACTAGGATTTTGAAACCACAACAGTGTTTCATGAATGATTGGTATAAAATATGTTTCTAAGCTAGTAGGTGTTATTTAATCTATGAAATTCTCTTGCTTCATTCAAAGATGTTATTTATTAATGAGCATTTGATGGTTGAAGTGATAAGCATGTATTAGACTTTTCAAATGCATGAAGATGATGAGTTAACTCTCAATCCAAATTTGAAAGAGGCTATGTATTGTGTTTTTCTAAACCTTGAAGTTGTACCCTTTTTTGATGTTTGGTCTTGTATAGATTTTTGAATGAGTGTGTATAATTCTCTAAATTTGAAAATCTCATTTTCATGTCATGAAATTATGGGAATTAAGGGTGGCATGCGGTTCATTCTTCATCCCTTTTGTTGTTGCTCTTACTTATCTTGCTAGTAGTGTCCAATATGCCAATCTTGTATTGATTGCCCTTTTGCTTCAACAACCCTTTCTAGATGATCGATGGTACACTACAACATTTGGCAACCTCACCGTGGTAGACTTGGAGGATTGCACTTTACCTTGGAGGAAGACAAGGTGGAGTGGTTGGAGACTTCGAAGGTTGCCCCCCTCATGCCATTAGCTAGTTTTAGATATTCATCGTCATTGGTGCTTAACCTCTCACAATATATTAGTCTTATCATGATATTGTAAAGGATGTTGAACATATATCTTGATAACATTGGAGGGTGCATAGTTGTATCCTAACCCTTCACATTGTAAATGTTTGTTACAATGTTTGAATGGGACTATAGTTGAATGTGTTTGTGAACACAATTAAAGTAAATGTTTTAATGTTTGTTATTCAGTTTTCTTGTATTTGAATGCAACCTTGTTTTTTTGGAATAGGTAGTTGTGCAAAATTTTATGTCTTGTCACAACTGGTTGTATTTCTTGTTTTATTCTATCTTTGTTTACAACTTGTCAGTTTCAACTTGTATATCTTGTTATCTCTATTTTTATTGATAACCCTTTAAATAATATTCAAGTGTTATTGGTTGTGTTTTGAATGGTACTTTGAATGGTTTAGGATTGGTATTACTAATTGAAACCAAATGAATGACAATTGAATGGTATAGAATGTTTGTTGCTCACATAGTCAGTTTTGCAATGCTATAGTATTCCGTTCACTATTTGGTACTTGTATAATTTATGAAAAAACATTGTGCCAAAAATTAGCCTCTCTAAACAATTACAAATAAATATAGGGTACTGAAAAATACGTCCAACAACCAAAAATATGTCCAACAAGTTGTTGTTGGTAGTAGCTTTTTTTTGAGAAGTGCATAAATATCCCCCCATTAAATACCCCATTATTGCACGTGGTTACGAAACGTAAGGGGGTGTGATCGCCCTGAGATAGGAGGCTGAATTTGTGTTGATGTTGATTGTTTGAGGCATATTTTGAAGCCCAAGAGCTTTGTTTTGTGAGATTTGGCCTTATGAAGGAGTATAAGGTCAAATGTGTGGTGATGTTTAATCGTTGATGCACAAGAACTTTATTTTTGTGGGATTTGGTTTTTTGGAAGGTGTAGGAGGACAAATGTGTGGTGATATCGAATGTTTGATGCATATTTTGAAGTGAAAATGCTATGTTTTTATTGGTATTGGTTTTTTGAAGGTGTAGGAGATTAAACGTGTGTTGATGTTGAATGTTGGATACATAGTTTGAAGCGTAAGTGCTATATTTTGTAAAGTTTTTTGAAGGCTAATATAGGTAGATAATATCAAGGGCATTAATACAAATGAGGCAATACAAGCCCAATGTTGCATGTTGAAGGTTGTCACATGAAAATGGTTTATTTAAAACTCATTTATTTTGTATTTCACAATCTATGCATAAAGTAACTACAAATTACTATCATGTGTTAGCCAACAACAACCAAAAATACCAAATTATTCACCCAATCAGCCAACAACACCCTACACCATGACTGCCACCAATACCCAACCCAACAATAACCAAACACCAACCTGGCAGCACCCACAATCCACCAAGCATCACCCAAGACCCGCCCAATACCACCGGGTAGCACCCATGATCTACCCAACAACCTGGTAGCACCCACAATCTATCCAACATCCACCAAGCAACACCTATACATAAGCTATTGAAACGTGAATCACCGCCTATGATGGGGGCGGAGAGGTGCACTCCAAATTCAATACATCCACCCTTCATCAGTGTGTTTGGCATTTGGTAGGCAATCACCCACAATGAAGACACTCACCCTGACATCACTTTATGTCACATAAACCCTAAACCTTGAACACCACCATAACACCAAGCTTTCGACTTGGTCATCAAGACCTCACCCAATATTGCACAAATTGGCTACCGGTGACCGTTCCACTACAGTCTTAGCTACCCTATAGGGTTCATTTGGACATGATTTCAAGAATGGAATGTGGTATGTGACTCCAATATAAAGAATACGTGTCTTGAGAAGAGATTGGACTATATACTCATATTTGATAACCATTCCAGGCTTAAAAGTCAACTTTTTAGCTTTTTGGAGGGGAGGGAGGGGGAGGGGACCTATACGACTATTTAATGAGCATGAGAATAAATAAGATATTCATATGAGCTCCATTCAAGCTAGTTGGCCAACAATTCAACAATTGTGTTGTGAATTTAACCATGGATTCAAACATGTTAGAGCAGACGTTCAAGAACCAGTATTGATGAGTAGAGTAGTAATAAGTAAGGTAGAGGCAGCTAATTCCGTTACCCCATCCTAAACCAACACCTATGGTCCTATATCCGCCTCCTAATCACCAACATCTACCTACTTTGAACCGTCACTCATGCTAATTCTATGGCCGGGCCCGCGAAGTGACGGTTTTGGCAACAAGTTGGCACGCCACCCCATGTAGTAGGTGCTAGGGTTGGGCATTATTATTAACGGCCTTTACACTAGGTTGAGTTGCTAATCTCGGATTCTAAAAATGGGTATGATTCCGACACTATTCATTCTATCACTAGGCTTGGCTCATGATTAGACATGGGTTGGTTTAAGGCCTTGCATGGTGGGGTTTAATGAGAGCATCAAACTTGGTTCCTGGTATAAAATGGGCCTAATATAGATTTGGTAAAGGTTGAGATTACATAATAAATGAGCTGGTCCTCGGGTTCCTCACTCACTTTACTTGGCCCGGCCTAGCTAATGAAATTAAGAAGCTATTAGTTTTGACTTTGACAATTCATAAAATATTATACTTCCACTAAAAATATATATATTTTGCTTTGAGGCTATTTTAGATCGAAATGCTATTTTTCTACTATTTTTTTTACCGTGACATGGCCACATGTACCCGCAATGGCTTAAAGTGTTGGTTTAAGCACCCTCTACCTTAGTAGCATTTCATTTATGAAGGATAGTTGATTCAGATAGCAAACATCCATTTGACAAATAGCATTAACTTATTATATCAAACATCATGTACCATGGAGTTACATTATGTGCGGAGATCTCTCAATCTAAAGTAGAAACTTTCTTTCGAAGCTTATGAACCAAACCTTGTGTTTGGATAGTTGTGTGCGGAACCCACCAAGACTAGAATCCCATGGCCAGGAAAGGAGCTCTAGATTTATCTAGAGTTATGTTTGATAGTCACATCTTCATTTTTTCCTTTTTAAAAATAAATAAATTTGTGGCATGAGATTTTAGTTGCACAGCATGATATTTTTCTTTGATAATTAAACTCGGGGAGATCACTCCAATGTCAAGTTGAACACCACGTGCGAACAAAGTTTGCTACCCTATATTATATGCCATAGATCATTTAAAAATTTATGATATTTTTTCTGCATATACATAACCATTGATAGTATCTTTTGTATATATTTTTTAAATTTTTAGTCATCTTCATTTTTTGTAGTAAATTTTTAGCTCAATTTTGCGTCATTCTAGTTAGAAACGGCAGGTTTTATAAAAAAAACAAATCATCAAATTTAGTTACTATTTTTTACTATATAATAGATACCGTGTATATCTACTCATGAAAAAAAAATTGATAAAATTTTGACCCATTTTGGTGATGCTTTATGTAAAAAGTAGGATTTTTTAGATATAAAATGTTCGCACGTGGTTGTTCAACTTTACAAGGGAGTGATCTCCCCAAGTAATTAAAATTGTCAATAATTTCAAGAATCATCAATGCTAGCCTCAAACAATAGCTAAATGTTAGTGAACCCCATAAATCTACCTCTTCTTGAATCCTAAACTCTAAACAAGGAAATGATGGACAATTCTTCCACTTGTGAAATTCACACATGCCAAGCCTTCACGTCTTCTTCTCTTTTGACTTTTTATTTGAAAATTTTAATGAATTTTTTAATCCACAAATCCAATGCTAAAATGGGCTCCTTTCATCAATTTCTTTTCATAAAAAATTACAGTAAATTAAATTATGTATGATTTGTCTTGTGTTGTGCATGTGTGCATGCATGGTATGAAATGTTTATGGACAACACTCTAGATAAATCTAGAGAACTATATGTGTAGGGAGAAAATTTATTGTTGAGAAACCTTTTTAGAACCCAAAACAAGTCGCAAAGTTTGAATGCTCCAAATTCCAACCACGGTTTGGTCCCTCTTTGAGGGACTTTACAAATAATCACTATATTCGTTAATTTGGGACTTTTTCGACATTTTGAGACAGTTAAAAATATAAGAACATGGATAAAATCACACAGATATTGGAGAATGTTGTAAGATGCAAATACTTTGAAGCGGGTGTTCATATCAAGAACCCAATTAAGAACTCATATCAAGATGGTTTGGGTAGGACGACCCAAACATTAGACCATGTTGTTGTGGTCCATATATTAATTTGAGACAAGAGAAAGTCTCAAATGAACGAATATAGTCATAATAACTCTAATACTCTGAAAAATACTTAAAACAATTCTATTTTCAAAAGGTTGAAACATAATTACACTAGCAACTGCCTATATATATGCATAGAATATTACAATTAGTGAATCAACAAGTAAATGAAACGACCTTGGTTGGGAAAAAAATGACAATATTTTACATATGTCCAGTACCCAAAGTGAAGATTCTCTTCATCTAAAAGTGATCACATAGGCTCTCTCAGTTGTGTAAACTATTGAACCTAGAATGGTTAATATATTTTGAGCACATAGTCCAATCTCATTGCAATACACATTAGAGTTATCCTTTAACTCAACCGGAGTTTTAGTAGGGAGTTGGTTGCTTCGCATCCAAGACTTTCCATATTCGGTAAGTTTAGGGTGCATGCTTGGAATCAATGCGGAGGCTTGAATCCGGGACATTCCATATTGGTTCATTGGGTGCCAAACTCGTTTTGGCATGCCAATGAACCACGAGTTTGGCACCCAATGAACCAATATGGAATGTCCCGGATTCAAGCCTCCGCATTGATTCCAAGCATGCATCCTAAACTTACCGAACATGGAAAGTCTTGTATGCGAAGCAACCAACTCCCTACTAAAACTCCGGTTGAGTTAAAGGATAACTCTATTGTCTTTGTCTTTTTGATGTCCCTTCTTAACTATAAACTTGGCCATATACCTGTCACCAAAAATCCTCCACCCTTCGATTTCGTCCTAGCCCGAGTGGAAAAGTTTATAATGACATGTAGAGACTTCTCTCTTTGTAACCCAATATATAATTCCAATCTACCCTTGGAATATACACAACTTGATTAACACCACACTATGTAGTTTTACATTCCTTAATGTCGGGCAAGGTTATATCCTTAGCCTTTTCTAATGTCCACCCGGCCGCTTTGGCCACGCATGCCTTCAAAGATATCCCTCTTGTGAATCGAGTCCTTGCCGTCGACTCCACACTACTACATGAGTTCTCGCTTATTGATTTCGTGCTATCACATGTCATCGTGGTTGATTCCGTATTGGTACATGACACTTCGCTTGTGGATTCCATGAGCACATAGGCTTTAAATACAAGTATTAAAAAATACTTATATACTTATCCTTGCCCTTCCTTCTCTAAATTCTTCTTGATGTAAATCTCTATCAATGTCTTCTTACTAAACTTCAGAATAGTATAACTCCCACCCAACTTATGTTCTTCAAGTGAAATTTGGTACACTTGTTAAGTACCTTATCAAAAATCTCCACACCAAATTTTGGCACAAACAAAGTTCATATGCAAAAGTTATTGTGAGCACCAAAATTGCCCCCAACGGCAATTTGGCTCACAATTGAGGGCTTTTTGCAAAATCATTAGATTAGACTAGGAAAATTTGGCCAAAAAGCCATTTAGATTAAGGTAGGTTGGCTAGAAGTGTTTTATCTTTGGGGTAAAACTCTTGGACAAGTAGAAATTAGAAACCGAAGGGGTAAAAGGGAAATGCCCTTTACCCGAATCGGAAGTGTGAAAGTAGTGGGCTAGTAAATAGGTAGGTTAAGTTAGGAACAACTAATTCAAGCAAGCAAAGTCAAGCGGCGGCAAAAAAAAAAGTGCTTCCGGTAGCGGCCAACGAAGAAAAAAGAAGGTGACAACTACAAATGTAAAGGATTTTGCCAACTAGGGCAAGGGGGCCATGTTGCCACCCTTGCCACCAAAAATGAAATTCAAACCAAAATGGAAAAGCCTTTCTAAGGGCTTAGACAAGTGGGTGCGAGGTGGCCTTTCCCCACTTCATTCACCACCGAGGGCTTCGTTGCCACCGTTCAAGGGACGGGACCCCTCGGTTGAACGGAAGGGAGAAGGGGTCCGACCCTTCATTGAAGGGTGATAAAAACCCCCTCTTCTTCTCTTCGTTCTCTCTCCGAATTTTCATTTTAACACAGCGAAGCCCTCTAGGATTGTAACTAGAAGGAGAGAGCATTTTCATTCATACAATATAGGCATAAGTTAGAATTCTATGGTTAGAACTCTTGAGAGAAGGTAGTGTGTTTTTGAACACACCCCTAAGTAGCTGTGCCACATTCAATCAAGTGTAGTGGACACACAAATTGCAATTTAGCTTTCAGATTTTGAGTGGATATAGCCCTTTATGTTAGCTTCCCAAAAAGCCTAAGCTTATTAGAATCAGAGTTAGGGATCAAAAGTTATGAGTGTTTGAGTAGAGGTATCTCAGCTGCCACTCAATTTACAAGCGCTGACTTTGCAAGCGCATAACTAAACGACATTTTGTTCAATTGTTTTGGTATTTAAGTATGTTATAGATGTTGTTATTAGCTTTCTAGAATGTGTAAGCTTATAGAAATCTAAGTTGATGTGTAAAAGTTATGAGTAGTTGAGTGAAGATGTCTCAAACTGCCTCTTAAATTGTAGGCGCTGACTTTGCAAGCGCATAACTAAGAGAAAATTTATTCAGTTGTTTTGGTATTTAAGTATGTTATAGATGTTGTTGTTAGCTTTCTAGAATGTGTAAGCTTATAGAAATCTAAATTGATGTGTAAAAGTTATGAGTAGTTGAGTGAAGATGTCTCAAACTGCCTCTTAAATTGTAAGCGCTGACTTTGCAAGCGCATAACTAAGAGAAAATTTATTCAGTTGTTTTGGTATTTAAGTATGTTATAGATGTTGTTGTTAGCTTTCTAGAATGTATAAGCTTGCTGGAATCTAATTTGATGTGTAAAAGTTATAAGTGTTTTAATGAAGGTGTCTCAGCTACCTCTCCAACTATAAGTACTAACTTTACAAGCGCATAACTAAAAGAGAAATTATTCAGTTGCTTTGAGACTTAGATGCATTATAGTTCTTCTTGTTAGCTTTTTAGAAAGTATAAGTTTGTGACAATCGGATTTAAGGAGTGAGAGTTATGAATTTTTGAATGAAGGTATCCCAGCTGCCTCTTGAATTCTAAGAGCCGACTTTGTGAGCTCATATCTTTAAGGGGATACATGCAGTTATTTTGATAATTGGATGGGTTATAGTTATTGTTGTTAGCTTTCCAAATTACTAACAATTGTTCCAATTGAGGCTTGTGAGAGGAAGTTGTGGCCGTTCAAGCAAAGGGGTGTCTACTGCCTTACGATAAGAGGTTCGTCCATCCAAGGTTGGCGAGTTGGCGTTGTGGGCGGCCGAACGTTGGAGTAGGGGTTCCGCACCAACCATCGCCAAATCAAGATGGGAGCCAATCGGTAAGTCTTTTTAGCCCTACACCTTTCGATTTAGGAATGGAGGGAGCGCGGCAAAGGTATATTCTAAACCCAACCCAACTATCCATGTAAGGCTAGGGGGGCATCACCCACCTAGCCGCCGAGGGGGGATTCCAACTCCCATGTGTGCGGAGCCCCTCGGTTAAGTGTTGTGGTAGTAGCTTCCATTCATAGCTCGTTCGTGTGTGGTGAAGCCGGGTTAATCACCGGCATGACCACTCTGCGTGTTTGTAGGTGGTAAGGTGGGAGTAATGACCCACGAAACCACCATCATGTTGTTGGCCCCAAGGGTTGGAGGTGATGGCCCCAACCCTTGAAGATTGTGCAACATGTCGAACACACAGGTTGCCTTATTCCCCGGTCCCATTAAGTTGAATTTTTGTGGTCAACCCGTGTTAAACTAATTAATAACCAATAAAATTCGTACAACCCCCGTGGGCAAAAAACCAACCGGGAACTTAACTCGGAAGATTGATACTACCCCTTCGGCGGCAAAGATCGGAGGGTGTAAGTATCAATCAACCTTCAAGAGACCCGCACAGGGCCTTGAAGGGTTCGGATTAAGGTGTGCACCAACCAGATAAGCGGTGATGCCATAATTTATGAACTTAGTAACCTAGGTTTTGTTCAATCAACCATAACTAAGAATGAAGGTTGGAAAGGTGGAACTTAATCAAGGTCCCCTTTAGAGAATTTAATCCATAAGAATTAAGGAATTAGGTGTGGCCAAGGTAAGAGGTAAGGTTCTTTTATCCATTAGAGTTAGGTTGCCTTGATTTCAAGGCTGGTGCGTCTGCGCGTAGACTAGGATAGATTAGGCATTAGGTAAGAGAAATTGATAATCACCTTAGATACTTATGATCTAGGTACAACCTACCGGAAGGATACGACGCGATTATCAAATCCCTCTACAACCCAAAACATTCATTAAATACTGGGTTCGGCTTAGGCACCTGCTAAGGCAGGCCACCCTCACCGAAGGGCTTATGCGGTACTTTTAGGCTCCCTCGGAGGGGGGTGCCCAAAAGCACCACAGTTATGGATGAAATTCTAACTCTAACTACTTAGTATGAATGCTGTGATAAAGCATCCGGTCATTAAAACTCTAATAACTTCCAACTCCTACGTCCAATCAATCTAAAATTTTGACACAAGATAGATATTTAAGTTCAGAAGGTAGTGTCAAATTTTGGTATCCATATCTATAACCCTCTAAGAGATACATATTTTCAAACCTTGCTGCTTTGTTCCTAGACACCCTCCCCTTCAACTTTTAATAATTCTTTCATCCCAATGACTGAAGCTCTCAAATTTTTACCACAACTCCCATACTTTATAATAAACAATCCCTCAAATTTTCATACCCATTGAACACTCAGATCATGCATAATTGACAAATCTCTCACTATAAAGTTCTGCTCAAGTTCATAACTAATAAAACACTACAAGTAATGCACCTAGTACAATCTAGTCACTCTAAATACCACAAGTTTAAACAAGTTTGAACTCTCTCACTTCAATATGAATCTCAATGCAACAAGTTGAAGTTTACAATCAAACTCCAAATTCCTTAAACCCAATCTACTTCTAACAAGAGGTCAATCCCTCTTCAAGGCTAAATAGCCTTGGCTCTTCTCCTAAGAACTAAGCACACACATGTGCTCCTATCTTGCTTCCCACACACCCACACTTATAACCCGTGGGGTGCTTAAGGAGCACGAAAGAAAGAGAGGATGAGTGAGGGAAGAATGAGGGATTATATAGTGAGTTGAGAGGGAGAGAGGGCATGAGGTAAGGATAGGGTGAGAGGATTAGAGCCTCCAATCACAACCCCTTAACATTCTCCTTCTAAGTAGGGATTCATCCCATTCACAAGGCTCTCGATAAGCCTTCGAAATCTCCTCCTACTTTGTAGGCTCTCATCTTATCTCCTAAGCCTTCCTCCCTCAAATGATCAACAAAGATCCTAATTCAAACATTTAACTAACATTGGCTTTCTACTTACCACACTTTACCAAGGTATGTCCTCATACTACTTAAGTCCACTCCACACAAGCCTAATGCTTCAAACTTAGCTTTCTTCAAGCTTCACTCTTTTTATATTTTTGTGAATAATCATAAATCAACAAAACACCACTTGTAATGTTTTACAAGTGTTAACAACATATGTGGGCATCAATTTGGGCTCACATTATTGGTGACCATCTGGGACCGGCTCCCAGAATGTCTTGCTTGAAGTCAAGTGTCTCATGTGTGGAATTGCTTGCACCTACTGCCGGCCGTTCGTGTCGGGAAGCTTTGTCCATTGAGTGTCTCCAATTGTACCGAGTTGTTCGAAAAGGTATTCGCCACAATGTAAGGACCTAACCAAACCGCATCAAATTTGCCCGGAAAATCTTTTTTCTTCCCATCTTGGAGCATAACCAACATTCCTCGTTCTAATGCCCTCTTCTTGTGACGCTTGTCAAAGATAACCTTCCTTCGCCTTTGAATTGCTTCCATGTGTTGAGCGGCCCTCCGCCTCTTCTCATCCAACTCCTCTAGATCCCCGAGCCTATTTCTCAAAGACTCATTGTCGTTGAGGCGTGTCCCTATTGCAACCCTCAATGACTCCACCTCAAATTCAATAGGGAGTGTAGCCTCAATACCGTAAACCAAAGAAAACGGAGTAGCTTGTGTTGTCACTTTGTAAGTCGTCCGATAAGCCCACAAAGCCGCGTTTAACTTGACGTCCCAATCTCTCTTTGAGTCGATGACCGTCTTGCGTAAAATGCCCACTAGAATCCCGTTCACCCGCTCCGTTTGACCATTAGTTTGAGGGTGATAGGGAGTAGTCTTCCTATGGTCGATCTTAAACCTCTGAGTCATCTCTGAAATGAGGTCATTAAGAAAATGTGTACCTCTATCACTAACTAGAATCTTTGGGACTCCAAACCTAGTAATGATATTTTCATACATGAATGTGGCGGCATGTGCGGCCGTGTCGGTTTTTACCGCCTTGGCTTCCGCCCATTTAGTCAAGTACTCGGTAGCTACAACAATGTATGCCATCCCTCTCGAAGAGTGGGGATGGACCTCCCCTACATAATCTATTCCCCATTTCTCAAAGGGAACTAGTGGTAATGAAATGTGCAATGGCATCTCCATCCTAAGGTCATTTCGAGCGTACCTTTGGCAAGCATCACACCTTCTAACATAGTCGTGTGAATCCTGAAACAATGTAGGCCAAAAGTAACCTGCTCTAAGGATTTTCTGGCCGGTAAGTTGACCAGAAAAATGCCCTCCACAAGCACTATCATGACAAGCCTCTAGAATATCCGGAACCTCTACTTGCGATACACATCTTCTCAAGATGGTGTCCGCTCCTCTCCTGAACAATCTATTGCCTATCACTGCAAAGTGCCTACTATTGACTCTAACCTTTCTTTTCTCCTCTTTCGTCCATTCGGTTGGTAATTGTTGAGTGGTCAAGAACTCTACAATTCCGGCATACCAATCCGGTGTGGACGTGACTACAAACAATCTATCATCCATGAGGCTATCATCTATTGGCGTAGTGCCCATCTCCTCCGACAATCTAGACAAGTGGTCGGCTTGTAAATGCATGCGGCCCGGTTTATATTCCACCGTGTAATCAAACTCTTCGAGTAACAAGACCCACCTAGCCAACCTTCCACTCAACTCCGGCTTGTTGACCAAATATTTAATGGCCATGTGATCCACAAAAAACACTACCGGATTACAAATAAGATAGTGCCTAAACTTCTTGACCGAAAATACCATGGCTAGACACTCTCTCTCCGTAGTGGAGTAATTCCTCTCCGCGGAAGTCAATTGCTTACTAGCATAAGCTACGGGTAGATCCTTTCCCTTCTCTCCCGTGGATTGACACAAGGCACTACCCACCGCTACGTTGCTAGCATCACAATACACATGAAAAGGCTTTTCCCAATCCGGGGGCCTTAAGACAGGATAAGTGCTCAATTTGGACCTTAACTCAACAAAGGCCTTTTGGCACTCATCCGTCCAAACAAATCTAACATCCTTCTTGAGCAAATGAGTGATAGGGACCGCTATCTTTGCAAAATCCGGAATCAACTCTCTATACCACCCCACATATCCTAGCAACTTAGAGATCCCCTTGGCATTTTTCGGAGTTTCCAACTCATCAATGACCGCGATCTTGTCCGGATCCGGTTCTCTCCCCTTTTCACTCACAACATAACCCAACAAAACTCCCCTTTGTACCCCTAAAAATGTCTTGTCCGGGTTTAATGCCAACCGCATTTGCCTACACCTAACCAAGGCCTCCCTCACACAATGCACATGCTCTTTAGTACTAGATTGGGTACTAAAATCATCAATATAAACCGTCATGGACTTGAAGAGCAAGTCGCTAAAGATATATATGACTAGTCGTTGGAATGTTGCCGGTGCGTTGCATAAACCAAATGGCATCACCACCCATATGAAAGTCCCCCAAGGTGTCGTAAATGCCGTCTTGTGCAAATCCGCGAGCGCTATGGCTACTTGGTTGTAGCCGGCGTATCCATCCATAAATGTGTACCTCTCATGACCCCCTACCTCCTCTAACAACAAGGTAATGAACGGCAAAGGAAAGTGATCCTTTTGCGTACAATCATTGAGCTTCCTATAGTCTACACAAACTCTAAGCTTTCCATTTTTCTTTTTCACTAACACCATAGGAGAAACCCAATCCGTAATCTCTACCGGCTTTATAAACCCAGCCTGCAACAACCTCTCTAATTCCGCCTTGACCAATAATTGTAATCTAGGGTTCATCCTTTTTTTTTGTCTCACCGGTTTTGAGCCCGGAACTAACGGAATACGATGCTCAACCATCTCTCTAGGAATCCCCTTGAGCTCATCGTATGACCAAGCAAAAGTATCACTAAACTCATCTATCAAATCACTATACTCTTTAATCTCCTTCTCATCGAGTTTAGAGCCCATCTTCATTGGTCTAACTTTCCCATCCTTCATTTTGACATCCACAAACTTCCAATCCTCTTCGACCACTCGTGTTTGCTCCTCGGTATCTCTATACCAATCGTTGGATACATTAGGGTAGTCCTTGACATCATGACCCACGATAATGCCCGTAGAAGTAGTTTTAAAATGCAAAGCGGGCTCTAACTTTGAGAGTTCTAACATGGCCTCCTCATCTTGAGTCCCATCTACATGTACCAAACTCACATCACTCAACTCAATATCATCTAACCATGGAGTGAGTCCTCCCTTCACCCATTCTTCCTCCGTGAGAACCTCACACGGCTCTAAAGACAAATAATCCTCTCTAGATACCCTATCTTGGAGAATACAACTATGAGTCATCATCATGACGTCGCTAATGGACTCCGTGTATTGTCTTGACCAATGTATAAAATCTCCATCAACATCTTGATTGTAAAAAATAGGACCTAAGAACCCGCAAGAAGAATACATTTTAGCCTTCTCCTTGTCTTGAACAACTTCCACCAATGTATCCTCAAAATCCTCCTTAATTCCACCATTGTCCTCTTCATCCGACATTGGATCAATCTCCTCCCTAACCCAACCACCTAAAGGTGCAATAGAGACCTTGACTCTATTATCTACGGGACCATAGGTGATAGAAGGTTTGTGTCCTCCCCAATCTACTACGGCGTTAGACATCCTTAACCAAGGTCGCCCTAACAAAATGGGGAATGCATCCTTATTGTCATGCATTTTAATGACTTGGAAGGTCACAATGTATTCTTCACCTCCCGTGTTAAGCCGACAATCTTTGATAATCCCCACCGGAACCACCGGACTTTGATTGGCCATATTAATCACAAATGGCGACGGACCCGTCAAACTTAAGCTCAATTTCCGCATAGTGTGCTCAGGTAGAATATTGAGACTACTTCCACCATCCACCAAAACATGAGGAACCACCTTGTCCACTATTGTTACTTCAATCTCCACCGCCTTGACTTCCCGAATTCTTCCTTGCATTTGGACCCTTGCCGACACTCCAGTCTTTGGCCTCTTGGCCCTCCTATTCACGGGCATCCCGTCCTTCAAAGTTTTCCTAGCTACCGGTGAAATTTCTAACAATTGGCCAAAGGTGATATCGGCCTTTAGTGAGCTAAGGTCGGCCCAAAGGTCGTATCCATCTACTCTATCGGCCTTAGGCCTTCTAACACTATCAAACTCCTCTACGGGAATGCCCGGACCTTCCCACTCTCCTACATCACCACCCTCTAAATCATGGATGACATTAGACCTCTCCCTCTCATTGGCAATTTCATTTTCTCTCTCTAATGCCTTAGTGGCCTTCCTAGCCTCCCTAGTTACATTCTCCAAATCCGAAAAATAAGGAATTTCCCCCAATGGATTTTCCTCTTTTTCCTCCTCCTCCTCTACTTCTAATGGTGCATTACCCCTCATTGCTCTAGTGGTAACGGCTAATGCCGGAGCCTTATGCACAATTTCCTCCTTAAGACTTTTTAACTCGTATGAAATGGAGTTAGCATGTGGAAGACATGAACCTTGACCATTTGTGGACATTTCTAAATTTACCGAAACGGTAGAAGAATCCATAAATCGGACATCTTGAGATGTAGACGGTCCCATTTGTTTAGGTGATTGTGTAACTTGCCCCGAAAGATTCGTATTCCCATCATAATAGAAGTTAGAAGGTTTAAGGGTATTATTACCTTCATTTTGTGAACCCCTCGTATTCTCTTGATCCGGTTGGGTTGGGTTAGTTGGAGGGTTCGGTGCTCCACTTACCTTGTCCGGATGACGACATTGGTTAGAAGCGTGTGGCCCCCCACAATTATTACACACTTGACCTTGGTTTTCGGACCAACATTGCCCTATGACGTGGCATCTACCGCAAAGATGGTGAAAATCCTTTTTTTCGGTACTTTGGTTAGTTTGTCCACGTGGCGGAGGGCCCCGATTATTCCCTTGGTTTTGACTCGGACCCCTTAAGTTTTGTTGATGCCCATTATTGTTCGTTCGTTGATTGCGGTTCGGCCCGTTTCTACAAAATTGTAGTGTATGACCGTGTTGTTGACAATTAGTGCACCAAAATCCCGATGTGTGGTTTCCCGACTCTATTTGAGGTGGAGGACCGGGTTGTTGATTTTTGATCAACAATGCCATTTGGTCCGTTAGATTTTGAAATTGTTTTAACATTGTCTCTTGGAACCCTAGTTGAGTAGCACCTAGTCGTTGCTCTATCTCTTCAATTTGAGGGTCTACCCTAGGGGCCGGTAATGCTAACATGGTTGGGGGGGCCGTTACCGCTAAGGGAATTGAGGCCGCTTCAATGGCAACATATGGAGGGCGATTATGCGGCCTAATCGGGTCCAGGGGAAAGCTAATCAGTGAGCAGTGAGCGGTGAGCGGTGAGCGGTGAGCGGTGAGCGGTGAGCGGTGAGCGGTGAGCAGTAACTCAACGGCAATTTTGATAATTTCTGTGGGAAACTTAACTATGTGAGCGTAAAGCGGAGTTTGGAGAGCGAAGATTTGAGATTTTTGTAATAAATTTCGACAGAAGGTGGGTGTATTACCGTGGAATTTGGATGTATTTATAGAAATATTTGTTGAAAAAGGGAGCCCAAGTCCGTTGAAATGAACATAAATTAGGGCTGACGTTAGCAGTAGGACTTAGCAAGAGCAAAACAGAAATTGCAATAACAAATAGCATTGCAGCCTCAATCCGCCAATACTTAAGGGCTAATCCACAAACTGAAATTATTAACAAGAATAAATGAAGAATGCAATCAGGGTTGACATTATCAAAATGAAATAATGAAGAAGAGAAAGTAGGAGACTTGCACCGGAAATTGAAAAAAAAACCAACACACAACTCTTATGAAATCCGGAAAACAACAAAAGAAAGGAGTTATAATCTCCAAAACCAAAATGATAAACTAAGGGCTTGGATAACATTCCCTATCACGCTCCTCACCCTCCTTTGCTTCTAACAAAAAAAGATTTCGTGTCCCACGCGAGAAATGACGAACGCGATGAGGAGGTGGGGACTCTGCCTTAGCAAAACAATCCGCCATGGCACTAGCATACGGGGGAAGTTCAAATGGCTTTGGAGGACTCGAAAACATGCCTCGACGAAGGACCGCGTTCTCCCTTGGCACTCTGAACCCCCAAGCAAGAAGATTAGAAACAAGATGACACAGAAAAATGGGAAAATGACATCAAGGCAAACATGGCAAAACACAAAAAGCAAACTTACGCACAAAGAAAACCGAATGCGCGTTTGGTCATCTTCTGAGGCGGATCAAAAATAGATGTAGACGGTGGGGCAACTGAGCGGGAAGTACGCGCAGGCTGGGGATCGCGCATGGGGAGTAGGAGTGCATTGAAAATGATGGGGTCACTCTCAAGGGCCACAATATGCCGCTCAAGGAAGCGACATGCTGTAATCGAACCACCTAAAACAAAAAGAGGGACAATGTTAGTATGGAAACTAATGAAGCAAAAATAACGGAAAATTTATAGTAAGGATGATGCTAAAAGAGAAGGCATACCTACACCACACTGCCAATCCATAATAACATCATTCTTGTCGGTGAGAGTAGCGAGGAGGATAGAGAAGAAAACATGATGCTTTTCACGAGCACCTCTCCAAGGTACCCCATCATTGCGCATCGCCTGGCTTTTCTCATCGGTGAAGGCATTCAACCATCCATCTCGCTGGAGGTTGTAACCATACTCTTGCATGGCCTCCTCCCGCACTCTGAGAACGGAGTTAACACGAACAAGAACCTTGATGTTGAATTTCCGAGTCTACAACAATTAAAACGATTTCATAAGATTCGGAAAAAGTGAAATGAAAAACAATACAAGAGCGGAGTAGGAGATGGAGAGTTGCTTACCACTCCAGAGGGGACCACAGGGGATTGGAGGTCCAGATCATTCATTCCAAACCAATCTTCGGCCACATAGAAGTCGTAAGTGTGTGCCCAATTGAAAACAATCCTAGAAACAGTGGCACTCGCACAATGGGCAAGGACAAGGACACCATGATCATAGAGGTTAGATTTTGCAAATGCAAAAAGACACTCATAATAAGATTCATGGAGCTTTGTGAGCCCAAAAGGGTGCCCACATTTAGTCTTAGACCCTTGAAACGTTAGTTGATGCACTTTGAAGTAGCATGTTACTTCACAAAAATATAAAAAGAGTGAAATGTTAGTCTTAGAAGTACCATGTTGTAAGAGGCTAGGATGTGAGTTGTTATTGTGTTTTTACCTTCGGAAGGATTTGAGTGAATGAGGATAGGTAAGGAGAACTTGGATTGAGTAGTTAGTGAGTAGGCTAGTACAAATGGATGGAGACAACCAAAGTGACTCAAGAGGCAAGTGCATTCGAATTGGGATGAATGGAGGATCACATGGAGCGCACAAGTGGACCACCTCATCATGGCCACTTAATGGGGAAGGTCCAAGGAAGAATGCAAGGTGGAGGATAAGCAAATTCTCAAAGCACCAATCAAATCACGAGTTAAGCATCGTGGTTTGAATTAAGTGGTGAGCAACGATTTGGGAAAGTAAGGGGAGAAAGTTATGGCGGCGGAAAGCGAAGGAGGCTAAGTTTGGGTTGAAGCATCCCAAGTTTGGTAAAGTGTGGTAGGTAGAAAGCCAAGGCTAGTTAAATGTTCGAATTAGGATCCTTGTTGATCATTTGAGGGAGGAAGGCTTAGAAGATAGGATTGCCGCCTACTAAGTAGGAGGAAATCTCAAGGGCTTATCGTGAGCCTTGAGGGTGCTCACCCCCTCAAGCTTACTATATAATCCCTCATTCTTCCCTCACTCATCCTCTCTTTCCTTTGTGCTCCAAGGCACCCCACGAGTTATAAGTGTGGGTGTGGGAAGCCATATTGGAGCACATGTGTGTGCCTAGTTTTTAGTTTGAGAGCCAAGGCTTGTTAGCCTTGAAGAGGGCTTGACCTCTTGGTAGAATTAGTGTTGACGTGAAGGATTTTAAAGTTAATTCATGATTCCAATTTGTGGTACTTGAAGTTCATGTTTTGAATACACGTGGTTGCAAGTTCCATGTTTAAGAGTTGAGCACTTGAGGTTGTGATGAGTGCAAAAATATACTTGTGTGGATTAGTTAGTCTTAGTGAAGTTAGGAAATTCTCTCTCCCCCTCTCCTCTCTAGGATTTTAGGATTTTAGGATTAGAGAAGAATTGTGTGATTAGAAAGGGGTTGTTAGTAGAATTAGGAAAATTAGGTAGGAAGATTAGTTAAGGGCTTGAATAATTAGTGAGGTAGTTGGGGATTACAACTACAAAGTTGTGGGTTCATGAAGGAGCTGGGTTTATGAAGGAGCTGGGTTTGTTTAGTTAGAAAGTAAAGAGCTGGGTTTATGAAGGACCTGGGTTTGTTTAGTTAGAAGCTAAGGAGCTGGGTTCATGAAGGAGCTGGGTTTATGAAGGAGCTGGGTTTATTTAGTTAGAAGCTAAGGAGTTGGGTTCATGAAGGAGTTGGGTTTATGAAGGAGCTAGTTAAATCCAAGACCACTTGAAGGGTGAACCTTGCACTATGGACTCATCCAAGTCCAAATCCAATACCGCGGAGGAATGTGAGCCCAAACCCACTACTCGGACTACGGACGCTTAAGGGTGGGGGGTTTGGCCTCACATAATTGGTGCGTCCGCCGGGAGCGAAGCGGAAGGTAGTTACAAGACTTGGAGGCGACTAGGAGACTTGGAGGCAACTAGGAAAAATTGGAGACACAAACTTGAGAGAAGGGAAGGAGCACCCGAAACTCGGTAAGTATTCTCTCTTTGGGTTACATTTGAATTCATTGTATTTCAACTATTCCTTGGAATGAATTGCATTGTCAATTACGCAAATTCATTTTTGAGGAAGGAGCGCGGCGAAGGTACGTCCTCAACCTTTTTGGGGATTTGCTAAGAACTTAAAAGGAACCTATAACCGAGTAGCTCATTAAAACATTAGAGGGTAAATTCACCTTAGGACATTGAACTTTGACACTCACCTCGGGGTGAGTCTCAAAGTTTTGGGAGTTGTCATTTCATGCTCTAGATTAAATTAATATTTCACAAAGTTTATGGTGTTGTTACATTGAGTCACGATTGAGGGGAGTGCTAACTCACAGGGGGATGCGATTGCTCAAGGTATGTTTATTTCTTCAAAGTGAACTCATTAACTAATTAAGGAATGCCTTTTGTACTCGTGATTGTTGTTATCCGTTGTAGAGGGTAATTCCCGAATTGTGGATGGTGTGAGAAGTTGAAGGGTGAAGCCTCGACTTTTAACATAATCTACTCGGAAGGTCACCCCCTCACAATCGGTATTGTGGTGAGTGTTAATTTGCGGGAAGGTGCGGAGGTGATGCTCCGACTTAACCAAAAAATTAACATGAACATGCCTATCCCCTATTGGGATTCTTTCACCTAAGTGGGCTTGCAGGTTCTTTTCCTCACCTCCTAAAAAAATTATAACCACACCAAGACAAGTGAAAATATTAAGAGGGGAATTGCTAGGATTATGTGTGGTCAAGTGAGGGTCGATCGATTCTTATGGAATGCAAGGTAGGACTCGCTCACAAAAACCAAGTTTGATAGTAGGACTAGAGAAATCTACTCGAAAGAGGCGGTCCTCTAAAATCAGTGATAGATTAGAACAAGATAATGTTAGAATAGAGAGTTGTTTGAACGTCGAACCTAGGACTAGGTCAATTCTAGACACCTTAGAACTTGGAGCTCAACTTGAAGAGGAGATCACTCCCTCCAAATTGAGTGGTGAAACTTCTTCGGAAAATTACACACTTAGAGAAGAATTCCCGGTAGAAGTTGATAGGGGACTGTTGAATAGTTCACCGGTCACCATGGCCGAGGAACGGGGGATGCATCCACCACCCATACCCCCAATTCCGCCCATACCTCCTATACCTCCAATAGACCCATTGGTTAGGCCAAGAGGCCTACCAATTGTGGTTCCACAAAATTTAGCGGCGATGGATATGCCATCTCATCTCCCTAAATTTTATGGGACCAAGGATGAGGACCCCTCTCGGCACATGGAACGGTATATCGAACGGTTGGCTAGCTTCCTCATAACCGACCCGGGTTATTGGTTAGTGTGGTTTCCTACCACTCTAGAGGGGGAAGCCTATGAATGGTATCGGGATCATGCCGAGGGACATTTTAGGGGATGGGAACAATTACAAAGGGAGTTTCTTAACGAATTTAGGCCGGAAGTGGGTCAAAGTACCGCATTAAGGGCATTGTCGTCATTGAAGCAAGGAAGGGAGGAAGAAATTTCGGCTTACATTAGGAGGTTTGATTTAGTGTGCACTAGATTTGTGGGTACCATGCTCAACGACGACACGCTAAAGCAATTTTTCATTCAAGGGTTTTTTAAGTCCGGAACTATTAGGGGTGTTCTAGAAAGGAATCCCTTGACCTTGGCGGATGCCAAGCGTGCGGCTAGAGATATTGAAAACTTGGATAAAGATCACGAAAGGCTATGGAGAAGGGAGGATGAATTGATCCCACAATTCATCCCCATACGCCCTAGGGTGGTAGCGGTAGAACCCGCTAAGTATGAGAACCAAATTCCATATGCCATTGTGGACACCGGCCCCCGACCTTTAGCAGTTAGGGAACCGGCACCTCTTTTGGCACTACCGGCCCCTAGAACGGATCCACACTTGGAGGAGGTTGAGAGAAGACTAGGTGCTAGCCAACTAGGATTCCAAGAGGCTATGATAAAACAAATGCAAAGCCTCACGGATCAAATGTCATTAATGATCCGGAGTCAACAACCGGGGCCTCCACCCCCGGTTGAGTCGGGTAGGCATTCTTCCGGATTATGGTGTGTCCAATGTGGCCAACCGGGCCACACGCGTCAATTTTGTAGAAGTGGACAAAACCGTGACCAAAGAGGAAACGGTAACCCACCTCAACAAAATCAACGAGGTCAAGCGCCACCTCACTATGGAAATGGAAGCAATAGAGGACCACAACCTAGAGGGCAAGGTGGCCAAAATTTAGAGAAGAAGGAATTTCATCCCTTTTGTGGAAGGTGGCACGCTCAAGGACAATGTTGGTCCGAAGGTCAAGAGTTTAATTGTAGCAATTGTGGAGGAAGTCATCCCTCGGATACGTGTCGCCAACCGGACAAAATAATTAATGTCCCTTACCCGGTGGCTAATCCACAACAACAAGCAAGGGATAATATGCGAGGTGCTAGGCCACAAGGAGTACCGGCCAATGAACTTAGGCCACCTAACTTATACTATGACCATAGTAATGCTAGGCAAACTTTTCATCCACCGGCGGGCTTGCAAACTACAACCGGTTACATTCCAATACAAAATAGACAAGGAGTTCCACCTAATGGTAGTAACGGGAGACAAGCGCCTCCAACGGATCCGGGACCATCTAACTCCCAAGATGTTAGGTTCATGGATGGAGTGTTGGAGGCCACATGTGATGACATGCTTCCTCTCCCAACGAGAATTGGAGAGGAGCAAAGTCAATGGCCTCCTCACACCAATGCTATTACATATGAGTTAGTGAAGGGTAAGGGTGTGGTTGAAGAAGCACCTGCACTAGCGGTAACTACTAGGGCTAGGAGAGGGGATGCCCCGTTGGAGGTAGGAATAGGAGAGCAAGGAAATTACTCTTCGGATGAAGAGATTAATCTCTCCGAGTTGGATAGGGTAGCTAGAAGAGCTACTAAGGATGTGGAGAGGGAAAATATAATTTTACAAAATAGGGAGAGGACTAATGCGGTACATGACTTGGATAATAGCGATGTGGGTGAATGGGAAGGACCGGGGGTTCCCGTAGACGAATTCGACGTAGTGGGTAATTCTAAGGTGGAAAGATCTACCGGGTACGACTTGTGGGCGGACCTTAGTACACTCAAGGCGGATATTACTTTCGGCCAACTATTGGAAATTTCACCCACGGCAAGGAAAACATTAAAGGAGGGAATGCCGGTACACAAGAGGATGAGGAAGGTGAAAGCTAAAATAGCCGCTAGGATCCAATCACAAGGTGGAAGAAACGTGAAAGCTATAGAAATAAAAGTTGTTATAGTAGATAAGGTGGTTCCTAATGTGCTAGTCGACGGAGGGAGTAGTCTAAATATACTACCGGAGGATACTATGAAAAAATTGGGACTTGGACTCACGGGGCCTTCACCTTTGGTCATAAATATGGCAAATCAAAGTTCGACTACGCCTTTGGGGATGATCAAGGATTGTAGAATGACTACGGGAGGCGAGGAGTACTTGGTCACCTTCCATGTCATTAAAATGCACTCCAACAAGGACACCTTCCCCATTTTGCTAGGTAGGCCTTGGTTGCGGATGGCGAATGCTATGGTCAATTGGGGTGGACCTAAACCATCCATCACTTATGGTCCGGAGGGTAATAGGGTCATAGTGTCCATTGGTTCATTAGAAGGATGGATGAAGAAGGAGATGTATTTGCCATTGGAGAAGGAAATTGATGACTTAAACGAGAATGAGATTGGCAAGGCATTGGTGGGAGTCGTCCATCCCGAAGGTCAAAGGGTTGTTATAGATTCGGGCTCGGGAAGTCTAGGTCCTAATTTTTACAATTATGGGGATAACGGGGATTATGCCCAATGGCTAAGGGAGTACCCCGAGTCCGAGGTTGATGTAATGGTTACATTTCACCAAGTAGGCTTAGGGAGTGAATTTCCTAGTGTTAGTTTAGGAGAGGGCTCATTGTTGGAGCCATGTGAGGTGCTCACCGAGGAAGAGTGGGTTAGCGGTGGGTTAACACCTTGGGTAGATGACGTGGAAGAGGGTGAGGTTAGTTTAATTCATGTAGATGGGACTCAAGAGGAGGATGTGATTATTGAGTCATCGAAATTGGAGGAGCCTTTACATTTCAAGACCACGTCTACGGGGATAGTTGTAGGTCAAGATGTGAAAGATTACCCCAATGTGCCTTCCGATTGGTATCGGAACAAAGAGGAACAAACACATGTGTCGGAAGCGGATTGGCGGTACGTGGATGTGAAATTAAAGAATGGAAAAACCCGACAAATGAAGATGGGTTCCAAATTGGGGGAGAAAGAGGTTAGGGAGTATAGCAATTTGGTGGATGAGTTTAGTGATACTTTTGCATGGTCCTACGATGAGCTTAAGGGAATTCCTAGGGAAATGGTAGAGCACCGGATTCCTTTAATTCCGGGGGCGAGGCCAATTAGACAAAAGGAGAGGAGGATGAATCCTCAATTGCAATTGTTGGTGAAAGCGGAATTGGAAAGGTTATTGAAGGCCGGGTTTATCAAGCCGGTGGAAATCACGGATTGGGTTTCTCCTATGGTCTTAGTAAAGAAAAAAAATGGGAAATTAAGGGTTTGTGTCGACTATAGGAAATTGAATTCGTGCACACAAAAGGATCACTTCCCCTTACCTTTTATCACCTTGTTGCTTGAGGAGGTTGGAGGTCATTCGCGATATACCTTTATGGATGGGTATGCGGGTTATAATCAAATTTCCATAGCCCTCCAAGATATCCATAAAACGGCTTTTACTACACCTTGGGGTACTTTTGTGTGGGTAGTGATGCCATTTGGGTTATGTAATGCCCCGGCTACTTTCCAACGATTAGTAATGTATATCTTCACCGACTTGTTGTTCAAATCCATGACCGTCTTTGTGGACGATTTTAGCACACAAAGTAATGTGGACGATCACCTACATTGTGTTAGGGAGGCATTGGTTAGGTGTAGGAAGATGAGGTTAGCATTGAACCCGGATAAGACATTTTTGGGAGTGAATAAGGGAGTGTTGTTGGGTTATGTTGTTAGTGAGAAAGGTAGAGAACCCGATCCGGATAAGATTGCGGCCATAAGCGACTTGGCAACTCCAACCAATTCCAAGGGGATCTCTAAGTTGTTAGGACATGTGGGATGGTACCGGGAACTTATTCCTAATTTTTCAAAGATAGCGGTGCCCATTACCCATTTGCTCAAAAAGGATGTCAAATTCGAGTGGACGGATGCTTGTCAAAAAGCCTTTGAGGAATTGCGGGATAGGTTGAGCACCTATCCGGTGTTGATACCACCCAATTGGGGTAAACCTTTTCACGTCTATTGTGATGCTAGTAATGTGGCAATAGGGAGTGCGCTTTGTCAAGCAACGGGAGAAAAAGAGAAGGATCAACCTATAGCTTATGCGAGTAAGCAATTGACCCCCGCCGAAAGAAACTACTCTACAACGGAGAGGGAGTGCCTAGCCATGGTGTTTTCCGTTAAAAAGTTTAGGCATTACCTCATGTGCAACCCGGTTGTATTTTTTGTTGACCACATGGCTATCAAGTATCTAGTTAACAAGGCGGAGTTAAGTGGTAGGTTAGCTAGGTGGGTTTTGTTATTAGAAGAATTCGACTACACGGTGGAATATAAACCGGGTCGTATGCATTTACAAGCGGACCACTTGTCTAGGTTGTCGGAGGAGATAGGAAAAAATCCGGTAAATGATATGTTAGTAGATGATAGCCTCTTTGTGGTCACTTCTACACCGGAGTGGTATGCGGGCATAGTGGAATTTCTAACAACCCACAAGTTGCCCAAAGAGTGGACAAAAGAAGAGAGAAGGAAGGTGAGGGTAAATAGTAGGCAATTTGTTGTAGTGGGCCATAGGTTGTTTAGAAGGGGGTCCGATGGTATTTTACGACGATGCGTGTCAAAAACGGAGGTTGAAGCGATTTTAATCGCTTGCCACGATAGCGCTTGCGGCGGTCACTTCTCGGGTCAACTCACCGGGCAAAAAATACTTAGAGCGGGCTACTTTTGGCCTACACTATTTAAGGACGCCCATGACTATGTAAGGAAATGCGACGCTTGCCAACGGTATGCCCGAAACGACCTTAGAATGGAGATGCCTTTACATGTATCATTACCCTTAATTCCTTTCGAAAAATGGGGCATCGACTATGTGGGTGAGGTCCATCCCCAATCTTCAAAAGGAATGAAATATATTGTGGTGGCAACCGAGTACCTCACCAAGTGGGCGGAAGCCAAAGCGGTGAAGACCGACACGGTGGAACACGCGGCAACATTTATGTACGAAAACATAATTTCGCGGTTCGGGGTGCCGAAGATCCTAGTAAGCGGTAGGGGTACTCACTTTTTGAATGACTTGATTCGAGAGATGACAGAGAAATTTAAAATTGATCACCGGAAGACTACTCCCTACCACCCACAAACCAATGGACAAACGGAAAGGGTTAACGGAATTTTGGTGAGTATACTACGCAAGACGGTTATAGACTCGAAGCGGGATTGGGATACGAAACTAACGGCGGCACTTTGGGCATACCGTACAACCTATAAGGTAACTACGCGTGCTACACCATTTTCCTTAGTCTATGGTCTTGAAGCGACACTACCAATCGAATATGAAGTCGAGTCACTTAGGGTGGCCGTGAGTACGAGACTTACCGAAAGTCAATCCTTACGAAATCGACTAACCGATTTGGAAGCACTTGACGAAGGGAGGAGAATGGCGGCTCAACATATTGAGGCAATCCAAAGAAGGAGAAAGATTACTTTCGACAAACGACATAAGAGAAGGGCCCTAACACCGGGAATGATGGTCATGATTCAAGACGCACGAAAGCTTGAATTTCCGGCGAAATTCGATGCAATATGGTTAGGACCTTACCTTGTCTATGAGGTCTTTCCTAATAATTCAATTCAATTGGAAACGTTGAATGGTGAGCTCTTTCCTACCCGTACATCGGGAAGTAGATGTAAGGAGTACCGAGCTTGACTAGGCAACTTACCCTTGGAGCAAGAGATGTTTGGATTCATCCCCCGATGGTCGCCAATTATGTGAGCCCAAAAGGGTGCCCACATTTAGTCTTAGACCCTTGAAACGTTAGTTGATGCACTTTGAAGTAGCATGTTACTTCACAAAAATATAAAAAGAGTGAAATGTTAGTCTTAGAAGTACCATGTTGTAAGAGGCTAGGATGTGAGTTGTTATTGTGTTTTTACCTTCGGAAGGATTTGAGTGAATGAGGATAGGTAAGGAGAACTTGGATTGAGTAGTTAGTGAGTAGGCTAGTACAAATGGATGGAGACAACCAAAGTGACTCAAGAGGCAAGTGCATTCGAATTGGGATGAATGGAGGATCACATGGAGCGCACAAGTGGACCACCTCATCATGGCCACTTAATGGGGAAGGTCCAAGGAAGAATGCAAGGTGGAGGATAAGCAAATTCTCAAAGCACCAATCAAATCACGAGTTAAGCATCGTGGTTTGAATTAAGTGGTGAGCAACGATTTGGGAAAGTAAGGGGAGAAAGTTATGGCGGCGGAAAGCGAAGGAGGCTAAGTTTGGGTTGAAGCATCCCAAGTTTGGTAAAGTGTGGTAGGTAGAAAGCCAAGGCTAGTTAAATGTTCGAATTAGGATCCTTGTTGATCATTTGAGGGAGGAAGGCTTAGAAGATAGGATTGCCGCCTACTAAGTAGGAGGAAATCTCAAGGGCTTATCGTGAGCCTTGAGGGTGCTCACCCCCTCAAGCTTACTATATAATCCCTCATTCTTCCCTCACTCATCCTCTCTTTCCTTTGTGCTCCAAGGCACCCCACGAGTTATAAGTGTGGGTGTGGGAAGCCATATTGGAGCACATGTGTGTGCCTAGTTTTTAGTTTGAGAGCCAAGGCTTGTTAGCCTTGAAGAGGGCTTGACCTCTTGGTAGAATTAGTGTTGACGTGAAGGATTTTAAAGTTAATTCATGATTCCAATTTGTGGTACTTGAAGTTCATGTTTTGAATACACGTGGTTGCAAGTTCCATGTTTAAGAGTTGAGCACTTGAGGTTGTGATGAGTGCAAAAATATACTTGTGTGGATTAGTTAGTCTTAGTGAAGTTAGGAAATTCTCTCTCCCCCTCTCCTCTCTAGGATTTTAGGATTTTAGGATTAGAGAAGAATTGTGTGATTAGAAAGGGGTTGTTAGTAGAATTAGGAAAATTAGGTAGGAAGATTAGTTAAGGGCTTGAATAATTAGTGAGGTAGTTGGGGATTACAACTACAAAGTTGTGGGTTCATGAAGGAGCTGGGTTTATGAAGGAGCTGGGTTTGTTTAGTTAGAAAGTAAAGAGCTGGGTTTATGAAGGACCTGGGTTTGTTTAGTTAGAAGCTAAGGAGCTGGGTTCATGAAGGAGCTGGGTTTATGAAGGAGCTGGGTTTATTTAGTTAGAAGCTAAGGAGTTGGGTTCATGAAGGAGTTGGGTTTATGAAGGAGCTAGTTAAATCCAAGACCACTTGAAGGGTGAACCTTGCACTATGGACTCATCCAAGTCCAAATCCAATACCGCGGAGGAATGTGAGCCCAAACCCACTACTCGGACTACGGACGCTTAAGGGTGGGGGGTTTGGCCTCACAAGCTTGTTCCAAGCCGGAACATCGCTGGAGATGTTGGGCACCGGCAAATTCTCGGGAATGTCTGCGAAGAGCAAATCGAGGCCCTTGTGAGTTGTAGACGAGGTGTTCACACGAGAACGACCTGCCCCAACCTGCAATTAAAACTTCATGAGAAAACAAGAGCAAAGAAGAAAAATAAGCAAACCAAAAGGAAAGAAACCTGGAAAATGATGAAGGGAAACATACAAACCTTGGCAATGAACTCCTGGATGCGGGTATATGCTGGGAGGGGACCTCCTGCAAGCTCAAAATCCAACATGAGTTGCACCATGTCCACATTTTCGATGAGGGCAAGTGTGTTAGGTGACTCCGAAGATGTGGCACTCGTATCCAAGAGAGCGGCCTTCCTCTTGCAAGGCAAGGAGAGAAGAGAAGTGCCACTGAGAGAAGGAGTAGCAATAAATTGGGGACCAAAGGCTGAGGGAGTACCGGAAGGGGCAACTGATGGAGCAACGGAGGGAGTACTAGATGGACTCCGCAAAAAGGTGGGTGGCTCAAGGGGGGTCTTTGAAGCAGACCGAGTGACAACTTGGGAAGAGGCTTGAGTGGCGGTTTTCTTTGCTCTGCCCTTTCCCTTTGGGGCCTTGGGCGGAGGAGGAGGAAACTCAACGATGTCGGGCTCCTCAAAGGTGACAATGTTATCCTCGGGAGCACTACTCAAAAGGCTGGCAAAAAGAGGCTTCTCTTCCCCAGGGACAAATCCTCCAGAACAATCCAAGTACCATCCCCCAGCCTGCAAGTGGGACTCAAGGAACTTGGTTGTTTGCGTGGTCGTGTACACGCAGAGGCTAGAAAACATGTTCACCCAGTCCGAGGGGTAGGTGGGCAAGGAGAAAAGCTAATCAGTGAGCAGTGAGCGGTGAGCGGTGAGCAGTAACTCAACGGCAATTTTGATAATTTCTGTGGGAAACTTAACTATGTGAGCGTAGAGCGGAGAGCGGAGATTTGAGATTTTTGTAATAAATTTTGACAGAAGGTGGGTGTATTACCGTGGAATTTGGATGTATTTTTAGAAACATTTGTTGAAAAGGGAGCCCAAGTCCGTTGAAATGAGCATAAATTAGGGCTGACGTCAGCAGTAGGACTTAGCAAGAGCAAAACATAAATTACAATAACAAAGAGCATTGCAACAAGGATGTGTACATAGGAGGCTCACAGTATATCCATTAAGACTTGCCAATATGATTCATCTAGTTTACTTACAAAATGCAATGTATACATTGTTCATTGCCATAGATCTAGATGGGCATCCAGAATATGCAGATACTGATAACATCTAATCATGTCGGCGGCAACATATAGATACTCTTCTGGTAGGATTTGAAATCCTATTCGAAACTACGTGTAGAAGCATTGAAATCAGCACTAAGTGCATCAGATGTTCTTTCGGCGTCAGACTCAACAACTTCCACATCTAGGAATTCTAAGCCTTTACGGTGGGCAAACATGGGATAAAATGTGCGATGAAAACCTTGAGCTAGCTCATTAGCCATACTGTCTGCGTACGAAGGAAGTGCAAACGATTTGGGAGGGCTTGGATAGAAGTTAGGATCACAGAAGAATGGGCGGTGAACTGGATATTTCAAATTATCACATCTGCAAATGCCAAAGATATAATGTTTATAAAACAAATTGATAAGAAATGATATTCAAACAAATTCAGCAGAAAGTGCAATTTGCAGACCATACTCACTTACTAAAACGAGATTTTTTGACAATTCTCTCAGCTGTGATCTGTTCACCGTCAATGTCATCAAAACTCGAGACAGGCTCCCCGGAATGTACTACAGGAGATGGAATACTTTGAATCAAAGGAGCTAGTATCGCCTCGAAAATATCGGAGTCCGGCTCCAAAGCCGCAACATGGCGATTAACGTTGCGGCAAGCGTGGATAGCAGAACCTGGAAAAACAATCGGTTCATTTGATTAATATAATGATTTGAATAAACAAAAATTAAAAACTCCGAGTTTAAATAAACGAACCTGTAGAGGCAGTACAATCAAGTATAACGTCGCCAGGGTAACTTGAAGCTTGAATAAGCATTTGCATAAAAAACACGGATTTCTCTCGGGGGCCACGCCATGGCATTGTGGTGTTCATTAATTGATCGTCTCTAGTAACGTAATTCTGTAGAATATCGTCACGGGCGACATCCACTCCATGGCGATCAAGAGCGGGAATGGGCTGAAAGGAGAAGTTGGATTTTGGAACCCCAAAGAGGCTCCTCACTGCCAAGCATATGCCAAAGCGCATGGTCTGAAGAGAATAATACGTTGTCAAAAACTGTCGCAAGGCAAGAAATTAATTAAAGATAAATGGAAACTCTTAGATTACATGTGTAAACTAATGGAAACATGTATGTAAGCTTAGAATAATAAAAATTTATAGAAATAAAAGAATGATGGTATAGGACTTACAGTTAGAGATGGATTCAGAGCCGAAGTAAGGTGCAGGCGGTTCATCCCCCACCACTCCTTCCGAATTTCAAAGCCATACGATTTGCAATAGCCAAGAATGTTTGATTTTGTGCTCAAACGAAAAGGGTGAATTATAATAATAGCACCATCGTCCTGAAGGTGCTGGTCGGCAAAATCAAATATAGGTTGCAACCATTCTTTGGCATCCTGATTCCATGCAGGCACAAAGGTGGCTGGATTGGATATTCCAGGAACCGGAAGACCTTCCGGCATATCCACGAGAATTAAATCCACACAAGGGTGGTTTGTTGCAGATCCTTTGTAATGACGGATTTTATCACTGGAATGCTGTAAATACATAATTGAATATCAATATAGTAGGATGTGAGGACTACCATATAGTAGGAGCCAATGTAATCTTCAAAAAATTCAAATTTCAAATGGTTGTCAAAGACATAATTACAAGGAGTTTACCTTGGAAATAAATGACTTGAGCTCATTGTAGGCCAGTGTTAGGGTGCCCGAATCACCTCCAAGGACCTCATCCAAAGATGTGTTCAGTATGAACTCATCTACCTTGATGTTGCTCTCCTCGGCAGGATCCAAAACCGGGACTTGAGTTAAGAGCTCATAGGAGGAGTCTCGCTTAGTGCCCCTAGTAGAAATGGTGTGGACCTGTGAGCCAGAGTCAGCGGTCGGAATGCAAGTCAGTGGACTCTTACCTTCTTGCTCTCCCAGAGTGTTTACCTTCCTCTTGCCTTTCTTTGAAGCCTTCTCAGCTGCCTTTTGCTGCTTCTCTAACTCTCTTTGTTCAGCCTTCTCTTCGGCCTCCTTCACCTTCTGGGCTTTCCTGCGGTCTTCTTCAACACGCCTTTTAAGAGCCTTTGCCCTCTCATGATCATCCTCAATTCCCTTCAAATCATCCATTTCTTCTCCGGATTCTCCAATTGCATCGCGTAACTTCTTCAGCTCAGTCTCAAAAGATGGAGTGTAGTTGGTCCCACAATCGAGATACCAAGCCCCCGAAGTAAGATGAGAAGTCGCCCAGGTTCGTTGTTGGGCGGCGGAGAACATGCACGCAGCATTAGACCTATCAAGCCATGTGCTCAAGAAAACCGGGAGGTCTTCTTTGAGAATAGCTTTCTTCGGTAAGAGCTCATACTTGAAGTACCTGACAAATAGATGATACTTTTAGAAGTTATGAAAAATACTTGCAAAAAATTTCATCCGAAAGGATTGATGCAATCAACGCTTTGAATTTGCATAAAGGAGATAAAGTGGGAAATACCTGAAAATGACTCTTCGCACAACAAGGTCAGTTCCCTTGAACCCAACGAAGTCGTCAATTTTTTTGAAGGAATCGTGGCCTCTAAAATAGGTCGAGAATGCATGGTCCCAAAGCTTCATTCGACAATCTTCAATGTATGCCGACAAGGTCAGTGGCTCACTAGCCACATTCATATTAATCGATATTCTATCTTGGCGCATGATTTCATCGAATGAACTCATCGCTTGCTCTGCAATCTGAGCATCAACATGAAAAAATTGAGATTAGTTCAAACAAAAAATCGAATAAATCCAGCACATGTGTCTCCAAAAGATTGTCTTATGTATGCAAGCATTTACAAAACATCGACTTCCCTAGGCTAGAAATCACCTGCTGGACAAGAAGTATTTCACAACGAGACACTTACCCCAGCCCACCAGCATGCTTTTGCTAGGAATCGGGAAAGTTTTTCTTCATTAATTGGCTTTGGCGGAAGTCTTCGGAGTAGCCGCAGATGAGTTGATATATTCGAGCCACTTGATTTTGAAGCTCGGTGATGCCCTTGAAGTTGCGATGAGCTGCAGCTTCTCAAGATTAAGCTCTGGTGATATCGAATTCAAAGTGTAGTGTCGCTCAATCTACAGGTACCACGCCTCTTGGTTAATACATGCGTTTGTTATATACGTGGCAACCAAAATGTGAAACAGATATATTTATTAATTGGCCAATCTTGTAGTGCACTAACCTCTTGAAACCAACCATCGGTGAGATCTGGGTTGGCTACAGCTACAAGCTTTCCCATTTTCTGTCGTAGTGCAATGCATTTTTTCTCCACGGCAGACTTCATCGCAGCAGTTTTATCAGAAGCAGTGATGTCTCCATCAGATTGTTCAGTCAGTTGGCGAACGCCTTCGTCCGCAGACATATTAATTTCGTGCTGAAAGAAATCAATTAATTTGGCTCAGGTAAGCTTCGAGATTATGGCATTGGTAAACTTACAAGTATCATTGCAAGTATGACAAACACAAGTGAAAGGAAAACATATACGACTCCAAGTAAGAAGGGAGAATGCACCTGAAAAATGAAAGAGGTGAACACATTCAAAGGCAATGTGTACCATGTCTTCTTCTGGGATCGTTTGCATCGCCTAAGGTCGGAAGGAGACAATATGTCCTTGAATTTGTCCAATTCCATAAGTCCGTACTTACGGACTCTAAACAGGGTATGGACGGTATTTGTCTTAACGTGCGAGTCCTCAGTATGCCTGAGTATAAAGAACATATTCAGTTCAAAGGCCTGAATTGTTTATAAAGCAAGTGCAATTCAAGAAGGAATTCGGCAAATGAACTTACTTATTGATGTCATGCATGACTTGCATAACCACACCAATTTTGTCCTTGGTATTAAGAAGAATTGAGTCCACCAAACAATGCCAAGAAGCATCGCTCTTGTGGAGACGTTCAATGTGATTTAGCCAAGCTTGTCGCCTGTGGTTGCCATCGTACACAAAAAAACATAAGATTGGTTAACCCTGCCAATTCTGGTACCGAGAGGAGAAAGGTGTTGAAATCGTTGTTCTTAGCATTCCAGATGGGTCCCCATTTCTCCTTGTCTGCTTCAGTAACCTCCTGATTTTTGCCTTCTTCGTTAGTCACTGTCACATAGAACACCGAAGCCCCCTCACGATAGCCATGCACAAACTCTTGTTCAAGCTTGGCTAGATCGCTCTGCAAGGTAGGCCTAACCACAGGCATAGCAACCATCCTACAAAGCGGAATTGGGAAACGTGAAAAACTCGTGGGTTGCACTCTCAAACTGGATATGGTAGCCACTGAGTTCAATTTTCGACGAGCTCGAATCTCGTCCTCGTCAATTCCAAAATGCTCGTCATCACCGAGGGATTCTTCTTCTTCATCTACTCCGTCATCATTGGCATCTACTTCCCCACCAACACCAAAGGAGGGCTGAGTTGCTGGAGGTGATGCTCCAGCGTTAATGGGAACCTGTGCATGGAGCTGGGCACGAGATTCACATGTTACTCATCACTGAAGATGATAGAAACACATCAAAATAAGCCTGCCTAGGAAGGTCATTCGGTACCGAATGAATACCCTGGTTCTGGAAGGATTTTGCATGGGCATCATAAATCCTAACCCCGTGCACACAATATCGGAACCGATACAATAATCCAGACCCCGTATCATGATCCTCTACTATTACTCACATTGCAACATCCAAGAAAATGTGCGTAGATAATGTGTATCGGTACCGAATGACTAACCCGTTGAGCCAAGACTTGATACTGAACCCAAAAAAAATCGATTATAGATGAGTTCCGACAGAGGTATATCGGGCCCGATACACCTGCCTGGGACTCCGAATTTTTTTCCTTCTAGTTTATGATTCCTTGTATGTTGCCTTGAATCAAAACTCGTCATCATGCTAAGGTGATTCGGCGCCGAATTAGTATGTGGTTAGGCCTACCTTTCTATTGTATGTTCCATAGACGTTAGTAAATTTTTAGATAAATCTTAGCGCGCATCAAAGTTATGTAATCATGTGGAATGATTCGGCCCCGAAACAAAGTATGGGGCTGCTCAACTTCAGTAACGCTAAGGTTGGAAACTGGTGTAAGTTCATTTTCATCGGAGGACGTCAAACCTTATTCGGGCCCGATACACAATAAGAGCTCTGTCTACTTTGATTTCGTATGCACTGTTTCGGAGTCTCAGGTTTTCATATCAGAGTCTCAGGTTTTGGTCTCGGAGCCGAGGGCTCAAGTCTAGCAAACGACTTAGCAAACGACTGCAAATAGCAGTCTACCTAATAGTAGACTGCAAAGAAAAAAATTAAAAAATTCCAATAAAAATTATGGACCGTCAGATCTTCCTACCAAGAAGATCTGACGGTCCATAATTTTTTTGGAAATTTTTAATTTTTTTTTGCAGTCGTCTGTTATTTCGACTACTATTTGGAACTGTGAAGCCAAAAGTTCCAGTCGATCGACAGGAACTTTTGGCTTCACAGTTCAGTGCAAAAGTTCCAGTCGATCGACAGGAACTTTTGGCTTCACAGTTCAGTGCCAAAGTTCCAGTCGATCGACAGGAACTTTTGGCTTCACAGTTCAGTGCAAAAGTTCCAGTCGATCGACACGAACTTTTGGCTTCACAGTTCAGTGCCAAAGTTCCTGTCGATCGACAGGAACTTTTGGCTTCCCAGTTCAGTGCCAAAGTTCCAGTCGATCGACAAGAACTTTTGGCTTCCCAGTTCAGTGCAAAAGTTCCTGTCGATCGACAGGAACTTTTGGCTTCCCAGTTCAGTGCCAAAGTTCCTGTCGATCGACAGGAACTTTTGGCTTCCCAGTTCAATGCCAAAGTTCCTGTCGATCGACAGGAAATTTTGGCTTCCCAGTTCAGTGCCAAAGTTCCTGTCGATCGACAAGAACTTTTGGCTTGCCAGTTCAGTGCAAAAGTTCCTGTCGATCGACAGGAACTTTTGGCTTCCCAGTTCAATGCCAAAGTTCCTGTCGATCGACAGGAATTTTTGGCTTCCCAGTTCAGTGCCAAAGTTGCAGTCGATCGACATGAACTTTTGGCTTCCCAGTTCAGTGCCAAAGTTCCAGTCGATCGACAGGAACTTTTGGCTTCACAGTTCCAAATAGAAGTCGAATTAGCAGTCGACTGCAAAAAAAAATTCCCAAAATTCCCAAAAAAATTCTGGACCGTCAGATCTTCTTGCCAAGAAGATCTCACGGTCCAGAATTTTTTTGGGAATTTTTTGGAATTTTTTTTTGCAATCGACTTCTAGGTCGACTGCTATTTGGAACTGTGAAGCCAAAAGTTCCTGTCGATCGACATGAACTTTGGTACTGAATTGTGAAGCCAAAAGTTCCTGTCGATCGACTGGAACTTTTGGCTTCACAGTTCCAAATAGCAGTCGAATTAGCAGTCGAATTAGCAGTCGACTGCAAAAAAAAATTCCAAAAATTCCAAAAAAAATTATGGACCGTCAGATCTTCTTGGTAAGAAGATCTGACGGTCCATAATTTTTTTTGGAATTTTTTAATTTTTTTCTTTGCAGTCGACTACTAAGTCGACTGCTATTTGCAGTCATTTGCTAAGTCGTTTGCTAGACCTGATCCCTCGGCTCCGAGACCAAAACCTAAGACTCCGATATGAAAACTTGAGACTCCGAAACAGTGCATACTAAATCAAAGTTGACAGAGCTCTTATTCAGGGTTGTCTATCCCGCCGTTGTGACGGTGTCGTGCCGTCACGACGTGTCGTGTCGTGACGGACCCCTCCGTCACGACACAATAGGGTCCACGTAGGGTCAACATAGGGGGAGCCGACTAGGGTGGGTAAAATACTTACCTTCTTGCCAAGGTGGCGTCCTATGTGGCAGAAAACGTCGACGTGGATGTGCATATTTCCCCTGCCACGTAGACCATTTTGCCATTGTGTTTATCATTGTGTTAAAATCAAAGTAATAAAATATTACTAAGGAGGGTGTGGGGCGGACGGGGGCGGACGGGTGGGGCGGACGGGGAAGGGGGGTGGTGCGGACGGGGAAGGGGGGTGGAGCGGACGGACGGGGGGGTGGTGCGGACGGTGGATGGGGGTGGAGCGGACGGGAGAGGGGGGGGGGGTGGGGCGGACGGAGGAGGGGAGGGGCGGACGGAGGAGGGGGATGGAGCGGACGGGGGAGGGGGGTGGAGCGGACGGGAGAGGGGGGGGGGTGGGGCGGACGGACGGGGGTGGAGCGGACGGACGGGGGGGTGGAGCGGACGGGGGAGGGGGGGTGGGGCGGACGGACGGGGGTGGAGCGGACGGGAGAGGGGGGGGGTGGGGCGTCCCACCCGTCCCACCCGTCCGCCCCGCGTTCCCTCCCGTCCGCTACCCTCCGTCCGCCACACGTTCCCCACCGTCCGCTCCTCGTTCCCTCCCGTCCGCCCCACGTTCCTCTCCCGTCCGCACGCGTTCCCTCACGTCCGCTCCACGTTCCCTCCGTCCGCCACACGTTCCCCGTCGTCCGTACCCCGTTCCCATCCTATCCGCACCCGTTCCCTCCCGTCCGCCCCGCGTTCCCCCCGTCCGCCCCGCGTTCCCCCCGTCCGCCCCGCGTTCCCCCGTCCGCCCCGCGTTCCCCCCGTCCGCCCCGCGTTCCCCCCGTCTGCCCCGTGTTCCCCTACGTCCGCTCCACGTTCCCTCCCGTCCGCTTTCCGATCCCTTCCGTCCGCCCGCGTTCCCTATCGAGTTCCCTTCACGTCCGCTCCACGTTCCCTCCGTCCGCCACGTTCCCTCCGTCCGCCCGTTCCCCTCCCGTCCGCGCCTCGTTCCCTCCCGTCCGCCCGAGTTCCCTATCGCGTTCCCCACCCGTCTGCTCCTCGTTCCCTCCGTCCGCCCCCACGTTCCCTCCGTCCGCCCCTAGTTCCCACGTTCCCCATACGTCGTTTTCGTACCCTAAACCCTAATTCCGACCGGGATCCCATAATGATTGGGCTCCTCGTTGCCTATATAAAGCCGTGAGGCTTTAGTTCCTACCACTTTCCTCTCCTCCCACCACATAGGGACCCGAGACCTTGTTGCGTCCCAAAGGACAGCATCACCGCGCGGGTCTCAAGGGGTTTGGGAGGGCAGGGCAAATTGTGGGGGAACCCTCGCAATTTTTTTTTCAGATTCACTCGCTCCCGTGATTTTTATCACGAGAGATTTTCACACTCACTTATTCACGTGATTTTTATCACGACTCATTTTCAGATTCACTCACTCACGTGATTTTTATCACGATGGAGGGGGAGGGCATTGCTCCTTACGAGAACGAGGATTTGAGGGTGCACCGTGCTTGGCTCGTAGGCAATGCATCGGCGAATACTGCCGAGGGTACGGGAAGCGATCCTGGAAGTGGAAGTACTGCAGCACGTCCACCACGTCCAGATCCCTTTCAGTTTGACGAAGAGTTCTTGGCTGTTGGTCATTCGGGAGGCAACCAAACACGGGGAAGCCGTGGAACACGTGGGAGTCGGGGAAACAGTGGACATAGAGGGAGAACTGGAAGGGGACCAAGCTCAGGCAGTTCCACAGAAATACATGCACCGGCTCGTTCGGAGAACGTGCCACCACAATCTCCGACACGGCGGACATCAAGACCGGAGAGCCCTGCACGTGATGTACCTCAGGGTTCGGAGCAGACTGAAAGACGGGGATTAAAACGCCCAGCAGTTTCGGAAGGGACGGAGGACGGGTCCGCGGCATCGGGTTCGCAATCAAAGAAAAGGAAACATAGAGGCAAACACGACCCGCGGACCGATGAGGCTCGAAATCATTGCAGGATCGTGTTGTTGGATTGGTTTAGAAGTAACAGCATGGTTTATTTGGAGAAAAAATACCTCAATGATGGTACAAAGGGTTTAGAGTTGGCGAGGAACGAGTTGATGCTTATTCTCACGGAAGCCACGTCTGGACCGGAGTTTGAGGAAGCTAGGGGCATGAGCGATTGGAACACATGGATTGAAAAACAAGCTGTGGAAGCAATCTACAATCCAACGATGTCATATGAGGCTATGCATCCTGGAGAGGGAAGTAGTGGTGGGAGGAGGTCCGAGCTGTACATTAAGCTAGAGAATTGGAAAAGAGGCGTAATAGCAGCAAAAGGCACATCCGCCCGCAACCTTCCCGTTTTTATTGACAGGCAGCTGGCAGACAACATTGCCACTCAGGGCCGGCAGGGTGTCATATGGTTGCCTAGGAATGTGGAGATCAAACCCTTGGATAGGGAAATCTTCCAAGGGACCTTCGGAGTGGTGCGGAGAGTCACAATTCATGGAGCATCATTCATCCCTAACTGGATAGAGTGGGCTGGGAAGACCATGAAGGCCACGAATAGTCTGGAGAACCGAAAGGAGCGTTCGGTTGAAGCATTGGCATGCCCAGTAGATCATCCTGGGATAATCAAGCTACAATACCTCCACCCGAAAACATACGAATCCTATTCGATGTGGTGGAATGGAGGCTCCTTGAAGAACATGAGGGTCTATGACCACCAAGTTCCGGAAACCCACGAGCGCACAATCCTTCAAATGCCTGGGGCAGACTTTGAAGCACGGAAACGGTTGGTTGTATATCGAAGGCATCGAGCTTATTTGGCATGGGCTCTAATGTGCATTGTGGATGTAGTGCACAAGCATGACGTGTTGCACAATGACCTTAATCCCAACAATGTCATGCTGCATTTCCCACAAGACCGTGAGAACACGGTTTTCATTGGTGTGTGTGATTGGGGGATGGCATCATGGGGAGATGAAGACGCACCCTCCAACTATGGAAAAGAATCAGTGGATGAGATGAACAAGCACCGCATAAAATACAACTGTGCTGGTCCAGAATTATTCCATGTACGAGGGCAGCGTGGAACATCTACCTCTCCGGTGAGGATGGCTCGGAAACATAGGCACACGTTTCTCTCGGAGTCCTTCTCAGTGGGTGCTTTGGCAAAGAAGATTTATGCCAGGGATTCGACTTCCTCGTTGTTTCAGCTAAACAGTGATCCAAATGGCTTGAAGATGCGGTTTGAGATAGCATTGGATGCATTGACGAAGCCCAATCCAGCGGAAAGGTCAACCATCACACACGTAGTGAACATGTTGAAGTCGCCTCCATACAACATGGTTAACCCGACAATGTGCTTCCGTGACACTGCAAAATAGTTTTTTTTTGTTTTCTTTGCAGCAATTTTGGATCATACCAATTTTGTAACCGTTGGAGATGTAAATAAAGCCATCATTTTTTCATACACAACTTGTATATTGTATGAGATTTATGGATCTTAGTGCAATGTTCATACTCCATGAGGATTTTTGCTTCATAATCGAGATGAAGTCTATGGGAGACTAACCAAGGTTCTCGCCTCTCGTGAGGCCACATCATTCTTTCACATCGTTGTTATCACATCCATGTGCTAAGTTCAAGTTAACTATAGTCGTTCGTGATATGTCTTGCCAAAATGCAATTACCTATATTTATTCTAATTTTGGTATGCTACAAAATGTAGTCAACTATAGTTATATCTAGTTAACTAAAGTTGAGCACAATGTTGCAATAGTTATATCGGTTGTACACGTGATCCTAAACATCTCTAAATGTTCTTTCTTGTACTCCACACATATTGCACACATACTTCACAATTGCTTATATTTATATTTATATAATTCACAATCACTTTTTTTTGGAAGTTTGGACATAGTCTCGGTTTTTTGGCTCTCAAAAATTCATATGAAGTCCAAAAAATGAGTTCTTGGTATCCATGGATAGGTAATGAAGTCCTCTACAAGAATATGCAATAAAAGTCCTCTACATAATAGTCCCCCCATCTACATAATAAAGTACACTAAAATAGCAATAATCAACTAAGGGTGAACGTAAAGTGGTTAAAAAAATTTCTCTTGGAACTGAGAAGTGGATGCATAGTTTCATATTGCTTTGTGCTTGTTTATCTCAACAGAAACTGTTCGGTTGGTGAATTAAAAATAAATAAATAAATCATAGAAGTGGTACAACATATTATACAAGTCATAACTTTATTATTGCGACAACGTTATAAATGCCCTTTATTAATCATATACATGAACAAACCATGCAAACTATAATATTCCACTTCATTCCGTCATCCCAACCTCGTAGATGCTCCTGGCTTCCAGCGAGGCTCCATTTTTGGAAGAGGATTCGGCTGAAGTAAATCAAAATAGCTAATCGTTCGGTCTTTCATCCGTTCCTTCAATGGTAGCCGATGAGGCGACAATCCTCTCCTCTTCTTACGAATAGACATAGTCTTTGAAGATTCCCCCGCTACCTTGACTATTTCAATGTCGATTGAAGTCTCCTCCACATCCACATCCACATCCACATCCACATCCACATCCACATCCCCGGGCTTCTCCAAAATATCCGCACACAAATCAATTAGATCATTTAGATCTCCACCCACGCATTGTGTGTGGTCCTTCTCCACCGCATCGATCTCAAAGTTGTCTGCATATCGTCGTTGTTCCTCCGCCGCCCTCATCCTCCAAGCTTGTGTAGATTGTGAGAAGGGAGTCATGACATACTCATCACGAAATCGATCCCTAGCACTTCTCTCATCTCTCTCACGCTCGGGTGTTGCATTGAATGGAATATGGGGATCGTCTAAATTGTGTATCTCCTCATCGCATTCTACACCCTCAAACATGACTCTCCCCTTTCCCATCCTATCCATGATACTCTACCTTCGTTATATGTATGAGTCTCAATGATCTACTTATATATTGACCTCTAAGGACTTGATGACCATGACCAATAATTGATGTAATCCAATATGTAGAGGATCCAATTCTCGTTAGTAAGATAAAGTCAACGCAATCGGAATAAAAAAAAAGTTGGTTAGGTTAAAAATGTACACTTTTGAAAAAATCTTCCGACATCCGCATTGGAAACCTCTTTGATACCTCTTTGAACTTTCCATATTTGATTAGTTATCCACTCATTCAACAAATCACCAATTTGTGCTTCAATCATAGTGGTTCATATGGTTTCATAACCGATGTCACCCATCCGAATGCACTTTCCTTCAATAAATCATTAATTTGTGCTTCAACCTTAGTGGTTCATATGGTTTCATAACCGATGTCACCCATCCGAATGCACTTTCCTTCAATAAATCATTAATTTGTGCTTCAACCTTAGTGGTTCATATGGTTTCATAACCGATGTCACCCATCCGAATGCACTTTCCTTCAACAAATCATTAATTTGTGCTTCAACCTTAGTGGTTCATATGGTTTCATAACCGATGTCACCCATCCGAATGCACCTTCCTTCAACAAATCATTAATTTGTGCTTCAACCTTAGTGGTTCATATGGTTTCATAACCGATGTCACCCATCCGAATGCACTTTCCTTCAACAAATCATTAATTTGTGCTTCAACCTTAGTGGTTCATATGGTTTCATAACCGATGTCACCCATCCGAATGCACCTTCCTTCAACAAATCATTAATTTGTGCTTCAACCTTAGTAGTTCATATGGTTTCATAACCGATGTCACCCATCCGAATGCACCTTCCTTCAACAAATCATTAATTTGTGCTTCAACCTTAGTGGTTCATATGGTTTCATAACCGATGTCACCCATCCGAATGCACCTTCCTTCAACAAATCATTAATTTGTGCTTCAACCTTAGTAGTTCATATGGTTTCATAACCGATGTCACCCATCCGAATGCACCTTCCTTCAACAAATCATTAATTTGTGCTTCAACCTTAGTGGTTCATATGGTTTCATAACCGATGTCACCCATCCGAATGCACTTTCCTTCAATAAATCATTAATTTGTGCTTCAACCTTAGTGGTTCATATGGTTTCATAACCGATGTCACCCATCCGAATGCACTTTCCTTCAATAAATCATTAATTTGTGCTTCAACCTTAGTGGTTCATATGGTTTCATAACCGATGTCACCCATCCGAATGCACTTTCCTTCAATAAATCATTAATTTGTGCTTCAACCTTAGTGGTTCATATGGTTTCATAACCGATGTCACCCATCCGAATGCACTTTCCTTCAATAAATCATTAATTTGTGCTTCAACCTTAGTGGTTCATATGGTTTCATAACCGATGTCACCCATCCGAATGCACTTTCCTTCAATAAATCATTAATTTGTGCTTCAACCTTAGTGGTTCATAAACCCTAAACCCTAAACCCCTAAACCCTAAACCCTACGTCATTCCAAATTACTACCACATATGTGCCATTGATTTGTTCTCACACTCATGTAGAAGTGTTTCCATACATGGTTTGAGGGTTTAGGTTCCTAGCTTTCCAACGAACCCACCTGCTTTTTTTTTCGATGCCTACATTTTTTTCATTATAATAATCAATCATTGACAAGATCTTGGCCGTTAGATTGGAGGGGTTATTTTGAGCAAGTAATAAAGTGGCATGCTCCTTTGAGTTTGGACTTTTGGGCTTGGCCTTTGGAGGCTTCACACTATGCCCAACTAAGGCTACCTTTACTATATTTTATTGGCTATTTAGGGTTCATTTCTTTGGACTCTCAACAAAGTTGGGCCGCTCAATCGCACTTTGATCCACTCCCAAGGGTTAACATTTATAGATGGTGACTATAGTGTCCGTTTTTTGGCTCTAAAAAATTCATATGAAGTCCAATTCATATGTGGTCGCAATTCTACGTTGTTCCCCTGCCGCCCCGTTCCCTCCCGTCCGCTCCGCGCTCCCCACCCGTCCGCTAATCGTTCCATCTTTCATCCGTTCCCCCCCGTCCGGTCCACGTTCCCCACCCGTCCGCCCCGTTCCCCTCCCGTCCGCGCCACGTTCCCTCCGTCCGCGCCTCGTTCCCCACCGTCCGCTCCTCGTTCCCATCCGTCCGCTCAGCGTTCCCCACCCGTCCGCCCCGAGTTCCCTCCGTCCGCTCCTCGTTCCCCACCGTCCGCTCCTCGTTCCCACCCGTCCGCTCAGCGTTCCCCACCCGTCCGCCCCGAGTTCCCTCCGTCCGCTCCTCGTTCCCCACCGTCCGCTCCTCGTTCCCACCCGTCCGCTCAGCGTTCCCCACCCGTCCGCCCCGAGTTCCCTCCGTCCGCTCCTCGTTCCCCACCGTCCGCTCCTCGTTCCCACCCGTCCGCTCAGCGTTCCCCACCCGTCCGCCCCGCGTTCCCTCCCGTCCGCGAACATGGAGCGGACGGGAGGGGAACAGGGGGCGGACGGGGGGAACTGACGGCAGGGGAACGCGGAGCGGACGGCAGGGGAACGGTGGCGCGGACGGGAGGGAACGCGGGGCGGACGGGTGGGGAACAAGGAGCGGATGGGTGGGAACGAGGAGCGGACGGGATGGGAACGAGGAGCGGACGTGTGGGAACGAGGAGCGGACGGGATGGGAACGAGGAGCGGACGGGATGGGAACGCTGGAGCGTATGGAGAGGAGCGTACGGAGGGGAGCGTGGGAGCGGACGGGGGGGAACGCTGGGGGCGGACGGGAGGGAACGGGTGCGGACGGGGGGGAACGCTGGGTGCGGACGGGAGGGAACGGGTGCGGACGGGGGGGGACTCTGGGGCGGACGGGCGGGAACGGGTGCGGACGGGTGCGAACGGGTGCGAACGGGTGCGAACGGGTGGGGACGCGGGAGCGGATGGAGGGGCGGACGGGGGTATATAAGTGGAGGGGACCACTTACATACCTTACTCCACTCCTTCTGGGCGCCCAGACAACCCTCCTCTAACACAGAGTGCGGGGTAGCGGGGCTCTCGGAGGAGTTAAGGATCCCTTTTTTGGGATCCTTTTACACTACTTTTGGCAGGTTGTGGCAGGTTTTGTGTGAGGCCAAACCCCCCACCCTTAAGCGTCCGTAGTCCGAGTAGTGGGTTTGGGCTCACATTCCTCCGCGGTATTGGATTTGGACTTGGATGAGTCCATAGTGCAAGGTTCACCCTTCAAGTGGTCTTGGATTTAACTTTGGTCTTTGCTTCCTTTGTCTTGCCATCGCGAGAGTGCTCCACATTCTCCATTAATTTGTGCACGTGGTTCATTTTTAAAGAGAGGATGCAAGTGTTAAAAAACACTATTCTCTATAGTCAATCTCAAATACATTTACTTGTGAAAGCCACACATAACACTAACTAGCATAATGTAACTAACTACTTGTCTATGAGCTAATTAAGTAGGCTATCTACTAAGCTCCTTCATGAACCCATCTCTTTACTTTCTAATTACATAAACCTAGCTCCTTCATAAACCCAACTCCTTCATGAACCCAACTCCTTAGCTTCTAACTAAATAAACCCAGCTCCTTCATGAACCCAGCTCCTTAGCTTCTAACTAAACAAACCCAGGTCCTTCATAAACCCAGCTCCTTCATGAACCCAGCTCCTTAGCTTCTAACTAAACAAACCCAGGTCCTTCATAAACCCAGCTCTTTACTTTCTAACTAAACAAACCCAGCTCCTTCATAAACCCAGTTCCTTCATGAACCCACAACTTTGTAGTTGTAATCCCCAACTACCTCACTAATTATTCAAGCCCTTAACTAATCTTCCTACCTAATTTTCCTAATTCTACTAACAACCCCTTTCTAATCACACAATTCTTCTCTAATCCTAAAATCCTAAAATCCTAGAGAGGAGAGGGGGAGAGAGAATTTCCTAACTTCACTAAGACTAACTAATCCACACAAGTATATTTTTGCACTCATCACAACCTCAAGTGCTCAACTCTTAAACATGGAACTTGCAACCACGTGTATTCAAAACATGAACTTCAAGTACCACAAATTGGAATCATGAATTAACTTTAAAATCCTTCACGTCAACACTAATTCTACCAAGAGGTCAAGCCCTCTTCAAGGCTAACAAGCCTTGGCTCTCAAACTAAAAACTAGGCACACACATGTGCTCCAATATGGCTTCCCACACCCACACTTATAACTCGTGGGGTGCCTTGGAGCACAAAGGAAAGAGAGGATGAGTGAGGGAAGAATGAGGGATTATATAGTAAGCTTGAGGGGGTGAGCACCCTCAAGGCTCACGATAAGCCCTTGAGATTTCCTCCTACTTAGTAGGCGGCAATCCTATCTTCTAAGCCTTCCTCCCTCAAATGATCAACAAGGATCCTAATTCGAACATTTAACTAGCCTTGGCTTTCTACCTACCACACTTTACCAAACTTGGGATGCTTCAACCCAAACTTAGCCTCCTTCGCTTTCCGCCGCCATAACTTTCTCCCCTTACTTTCCCAAATCGTTGCTCACCACTTAATTCAAACCACGATGCTTAACTCGTGATTTGATTGGTGCTTTGAGAATTTGCTTATCCTCCACCTTGCATTCTTCCTTGGACCTTCCCCATTAAGTGGCCATGATGAGGTGGTCCACTTGTGCGCTCCATGTGATCCTCCATTCATCCCAATTCGAATGCACTTGCCTCTTGAGTCACTTTGGTTGTCTCCATCCATTTGTACTAGCCTACTCACTAACTACTCAATCCAAGTTCTCCTTACCTATCCTCATTCACTCAAATCCTTCCGAAGGTAAAAACACAATAACAACTCACATCCTAGCCTCTTACAACATGGTACTTCTAAGACTAACATTTCACTCTTTTTATATTTTTGTGAAGTAACATGCTACTTCAAAGTGCATCAACTAACGTTTCAAGGGTCTAAGACTAAATGTGGGCACCCTTTTGGGCTCACATAATTGGCGACCATCGGGGGATGAATCCAAACATCTCTTGCTCCAAGGGTAAGTTGCCTAGTCAAGCTCGGTACTCCTTACATCTACTTCCCGATGTACGGGTAGGAAAGAGCTCACCATTCAACGTTTCCAATTGAATTGAATTATTAGGAAAGACCTCATAGACAAGGTAAGGTCCTAACCATATTGCATCGAATTTCGCCGGAAATTCAAGCTTTCGTGCGTCTTGAATCATGACCATCATTCCCGGTGTTAGGGCCCTTCTCTTATGTCGTTTGTCGAAAGTAATCTTTCTCCTTCTTTGGATTGCCTCAATATGTTGAGCCGCCATTCTCCTCCCTTCGTCAAGTGCTTCCAAATCGGTTAGTCGATTTCGTAAGGATTGACTTTCGGTAAGTCTCGTACTCACGGCCACCCTAAGTGACTCGACTTCATATTCGATTGGTAGTGTCGCTTCAAGACCATAGACTAAGGAAAATGGTGTAGCACGCGTAGTTACCTTATAGGTTGTACGGTATGCCCAAAGTGCCGCCGTTAGTTTCGTATCCCAATCCCGCTTCGAGTCTATAACCGTCTTGCGTAGTATACTCACCAAAATTCCGTTAACCCTTTCCGTTTGTCCATTGGTTTGTGGGTGGTAGGGAGTAGTCTTCCGGTGATCAATTTTAAATTTCTCTGTCATCTCTCGAATCAAGTCATTCAAAAAGTGAGTACCCCTACCGCTTACTAGGATCTTCGGCACCCCGAACCGCGAAATTATGTTTTCGTACATAAATGTTGCCGCGTGTTCCACCGTGTCGGTCTTCACCGCTTTGGCTTCCGCCCACTTGGTGAGGTACTCGGTTGCCACCACAATATATTTCATTCCTTTTGAAGATTGGGGATGGACCTCACCCACATAGTCGATGCCCCATTTTTCGAAAGGAATTAAGGGTAATGATACATGTAAAGGCATCTCCATTCTAAGGTCGTTTCGGGCATACCGTTGGCAAGCGTCGCATTTCCTTACATAGTCATGGGCGTCCTTAAATAGTGTAGGCCAAAAGTAGCCCGCTCTAAGTATTTTTTGCCCGGTGAGTTGACCCGAGAAGTGACCGCCGCAAGCGCTATCGTGGCAAGCGATTAAAATCGCTTCAACCTCCGTTTTTGACACGCATCGTCGTAAAATACCATCGGACCCCCTTCTAAACAACCTATGGCCCACTACAACAAATTGCCTACTATTTACCCTCACCTTCCTTCTCTCTTCTTTTGTCCACTCTTTGGGCAACTTGTGGGTTGTTAGAAATTCCACTATGCCCGCATACCACTCCGGTGTAGAAGTGACCACAAAGAGGCTATCATCTACTAACATATCATTTACCGGATTTTTTCCTATCTCCTCCGACAACCTAGACAAGTGGTCCGCTTGTAAATGCATACGACCCGGTTTATATTCCACCGTGTAGTCGAATTCTTCTAATAACAAAACCCACCTAGCTAACCTACCACTTAACTCCGCCTTGTTAACTAGATACTTGATAGCCATGTGGTCAACAAAAAATACAACCGGGTTGCACATGAGGTAATGCCTAAACTTTTTAACGGAAAACACCATGGCTAGGCACTCCCTCTCCGTTGTAGAGTAGTTTCTTTCGGCGGGGGTCAATTGCTTACTCGCATAAGCTATAGGTTGATCCTTCTCTTTTTCTCCCGTTGCTTGACAAAGCGCACTCCCTATTGCCACATTACTAGCATCACAATAGACGTGAAAAGGTTTACCCCAATTGGGTGGTATCAACACCGGATAGGTGCTCAACCTATCCCGCAATTCCTCAAAGGCTTTTTGACAAGCATCCGTCCACTCGAATTTGACATCCTTTTTGAGCAAATGGGTAATGGGCACCGCTATCTTTGAAAAATTAGGAATAAGTTCCCGGTACCATCCCACATGTCCTAACAACTTAGAGATCCCCTTGGAATTGGTTGGAGTTGCCAAGTTGCTTATGGCCGCAATCTTATCCGGATCGGGTTCTCTACCTTTCTCACTAACAACATAACCCAACAACACTCCCTTATTCACTCCCAAAAATGTCTTATCCGGGTTCAATGCTAACCTCATCTTCCTACACCTAACCAATGCCTCCCTAACACAATGTAGGTGATCGTCCACATTACTTTGTGTGCTAAAATCGTCCACAAAGACGGTCATGGATTTGAACAACAAGTCGGTGAAGATATACATTACTAATCGTTGGAAAGTAGCCGGGGCATTACATAACCCAAATGGCATCACTACCCACACAAAAGTACCCCAAGGTGTAGTAAAAGCCGTTTTATGGATATCTTGGAGGGCTATGGAAATTTGATTATAACCCGCATACCCATCCATAAAGGTATATCGCGAATGACCTCCAACCTCCTCAAGCAACAAGGTGATAAAAGGTAAGGGGAAGTGATCCTTTTGTGTGCACGAATTCAATTTCCTATAGTCGACACAAACCCTTAATTTCCCATTTTTTTTCTTTACTAAGACCATAGGAGAAACCCAATCCGTGATTTCCACCGGCTTGATAAACCCGGCCTTCAATAACCTTTCCAATTCCGCTTTCACCAACAATTGCAATTGAGGATTCATCCTCCTCTCCTTTTGTCTAATTGGCCTCGCCCCCGGAATTAAAGGAATCCGGTGCTCTACCATTTCCCTAGGAATTCCCTTAAGCTCATCGTAGGACCATGCAAAAGTATCACTAAACTCATCCACCAAATTGCTATACTCCCTAACCTCTTTCTCCCCCAATTTGGAACCCATCTTCATTTGTCGGGTTTTTCCATTCTTTAATTTCACATCCACGTACCGCCAATCCGCTTCCGACACATGTGCTTGTTCCTCTTTGTTCCGATACCAATCGGAAGGCACATTGGGGTAATCTTTCACATCTTGACCTACAACTATCCCCGTAGACGTGATCTTGAAATGTAAAGGCTCCTCCAATTTCGATGACTCAATAATCACATCCTCCTCTTGAGTCCCATCTACATGAATTAAACTAACCTCACCCTCTTCCACGTCATCTACCCAAGGTGTTAAACCACCGCTAACCCACTCTTCCTCGGTGAGCACCTCACATGGCTCCAACAATGAGCCCTCTCCTAAACTAACACTAGGAAATTCACTCCCTAAGCCTACTTGGTGAAATGTAACCATTACATCAACCTCGGACTCGGGGTACTCCCTTAGCCATTGGGCATAATCCCCATTATCCCCATAATTGTAAAAATTAGGACCTAGACTTCCCGAGCCCGAATCTATAACAACCCTTTGACCTTCGGGATGGACGACTCCCACCAATGCCTTGCCAATCTCATTCTCGTTTAAGTCATCAATTTCCTTCTCCAATGGCAAATACATCTCCTTCTTCATCCATCCTTCTAATGAACCAATGGACACTATGACCCTATTACCCTCCGGACCATAAGTGATGGATGGTTTAGGTCCACCCCAATTGACCATAGCATTCGCCATCCGCAACCAAGGCCTACCTAGCAAAATGGGGAAGGTGTCCTTGTTGGAGTGCATTTTAATGACATGGAAGGTGACCAAGTACTCCTCACCTCCCGTAGTCATTCTACAATCTTTGATCATCCCCAAAGGCGTAGTCGAACTTTGATTTGCCATATTTATGACCAAAGGTGAAGGCCCCGTGAGTCCAAGTCCCAATTTTTTCATAGTATCCTCCGGTAGTATATTTAGACTACTCCCTCCGTCGACTAGCACATTAGGAACCACCTTATCTACTATAACAACTTTTATTTCTATAGCTTTCACGTTTCTTCCACCTTGTGATTGGATCCTAGCGGCTATTTTAGCTTTCACCTTCCTCATCCTCTTGTGTACCGGCATTCCCTCCTTTAATGTTTTCCTTGCCGTGGGTGAAATTTCCAATAGTTGGCCGAAAGTAATATCCGCCTTGAGTGTACTAAGGTCCGCCCACAAGTCGTACCCGGTAGATCTTTCCACCTTAGAATTACCCACTACGTCGAATTCGTCTACGGGAACCCCCGGTCCTTCCCATTCACCCACATCGCTATTATCCAAGTCATGTACCGCATTAGTCCTCTCCCTATTTTGTAAAATTATATTTTCCCTCTCCACATCCTTAGTAGCTCTTCTAGCTACCCTATCCAACTCGGAGAGATTAATCTCTTCATCCGAAGAGTAATTTCCTTGCTCTCCTATTCCTACCTCCAACGGGGCATCCCCTCTCCTAGCCCTAGTAGTTACCGCTAGTGCAGGTGCTTCTTCAACCACACCCTTACCCTTCACTAACTCATATGTAATAGCATTGGTGTGAGGAGGCCATTGACTTTGCTCCTCTCCAATTCTCGTTGGGAGAGGAAGCATGTCATCACATGTGGCCTCCAACACTCCATCCATGAACCTAACATCTTGGGAGTTAGATGGTCCCGGATCCGTTGGAGGCGCTTGTCTCCCGTTACTACCATTAGGTGGAACTCCTTGTCTATTTTGTATTGGAATGTAACCGGTTGTAGTTTGCAAGCCCGCCGGTGGATGAAAAGTTTGCCTAGCATTACTATGGTCATAGTATAAGTTAGGTGGCCTAAGTTCATTGGCCGGTACTCCTTGTGGCCTAGCACCTCGCATATTATCCCTTGCTTGTTGTTGTGGATTAGCCACCGGGTAAGGGACATTAATTATTTTGTCCGGTTGGCGACACGTATCCGAGGGATGACTTCCTCCACAATTGCTACAATTAAACTCTTGACCTTCGGACCAACATTGTCCTTGAGCGTGCCACCTTCCACAAAAGGGATGAAATTCCTTCTTCTCTAAATTTTGGCCACCTTGCCCTCTAGGTTGTGGTCCTCTATTGCTTCCATTTCCATAGTGAGGTGGCGCTTGACCTCGTTGATTTTGTTGAGGTGGGTTACCGTTTCCTCTTTGGTCACGGTTTTGTCCACTTCTACAAAATTGACGCGTGTGGCCCGGTTGGCCACATTGGACACACCATAATCCGGAAGAATGCCTACCCGACTCAACCGGGGGTGGAGGCCCCGGTTGTTGACTCCGGATCATTAATGACATTTGATCCGTGAGGCTTTGCATTTGTTTTATCATAGCCTCTTGGAATCCTAGTTGGCTAGCACCTAGTCTTCTCTCAACCTCCTCCAAGTGTGGATCCGTTCTAGGGGCCGGTAGTGCCAAAAGAGGTGCCGGTTCCCTAACCGCTAAAGGTCGGGGGCCGGTGTCCACAATGGCATATGGAATTTGGTTCTCATACTTAGCGGGTTCTACCGCTACCACCCTAGGGCGTATGGGGATGAATTGTGGGATCAATTCATCCTCCCTTCTCCATAGCCTTTCGTGATCTTTATCCAAGTTTTCAATATCTCTAGCCGCACGCTTGGCATCCGCCAAGGTCAAGGGATTCCTTTCTAGAACACCCCTAATAGTTCCGGACTTAAAAAACCCTTGAATGAAAAATTGCTTTAGCGTGTCATCGTTGAGCATGGTACCCACAAATCTAGTGCACACTAAATCAAACCTCCTAATGTAAGCCGAAATTTCTTCCTCCCTTCCTTGCTTCAATGACGACAATGCCCTTAATGCGGTACTTTGACCCACTTCCGGCCTAAATTCGTTAAGAAACTCCCTTTGTAATTGTTCCCATCCCCTAAAATGTCCCTCGGCATGATCCCGATACCATTCATAGGCTTCCCCCTCTAGAGTGGTAGGAAACCACACTAACCAATAACCCGGGTCGGTTATGAGGAAGCTAGCCAACCGTTCGATATACCGTTCCATGTGCCGAGAGGGGTCCTCATCCTTGGTCCCATAAAATTTAGGGAGATGAGATGGCATATCCATCGCCGCTAAATTTTGTGGAACCACAATTGGTAGGCCTCTTGGCCTAACCAATGGGTCTATTGGAGGTATAGGAGGTATGGGCGGAATTGGGGGTATGGGTGGTGGATGCATCCCCCGTTCCTCGGCCATGGTGACCGGTGAACTATTCAACAGTCCCCTATCAACTTCTACCGGGAATTCTTCTCTAAGTGTGTAATTTTCCGAAGAAGTTTCACCACTCAATTTGGAGGGAGTGATCTCCTCTTCAAGTTGAGCTCCAAGTTCTAAGGTGTCTAGAATTGACCTAGTCCTAGGTTCGACGTTCAAACAACTCTCTATTCTAACATTATCTTGTTCTAATCTATCACTGATTTTAGAGGACCGCCTCTTTCGAGTAGATTTCTCTAGTCCTACTATCAAACTTGGTTTTTGTGAGCGAGTCCTACCTTGCATTCCATAAGAATCGATCGACCCTCACTTGACCACACATAATCCTAGCAATTCCCCTCTTAATATTTTCACTTGTCTTGGTGTGGTTATAATTTTTTTAGGAGGTGAGGAAAAGAACCTGCAAGCCCACTTAGGTGAAAGAATCCCAATAGGGGATAGGCATGTTCATGTTAATTTTTTGGTTAAGTCGGAGCATCACCTCCGCACCTTCCCGCAAATTAACACTCACCACAATACCGATTGTGAGGGGGTGACCTTCCGAGTAGATTATGTTAAAAGTCGAGGCTTCACCCTTCAACTTCTCACACCATCCACAATTCGGGAATTACCCTCTACAACGGATAACAACAATCACGAGTACAAAAGGCATTCCTTAATTAGTTAATGAGTTCACTTTGAAGAAATAAACATACCTTGAGCAATCGCATCCCCCTGTGAGTTAGCACTCCCCTCAATCGTGACTCAATGTAACAACACCATAAACTTTGTGAAATATTAATTTAATCTAGAGCATGAAATGACAACTCCCAAAACTTTGAGACTCACCCCGAGGTGAGTGTCAAAGTTCAATGTCCTAAGGTGAATTTACCCTCTAATGTTTTAATGAGCTACTCGGTTATAGGTTCCTTTTAAGTTCTTAGCAAATCCCCAAAAAGGTTGAGGACGTACCTTCGCCGCGCTCCTTCCTCAAAAATGAATTTGCGTAATTGACAATGCAATTCATTCCAAGGAATAGTTGAAATACAATGAATTCAAATGTAACCCAAAGAGAGAATACTTACCGAGTTTCGGGTGCTCCTTCCCTTCTCTCAAGTTTGTGTCTCCAATTTTTCCTAGTTGCCTCCAAGTCTCCTAGTCGCCTCCAAGTCTTGTAACTACCTTCCGCTTCGCTCCCGGCGGACGCACCAATTATGTGAGGCCAAACCCCCCACCCTTAAGCGTCCGTAGTCCGAGTAGTGGGTTTGGGCTCACATTCCTCCGCGGTATTGGATTTGGACTTGGATGAGTCCATAGTGCAAGGTTCACCCTTCAAGTGGTCTTGGATTTAACTTTGGTCTTTGCTTCCTTTGTCTTGCCATCGCGAGAGTGCTCCACATTCTCCATTAATTTGTGCACGTGGTTCATTTTTAAAGAGAGGATGCAAGTGTTAAAAAACACTATTCTCTATAGTCAATCTCAAATACATTTACTTGTGAAAGCCACACATAACACTAACTAGCATAATGTAACTAACTACTTGTCTATGAGCTAATTAAGTAGGCTATCTACTAAGCTCCTTCATGAATCCATCTCTTTACTTTCTAATTACATAAACCTAGCTCCTTCATAAACCCAACTCCTTCATGAACCCAACTCCTTAGCTTCTAACTAAATAAACCCAGCTCCTTCATGAACCCAGCTCCTTAGCTTCTAACTAAACAAACCCAGGTCCTTCATAAACCCAGCTCCTTCATGAACCCAGCTCCTTAGCTTCTAACTAAACAAACCCAGGTCCTTCATAAACCCAGCTCTTTACTTTCTAACTAAACAAACCCAGCTCCTTCATAAACCCAGTTCCTTCATGAACCCACAACTTTGTAGTTGTAATCCCCAACTACCTCACTAATTATTCAAGCCCTTAACTAATCTTCCTACCTAATTTTCCTAATTCTACTAACAACCCCTTTCTAATCACACAATTCTTCTCTAATCCTAAAATCCTAAAATCCTAGAGAGGAGAGGGGGAGAGAGAATTTCCTAACTTCACTAAGACTAACTAATCCACACAAGTATATTTTTGCACTCATCACAACCTCAAGTGCTCAACTCTTAAACATGGAACTTGCAACCACGTGTATTCAAAACATGAACTTTAAGTACCACAAATTGGAATCATGAATTAACTTTAAAATCCTTCACGTCAACACTAATTCTACCAAGAGGTCAAGCCCTCTTCAAGGCTAACAAGCCTTGGCTCTCAAACTAAAAACTAGGCACACACATGTGCTCCAATATGGCTTCCCACACCCACACTTATAACTCGTGGGGTGCCTTGGAGCACAAAGGAAAGAGAGGATGAGTGAGGGAAGAATGAGGGATTATATAGTAAGCTTGAGGGGGTGAGCACCCTCAAGGCTCACGATAAGCCCTTGAGATTTCCTCCTACTTAGTAGGCGGCAATCCTATCTTCTAAGCCTTCCTCCCTCAAATGATCAACAAGGATCCTAATTCGAACATTTAACTAGCCTTGGCTTTCTACCTACCACACTTTACCAAACTTGGGATGCTTCAACCCAAACTTAGCCTCCTTCGCTTTCCGCCGCCATAACTTTCTCCCCTTACTTTCCCAAATCGTTGCTCACCACTTAATTCAAACCACGATGCTTAACTCGTGATTTGATTGGTGCTTTGAGAATTTGCTTATCCTCCACCTTGCATTCTTCCTTGGACCTTCCCCATTAAGTGGCCATGATGAGGTGGTCCACTTGTGCGCTCCATGTGATCCTCCATTCATCCCAATTCGAATGCACTTGCCTCTTGAGTCACTTTGGTTGTCTCCATCCATTTGTACTAGCCTACTCACTAACTACTCAATCCAAGTTCTCCTTACCTATCCTCATTCACTCAAATCCTTCCGAAGGTAAAAACACAATAACAACTCACATCCTAGCCTCTTACAACATGGTACTTCTAAGACTAACATTTCACTCTTTTTATATTTTTGTGAAGTAACATGCTACTTCAAAGTGCATCAACTAACGTTTCAAGGGTCTAAGACTAAATGTGGGCACCCTTTTGGGCTCACATTTTGGCAGATCCACGTGGCCGTTATTTGGCATATTCCTTGTGACGCGCCCAGTCAACTGGCCTCTGCGTGAGCGCCGGTAGCGGGGTGCTCGAAGGGTGTGCCGAATAGTTGAACTTTAATTTTTAGGGACATTTTTGAACTAATTCCACAGCAACACTATTTTGAAGTGTATGCTTGGATATTTTGTAGCACTATTATGAAGTGCAATTAGTATTTTAAAAAGTAGAGTTCTAGATTAGAATTAGAAACTCCAATTTGGGTGGAATTAGAATTAGAAACTCCAATTTTCAGACATGGCAAGTGGAGGAACTGGAGACATGGCAAGTGCAAGTGGAGGATCTAGTTCTGGGTGTTCCAGAGGACATGGACGCAAGGCCGCTGATTTGGAGTGGAATGTTTACGATGATCCCTCCCAAAAAGCCAGGGTAGGTTGGGAGAATGTACCACAACCGTGGTCAGCGAAGACTGCAATGCAGTACGTGGGCTTCCCTCACTTTGATCGGTTGTGGCCAAGATATTGTCACGAGCGACATTGCAAGGCCGTCAATGCGAGCTATACGCAGCTTGAAGACGTGGAGGCAAAATGGAGATTCCTAACGATACTTAGAAGTATCTCCAATTTGGATAGATGGCCCAAGAGTGCAATTCCAAAGTCGGTGGCGTGTATGATGTATGCGGAGCACGTGTTGCGAGTTAGGGTGGATTGGTCAAGTTTGGGTGCTCTGCATGATCAAAAATTTGGGGGTATTGGAATTGCATTCACTAAATGCACAGTTCCGGATATTCCATACACTCCCGTTCCGGAGTGGTTCAGGAAGAATCCTAAACTAGTGGATGAGCCTGGGGCACCAATTCCAGAAGGTCGGGAACCAAAAAAACCACGTACTCGCAAACGACCAGCCAATGACGTGGAGATGGCCATCGAGGAGGCGTTTGAGCATATGGATGAGGAGGGCATGGAGGTAAATGTCGATGTGGTTAACGAGCTGGTTAACCAGGTGGTTAACGAGGCCCTAAACGAGGTAAACCCTCGTCAACTTGGTGCGGACATGATGGAGAGCAGAATGGAGGCATTGCGCCAGCAACATGCCGAGGAAATTCGTGAGTATAAAGCAAGGATTCTCGAGCTGGAAAATCGACTTGCAACACTTACGATGGGGGAGGCTGGCAGTTCAAGTAGTACACCAATTAACATCCAGTCTTTGGAAGCAGAGAGGGATACAGCTTTACAGGAGGCCATGATTGCAAAGTCACAAGCAGCGGACGTATGTACGAGGAATGAAGTAATGCAAGGAAAGATGGAGGCTTTGCAAAAGGAGGTGGTGGACATGCAACAACAACTTCAAGTGGTCAATGAAGTGGTTGTCGATCACGAATCCAAGATTGGCGCACTGGAGGAGCAGAATGCAAGGTTGAGGAAATTTCTATTGGATGCGATCGTGGAGCGAACCAATATGAGGACAGGGACATTGCTTTCTATGGCCAAGGCTCGTCAATATGAAGCTGAATTTGAGAGCATCCAGCGAGAATGGAACCGCAATCATAGATTGTGGAACTTGATGCTCACGTCATGGCCAGATCAAGAACATATGTACCCTAGTAGGTGGGATGATGAGGATGACTTGAAATTGCCTAACGGGAGCTTGGATTGGCGGCAACTGATCGACTCCGATCATCATTGGGATGTGACCCAAGTGCATGAATATCCATACAGCATGAGGGGTGAGTTGTTATGGCCGGGTCCACATCCAATGGTCTTCGACGGATCCGTGTGTGGGATTTGCGGCAGTCCATTTGGCCCAGAGGGATGCTTTCAAGTTGGATCGTGTGGGGGCCAATTCCATCCACAATGTCTGATAGTGACAATGATCAGGAGACGGCAATGTCCCCATTGCAGATCACCCTTCCACCCTCGTTTGTACCTCCAATTTGGCCTTCGGGATTACATGCCTAAGGACTGGGTGGTAAGGCCAACGGACTATCCCTTCAACCTTTGCGAGTTTGATGGGACTTCTGTTGAGTGGAATTGGTTATTCAATCGTGCAACGGTTGAACTTTGGAACGATAACAAAGATGGCGAATGGACACAAAATCCACGTCAAATTTTGTATATTGCAGACGAGTTGTTTCCCAACAAGCCCCCAAACCATGGCATGAAAAGATTTTTGTACCAAACTTTTGGTTGGCATTGGGATGCGACAACCATGCAATTACGGAGAGGCATTCAAACTCCTTTTTACAATGCAAGTGGTGAACTATCAATATCGGAGCATGAGTTGGAAGAAGATGCACATGAGATGCCCATGGAACGGGATTCCCATTTTGAAGCGCACTTAGAGCAGTCGTACCACAAACACAGAACGCAGTTGGAGGCAGTTGAAGCACTCTTGAATAGAGTTACGGATGATGCGGTATTGAGATGGCTAAATGGGGGGCCTAGACCACGTAATGCCACTCCACTGTCTCCTGGAAGTCGTCCATATCTCACCCGTGAAACCACGCGAATGATGGAAGCCGGGGAATCATCACGAGCACGACGAGGATCTACTTCAGCTGCAATAGACCTCGATTCAGATTCGGATTAGGCATTTTTGTAGCATGTTTAGAAAGTTGTATAGGAACGGAGGAAGACTTTGTACACATTGAACATATTTCATGTTCAAAGAATATGTAATATAAAGAGGAGTTACCGACAAGTTGTCATTTTTAAGATCGTGTAAAAGATAGCATATGGATGTCACATGTTTTAATGTTATTCGAAACTTTTAAAAACTCACTTGAATATTTGTAATTCATATGATAGTCTAACCAAAAGTACTATTGACTACATAGTCAATATTGAATACCACATAAAGATATAATTATATAAATATGCAATAAATAATTTTAAAAAACATGCAATAAATAATTTTATTACTATAATAAAATGATACAACTTCGAACGTAACGTTCGCTTTGTGGTCTAAATGTCTTACCGAAGGCCCTAAGGTTGTAACTTGTATCAATTTTGACGGAAGTAATAAATTATGGGAGTACGTGGGAGCACCGAAAGAACACATTTGTGCAAAACCATTACGTTCGAATCCGTACTGTAGGATCATTTGCTTCGACACATCTTGGGTCCTCTTCAGACTCGTCTGTGCTGAAATCATCATCCGTTTGGGGAGTCGCGCTTCGAAGATGCAACTCTCGGTCACGTTGTGAGAAAATTATCCTCTTGGTCGGCCGGGAGCCATCTGCATCCTGTATGCCATTTTCATCTAGATGTGGTCTACCCTCATCTTCATTGTAGTCTTCAGCAGTAAACGGAAGCGATCGTCCCTGATACCTCTTCCTAGTACGTTTGACACCTCTCGTAGTTCTCTGGCGCCCTCCACCCGTACCACGACTTGAGTGCACTTCATCTCTACTTCCATCTATAAAAGCATCCCCCGTTGTACTTCCGCCTCCAACTCCAAGACCACCTCTTCCATTGGATTGACTGTGTGGAAGTGAAACAGACGCGGGTGGAATTGCAATTGGTATGTTCTCAACAACATGTCGTCGTACAGAAGGACGACGTGGCGCCTCTATAGTAACATTTCTTGAAACATTGTGCATAGCAACCAAAGTAGCACCCACCGCAGTTGCACGTGAAACACCCAATCTAGAAGTATTGGCAATACTTCGAGTGAGAGGACGATGTTGACCTTGTGCATGCAATTGCACCGTAGAGGTGGATGCAATCCTTTGAAGAGCACGGAATCGAGTTGTAGGCATTTCAGGAACATTGGGCGTTGGATCTTCTATACGATGGTTGGATATGAGGGAGGCATCCATGGATTCAGAATGTACTCGGGTTGGAAGTGGATCATGTTGAACGTGCGTTGGCTCATTTACGGGTAGTACATTGTCGCCTTCACCAAATGAAAGAGAATCGCTCCGATGTTGCAAGGAATCTACTTCAATTCCCACATTCTCACTTGCCCCCATAGCAACATTATGGTCAGATGGAAACCCTTCTCCAGTGTGGAGAGTTTCAACATGCGGTCTTCCAATAGACCCCTCATGATCGTCATGCATTCCGTCGTTATGTTGGGGGACATCCGGTTCATCAAACTCAAACACCCCAAGGTTTCCATCACTACCATTGCCATCCTCATCTTCTGAACCATGATTCTCGGAATCGAGGTCATCCAAATCAAAGTCGATGTCATCAACATTGTTGTCTTCATCATTTCCAGCCCTATCAGTTGGATCCACGTCATCTTCGTTGTCATCTTCTTCGTCAAGGTCATCGTCAGAATGGACCTCATTCAATTCGTACCATTGAGCAGGTCTTGGGCCCCTCCGATGTTGAATGAGCCTACTATTGGTATATATGTAGACGAGGTCCTCAGCACGACTATGCTTCAAGCGATTGCGACTCTTGTTGTGAACGTATGAGTACATGCTCCAATTGCGTTCACATGCGGATGCGGAACATACTTGTGCAAGGATACGTCTTGCTATTGTTTGGAGGGCTTTAGCTCCACCTCCCATTGCATCCCACCATTCATGGAGAGGTGCGGCATGCACGCTCGGGTCAGTAGAATCAGCAAAAGGCCCTCGATTTTCAAGAAAATCTTGGTACTGGTGGAGGATTTGGACATAAGTGTCCTCATCTTGAGCAAGCCTGCGAAGAACTCGATTTAGGATTGTCCTCGAATTGTCATCCTCATGGAGTGGGGCCCAACCACGTAGAAGCGGATTTAACATCGCTCCAGCCCAGTGTAGATCATTCAACATCAACCTCCATCTATTTTGAAACGTTACCATAGCATTTGCAGCAAGCTCAGGGCTTAAGCGAAATGGAGGTTTACTGAATCCACGAATATGGGTTTGTAAATCATGCATGACCCTCCAAGCCATTCCCATTGCAGGCGCCTTGCCGTCAAATACACGAAGAGCTTTAACAACCGGGATCACCATATACAAGAAATTTTCGCACGTGTTCCAGAATCCATCAGAACGTATAAAGCTTCGCACAACAGAGCCCTTCATGTAAGAGGTGCCAGATCTCCTCCTCATATCACGCATTAGAGTGATCCAATCCTCATCAACCACCATTCTTTCCAAAGCATTGCGTACTTGGAGAAGACGTTCAATCATGATGAAGTTCGTAGCAAAACGGGTCTCTACAGGTAGGCGGAGTGAGAGATTTGGTGACAACCTCCGGAATATAGCTTGAGAAGCATGATGGTTTTTAACAAATACACAAATATGGCGGGATTTTTTTACCAATTTTTTCACCCATTCCTCCTTCCCCCAATCTTCTAAGAGGAGATCTAGGCAATGTGCAGCACATCCTTGAAAATATAGATCGGGATTTGCTCGAATCAAGTCGCGAGCAGCGGAGGCCATAACTGGGGCATTGTCGGTGCAAACTTGGACCACATTATGTCGACCAACCTTTTCCACAAATGGTTGAATTTGAGCAGCAACGTAGACATGATCCTTGTGATTTCCCGTGGTGTCAATGGTACCCAAGAAAACGTCTCCCTTTGTGCCACATTGAAGAACGTTTAGGAGAGGTCGGTTTTGCACGTTGTCCCATCCATCACAACATATTGTAACACCGTATTTTTCAACGGAATTCCCCAGCTTCTCCTTCACTTGCCTATCTAGGTCAACCTTTATATCAGTTAACAACTTCGTACGGATGGCATTGTACGATGGTGGTGTGTAGGCTGGCATTCGATGACGGGCAGTTTCACGCACAGCATGAACAAATGCAGGATGTCTCACAATGTTGAAAGGAATGTTAGCTTCATAAAAAGCCGTTGCCCATGCTCTATCGAGGAGTTGTTTTGTTGACACATTGAACCCCTCCGTTATGTTGAGTTGACGTAGTTCACGAGGAGGAGTGCCATATATCACAACATCAGAATGTTGAGTGGTTTGGGACATAAGCAAAGGCTCTGTTTCACTAATTACGGAGCCCGCTATAATAGGCTCCAAAGGTACAATATCTGCCACCAGAGAGTCCTCATTTACAATGCCTACATGTAAGGGCACAATGCCTCCGCAATGTTCAAACAAGGCCCTAATATGCGGGGGTACCATCCTACATGTGGAAACATCAGAAGCACCCCCTACATGAGGTCTATAACCAAGGTGGGCCAACATTCTATCTCCTCGGTAAGATATGACGAACGGGCAAAACCTACATTTAACCTGCCTTTGTGATTTACCGGGAACCCTCCCCTTATCCTCGTACCAATGATCCCATGCATCGTTTCGGCGTGGCATGACTTCAACAAAACCTGCAAATACAAACAAGTTAGAGCAAGTCACTTTGATCGCATACTAGGTCCTGTTCAAGAGTGCCACGAGGGCAACCCTAATTCACAGACACTAGATTGGACAAAGTATACTCTGCATTCGGGTCTCACGCATTCAATCCTCACTCCTCAAAGGAGAATCAAAAGACTTGAGACACACTATGTCAGTGGAGGCAAAAATGGCACCTTGCACCCTCAATTTATAGTGTTCGAATCGGACGGGGGAGCGGACGGAAGGGGTGGGAGCGGACGGGGGTGCGGACGGGGGAGCGGACGGAGGGGGGGGGGGGAGCGGACGGGGGGGGCGGACGGGGGGGGCGGACGGGGGGGCGGACGGGGGAGCGGATGGAGGGGGGGCGGACGGGGGAGCGGACGGAGGGGGGGGAGCGGACCGGGGGGGGGGGGCGGACGGGGGAGCGGACGGGGGGGGGGGGCGGACGGTGGAGCGGACGGGTGAGCGGACGGAGGTGGGGGGAGCGGACGGGGGGGCGGACGGGGGAGCGGACGGAGGGGGGGGGAGCGGACGGGGGGGGGGGGCGGACGGTGGAGCGGACGGGTGAGCGGACGGAGGTGGGGGGAGCGGACGGGGGGGCGGACGGGGGGGGCGGACGGGGGGGCGGACGGGCGCTAGTAGAATTTTCCCCACTTTCCCTTTACTTTGCTGACATGTCGTCACACGTGGACAATGTAAATCCTACGTGTCCGAAATTGGGTAATGTAATTACACAAAAAAATCGGTAAAATTCAAGTCCGGCAGGATAAAGACAGCATCCGGCATAATCCGGCATAATGTCGTGACGGATACGTGTCGTGACGGCACGACATTATGCCGGGATAAGCCTCCGTCACGACACAATAGACAACCCTGCTCTTATTGTGTATCGGGCCCGAATAAGGTTTGACGTCCTCCGATGAAAATCAACTTACACCAGTTTCCAACCTTAGCGTTGCTGAAGTTGAGCAGCCCCATACTTTGTTTCGGGGCCGAATCATTCCACATGATTACATAGCTTTGATGCGCGCTAAGATTTATCTAAAAATTTACTAACTTCTATGGAACATACAATAGATCTTCTATAACTAATTCGGCGCCGAATCACCTTAGCATGATGACGAGTTTTGATTCAAGGCAACATACAAGGAATCATAAATTAGAAGAAAAAAAATTATGCATTTTATTTACATTCTGCCATATCAAAGTATACGAGTACTTTGATACGGCTCGGGCCCGAAAGCAATCCCTAGGAGACAAGATCTTTACATAAAAAACAAGAATGAACAGTTTCAAAAGGTGCTAGGGTTTCCCGAATCTTAAAAACCCTAATCAAGTATGGCATGAATTCTGCATTACAACTTAGGTTTAGGGTAGTCTTTCGGTTTTCTTGCTTACCGGTTCTGCCGAGTTGTGGAGATCAATCTCCATGTCTGAATTATCTTCAACAACGTTTCCCGAATCCTGCTCCATCTCCTCTTCAGACTCGCGGGGTTTCTGTGTCTGCAATCCAAAGAGTAATTGCACAAATTGTAAGAGCTTTACGATTCAGAAAACACAACAAGCTCTATGGTACACCTCAATATTATCTATTGAACCGACCTGTTGATTGTTGTTATTGGATTTAGAAGAGCTTGACGTCTCAGATATCCTCTGCCGCCGCCCACGCTGCAAACCCAACATTCCTATCAGTTACCAAACAAATGTATCGCCACCACTGCGGAATGCCAAAAGGTGATAAACCAGAATCAAAGAAGAGCTGAAGCGCAACAAACTATCTCAAACCTATTCGTTTTCCCTAAACCCTAACGAGTGAAAGTTTGATAGTCTGGTTGAACCTAGATTGCTTAGCAATCACCCTAGAACTAGGTGGACTCCCCTGGTCAATATCATGCCCTACTCAATAAGTTGAAAAGGGCAAAGCCCGAGATTAATCACTAAGTCATCATGATTATCTCACACATTAATCATAGCACTGTTCTCGGTATAAACAAAAACGGACCGTGCGAGGTGGGTCGCCTGGGCTGTTATCATCTTCCGCCATAGAAAATAGCCAAATAGGTGCAGCGTCTGAACGATCAACATTCTTTAGACGACTTCCAGTACCCTTATTAGAGTTTCCCCCTCTCTTCCCCATAGCCGAGCGCAAGTTATACGGAGTCACAAACTGTTCGCTTCTAGCAAACTTTTTCTTCCTATCTGTTCGTCTCTGTTTTTCAATAGTCCTACTCAATTCTCTCTCAGCTCTTGCACACAATCGTGTGAACATCTTTTGTGCAACTTAACCTCTTCGCATCATTTAACTACATGCATGTTCATCACACTTCTCAAATTAATCGTCACTTGGACATCTAAGTCACTTGGATGAAAATTTATCATTCATAGGCATAAAGGATCGTGCGCGATGTATTTATTGCATTGTATAATATAAGTATAATAGATGAGTTCATTCCCAAAATTTAAAATCCATGAACCTTTTAAGTTGCTTTAGGCTTCAAAATAGCAAGCGTCATACGCAAGAGTTATTCAATAGCCATTGAACAATTTTGGAATGATATATTCAACACTAAAAATTAATAACGGTCTTTCTTTTTTACTAACAATATCTGTGATTAGATTTTACCATTTTGCAGGGTTACAGTTGTAGGCTACTGCACTGCGATTTTCCACTACATAAATGGATCGTAATCTCCAAACTCATTCCCACATCTTCCTCCTCTCGTTTCATCACCTCTCTTTTCCTATAATGGACGGCAATTTAGACATGCCCAACGGTGCTCTCAATCTGTCTCATATAGGTTTAGAGGACGATGCAGTTTCGTTGGATAGATTTTGCGGTCCATTTGATCACATTGCGGAAGCAACTGTGAGATATGATGTTCTCCTTGATCTTCCACAAAGTCCTGCATCGACTATACATTCGAACAGAGGTCAATATTCTTCCGTTAGAACTTTAGAGAAGATCGCACTTCTTGGCAGTGAATACAATTCGGTGACGACAACGAGACATGCCTACTCTAAAGTTGGAGTCATCAAGCTTGGCACTTACTCAAAAGCCTTATTACGGAGTACCCCTAAACCAAAAGGGGCCACGCTTATCTCAGTTGGATGTTCAGCTATACGCAGTACAGCTGAAAAATCTTTAACACGCCGTGGTGCCAGCGGAAATGATGGAGTACCTCGCATTCGTAATAGGGATAGCGATCATGCGGATGGAGCCGCCAAACTTAGCTGTCATACGTAATTAATAGTCTTACTTACGCATTCTATTTGGATGATAGGATTAGCACAGCCTAGGGTGAAATCTTAAATCAATTGTGGTTCCAGCCTATGGCAGGATGTATAAAATATATATATTATGTCCTACTGATTAATATACGATATGCAAAAATTGTTATTATTGGTTTAACGCCGTCATTCCAATGCCTGAAAATAATCAATCACTTTATGCGTTGTCAAACTTTAACTCTCATTATAATGTGACTTTGCAGTTAGAATGCAATTATTTTTAGTGGGTTGGAATGCTGTCTGTTTTTTTAAAATTTCTATAAGTGCATCTATCCGTTGTCTTTCATTTTGTAGATTAGGACTTAGAAAGATACGAAATCTCAACTTTTTCTTTTCAATTTAAACCAACTCGGTTTCAAAATATATAATTTTGGTGTACCCCTAATATTTACTTATAGTTAACTCTGCATTCATCCCTGTTGATTTCATTGTGTGCAAGTATATATTCTTATGTGTCTTTGCTGACCTCCCTCTTTGATTTGGGTTTCATTTTGTCATTGTGAGGTTGCATTTGGCTAGGAGTACAATGGCCTTCATTCGCGCTGATTTGCATTCTGTGCCAGTTACCTTTCCGTTGGGAGAAGATGGTCATGCTCTGGTCACTTCTACCACTCTAAGTCTCAGGTTTCAATTTCGTGAAGAATCACTTCATGTGGAGGAGGAGATTTTTGACGATGATACGGGTACACTCTCGCATGCAATAGGTCAGTTGTCGAGTAAGAACGACGTTGGTACGTTCTGGTTGCTCAAACCGGGTAAGTATCGTGCATACGGTCTCTCTGAGTCTATCCTAGCTGCATCTACTGTACTCCTAACTCCTCGAACGTCCTCTACAGTTAGTGTTGAAGCACCATTGATCACCAAAGTCAAAATTGAGCCAGGTCTTCATACCATCTATGAGTTGAGTGATGACTCTGATAGCGACGACATCGAAGTTACTTTGCCAATATCGCAGATCAATGACAAGAGTACAGTTCCACTTATGCAAGTCATACACAAGGATCATGTTAGTCTGATAGAGCCCTCTGATTCGTCTAAACCTGCACCAAGTCCTCCAGGTAGCGTCGTCCAATGCTTGATGAAACTTAGTGTTCGTAAGAGGTCAAAGAGTATTCTCTCTCGCATTGATTTCAATGCGATTAGGCTGCAGCAAGTTCGACTTCTTCCACCTCATTATAATGGCGACGTTATTTTTGAGTTTCCGCCTTTAGGACTCCACGACCAACAGTCTGCTGCAAAGCAGCTACGTGGTATGGACAGGAGATATGATGGCCATGCTTGGTCTCGAACTATCACGTCCAATATTCAGAATGATCTGAAGCTTACATTTCGGACATCGTCGTGTCTGGGCCACCTCCGTTGTGTCAATGTTGATTGTGAGTACCTAACACGAGACCATAGAACCGCCGTTGTGAACGAGACTGAATGGGATGGGCTGTCTGAGAAAGTGTTTGTTGTGGGGTCCAGCCCTCCTGCGGGTTCTACAGTTGTTTGCAAATCGTGTAATATTCCACCTACATGCGTTGCGGTATGCCCTGCAAAGATCTACTACGTGACCGCAACGCCACACATGACAAGAGCATGTGTTCACTTGGGAACTCACGACCACCCTGTGAAGTCTGGCGAGTATCGAGACTTCATCGAGCAGACAGAGACCTTGATAGGCGAGCAGGTGGAACGGACTCCGTCAGCAACTCGTTCGTCCATTGTGTTGGAAACGGCGAAAGAATTACTGGGCCCGCTACTTCTGGCCAAAGAAGGTGAAGAACGCATGATATTGGAGTTGGAGGAATTTCTCCCCATTTTTGATCGGTGCAAGCATCTAACCTCACCCAATATTAGGAATTCTGTCACTTCATTCAAGGCACTACGACGCTTTGGAATCATGGACAGCATTACCATGCTACGCGGCTCCAGCAATTGGAAGTTTGTTCAGAAGAATATGTTTCCGGGGCAAGGAGAGGACATGGACAAGGTATTCGTCTTCAAGATGTCCGAAGTTGGCCCGGGGAGTGGAGTAGACTTGGTGAAGAGAATGCAGGCGGGTGGGGACCTTGAGAATGCCTGGATCATGTTTGATCACGTCAAACGTGTCAGGTCCTGGACAACAATGGCTTGCCATGTGTACGATTCCACTTATTGCCGGGTCATGACAATCGCTGTATGTGACATGCAATCCGAGGACGTAGCAGCCCAATCAGTCGTGTGGAAGAATCTGAATGCCGTCATGGCGGGCCACGGTGTGCATGACGTCAATTTCAAAGGATTCATGCCCGACAGTGCCCAAGCTAATTGGAACGTTGTACGCATGATCTATGGAAGCGGAGATGCGGCCGAGAAGATGGTTGACAGAGAGAGGACTTGCCTTTTCCACTGGACTCAGTCCTTGGAAAAACACACGAAGGCTGACATCCGTCAAGATCTCCAAGCACAACACCGGAAACTCTGCCAACAGTACAAGAATGCCAAGTCAATGGCGGAGGCCGAGACCAAGTACCTTGCAATTCGAGCATGGTGGATGGCATCCGGCGCTGCGACCGAACACTGCCTTCCTCGACTGGAGCTCTGGCTGGCCTTCTGGCACTTTCGTTACCGCCAATGGGGTGGCTTCATGGAGCTAGTAAACACTTAACCTTCTTTAACGTTTGTCCCTAAAATCTCTTTCCAGGCAACGTTTACATAAATCACCCATATAGCTAACTGGGTGACACGTTACGATTACAGGACCTTAGTGAAGCAGAACTTGCAGAAATGCCATCCTGTAACCTAGCCGAATCGATCCACAACAAGTGGAAACAACAGTCAGGCGATCGGGGTTGCGACTTGTACGTGGCAACCGTGGATGACTTAGTGCGAGCCTTCATGCAGTGCGTAGCATACTACCAGTTCCTAAAAGGAGAGCGCCCTGGAAACGGACCGTCGAAGGAAGAGCTGAAGCTCAGACGCGCGCAGAGGTCGGCGTCTAGGACTGGAAACTCAAAACCACTTCACGAAGCGATCTTGAAGATGCCAGGCGCCGATGAGTGGTGCACCAGGACTCCTCACTTTGAAGGGGAAGAGGTATTTGTTTCTCTGAAGCGAAAGCCAGATACTGCTTTTGGTGATGAACGTGAGTCACACAGGCCGGACAAAATCAGTATCTCCAGACCTCGCATCCATACGAGATCAGCACGCAAAGAGAGCGACCCTGCAGCAACAGTGGTGGCGGTGGAATCTCCTACAACTACAGAGCAGGAGAAGCAGCTCCTTCCTCCACACCAATCTCCGCAGCAAGACGACCGCTACCACGTTACTGCTGTAGAAGAGACCGCATGCAATCCTTCTGAGTGGCACATCGCACGCCTCCCGAAGACATCCGCCAAGGCATGCTTTGCTCAACAAGCAATCACGAAGAAGAAATGCATCGCTCTGATTGTGCAAGATGGGAAGAGTACTGCTGCTCCGACCTACACGGGCCTGATGGACAACTACAGGAAGAATATGAAGGAGTCTATGCAGTTCTTCTTCTGCAACGACGACATTGAGAGATGCGTGAAGGGTACAAAACGGAAGTGGGTGGTGTCAAGGCCCGAGGTTCCAGAGGTATGGCCGGTTAAGTTGGGGACCAACTTATCGACCAAAGAAATCCTATCCCTGGAGAATGCAGGCTTTAGGCTACCTCAGCGAATGGAGATGTCACCCAGAAGACTCTTTCAGGACCAGCCATTATCAGTGGACCTATTGGCTTACCCGACCCCGGCATACCCTGACGAGTTTCCTACCCGCCGTTCAGGGAAGAATATCCGTCGCAACAAGAAGGCCCCGTCAACCAAGCATGCCAATAATTGTGCGTCTGCCCTGTCATTGAAGGGCACTGTGCACAAGTTGTGCATGCTTCCGGCCCCTGCCCTTGGATGCATTGTCTCTTTGGATTCGGGCACGCCTCCAAAGGTCCAGCAGTACTACTTGACAATTTCGCAACTGCCAGCATGCACTTGCCCAAATTTCAAGGAGATGGCGACAAAAGCTATTGGAAAGCGGGGTCAATGGGCCAACTGTAAGCACTTGTACTATTTGTTTACAGTCGTTTGTGGTTTGGATTCAAAAACAGATTCTTTCATACACGCAGCTAGTTTTAGCTTCAACGAAGTGAAGCAAGTTCTAGAGAGTGGCTTACTAAAGCACTTGCCTTCTTAGAGTTTTTTGTTTCATCATGGAAACGTATGTATGCAGCCTTTGATTCAATCATGAAGTAGTGAGACTAAAAGGGCCACTACAAGATATTTGGAGTATCACTGTTTTTTTCTGCCTCAAAGCAGCATACAAATTTCTCTCCCATAATTTGTAAACATTAAATATCTTTCAGTTGCAGCATATAAACGATGGACATTTCCTTTAAAAGTAGAATATAACTAATTGCCTTTAACGACGTCTAACAAACTACCAGGAGATTTAATCATTTTCCACTCATGGAGTGCATCCAAAAAATAGATTTGCATTGATCACGGTGGACAAAATTTCCACGGTAATAGGTCCCAAATTTTATTATAATTAGACAAAAAAATACCAAAAAAAGATTAGATAAATCATTAATCAACTTTGAACTGAATTTTGATCCAAAATATCCAATAGTTACTGCTCACCGCTCACCGCTCGCAAAATAGCTTCGTCCGGTGGGCAAGGAAGATAATGCCAATGCATTCTTTGCAACCAACTCTCTCATGATATAACTACAGAACAAAACAAGAAGGCAAGAAAACCATGGGACATGTCAGTGGACATCCTTCCGGTGTTCAAATTTTGGCCAGAGTTCATGAATGTTGTGATATCTGGAAGTTATGTTGTTTCCAATACTCTTCTTATAAAGTCTATTTCAGTTGATTAGAGTACTTCCAAACCCAATTCTTCCAGTTTATGAGTGAAATTTAACTGGTTGTGGTATAGAGTTGGTCCATTATCAATGCTAAGTGGCTATATATGCTAAAGGGAGAAGTGCAAAAGTGGAGGATAAACGCATTACCGATAGGCGACGCGTTTGATAGCCAGAGCCCCCTCCTCGAACTCCAAGAGGTTATCACCTTTGGAAAATGCGATGTCAGGCTTATCGCCGAGGTAAGGCTTAAAGGCTCTGTCCCAAAGGACAATCCTCCAATGATCAACGTACTCACGAGGGCGCAAAATAGTCTCGGATGCGTCCCAATCGATGTCGATGGTGAGGTTCTCTTGAAAGGTTTCAATGCGGACCGAGACTTCTTTCTCCAACTGAAATGAATGAGATGATTAGCTATGAAACAAGAGGAACAAAGTCAAAATGAAAAAAACCGAGGAATGGATGTACCTGAGCCCAGAAGGACGCCTTGTGAAGCCAGTCGTCCAAAGCCTTCTCCCTCATAGGCTTGTCGATGGGAAACTTGTTCTCCAACCTCTCACGAAGGGGGGCGTTCCACCAATGAAGCCACTTGGCTTTGAAAGAAGCTTCGACCGGGCAGGTGACAATTTTCTACAACTTTTCAATTGTCATGTCAGTGGAGGCGAATTCATTGAAGTGGCGGTCAATCTGTGAACGTCCAAAAAATTGAAATGAGTTGAGGAAAGTACACAAATGAGAGGAATATTCATAGCACTAGAAACATAGAAATGATGAAAGGATACCTCGCGAAAGAAGTCCTCCCCATTGTCAGGGTGTGCGACGGAGATGTATTTCTCAAAAGTGTGTGCCCGAATGCTCTTGATCGTCTTCTCCTGGGCCTTGGTCATGATATTCCAAATCTCAGTGGCACTCCTCTCGGCAACGGGTGTGGTTTCATGGTAATGCCTCACTGCAAGGTCAGCTTGAGCCGAAATGTCTCTCTGCAATGAATGACCTTATGAGCAAATATAATCGGCATGGAAATTATCTAGGTTGGGAGATGGAGAAGATGGAATGCACAAACCATACCTTGTAAAGGAATTTAACGAAGACATCCGCGGTTAGGTTGTACCAAGTAGGGCGACTCTCCTTTGTCTTCTCGCAGGCTTTGTAGTCAGCTGGAGAGATGAAATCCTTGAATGTCGACAACTCCAACCTCCCAAATGTACGAATTCGAAGGAGTTTGGCAGGAATGTTTGCCTTCACGTAATCATGCTCAGTTGACCTGAGAGAACAGATGTGAGGAAAGGCCAATGAAAAGAATGGAGGAATTCAAAAAACAAATGGAGTATGCTTACCAATTAATGTCGCTCATTGCATTGAGGAAGACACCGGTGCATCCCCTGGGGTCGACCACAATACAATCCACCGAAATATGCCAACTCTTCTCATCGGCGTGGTTGTTGTTGATATGCCTCCACCATGCTGTGAGTCGATGATTTCCTTCCCACACGAAGAACATCTTCCCACAGAGATGTGCAAGATCCGGATCATCCTTGAGATTGTCATCGAACTCTGCATTGGCCTCTTGCCAGAGAGGGCTCCATGAAGCCATAATAGCAGGGGAAACCGGAAGGTCCACGGGAACGTCGTTGAAAGCGGAAACGAACATGACCCGATCTCCCTCTCGGTATCCCATTACAAATTCACATTCCAAACGCTGCACCTCTACCTCACTGATTGGACGGACAAGAGGGAGGCCTTGCAAGCGGCATAAGGGAATGGAGAAGCGGGACTTACTGGTGGGCTTAATCCGGAGGCGTTGGATAACACCGTTAGAGTCCTCCTTTTGTGATTTACGAAGCTCAAGCTCACACACAACAGGATCCGTGTCGGCAACTGCGAGGACGACATCTTGGCCAATAGCAACAGCCTTACAAAAACACAAACAAGAAAAACATGTTTAGAAAAGAAGCACTCAAGACCCTCAAGACATGCGAAAAAGTGGAACGTGTAATTATCCAAATCACCTCTCCCTGCATTGCGCCTTGCGAATTGGCACTCTCAACCTGGGCGGCTTCAACTTCGACTGCAGGGGCAGCAAGAACAACGTCCTCTCCAGATTGCTGTTGCGCATGCGCAACCACAAAGGATTCAGAATCCTAAGAACATGAAAGCATATTAGAACTTCCCAAAGAACAATAAAATAAAAACGCATACAGGTTACCAATATCTTTGTATATATTAACAAACAATTCACAATTTACTTTGAACCCAAAGTAATGTAATTATCAAATATGAATCAAACGAGAACCGACCACATTCATAGCCGCCATCATAATGAGATACAAGGTGTCAAACAAGTCCTCGTGAGTGTATATACAAGAAACTCCTGAAAGACAAGCAAGGCCAAGCCAAAGTCATGTAGACATTTCAAAATTCAAAAAACAAACCCCTCGGCCAAGAGTAGGCCTCCTCCCCAACCTACCACATATTGACCTACACACACCATACGAAAGCCGAGAGCCAACTCATGTACACATTACACTTGGATTAACAAACCAAAACCTTCTCCAAAAGGAGGCATCAGATCCGAGGCCTCCTTCCCAACCTTCACATATTCCCATACACAAAGCAAACATAGGCCATGAGCAAATTCAAGACCACTTTCCATGTGAATTTCCAAAACAAAAACCATCTTCAAAAAGAGGCCTCGGACCCGAGGCCTCATTCCCAACCTTCACGTATTCACCTACACAAAGCAAACATAGGCCATGAGCAAATTCAAGCACACTTTTCATGTGAATTTCCAAAACAAAAACCTTCTTCAAAATAAGGCCTCGGATCCGAGGCCTCATTCCTAACCTTCACATATTCACCTACACAAAGCAAACATAGGCCATGAGCATATTCAAGCACACTTTTCATGTGAATTACCAAAACAAAAAACCCTCTTCAAAAAGAGGCCTCGGATCCGAGGCCTCATTCCCAACCTTCACATATTCACCTACACAAAGCAAACATAGGCCATGAGCAAATTCAAGCACACTTTTCATGTGAATTTCCAAAACAAAAACCCTCTTCAAAAAGAGGCCTCGGATCCGAGGCCTTATTCCCAACCTTCACATATTCACCTACACAAAACAAACATAGGCCATGAGCAAATTCAAGCACACTTTTCATGTGAATTTCCAAAACAAAAACCCTCTTCAAAAAGAGGCCTCGGATCCGAGGCCTCATTCCCAACCTTCACATATTCACCTACACAAAACAAACATAGGCCATGAGCAAATTCAAGCACACTTTTCATGTGAATTTCCAAAACAAAAACCCTCTTCAAAAAGAGGCCTCGGATCCGAGGCCTCATTCCCAACCTTCACATATTGACCTACACAAAGCAAACATAGGCCATGAGCAAATTCAAGCATACTTTTCATGTGAATTTCCAAAACAAAAACCATCTTCAAAAAGAGGCCTCGGATCCGAGGCAACATTTCCAACCTTCACATATTCACCTACACAAAACAAACATAGGCCATGAGCAAATTCAAGCACACTTTTCATGTGAATTTTCAAAACAAAAACCCTCTTCAAAAAGAGGCCTCGGATCCGAGGCCTCCTCCCGAACCTTCACATATTCACCTACACAAAGCAAACATAGGCCATGAGCAAATTCAAGCACACTTTTCATGTGAATTTCCAAAACAAAAACCATCTTCAAAAAGAGGCCTCGGATCCGAGGCCTCATTCCCAACCTTCACATATTGACCTACACAAAGCAAACATAGGCCATGAGCAAATTCAAGCACACTTTTCATGTGAATTTCCAAAACAAAAACCATCTTCAAAAAGAGGCCTCGGATCCGAGGCCTCATTCCCAACCTTCACATATTGCCCTACAAAAAACAAACATAGGCCATGAGCAAATTCAAGCACACTTTTCATGTGAATTTCCAAACCAAAAACCCTCTTCAAAAAGAGGCCTCGGATCCGAGGCCTCATTTCCAACCTTCACATATTCACCTACACAAAACAAACATAGGCCATGAGCAAATTCAAGCACACTTTTCATGTGAATTTCCAAACCAAAAACCCTCTTCTAAAAGAGGCCTCGGATCCGAGGCCTCATTCCCAACCTTCACATATTGCCCTACACAAAGCAAACATAGGCCATGAGCAAATTCAAGCACACTTTTCATGTGAATTTCCAAAACAAAAACCATCTTCAAAAAGAGGCCTCGGATCCGAGGCCTCATTCCCAACCTTCACATATTGACCTACACAAAATAAACATAGGCCATGAGCAAATTCAAGCATATTTTTCATGTGAATTTCCAAAACAAAATCCCTCTTCAAAAAGAGGCCTCGGATCCGAGGCCTCATTCCCAACCTTCACATATTCACCTACCCAAAACAAACATAGGCCATGAGCAAATTCAAGCACACTTTTCATGTGAATTTCCAAAACAAAAACCATCTTCAAAAAGAGGCCTCGGATCCGAGGCCTCATTCCCAACCTTCACATATTCACCTACACAAAACAAACATAGGCCATGAGTAAATTCAAGCACACTTTTCATGTGAATTTCCAAAACAAAAACCCTCTTCAAAAAGAGGCCTCGGATCCGAGGCCTCCTCCCGAACCTTCACATATTGACCTACACAAAGCAAACATAGGCCATGAGCAAATTCAAGCACACTTTTCATGTGAATTTCCAAAACAAAAACCATCTTCAAAAAGAGGCCTCGGACCCGAGGCCTCATTCCCAACCTTCACATATTCACCTACACAAAACAAATATAGGCCATGAGCAAATTCAAGCACACTTTTCATGTGAATTTCCAAAACAAAAACCATCTTCAAAAAGAGGCCTCGGACCCGAGGCCTCATTCCCAAGCTTCACATATTGACCTACACAAACCAAACATAGGCCATGAGCGAATTCAAGCATATTTTTCATGTGAATTTCCAAAACAAAAACCCTCTTCAAAAAGAGGCCTCGGATCCGAGGCCTCATTCCCAACCTTCACATATTCACCTACACAAAACAAACATAGGCCATGAGCAAATTCAAGCACACTTTTCATGTGAATTTCCAAAACAAAAACCATCTTCAAAAAGAGGCCTCGGATCCGAGGCCTTATTCCCAACTTTCACATATTCACCTACACAAAGCAAACATAGGCCATGAGCAAATTCAAGCACACTTTTCATGTGAATTTCCAAAACAAAAACCATCTTCAAAAAGAGGCCTCGGATCCGAGGCCTCATTCCTAACCTTCACATATTGACCTACACAAAGCAAACATAGGCCATGAGCAAATTCAAGCATATTTTTCATGTGAATTTCCAAAACAAAAACCCTCTTCAAAAAGAGGCCTCGGATCCGAGGCCTCATTCCCAACCTTCACATATTCACCTACACAAAGCAAACATAGGCCATGAGCAAATTCAAGCACACTTTTCATGTGAATTTCCAAAACAAAAACCATCTTCAAAAAGAGGCCTCGGATCCGAGGCCTCATTCCCAACCTTCACATATTGACCTACACAAAGCAAACATAGGCCATGAGCAAATTCAAGCATATTTTTCATGTGAATTTCCAAAACAAAAACCCTCTTCAAAAAGAGGCCTCGGATCCGAGGCCTCATTCCCAACCTTCACATATTGACCTACACAAAGCAAACATAGGCCATGAGCAAATTCAAGCACACTTTTTATGTGAATTTCCAAAACAGAAACCCTCTTCAAAAAGAGGCCTCGGATCCGAGGCCTCCTCCCGAACCTTCACATATTGACCTACACAAAGCAAACATAGGCCATGAGCAAATTCAAGCACACTTTTCATGTGAATTTCCAAAACAAAAACCATCTTCAAAAAGAGGCCTCGGATCCGAGGCCTCATTCCCAACCTTCACATATTCACCTACACAAAACAAACATAGGCCATGAGCAAATTCAAGCACACTTTTCATGTGAATTTCCAAAACAAAAACCCTCTTGAAAAAGAGGCCTCGGATCCGAGGCCTCATTCCCAACCTTCACATATTGACCTACACAAAGCAAACATAGGCCATGAGCAAATTCAAGCATATTTTTCATGTGAATTTCCAAAACAAAAACCCTCTTCAAAAAGAGGCCTCGGATCCGAGGCCTCATTCCCAACCTTCACATATTGACCTACACAAAGCAAACATAGGCCATGAGCAAATTCAAGCACACTTTTTATGTGAATTTCCAAAATAGAAACCCTCTTCAAAAAGAGGCCTCGGATCCGAGGCCTCCTCCCGAACCTTCACATATTGACCTACACAAAGCAAACATAGGCCATGAGCAAATTCAAGCACACTTTTCATGTGAATTTCCAAAACAAAAACCATCTTCAAAAAGAGGCCTCGGATCCGAGGCCTCATTCCCAACCTTCACATATTCACCTACACAAAACAAACATAGGCCATGAGCAAATTCAAGCACACTTTTCATGTGAATTTCCAAAACAAAAACCCTCTTCAAAAAGAGGCCTCGGATCCGAGGCCTCATTCCCAACCTTCACATATTGACCTACACAAAGCAAACATAGGCCATGAGCAAATTCAAGCATATTTTTCATGTGAATTTCCAAAACAAAAACCCTCTTCAAAAAGAGGCCTCGGATCCGAGGCCTCATTCCCAACCTTCACATATTGACCTACACAAAGCAAACATAGGCCATGAGCAAATTCAAGCACACTTTTTATGTGAATTTCCAAAACAGAAACCCTCTTCAAAAAGAGGCCTCGGATCCGAGGCCTCCTCCCGAACCTTCACATATTGACCTACACAAAGCAAACATAGGCCATGAGCAAATTCAAGCACACTTTTCATGTGAATTTCCAAAACAAAAACCATCTTCAAAAAGAGGCCTCGGATCCGAGGCCTCATTCCCAACCTTCACATATTCACCTACACAAAACAAACATAGGCCATGAGCAAATTCAAGCACACTTTTCATGTGAATTTCCAAAACAAAAACCCTCTTCAAAAAGAGGCCTCGGATCCGAGGCCTCATTCCCAACCTTCACATATTGACCTACACAAAGCAAACATAGGCCATGAGCAAATTCAAGCATACTTTTCATGTGAATTTCCAAAACAAAAACGATCTTCAAAAAGAGGCCTCGGATCCGAGGCCACATTTCCAACCTTCACATATTCACCTACACAAAACAAACATAGGCCATGAGCAAATTCAAGCATATTTTTCATGTGAATTTCCAAAATAAAAACCCTCTTCAAAAAGAGGCCTCGGATCCGAGGCCTCATTCCCAACCTTCACATATTCACCTACCCAAAACAAACATAGGCCATGAGCAAATTCAAGCACACTTTTCATGTGAATTTCCAAAACAAAAACCATCTTCAAAAAGAGGCCTCGGATCCGAGGCCTCATTCCCAACCTTCACATATTGACCTACACAAAGCAAACATAGGCCATGAGCAAATTCAAGCATACTTTTCATGTGAATTTCCAAACCAAAACCATCTTCAAAAAGAGGCCTCGGATCCGAGGCCACATTTCCAACCTTCACATATTCACCTACACAAAACAAACATAGGCCATGAGCAAATTCAAGCATATTTTTCATGTGAATTTCCAAAACAAAAACCCTCTTCAAAAAAAGGCCTCGGATCCGAGGCCTCAATCCCAACCTTCACATATTCACCTACCCAAAACAAACATAGGCCATGAGCAAATTCAAGCACACTTTTCATGTGAATTTCCAAAACAAAAACCATCTTCAAAAAGAGGCCTCGGATCCGAGGCCTCATTCCCAACCTTCACATATTCACCTACACAAAACAAACATAGGCCATGAGCAAATTCAAGCACACTTTTCATGTGAATTTCCAAAACAAAAACCCTCTTCAAAAAGAGGCCTCGGATCCGAGGCCTCCTCCCGAACCTTCACATATTGACCTACACAAAGCAAACATAGGCCATGAGCAAATTCAAGCACACTTTTCATGTGAATTTCCAAAACAAAAACCATCTTCAAAAAGAGGCCTCGGACCCGAGGCCTCATTCCCAACCTTCACATATTCACCTACACAAAACAAATATAGGCCATGAGCAAATTCAAGCACACTTTTCATGTGAATTTCCAAAACAAAAACCATCTTCAAAAAGAGGCCTCGGACCCGAGGCCTCATTCCCAAGCTTCACATATTGACCTACACAAACCAAACATAGGCCATGAGCGAATTCAAGCATATTTTTCATGTGAATTTCCAAAACAAAAACCCTCTTCAAAAAGAGGCCTCGGATCCGAGGCCTCATTCCCAACCTTCACATATTCACCTACACAAAACAAACATAGGCCATGAGCAAATTCAAGCACACTTTTCATGTGAATTTCCAAAACAAAAACCATCTTCAAAAAGAGGCCTCGGATCCGAGGCCTTATTCCCAACTTTCACATATTCACCTACACAAAGCAAACATAGGCCATGAGCAAATTCAAGCACACTTTTCATGTGAATTTCCAAAACAAAAACCATCTTCAAAAAGAGGCCTCGGATCCGAGGCCTCATTCCTAACCTTCACATATTGACCTACACAAAGCAAACATAGGCCATGAGCAAATTCAAGCATATTTTTCATGTGAATTTCCAAAACAAAAACCCTCTTCAAAAAGAGGCCTCGGATCCGAGGCCTCATTCCCAACCTTCACATATTCACCTACACAAAACAAACATAGGCCATGAGCAAATTCAAGCACACTTTTCATGTGAATTTCCAAAACAAAAACCATCTTCAAAAAGAGGCCTCGGATCCGAGGCCTCATTCCTAACCTTCACATATTGACCTACACAAAGCAAACATAGGCCATGAGCAAATTCAAGCACACTTTTTATGTGAATTTCCAAAACAAAAACCCTCTTCAAAAAGAGGCCTCGGATCCGAGGCCTCATTCCCAACCTTCACATATTGACCTACACAAAGCAAACATAGGCCATGAGCAAATTCAAGCACACTTTTTATGTGAATTTCCAAAACAGAAACCCTCTTCAAAAAGAGGCCTCGGATCCGAGGCCTCCTCCCGAACCTTCACATATTGACCTACACAAAGCAAACATAGGCCATGAGCAAATTCAAGCACACTTTTCATGTGAATTTCCAAATCAAAAACCATCTTCAAAAAGAGGCCTCGGATCCGAGGCCTCATTCCCAACCTTCACATATTCACCTACACAAAGCAAACATAGGCCATGAGCAAATTCAAGCGCACTTTTCATGTGAATTTTCAAAACAAAAATCCTCTTCAAAAAGAGGCCTCGGATCCGAGGTCTCCTCCCGAACCTTCACATATTCACCTACACAAAGTAAACATAGGCCATGAGCAAATTCAAACACACTTCTCATGTGAATTTCCAAAACAAAAACCCTCTTCAAAAAGAGGCCTCGGATCCGAGGCCTCATTCCCAACCTTCACATATTGACCTACACAAAGCGAACATAGGCCATGAGGAAATTCAAGCACACTTTTCATGTGAATTTCCAAAACAAAAACCCTCTTAAAAAAGAGGCCTCGGATCCGAGGCCTCATTCCCAACCTTCACATATTCACCTACAAAAAACAAACATAGGCCATGAGCAAATTCAAGCACACTTCTCATGTGAATTTCCAAAACAAAAACCATCTTCAAAAAGAGGCCTCGGATCCGAGGCCTCATTCCCAACCTTCACATATTCACCTACACAAAACAAACATAGTGGGAGCCCAATATGGTGCCCACATGTGTTTTTAATCGCAAGGATTAACAAAACTCGGACTTTTAGTTGTGTTCAAATATTCAAAAACATAAAAACAAGTTGTGTTCTTAGTTATTAGTTGAATTAAGTTGAAGCTAGGGTGTTAGTACTTAAATGCTACTAGGAATTATTAGAGTTATTTAGAGGTGGGTTAATGGGGTTCCTAGGCTTAAAGGCTTAAGCTTAGTAAACGGGGTTTTGTTAACCTATATAGATAGTCACTGGATTTTGGCACATCCGCCTGTGGATGCGAGTTGTGTGTAAGAGACTGGATTAAGGTCTGGACCGACCCGGGTTCGAATCCGGTTGGTTCCATTGACTGGTGCTGTCCCAAGATGAGCTAGTGGTAAAAGCAGGAATAGTCTGTAGGCGGATACGGAGAAGAAGTTACTACATATGTGTAAGTAGAACCTTCTCAATTACTTTTCATTTTTTAGAAGCATTTTATTTATATTCACCTAACCGCTCACGGTTTATGAAGGTTCGCGGGTTAATTAGAAAGGAGGTTAGTGAGTCAAATTATATTTAAGTTAAGTAATTCGTATGAAGAAGTCAAGATACTTGCGAAGGACATTAGGATGGCAACGAACGGAGGATGAAGACGAACGAATGAAGGATGGCAACGAACGGTGGATGATGCTAAGCGGATGAAGCCGGACGGATGAAGACCATTTGATCAAGTGGATGGAAGACCAAGACCGTTGGATCTAGGGATTTTAGGGATGACGGCTAGAGTATGACGGCCGGCAATTCCAACCGTTAGATGTATGGTTAGATCTACGGCCGGTAAGGTTTGGTGATGGAAGGAGGTAGTCCGATGAAGACCGTCGAATCAAGTGGATGAAAGACCAAGGCCGTTGGATCTAGGAATTTTAGGGATGACGACTAGAGTATGACGGCCGGCAATTCCAACCGTTAGATGTATGGTTAGATCTACGGCCGGTAAGGCTTGGTGATGGAAGGGGGTAGTCCCCCGAAGGAAAGGGAGGAGGCTCATTCTCACTCTCTCACTCTTGCAATTAGGACTACTTCTCTCTCTCTCCCTCACTAGGTAGATGAAGGCACAAAGCTCTTAGAAGGAAATAATAGGAATGTTAGCAAAGGGTTCATAAATCCTATGAAGGTTGAATGACGGGGTTGGAGTAGGCTTAGTGATAAGTGTGGTAATATGCTATGTGTATTGTGATCAACTAATGAACCTCAGTGAGAGGCATTATATCATTAGATCTCTAGGTTGATATTATTTAGCCTACAACCTTGAACTTGAAGTTTTCTTTGATTTGTGTGAGTGTGATACTCTAGTGTTTATAAACACTTGAGTATGAGTTAATAAAGGAGGAGGTGTTAAGTACATTGATTCACCAATAAGAATGGATATAAGTTACAACTGATTAATAAAGCCAGTGCAGTTCATGTGCATCATGGGCTCCCACCCGGACTACAGACGCATAAGGGTGGGGGTTTATGGTTGACACATAGGCCATAAGCAAATTCAAGCACACTTTTCATGTGAATTTTAAAAACAAAAACCCTCTTCAAAAAGAGGCCTCGGATCCGAGGCCTCATTCCCAACCTTCACATATTGACCTACACAAAGCAAACATAGGCCATGAGCAAATTCAAGCACACTTTTCATGTGAATTTCCAAACCAAAAACCCTCTTCAAAAAGAGGCCTCGGATCCGAGGCCTCCTCCCGAACCTTCACATATTCACCTACACAAAGCAAACATAGGCCATGACCAAATTCAAGCATATTTTCCATGTGAATTTCCAAAACAAAAACCCTCTTCAAAAAGAGGCCTCGGACCCGAGGCCTCGTTCCCAACCTTCACATATTCACCTACACAAAACAAATATAGGCCATGAGCAAATTCAAGCACACTTTTCATGTGAATTTCCAAAACAAAAACCATCTTCAAAAAGAGGCCTCGGATCCGAGGCCTCATTCCCAACCTTCACATACTCACCTACACAAAGCAAACATAGGCCATGAGCAAATTCACGCACACTTTTCATGTGAATTTCCAAAACAAAAACCCTCTTCAAAAAGAGGCCTCGGATCCGAGGCCTCATTCCCAACCTTCACATATTCACCTACCCAAAACAAACATAGGCCATGAGCAAATTCAAGCATATTTTTCATGTGAATTTCCAAAACAAAAACCCTCTTAAAAAAGAGGCCTCGGATCCGAGGCCTCATTCCCAACCTTCACATATTCACCTACACAAAACAAACATAGGCCATGAGCAAATTCAAGCACACTTTTCATGTGAATTTCCAAAACAAAAACCATCTTCAAAAAGAGGCCTCGGATCCGAGGCCTCATTCCCAACCTTCACATATTCACCTACACAAAACAAACATAGGCCATGAGCAAATTCAAGCACACTTTTCATGTGAATTTCCAAAACAAAAACCCTCTTCAAAAAGAGGCCTCGGATCCGAGGCCTCATTCCCAACCTTCACATATTCACCTACAAAAAACAAACATAGGCCATGAGCAAATTCAAGCACACTTCTCATGTGAATTTCCAAAATAAAAACCCTCTTCAAAAAGAGGCCTCGGATCCGAGGCCTCATTCCCAACCTTCACATATTCACCTACAAAAAACAAACATAGGCCATGAGCAAATTCAAGCACACTTCTCATGTGAATTTCCAAAACAAAAACCCTCTTCAAAAACAGGCCTTAGATCCGAGGCCTCATTCCCAACCTTCACATATTCACCTACACAAAACAAACATAGGCCATGAGCAAATTCAAGCACACTTCTCATGTGAATTTCCAAAACAAAAACCATCTTCAAAAAGAGGCCTCAGATCCGAGGCCTCATTCCCAACCTTCACATATTGACCTACACAAAACAAACCTAGCCCATGAGCAAATTCAAGCACACTTTTCATGTGAATTTCCAAAACAAAAACCCTCTTCAAAAAGAGGCCTCGGATCCGAGGCCTCATTCCCAAGCTTCACATATTCACCTACAAAAAACAAACATAGGCCATGAGCAAATTCAAGCACACTTCTCATGTGAATTTCCAAAACAAAAACCATCTTCAAAAACAGGCCTCGCATCCGAGGCCTCATTCCCAACCTTCACATATTCACCTACACAAAACAAACATAGGCCATGAGCAAATTCAAGCATACTTCTCATGTGAATTTCCAAAACAAAAACCATCTTCAAAAAGAGGCCTCAGATCCGAGGCCTCCTCCCGAACATTCACATATTCACCTACACAAAGCAAACATAGGCCATGAGCAAATTAAAGCACACTTTTCATGTGAATTTCCAAAACAAAAACCCTCTTCGAAAAGAGGCCTCGGATCCGAGGCCTCATTCCCAACCTTCACATATTGACCTACACAAAACAAACGTAGCCCATGAGCAAATTCAAGCACACTTTTCATGTGAATTTCCAAAACAAAAACCCTCTTCAAAAAGAGGCCTCGGATCCGAGGCCTCCTCCCGAACCTTCACATATTGACCTACACAAAGCAAACATAGGTCATGAGCAAATTCAAGCACACTTTTCATGTGAATTTCCAAAACAAAAACCATCTTTAAAAAGAGGCCTCGGTTCCGAGGCCTCATTCCCAACCTTCACATATTCACCTACACAAAACAAACATAGGCCATGAGCAAATTCAAGCACACTTTTCATGTGAATTTCCAAAACAAAAACCCTCTTCAAAAAGAGGCCTCGGATCCGAGGCCTCATTCCCAACCTTCACATATTCACCTACAAAAAACAAACATAGGCCATGAGCAAATTCAAGCACACTTCTCATGTGAATTTCCAAAACAAAAACCATCTTCAAAAAGAGGCCTCAGATCCGAGGCCTCCTCCCGAACATTCACATATTCACCTACACAAAGCAAACATAGGCCATGAGCAAATTAAAGCACACTTTTCATGTGAATTTCCAAAACAAAAACCCTCTTCGAAAAGAGGCCTCGGATCCGAGGCCTCATTCCCAACCTTCACATATTCACCTACAAAAATCAAACATAGGCCATGAGCAAATTCAAGCACACTTTTCATGTGAATTTCCAAAACAAAAACCCTCTTCAAAAACAGGCCTCGCATCCGAGGCCTCATTCCCAACCTTCACATATTCAACTACACATAACAAACATAGGCCATGAGCAAATTCAAGCACACTTTTCATGTGAATTTCCAAAACAAAAACCCTCTTCAAAAAGAGGCCTCGGATCCGAGGCCTCATTCCCAACCTTCACATATTCACCTACACAAAACAAACATAGGCCATGAGCAAATTCAAGCATACTTCTCATGTGAATTTCCAAAACAAAAACCATCTTCAAAAAGAGGCCTCAGATCCGAGGCCTCCTCCCGAACATTCACATATTCACCTACACAAAGCAAACATAGGCCATGAGCAAATTCAAGCACACTTTTCATGTGAATTTCCAAAACAAAAACCCTCTTCGAAAAGAGGCCTCGGATCCGAGGCCTCATTCCCAACCTTCACATATTCACCTACAAAAAACGAACATAGGCCATGAGCAAATTCAAGCACACTTTTCATGTGAATTTCCAAAAGAAAAATCCTCTTCAAAAAGAGGCCTCGGATCCGAGGCCTCATTCCCAACCTTCACATATTCACCTACACAAAACAAACATAGGCCTTGAGCAAATTCAAGCACACTTTTCATTTGAATTTCCAGAACAAAATCCCTCTTCAAAAAGAGGCCTCGGATCCGAGGCCTCATTCCCAACCTTCACATATTGACCTACACAAAGCAAACATAAGCCATGAGCAAATTCAAGCACACTTTTCATGTGAATTTTCAAAACAAAAACCCTCTTCAAAAAGAGGCCTCGGATCCGAGGCCTCATTCCCAACCTTCACATATTGAACTACACATAACAAACATAGGCCATGAGCAAATTCAAGCACACTTTTCATGTGAATTTCCAAAACAAAAACCATCTTCAAAAAGATGCCTCGGATCCGAGGCCTCATTCCCAACCTTCACATATTCACCTACACAAAACAAACATAGGCCATGACCAAATTCAAGCACACTTTTCATGTGAATTTCCAAAACAAAAACCCTCTTCAAAAAGAGGCCTCGGATCCGAGGCCTCATTCCCAACCTTCACATATTGACCTGCACAAAGCAAACATAAGCCATGAGCAAATTCAAGCACACTTTTCATGTGAATTTCCAAAACAAAAACCCTCTTCAAAAAGAGGCCTCGGATCCAAGGCCTCATTCCCAACCTTCACATATTCACCTACACAAAACAAACATAGGCCATGAGCAAATTCAAGCACACTTTTCATGTGAATTTCCAAAACAAAAACCCTCTTCAAAAAGAGGCCTCGGATCCGAGGCCTCATTCCCAACCTTCACATATTGACCTACACAAAGCAAACATAAGCCATGAGCAAATTCAAGCACACTTTTCATGTGAATTTCCAAAACAAAAACCCTCTTCAAAAAGAGGCCTCGGATCCGAGGCCTCATTCCCAACCTTCACATATTCACCTACAAAAAACAAACATAGGCCATGAGCAAATTCAAGCATACTTCTCATGTGAATTTCCAAAACAAAAACCATCTTCAACAAGAGGCCTCGGATCCAAGGCCTCATTCCCAACCTTCACATATTCACCTACAAAAAACAAACATAGGCCATGAGCAAATTCAAGCACACTTCTCATGTGAATTTCCAAAACAAAAACCCTCTTCAAAAACAGGCCTCGCATCCGAGGCCTCATTCCCAACCTTCACATATTCACCTACAAAAAACAAACATAGGCCATGAGCAAATTCAAGCACACTTCTCATGTGAATTTCCAAAACAAAAACCCTCTTCAAAAACAGGCCTCGCATCCGAGGCCTCATTCCCAACCTTCACATATTCACCTACAAAAAACAAACATAGGCCATGAGCAAATTCAAGCACACTTTTCATGTGAATTTCCAAAACAAAAACCCTCTTCAAAAACAGGCCTCGCATCCGAGGCCTCATTCCCAAGCTTCACATATTCACCTACAAAAAACAAACATAGGCCATGAGCAAATTCAAGCATACTTCTCATGTGAATTTCCAAAACAAAAACCATCTTCAACAAGAGGCCTCGGATCCAAGGCCTCATTCCCAACCTTCACATATTCACCTACACAAAACAAACATAGGCCATGAGCAAATTCAAGCACACTTTTCATGTGAATTTCCAAACCAAAAACCCTCTTCAAAAAGAGGCCTCGGATCCGAGGCCTCATTACCAACCTTCACATATTCACCTACAAAAAACAAACATAGGCCATGAGCAAATTCAAGCACACTTCTCATGTGAATTTCCAAAACAAAAACCCTCTTCAAAAACAGGCCTCGCATCCGAGGCCTCATTCCCAACCTTCACATATTCACCTACAAAAAACAAACATAGGCCATGAGCAAATTCAAGCACACTTCTCATGTGAATTTCCAAAACAAAAACCCTCTTCAAAAACAGGCCTCGCATCCAAGGCCTCATTCCCAACCTTCACATATTCACCTACAAAAAACAAACATAGGCCATGAGCAAATTCAAGCATACTTCTCATGTGAATTTCCAAAACAAAAACCATCTTCAACAAGAGGCCTCGGATCCAAGGCCTCATTCCCAACCTTCACATATTCACCTACACAAAACAAACATAGGCCATGAGCAAATTCAAGCACACTTTTCATGTGAATTTCCAAACCAAAAACCCTCTTCAAAAAGAGGCCTCGGATCCGAGGCCTCATTCCCAACCTTCACATATTGACCTACACAAAGCAAACATAAGCCATGAGCAAATTCAAGCACACTTTTCATGTGAATTTCCAAAACAAAAACCCTCTTCAAAAAGAGGCCTCGGATCCGAGGCCTCATTCCCAACCTTCACATATTCACCTACAAAAAACAAACATAGGCCATGAGCAAATTCAAGCATACTTCTCATGTGAATTTCCAAAACAAAAACCATCTTCAACAAGAGGCCTCGGATCCAAGGCCTCATTCCCAACCTTCACATATTCACCTACAAAAAACAAACATAGGCCATGAGCAAATTCAAGCACACTTCTCATGTGAATTTCCAAAACAAAAACCCTCTTCAAAAACAGGCCTCGCATCCGAGGCCTCATTCCCAACCTTCACATATTCACCTACAAAAAACAAACATAGGCCATGAGCAAATTCAAGCACACTTCTCATGTGAATTTCCAAAACAAAAAGCCTCTTCAAAAAGAGGCCTCGCATCCGAGGCCTCATTCCCAACCTTCACATATTCACCTACAAAAAACAAACATAGGCCATGAGCAAATTCAAGCACACTTCTCATGTGAATTTCCAAAACAAAAACCCTCTTCAAAAACAGGCCTCGCATCCGAGGCCTCATTCCCAACCTTCACATATTCACCTACAAAAAACAAACATAGGCCATGAGCAAATTCAAGCATACTTCTCATGTGAATTTCCAAAACAAAAACCATCTTCAACAAGAGGCCTCGGATCCAAGGCCTCATTCCCAACCTTCACATATTCACCTACACAAAACAAACATAGGCCATGAGCAAATTCAAGCACACTTTTCATGTGAATTTCCAAACCAAAAACCCTCTTCAAAAAGAGGCCTCGGATCCGAGGCCTCATTCCCAACCTTCACATATTGACCTACACAAAGCAAACATAAGCCATGAGCAAATTCAAGCACACTTTTCATGTGAATTTCCAAAACAAAAACCCTCTTCAAAAAGAGGCCTCGGATCCGAGGCCTCATTCCCAACCTTCACATATTCACCTACAAAAAACAAACATAGGCCATGAGCAAATTCAAGCATACTTCTCATGTGAATTTCCAAAACAAAAACCATCTTCAACAAGAGGCCTCGGATCCAAGGCCTCATTCCCAACCTTCACATATTCACCTACAAAAAACAAACATAGGCCATGAGCAAATTCAAGCACACTTCTCATGTGAATTTCCAAAACAAAAACCCTCTTCAAAAACAGGCCTCGCATCCGAGGCCTCATTCCCAACCTTCACATATTCACCTACAAAAAACAAACATAGGCCATGAGCAAATTCAAGCACACTTCTCATGTGAATTTCCAAAACAAAAAGCCTCTTCAAAAAGAGGCCTCGCATCCGAGGCCTCATTCCCAACCTTCACATATTCACCTACAAAAAACAAACATAGGCCATGAGCAAATTCAAGCACACTTCTCATGTGAATTTCCAAAACAAAAACCCTCTTCAAAAACAGGCCTCGCATCCGAGGCCTCATTCCCAACCTTCACATATTCACCTACAAAAAACAAACATAGGCCATGAGCAAATTCAAGCATACTTCTCATGTGAATTTCCAAAACAAAAACCATCTTCAACAAGAGGCCTCGGATCCAAGGCCTCATTCCCAACCTTCACATATTCACCTACACAAAACAAACATAGGCCATGAGCAAATTCAAGCACACTTTTCATGTGAATTTCCAAACCAAAAACCCTCTTCAAAAAGAGGCCTCGGATCCGAGGCCTCATTCCCAACCTTCACATATTCACCTACAAAAAACAAACATAGGCCATGAGCAAATTCAAGCACACTTCTCATGTGAATTTCCAAAACAAAAACCCTCTTCAAAAACAGGCCTCGCATCCGAGGCCTCATTCCCAACCTTCACATATTCACCTACAAAAAACAAACATAGGCCATGAGCAAATTCAAGCACACTTCTCATGTGAATTTCCAAAACAAAAACCCTCTTCAAAAACAGGCCTCGCATCCGAGGCCTCATTCCCAACCTTCACATATTCACCTACAAAAAACAAACATAGGCCATGAGCAAATTCAAGCATACTTCTCATGTGAATTTCCAAAACAAAAACCATCTTCAACAAGAGGCCTCGGATCCAAGGCCTCATTCCCAACCTTCACATATTCACCTACACAAAACAAACATAGGCCATGAGCAAATTCAAGCACACTTTTCATGTGAATTTCCAAACCAAAAACCCTCTTCAAAAAGAGGCCTCGGATCCGAGGCCTCATTCCCAACTGTGAGGCCAAACCCCCCACCCTTAAGCGTCCGTAGTCCGAGTAGTGGGTTTGGGCTCACATTCCTCTTTGGTCTTTGCTTCCTTTGTCTTGCCATCGCGAGAGTGCTCCACATTCTCCATTAATTTGTGCACGTGGTTTATTTTTAAAGAGAGGATGCAAGTGTTAAAAAACACTATTCTCTATAGTCAATCTCAAATACATTTACTTGTGAAAGCCACACATAACACTAACTAGCATAATGTAACTAACTACTTGTCTATGAGCTAATTAAGTAGGCTATCTACTAAGCTCCTTCATGAACCCATCTCTTTACTTTCTAATTACATAAACCTAGCTCCTTCATGAACCCAACTCCTTCATGAACCCACAACTTTGTAGTTGTAATTCCCAACTACCTCACTAATTATTCAAGCCCTTAACTAATCTTCCTACCTAATTTTCCTAATTCTACTAACAACCCCTTTCTAATCACACAATTCTTCTCTAATCCTAAAATCCTAAAATCCTAGAGAGGAGAGGGGGAGAGAGAATTTCCTAACTTCACTAAGACTAACTAATCCACACAAGTATATTTTTGCACTCATCACAACCTCAAGTGCTCAACTCTTAAACATGGAACTTGCAACCACGTGTATTAAAAACATGAACTTTAAGTACCACAAATTGGAATCATGAATTAACTTTAAAATCCTTCACATCAACACTAATTCTACCAAGAGGTCAAGCCCTCTTCAAGGCTAACAAGCCTTGGCTCTCAAACTAAAAACTAAGCACACACATGTGCTCCAATATGGCTTCCCACACCCACACTTATAACTCGTGGGGTGCCTTGGAGCACAAAGGAAAGAGAGGATGAGTGAGGGAAGAATGAGGGATTATATAGTAAGCTTGAGGGGGTGAGCACCCTCAAGGCTCACGATAAGCCCTTGAGATTTCCTCCTACTTAGTAGGCGGCAATCCTATCTTCTAAGCCTTCCTCCCTCAAATGATCAACAAGGATCCTAATTCGAACATTTAACTAGCCTTGGCTTTCTACCTACCACACTTTACCAAACTTGGGATGCTTCAACCCAAACTTAGCCTCCTTCGCTTTCCGCCGCCATAACTTTCTCCCCTTACTTTCCCAAATCGTTGCTCACCACTTAATTCAAACCACGATGCTTAACTCGTGATTTGATTGGTGCTTTGAGAATTTGCTTATCCTCCACCTTGCATTCTTCCTTGGACCTTCCCCATTAAGTGGCCATGATGAGGTGGTCCACTTGTGCGCTCCATGTGATCCTCCATTCATCCCAATTCGAATGCACTTGCCTCTTGAGTCACTTTGGTTGTCTCCATCCATTTGTACTAGCCTACTCACTAACTACTCAATCCAAGTTCTCCTTACCTATCCTCATTCACTCAAATCCTTCCGAAGGTAAAAACACAATAACAACTCACATCCTAGCCTCTTACAACATGGTACTTCTAAGACTAACATTTCACTCTTTTTATATTTTTGTGAAGTAACATGCTACTTCAAAGTGCATCAACTAACGTTTCAAGGGTCTAAGACTAAATGTGGGCACCCTTTTGGGCTCACATAATTGGCGACCATCGGGGGATGAATCCAAACATCTCTTGCTCCAAGGGTAAGTTGCCTAGTCAAGCTCGGTACTCCTTACATCTACTTCCCGATGTACGGGTAGGAAAGAGCTCACCATTCAACGTTTCCAATTGAATTGAATTATTAGGAAAGACCTCATAGACAAGGTAAGGTCCTAACCATATTGCATCGAATTTCGCCGGAAATTCAAGCTTTCGTGCGTCTTGAATCATGACCATCATTCCCGGTGTTAGGGCCCTTCTCTTATGTCGTTTGTCGAAAGTAATCTTTCTCCTTCTTTGGATTGCCTCAATATGTTGAGCCGCCATTCTCCTCCCTTCGTCAAGTGCTTCCAAATCGGTTAGTCGATTTTGTAAGGATTGACTTTCGGTAAGTCTCGTACTCACGGCCACCCTAAGTGACTCGACTTCATATTCGATTGGTAGTGTCGCTTCAAGACCATAGACTAAGGAAAATGGTGTAGCACGCGTAGTTACCTTATAGGTTGTACGGTATGCCCAAAGTGCCGCCGTTAGTTTCGTATCCCAATCCCGCTTCGAGTCTATAACCGTCTTGCGTAGTATACTCACCAAAATTCCGTTAACCCTTTCCGTTTGTCCATTGGTTTGTGGGTGGTAGGGAGTAGTCTTCCGGTGATCAATTTTAAATTTCTCTGTCATCTCTCGAATCAAGTCATTCAAAAAGTGAGTACCCCTATCGCTTACTAGGATCTTCGGCACCCCGAACCGCGAAATTATGTTTTCGTACATAAATGTTGCCGCGTGTTCCGCCGTGTCGGTCTTCACCGCTTTGGCTTCCGCCCACTTGGTGAGGTACTCGGTTGCCACCACAATATATTTCATTCCTTTTGAAGATTGGGGATGGACCTCACCCACATAGTCGATGCCCCATTTTTCGAAAGGAATTAAGGGTAATGATTCATGTAAAGGCATCTCCATTCTAAGGTCGTTTCGGGCATACCGTTGGCAAGCGTCGCATTTCCTTACATAGTCATGGGCGTCCTTAAATAGTGTAGGCCAAAAGTAGCCCGCTCTAAGTATTTTTTGCCCGGTGAGTTGACCCGAGAAGTGACCGCCGCAAGCGCTATCGTGGCAAGCGATTAAAATCGCTTCAACCTCCGTTTTTGACACGCATCGTCGTAAAATACCATCGGACCCCCTTCTAAACAACCTATGGCCCACTACAACAAATTGCCTACTATTTACCCTCACCTTCCTTCTCTCTTCTTTTGTCCACTCTTTGGGCAACTTGTGGGTTGTTAGAAATTCCACTATGCCCGCATACCACTCCGGTGTAGAAGTGACCACAAAGAGGCTATCATCTACTAACATATCATTTACCGGATTTTTTCCTATCTCCTCCGACAACCTAGACAAGTGGTCCGCTTGTAAATGCATACGACCCGGTTTATATTCCACCGTGTAGTCGAATTCTTCTAATAACAAAACCCACCTAGCTAACCTACCACTTAACTCCGCCTTGTTAACTAGATACTTGATAGCCATGTGGTCAACAAAAAATACAACCGGGTTGCACATGAGGTAATGCCTAAACTTTTTAACGGAAAACACCATGGCTAGGCACTCCCTCTCCGTTGTAGAGTAGTTTCTTTCGGCGGGGGTCAATTGCTTACTCGCATAAGCTATAGGTTGATCCTTCTCTTTTTCTCCCGTTGCTTGACAAAGCGCACTCCCTATTGCCACATTACTAGCATCACAATAGACGTGAAAAGGTTTACCCCAATTGGGTGGTATCAACACCGGATAGGTGCTCAACCTATCCCGCAATTCCTCAAAGGCTTTTTGACAAGCATCCGTCCACTCGAATTTGACATCCTTTTTGAGCAAATGGGTAATGGGCACCGCTATCTTTGAAAAATTAGGAATAAGTTCCCGGTACCATCCCACATGTCCTAACAACTTAGAGATCCCCTTGGAATTGGTTGGAGTTGCCAAGTCGCTTATGGCCGCAATCTTATCCGGATCGGGTTCTCTACCTTTCTCACTAACAACATAACCCAACAACACTCCCTTATTCACTCCCAAAAATGTCTTATCCGGGTTCAATGCTAACCTCATCTTCCTACACCTAACCAATGCCTCCCTAACACAATGTAGGTGATCGTCCACATTACTTTGTGTGCTAAAATCGTCCACAAAGACGGTCATGGATTTGAACAACAAGTCGGTGAAGATATACATTACTAATCGTTGGAAAGTAGCCGGGGCATTACATAACCCAAATGGCATCACTACCCACACAAAAGTACCCCAAGGTGTAGTAAAAGCCGTTTTATGGATATCTTGGAGGGCTATGGAAATTTGATTATAACCCGCATACCCATCCATAAAGGTATATCGCGAATGACCTCCAACCTCCTCAAGCAACAAGGTGATAAAAGGTAAGGGGAAGTGATCCTTTTGTGTGCACGAATTCAATTTCCTATAGTCGACACAAACCCTTAATTTCCCATTTTTTTTCTTTACTAAGACCATAGGAGAAACCCAATCCGTGATTTCCACCGGCTTGATAAACCCGGCCTTCAATAACCTTTCCAATTCCGCTTTCACCAACAATTGCAATTGAGGATTCATCCTCCTCTCCTTTTGTCTAATTGGCCTCGCCCCCGGAATTAAAGGAATCCGGTGCTCTACCATTTCCCTAGGAATTCCCTTAAGCTCATCGTAGGACCATGCAAAAGTATCACTAAACTCATCCACCAAATTGCTATACTCCCTAACCTTTTTCTCCCCCAATTTGGAACCCATCTTCATTTGTCGGGTTTTTCCATTCTTTAATTTCACATCCACGTACCGCCAATCCGCTTCCGACACATGTGCTTGTTCCTCTTTGTTCCGATACCAATCGGAAGGCACATTGGGGTAATCTTTCACATCTTGACCTACAACTATCCCCGTAGACGTGGTCTTGAAATGTAAAGGCTCCTCCAATTTCGATGACTCAATAATCACATCCTCCTCTTGAGTCCCATCTACATGAATTAAACTAACCTCACCCTCTTCCACGTCATCTACCCAAGGTGTTAACCCACCGCTAACCCACTCTTCCTCGGTGAGCACCTCACATGGCTCCAACAATGAGCCCTCTCCTAAACTAACACTAGGAAATTCACTCCCTAAGCCTACTTGGTGAAATGTAACCATTACATCAACCTCGGACTCGGGGTACTCCCTTAGCCATTGGGCATAATCCCCATTATCCCCATAATTGTAAAAATTAGGACCTAGACTTCCCGAGCCCGAATCTATAACAACCCTTTGACCTTCGGGATGGACGACTCCCACCAATGCCTTGCCAATCTCATTCTCGTTTAAGTCATCAATTTCCTTCTCCAATGGCAAATACATCTCCTTCTTCATCCATCCTTCTAATGAACCAATGGACACTATGACCCTATTACCCTCCGGACCATAAGTGATGGATGGTTTAGGTCCACCCCAATTGACCATAGCATTCGCCATCCGCAACCAAGGCCTACCTAGCAAAATGGGGAAGGTGTCCTTGTTGGAGTGCATTTTAATGACATGGAAGGTGACCAAGTACTCCTCGCCTCCTGTAGTCATTCTACAATCCTTGATCATCCCCAAAGGCGTAGTCGAACTTTGATTTGCCATATTTATGACCAAAGGTGAAGGCCCCGTGAGTCCAAGTCCCAATTTTTTCATAGTATCCTCCGGTAGTATATTTAGACTACTCCCTCCGTCGACTAGCACATTAGGAACCACCTTATCTACTATAACAACTTCTATTTCTATAGCTTTCACGTCTCTTCCACCTTGTGATTGGATCCTAGCGGCTATTTTAGCTTTCACCTTCCTCATCCTCTTGTGTACCGGCATTCCCTCCTTTAATGTTTTCCTTGCCGTGGGTGAAATTTCCAATAGTTGGCCGAAAGTAATATCCGCCTTGAGTGTACTAAGGTCCGCCCACAAGTCGTACCCGGTAGATCTTTCCACCTTAGAATTACCCACTACGTCGAATTCGTCTACGGGAACCCCCGGTCCTTCCCATTCACCCACATCGCTATTATCCAAGTCATGTACCGCATTAGTCCTCTCCCTATCTTGTAAAATTATATTTTCCCTCTCCACATCCTTAGTAGCTCTTCTAGCTACCCTATCCAACTCGGAGAGATTAATCTCTTCATCCGAAGAGTAATTTCCTTGCTCTCCTATTCCTACCTCCAACGGGGCATCCCCTCTCCTAGCCCTAGTAGTTACCGCTAGTGCAGGTGCTTCTTCAACCACACCCTTACCCTTCACTAACTCATATGTAATAGCATTGGTGTGAGGAGGCCATTGACTTTGCTCCTCTCCAATTCTCGTTGGGAGAGGAGGCATGTCATCACATGTGGCCTCCAACACTCCATCCATGAACCTAACATCTTGGGAGTTAGATGGTCCCGGATCCGTTGGAGGCGCTTGTCTCCCGTTACTACCATTAGGTGGAACTCCTTGTCTATTTTGTATTGGAATGTAACCGGTTGTAGTTTGCAAGCCCGCCGGTGGATGAAAAGTTTGCCTAGCATTACTATGGTCATAGTATAAGTTAGGTGGCCTAAGTTCATTGGCCGGTACTCCTTGTGGCCTAGCACCTCGCATATTATCCCTTGCTTGTTGTTGTGGATTAGCCACCGGGTAAGGGACATTAATTATTTTGTCCGGTTGGCGACACGTATCCGAGGGATGACTTCCTCCACAATTGCTACAATTAAACTCTTGACCTTCGGACCAACATTGTCCTTGAGCGTGCCACCTTCCACAAAAGGGATGAAATTCCTTCTTCTCTAAATTTTGGCCACCTTGCCCTCTAGGTTGTGGTCCTCTATTGCTTCCATTTCCATAGTGAGGTGGCGCTTGACCTCGTTGATTTTGTTGAGGTGGGTTACCGTTTCCTCTTTGGTCACGGTTTTGTCCACTTCTACAAAATTGACGCGTGTGGCCCGGTTGGCCACATTGGACACACCATAATCCGGAAGAATGCCTACCCGACTCAACCGGGGGTGGAGGCCCCGGTTGTTGACTCCGGATCATTAATGACATTTGATCCGTGAGGCTTTGCATTTGTTTTATCATAGCCTCTTGGAATCCTAGTTGGCTAGCACCTAGTCTTCTCTCAACCTCCTCCAAGTGTGGATCCGTTCTAGGGGCCGGTAGTGCCAAAAGAGGTGCCGGTTCCCTAACCGCTAAAGGTCGGGGACCGGTGTCCACAATGGCATATGGAATTTGGTTCTCATACTTAGCGGGTTCTACCGCTACCACCCTAGGGCGTATGGGGATGAATTGTGGGATCAATTCATCCTCCCTTCTCCATAGCCTTTCGTGATCTTTATCCAAGTTTTCAATATCTCTAGCCGCACGCTTGGCATCCGCCAAGGTCAAGGGATTCCTTTCTAGAACACCCCTAATAGTTCCGGACTTAAAAAACCCTTGAATGAAAAATTGCTTTAGCGTGTCGTCGTTGAGCATGGTACCCACAAATCTAGTGCACACTAAATCAAACCTCCTAATGTAAGCCGAAATTTCTTCCTCCCTTCCTTGCTTCAATGACGACAATGCCCTTAATGCGGTACTTTGACCCACTTCCGGCCTAAATTCGTTAAGAAACTCCCTTTGTAATTGTTCCCATCCCCTAAAATGTCCCTCGGCATGATCCCGATACCATTCATAGGCTTCCCCCTCTAGAGTGGTAGGAAACCACACTAACCAATAACCCGGGTCGGTTATGAGGAAGCTAGCCAACCGTTCGATATACCGTTCCATGTGCCGAGAGGGGTCCTCATCCTTGGTCCCATAAAATTTAGGGAGATGAGATGGCATATCCATCGCCGCTAAATTTTGTGGAACCACAATTGGTAGGCCTCTTGGCCTAACCAATGGGTCTATTGGAGGTATAGGAGGTATGGGCGGAATTGGGGGTATGGGTGGTGGATCCATCCCCCGTTCCTCGGCCATGGTGACCGGTGAACTATTCAACAATCCCCTATCAACTTCTACCGGGAATTCTTCTCTAAGTGTGTAATTTTCCGAAGAAGTTTCACCACTCAATTTGGAGGGAGTGATCTCCTCTTCAAGTTGAGCTCCAAGTTCTAAGGTGTCTAGAATTGACCTAGTCCTAGGTTCGACGTTCAAACAACTCTCTATTCTAACATTATCTTGTTCTAATCTATCACTGATTTTAGAGGACCGCCTCTTTCGAGTAGATTTCTCTAGTCCTACTATCAAACTTGGTTTTTGTGAGCGAGTCCTACCTTGCATTCCATAAGAATCGATCGACCCTCACTTGACCACACATAATCCTAGCAATTCCCCTCTTAATATTTTCACTTGTCTTGGTGTGGTTATAATTTTTTTTTAGGAGGTGAGGAAAAGAACCTGCAAGCCCACTTAGGTGAAAGAATCCCAATAGGGGATAGGCATGTTCATGTTAATTTTTTGGTTAAGTCGGAGCATCACCTCCGCACCTTCCCGCAAATTAACACTCACCACAATACCGATTGTGAGGGGGTGACCTTCCGAGTAGATTATGTTAAAAGTCGAGGCTTCACCCTTCAACTTCTCACACCATCCACAATTCGGGAATTACCCTCTACAACGGATAACAACAATCACGAGTACAAAAGGCATTCCTTAATTAGTTAATGAGTTCACTTTGAAGAAATAAACATACCTTGAGCAATCGCATCCCCCTGTGAGTTAGCACTCCCCTCAATCGTGACTCAATGTAACAACACCATAAACTTTGTGAAATATTAATTTAATCTAGAGCATGAAATGACAACTCCCAAAACTTTGAGACTCACCCCGAGGTGAGTGTCAAAGTTCAATGTCCTAAGGTGAATTTACCCTCTAATGTTTTAATGAGCTACTCGGTTATAGGTTCCTTTTAAGTTCTTAGCAAATCCCCAAAAAGGTTGAGGACGTACCTTCGCCGCGCTCCTTCCTCAAAAATGAATTTGCGTAATTGACAATGCAATTCATTCCAAGGAATAGTTGAAATACAATGAATTCAAATGTAACCCAAAGAGAGAATACTTACCGAGTTTCGGGTGCTCCTTCCCTTCTCTCAAGTTTGTGTCTCCAATTTTTCCTAGTTGCCTCCAAGTCTCCTAGTCGCCTCCAAGTCTTGTAACTACCTTCCGCTTCGCTCCCGGCGGACGCACCAATTATGTGAGGCCAAACCCCCCACCCTTAAGCGTCCGTAGTCCGAGTAGTGGGTTTGGGCTCACATTCCTCTTTGGTCTTTGCTTCCTTTGTCTTGCCATCGCGAGAGTGCTCCACATTCTCCATTAATTTGTGCACGTGGTTTATTTTTAAAGAGAGGATGCAAGTGTTAAAAAACACTATTCTCTATAGTCAATCTCAAATACATTTACTTGTGAAAGCCACACATAACACTAACTAGCATAATGTAACTAACTACTTGTCTATGAGCTAATTAAGTAGGCTATCTACTAAGCTCCTTCATGAACCCATCTCTTTACTTTCTAATTACATAAACCTAGCTCCTTCATGAACCCAACTCCTTCATGAACCCACAACTTTGTAGTTGTAATTCCCAACTACCTCACTAATTATTCAAGCCCTTAACTAATCTTCCTACCTAATTTTCCTAATTCTACTAACAACCCCTTTCTAATCACACAATTCTTCTCTAATCCTAAAATCCTAAAATCCTAGAGAGGAGAGGGGGAGAGAGAATTTCCTAACTTCACTAAGACTAACTAATCCACACAAGTATATTTTTGCACTCATCACAACCTCAAGTGCTCAACTCTTAAACATGGAACTTGCAACCACGTGTATTCAAAACATGAACTTTAAGTACCACAAATTGGAATCATGAATTAACTTTAAAATCCTTCACATCAACACTAATTCTACCAAGAGGTCAAGCCCTCTTCAAGGCTAACAAGCCTTGGCTCTCAAACTAAAAACTAAGCACACACATGTGCTCCAATATGGCTTCCCACACCCACACTTATAACTCGTGGGGTGCCTTGGAGCACAAAGGAAAGAGAGGATGAGTGAGGGAAGAATGAGGGATTATATAGTAAGCTTGAGGGGGTGAGCACCCTCAAGGCTCACGATAAGCCCTTGAGATTTCCTCCTACTTAGTAGGCGCCAATCCTATTTTCTAAGCCTTCCTCCCTCAAATGATCAACAAGGATCCTAATTCGAACATTTAACTAGCCTTGGCTTTCTACCTACCACACTTTACCAAACTTGGGATGCTTCAACCCAAACTTAGCCTCCTTCGCTTTCCGCCGCCATAACTTTCTCCCCTTACTTTCCCAAATCGTTGCTCACCACTTAATTCAAACCACGATGCTTAACTCGTGATTTGATTGGTGCTTTGAGAATTTGCTTATCCTCCACCTTGCATTCTTCCTTGGACCTTCCCCATTAAGTGGCCATGATGAGGTGGTCCACTTGTGCGCTCCATGTGATCCTCCATTCATCCCAATTCGAATGCACTTGCCTCTTGAGTCACTTTGGTTGTCTCCATCCATTTGTACTAGCCTACTCACTAACTACTCAATCCAAGTTCTCCTTACCTATCCTCATTCACTCAAATCCTTCCGAAGGTAAAAACACAATAACAACTCACATCCTAGCCTCTTACAACATGGTACTTCTAAGACTAACATTTCACTCTTTTTATATTTTTGTGAAGTAACATGCTACTTCAAAGTGCATCAACTAACGTTTCAAGGGTCTAAGACTAAATGTGGGCACCCTTTTGGGCTCACACCAACCTTCACATATTCACCTACACAAAACAACCATAGGCCATGAGCAAATTCAAGCGCTCTTTTCATGTGAATTTTTAAAACAAAAACCCTCTTCAAAAAGAGGCCTCGGATCCGAGGCCTCCTCCCGAACATTCACATATTCACCTACACAAAGCAAACATAGGCCATCAGCAAATTCAAGCACACTTTTCATGTGAATTTCCAAAACAAAAACCATTTTCAAAAAGAGGCCTCGGATCCGAGGCCTCATTCCCAACCTTCACATATTGACCTACACAAAGCAAACATAGGCCAGGAGCAAATTCAAGAATATTTTTCATGTGAATTTCCAAAACAAAAACCCTCTTCAAAAAGAGGCCTCGGATCCGAGGCCTCATTCCCAACCTTCACATATTCACCTACACAAAACAAACATAGGCCATGAGCAAATTCAAGCACACTTTTCATGTGAATTTCCAAAACAAAAACCATCTTCAAAAAGAGGCCTCGGATCCGAGGCCTCATTCCCAACCTTCACATATTCACCTACAAAAAACAAACATAGGCCATGAGCAAATTCAAGCACACTTCTCATGTGAATTTCCAAAACAAAAACCCTCTTCAAAAACAGGCCTCGCATCCGAGGCCTCATTCCCAACCTTCACATATTCACCTACAAAAAACAAACATAGGCCATGAGCAAATTCAAGCACACTTCTCATGTGAATTTCCAAAACAAAAACCCTCTTCAAAAACAGGCCTCGCATCCGAGGCCTCATTCCCAACCTTCACATATTCACCTACAAAAAACAAACATAGGCCATGAGCAAATTCAAGCATACTTCTCATGTGAATTTCCAAAACAAAAACCATCTTCAACAAGAGGCCTCGGATCCAAGGCCTCATTCCCAACCTTCACATATTCACCTACACAAAACAAACATAGGCCATGAGCAAATTCAAGCACACTTTTCATGTGAATTTCCAAACCAAAAACCCTCTTCAAAAAGAGGCCTCGGATCCGAGGCCTCATTCCCAACTGTGAGGCCAAACCCCCCACCCTTAAGCGTCCGTAGTCCGAGTAGTGGGTTTGGGCTCACATTCCTCTTTGGTCTTTGCTTCCTTTGTCTTGCCATCGCGAGAGTGCTCCACATTCTCCATTAATTTGTGCACGTGGTTTATTTTTAAAGAGAGGATGCAAGTGTTAAAAAACACTATTCTCTATAGTCAATCTCAAATACATTTACTTGTGAAAGCCACACATAACACTAACTAGCATAATGTAACTAACTACTTGTCTATGAGCTAATTAAGTAGGCTATCTACTAAGCTCCTTCATGAACCCATCTCTTTACTTTCTAATTACATAAACCTAGCTCCTTCATGAACCCAACTCCTTCATGAACCCACAACTTTGTAGTTGTAATTCCCAACTACCTCACTAATTATTCAAGCCCTTAACTAATCTTCCTACCTAATTTTCCTAATTCTACTAACAACCCCTTTCTAATCACACAATTCTTCTCTAATCCTAAAATCCTAAAATCCTAGAGAGGAGAGGGGGAGAGAGAATTTCCTAACTTCACTAAGACTAACTAATCCACACAAGTATATTTTTGCACTCATCACAACCTCAAGTGCTCAACTCTTAAACATGGAACTTGCAACCACGTGTATTCAAAACATGAACTTTAAGTACCACAAATTGGAATCATGAATTAACTTTAAAATCCTTCACATCAACACTAATTCTACCAAGAGGTCAAGCCCTCTTCAAGGCTAACAAGCCTTGGCTCTCAAACTAAAAACTAAGCACACACATGTGCTCCAATATGGCTTCCCACACCCACACTTATAACTCGTGGGGTGCCTTGGAGCACAAAGGAAAGAGAGGATGAGTGAGGGAAGAATGAGGGATTATATAGTAAGCTTGAGGGGGTGAGCACCCTCAAGGCTCACGATAAGCCCTTGAGATTTCCTCCTACTTAGTAGGCGGCAATCCTATCTTCTAAGCCTTCCTCCCTCAAATGATCAACAAGGATCCTAATTCGAACATTTAACTAGCCTTGGCTTTCTACCTACCACACTTTACCAAACTTGGGATGCTTCAACCCAAACTTAGCCTCCTTCGCTTTCCGCCGCCATAACTTTCTCCCCTTACTTTCCCAAATCGTTGCTCACCACTTAATTCAAACCACGATGCTTAACTCGTGATTTGATTGGTGCTTTGAGAATTTGCTTATCCTCCACCTTGCATTCTTCCTTGGACCTTCCCCATTAAGTGGCCATGATGAGGTGGTCCACTTGTGCGCTCCATGTGATCCTCCATTCATCCCAATTCGAATGCACTTGCCTCTTGAGTCACTTTGGTTGTCTCCATCCATTTGTACTAGCCTACTCACTAACTACTCAATCCAAGTTCTCCTTACCTATCCTCATTCACTCAAATCCTTCCGAAGGTAAAAACACAATAACAACTCACATCCTAGCCTCTTACAACATGGTACTTCTAAGACTAACATTTCACTCTTTTTATATTTTTGTGAAGTAACATGCTACTTCAAAGTGCATCAACTAACGTTTCAAGGGTCTAAGACTAAATGTGGGCACCCTTTTGGGCTCACACCAACCTTCACATATTCACCTACACAAAACAACCATAGGCCATGAGCAAATTCAAGCGCTCTTTTCATGTGAATTTTTAAAACAAAAACCCTCTTCAAAAAGAGGCCTCGGATCCGAGGCCTCCTCCCGAACATTCACATATTCACCTACACAAAGCAAACATAGGCCATCAGCAAATTCAAGCACACTTTTCATGTGAATTTCCAAAACAAAAACCATTTTCAAAAAGAGGCCTCGGATCCGAGGCCTCATTCCCAACCTTCACATATTGACCTACACAAAGCAAACATAGGCCAGGAGCAAATTCAAGAATATTTTTCATGTGAATTTCCAAAACAAAAACCCTCTTCAAAAAGAGGCCTCGGATCCGAGGCCTCATTCCCAACCTTCACATATTCACCTACAAAAAACAAACATAGGCCATGAGCAAATTCAAGCACACTTCTCATGTGAATTTCCAAAACAAAAACCCTCTTCAAAAAGAGGCCTCGGATCCGAGGCCTCATTCCCAACCTTCACATATTCACCTACACAAAGCAAACATAGCCCATGAGCAAATTCAAGCACACTTTTCATGTGAATTTCCAAAACAAAAACTCTCTTCAAAAAGAGGCCTCGGATCCGAGGCCTCCTCCCGAACCTTCTCATATCGACCTACACAAAGCAAACATAGGCCATGAGCAAATTCAAGCACACTTTTCATGTGAATTTCCAAATCAAAAACCCTTTTCAAAAAGAGGCTTCGGATCCGAGGCCTCATTCCCAACCTTCACATATTCACCTCCACAAAGCAAACATAGGCCATGAGCACATTCAAGCACACTTTTTATGTGAATTTCCAAAACAAAAACCCTCTTCAAAAAGAGGCCTCGGATCCGAGGCCTCATTCCCAACCTTCACATATTCACCTACACAAAGCAAACATAAGCCATGAGCAAATTCAAGCACACTTTTCATATGAATTTCCAAAACAAAAACCCTCTTCAAAAAGAGGCCTCGGATCTGAGGCCTCATTCCCAACCTTCACATATTCACCTACACAAAGCAAACATAGCCCATGAGCAAATTGAAGCACAGTTTTCATGTGAATTTCCAAAACAAAAACTCTCTTCAAAAAGAGGCCTCGGATCCGAGGCCTCATTCCTAACCTTCACATATTGACCTACACAAAGCAAACATAGGCCATGAGCAAATTCAAGCACACTTTTCATGGGAATTTCCAAATCAAAAACCCTTTTCAAAAAGAGGCCTCGGATCCGAATCCTCATTCCCAACCTTCACATATTCACCTCCAAAAAACAAACATAGGCCATGAGCAAATTCAAGCACACTTCTTATGTGAATTTCCAAAACAAAAACCATCTTCAAAAAGAGGCCTCGGATCCGAGGCCTCATTCCCAACCTTCACATATTGACCTACACAAAGCAAACATAGGCAATGAACAAATTCAAGCACACTTTTCATGTGAATTTCCAATTCAAAAACCTTCTTCAAAAAGAGGCCTCGGATCCGAGGCCTCCTCCCGAACCTTCACATATTCACCTAAACAAAGCAAACATAGGCCATGAGCAAATTCAAGCACACTTTTCATGTGAATTTTCAAAATAAAAACCCTCTTCAAAAAGAGGCCTCGGATCCGAGGCCTCATTCCCAACCTTCACATATTGACCTACACAAAGCAAACATAGGCCATGAGCAAATTCAAGCACACTTTTCATGTGAATTTCCAAAACAAAAACCATCTTCAAAAAGAGGCCTCGGATCCGAGGCCTCATTCCCAACCTTCACATATTCACCTCCACAAAGCAAACATAGGCCATGACCAAATTCAAGCACACTTTTCATGTGAATTTCCAAAACAAAAACCATCTTCAAAAAGGGGCCTCGGATCCGAGGCCTCATTCCCAACCTTCACATATTGACCTACACAAAGCAAACATAGGCCATGAGCAAATTCAACCACACTTTTCATGTGAATTTCCAAAACAAAAACCATCTTCAAAAAGAGGCCTCGGATCCGAGGCCTCATTCCCAACCTTCACATATTTACCTCCACAAAGCAAACATAGGCCATGAGCAAATTCAAGCACACTTTTCATGTGAATTTCCAAAACAAAAACCCTCTTCAAAAAGAGACCTTGGATCCGAGGCCTCATTCCCAACCTTCACATATTCACCTACACAAAACAAACATAGGCCATGAGCAAATTCAAGCACATTTTTCATGTAAATTTCCATAACAAAAACCCTCTTCAAAAAGAGGCCTCGGATCCGAGGCCTCCCCCCGAATCTTCACATATTGACCTATACAAAGCAAACATAGGCCATGAGCAAATTCAAGCACACTTTTCATGTGAATTTCCAAAACAAAAACCATCTTCAAAAAGATGCCTCGAATCCGAGGCCTCATTCCCAACCTTTACATATTGACCTACACAAAGCAAACATAGGCCATGAGCAAATTCAAGCACACTTTTCATTTGAATTTCCAAAACAAAAACCATCTTCAAAAAGAGGCCTCGGATCCGAGGCCTCATTCCCAACCTTCACATATTCACCTTCACAAAACAAACATAGGCCATGAGCAAATTCAAGCACACTTTTCATGTGAATTTCCAAAACAAAAACCATCTTCAAAAAGAGGCCTCGGATCCGAGGCCTCATTCCCAACCTTCACATATTGACCTACACAAAACAAACATAGGCCATGAGCAAATTCAAGCACACTTTTCATGTGAATTTCCAAAACAAAAACCCTCTTCAAGAAGAGGCCTCGGATCCGAGGCCTCATTCCCAACCTTCACATATTCACCTACACAAAGCAAATATTGGCCATGAGCAAATTCAAGCACACTTTTCATGTGAATTTCCAAAATAAAAACCCTCTTCAAAAAGAGGCCTCGGATCCGAGGCCTCCTCCCCAACCTTCACATATTCACCTACACAAAGCAAACATAGTCCATGAGCAAATTCAAACACACTTTTCATGTGAATTTCCAAAATAAAAACCATCTTCGAAAAGAGGCCTCGGAACCGAGGCCTCATTCCCAACCTTCACATATTCACCTACACAAAGCAAATATTGGCCATGAGCAAATTCAAGCACACTTTTCATGTGAATTTCCAAATAAAAACCCTCTTCAAAAAGAGGCCTCGGATCCGAGGCGTCCTCCCCAACCTTCACATATTGACCTACACAAAGCAAACATAGTCCATGAGCAAATTCAAACACACTTTTCATGTGAATTTCCAAAACAAAAACCATCTTCAAAAAGAGGCCTCGGATCCGAGGCCTCATTCCCAACCTTCACATATTCACCTACACAAAGCAAACATAGGCCATGAGCAAATTTAAGCACACATTTCATGTATATCTACAAAGCCACAATCTTCTTCAACAAGAGGCCTCGAATCGGAGGCCTTGAAGGATACACGTAATGTAGATCTACAAAGCAACAACCTTCTAGAACAGGAGGCCTCGGATCCGAGGCCTTCAAGTACACATTTCATGTGGATCTACAAAGCAACAGCCTTCTCTAACAAGAGGCCTCGGATCCGAGGTCTTGAAGCACACATTTCATGTGGATCTACAAAGCAACAACCTTCTTCAACAAGAGGCGTCGGATCCGAGGTTTTCAAGCACACATTTCATGTGGATCTACAAAGCAACAACCTTCTTCAACAAGAGGCCTCGGATCCGAGGCCTTCAAGCACACATGTCATGTGGATCTACAAAGCAACAACCTTCTCTAACAAGAGGCCTCGGATCCGAGGCCTTCATGCATACATTTCATATAGATCTACAAAGCAACAACCTTCACCAACAAGAGGCTTCGGATCCGAGGCCTTCAAGCACACATTTCATGTAGATCTACAAAGCAACAACCTTCTCTAACAAGAGGCCTCGGATCCGAGGCCTTCATGCATACATTTCATGTGGATCTACAAAGCAACAACCTTCTTCAACAAGAGGCCTCGGATCCGAGGTTTTCAAGCACACATTTCATGTGGATCTACAAAGCAACAACCTTCTTCAACAAGAGGCCTCGGATCCGAGGCCTTCAAGCACACATGTCATGTGGATCTACAAAGCAACAACCTTCTCTAACAAGAGGCCTCGGATCCGAGGCCTTCATGCATACATTTCATATAGATCTACAAAGCAACAACCTTCACCAACAAGAGGCCTCGGATCCGAGGCCTTCAAGCACACATTTCATGTGGATCTACAAAGCAACAACCTTCTTCAATAAGAGGCCTCGGATCCGAGGCCTTCAAGCATACATTTCATGTAGATCTACAAAGCAACAACCTTCACCAACAAGAGGCCTCGGATCCGAGACCTTCAAACACACATTTCATGTGGATCTACAAAGCAACATCCTTCTTCAACAAGAGGCCTCGGATCCGAGCTTGTGAACCACCAAAGTGGTCCACCATTCCGTGGGGTCACTTTAGTTAGGTTTTTAGTATTAAAAGTTATAATTAATAGTGAATTAGGGAGAAAATTAGTTCATTTAGCGTTTAGTTCAAAAAGGGGAAGGAAATTACCGAGGACTTCGGACCTTCACCCGTGAAGGACAAAATCTAGTTTTAGGTAGAGTTAGTAAAAATGAAAACTAACAAAAGATAGAAATTAGCTAGTTAGGAAAAATAGCTATCTAGACAAGACCTAGTTAGCGGGAAAAAACGTAGTTAGTGAAAGCAACTAGCTAAGAGGACTAAATTAGTAGAGCTAGCTAGGCAAGGGTTAGTTTAGTACTTAGTGTGGGTCACGCAAGACAAGTGGAGGAGCTCGGCGTGAGAAAAAATTAGCGCGAAGACTTTGAAGGAAAATAGCTAGGGGGCAACTTGCCCCCTTGCCAACTTGCTACCAAAAATTAGAACGAATGTAGAAGATTCCCGTCGGAGCCACTTCGGCGACGGGGTGGTAACCTCGACCGGGAAGACCCCAAGCCAAAATTTCGGGAGGGGGTCAAAAAATGGAACCGGTTGTGGAGGGGTCCAACCCTTTTGTGAAAGGGTTTAAAAACCCCCTCCTTCCACCTTGAAAACTCCCTCATTTTCCCGATTAGTGGGCGAAGCTCTACTTCAAGATAGTTAGGAAAAACTCCCTCTCAATTTGGTTAGCGAGCGGAGCCCTACTTCAAGATAGTTAGGAAAAAATCCTTTAGCATACATTCTCAATGGCTTAAGAGAAAGGCTTGAGAACCTCCTCTACTCTCTCTCCTAGTTAGAATGTGTGTTTATTAACACACCAACAAAATTCTTCCTTTATTTTGTAGAGGTAGGTTGGATTGTAGAATTTCTAGTGAAGGCATTGTAGACCTCAGCTGCCAATGCCTTGAAGGCTTAGTTCAAGAGCTAGAACAAAATACTTATCATTTTTCTCTTAGAGAGATTTCCTATAGCTATCTATAGCCATTTCCCATTTGTGATTTGGCCAAGATGACAATTAGTTATGGATTTTCAAAGATGCAACAAAAAATCGGGTGGTCATGTGGGTAGCGGCTGCTAGATCAGACCTGCCAGCCCAATCAGAATGTTAATTCTAAAAAATTATATTTTTTCCAAGTAGAACTTTTGTTTAGCTTTCCAGAATTGCTTAGAACGTTTGATTTGAGCATGATTTGAATTAGATATGAATTTGTGAAGACGGGATACATAGTTTGAGAATTCTTGGTTGACTGCTGCATTACAGAGGGTCTGCTGAATTCACTTTGACTTAACTTGTTAATTTCATATTTTTATCACATAGATCTTTCCAATATTTTTCCATGGTTATATAGAACATTTGATTTGAGCATGATTTGAATTAGATATGAATTTTTGAAGCGGGATACATAGTTTGAGAGTTCTTGGTTGGCTGCTGCATTACAGAGGGTCTGCTGAATTCATATTGGCTTAACTTGCTGATGTCATAATTTTCCTAGTTAGAACTTTTTAATAGCTTTCCAATGATATAAGGAAAGCCTAGATCCAAGTCGTAATGAATTTACTATGAATTTTTGAAGTTAGAAGTTAGATAAGTGGGTTGGAAGGATCGGTTGAATCGACCTCGCACTTCCAACCCTCATAACTTTTGCATTTCTTATCCGATTAAGGTGATTTTTAGATCGTTGGAAAGATAATTAAGTGCACTCAGTAGATATATTATGCTTAGGCCTAAAAAACACTTTATATTTTTATTGTTAACTAGGGTACGCTTCCTATCAAACTAGTTACAAGGGAAGCAAGGTCGACGCTCGAAGTGGAGCAAGGAAAGAAGTAGCGGCTCGGCCTACATCGAGCCCAAATCAACCGAGGAGAATTGAGGTAAATTAACTAACCTTAGCTTTCCATTTAGGGTTGGAGGGAGCGCGGCGAAGGTACGCATTTCTAACCCACTCACCTATCTCGTAAGGTCAAGTGGTTTGACCACTTGACCGCCAAGGGGGTACCCAACTCCATTGTTTTTGGGGCCCCTTGGTATGTTTTGTGGTAGTAGCTTCATTTATTAGCAAGTTCCGTATGTGGTGAAGTCGGGTTAATCACCGACACGACCACTCTGAATGTTGTTGATGGAAAGGTGGGGTTAATGGCCCACGAATCCATTATCATGTTGTTGGCCCCAAGGGTTGGAGGTGATGGCCCCAACCCTTGAAGATTGTGCAACAGGTTGAACACACAGTTTGCCCTATTCTCCGGTCCCATCAAGTTGATTTTTCGTGGTCAAACCGTTTCAAACTAATTAATAACCAATATAATTTGTACAACCCCCGTGGACAAAAACCAACCGGGAACTTAACTCGGAGGATTGATCCCAACCCCTCCGGCGGCAAAAATCGGAGGGTTAGGGTATCAATCAACCTTCAAGAGACCCGCACAGGGCCTTGAAGGGTTCGGGTTAGGGCGTGCACCAAACAGGTAGGTGGTGATGCCATAATTTATGAACTTAGTAATATAGACTTTGTGTAATCAACCTTAAACTAAGAAAGAAGATTGAGAGGGTGGGACTTAATCAAGGTTCCCCCGTTTAGAGAATTTACTTCATAACAAGTAAGGAATTAGAGGTGGCCAAGGCAAAAGGTAAGGTTATTTTATTCATTAGGGTTAGGTTGCCTTGATTCCAAGGCTGGTGCGTCTGCGCGTAGACTAGGATAGATTAGGCATTAGGTTAGAAAAAAATAGATAATTCACTTAAGCACTTATTAATCTAGGCACAACCTACCGAAAGGACACGACGCGATTGACAAATCCCTCCACAAATCTAAATACCCATAAAAAATTTATAACATCCGGGTTCGGCTTGGGCACCTGCTAAGGAAGGCCACCCTCACCGAAGGGCTTGTGCGGTACTTTTAGGCTCCCTCGGAGGGGGGTGCCCAAAAGCACCACAAAGGCCTTCAAGCATACATTTCATGTAGATCTACAAAGCAACAACCTTCTCTAACAAGAGGCCTCGGATCCGAGGTCTTGATGCACACATATCATGTGGATCTACAAAGCAACAACCTTCTTCAACAAGAGGCCTCGGATCCGAGGCCTTCAAGCACACATTTCATGTGGATCTACAAAGCAACAACCTTCTCTAACAAGAGGCCTCGGATCCGAGGTCTTCAAGCATACATTTCATGTAGATCTACAAAGCAACAACCTTCTCTAACAAGAGGCCTCGGATCCGAGGTCTTGAAGCACACATTTCATATGGATCTACAAAGCAACAACCTTCTTCAACAAGAGGCCTCGGATCCGAGGCCTTCAAGCACACATTTCATGTGGATCTACAAAGCAACAACCTTCTCTAACAAGAGGCCTCGGATCCGAGGCCTTCAAGCATACATTTCATGTAGATCTACAAAGCAACAACCTTCTTCAACAAGAGGCCTCGGATCCGAGGCCTTCAAGCACACATTTCATGTGGATCTACAAAGCAACAACCTTCTCTAACAAGAGGCCTCGGATCCGAGGTCTTGAAGCACACATTTCATATGGATCTACAAAGCAACAACCTTCTTCAACAAGAGGCCTCGGATCCGAGGCCTTCAAACACACATTTCATGTAGATCTACAAAGCAACAACCTTCTCTAACAAGAGGCCTCGGATCCGAGGCCTTCATGCATACATTTCATGTAGATCTACAAAGCAACAACCTTCACCAACAAGAGGCCTCGGATCCGAGGCCTTCAAGCACACATTTCATGTGGATCTACAAAGCAACAACCTTCTTCAACAAGAGGCCTCGGATCCGAGGCCTTCAAGCATACATTTCATGTAGATCTACAAAGCAACAACCTTCACCAACAAGAGGCCTCGGATCCGAGACCTTCAAGCACACATTTCATATAGATCTACAAAGCAACAACCTTCTCTAACAAGAGGCCTCGGATCCGAGGCCTTCATGCACACATTTCATATACATCTACAAAGCAAAAACCTTCTTCAACAAGAGGCCCGGATCCGAGGCCTTCAAGCATACATTTCATGTAGATCTACAAAGCAACAACCTTCACCAACAAGAGGCCTCGGATCCGAGTCCTTCAAGCACACATTTCATATAGATCTACAAAGCAACAACCTTCTCTAACAAGAGGCCTCGGATCCGAGGCCTTCATGCACACATTTCATATACATCTACAAAGCAAAAACCTTCTTCAACAAGAGGCCCGGATCCGAGGCCTTCATGCATACATTTCATGTAGATGTACAAAGCAAAAACCTTCTCCTACAAGAGATCTCGGATCCGAGGCCTCCTCTCCAACCTCTCACATATTCACCTACACAAAGCATACCAAGGCCGAGAGCAAAGTGAAGCACATATTACACTTAGATTTACAAATCAAAAACCCTCTCCACAAGGAGGCCTCGGCCTCCTACCCTACCTCTCACATATTGTCTTAACAAAATATACCACGGCCGATAGCGAAGTCAAGTGGATTTTTCATGTAGATTTACAAAGCAAAAACCCTCTCCAAAATGAGGCCTCGGGACCGAGGCCTCCTCCTCTACCTGTCACATGTTCACCTACACAAAGCATACCAAGGCCGAGAGCCAACTCATGTACACATTACACTTAGATTTACAAACTTAAAATCCTCTCCAAAGGAGGCCTCGGATCCGAGGCCTCCTCTTACATACCTCAGATTATGCACACTTCTAAACCAAAATAGCATGGCGGAGAGTTCATATGCCTTACCAAAAGTTGGAGGAAGCCATTCCCTAATGCCCCAATCGTCGCGCCACTATCTTCCGGGGTCCCGTCCTCTGTCGGCGTTATTGGAGTGCTCCTCGAGTCACCTAGGTTTACCTGCGCCTTTCCTCTTCCGCGGCCACGCCCTCGCCTCGATGTCTGTTGTGTGCCACCCGCGTTGCTTCGCAGGAATCTTGAAGCATGGGTCACAATATCCACATTTAGGGTTTGGCGCTCCGGGCCTCCTCCTTCAGCTCTCTCGCGGCCTCCCAACAAATTTGAATTTAGATCTTCCTCTGACGCTGTCCTCTTGGACGCTTTCATTTTTGTTGTTTTTTGTATCGTTGGCTGTCCTGACAGCGGTACTCCCTCCGTTCCTAGGTCTTCTATCGCCTTCTCATTTTGTTGTGCTACCTCTACATTGTCTTCTTCTTCATAGCTATTTCCACTCTCTCCACTCCCCCCATCCTCCTATATTTAAGAGATAACAATGTTTATAACAATGATGACAAACCATAATATTTGAGAGATGGTTGTTTCTCAATTGAATTTGTTCTACCATTTTAATTATGTGCTCAGAGAACTGAACATATGGAGAACCCGAAGAATACTTACAACACTTGTAGAGTTCGTCTCTTCGCGTGAGTCCTCTTGGATGCTGTCACTTCCCAACTCCTCCACTAATGCCATTGTATGTGCTTCACTTCCGTTCCCCTCTTCTACAATCGGTGATAAAAGAAAAGGCCGAATCTCACAGTCTAACCTCCACGAAGGTCTCCGCAGATACTTGTTGCTTTGGCTCAAATCCTCGGGCGTCCCACGGCCCTCGATTGGCGCCTTCTTTGTCTGTGTCTTTTGTGTCCTCACTGTCTTCCTCTTCTTATCAGTGTAATGTGTAGACGATCGCCTCCTCTTCTTCTTCTTTGATGGTTCCGTTGTCGGAGGTTGTGAATTGCCTATTTCCTTCATGTGTTCAGGCCTCCAGCAATTCAGACCAAATCGCTCTATTTCCTTTCCACAACCTCACCACATCAAACTCACACATTGGAAAGAGAGTGTGCACTCCCATTCTTCTCAATATATAATTGATGTTCAGGGTTTTCCACTTTCTGTCAGACGTTCCCCGTTTTTCCTTTTTGGCATCCTTCTTCTATTCCGTATATATCTCCATGGCTTCCTCGTCTTCTGTGCCTTCTTTGTCAGAGATGGCGGAGCTCCGTGCCAATCGCTTCGGAGTGCCAATGGCTTGATCCAATGCATGAGGACAAAAATTCACAATGCGATTACAAACAATAGCAGGTATTTTTGACATTACACCAGCTAACAATTTCCATTTCGAAATATTAGTTTAAGCTTTCCTATTGTCCACGCATTAAATTTTAGCAACATCCATATTAGTAAAGCGCAGACTTTTATTATCGGCGTACGTTTACAACAATTCTTTATAAAGTAGTTAAACAGGTTGTAAATGTGAGCCTTCTATAAATTGAGTACTACAATATATTGAAAGGATTTGAGTCAGCCTTATTATTGGTAATCACCGTCATTCTAAAATATGAGATTCTTGTTCTATCCTTGATCTTTACTGCCATCATGGTGTCGGCCATTTTCGCTTGTTGGCAGTGACTTGGACTGGTTCCTACTCAATTAAAGTTAGTATACATGCATAAATCAACCGTCTTCCATGTTTTAGAATTAGATATTACCTTGTTGCTTTTTGTATTTGGCAAGCTTGGACCAAATTTTCTTACAGTTTTATATTTCGAATATTTACTCGGGGGTAAATTTGTCCATTACTCACTGGTAAATTCATTGCGTTTGATAGTACTTAAGCACCCTACATCTTTTGGAGACCCTCTCTAAGGCTTCATTCATTCCGACTACTAACTAGTGAGGTTGCTTTTGGCTGTGGGTACAATGGCCTTCATTCGTGCTGACTTGCATTCTGTACCGGTTACCTTTCCTTTGGGAGAAGATGGCCGTGCTATGGTCAGTTCCACCACTCTTAGTCTGAGGTTTCAATTTCGTGAAGAGTCACTTCATGTGGAGGAGGAGGTTTTTGACGATGATACGGGTACACTCTCGCATGCAATAGGTCAGTTGTCGATTAAGAACGACGTTGGTACGTTCTGGTTGCTCAAACCGGGTAAGTATCGTGCATACGGTCTCTCTGAGTCTATCCTAGCTGCATCTACTATACTCCTAACTCCTCGAACGTCCTCTACAGTTAGTGTTGAAGCACCATTGATCACCAAAGTCAAAATTGAGCCAGGTCTTCAGACCATCTATGAGCTGAGTGATGACTCTGATAGCCACGACATCAAAGTTACTTTGCCAATATCGCAGATCAGTGAGAAGAGTGTGCCACTTATGCAAGTCATACACAAGGATCATGTTAGTCCGATAGAGCCCTCTGATTCGTCTAAACCTGCTCCAAGTCCTCCAGGTAGCGTCGTCCAATGCTTGATGAAACTTAGTGTTCGTAAGAGGTCAAAGAGTATTCTCTCTCGCATTGATTTCAATGCGATTAGGCTGCAGCAAGTTCGACTTCTTCCACCTCATTATAATGGCGATGTTATTTTTGAGTTTCCGCCTTTAGGACTCCACGGCCAACACTCTGCTGCAAAGCAGCTAAGTGGTATGGACAGGAGATATGATGGCCATGCTTGGTCTCGAACTATCACGTCCAATATTCAGAATGATCTGAAGCTTACATTTCGTACATCGTCGTGTCTGGGCCACCTCCGTTGTGTCAATGTTGACTGTGAGTACCTAACACGAGACCATAGAACCGCCGTTGTGAATGAAACTGAATGGGATGGGCTGTCTGAGAAAGTGTTTGTTGTGGGGTCCAGCCCTCCTGCGGGTTCTACAGTTGTTTGCAAATCGTGTAATATTCCACCTACATGCGTTGCGGTATGCCCTGCAAAGATCTACTACGTGACCGCAACGCCACACATGACAAGAGCATGTGTTCACTTGGGAACTCACGACCACCCTGTGAAGTCTGGCGAGTATCGAGACTTCATCGAGCAGACAGAGACCTTGATAGGCGAGCAGGTGGAACGGACTCCGTCAGCAACTCGTTCGTCCATTGTGTTGGAAACGGCGAAAGAATTACTGGGCCCGCTACTTCTGGCCAAGGAAGGTGAAGAACGCAGGATATTGGAGTTGGAGGAACTGCTCCCCATTTTTGATCGGTGCAAGCATCTAACCTCACCCAATATTAGGAATTCTGTCACTTCATTCAAGGCACTGCGACGCTTTGGAATCATGGACAGCATTACCATGCTACGCGGCTCCAGCAATTGGAAGTTTGTTCAGAAGAATATGTTTCCGGGGCAAGGAGAGGACATGGACAAGGTATTCGTCTTCAAGATGTCCGAAGTTGGCCCGGGGAGTGGAGTAGACTTGGTGAAGAGAATGCAGGCGGGTGGGGACCTTGAGAATGCCTGGATCATGTTTGATCACGTCAAACGTGTCAGGTCCTGGACAACAATGGCTTGCCATGTGTACGATTCCACTTATTGCCGGGTCATGACAATCACTGTATGTGACATGCAATCCGAGGACGTAGCAGCCCAATCAGTCGTATGGAAGAATCTGAATGCCGTCATGGCGGGCCACGGTGTGCATGACGTCAATTTCAAAGGATTCATGGCCGACAGTGCCCAAGCTAATTGGAATGCTGTACGCATGATCTATGGAAGCGGAGATGCGGCCGAGAAGATGGTTGACAGAGAGAGGACTTGCCTTTTCCACTGGACTCAGTCCTTGGAAAAACACACGAAGGCTGACATCCGTCAAGATCTCCAAGCACAACACCGAAAACTCTGCCAGCAGTACAAGAATGCCAAGTCAATGGCGGAGGCCGAGACCAAGTACCTTGCAATTCGAGCATGGTGGATTGCATCCGGCGCTGCGACCGAACACTGCCTTCCTCGACTGGAGCTCTGGTTGGCCTTCTGGCACTTTCGTTACCGCCAATGGGGTGGCTTCATGGAGCTAGTAAACACTTAACCTTCTTTAACATTTGTCCCTAAAATCTCTTTCCAGGCAACGTTTATATAAATCACCCATATAGCTAACTGGATGACACGTTACGATTACAGGACCTTAGTGAAGCAGAACTTGCAGAAATGCCATCATGTAACCTAGCCGAATCGATCCACAACAAGTGGAAACAACAGTCGGGTGATCGGGGTTGCGACTTGTACGTGGCAGCCGTGGATGACTTAGTGCGAGCCTTCATGCAATGCGTCGCATACTACCAGTTCCTGAAAGGAGAGCGCCCTGGAAACGGACCTTCAAAGGAAGAGCTGAAGCTCAGACGCGCGCAGAGGTCGGCGGCTAGGACTGGAAACTCAAAACCACTTCACGAAGCGATCTTGAAGATGCCAGGCGCCGATGAATGGTGCACCAGGACTCCTCACTTTGAAGGGGAAGAGGTATTTGTTTCTCTGAAGCGAAAGCCAGATACTGCTTTTGGTGATGAACGTGAGTCACACAGGCCGGACAAAATCAGTATCTCCAGACCTCGCGTCCTTACCAGATCAGCACACAAAGAGAGCGACCCTGCAGCAACAGTGGTGGCAATGGAATCTCCTACAACTACAGAGCAGGAGAAGCAGTTCCTTCCTCCACACCAATCTCCGCAGCAAGACGACCGCTACCACGTTACTGCTGTAGAAGAAACCGCATGCATTCCTTCTGAGTGGCACATCGCACGCCTCCCGAAGACATCCGCCAAGGCATGCTTTGCTCAACAAGCAATCACGAAGAAGAAATGCATCGCTCTGATTGTGCAAGATGGGAAGAGTACTGCTGCTCCAACCTACACGGGCCTGATGGACAACTACAGGAAGAATATGAAGGAGTCTATGCAGTTCTTCTTCTGCAACGACGACATTGAGAGATGCGTGAAGGGTACAAAACGGAAGTGGGTGGTATCAAGGCCCGAGGTTCCAGAGGTATGGCCGGTTAAGTTGGGGACCAACTTCTCGACCAAAGAAATCCTATCCCTGGAGAATGCAGGCTTTAGGCTACCTCAGCGAATGGAGATGTCACCCAGAAGACTCTTTCAGGACCAGCCATTATCAGTGGACCTATTGGCTTACCCGACCCCGGCATATCCTGATGAGTTTCCTACCCGCCATTCAGGGAAGTATATCCGGCGCAACAAGAAGGCCCCGTCAACCAAACATGCCAATAATTGTGCGTCTGCCCTGTCATTGAAAGGCATTGTGCGCAAGTTGTGCATGCTTCCGGCCCCTGCCCTTGGATGCATTGTCTCTTTGGATTCGGGCACACTTCCAAAGGTCCAGCAGTACTACTTGACAATTTCGCAGCTGCCAGCATGCACTTGCCCATATTTCAAGGAGATGGCGACAAAAGCTATTGGAAAGCGGGGTCAATGGGCCAACTGTAAGCACTTGTACTATTTGTTTATAGTCGTTTGTGGTTTGGATTCAAAAGCAGATTCTTTCATACACGCAGCTAGTTTTAGCTTCAACGAAGTAAAGCAAGTTCTAGAGAGTGGCTTACTAAAGCACTTTCCTTCTTAGAGTTTTTGTTTCAGCATGGAAACGTATGTATGCAACCTTTGATTCAATCATGAAGTAGTGAGACTAAAAGGGCCACTACAAGATATTTGGAGTATCACTGGTTTTTTCTGCCTCAAAGCATCATATAAATTTCTCTCCCATAATCTATAAACATTAAATATCTTTCAGTTGCAACATATAAACGCTGGACACTTCCTTTAAAAGTATAATACAACTAACTGCCTTTAACGACGTCTAACAAACTACTAGGAGATTTAATCATTTTCCACTCATGGAGTGCATCCAGAAAATAGATTTGCATTGATCACGGTGGACAAAATTTCCAGGGTAATAGGTCCCAAATTTTATTATAATTAGAAAAAAAATTGCCAAAAAAAGATTAGATAAATCATTAATCAACTTTGAACTGAATTTTGATCTAAAATATCCAATAGTTACTGCTCACTGCTCACCGCTCGCAAAATAGCTTCGTCCATCGGGTCCATTCCCGTCTTAGGTAGGAGAGGGATGAATTGAGGGATCAACTCATCCTATTTCCTCCATAGCCGCTCATAATCCCTCTCAATATGTTCCATATCCCTAGCGGCTACCTTAGCCTCGGCTAGGGTGCGAGGGTTCCTTTGTAATACACCCCTAATTGTAGTCGCTTTAACAAACCCTCTCATGAAAAATTGCATTAAAGTATCATCGTTGAGTAATCACCTACCCACCTTGCGCATACCCAATCAAATCTTCTAATATATGCGGAAATCTCTTCATCTCTTCCTTGCCTCATTGTCATTAAGGCTCTAAAAGCCATACTTTGACCGACTTCGGGTCGAAACTCATTAAGGAACTCCCGTTGTAATTGGTCCCACGTTTGGAAGTGGCCCTCATCGTGGTCTCTATACCACTCATAGGCTTCCCCCTCTAAAGTCGTAGGGAACCAAACTAGCCAATATTGTTGGTTTGTAATTAGTGAGCTAATTACCCTCTCAACGAACCTCTCCATATGTCTAGACGGGTCTTCATCTTTAGTCCCGTAGAACTTCGGGAGGTTCGAAGGTATGTCTAACGAAGGTAACCCTTGAGGTACGATTATTGGTAGGCCTCGCGGCCTAACCAATGGATCGATGGGGGGGATTGGTAATATGGGAGGTGGAATTCCACCTCCCCCTAAATCATCCATGGTGTTTCGTGGTCCTCCTTCACTAGATTCTCTAGAGCTTACACTACTCTCTTCTCTAGTCCTATTAGGTTCTTCCACTAATTCTTCACTCAATAGGGAAGGAATATCTCCTTCCTCTAGTCGAGTAGTGACCGGAGATACTTCTACCAATGGTTCACCCCTAAAGCCACCCTCTACACTAGTGCCTACCATTTCTACCACTTCCTCTATATTAGAAGATCTTCGTTTAGTAACATTTTTCTTTAGTCCTAATGCTAACTTAATCTTCACAAACATCCATGTATAATACTTTGATTCTTGGTTCTTGGCTCTGAAGTTGGGTCTTCTGTACCTCTTAATTTTCTAGTGCGGGTCCTATTAAGGTGATCTTCGTTATGCCATCCCAAGAAGGTTTAGTAGGCGCACCTTTGCCGTGCTCCTTCCTCAAATTGAAATTGCATGAAATAAATACTAAATTCAAACCATACATCTCACGAGCGCTCCGTCCTTTAATCGATCTTCACGTTTCGCCTCTCCTACCGCCTTCCAAGACTTCCGTCGCCCGCTCTCCAAGCTCCAAGCTCCAAACTCGAAACTCCCGGCGGACGCACCATTTATGTCACCAAAAATCCTCCACCCTTCGATTTCGTCCTAGCCCGAGTGGAAAAGTTTATAATGACATGTAGAGACTTCTCTCTTTGTAACCCAATATATAATTCCAATCTACCCTTGGAATATACACAACTTGATTAACACCACACTATGTAGTTTTACATTCCTTAATGTCGGGTAAGGTTATATCCTTAGCCTTTTCTAATGTCCACCCGGCCGCTTTGGCCACGCATGCCTTCAAAGATATCCCTCTTGTGAATCGAGTCCTTGCCGTCGACTCCACACTACTACATGAGTTCTCGCTTATTGATTCCGTGCTATCACATGTCATCGTGGTTGATTCCGTATTGGTACATGACACTTCGCTTGTGGATTCCATGAGCACATAGGCTTTAAATACAAGTATTAAAAAATACTTATATACTTATCCTTGCCCTTCCTTCTCTAAGTTCTTCTTGATGTAAATCTCTATCAATGTCTTCTTACTAAACTTCAGAATAGTATAACTCCCACCCAACTTATGTTCTTCAAGTGAAATTTGGTACACTTGTTAAGTACCTTATCAAAAATCTCCACACCAAATTTTGGCACAAACAAAGTTCATATGCAAAAGTTATGCATGAAATTCTAACTCTAACTACTTAGTATGAATGCTGTGATAAAGCATCCGGTCATTAAAACTCTAATAACTTCCAACTCCTACATCCAATCAATCTAAAATTTTGACACAAGATAGATATATAAGTTCAGAAGGTAGTGTCAAATTTTGGTATCCATATCTATAACCCTCTAAGAGATACATATTTTCAAACCTTGCTGCTTTGTTCCTAGACACCCTCCCCTTCAACTTTTAATAACTCTTTCATCCCAATGACTGAAGCTCTCAAATTTTTACCACAACTCCCATACTTTATAATAAACAATCCCTCAAATTTTCATACCCATTGAACACTCAGATCATGCATAATTGACAAATCTCTCACTATAAAGTTCTGCTCAAGTTCATAACTAATAAAACACTACAAGTAATGCACCTAGTACAATCTAGTCACTCTAAATGCCACAAGTTTAAACAAGTTTGAACTCTCTCACTTCAATATGAATCTCAATGCAACAAGTTGAAGTTTACAATCAAACTCCAAATTCCTTAAACCCAATCTACTTCTAACAAGAGGTCAATCCCTCTTCAAGGCTAAATAGCCTTGGCTCTTCTCCTAAGAACTAAGCACACACATGTGCTCCTATCTTGCTTCCCACACACCCACACTTATAACCCGTGGGGTGCTTAAGGAGCACGAAGGAAAGAGAGGATGAGTGAGGGAAGAATGAGGGATTATATAGTGAGTTGAGAGGGAGAGAGGGCATTAGGTAAGGATAGGGTGAGAGGATTAGAGCCTCCAATCACAACCCCTTAACCTTCTCCTTCTAAGTAGGGATTCATCCCATTCACAAGGCTCTCGATAAGCCTTCGAAATCTCCTCCTACTTTGTAGGCTCTCATCTTATCTCCTAAGCCTTCCTCCCTCAAATGATCAACAAAGATCCTAATTCAAACATTTAACTAACATTGGCTTTCTACCTACCACACTTTACCAAGGTATGTCCTCATACTACTTAAGTTCACTCCACACAAGCCTAATGCTTCAAACTTAGCTTTCTTCAAGCTTCACTCTTTTTATATTTTTGTGAATAATTATAAATCAACAAAACACTACTTGTAATGTTTTACAAGTGTTAACAACACATGTGGGCATCAATTTGGGCTCACAATACCACTCAAATGCAGGTGTCGAATTAAGAGGAGTGACACATAAGACCCACTATCCAGATCGAGTCCGTTTAAGATTCTCACATGGCACAAGTGGTGAACATTAAACTCAAGCATACTCGAAAACAAAAGATTTTTTCGTAAGCCGATACAAATACATGTCAACTTTCTGTGAAATAGAACATAACAACTACAGAATCAGCAAGAAATTGAAATGACCTCAGCTGTGAAAATTTCACCTGAATTCTACAACTTGCACATCTTCCATGTGCAAGATCCCCCAGCATAAACCTAGATACGGAAACATAATTATCAGCAAATGACTCCGGATTGCTTGAATAGTTTTCAACTCCGGTCACATTTACAGAATCACTCTTGCATGCATTTGTACAGAAGAGTGGTTGACGAGGGCGTTCATGGATTAGAGGGTCCGCTCATAACTCGTCCGTCCACATTGCTCCCGCGCTCATTCCCGACTTGCGATTCCAAGGGCGTTTGAGGCAACTACCATTCTCCAGCGTAATAACCAGGCATTCCAAGGTCCTTTTGCTTGTTCCCACTTTGGACGCTCCTCTTCTACCAATGGACATCCCTTCCGCCCCCACAAGGTTCCTCAAAAAACGAAAATAAAATCCAGCTCGGTTTTAATATAGATGTACATAGTGGAAATCCTCTCGTTGTTGGCCAGGCGGAGAACAAAATTTATCTTGATGTCCATTTCGGAATTACATACAAATTAGACTAATTTGAAGATAAAGCAGGACCATAATTCACATGGGTGGCAAAATCCCAGTCATCTCTTCTTTCATTTGCGAGGATGCCATACTCCAGTGAGCTTCTCGTGATGGTCGACGTGGAGGAAATGTCGAGCAGGCTCCCAAAAGACAAAGACGGTGGAGACCGAAACAAATCCGACAACAATCCCCACCATAAACCCAGGGACGGAGAAGATATCGGTGAACGACTCCGGCTCGCTGGAAAAAATTCTAGTACTCGTCGCATTTACAGAATTGGTACTATTGCATGCAGAAAGAGGTGCACCACAAAGTCCTGCGTTTCCAGGACGAAAGGCGGTGCTATTCTGGGTCTGGATTTGTGTGCTGGTGGGAATCCTTCCGGTGAGATTGTTGTAAGCGAGCCGGAGAACAGACAACTGACTAAGCTTAGCAAACGACTGAGGAATCTCTCCGTTCAGAAGATTGTTTGACAAATCCAACGATTGTAGGTTACCCATAGAATCACCGATGCTTTCAGGGATTGTACCAACAAATTCGTTTGACGAAAGGTTGAAGTTCACCACACTCACAAGCTCACCGATGCTTGTGGGGATGTCTCCGGAGAGGTCATTCACCGAAAGGTCCATGGAGATAGATGTTAGCAAAACTGTGGTGAAGGTCAATTGTTGGTCTTTGACGGTGATCATAATGGTTTGATTGTAGAGCGACGAAGTGCTGCTGGAAAGAGTGGTTTGGTTACTGTCCATGAATCCTTTCAGGTTACTGAAATTGCCTGAAAAGGGGCCTGAAAAGTAGTTGTTGGACAAATCGAGGACTTCCAATGCCGGCAGGTTCCAAATCCAGGATGGTATTGTTCCGCTTATGTTGTTGTGCCCAAGCAACAACACCCTGAGATTTGCCAGCAATGAGGTGTTGAATGTTGTTGGAAGCTCTCCGCTGAATTTGTTGCGGCTTACGTCGATCACAGAGACGTTGGGCGATGTGGAGCACAAGTTGAGAGTCTTGGAAATGTTTCCAGTGAAGGAGTTGTTGGTGAGCGACAAGCTTTCTAAGTACGTCATGTTGCTTAAATCCACAACGAATTCTCCGTTCAATTGGTTGTTGCCGAGCATCAGCTGCGTGAGGTTGGTGCAATTTGACAATGTTGCGGGTAAGGCTCCGGTCAACTTGTTGCTGGAGAGATCGAAAATCTGAAGAGCAGAGCATTGACCAAGAGTGGATGGGATCGGTCCTTCCAGCTGGTTATCGGAAAAGACGAACTTCGCGAGTTTGGATAATCTGCCAAGACTGTTAGGCAAACTCCCATTATGCGCGTTGTTGTTGAAAACAAAATTCACAAGTGACGAGCAATTGCCAAGAGACTCTGGAATCTCCCCCTGAAGATTGGTGTTGAAACCCACAAGATTTACCAAATTTTGCAGCCTACCGAGCTCCGGTGGAATGGTTCCAGTAAGCCTTGCATTGTTGTGCACATGAAGGTGAACCAAATTGGTGCAATTCGCAAGCTCACTCGGGATCGTCCCTTCCAAATCATTGCCATCAAAATACAGATACTTCACATTGGGCAAGTTTCCAAAGGATGGAGGTATGGTGCCTGTGAGCTGGTTGCTGTTCACCAAGAATCCATTCATGTTTTGGAGCTTCGCAATCTCCGCAGGCACGCTCCCATTCAAGTTGTTGTTACTAAGCTCAATGTTGTAAAACTGTGAGCATTCTCCCCAGGCAGCTGGAATGGGGCCAGACAAATTGTTGTAGTGCACGTAAATCTGTTGGATTGTTGAGCAATTCGCACCAAACGTCTCCGGAAGCGGTCCGTTGAGATTGTTAAACTCCCCGTGCACAAGCCACATAGTGCTACAATTTTGCATCCAATCAATCGGTCCCGTGATGCTGTTGTTCTGGAAATACAATACAGTCAGCTTCTGCAACCTCCCGAGCCCCGGTGGAAGAATTCCAGAAATGTTGTTGAAACCGATCAGAAAACCTTGCAAATTCGGGCAATCACCAAACCCTTGTGGCACCGTACCCGCGAGAAGGTTGTTGTTCACCGCAAAGCTATGGAGCTTGGAGCAGTACTTCCCTGAACTACTCGCGAATGTCGAAGGAATGCTACCGGTGAAGTTATTCCACATGAGCAAAAAATAGGTCAAATTCATCAACGTCCCGAACCGAGGATCGATTTCACCCTGTAACATGTTCGAAGACACATCGAGTATCTCCAAGTGGCTGCAATTCTCCGCAAGTTCACCTGGAAGAATTCCCGTGAGGTTATTGGCACCAATATCCAGCGACTTCAGATTCCTGCAAGAACCCAACGCCGTTGGGATCCCTCCCGTGAGGTAATTCCCATGCAATTCAAGACGTTCAAGTGAGGCAATCCTCCCAAGCTCCAGTGGTATCTTCCCCGTGAGATTGTTATAATTTGCTGAGAAGTTCTGCAAGTTGGAGCAGTTTCCAAATTCCGGAGGGATGCTGCCACTGAACCCGTTGTACTTGATATCGAAGACCTTCAAGCTGGGAAGAGCACTAAACTTGGGGTTAAGGGTACCTTGAAGAAGGTTGGAAGTCACATGGATCTCCTCCAGATGGCTACAGTTGACGAGTTCAACTGGAAGAACCCCTGTGAGGTTGTTAGATCCCACGTCGAGGATCCGAAGGTTGGTGCAATTCGAAAGGGCTGTTGGAATTGGGCCTGTGAGGTTGTTGTCGTGGAGTTGGAGAATTTGGAGTGAGGCTAGGGCGCCGAATGCGGCTGGAATTGTGCCAGTGAAGCTGTTGTTGGAGAGTGTGAGGTTTTCGAGCGACGTGAGCAATCCGAGCTTGGGGCTGATGCTTCCTCTTAGCTTTGTTCCATCGCCTCCTGCCATTCATAGTATTCGATGCCAACATTTATTAGGTTGGATGTGTTCTCATGAAGATGATAACAAAACCAACGTAACAATTTTCACATTATGATTGTCTATGAAAATGTGGAAGGTTGTGACCATGGGCCACCATACTTCCATGCGCTCATTGAACACTTCAAATAATAAGAGTTGGTTGGCGCATACGAACCCGACCCAATCAGATTTTATCTACATTTATCCTTATTCCCACTAGAGTCTATTGGACGAGCGGCATACATGGAAACTCACCCTAAGTTACCTGAACTTCATTTCTTAACTTAAGAGGTAAGATAGTATATTGTCATGGTGAGAGCAATTTGTTTGCATGACCTACGTACTAGATATTGTAAGCGAGAAGCCATGCTACAGCCTGTAGAAGGACGACATGTGTACATTATCTAGCGTAGCACTCACCATGTCGTGAGAGTTGCTTGCAATAGTCTATATTCCTTGGATCTCCAAGATACAACAATATTTTGTCTTTCATTGGCACGAGGTGGTATTTCAGCTCTCCCAAGCTAAAAAGACTTGGCAAAAGGAAAACATGAAAAGTGAATTCAAGAAATCTAACTAAACAAAAAATCCATGTTTGATGCATGACAAAAGTGAAGTTATCTTTGGCAACATGTCTCTTAAAGTGAGAATTATGTCACTAAATGCTCCTGTTCATATGGATGGAAATTTAATATGGACCACAATAATTGTCTAGTCAGGGTGAAAATAGTGTGGGCCAGAGAAACCCTAAGTCATATGCATAGCACGCGTTGAGACTCCAAGCAGCCTCAAATGATATGGAAGACATGGGAGCTACTATGAAACCTGCTACACTACCCACTTCACCCTTTTCAAATCTATAATCGCAAATTCCATTAGAAATTCTAAATCCGCTCGACTTCATAGTTTCTTCTGATGATGATCATGTGTAATTGTGCACACGTGGAGTCGATACCCTGATCTCTATTGAATTTTTTAGTTGTAAATACATTTGAAAAGGCGGTTGATTCTACTTATTGATAAGCATTCTAAGGTATAATTCTAGCACTTTACATGACATATTTCTAGCCCCACCCAACAAGGTCACTCAATTGAATAATGTTATTAACAAATATTGTGACCTATATTGATTTTCCATCCACACTAATAGGAGGAATTTCTGACATAGTTCTCACTTTAAGAGTCATACGGTTGGAGATAACTTCACGTTTGTCACATGCCACTAGAAGAAATCGTGTCCATTTCAACCCTTGGCCATCGCGACTCGCACCAAGAAAATGCATAAACAATTCAATTGGTAGGCAACCGGAAGGTACCCGTGGTGTACCCATGGAAGGTGCCCCCGATTCCCAACCAAATTGATTTGTTTATGCATTTTCTTAGTGGAAGGTGCCACCCGATTCCCAACCGAATTGATTTGTTTATGCATTTTCTTGGTTTAGTCTTGATGGCCTAGTCGCAAGGAGGGTTGAAATGGACAAGATTTCTTCTAGCATGCCAACGTGGACCCCTCTTAGTTTTGTTCCATCGCCTCCTACCATTTATATTGGATGTTGACATTCATTAGTGATTAAAGGTGAGTTTTCATGTGTGCCGCTTGCATATTAGATTCTAGATAATAATGGGTTGGATGTGTTCTCATGAGGATAATAATAAAAGCAGCCAACCAACAACAATTTGGTTGCCTATTAGAATGTGGAAGGCAGTGATTATGGGCTACTAGACTACCACGCCCTCACTAAAAACATAGCATATAGGATAGAATGTTTTACGGGGAGAACTTAGACTGTGTACTCTAGAGTTTCCAACAAGCAACTATAATTTATCAAAGTCCTTTAATTGCAGCCTCTTTCTTTGAAAAGTGACCATCATCTAGTTGTTTAGTAATGTTATGCGGTGAAAAACATGTGAGATTTGTTTAAAACTTTGAATATTATTAGAATGGAATGGTTGATAATAGCTAAATAATGTTATGTCTAGTCAGGGTGAAAATAACGTGGGCCAAAGACCCCGGATCAGCCATGTTAAGGTAGAAATACCATAACCCGTTAACCACCTACTAGCGGTGCACTAGACCGCCTCATAATGGTAAAGTGCCATGTCTTAAATGGAGCATGGCTCGGCGGCAACTTCAATGCAGTGTAGCCAATGGGAGGCAAGATCTAACGTACTCATGATTAACGGGTTTAGGTGATGTTCTGTATCGAAATGCGGAGAACCTAGTGAACCGGAAGTAGGTTGGACAAACTTTCCACTTTGAAAAATTGTGGAACTTTTTGTACAAGGCAGAAAAATACGAAACAACTTGCATTCTTCATGAATCCTTCTCGTCTATCTTGGAAAATTATCTCATGATTGTCAGACCAGATCTTCAATGCGAATCACCTTATTTTAACGGGTTATGGTATTCCTACCTTACACATATTGAGACTCGAGTCAACCTCAAATGATATGAAAGACACAGCAGCTATTATGATCCTGCTACACTACCCACTTCACCCTTTTCAGATCCGTAACTACAATTTCGATTAGAAATTCCGAATCCTCTCGATGTCAGAGTTTCTTCTGATGATGATCCATGTGTCATTGTGAACACGGGGAGTTGATAACCTGATCATCTTGTATCAAAGTTTTTAGTGTTATATATATATTAAAGCTGCACATGTGCTGTCACCGACCAACCTGCCCATGCCTACCATCTGCTGAGTGGGCAAAGTTGCATATGAGTGTATCTATCATTCATTCAATATAAAAATTGAACTCGTATAGGTTTGCAGCTACATAATTCATCTCAAAATGTCTTTGACTAGACTAATTCAAGGTCTTTGACGCTAATCATGATGTTAAATCAACTAAATTAAAAGGCAACTTTTGGGTTGCAAACCACACCATATAGTCCTATTAGTGTGGGTGGAAAATTAGCATGGAAATAATTAGCATGGACGATTCTAAATTTCTAGTCAAGGTCGAATTAACGTGGGTCCAAGACCCCATGTCCTTTTCTAAGTCTTCATGAAGGCTTCCGACCAACACATTAAATATTAGTTATAAGAAAAAAGTAGTACAAAAGAAAAAAAGTCGCCCAAAAATAATTTTCTAGAAATTTAACAATTAATGTGGCCCTTGTTAATTTTTTGCAAGAGTTGTAGCATGGGTTGAAAATTAATGTAACACAACCACATTAATTTTTTGTTATGAGGATTAGCATGGATTCTAGAAAACTATTGTGACCCATAATATTAGGACTAATTAGTGTAGATGTTTCAGGACTTTGTGAGATGTATTTTAGCAGTTGACATTCTTGTGCACACTCGCCAATACTTTGCCTAGTTGTTGGGAATTATTTCAGCTGTTGGCTCTTAGAGTAAACATCAGTGTGTGGCTCACAAGATCTGTCAAGCCGTTACCTTGGAAAAGCTTACAAGCTTACTTTTCTATGCTGAGTTTTTCTATGGCTGCAAGCCTTTCTGAACCAATGAAGAATTCTGACATCCAACCAACACCTTGAGTATTTAAAGTAATTTAAGGACAAAAGTATGTGTAGGATAAACAAATGCATCAATCTCCTATACAATCATTGTAGCCTGTGCAATAATTTTAAGCTAGAGATTTGGTGTGAGTTGAAAATTCATGTAGATCACTATATTCGTTAATTTTGTGACTTTCTCTTGTCTCAAATTAATTTATGGACCACAACAACATGGTCTAATGTTTGGGTTGTCCTACCTAAACCATCTTCATATGAGTTCATAATTGGGTTCTTGATATGAACACCCGTTTCAAAGTATTTGCATCTTACAACATTCTCCAATATCTATGTGATTTTATCCATGTTCTTATATTTGTAATTGTCTCAAAATGCCGAAAAAGCCCAAATTAACGAATATAGTGATGTAGGTTCTAGAGAATGATTGTGGTCCACACTCTTAGGACTATTTAGTGTGATTGTGTTGCAATGTTGCACATGAGAAGTTGGACTCTTGAAGAAGCTTGCTTTCTTATATATAATATGTGTACATAGTTCACACACAATCATCTTCTACCACCGAAGCATGTAAGTGTTGCGGTGACTAACATACTTGGGAGTCACTGAAAAAGGGAGCCTAGAGGTAAGTATTAGTAGATGAATGTGACAGTAATCGTCATTAGAAGTTATCAGTGTCACTAGGTTGCAGACTTCCATCGAGTGCTACTTGGCGGTTAAGTTTCATCCTCAAGCACCCAAGGAACAATTCACATGCCAAGGTCCCAAATCCCAAGTCCCACTCCTGTCAGCAAGTCCCAACATGGAGGCAAAGTTCCAATTTTTGAACCTCAAGAAACCATTAAATGTGGCCTATAGCCAATAAAGTCAAATCTCGATTATTTTATGCAAAAAAACCTTAGGACTTGTGTTGAGAGTTGGGTCGAGCAAAAAGCTGGACCTAATTCTCAACACAAGTGCCTACCCTCACCTCCAAAAAGTGTTGCCATGGGACTGCCATGTAGGCATCCATGCCGTACTTGGACTTAGGACTTAGGACCTGTGTGAAGTGGTAGTCCCAACTTCCATGCTCTCAATGGCTGAGATTGCACGGATTGACCTCAAGTGAACCAGGACTTAAGACTTGGAATCCCTTGTGAATTGGCCAGAAGTGTTGCGGTGGCTAACCCTACTAGGGAGTTATTTGTCCTACCCACTACATGGCAGTACCACCTCCTCCTCATGGGTCACATGGTTAAATGGAGATATCATTTATTTATTCGCCTGCCTTGAATTCTAGAAACCCCATCTCACATTCAATTGGCGCCCCCTACAATGCAGTAAATTAGAATAATTTTCTTTCAATCTTGTGTGTGATTATATAATAATGAGGATCGACACGCGTGTACCTGTTATGTTGATTGCAACGACTCGTTTAGTGCGGTTGTCGCAAATCACTCCTCTCCACAGGCAGTAGTCCGCATTCACACTCGCATTCCAACTTTGGAGTGTGCCATTTGGATCCCTTGTAATTGCTTGCTTGAAAGACAGCAACGCACTCTGGTCACTCGGATTGTTCTGTACCAATTTCCTTCTCGCCTCAGCCAAGGGCACCTCGACGTTGTCTGCCACTTTTCCATGTACAAATCCGAAGCTCCCGTCATAAACGGAGTCCAAGAATGTGGTTTCCACTAGATTGGATTTATCCTGGCTGCCCTGGTTAATTTCTTCGATCACCTGCCAACACAGCAAGAAAATTAAGTTAGCCAAATTTTAACATGTGTGAGCATGCATCCTAGAAGAGTAGGTAATCTGTAGTAGGGCTCCTCATGTATCTACCTCGTCGCTCCTGCAACTCAGTAAGTTAGTAGTACCTTATGAGGACGCCTTGCTACATCCCGTACCAGGGCTCCTCATGTACAACATCTAACACGTCTTCATGTACAACATCTAACAAGTAAAGGTGATTCGTAATTCCCAAAATTGCATCCAGAATCCGTACCATGTGAAAAAGGGTGCTGTGTGAACAGTATCGCACACGATTTTGTCATCTGAATCATCTGGATGGATTCCATGCTGAGAAACTCGTGGTGTATTGGAACACTGGTCATGGCAACATGGTGCCAATAAATCCTCAAGACCCAGTAACCCTATCATAAGATAGTTAACCTACAGCATCAAATGCAACACTACAACACTATATCAATGTCTTTAGTAATCACGTAGGCAGCTGACCTTAATTTTGACTTCTTCAGCAGCAGCTCCGAAACTAGCTGAAATAAACCCCAACAAGATGACCAATGAAAGAGGAACCAGCTGCGGTAGCCTGAGCCTGCTCATCTTTAGTTCCTGCTTCAATCTATACAGACCCCCGCCACTTAATTTGCTCATCAAATTTCGCTCCCACTTGTGATGAAATAGTCGCCCACAGGATTGCTTGGTGAAGTTCTGTGGATCCGAATGTCACTGTTAGAGTTGATCCATCAATTTAAAAAGGAAATAAAAATGAGTAAATGAATAACCAAATCGTTCACCGTAATTTTATACCTGATTGTTTGTCGATCGAGGGAGTGATTGAAGAAAAACCATCCAAATCTCCGAACACAACTAAATCTCATGGTTGTTCACCAAGAAATTTATACCTTATCGTCATCCCTTCCTGGAATACAGTGAGATTTTGTTTCCAAGGCTTCCACCGTTCGATTCGCGGCCTATGTATCTTGTATGAATCTGTCGTTTCCAGAATCTTGCACTCCAGCTTTCTTCACCACAACCAGATCACGGTAACAAGGGGGTGCCAGGTGACCTGATTCTAGCCCTAATTCTTCCAGAACTCCCGCCGATTCAAGCTGCAACACATGCTCTTCAAACCTGTATGTAGTGCTTGTGTGACCCTCTGCAGATTCAATTCAACGATATTAGTATCCTACACAACCACTACCACCATATGAACCACCGCGTGAAAGTACAACCTGCATCCGCTGAATCATCGAGTGATCCAAACCTTACTCATTCTAGCACTGATAGAGATAATTTTAACCTCCAAGAGTCCAGTGACACATGAACAAGTTATAATAATGGTGGCATGAGCCTACTCCTCATCTCCCTCACCACCTACACATATATAGTACCGAAACACGGTGCATAAATCAACCCACTACTAAATGTCCTCAATATACTGAATCTCGAATGTTTGGGTCACTCAAGGGGCAACTCAAATGTGGAGTAGTCACCAGTGTCACTGTAATTTTTTTACTGCAGTCCCCTTGGAATCACTTAATTTCTCCTCAAACATCAAAAGAGTCCTCATTACTACCAAATTCAACCTCATTCATGGCCGACAGCAGTCTGAATGCCCCAGTCTGAGATACAAGCTGAAATTTCTCTCTGAAAGGATAATTGAAGACAGGCTACCTTACAAAATTCTAATTGACCAGCTTTCAGATTTCTGTCTTCGAAACACTAACAATTGGTAGAGCGATTAGTCTGTGCCTATAAGTTCCTGATCAATCCACCGAGCTAATTCAAGCACATGAGTACCAGTACTGTTGCTGATTATGGAGTCACCACCTGCGCCTTAGTTTCTGATGATTCTTGGAACAGTAATGTCAGCTGAAGTCTGTTATTTCTGGCCATTTGATGAAGAAGATCAAGATGGTTCTTGGAGCCCAGTGGGCATGCCCGGATCGGAGCTGATTAAGAGTGCTCTTGGCGCAGATCGATTCATACCATCACACCTGCAGTTTAAAGACCATATGTAAAACACCTAAAGATGGCCTCTAAAATCTTGTGATTCTGCTAGATTGCTGCAATCTCCCTATCAAACCTCCAGGACCCAGTGCGAGATGAATCATTGTTCGTAGCCTTTGACACGAGACTATTTTCTTGATGTGAAGGTCAACATTAGTATTGGGTCTGGGTGCCCACTTGTGGATTCCAGCTGTTTAGTCAACACCCATCACCTCTGTCCAGTATCTAGGAGTTACATAGATATACTACGGGTGAAAGTGCCATATCTACTTAATGGCTAGATATTGGGATAGAGGTTTGGGAGGTCTGGGTATCCAGAAGGGGACGCGGGGATTTGTTGCATAATTGCGGCTGGGGATTCGTGGCACTCACTAAGGAACATCCATCCAAGATATCGTGGATGAAGTGGCTCCAATAAAAAAAGCCCCCCTATGGGGTTGAGGGCCGATTCATTCGAATGTGACATCACTAGACTAATTCGGGGCCTTTGACTCTATTTCCGGAATCAAATTGCCTTAAAATAGTCATTTAGATGATTCTTGCGTTTTTTTCATCCGCATGGATGATTTTACTTGAGTGCCACGAATTCCCGGCCCATAATTGCGTAAGGTGAGGGAATACTTGTATACAACTGACCCCATCTTAAATGGCCAAGGATTCATGGCACTCACTTAAAATCATCCATGCGGATGAAAAACGCAAGAATCATCTAAATGACTATTTTAAGGTAATTTGATTCCGGAAATAAAGTCAAAGGCCCCGAATTAGTCTAGTGATGTCACATTCGAATGAATCGGCCCTCAACCCCGTAGGGGGGCTTTTTTTATTGGAGCCACTTCATCCACGATATCTAGGATGGATGATTTTAAGTGCGTGCCACGAATGTCAAGTAGACTAATTTGGGTTCTTTAATATCGGTTTAATGAAATAATAACTTTAAAACTGCATGCTATTTTTTAATGCAGGATGAGTGAAAGAAAGTCTTGTATGCAATAATTCTCTCTCACAAATTGAAAGCGTCCATAAGAATATTCAATGTATGAAGCTTGTTCTCTTTCTAGAAACTAAGTAAATCCCACATCATCTCTTTCATCTACATGAGATTCACCTGGGACAACCTTGAATCAAGACCTTACGTTCTAGTCCACTCTTAAAGTAGAATCAATAATGTTATCAACTATACCAATTGATTGGCTTTAGATGATTTGAGCCCCTAGAATATAATTTTTTGGTCATTTTTAGAAACTAGGGTCACCACTTGATAAGTAAAAAAATTGGATTGTTTATATCACCTTCTATCCCAATATTGAGCCCCTTGTGCAATGTGGATGAATATGAAGTTGCATATGAAGTCACATGGTATATATACACAATCGTGGATTTCATGACACATGTGCATACATTGGATTGCATATGAAGTTACACATATGGATTGTAAGAGCATACCTATAATGGTCGCTAAAGCCAACCCAAAGCCTTGGAAGGGTTACTAGGCTTTCTTGCTTTGGGGAGCCCTTACTCGGTCTGGCCCTAACATAATTAGTCAAGGCCCACAAAAGGTTGGACATTTCACTATCATCATGAGCCCCTAGTCAATAAGCTAGTGGCACCTTTATTCTAACACATCGGGAGAATAGAGTATCTAACATTTAAAAAGTATCATGGCAGGCCGGAGATGACTTGCCATATGAACCATTCTTGGCAGGTTCGGGTCCCCATGTTATTGGGGTCAATACCAATTTAAGGTGGATGTCCATGGATGTGTGTCGGTTTGTACCTCCGCCAATACTGGCCTATCTAGGATACCATTGTTGTGGCTTTTGCATGACCTGGTGGGGACACTCTAAAAAGTTGTGGATAGAAGATTTGTTTCTACCACAACCAACAATTCAATCAATCAATTGAAATAGATCAAGCAAGGGTTTGCTAGAGATTTGGTCTCATGTTTTATTTCCTTTTACCAGTGATGCACAATTGCACTAACATTCCTAGCAAGGGTCAAAAATTGGAATGGATTTTGCGTTTATGTGTTGAGGAGTCATAGGTGCAAGTTCTCAAGAGAACTCCATCATCTATTGCAATTGATGTCACTGACCTAACAATGTCACTTACCCGGTTATGAGGCCTATGTCTAGGTTACATTAATGATCAACAAATTGTTAACCCATTAGCATCCAAGAGACCCAAATAGGCCTCTCAAAGCATTAAAAACATGTGTTTGAGCTACGTACTTTTATGTTTTCATATTTGAACTCGAATTGGAAGCTCCCATAATTGGGTCTTTGCTCCAGGGAGTATGTGGGAGGTGAAATTGTTAATAAAATCATAAATAGATGGCCTTGACATGTTTTGGAAGGTGTGGAACATGGGGCTTGGCTAGTGTTAAACTAGGCTTAAGATGCATGGTTGGCTACTTATTTCAAGATTGCATATCTAAAGCTAACTAAATACAATAATCTTGAAACTTTTTGGAAAAGCTATTTTATGCACAAGGATCACTTCCACCATTGGGATTTTTGATCTATTGAGTAATAAGTTTTAAACCAATTTTTTCTTTTTCTTTTTGCAAGAATCTGGGGTTATCCTATTGCAAGAATCGGGTCCACCTTGTGGTCAACTCCAAATGGGTGGATTTTTTGTGAACTTGTAACTCATGTGCCATCCTAAACTAAATGACGGTCTTCCCAAGTATTTGTTGTTTTTAACCCCCTTTTAGAAGGTCTCATTTATAAACTTATGGTCATATTTTTGTGTTGCCCAAGAATGTAAGGCTAACTTCAAACCTTCACCTCACAAAATGTGGTAAGATTTATATGAAAATTTGTGGACATGTAGGTATGCAGACCTTGTACAGCCGCTAGCCCATGGACTTTTTGGGCTAGCGGGGACTTTTTGGGCTAGCGGCTAACCCAATAGCTAAGAGTTATGGCTGAAAACGATACTTGAAAAAAATGGGCTAGCCCAGCTATCATGGCTAGATCGTGACTTGAAAATTATGGGCTAGCCCAGCTATGGCTAGATCGAGGCCTCAAAAATTATGGGCTAGTCCAGTTATGGCTAGATCGAGGCCTCAAAAAATATGGGCTAGCCTAGCTAGTTATTAGCTAGCTAAAGATAAGTCATGTAACTCAATCGGCTCAAGCTAAGGCCCAGCCATGTCACCCCTAACACTACCATCTTCTTCCCACCTTTCAAACCTCTCCTAGTTATTGCTAAACTAGTCTCCTAGTTTTGGTTTTGCTCCCCCCACCACCCAAGTGGTTCTCTTTGCTGCGGAGTTTTTCTTTCATGAACATGGCCTCCCGAAACTACATTTTTGTAGGACTGTAGTAGCAAGCTGGGATAAGTTAGCGCTTGGTGGGGAGAGCATTAAGCTCAACAATTTGACTGAGCCATGATCGATTTCTTCATCTGCATAGGGCGGTGCTTCAAGGGGCTCTCAAAGAACGAGGAGGCATTTCATTGCGGAGGTAAAGGCTACTGTAGGGAGTTCAATCCACTGTCCGGGAAGATTTAGGGTTTAGATAATCTGTCCAGATCCAAGTGTTTCCAAGTGCAACCGGTTACATGTTTACATCTTTCGGTTTGTCTTTACTCAAGTGGGCTATATTCTTTATATTCTTCTAAAATGATGGGTCATTTTCTTGAAGTCTTGAACAAGAACTTCAACTGGTTAATTCTGAAACTCAACTAGCTCCTCTGTAACTAGTAGCCGGATCTCATCTGTAATTCGACTGAGCCAGGATCAACTTCATCTGCACAGAAGAGGATCCAATTCGACTGAGCCAGGATCGATTTCTTCATCTGCACAGGGCGGCGCTTCAAGGGGCTCTCAAAGAACGAGTGGGCTAGAATGTGACTTTGGCAGTCTAAATGATATCATTACCCCAAAGAGCTCATCGTTTGGGGGAGGATTTGCAGAGGCGTTGATGATGTTGAAGTTGAACAAACATCTAATGCCATACGATCCTGAAAAGTTGATCTTGCTAGATAATTCCGATTGGAAGAATCACATTCCAAAACGCCCTATTTCGATGAGGAGTTGCAGATAGAGGATGATGACAGTTTGTTGGTAGAGAATGGCGAGCAACAGGTTTTAGACATTGATGACGATGAGTCATTTTGACTGATATGAAATATGATTGTATTGATGAAACAATGCTTCCTTGAATTCAACATATGAGCTACATGAATTAGTTTATTAGGTTAGCTAGTCCAGCTATATGGCTGAAAACGGTACTTGAAAAAAATGGGCTAGCCCAGCTATGGCTAGATTGAGGCCTCAAAAAATATGGGCTAGCCAAGCTATGGCTAGATCGAGGCCTCAAAAATATGGGCTAGCCCAACTAGCTAATGGGCTATAAAAGGTCTGTAGGTATGTTACACTGGTTATCCCAAATAGTGAGGGTGGGCTAATAGTGAGCGTGGGAAATTAGTGAAGGTGATACCAAATTTCTTTATGCTATGAATGCCATCAAAAGATTTAGGAAGCATGTTCATACCGACACTATTCATTAAAGATACTATTCATAGCAACACAATTTATTGAAAGTACCAGCACTTGGCACTATTCATTGAAAGTACCGGCACTTGGCACTATTCACTAAAGTACTAGCACTTGGCATTATTCACTGAAGTACTGGCACTTGGAATTATATACTGACAAGCATGTGGCACACACTAATTAGATGCATGCACTACACTAAATATGATTTTTAATGTCATATAGTATTTAATGTCACTATGGTAATTTCCCAGATGACACTTCTTTTGAATAAGGGAACAAATGGACGATGGATGAGTTCATCCATTGGCCAATACCCTACCTTCTCTTGTCAGCAACTTGTGATGAAATATTGTAACAGATGATTGCAATATGGATGAAAAATCACTTGATAAGTGACAGCAATTGCAACACTGTAAATCTATAATCCCCCAGATTGGACTGAGAATGACAAATAACGTTGGGTTAACATTTAGTGTTGGTGACACTACACCACGGTTTACAATTAGTATTGAACGAGACAACTAGAACTGGTGACACTAAGTATCATTTTTAGTGTAGTTTTCTTGAAGTTTATGGTAAATGAGCATGTATCTATGAATTTGGTGTCACTTAGTAAAAATTCCATCCCTCTATAACTTTGAGATTTGGCTAAATAGTGTGTGCTTTGGAATTAGTACCACTCTTACTAATTAGGATAATCAATGTAGTTAGTTTTCAATCAATGCCTTTGAAAATCTACAATCACTTTAGATCTGAAGTGAAGGGAAAAAAACCTTAACATCACTCAAGGGAAAGCGCGAAATCAACCAATATGGGCTTCAACATTTAGGGGTTAAGGGTTAAGGTATGTAGCAATGTTGGGTTGGTATTTACACCCCCTCCCAAGGGGTGGTATACGTCCTAGCTGGGGAAGTATGGTAGACAAACCCATTTTTTATGCCCTCCCCAAAGCCTAATACATAGAGTACAAACTAAAGTTGTGAAGTTCCACACATGTAGCTGTCACATTTCTAACTTTGTGGAAAAAACCAAAAGAATCGCACATGTAGCTGTCACATTCGATGTGTTTGAAAAAGTAAATTAAAAAGGCACAAATTTGGATTCCTTCAAAAGGACGAGTTTCCATCTCGATTGTGCTCGAGTTTCCATCTCCTAGTTATTGGAAATAGGTCAACTTTTGCTATGACCATGGGCTGGGGAAAGAATCTTGCTTTTGAAATTTTACAGTAATTTCAAAAAATATAAATAAAATTGTGCTTTTTTTGTTTATTAAATGTTGTGATATCAATTTCCGACTTGTGAAAAATCACTCCAGCATCAAACATCAAACTACACTTATGCGAAATTGCTTACAGTGTACGGAAACGGGTCTGTCTACCTTATGAGGTTACAAATTGGAACCAGGTGGCTTGTGACTAGAAATCAGGTGGCCGGTTCTCACCGCTCCTTGATTCCCAAGCTACAACATTCCAAAGGGAACGATTCAAGTGACGCCATTGATGATCTCGGCAGGCAACCGTTGGCCCAACATTTCTTCTGATTCCCACTCGCATGTGAGCTTCTGGAAGATGGATAGGAGAGGAGGAGGAGGAGGAATTGAAGAAGACGACATCGACGTGCACTTTCTTCACATGGTTTCAACTTTTGGATTGCAATCAGCAACTATGGAGGTATAATGTAGACACCACGCCCAATTTCTTGGATGCATCTGACCTTTGACTCCAAGCTACTAAGGCAGAAATACCATAACCCTTGAAAATAAGGTGATTCGCATTGAAGATATGGTCTTACAATCATGAGATAATTTTTCAAGATAGACAAGAAGGATTCATGAAGAATGCAAGTTGTTTCATAATTTTTTGTCCTGTACAAAAAATGCTACAATTTTTCAAAGTGGAAAGTTTGTCAAACCCCCTACTCGTTCACTAGATTCTCCCTACACCGAACACGGTAATCTGCATTTCCATACAGAACATCACCTAAACATGTTAACTCATGAGTACATTAAACTTGACTCCCATTGGCTACACTAAGTGAACATGCATTGAAGTTGCCACCGAGCCACTATCCGTTTTAGAAATGGCACTTCACCATTATGACGGCGGTCTATTGCATGGCTAGAGGATGGTTAACCGCTTATGGTATTTCTACCTTACACCGTTGCATATGCAATTATGTTGCCCCACCCTAATTTATCGACATTCCACACTATTTTGGATATTTGTTATCACAGTAACAAAATGCAAGACATATGTTTTTTACCATACTTGTTATAGGGACGAATGTACAAACTTATAAAGTTTTTGTGATTTAATTCTGACCCAAGGTAATTTGCATGGATAAAGAGACGACCTATTTGCAAAGGCCGCCTGATTGCACAATCAATGTACATGTTCAGAAATTGCTTATAGCAAGAGCCTAGAGGTATTTGCGCAACTACACTATTGTGTCTAATTAGTGTGGGTGGGAAATGCACGTGGGTTGGAAATTAGTGTGGCCCACACTAAATTTCAAGTGTTTGGGTCACTTTGGATGAAAAATGTAATGTCATCCATCCGTGTGTGTTAGGGTTCTCCGCAAACAACCTTCGTTAGGTCAATGTGGGGAAAGTCTTCAAACACAATTGGATGGAATTATGAAGTTTCATCCAATTGTGGAAACGACAAAACCCACACAAATTTTTCACCTTTGAAATTAGTGTGGGCCACTCTAAATTATAATTTGAAATTAGCGTGTTTTATTAGGAATTAGTGTGGCCCACACTAATTAGACACAATAGTGTAGTTAACTTATTTCTCTAGCTAACCATGAGTTTGATAAGGTGGATGGGCCTAATTTTGATTAAATTTGTTGTTTGCTACCTTATACTACTCAATTTCGCGAGGTTGAAATTTGTGTGTGTCTACAAATTTGTATAAATGAAGAAGCTGTGACCAATCCCATATTTTTTGATGCTAAGGTCTAATTACTATGAATTATCAAATTATGTTGACTATGAGCCATAAGAAAGCCACAAAGGTCTCCACCCCTTCCACCTCTCCCCCCCAATCCATTCTATTGAACACGGTTTGCATGATACCCGTTCTTAGGCCTGCAACTAACACATGCACCACTCAGCTATAGGTGTCCAATTAGATAAATTCATCAAAATAGGAGTGCTTACCTTATGCCTTTTTCTTTATAAAAATTTAAGCAAAGAAATTTTTTGAGGGAAATATGGGAAAAACCCTCATATCAAATATGTAAAGTCTACTATAGTGATGACAATGTAGCTTTCACTCTCTTGAATATGAAGAAGTTTGACAGTTAGTGTTCATGTGGTGATACTCCTTGAACCATGAGAGATTTCAGAGTGAACGCGACTGTTGGATTGCTTAGTACAAACCCTACATTATTTCTGATATGCCATGTTAATTAGAGTGACCTTCGTGACTTATCATGTACCAACATTATATGTTGTATGCCACTTTCTTTGTTCCAACCCATTATTTGCAAGAAAATTTATGTGGTCAATGGCTAATGGTGCGGGCCACACTAAATCGGATGTGTAAATAGTTTTCATATTATGTGGAGCATTGTCATGGTTGGAGTAGAAATATTGCAAGACAAAGTAGATTCAGTTTCTTGGAGTTTGAGTAGTTGACCTTGTCATTAGAAAGCTTTGTAAATGCACTATAAGTAAGCATAGTGTATATCGTTGAAGTTTTCTAGGTAGGCTTTTATGAATCCTTTTTGGACAACATGACTCGACTCCCTTGCAAAAGGATTCGCAATCCTTCAATAGGAGAAAAGGTGGGCCTATAAGACAACACCATGATGACACTTCTCATTTGATTGATAATGAAATCAATGCAAACGTGACCTAATCAACAATCTCATGCTCCCACTCCCAATGCGGTGACAATTCATAGTCATCTTTTCTCTTGACACAATGGAACCATGGCAATCATTTCACCACAATAATCTAAGCATTTTAAATTGTTCAAGTCAAGCTTTAAGATTTTGTGTTCTAAAAAGTAATTTTCATATATGTGGATAGGGATTAGGCAACCAATGTGAGGATTGGGAGACTATTGACGGGGTTACCATACATAATCATCTGGGCAGCATCTCTTACAAGACCTCCAATGATGAAAATCTCTCTGGCTTAGATTGAGGGCCAAGGAGTGCAAGGATCGTGTTGTAGGGAAGTCATTTCTTCCCCAATCTTGGAACGTCACTTCAAACGCCAAATGGTTATGAAATGTGTAAAATATCTTCAAGATTGGGAATCATTTTGTGTCAAACTAGGCAATATTCCAAAATCATAAGTTTGGGAACTTGTTGAGAGGTGACGTAAGTATCGATGACGATATTCATGGACACATGCACAAAGGAAACAAGATGTCCACCGCCTTGACTTTAATGGACAAATTTAATATGAACTTTAACATTGTCAAAAGATAAGGCAGAATCTAGGTTTGGCTTCAATGAAGTGAAGTCAACCATGTGACACTTGTTCGGAAATTTCAAAACTTTCTTGCAAACCTACTTGCAACTTATTTATGTGAAATTGCGAATCATTATTTGTGTCATTCTAAATTTTCTTAATAAATCGTGCAACTTCAATGCATATCATAGGTCACAATGCTTTAAAACATCCTTTGTGGACACAAAATGTGCTAAATACCACAAAGATCCACTATGTGCATCTATTTATTTATTTATTTATTTAGTTAGTTCAATTTTTCATTTTAGCTATGTGTTAGGTTTCTCATGTTCAATTTTAAAGAAAATCTATCATTCATTGAGAATGGCATTGATCATGGCCTTGTCATGGCCTACAATACTTATTAAAATGACAATACTGAACTACAACAATGGCTCTCAACCTTGACTCTCTCTTGACCAATCATAACTTCAATAAATTCTCAAGGACCGTGACAATTTATGGTCCAAATTCAAAGATGCAAACCACATGACTTAGAAATTAATGTAAACCTCCTTGTGTGTCAACCCGTTTCAACTTTTGAGTCAAATCTACCTATTTAAGATGAACATATCAACATCACTCAACTGATGTCCTTCAAATCTTTTCTCTTTCTAATTTCAAAATGGCCTATGTGATACTTCAAGAGACATGAAAATCAATTGGGAAAGAGATTGAGGTGGGATTGATAGAAAAATTTGTTATGAACTTGGGGCATTGTTGCATTGATATTCTTATTTATAAGTTTGGAGGTGTATTGAAATTCTAATAACCAACTCAACAATAACAAACTGATTCATTACGCTGAAGCCCTATATACACCTCCATGTACACCCTAAACTCCGTAATATCAACCTCCATAATGTCACTCACTCTCTAATATCCCGAAACCCTAGGGAACGGATGTGCGTAGTTCAAATCTCACTCCTTATTGTCACCTTTCTCTCCCTTATATCACAAATTTTGTCATTAATGCATACCACCAAAGAAGTCAACCCACACCCTTGCATTGCGTCATGTGTCAATATGTGGGGTGTCACCTTTTTGTTTTTGTTTTTGTTCTTCTTCTTATGCCACTTGTTGAATGTTGGTGCATGCATCCGCCACATCACCCGGGAAGGCAAAGCAGAGTGGACCACACCACACCATTTAATATGTTGCACTTTGTGTTATTCCATAGTGTCACATGCTACACTAATCCACTAGTATCACGCATCCATATTAACACTACAGAACTCCGTAATATCACGTGCACTTTGGTTGCCACAGGTGTGATGCTACGGATTTAGAGTGTAGTATGAAGGGGTACTAGGGATTTATTTTGCTCGTTACTATTGTTTCAAAAGTCAAGTAGAACATACGAATAATGGACATTTCATGGTCATGTGGTGGGCATGGCCGGGCAACTCGAAAAGGAACTTCTCCTCTAGAACTTTGCACCAAGTTGTTTGTGCTCACTAGGTACTTACTCTTCTAGCAAAATTATGGTAATGAATTGGGTCCACTTTCCAAGACTATCATGGGTACACACATACATGGTCCCACCACCTTCAAATATTTGAGCATGTTGAATGGTTGGTTAAGCCACATGTGCTTCACATCAAAGTTAAGCCACATGTGCCAATATAGTGTTATTCATATGACGAGTGCAAATAAAGTACTATGTTGCCTTGATACCCAAGAATTGGTTCTTGTCACCTAGGGAACAAATTAGAAAAATGGACTCCTAGGGTTCCCAAGGGTCCCAAATTTGCTGTCGCCAACAAAGTCTTCAAAACCTTCAACAAAGTTCATTGGTGAGTTGACTTCTTGGGTACAACTTGAAGGGCAACTAGAAGGGAATCTTGAAATAGCACCCCGGTTGTGACAAAAGTATGTTAGTGTGAAAATCACGAGACAAACATGTCGGAGAAATGTTGACACGAACATGGGAACAAATTCTTCCCAACTCTTCTTGTCGTCACAAGGATTCTTTGCAATGTTACTTTGTAACTGTGAGCATTCGCACGAAATTCCATCTTAAAGATGTAGTTTGCAAAGTGCTTACTACATACTCAAGTTGGTCAACAATATATTATCGTTGAGCTCGTTATGAAACCATTCCTAAACAAGGATTCACAACATAACATTATTCAGACCCATGACAATGTTCTATGGGATTGACAATATTTCAGGGAATATTCCTCACATTCAGACTGAATGTGAAACATACCAAGAATATTCCCTAGAATACTGTCAGTCCCACAGAACACTGTCATGGGTCTGAATAATGTTATGAAGTCATTGTAGCAATAATATTGGATCGGTTTCATATGCATCAAAGTTACATCTACACTCTAAATTCCGTAGTATCACACCTGTGGCAACCAAAGTGCACGTGATATTACGGAGTTCTGTAGTGTTAACATGGATGCGTGATATTAGTGTAGCATGTGACACTATGGAATAACACAAAGTGCAACATATTAAATGGTGTGGTGTGGTCCACTCTGCTTTGCCTTCCCGGGCGATGTGGCGGACGCATGCACCAACACTCAACAAGTGGCATAAGAAGAAGAATAAGAATAAGAATAAGAAGGTGACACTCCACATATTGACACATGGCGCAATGCAAGGGTGTGGGTTGACTTCTTTGGTGGTTTGCATTAATGACAAAATTTGTGATATAAGGGAGAGAAAAGGTGACAATAAGGAGTGAGGTTTGAACTACGCACATCCGTTCCCTAGGGTTTCGGGATATTAGAGAGTGAGTGACATTATGGAGGTTGATATTACGGAGTTTAGGGTGTATGAAATCCAGATTCCTACTTACCCTTAATATGCCAACTTGTCTAGACTGCCCAATTCAGGCAAAATGGTTAACATACCTAGATCTCAACAATGCTATGAAATGCTACAAATGTACAGGTCTATATAATTGCATTCCTAATGATCAAAAGCAATGTAGACTAATTAAAATTTCAAATTCCTAGCTGCATCTCCTATATTGGGTTTCAAGTTTCATGAATTGCAAAAAAAATTATGAAAGCTGATGGGTCCTCCATAACATTATTCAGATCCGTAACAATGTTCTGTGGGACTGACAATATTTTGCGGAATATTTCCCACATTCAGGCTATGTTATGTCAAGTGGAGCTAGTCGTGATATACTATGAACTATCTATCGCATAGCCTGTGAAAATCTCAAAGTGAAATACCCACTAGGGCCTTTGGAAATGGTGGATGCTAAGCCTCCCCTACGAACTTTCAGGGGAGGTGGATAGGGGCCGGGGCCCGCGATCCGGCACCTTCATGCAACCCTCACAAAAAAATCAATTTTTTTCCAGATCCTGACCAAAAACTATTGCCCGCTCCGCCCGACTTCAAAAAGTAAAATTGCCCTTGCATTCTTGAAGGCCGCTTGTCCATATAACCCATATTGAGTGCACTTCATCTTCAAGGTCCAAAATCCAATATATATGTTCAATTCCATTGAGTAAATAAGCAATTGATTGGGATTTGCTTTTCACGGTGAAACCGTCAATAAAGCATGTAACTAACTTGGAAGTCAAAAATATTACAAAGCCCTCATTTGCACCGAGGTTATAATTTTTCTAACTTACCATTGAAAGGGACTTTGTCATTCTAAAATGGAACTAAAATTAGTGTTTCATTTTAGTTTGTTTATTTTATATATTTTAGTTAATGCCTTCTACCTCCACAAAGTATTCATACACATTCAAACTAATAAAGTGTGATAAAATGTAATTAAGTCTAATTAATCATGATTTAACACAATTAAATCAGAAAGTATGCTTTCCAAATTAATGCTTATCAAATCAATTGCTTATTTACTCAATGGAAATAAACATATATATTGGATTTCGGACCTTGAAGATAAAGTGCACTCAATATGGGTTATATGGACAAGTGGCCTTCAAGAATGCAAGGGCAATTTTATTTTTTGAAGTCGGACGGAGTGGGCAGCAATTTCGGTCGGGATTTGATTTTTTTCGGGTTTTTTGTGGGGGTTGCCCGGAGATGCCGGATTGTGGGCCCCGGCCCCTATCCACCTCCCCCTGAAAGTTCGTAGGGGGCAATGTATATGTTTGACAAAGTTTTTGCAAGTTTTTCACTTTTGGCACGCAAAAACTCGCACAAAAAAAATGCACGTCAATTGACACGCACAATTTAGAAGTTGACACATACTGTGACTTGTGAAGAAAAAACACATGTCAATTGACACACTAGAAATTGAAATGACACGTATTACTAGGCAACTTAAGTACTATAAACTGTAGCTCAAGTATCCGGAAAACATAACCCATAACAATAGGAGAACTTCCTACACTCACTTACATACTTAAGTCTAGTGTTGTTCTTGTAATTTCCTTTGTAACCGAGAGGGCTCTACAAATGAGACGGTGATGAGAGAGGTGGTGGAGGCTAAATACAAGGCCAACAAGACCATTGTTCTTGGTCTCTTGCGGATGTATTTCCATGACTGCTTTGTGCAAGTATGTGAATGAAAAATTTGGCCCAACAAATCTCGAAAAGTGATGCTTTGGCTAGTTAAATATTGGGTTAATTCTGAGGCGTCTCAGCTTGACAGTGGGATGATTTGAGGTAGACTTTGCATAGTGCAGAGATCCCCTTCAAATTGAGTTCAATGTGCAATGTACAATTCACAATGCTTGAATTGAAGCTAGATTGGAAGCACTATTGTTGTCGAGTATGTTGATGGGAATGCCATCAACGTTCATAAGTCCCTAAAGTTCGTCACATACTCTAAACCAGTGGTAGTTAATCCACTCTCACCATTGGCATTGCCTACATCTGTGATAGATACTTTTGTATGGCCTAAGTCACTTGAGTTGAAATTTTAAAAATAAGAGGAGATTTAGAGTGCTTTGTTTGATTGAAAATTGGGGAAAATAGCCGTATCAGCTCAAGATGATTTAAATTTTGAGGTCTTGCATAGGGCAAAGATCCCCTTCAATTGAGTTTAATATACAATGTGAAATTTTCATTGATTAAATGCAATGCTTGAGTTGACGTTAGATTGGAATCAATAGTATTGTTGAGCCTATGAGTGGAATGCTATCAGTGTTCACAAGGCCCTAAAGTTCATCCCCTAAGTCTGTCCCAACATCTAGGATAATGGTAGATATTCCATTGTCAGCAGTGGTACCATCTACACTCATGCTAGATACTCTATTTTGGTCAATTTCCACCTAGTCCAATCTCTGGTCATTTAGGTTGAGTAGTTGTTTTAGCTTGACATGATGATTTGAGGTGGTAGACTTGCATAGTGCAGGATTCCCTTCAATTGAGTTCAATGTATGATGTGAAAATCATAATGCTTCAATACAATGCTTGAGTTGAAGTTTAAGGGATCACGTAAGATATGGAAAAAGAGGAGCTGTATGATTCTATCAAAGGGGGAAAAACAATAGTTGTGCACTTGGGTGTGATATTGGATTTTTATCAGTGTTACAAGGCCTTGAAGTTCGTCACCTGATCTGCCCCAATATCTAAGATGTTGGGAGATATTCCACTCTCACTAGTTTTACCTTCTACACCTATGGTAGATACTTTGTTTGGTCAATGCCCAACTACACTGATTATCCCATGTAGTGTGTGGTACTAATTCTTGAAACATGCATTATTTTGCCAAAACTGAAAATTAGTTAAGGGCGAACTTTTTACTAAGTGATACTGAATTCATGAATACATGTCCATTTACCATAATTAATGTGTGCTCTAAGGTGTTTGTAGAGAGCAATGCAACCAAACTTTTCAGCCCTCGTAATTATCCAAGCAATGATAGTGACCGAATCACAAATACCGAATTGTGGCTCAAAAGGATCTTGTTGAAGTTTCAATACATTGAAGAAGAAAGTGATAATATGTGTAAGGGAGAACTCTTGGAATTTACGGGAACACTTCGACATGAGTGTGAGAACAAAATGATATTTGAGGCTTGGCGCATATGTGGTAGCAATTTGGAATGGCACACAAATTGGCCTAAACTTATGCAACTTTGGTAGAAAATTATACTCATTCCATCAATTATAGCTATTTGTTAGAGGATTTTCCAAACAAAATGCAACCAAAAGCCACTTGCGCAATAGGTTGAACTTGAAGACCCTTAATGCTCTTACGCGGGTCTCTCTTTGTGGCTTGAAGTGGATGCCATGGATTGGGCTACCATCTTCAACATTTGGAGAAACATGCGAGACCGAAGGATACTTACGCTCGATTGATAGTTTTTTTTTGTTACAAATCAAGATTATATTTTGATTATTCAAAATATTAGTTTTTCTAAAATATTATGTGACCCAAAATTGAGGTGACATTTTAGAATAAAATGTATATGTTAATTGATATTCATTTTTGTTTGTGAAAATGTCACGTGACACTTTGGATTTGAAGTTGAACGTCAAATGAAATTTGTCAAACATACACACTGGTAGGGGGAGGCTTGGTGTCCGCCTTAGGAAATGGACTCACGAAACATTTAGAAAAAAATCTAAATAAAGAGCATGCATGCCTAAAATTGGGCCTATATCAAACATTAAGATCACGTTCTGCAAGTTTTGTGCTAGTAAATCCAAGCTCATTCCATTGAAGATACTATTAACTCACATGTGACCAAAGTTGAAGTAACTGTATAATTACAAGGTCGAACTGGCGAGATGTCCCACTATACAAATTTTCAAAAGGTGATGGATGCCAGCACTTAGTATGTCTCACCCTCCGCGGAAAAACTAAACTGGTTAAAAATAGAAGCTGGGTTGACTTTGCTAAAAATCGAGTTTTATTGGTTGCTACATTCTTGACGCCCTTTTGAACGCGTGACTATGTTTAGCAAGTTTACTTTTTCCTTTGTTAGAAATCGAGTTTTATTGTTTTACTGCATTCTTGACGCCCTTTTGGACGCATGGCTATTTTTAGCCAGTTTAGTTTTTCCGTGGAGGGTGAGATTGTGACATGTGAAATATGATGGAAAAGCATGTAAATTATACAGAATTTGCACAAGATTCAGCAACGAGGCTGTCATCACATGACACAAATTTACCCTAAATTTACAAGTTCACAAAAGTCCTTGGTTTTCCAGGAAGTTATACATTAAGTCTGGAGCTCAAGTGAGGCGCTGGTGGCGAATTATCACCATTATAAATTTGTTCCTGGCCAGCTAGAGAACAGAACAGCTGACAAGTTAGGATGGCGAAGGACCTAGGGGTTAAGCTTAACTTAATCTCTGATCCACCCAAAATGATTGCTTGATGCATTCAAGCCTGACAAGCTAATGTGCCATAGATTTACCAATACTAATTAAGTTGAAGGGATCCAATGCAAATTTTGTTAAAAATTGAGGATAATTACCATACTTACAAGCTCCCATTGTTTGTGGAGAGTCATCAGAGAGGTGATTCGCTGACGGAGATGCTACTAGTAGGTTCCTGATTTGTCCGTCTATCCTGTTTCTGAATTCCTGAGTACTGTCGTTGTGAAGTTAATGCAGTTGCTTTTTGCTTGCAATGTTGATTGATTTCAACCACCTGAAAATTCAACATCTGTAACAAGTTGTGTTATATCACTACAAAGATCATGATTCAGTCTGATCTTCTTTCTGGAGAATCGAGTCAGGTAGATGATAGTAGATGCTAGACAATCAATTTCAACAACGATCTTGAAGGTCCGAACATTGATCATATATGGCAACAACATGTTATGTTTCCATCAGAATTAGGACCCGAACATTGAGCATATATGGGAATAACATTTATGTACCTAGCAACAAAAGGGGCCTGGACGTCCCTTGGGCTCATTGTTGGGCTTGTCATCATGTTCAAATTCCATCACATCTGTCACAAGAACAACATAACAATATCCCAACAATGTAGTGGTCAAGCCAAGCCATTTTGCTAACATGTCTATGCTTGATTGGATACGCGAAAACACACTATCACCAATAATCGATGGCTCTCTCATGGAATGACACTACATCCATTAATGGACACGTGTCACCTTACCATTAGATGTAGCTAGTAAGCGTCCAATACTTACCTCACTACTATCAGAACATAACAAAATAAGTTGGGAGCCTACTACAACCCATGACAGGGTGACTCACATCCATTACCTAGTTCATAAGGGAACCTCTCCTTGAAAAAAAACTTCTCAAGATTCATGTTTATAGATGATGAGAGTAACTGCAAAGGTTTACCTGGACTAATTGCATCGATAGCTGAGGAGGTGTCCTCCAATAGTGTGTTGGCATGTTGTCCAGGAACGCTATGTCTAACCTGCACATTTTAGAGCAGAAAATAAATTCAACTACACCAAACATCGCCATAATTTAGTGTGGATTGCATTAGTTATGGATGCGTGAATCACTGAATCATTCATGAGTGATCTCAGTTTCGCTTATTTTATGAACAATCATAGGTCCAATAAATATGAATGTGTTGGATGTCGCGACCCTACGCTAAGTGATGAAATTTAATGTGAAATAGAAAATATGCATATTGTTAAAATAGTATTATATGCTCCAAACATAGCATGTGTCATTATAGTATTCTATTGATAATAATGATCATATTGAGCTTACAAATTTAGACAATCGCACTAATCATCACTGAAGTTGGAATTAGGGTGGCCCACTCAGCATGGCAACTTAAGCAACATTAATTATCAACCCACACTAATGGCAATGTCTGGTGCCAAACTTCACAAGGACCCTGAAGTTCATGTGAACCTCTGTCGCAATATCTAGGATAGTGGTATATGTACCATGTCCACCAAAGGTATCATCTATCGCCATCCTAGATTCTAGACAGACGTGATGAACTTCAAGGCCTTGTGCTTTCATAAGCTGCAATGGAAGTGTCGACGGAGCATACAAGAAAAGAAAAAGGAAAAATAACATTGATGTATTACTGAGGTGAATTTGAGCCCATTGGTCCTATCCTATCAGAAAGTTATTGCTTGTATAAGCTACAATGGAATTGCTATTTTTAACTAACAGTGATGTATTACTAACATGAGTTTGAGCTCATTGGCCCTTCATGTTCAAGAGTTATTGCTTGTATAAGCTGCAATGGAAGTGCTGACAGAGCATATTAGAAAAATGAATTACTTTAAACAACCAGCTGAGCCTCCATTACCGTAACTGCCTTAGCGATGGTCTGACCGATGGAATGAACAATGACGCCCACAACAGGTTCCACCACAAACTGCTGAATCACCTGCCGTTTCACCTGCACAAATTATGACAAAAAAAAGTCTTCCAGATTTCAAAAAACGTTAACTTAGACCCCCTCGCAAGATGATTTTGATTACCCCCAAATTTGGGATGTCCTCAAACTGTACTGGACCACACAGAATTCACGTGCATTAATTTGACCAAGTTTGGAGTCTCAGCTCACCGATCCATATTTGCGCTTAAATTCATACCGCTCCATTGCCAGATTTTAACTGCTGTCTCCTCCCTACATAAGCATGCTTTGCGCAATCTGCACGACGACAAAAAAAAAACCTCTTAATTTCGTCTAATTCCCTCCAAATCCCCTGCAATCAACATCTGTTGACTTGGATCACTACCTAAAATAATGTAATTTACAGCAGACCATCAGCACACTGAGAATATGAAGTTGAAATCTAAAACCCTATAAGTACACCTCCCAAAGGTAATTCAAGAGAAACTAGAGACTTGTCAATCTCCACAGCAAGCACGAATCAGCGTCTTGTAGAAAAATGATGATTTGGAGCTTGCTAAATTGTTTTAAAGAAGCAAATTTATACAGTTTGGATCTGCATTTGTATTACAAGAATTTTTAAGACTACAAATTTTAAGAAATTTCATGAAGTTTCTTGGAAGTGGAAACAGTAGCTAACCTATCAAGGGTGTCAATGCCGACCCCCTGCACTAGAAAAATCGATTCTCAGTGGTTTCAAGACCATCAACAATTTAGAGTCGTGTAAACCTTTTCTAAGTCAAACACAACTGGTATCAATGGATTCCTACTCTCAATGCCCCGCACTTTACAAGCAAGTTGCTCTAATTCTTTGTGAAATAATAGAACATAAATCTACTAGAAACACAATTTTAGAACTGATTTCAAAACACATATTCGAAAGGAGAAAGATGCCATTCCGGGGATCTCACAAAAGTGAGGAACGCAAGCTGGAAGACTCCAAAAAAATAATAAGGAAACGGACACTCGCTGCTTCCGCACCTCTCTGATCCCAGCTCTTGGCCTCTGATTATGAAATACAAAGTATGTGTTGCAAACAGAGAGAAGTGAGCTTACACTTAAAGAATGAAGATAGCGAGCTCATATATATCTGCAGTAGTCATGAGCTAAGACTAAGCCAGCAAAGTGAGGAATGCAAGGTGGTAGACTCCACAAAAATAATAAGGAAACGGACACTCGTTGCTTCCGCACCTCTCTGATCCCACCTCTTGGCCTCCGATTATGAAATACAAAGTATGTGTTGCAAACAGAGAGAATTGAGCTTACACTTGAAGAATGAAGATGGTGAGCTCATATATACCTGCAGTAGTCATGAGCTAAGACTAAGCCAGCAAAATTGGAGGTAATTAAGCACTTAGCTTCAAGATGAATCCACAACATCAAGTGATCTTACCAGCGGGAGTGCAAGTCTCCCTTTACAACAAGTTTGTATCCCTTGCGTTCGTTGGGTAAATTTCCCACACCTATTTACAAATACGAATGCTCGATACAAAATTGCATTCTTTGTTTTAAGAATCAATATTTCAATAAAGAACTGCCTTTTATACTATTTGATGTCTACTTTTGGAGTTTGAATAGGTTATCTGACTTATAAAAGAAGTTTTAAATGGCCATTACTTTGATTGCACGTCATTTGGAAAGATTTGGAGGTGCAACCCCGAGATCATACCCCTAGAGACAACTTGTCATGCAGCAATTGGTGGAAGGCAGCGAACTAATCGATCAGCTTCCCTGTTCTGCCACGAGGTGGTGTCGCAGGGTGTGAAGATTGGGAATCGGTTTTGTTCCAAAAAAATAGAATAAAAAAGGAGGTGGGAATGGGGCACGCAATGCAATGCAATGCACTGCCCTGATGACTCAGTCAGTCTATGATTGCAAGAGGAATGTGTATTGTGCTCATTACTTCTGGACTCATCGGCAGAATAAATTATGATTTCTTAAAAATAGATTTAGTTGGTGTAATCTTGAGAACTTAAATGCATTGTTTATTGCCTCTGGCTTGGAGGTGACTATCGGTTTTGGTGGGGTCCCGACTCCCTATCGGAACTTGATTCATTTGCAGTAAGGACGACCTAATTACTGATACTTTTTGTTTGGATGTCAACATATGAAAGTTTGCATGAGCATATTAGCAAATCCATATGAGGAACATGAGAGTTGATCTTGGTATTTTTGGAGTCAAGGTGTATATGTGATGGATTCTTGAAGTGAATTCATAGATGAGTTATATAAGGAGGATGGTTCTTAAATGGTTATTCTTTTCGACTAGCCCACTTCACTTAGGACACAAAATATGCGATTAGTTATAAGATGGTTAGCAAATCCATATCAAGGTTGTAGCTGATGTCCTCACAATAGTTGAAGCTCATTCAAATATCTTATTCATTATCAAAGTGAAGATTCTTGTGCTCATTAAATGGCATCATAGGCCCTCCCCTGCCAATTATGTCAAGATTATTGAGCCTAGAATAGTTAGCAAATTTTTGAGCACATAGTCCAATTTCTTTTAAACAAATTTTCTTTTGGTATCCATTCTTGGTGCCACGCCTGACCACATACCACTCAATTTTAGGTGTCCAATTAAGTAACCAAAGTAGGCACATCTACCTTAATGGTTTTCTCTTGAATGTATACATCACAAACTTGGATATGAATTTATATTTTGGAATCTATCATAGGTCACAGTTCATATTTCAATGCACTCACCTTAGTATTCCTCTCCCATTCCAAAAAGATTTGGCAAAATGAAACAAAAACAACAAGTTGCATGTCATGGTGGAAGTGAAGTATTCTCAGCTCATATGGCTCAAGTGGAAACTAGTGATTGCACAAGTTCAATGCAGAAGTCATCTTGACAAATTCAAAAGGATGCAATGGAGAAGTCATCTTTGCTCTCTTATTACTGTGTACACAACCACCTTCAATTTTTCAAGCATTGAATGTTATGGTGACTAACATATGTTACTTGGCAAACACCTTTCATTCTCAAGCATCCAAGTGTTGAGGTGACTAACCTACTTGGAATCATTTGAACCCTATTCACTATTTAAGTAACTATCTACATGTCAATTCAAATTCATTTGCACGTGGCACTTTCTCCTTGTGGTTCACATGGGTATTTCATAAACAACAAATCAATAAGAGATTGTTTTTAACTCCGTTTCTAGTGCCCCCCATTTCTAGAAACCCACCTCACATTGGGCCCAACTCTCTACCGGTTTCATTTCCATCATAGTCTCATAACTTGATCCTTGAATGAATGTGTCCTTATGAGTGGATGAAAGTCTAGTAATTATTACATAAACTTGACTTTCACTAAGTTGACTTTAGAATTAGTCTAATGTTCACAACATTGTTAAGACAATGGGGAGCTCCTCTTTTGGGTCAACTTGGTGCCCAACCACTTGTATACCCATAGTTCCACTTTACATGCCAAGTAATATTTAAAGTGAAAAATTAGTGTGGCACACATTAAGTCTTTAAATAATATTTATTGTTCTTACACATTTGATGTGAAACTTTACAATTATATATTCATGATAGTTGGAAACTGTTGTGCAGTCATCAAATTTAATGTGGTCTACACTAATTACACATTCTAAATTACACGTCACTTTTGTGTATGCACAATTTCATGTGTATGAAGACCAAGCACTTTCATATGTATACGATGGTATGTTGGCCATGCAATTCGAGGTTTTTGTGCATTTCATCAAAATGGGGTCTAGAGGAGGGGATATTTGTCTAGCAACAGAATGGAGATGGCAAATGTATGCTACCGGATGGGGAGCCAAAGCTTTCCACACTCAACCCCATGAGAAATGGACTGGGTATCATTAAAAATATATCCAAATTCATTAGTACTTGAAAGAGTGTGTGAGGAAAACATCACGAGACATGTTCAGGATTCCCATGAACCACCAATCACATATTGGGATCACATTCGCTCAGCCTTGATGGCATCCGATGTCAACTCTTGTTCAATTTTACACAAGGATTTAGGCCACAAAGTCGAGTGATAGTTGTGGGTCCGATGCCATGTTCCTCAACATTGGAAACATCTGCGAAGAGTTCATAGCGGACGACCATTACGTTGTTCATGTGGCTATTGATTGTTATGAGGATTATATAGTCCTCGTTTGTGCTAGAGATGAGGGGCACCCCAAATCTTACTTGGCTGGTGAAAGCATTATTGTTGCCCAAGTTTGTTCCAACTAGCCCAATTTTGTCAAAATTGAGGTGGAAAACTACCAACCAAGCACCAAAGACCAGAGCATGCTTTGCACCTATTCAAGATGGGACACCAAAAAGTGGACAATGGACTCCGCATACAAAGTAGTTTGGAGAAACACAAAATACCATACTTTGTGCTTAGAAGGCGCACAAAGATTCCAAATCGGAGACAATGACCATTTCCCAAAAACATCAGGGATTACACGTGCACATCTATTACGTCATGTCACGTCCTTTGATAGCAATGTGACATCGGACCCACAAACATCATGTTGGCGGGGCGTGAGTTTGACAATTTACTCAATGTAAATTAACATAGTCAACCCCTTGGTTACTGGTCAAGTCAACTACAAAAAAAACCAAAAATATTTTAAAAATCCAAAAATATTGTTGGCTACAAGATCAAACAGTCCAAATGTTTTTGTAATTTTCGTAATTTTCCTTTTTGTAGTTTAGTGGCCGACTTCTAGAAAACCACAAAAAGATCAAAAATTTCCAAAAAAAGAAGGACGGTTAGATCTTGCATTCAACAGGTTGAATGCACAAGATTTCACTTGCAAGATTTCATGGTAAGATCTACGTACATGACAAGGGTATGGTGGCCATTACTTTTGCCATCTTACAACCAAAATAAAAACAACGAAACGGGTACATTCAAATGCAACTCATTTATGAGTTCTTCAATGAAGCTTTGAAGCCATGATTGATTGTTGTCATTAATCACTTAATCATTAATTCTAATTCTAATCTCAAAGGTTGTGCTAATTCTAATCTCAATCTCAAAGGCCCATGTGAAAGGGATGTGGACTCAAAATGCCTTTAATAAGCATTTATGATGATGTCCTTGCGGAGTTTGGTGAGATGTGGGGTGAGGTCAAGTCTTAGAACCTATTGTTAACTTAGGTAACGCTTCAACATTTTGAAAGGCCTAGACTAAGCCTTTCCCATGCACAAAACATGTATCTGAGCTACATATTTTCACTTAAATTTCAACTACAATGATTATCCCAATTGGTGTTGTGTTACTATTCAGAGTTAAGCAGTCTACTAAGGTCTTGCTTAGGAGTTCAAATTTTTACTAACAAAAGTTTAATAGGTTATTCGGACATTATAGAACATAAATGATTTTTCTTGGTAAAATACCACATTCTCATTAAAAGTTGTTATTTCACTGCGTAACTTCAAATAGTAACACGCACTAATTGGGATAATCAATGTAGTTATGTCAAGAATGACCCTCTCTAAAATTATTTCTCGGTGGATAATTCTCCACAACCAGATGGCAAGAATCACGGTCACATCTTCCTGGCAGAGAAAGACGCAGATTTTGCACATCGTTGCAGGAGTCATCTTTGTGGACCGTCGTCACAGTATCCGTCACAATTGCAGTTGTAAAGCACCATGAGGAACCTGGTAATGGTTGAAAGAACTTCGCATTATGTTGCACAAATTACAATTGACATAATTACACAACTCTCCTGCTAAATATTATAAATTGTGTACTTATAAGAGTTGCAATTCACCTGTGTTGGTAGGGGTGGCAGCTGAGCACCTCCCGCTCCATTCTGTTGGCGTAATCAGGGACCCATTGTTTGATATTCTGCAAATTCGATTTTGAAAAAAATGGAAGAGTTAAGCCCTGGCAGTTCGTTGTACAGCAAGTGCCATACGGTATCTTGAAATCCAGGTGGCAACTATCAGTTGTCTCGTAGACTTGGTTCAAAGCTACTAGAACATTTTAAAGCATTATTTTGGAGATGTTTTCATGTAATAGTAAGCATTTCTTAGACTATAAATCTGAGAAATTCTATAGGTTTTCTTAGAAGTGCAATTAGATACTCAGGGGATTTGTGTGTGGATACTGACCCCTGCTCCAGAAATTTTGCTCCTATTTAGTTCTAAAAATGGCATTTGAATGCGTAAAGACACATTTAATGGTACCAATGGATTCCTCTCAATGACCCCTCTCTTTCCAAGCATGTTGCTGTAAAACAACACTAAGCACACAAGTTCGGCTGAGTAAGAAAATGTCCAAGCGCCAAATACCAATGCTGAAGACGTGTGAAGGTAGTTGAAGATTGATTGGAGAAAGATGGTAATAGAGTCCGCAAGCTGTTTCACCACCTCGTACAAGACCTGCGCAAACAAGCCGACCAAGGATCAAAATTAGTGTAAATGTAAACCCTCCCAATTGCGATGAGCAGGTGTTTCCCCACACCAGAAGAAATCTTGTCTATTTCAACCATCCGTTGCAACTCTTGGCAAGAACAAAATGCATATATGTCTCAATTGTGTTTTGCCAACCACAGGTTTAGGTTTCTGGTTGCAATTTTGGAGCGGTTGCTAGCCAAATTGATGTCTTATACAATGTTTCCCGCCGGGAGTCGCAATGGGACAGCTGACATAGACAAGATTTCTCCAGTTGTCAAAATGTTTGCAAAACTGTAACACATTTGATCATTGCATTCTGTCAGCTCACCAGTCCACGCTCCTTCCTGAACCTGTGACGATCCATTGCCATTAAAAAAATAAATCAAGCGCTGCCGTCTTCCTGCACAAATTGCACACAAATATGAGCTTCATAGCGCCTCTCCCTCTCCCTCTCCTGCGAACATCCTAAGCACCAATCGAAAAAAGATCGCAGATGACGCCTAATCGGCGGACCGATGACGCCCTTACAGAAAATGAGCTCAAAGCATTCACCAATCTGCACGACGAGTGTTACAACCTTTCCTAGTTCCCCGGTGCTCCGAGGGCAGGGTTTTGTGTTGCGGATTCGGGAGCGCAATGCAGGGGAAGCGAGAAGCGAAGAAGAAACGTGGAAGGTGAAGTAGTTAGAGACACAGACGAGGCTAAACCAGAGCTTGAGGAGAGACAACACAGCTGTTAGTCACGTCACACTGTGCTCTCTAGCGAGGGCACGAGGAGAGTTGGATTGTGGGGATGCGAGTGCAGGCAGAATGATGGGAGAGCGTGAGGTTTATATGGAGAGCAGTTGGGGGCTGAAAGGCGTCAGGCGCGCAGCAGAGCAGAGGATCGAAGGAAGACGAAGCGCGTGCCACTGGTGACGAGGCCCGGCTTGCGAGGTCGAGGGAGAGCGGCGTGCGACTTCCAACGAGAGGAGTAGAGGCGGAGTGTGTAGTATGTACGGTATGTATGTGACAATAAGATTCTGACACATGTACAAGGATCTATTAATAATGGCTGCGTCTTGTAAGATTCTTGTGTCCAGAATGTGTTGACTTAGGTTACCGCTACTGAAGTCCAATGAGATGCCGATCCCTTAGATAGATAGATACCTACGGTTATGGATTCAGCAACAATTGAATGTCGTTGTTTATTTATTGTTGGCTCCATCACACCTCCTTCACCAGTGATCGGGGAGATTTTGGGCATAATCGGTTGAGATCCTAGTGTTTGCAAGTCCAACCGGTTACATGTTGACATCCTCCGGTTTTCCTTTATTAAATTGGGGTATATTTTATAAATTCCTCTAAAATGATCGGTAATTTTTCTGCAGTCTTGAACTTCAACCAGTTATTTCTCAAACTCAACCGGTTCATTTGTAACTAACTGCCGGTTCTCCCCGATCATTGTCCTTCACTGCTCCAGCCGCGTCACTAAGGCGCTGTGAACGGGCCTTGTGTGGTCGCGGGCATGGTGGATCCGGGCCGTTGATCCACCAAGGCCCATCCAAGGGCCTTAGTGGTCCTAGGTGGCGGGGGGCGGGGGGTGGTGCTTGCCACCAAGGTGGATGGGGGCGGGGGCGGTGTTTGCCACCAAGGCGGGGTGGGGCCGTGGGCCTCATGTCTTTTTTCGGGGAGGCCAGCTTTAGGTTCTTGTCGGGGCTAGGTGGCTAAGCGGGCTCGGTGGCTAGGCGGACTAGGCAGCTAGGTAGGCTTATTTTCTAAGTGGCTAGGTCTACTTACTAAATAACTAGTTGGTAGTTAAAAAGAGGATAGAGGGTCGTTTGCTTCAACGACTCGGAGTGTGTAGAGGTTTGTTATGTGTGCGATTGTAGGAGAGAATTTTTTGATTGAATTTTTTTGACAAATTTTTTTTTGCAAGATGGCTGGTTTTTCGCAAAATGGCAGTAGATCCGAAAGCCAACAATGGAGCCAGAATTCTCCTTAGATGTCATGGAGTCAACCACAATTCGGGTTGCACGGTCCATCATTGGCGAGTAGGAGTTATAGTAATTTTCAGTTGTTCAACGATAGTGAGATAGAAATGATGGGAACCCAAGTACCACAAAATGTTGAAGGTGTTGGAAAAGAGGCAGAAGAGAATGCTAGGAAGGAAGAGGAGAATGGAAAGAGAAAGAGAGGTAGGGCATCAACTGCAAAGCCGAAAGGAGCAACAACAAAAAAAACAAAGAATGATGAAATAGAGATAGGAGATTCGGAGGAGGAAGATGCGCCTATCAAATGGCGAGATTATGAAATTGAAACTCTCATTGCAATTCGTGGTGAGATGGAAGAGGAATTTGCAAGAACATCAAGAAAATAAGGTATGGATTTTTGGATTGAATGTGCAAAAGGTTCGATTCAGATTGGGCCAATTGGGCCTTTTAAAAGGCCTTGGCCACTTGCCCCTGGGCCCCCCTTTCCTCCCATTCGGGACTTAGCGGGATATGTTTGTCTCAGGAATTGAACCTCACACCTGGAGGGTATAACCCACCACCCTCTAGGTGTCTTGGCCACCGAGCCATTCTCCTCAAGTTGTAAAACTTGAGGAGGTATTATACTTAACCTACCACTACTCCTACCACTATTACTAACTGTTACTATTTTACTGTATCTAGTTAGTTGCTATTGTATCTGATTACTGTTTTACTGGTTGTATGTTTACCAGTATGAATGTTTGGATTAAACTTCATGCCCGTATGGTATCAAGTTTACGCAATTTTGGAAGGACTTGGCTAGCTTGTAATAAAAAATACAAAGTCCTTCTCACAGAATACAAGAATGATAAGCGTCTAAATGGAATTTCAGGACAAGCAAGGCGTGAATGTCAATACTATGAGCAGATGGACATGTGGAATGGATAGCGTGCAAGTGTTGTCAATCAAATGCCAGCAAGTGCACAAGAAGATAAGCAGAATACTACACAAGAATCTGAACAGGCATCACCTCCAAGCATCACGAAAGATAAGCAGAAAAATTTCAAGACAAAATGGAAGGCTTTCTGGAGTAGGTAGTTAGTAATTCATCCAGTATGATTGCATTTTTTCAGGCTACAACAAAGTTATTGAAAAATATGGATGCCCATATGGCAGCTTTAGTACAGAAGTTGTAATCACTCACTACTGTCTGATGCAGTATCCATATCCTGCAATTTCAGGTTTAGGTTTTTCTGTAATTTCAATTGCCACAAAAATTTAGCAATTTTCTCATGCATTTCTGTTGCCTCTGCTAATAAATCTCCATCTTTCTCATTTTCTTTTATCAAGAAATTTTTTGTATCTTTATCTATTTTTTCCTCTCTCATTGATATATTTTCTGCACTCACAATATTCCTAACTTCTCGTATATCTACTATTTTGCCCTCATTTCTTGCCCTTTTCTCAATAGCCTATTGTTTATTCGTCTTCTCAATTCTCTTTCTGCCTCCTTAATCCACTCCATATCGAATTTGTCCTTATTGATTGTACATATGTTATGTAGAACAATACATATAGGAACTATATCTGCCATATGTCGCAAGGACATATCTGCCCTTTTCATTATGATTTTCCATTTGCCTTTTAGAATCCCAAATGTACGTTCTACACACATACGAGTAGAACTTTGAATGAAATTCCAATTTACTTTGTAATTTTTCAAACCTTCAACACAACCCTTGAATGGACAATAAATCCATGGCCGCACCGGATATGCACAATCTCCAATCAACTTGTAAGGTAGAAATTTATCTTTCATGCATTTTTTTTCGATTTTTGTTAATTGGAACAATGTCCAATCATGCATGCTACCTGCCCAACCAAATTCGTAATCCCAAAACACACATTTTGTGTCTACTACACCTTGTAATAATGCCGAATGAAAGGATTTTCGACAGTAGTAATCTTCTTCCCCGATTATAGGTGCAAGAATTGGGATGTGAGACCCATCAATTGCCCCTATGATATGAGGAATTCCATGGAGTGCCTCAAAATCTTTTGCTAAAACCCTAAACCTACTTGCACTTGGAAATTGCACAAAAGTCCTTTGTAAATGAACCCTAACTAATTTACAAAATATCCTCACAATTTCTGAAATTATATTTTCGGCCACTCCATATACCTCTCTTACCGTACACAATGTATTTCCAGTCCCAAGCTTTTGTAATGACATTGCAACTCTACTCTCAACCGAAATTGTCTCTCTCATTGGTGTGTTTTTCTTCTTCAAAAATGGACCTAATCTCTCACAAAGAAACTTGAATGTTTTGTGATATACACGTGTTATTTGCTTGAACATTTTTTCCGTGAAAGAGCCCAATAACAATCTATCCGTGAACGCTACATTTCTCTCAAATGCCCACACGCTACGATCGCTCACTTTCATGCTCTCAAAACAAATGCCTAAAATCAGGGCATTCTCCCATTCTCCATTGAGTGCCAATGCTTGCATATCAAGCACATGTTGCACAATCATGTGCAAACACCAATATAGAGCCAATGCAATGAGAATTCTCCCTCTTCTCTCAAGATTATCCATCACGCTCTCCTTCCCTTCCTCTACAATGTAAGACTCCAAAAGTGAAAATAGAAGACAAAGAAGATATGTAACTAGTGAGGTAGGGCTGCCCCTCTTTTTTCATCAATAAAATATTCAAATGGTCCTTCAACATGGTCCGTTCTCACTTCACACTATGCTTGAGGTCCCATCCCTACACAAGATGTCTTGCCCAACCTCCATGGTACAACCTTTGGATGATAGTCAAGGGCCTTTACTTTCTCATGGTCGCGGCCCTTGGCTCGTGTGTGAAGTGGCCCTCAGCAGCGATTTTTAATTCGGCTACGTAGACGCTTTTTGCTACATTCATTTGGGCCCAGCTATATGTACACATACAATTTTGGGGTTTTTTCTTCTTCAAAATAGCCCCAAAACAAATGAAAATATTGAAAGATAGCAAACTCGACCCCATTGGCTGGGTTCGAAGAGCCAGCCCAATGCTTCATCCCAAGCGTCCATGTGGCGAGCAATCTAACGGCCAAGGGATGGGTGGCCAAAACCCTAACCTTTGTTGATAAAAAATAGCCATCTTGGGCTCATCACACCACCTGCACTTCGTAGGTGACAACATCATAATTGGACAATGTAGCCGTCAGCATATGATGCCAACACTGAGGCAGCCAACCATAAATGCAATATTAGCATTGGTGTTGGCCCCAATAAAATAGCGGATATTGTAAAAAAACCCAATAATGAGGCTTGCTGCATTTATTGAAGGTGCTCCATGCACATTTAGTTCTTTGTCGTTTTTGAAGAGCAAGTTGAGGAACCGGCTTACAACACACCTAGATTTGGTCATCCGCATATTTGCACAAGACTTTTATACCCTAGATAATTTCCCTTACCAAACAACCATATCAGATTGGAAAGTACAAAGAAATCGGTATGGAGGGGAAGAATAGATTAATTATACTAGTAGCAACATATTATTGGGTATTGGCTTCATACATGAGAGGTTTCCAATGTATTGAATCTACACTCAATTTTTGGAACATGATGAGGTAGAGTAAGCGTAATATAGAATATGATGCCATTTTTGAACCATGTGCATTGTGTGGACTATGGCATGGTTGGGGTGCAACTTGCAAGTTTTTTTTTAAATGTTACATAAAGTTACCACCTATATTTTGAAGGAACCGTTGGAGGATTTTCATGGTGTACATGGGCCGAATCTTCATGTGTTCTCTTCTATACTAACTTTTGTTGGGTGATAGATGGGATGCAATAATGTATAGTTTTGCAGGCCATTCCACGCTGCAATGGGCAGGGTTGAAAGATCGGGGTTCAATTCCCCCGTGGAATAATTTTCAAGACACATTTTCAAGACAGTTTTTGCATGACACATTTTTAAGACAGTTTTTGCATGACACAAATTTTGCATGACACATTTGGAAACAATTTTTGCATGACACATTTTTCAGATACATTTTGCATGATACATTTTTCAGACAGATTTTACATGACAGATATTTTAGACACATTTTGCATGACACAGATTTTACATGACACACTAAAAAAAAACATTAATTTTAGTTCTAGTTTAGAATGACAAAGGCCCTTTCAATGGGAAGTCATAATAAATATAACCTAAGTGTTAATGAGGCTTTTGTAATGTTTTAGACTTTGAAGTTAATTACATGTTATATTGACGGTTTCACTTCGAAAAGGAAATCCCAATCAATTGCTTATTTATTCAATGGAAGTGAACATATATATTGGATTTTGGACCTTGAAAATGAAGTGCAGTCAATATGGGTTATATGGACAAGCGGCCTTCAATCCTAGTGAAGGACAATCGCAGAGATGTCGGGCAACGTTGCCCGAACTGCGTGGGCAGGGATGCGAAAAGTTTCGGGAGGCAGAGGTGGTGGTGGGCCCCACCAGCATCTGTCACGCCGCACAGAGCTCGATAGGGGTTCTTTAGCGTCTAGCGATAGATAGATAGATACATAGATAGATACCTACGGTTATGGATTCAGCGACAATTGAATGTCGTTGTTTATTGTTGGCTCCACCACACCTCTCCTTCACTGCTCCAGGCGTCCAAGAGTATAATTACTTACACCAATATCACCCCCGCGTCACTGAGGGCCAGTGATTTTTTTTGAAAGAAAATGGGTGTGTAAATTGGCGCTTAGTTTATTCATTCACTAGCTCTATTGGCACTTTGAGTGGGAACAAAGGAGTCCAGCCTAGCGATGTGGAATGATTCAACATATGACAAATGCGATGACATGTTCAAGAAGGTTTAAGTGTGTGGCGATATATATTTTGTTTGCGGCACATTATGTGGCTATGCTTTGGCATTTTAGAGTTAAAATTTGGCCCCAACCTCCTAAGTTGCTAATGCAAATTGGGCTACATAAACAATTCCATATAGAAATCATTATTCCACGGGGGAATTGAACCCCGATCTTTCAACCCTGCCCATTGCAGCGTGGAATGGCCTGCAAAACTATACATTATTGCATCCCATCTATCACCCAACAAAAGTTAGTATAGAAGAGAACACATGAAGATTCGGCCCATGTACACCATGAAAATCCTCCAACGGTTCCTTCAAAATATAGGTGGTAACTTTATGTAACATTTAAAAAAAAACTTGCAAGTTGCACCCCAACCATGCCATAGTCCACACAATGCACATGGTTCAAAAATGGCATCATATTCTATATTACGCTTACTCTACCTCATCATGTTCCAAAAATTGAGTGTAGATTCAATACATTGGAAACCTCTCATGTATGAAGCCAATACCCAATAATATGTTGCTACTAGTATAATTCATCTATTCTTCCCCTCCATACCGATTTCTTTGTGCTTTCCAATCTGATATGGCTATTTGGTAAGGGAAAGTATCTAGGGCATAAAAGTCTTGTGCAAACATGCGGATGACCAAATCTAGGTGTGTTGTAAGCCGGTTCCTCAACTTGCTCTTCAAAAATGACAAAGAACTAAATGTGCATGGAGCACCTTCAATAAATGTAGCGAGCCTCATTATTGGTTTTTTTTACAGTAGCGCTATTTTACTGGGGCCAACACCAATGCTAATATTGCATTTATGGTTGGTTGCCTCAGTGTTGGCATCATATGCTGACGGCTACATTGTCCAATTATGATGTTGTCACCTATGAAGTGCAGGTGGTGTGATGAGCCCAAGATGGCTATTTTTTTATCAACAAAGGTTAGGGTTTTGGCCACCCATCCCTTGGCCGTTAGATTGCTCGCTACATGGACGCTTGGATGAAGCATTGGGCTGGCTCTTCGAACCCAGCCAATGGGGTCGAGTTTGCTATCTTTCAATATTTTCATATGTTTTGGGGCTATTTTGAAGAAAAAAAACCCAAAATTGTATGTGTACATATAGCTGGGCCCAAATGAATGTAGCAAAAAGCGTCTGCGTAGCCCAATTAAAAATCGCTGGCCTCTACCCTCTCCCTGGAAGTCGCACGCCGCTCTCCCGCGACCTTGCAAGCGGGGCCTCACCACCAGTCGCACGCGCTTTGTCTTCCTTCGATCCTCTGCTCTGCTGCGCTCCTGACGCCTTTCAGCTCCAGCTGCTCTCCATATAAAACTCACGCTCTCCCATCATTCTGCCTGCACTCGCATCCCCACAATCCAACTCCCCCCGAGCCCTCGCTAAGTTAGAGAGCACAGTGTGACGTGACTGTGTTGTCTCTCCTCAAGCTCTGGTTTAGCCTCGTCTGTGTCTCTAACTACTTCACCTTCGACGGTTCTTCTTCGCTTCTCGCTTCCCCTGCATTGCGCTCCCGAATCCGCAACACAAAACCCTGCCCTCGGAGCACCAGGGAACTAGGAAAGGTTGTAACACTCGTCGTGCAGATTGGTGAATGCTTTGAGCTCATTTTCTGTAAGGGCGTCATCGGTCCGCCGATTAGGCGTCATCTGCTATCTTTTTTCGAGTGGTGCTTAGGATGTTCGCAGGAGAGGGAGAGGGAGAGGCGCTATGAAGCTCATATTTGTGTGCAATTTGTGCAGGAAGGCGGCAGCGCTTGATTTTTTTTTTTTAATGGCAATGGATCGTCACAGGTTCAGGAAGGAGCGTGGACTGGTGAGCTGACAGAATGCAATGATCAAATGTGTTACAGTTTTGCAAACATTTTGACAACTGGAGAAATCTTGTCTATGTCAGCTGTCCCATTGCGACTCCCGGCGGGAAACATTGTATAAGACATCAATTTGGCTAGCAACCGCTCCAAAATTGCAACCAGAAACCTAAACCTGTGGTTGGCAAAACACAATTGAGACATATATGCATTTTGTTTTTGCCAAGAGCTGCAACGGATGGTTGAAATAGACAAGATTTCTTCTGGTGTGGGGAAACACCTGCTCATCGCAATTGGGAGGGTTTACATTTACACTAATTTTGATCCTTGGTCGGCTTGTTTGCGCAGATCTTGCACCAGGCGTTTAAAGAGCTTTGGGTCTCTTTTACTACTTGTCTCCAATCAATCTTCAACCACCTTCACACGTCTTCAGTATTGGTATTTGGCGCTTGGACATTTTTCTTACTCAGCCGAACTTGTGTGCTTAGTGTTGTTTTACAGCAACATGCTTGGAAAGAGAGGGGTCATCCATTGATACCATTAAATGTGTCTTTACGCATTCTAACCCTAAACTCATACTAAATAGAAGCAATATTTCTGGATCAGGGGTCAGTATCCACATACAAATCCCCTGAGTATCTAATTGCACTTCTAAGAAAACCTATAGAATTTCTTAGATTTATAGTCTAAGAAATGCTTACTATTACACGAAAACATCTCCAAAATAATGCTTTAAAATGTTCTAGTAGCTTTAAACCAAGTCTAAGAGACGCTGATAGTTGCCACCCGGATTTCAAGATACTGTATGGCACTTGCTGTACAAAGAACTGCCAGGGCTTGACTCTTCCTGTTTTTCCCAAAATCAAATTTGCAGATCGCTGATTGCACCAACAAAATGGAGTCCAGCTGCTCAACTGCCACCCCTGCCAACTCAGGTGAATTGCAACTCTTATAAGTACACAATTTAAAATATTTAGCAGGAGAGTTGTGTAATTATGTCAATTTGTGCAACATAATGCGAAGTTCTTTCAACTGTTACCAGGCTCCTCATGGTGCTTTACAACTTCGATTGTGACAGATACTGTGACGACGGTCCACAAAGATGACTCCTGCAACGATGTGCAAAATCCGCGTCTTTCTCTGCCAGGAAGATGTGACCGTGATTCTCGCCATCTGGTCGTGGAGAATTATCTACCGAGTGCACTGTTTCTCGAATCAAGGGCCTGCAGCTGTAATAATGACCGCTTTTCAGTAGACAATCTGCAAACTGCACACGTGACCAGGAGCAACACCATGGACCCATGTGATATTCCAGATGCCTGTGAGTACATAGTTAATAGGAATGTCTTGACAGTGGCTTACATTTATACATACCTGGCACTCTGACCCAGTGTCCCGGGAGATTTTGGGCATAGTCGGTCAAAATCCCAGTGTTTCCAAGTCCGACCAGATACATGTTGTGATCTTCCGGGTTTTTGGAGACATATTCCATAGATTCCTCTAAAACGATCTGTAATTGTCCTGAAGCCTTGAACTTCAACTGGTTATTTCTCAAACTTAACCGGTTCATCTGTGAGTAGTGGTCGGTTCTCCCCGTTCAATGCTCTGACTTTGATATAGATAACCTAAAAGTCCTTTTCATGTAGGCAATTTCTTAATTTCCTGGTGGATAATGTGTTAGTAGGTGGGGTCATCCACTAACACATGGCATTAAACTTTTTTTTTTTTGGTTGCAGTGGTAGATACAGCTTGGAGTTCCAAACTTATGGCGTTGGATGGTAAATGGGTGGTTGTGCCTCTAATTTCACAACAATGTGACCTAGGGAGATGCTTTGACACAAATGTAGGTCGAGTTCCTATCAATACCCATGAACCTGTGTCTTGGGGACTCGAATGGGACTCACGTGACACAAATGCAACAATGAAAGGAGGCGTGTGTTTGCCAACAGTTGAAGGCTGAGACTGGTTGGGAGTCAGTGTGGATGTTGAATTCAGATTTTTTTTTTTAAAAATTTCCCCCTACAAGTGGTGTCCTTTCACAGAGACAGGGTATCTGTTTCACATGCACCCGGTAGTTATACACATGTAAGCTTAGTGTTTGCATGAAACGCATACAATTGTAGTGGTTTTGATTTGAATAGACCTGTACTTATGTTCTTGCAAACCGTGTTAGGGTTTATCTAGGAAAGGATCACTTGAAGGTCCAATGAGAACAACTATCAAGGGGCACCCACGTTGCAGTGGGAGAATGGGCCACTGATTGTATATATATATATATATTAGCATTTTTGGCGGCGCATATCATTGATTGTAACAGATTAAAATGTAAAACCAGTATTTGTCTATCTCTTATTTGAAGCTCATATAACCGAACTATTCTTTTGTGTGGTTTGAATGATTTTTGGTCAAACTCAAAATCTCAAGGATAACACAACATAAGTGTTGCGTACTAGACAATCCTTCCAAGGATCCCATAAGATTTTATTTTGTCACCCTAGTTTGATTCAAGTGATAACACTAGTAGGAAGCAGGGTCCCCACGACACCCCGGCCTGACAGCCAGGGCCTAGTGTGTCAGGACATTTGCATACTAGCGCATATTCCGGGCAGAAGTAGGTGAAATACGGCAAAGTAAAAAAAAACACATTCAAGGTATGCACCTGTCAAAGTGATGTTCCCCTTGTGCCTCCCGCGTGGCCAATATATTTAGGGTGTGATCCCAAACTCCGAAAAATGGCATGGCGTTTAAGTTGGGGCATTTAATAAGAAATGGATACAGCAAGACACAAAAAGTTTTTTTTGTTTGAATAGCTGTTGGGTTCAATGCAGAAACTTTGAGTGCATGCCCACTGTCATCTAATTTACGTGTTGTATTTAGCATCAGCACTGTAATTTGCATTTGTGCTACACTACACGCCGCCACTGTAGAATTTCTGGTCATTCCTATTTCGTATTTGTTATACCTTTTTTCGTATAGCTGCCTTTTTTTTATTTGATATATTGTTTTTTGTGATGCTACCATCGTATATTTGGTGCAATGTATATTGTGCCACTACAGAGTATTTTATTTGTGTGTTGGTACTTGTTGCGAGTGCAATGTGCATTTGCAACCCCTCTAGAATTCAAACAGTACGAGAATACAAGTGGGCAATATGCAATATTGAATGTATTGCAGTTTGTATATAAGCCGAGTTGTTGACCACTTTCCAATGTTTATTGATTGCAAGCTTCTTGCATATCATTCCGGTGTTTTTGGGCACAATTCCTACTATTCCTTCTCCTATCATTCATGTCTTCTTCTATCATGTCGCTACCTTAATATTGCGTTCTTGGTTCTCCCATCTCCGACTCCTTCGCGAGAACGCCTCTCGAGGGTCTCTCTCCCCCTCACACCCAACACTCTGCTCCATTTCCCTTCAGCCAATACGTCTTACCCAAGCCCATCTTCCCGCCAGAACACACCATCTTTGCATGTCTTTCTATTCAGCGAAGGATACCTGCACACGCCCAGTAAGGATGTTCAGCAATGTCATACACGCAACCCTTATATACTTGTTTTTGCTTGAACCCCGTTATATTGGTCAATGTTGTGGTTTCTTTTGTCTTGGACCCTACTGTGAACCCACCTCTAGTAATTCAACAACCCAATGTACAAACCACAAGAAAAAAAAATGTGGGAAACTTTAGCATAGTTGCAACACCTGCCATTTGAAACATTGCAAAGGGGAATGTCAAGCCACAAAGATATGACTACTCGCACCTTATGTGTAGACGAGGGCGGTTGTCTATTTTTGTGTCGCGTACCTCTCCATGAGGAATGCCCGAAATACCATGGGTACAAGGGGGACCCCGGAGTGACATCCGAGATTTGTGGCACCGTTGGTGAGAAGGCCCAAGTGATCCTAGTGTGGTTGAGGGCCCCGGGCGTTGAGAATGCCTCCCACCCACAGAGATTAGGAGTCACGAGGGTAAGACTATAAATTGTGTGTAGCTTATGCCGTGCCAATTCTAGAACACCTCAAGAACACCTCAATCGGAGGTGTGAGCTAGGAGATATGGCAATTTGAGTGGGGCGCTGTCTCGGGACAACGCCCTGGTACAGCAGTGGCTTGGAAGTGGCTCCCGGGACTGCCAAGGTTTGAACAGACATAATTTCCTCAATATTTTCCCGAATGGGGCAAGCAAGTATTCCATTGGCATCTATGTGAAACGTAAATGATGATGAAGTGGTTGCTTGTTAGCATCAGAGATTATATGAAGAAGTTATGGTGTTCTGAAGTTGCTAGGGGCATCCAACTCCAACGGCTAAGGGAAAATGTCTACTTGGCCCCAAGTGTTGGGAGAGACACAAAATGTTACTTGACGGTGAAGTAAGGGCCCTGCATAGAGTCCTAGAGGCTTATATGGGTGAGGCGGTGTAGCAAAATCCATCCGAGGCCGAACGGCGTGGCCTCTACGGGCATTGGCCCAACGTGGGGACATAGTTGCCTAGTATAATTCAGGTTGTTGTAGTGTTGCTCCGGCAACGCGATGATCAACTTAAGATTGGACTTCCATGTGTAGAAGTCCACATTTTAGCAATGGTTACCGATTAAGGGGTGAGTCACAAATGCAAGTGTAGGAGGGTTGGTCCCCCTCCTATGAACTAAGAAGGTCCGCGGTACGGGGAGCTAACCATTTGCATGGCGGAATGCGAAGGGTTAGCGCTCATGACCCTTGCTAGAATTGAAAAACGACCAAGATACTTAAGGGGAGCTAGCAAGGGTTGCGACATTTTGGGTGCAGCCAAAACATACATCCTTGGTGACTGTAATGTTTGCGAGTCATTAGAGACAAATGTAGCAAGCCATTCCAGACAACAAATTGATTTGTACAAGGGTGAAGGTGTGTTAAAATACCAATGCATAGAGTCACAAAAGGAAAATTTGCATGGACTTGTATGACTTTTGGATACTCTCGCAAAGCACATTGGATCTAACTTGCCATTGCATGTGCGTGCCCACATATGGCCATTGCGGCAACGCGATGTGGATACTTGCCCCGCACTTCAAGCATGGATTTGTTGCAATCTGTTAGTTGTGTGTCAGCCCTACAAAACTCAAACCACTTATTCAATTCATGTGTTAATGATATTAGCATGTACTTCCACACAAAAAGATGTTTATATCTGTGCTCCCTTTGTGCCAAACTCAAAGCACTTGGTTTTCCAAGCGCAATCAAGGAAAACACAAGAATCTCTTTATTTGACAATTGTACTTCCAAACTTGCACAAAATTAACAATAAGAACCAGAGATTTGGAGCTCACCACTTGATAGTATCAATTCCTCTTGCAACAGCTGTAAGGTTGTTTTTGTGCAATATATCCCATAGTTGGCATCTTTTATCTTATGGGAAATCTCTGGTATAATCAAAGACCAAAATGATGGACCCTCAAGACAAGTTGTGACGTCCCACACTATATTGTGCAAGCCTCCAAATTACATATGGCAAGAGTGAAACATTGAAGGCCATGTCAGGTGCGCAAATATACATCCGATATAGATGCAAAAATATGATTATGGTGCACCACAATTTGTGAAAAATGACAATATTACATGTATGGAGGGCACTTCTTGTGTGGAGGTGCATACATGCTTGAAGGGCCCGAAGACCATCGCATTTTGCTTTTGCAGGATGGTGGCCAATCGTAGTATGTGTTTATCAATCTAACGTATTTTCCAGAGTTTGACTTATAGTACATAAAACACAAATATTTGCTATTAGTATGCACTCTTGCCAAATTTCAATCTAGTGTTGCCATCCTGGTTTGGTTGGGCGGACTTTCAGCCTTTGTGCCAAGTTTTCTATCACAAAATTGAATTGTGGAAGGAGAGTGGGCCGATTTTGGGGTTCAACAAAAAATTTAAGCAATATATCAATCTGTACAATACTCACAAAATGATAATTTAAAAACCACATCCTACTATATTATATAGGAGAGTGACCAAAAACTACACTCTAACCAGCAACAATCCGTATCTCCTTCACGGAAAGAGACTGCCACAAATGTAGAGGGGAAAAATATAATAAAAAACCCATATTTAGTATAATGATGAATATATGCCGCATTAAAACTAGTAGACTCATCGAGACAACGTCTATTAAAACATGTGTTCCTAGACGACCTGTACTGTAATTTGAAAATGGAATGATCCCAATATAGTATATGTGGTAACAATTGTTACTCCGAGCGAAATAACAACTGTGAGGCCAAACCCCCCACCCTTAAGCGTCCGTAGTCCGAGTAGTGGGTTTGGGCTCACATTCCTCCGCGGTATTGGATTTGGACTTGGATGAGTCCATAGTGCAAGGTTCACCCTTCAAGTGGTCTTGGATTTAACTTTGGTCTTTGCTTCCTTTGTCTTGCCATCGCGAGAGTGCTCCACATTCTCCATTAATTTGTGCACGTGGTTTATTTTTAAAGAGAGGATGCAAGTGTTAAAAAAACACTATTCTCTATAGTCAATCTCAAATACATTTACTTGTGAAAGCCACACATAACACTAACTAGCATAATGTAACTAACTACTTGTCTATGAGCTAATTAAGTAGGCTATCTACTAAGCTCCTTCATGAACCCATCTCTTTACTTTCTAATTACATAAACCTAGCTCCTTCATAAACCCAACTCCTTCATGAACCCAACTCCTTAGCTTCTAACTAAATAAACCCAGCTCCTTCATAAACCCAGCTTCTTAGCTTCTAACTAAACAAACCCAGCTCCTTTATAAACCCAGGTCCTTCATAAACCCAGCTCTTTACTTTCTAACTAAACAAACCCAACTCCTTCATAAACCCAGCTCCTTCATGAACCCACAACTTTGTAGTTGTAATCCCCAACTACCTCACTAATTATCCAAGCCCTTAACTAATCTTCCTACCTAATTTTCCTAATTCTACTAACAACCCCTTTCTAATCACACAATTCTTCTCTAATCCTAAAATCCTAAAATCCTAGAGAGGAGAGGGGGAGAGAGAATTTCCTAACTTCACTAAGACTAACTAATCCACACAAGTATATTTTTGCACTCATCACAACCTCAAGTGCTCAACTCTTAAACATGGAACTTGCAACCACGTGTATTCAAAACATGAACCTTAAGTACCACAAATTGGAATCATGAATTAACTTTAAAATCCTTCACGTCAACACTAATTCTACCAAGAGGTCAAGCCCTCTTCAAGGCTAACAAGCCTTGGCTCTCAAACTAAAAACTAAGCACACACATGTGCTCCAATATGGCTTCCCACACCCACACTTATAACTCGTGGGGTGCCTTGGAGCACAAAGGAAAGAGAGGATGAGTGAGGGAAGAATGAGGGATTATATAGTAAGCTTGAGGGGGTGAGCACCCTCAAGGCTCACGATAAGCCCTTGAGATTTCCTCCTACTTAGTAGGCGCCAATCCTATCTTCTAAGCCTTCCTCCCTCAAATGATCAACAAGGATCCTAATTCGAACATTTAACTAGCCTTGGCTTTCTACCTACCACACTTTACCAAACTTGGGATGCTTCAACCCAAACTTAGCCTCCTTCGCTTTCCGCCGCCATAACTTTCTCCCCTTACTTTCCCAAATCGTTGCTCACCACTTAATTCAAACCACGATGCTTAACTCGTGATTTGATTGGTGCTTTGAGAATTTGCTTATCCTCCACCTTGCATTCTTCCTTGGACCTTCCCCATTAAGTGGCCATGATGAGGTGGTCCACTTGTGCGCTCCATGTGATCCTCCATTCATCCCAATTCGAATGCACTTGCCTCTTGAGTCACTTTGGTTGTCTCCATCCATTTGTACTAGCCTACTCACTAACTACTCAATCCAAGTTCTCCTTACCTATCCTCATTCACTCAAATCCTTCCGAAGGTAAAAACACAATAACAACTCACATCCTAGCCTCTTACAACATGGTACTTCTAAGACTAACATTTCACTCTTTTTATATTTTTGTGAAGTAACATGCTACTTCAAAGTGCATCAACTAACGTTTCAAGGGTCTAAGACTAAATGTGGGCACCCTTTTGGGCTCACATAATTGGCGACCATCGGGGGATGAATCCAAACATCTCTTGCTCCAAGGGTAAGTTGCCTAGTCAAGCTCGGTACTCCTTACATCTACTTCCCGATGTACGGGTAGGAAAGAGCTCACCATTCAACGTTTCCAATTGAATTGAATTATTAGGAAAGACCTCATAGACAAGGTAAGGTCCTAACCATATTGCATCGAATTTCGCCGGAAATTCAAGCTTTCGTGCGTCTTGAATCATGACCATCATTCCCGGTGTTAGGGCCCTTCTCTTATGTCGTTTGTCGAAAGTAATCTTTCTCCTTCTTTGGATTGCCTCAATATGTTGAGCCGCCATTCTCTTCCCTTCGTCAAGTGCTTCCAAATCGGTTAGTCGATTTCGTAAGGATTGACTTTCGGTAAGTCTCGTACTCACGGCCACCCTAAGTGACTCGACTTCATATTCGATTGGTAGTGTCGCTTCAAGACCATAGACTAAGGAAAATGGTGTAGCACGCGTAGTTACCTTATAGGTTGTACGGTATGCCCAAAGTGCCGCCGTTAGTTTCGTATCCCAATCCCGCTTCGAGTCTATAACCGTCTTGCGTAGTATACTCACCAAAATTCCGTTAACCCTTTCCGTTTGTCCATTGGTTTGTGGGTGGTAGGGAGTAGTCTTCCGGTGATCAATTTTAAATTTCTCTGTCATCTCTCGAATCAAGTCATTCAAAAAGTGAGTACCCCTATCGCTTACTAGGATCTTCGGCACCCCGAACCGCGAAATTATGTTTTCGTACATAAATGTTGCCGCGTGTTCCGCCGTGTCGGTCTTCACCGCTTTGGCTTCCGCCCACTTGGTGAGGTACTCGGTTGCCACCACAATATATTTCATTCCTTTTGAAGATTGGGGATGGACCTCACCCACATAGTCGATGCCCCATTTTTCGAAAGGAATTAAGGGTAATGATTCATGTAAAGGCATCTCCATTCTAAGGTCGTTTCGGGCATACCGTTGGCAAGCGTCGCATTTCCTTACATAGTCATGGGCGTCCTTAAATAGTGTAGGCCAAAAGTAGCCCGCTCTAAGTATTTTTTGCCCGGTGAGTTGACCCGAGAAGTGACCGCCGCAAGCGCTATCGTGGCAAGCGATTAAAATCGCTTCAACCTCCGTTTTTGACACGCATCGTCGTAAAATACCATCGGACCCCCTTCTAAACAACCTATGGCCCACTACAACAAATTGCCTACTATTTACCCTCACCTTCCTTCTCTCTTCTTTTGTCCACTCTTTGGGCAACTTGTGGGTTGTTAGAAATTCCACTATGCCCGCATACCACTCCGGTGTAGAAGTGACCACAAAGAGGCTATCATCTACTAACATATCATTTACCGGATTTTTTCCTATCTCCTCCGACAACCTAGACAAGTGGTCCGCTTGTAAATGCATACGACCCGGTTTATATTCCACCGTGTAGTCGAATTCTTCTAATAACAAAACCCACCTAGCTAACCTACCACTTAACTCCGCCTTGTTAACTAGATACTTGATAGCCATGTGGTCAACAAAAAATACAACCGGGTTGCACATGTGGTAATGCCTAAACTTTTTAACGGAAAACACCATGGCTAGGCACTCCCTCTCCGTTGTAGAGTAGTTTCTTTCGGCGGGGGTCAATTGCTTACTCGCATAAGCTATAGGTTGATCCTTCTCTTTTTCTCCCGTTGCTTGACAAAGCGCACTCCCTATTGCCACATTACTAGCATCACAATAGACGTGAAAAGGTTTACCCCAATTGGGTGGTATCAACACCGGATAGGTGCTCAACCTATCCCGCAATTCCTCAAAGGCTTTTTGACAAGCATCTGTCCACTCGAATTTGACATCCTTTTTGAGCAAATGGGTAATGGGCACCGCTATCTTTGAAAAATTAGGAATAAGTTCCCGGTACCATCCCACATGTCCTAACAACTTAGAGATCCCCTTGGAATTGGTTGGAGTTGCCAAGTTGCTTATGGCCGCAATCTTATCCGGATCGGGTTCTCTACCTTTCTCACTAACAACATAACCCAACAACACTCCCTTATTCACTCCCAAAAATGTCTTATCCGGGTTCAATGCTAACCTCATCTTCCTACACCTAACCAATGCCTCCCTAACACAATGTAGGTGATCGTCCACATTACTTTGTGTGCTAAAATCGTCCACAAAGACGGTCATGGATTTGAACAACAAGTCGGTGAAGATATACATTACTAATCGTTGGAAAGTAGCCGGGGCATTACATAACCCAAATGGCATCACTACCCACACAAAAGTACCCCAAGGTGTAGTAAAAGCCGTTTTATGGATATCTTGGAGGGCTATGGAAATTTGATTATAACCCGCATACCCATCCATAAAGGTATATCGCGAATGACCTCCAACCTCCTCAAGCAACAAGGTGATAAAAGGTAAGGGGAAGTGATCCTTTTGTGTGCACGAATTCAATTTCCTATAGTCGACACAAACCCTTAATTTCCCATTTTTTTTCTTTACTAAGACCATAGGAGAAACCCAATCCGTGATTTCCACCGGCTTGATAAACCCGGCCTTCAATAACCTTTCCAATTCCGCTTTCACCAACAATTGCAATTGAGGATTCATCCTCCTCTCCTTTTGTCTAATTGGCCTCGCCCCCGGAATTAAAGGAATCCGGTGCTCTACCATTTCCCTAGGAATTCCCTTAAGCTCATCGTAGGACCATGCAAAAGTATCACTAAACTCATCCACCAAATTGCTATACTCCCTAACCTCTTTCTCCCCCAATTTGGAACCCATCTTCATTTGTCGGGTTTTTCCATTCTTTAATTTCACATCCACGTACCGCCAATCTGCTTCCGACACATGTGCTTGTTCCTCTTTGTTCCGATACCAATCGGAAGGCACATTGGGGTAATCTTTCACATCTTGACCTACAACTATCCCCGTAGACGTGGTCTTGAAATGTAAAGGCTCCTCCAATTTCGATGACTCAATAATCACATCCTCCTCTTGAGTCCCATCTACATGAATTAAACTAACCTCACCCTCTTCCACGTCATCTACCCAAGGTGTTAACCCACCGCTAACCCACTCTTCCTCGGTGAGCACCTCACATGGCTCCAACAATGAGCCCTCTCCTAAACTAACACTAGGAAATTCACTCCCTAAGCCTACTTGGTGAAATGTAACCATTACATCAACCTCGGACTCGGGGTACTCCCTTAGCCATTGGGCATAATCCCCATTATCCCCATAATTGTAAAAATTAGGACCTAGACTTCCCGAGCCCGAATCTGTAACAACCCTTTGACCTTCGGGATGGACGACTCCCACCAATGCCTTGCCAATCTCATTCTCGTTTAAGTCATCAATTTCTTTCTCCAATGGCAAATACATCTCCTTCTTCATCCATCCTTCTAATGAACCAATGGACACTATGACCCTATTACCCTCCGGACCATAAGTGATGGATGGTTTAGGTCCACCCCAATTGACCATAGCATTCGCCATCCGCAACCAAGGCCTACCTAGCAAAATGGGGAAGGTGTCCTTGTTGGAGTGCATTTTAATGACATGGAAGGTGACCAAGTACTCCTCGCCTCCCGTAGTCATTCTACAATCCTTGATCATCCCCAAAGGCGTAGTCGAACTTTGATTTGCCATATTTATGACCAAAGGTGAAGGCCCCGTGAGTCCAAGTCCCAATTTTTTCATAGTATCCTCCGGTAGTATATTTAGACTACTCCCTCCGTCGACTAGCACATTAGGAACCACCTTATCTACTATAACAACTTCTATTTCTATAGCTTTCACGTCTCTTCCACCTTGTGATTGGATCCTAGCGGCTATTTTAGCTTTCACCTTCCTCATCCTCTTGTGTACCGGCATTCCCTCCTTTAATGTTTTCCTTGCCGTGGGTGAAATTTCCAATAGTTGGCCGAAAGTAATATCCGCCTTGAGTGTACTAAGGTCCGCCCACAAGTCGTACCCGGTAGATCTTTCCACCTTAGAATTACCCACTACGTCGAATTCGTCTACGGGAACCCCCGGTCCTTCCCATTCACCCACATCGCTATTATCCAAGTCATGTACCGCATTAGTCCTCTCCCTATTTTGCAAAATTATATTTTCCCTCTCCACATCCTTAGTAGCTCTTCTAGCTACCCTATCCAACTCGGAGAGATTAATCTCTTCATCCGAAGAGTAATTTCCTTGCTCTCCTATTCCTACCTCCAACGGGGCATCCCCTCTCCTAGCCCTAGTAGTTACCGCTAGTGCAGGTGCTTCTTCAACCACACCCTTACCCTTCACTAACTCATATGTAATAGCATTGGTGTGAGGAGGCCATTGACTTTGCTCCTCTCCAATTCTCGTTGGGAGAGGAAGCATGTCATCACATGTGGCCTCCAACACTCCATCCATGAACCTAACATCTTGGGAGTTAGATGGTCCCGGATCCGTTGGAGGCGCTTGTCTCCCGTTACTACCATTAGGTGGAACTCCTTGTCTATTTTGTATTGGAATGTAACCGGTTGTAGTTTGCAAGCCCGCCGGTGGATGAAAAGTTTGCCTAGCATTACTATGGTCATAGTATAAGTTAGGTGGCCTAAGTTCATTGGCCGGTACTCCTTGTGGCCTAGCACCTCGCATATTATCCCTTGCTTGTTGTTGTGGATTAGCCACCGGGTAAGGGACATTAATTATTTTGTCCGGTTGGCGACACGTATCCGAGGGATGACTTCCTCCACAATTGCTACAATTAAACTCTTGACCTTCGGACCAACATTGTCCTTGAGCGTGCCACCTTCCACAAAAGGGATGAAATTCCTTCTTCTCTAAATTTTGGCCACCTTGCCCTCTAGGTTGTGGTCCTCTATTGCTTCCATTTCCATAGTGAGGTGGCGCTTGACCTCGTTGATTTTGTTGAGGTGGGTTACCGTTTCCTCTTTGGTCACGGTTTTGTCCACTTCTACAAAATTGACGCGTGTGGCCCGGTTGGCCACATTGGACACACCATAATCCGGAAGAATGCCTACCCGACTCAACCGGGGGTGGAGGCCCCGGTTGTTGACTCCGGATCATTAATGACATTTGATCCGTGAGGCTTTGCATTTGTTTTATCATAGCCTCTTGGAATCCTAGTTGGCTAGCACCTAGTCTTCTCTCAACCTCCTCCAAGTGTGGATCCGTTCTAGGGGCCGGTAGTGCCAAAAGAGGTGCCGGTTCCCTAACCGCTAAAGGTCGGGGACCGGTGTCCACAATGGCATATGGAATTTGGTTCTCATACTTAGCGGGTTCTACCGCTACCACCCTAGGGCGTATGGGGATGAATTGTGGGATCAATTCATCCTCCCTTCTCCATAGCCTTTCGTGATCTTTATCCAAGTTTTCAATATCTCTAGCCGCACGCTTGGCATCCGCCAAGGTCAAGGGATTCCTTTCTAGAACACCCCTAATAGTTCCGGACTTAAAAAACCCTTGAATGAAAAATTGCTTTAGCGTGTCGTCGTTGAGCATGGTACCCACAAATCTAGTGCACACTAAATCAAACCTCCTAATGTAAGCCGAAATTTCTTCCTCCCTTCCTTGCTTCAATGACGACAATGCCCTTAATGCGGTACTTTGACCCACTTCCGGCCTAAATTCGTTAAGAAACTCCCTTTGTAATTGTTCCCATCCCCTAAAATGTCCCTCGGCATGATCCCGATACCATTCATAGGCTTCCCCCTCTAGAGTGGTAGGAAACCACACTAACCAATAACCCGGGTCGGTTATGAGGAAGCTAGCCAACCGTTCGATATACCGTTCCATGTGCCGAGAGGGGTCCTCATCCTTGGTCCCATAAAATTTAGGGAGATGAGATGGCATATCCATCGCCGCTAAATTTTGTGGAACCACAATTGGTAGGCCTCTTGGCCTAACCAATGGGTCTATTGGAGGTATAGGAGGTATGGGCGGAATTGGGGGTATGGGTGGTGGATTCATCCCCCGTTCCTCGGCCATGGTGACCGGTGAACTATTCAACAATCCCCTATCAACTTCTACCGGGAATTCTTCTCTAAGTGTGTAATTTTCCGAAGAAGTTTCACCACTCAATTTGGAGGGAGTGATCTCCTCTTCAAGTTGAGCTCCAAGTTCTAAGGTGTCTAGAATTGACCTAGTCCTAGGTTCGACGTTCAAACAACTCTCTATTCTAACATTATCTTGTTCTAATCTATCACTGATTTTAGAGGACCGCCTCTTTCGAGTAGATTTCTCTAGTCCTACTATCAAACTTGGTTTTTGTGAGCGAGTCCTACCTTGCATTCCATAAGAATCGATCGACCCTCACTTGACCACACATAATCCTAGCAATTCCCCTCTTAATATTTTCACTTGTCTTGGTGTGGTTATAATTTTTTTAGGAGGTGAGGAAAAGAACCTGCAAGCCCACTTAGGTGAAAGAATCCCAATAGGGGATAGGCATGTTCATGTTAATTTTTTGGTTAAGTCGGAGCATCACCTCCGCACCTTCCCGCAAATTAACACTCACCACAATACCGATTGTGAGGGGGTGACCTTCCGAGTAGATTATGTTAAAAGTCGAGGCTTCACCCTTCAACTTCTCACACCATCCACAATTCGGGAATTACCCTCTACAACGGATAACAACAATCACGAGTACAAAAGGCATTCCTTAATTAGTTAATGAGTTCACTTTGAAGAAATAAACATACCTTGAGCAATCGCATCCCCCTGTGAGTTAGCACTCCCCTCAATCGTGACTCAATGTAACAACACCATAAACTTTGTGAAATATTAATTTAATCTAGAGCATGAAATGACAACTCCCAAAACTTTGAGACTCACCCCGAGGTGAGTGTCAAAGTTCAATGTCCTAAGGTGAATTTACCCTCTAATGTTTTAATGAGCTACTCGGTTATAGGTTCCTTTTAAGTTCTTAGCAAATCCCCAAAAAGGTTGAGGACGTACCTTCGCCGCGCTCCTTCCTCAAAAATGAATTTGCGTAATTGACAATGCAATTCATTCCAAGGAATAGTTGAAATACAATGAATTCAAATGTAACCCAAAGAGAGAATACTTACCGAGTTTCGGGTGCTCCTTCCCTTCTCTCAAGTTTGTGTCTCCAATTTTTCCTAGTTGCCTCCAAGTCTCCTAGTCGCCTCCAAGTCTTGTAACTACCTTCCGCTTCGCTCCCGGCGGACGCACCAATTATGTGAGGCCAAACCCCCCACCCTTAAGCGTCCGTAGTCCGAGTAGTGGGTTTGGGCTCACATTCCTCCGCGGTATTGGATTTGGACTTGGATGAGTCCATAGTGCAAGGTTCACCCTTCAAGTGGTCTTGGATTTAACTGGAATTTCACTTTTAACAACTCAATGTACGATTTCAATACGTATGTGGAGAATGCACAAGTTAACTATGTTATTTTAACCTCCTTATGCTCGGGTGCTATTTTGTCTTTGTTTGCTTCTAACGTCCATCCGGCCGCTTTAGCTACACAAGCCCTTAAGGATATCCCTCTCCTAAATGGAGTCCGTGCCGTTGACTCTATACTACCACTTGAACTATCACTTGTGTATTCCGTATCGCTACTATAAGAGGTCTCACTTGGTGTCTCCATACCGTACATAAGCCTTTAAGTATTAAGAAATACTTATGTGACTTATGTCAATCTCTCCCTCGCACCTTTGGTCTTTGCTTCCTTTGTCTTGCCATCGCGAGAGTGCTCCACATTCTCCATTAATTTGTGCACGTGGTTTATTTTTAAAGAGAGGATGCAAGTGTTAAAAAAACACTATTCTCTATAGTCAATCTCAAATACATTTACTTGTGAAAGCCACACATAACACTAACTAGCATAATGTAACTAACTACTTGTCTATGAGCTAATTAAGTAGGCTATCTACTAAGCTCCTTCATGAACCCATCTCTTTACTTTCTAATTACATAAACCTAGCTCCTTCATAAACCCAGCTCCTTCATAAACCCAGCTTCTTAGCTTCTAACTAAACAAACCCAGCTCCTTCATAAACCCAGTTCCTTCATGAACCCAGCTCCTTAGCTTCTAACTAAACAAACCCAGGTCCTTCATAAACCCAGCTCTTTACTTTCTAACTAAACAAACCCAGCTCCTTCATGAACCCACAACTGTGTAGTTGTAATCCCCAACTACCTCACTAATTATTCAAGCCCTTAACTAATCTTCCTACCTAATTTTCCTAATTCTACTAACAACCCCTTTCTAATCACACAATTCTTCTCTAATCCTAAAATCCTAAAATCCTAGAGAGGAGAGGGGGAGAGAGAATTTCCTAACTTCACTAAGACTAACTAATCCACACAAGTATATTTTTGCACTCATCACAACCTCAAGTGCTCAACTCTTAAACATGGAACTTGCAACCACGTGTATTCAAAACATGAACTTTAAGTACCACAAATTGGAATCATGAATTAACTTTAAAATCCTTCACGTCAACACTAATTCTACCAAGAGGTCAAGCCCTCTTCAAGGCTAACAAGCCTTGGCTCTCAAACTAAAAACTAAGCACACACATGTGCTCCAATATGGCTTCCCACACCCACACTTATAACTCGTGGGGTGCCTTGGAGCACAAAGGAAAGAGAGGATGAGTGAGGGAAGAATGAGGGATTATATAGTAAGCTTGAGGGGGTGAGCACCCTCAAGGCTCACGATAAGCCCTTGAGATTTCCTCCTACTTAGTAGGCGCCAATCCTATCTTCTAAGCCTTCCTCCCTCAAATGATCAACAAGGATCCTAATTCGAACATTTAACTAGCCTTGGCTTTCTACCTACCACACTTTACCAAACTTGGGATGCTTCAACCCAAACTTAGCCTCCTTCGCTTTCCGCCGCCATAACTTTCTCCCCTTACTTTCCCAAATCGTTGCTCACCACTTAATTCAAACCACGATGCTTAACTCGTGATTTGATTGGTGCTTTGAGAATTTGCTTATCCTCCACCTTGCATTCTTCCTTGGACCTTCCTCATTAAGTGGCCATGATGAGGTGGTCCACTTGTGCGCTCCATGTGATCCTCCATTCATCCCAATTCGAATGCACTTGCCTCTTGAGTCACTTTGGTTGTCTCCATCCATTTGTACTAGCCTACTCACTAACTACTCAATCCAAGTTCTCCTTACCTATCCTCATTCACTCAAATCCTTCCGAAGGTAAAAACACAATAACAACTCACATCCTAGCCTCTTACGACATGGTACTTCTAAGACTAACATTTCACTCTTTTTATATTTTTGTGAAGTAACATGCTACTTCAAAGTGCATCAACTAACGTTTCAAGGGTCTAAGACTAAATGTGGGCACCCTTTTGGGCTCACAGGGGATTGTTAGGATTTTTTCTTCCCGATTCCTCCGTTCATGCAAGGAGGTCAACCACCTGCCTTAGTACCCCAAATTGTTTCCCATTGCGCCACCGCATAGCCTGCATCCTACCCACCCACCATGAACTGGCATCTATTCCGTTCAATATGTTAGTAGCATTTCCAACTTTAATTTACCTTAGGAATAAGTTGAAGCCAACAATGCTGCCACACTTCAGTGTAGAAGACTGACCCTTAAGTTTTTCTGAATGCTTAATGACAATGATTGGGAGATAAGGAACCATAATCACCTTGCCTCGTGCAGATAGAACTTGGATGCTCCCTCAAGATGTAGGAATGCGTGCAGACAAGCTTGGCAGGAGATAATGCAACTGAATCCTGGCAGCATCAAGACGCTAGAGAAAATATGTCAGCAACACATTTAGAGAGTGCAAGAATCTACCTACAAGACATTGAGATTGCACGATGAGAGAGAGCTTGAAGTGATCAAATATGGAAGTTCGATTGAAGGCAACATCACAATGATCTCGCAAAAATATTACAAAATAAGAAAAACTGAGCAGTTGGGCGAATATTGTAGGAGCAACATGCAAATCACAAAGACTCCAACATTGAATAAAACGTGTGCTATGAAGAGGTGGTGGTGGAAGTGGATAGGGAGAGAAAGGAGAGAAGTGCCACCAAGAGAAACCAAGGAGAGAAGCCACCAAGAGTAGTCGGGAAGAGAGTTAGGGTTAGGCTTACAATTTCATCCATTTTTGGGCAAACAATGAGTCATTTTTCATCCATCCCTCATGAGGCATGCGTGCAAAATTGATCCTACTAAACATACATTCTAGGATCCTTATTTTCAACCCCTATATTAATTTTACAAAAAGGAATGGCCCACATTTTATACCTATCTACCTTACTTGTAATGGGATTGTCTACTTTTAATGGACCCTTTATTATTTGGAATTCTTTTATAAATTTTATGTCAAACGAATTTAATCCTCCCTATATTATGCCGCACGTCGTTTTTAAAATGCACTAAGTGACCCCCCCATGGATGGGAGAAGGAGATTAGAAGTCTAGGAGATCCACATGTTCCTTTTAATCCATCGCCGGAACATGACATAGGTGCTGCAAATCGATATAGTAATGACTACGAGCTGACTCCATTTTCGCAGTCCACACAAGCCTGGAGGTGGAGGATGCAGGAGGAGCAGAAATGATATGCAAAAAATGATAAAAGGCGAGCTGATGTGCGGGAGAAGGACGAAACAATGTGCATGATTAGTGAGGCAAATGATGCGGTTGATTTGAATGAAGATAAGTCTATCGACACGGAGCAGGAAGTCAAGGTGGTAGGTGAATCTTCGAGGTCTTTGTCGTTTCGCGAGAGGATAAGAGGATTATCGCCGCATCGTCGTCCATTGAAGGATCGAATGAGGGATAAAACGGTTTCGTACGTTGATTTGCTTCGACCGGGTCCACCTCCATCAAGAAGGGACGACGAAAAGAAGTCTGAAGCATCTAGGAGTTGGCAACACGGAAGTAGAGTTGATAGACATAGGAAACACCTCCAAATTGAATATATAGTGTTCAACTGGGAGAGTGACACATGGCACAATTGAGTATTGTAATACAACATTTTGAGGGGAATAAAAATAATCCATGAGATTATATTTATTATAGCAAACAATTATGAGTTCACATGAGGTCCACAAATGGCCATATCTATTAGGGCACAATGTAGTGCTAGGCTGAGAGGAATTCCAGGAAGTAGATTGTGTCAAGAGGCCCCCTTCGAGGATGAGTTTGACCTCATTGAAGCTAAATGTTGGGGCGTGAATGAACAAGTCAATGTCGGGGTCCACATTAGAGACCTTGATAAAGATAAAGTAGAGGTGCTTACAATGCAGGAACAAATTTCGTTTGCGGCCAAACTTTGATATCATATCCTTGAAGGCCGGGCAATTACACTCGGGCAGAGAATTCACTATGAGTTGGTAAATTGATTGTGTAGGTGCAGGTTTGGACTGCAACATGATCACGCAACCAAATCCAGGGTGTGGAATCATGGTGACCTTCAAAATGGTCCTGTCCATAGCTCGTGCAGATGCCACCATCTGCATTTGTTTTGTTGATGGTGCGGTGGCAGACCGTCTTGTAGACTTGGACTGCCTGGAAGAAGGATAAGCATCTAGGTTGGTTGGAAAGTCCACTCCGGAGAGGTAAAGGGGAGGAGCGGATGTGCTAAAGAGGCGAGTGGGCGTGATGCGTTCTTTCTGCGGGAGTTGAAAGCCGGCATTTTCAAGCTTGAGGATCTCCGGACGAGTGAGGTTGGTACCAAGCTTGACAGGCCACACGGGCGGGATTGGAGGTCGTTCTTGGTCAGCAGAGAATTTGTCGACCCACTTGCGACGCGAACCTTTGACACAACACTCAATGTCGTCCGGGCAAAAAAAAAACTTCTCGACTTTAGGTGTTGTGAATTTGTAATAGTTCCAAACTCCAAGGTATGTCGGGGCAGGGGTGCTCTTGGAGTTGGAGACGATTTTGGCAGTGCATTTCTTTTTGGTGACCGCATGCATGGCCCAACATGCCTTGGAGGAATTGCAAGGAACGCGAGCAATATGCCAGAGCTTCTCGTCCACTTTGGATTCTTGTACGGCAGTGACGTGGCAAAAATCAAGACCAGTAGGTGGGGGTGGTGGAACCTCTGGCACTGGCGGAGAGGACTCCTCGACGATGGTAGGCAAAGGTGAAGCATGAGATCTTGTGGTTCTCTGAGCGACACGTTGGCGAGAGAAGTTGACGGTGTCGGGGCGGTGGGTCTCATCGTCAGCTCCAATGGGGGTGTCGGGCTTGCGTTTCTGCAAGCCGAATACCTCGGCACCCTCGAGGTGGGGACTACAAGTACAGAATTCGTCCCCGCCTTCAAAGTCCAGGACAACCTTCTGTAGAACAGCGGGGTCACCAGTACGTTGAGCACGATGTTGAGCGCATCGAAGTTTGAGTTCTTCTTTGCTAGGGCCATCGCCCCAACGCCACCCTTTAGAAATTGATGGTATGCCACGATTTGGAGGAAGGCTCGAATGTAGTCATCCACAGTGGCCACGTATAGATCGCCACCCTTGTTGCCGGACGCTTGAAGCCATTTGTTGTGAATGGATTCGGCAAGGTTGCAATTGGGCATTTGTGCAAATTCCTCTGCGGTCATGATTTTCTCCTGCAAAATGGAATAGCAGTGTAAGGAATAAGCAAAGCTTGGAAAAAAAGGATAAAACAAAAAACAAAGAGTAATAACACCAAAGATGCACCAATTCCATGAAGCCACCCCATTGTCGATATCGAAAGTGCCAGAAGGCCAGCCAAAGTTGAAGGTGTTTCAGCCCCTCCTCGGATGTACAGTTAGATGAAGCCCACCAGGCCTTGATGGCGAGGTACCTCGTCTCTGCCTCAAGTATAGAGGATGCGTCGCGATAATGGAGGCAGAGACGCTTGTGTTGGTCTTGCAAGTCGTGCTTGATATAGAGTTTGGTGTGTTTTTACATGTTATTTTGGCCCACATGTTACCTTTCCATCCACGTAGATTGCCATCTAGTGGATCGCAAACCCGGTAGAATATTAGATGGCAACCCATTTTGGGTTGCTTGAGCATTTAAGGGTGAAGATGTGATGAAAAAAAATCTAGTATTGGTGTGAATTATATAATAAATGTTGAATAGTGAAAATACAATCAAAACACATGCTATAATATTATCATAATCAACTCTACATAATTTATTGGAGGATCTTACCATACAATCAAAAACACATGCTATAATATTATCATAATCAACTCTACATATGTTATTAGAGGATCTTACCATACAATCCTATCATAGGATCCTATGATAGAACTCAACATGTTATAATTACGGACTTTAACTCAATCCAAATGTACTTAAGTATGACAAACTGTCCGGTGGAGCACTTTGAAGAACCTAGGGCTAGAGGTTCCAATAAAAAGAAGCGTAGACATTGATGAGGACATCAATGATACTAAGGTGGAGGGAAGAGACATGTGCAAATCCATTTGCATTTATGGGAAAGAGGATGGGCACTCCGAAGCCATTGGCACGGAGCTCCGCCATCTCTGACAAAGAAGGCACAGAAGACAAGGAAGCCATGGAGATATATACGGAATAGAGGAAGGATGCCAAAAAGGGGAAACGGGGAATGTCTGATAGAAAGTGGAAAACCCTAAACATCAATTATATATTGAGAAGAATGGGAGTGCACACCCTCTTTCCAATGTGTGAGTTTGATGTGGTGAGGTTGTGAAAAGGAAATAGAGCGATTTGGTCTGAATTGCTGGAGGCCTGAACACATGAAGGAAATAGGCAATTCACAACCTCCGACAGCGGAACCATCAAAGAAGAAGAAGAGGAGGCGATCGTCTACATATTACACTGATAAGAAGAACAAGACAGTGAGGACACAAAAGGCACAGTCAAGGAAGGCGCCAATCGAGGGCCATGGGATGCCCGAGGATTTGAGCCAAAGCAATAAGTACCTGCGGAAACCTTCGTGCAGGTTAGACTGTGAGATTCGGCCTTTTCTTTTATCACCGATTGTAGAAGAGGCGGACGGAAGTAAAGCACATACAATGGCACAAGTGGAGTTGGGAAGTGACAGCATCCAAGAGGACTCACGCGAAGAGACGAACTCTACAAGTGTTGTACGTATTCTTCGGGTTCTCCATATGTTCAGTTCTCTGAGCACATAATTAAAATGGTAGAACAAATTCAACTGTGAAACAACAATCTCTCAAATATTATGGTTTGTCATCATTGTTATAAACATTGTTATCTCTTAAATATAGGAGGATGGGGGGAGTGGAGAGAGGGGAAATAGCTACGAAGAAGAAGACAATGTAGAGGTAGCACAACAAAATGAGAAGGCGTTAGAAGACCTAGGAACGGAGGGAGTACCGCTGTCGGGACAGCCAACGATTCAAAGAAGAGAAAAAATGAAGGCGTCCAAGAGGACAACGTCAAAGGAAGATCTAAATTCAAATTTGCTGGGAGGCCGCGAGAGAGCTGAAGGAGGAGGCCCGGAGCGCCAAACCCTAAATGTGGATATTGTGACCCCTGCTTCAAGATTCCTGCGAAGCAAGGCGGGCGGCAAACAACAGACATCGAGGCGAGGACATGGCCGCGGGAGAGGAAAGACGCAGGCAAACCTAGGTGACTCGAGGAGCACTCCAATAACGCCGACAGAGGACGGGACCTCGGAAGATCGTGGCGCGACGATTGGAGCACTAGGGGATGGCTTCCTTCAACTTTTGGTAAGGTTTCTGAACTCTCCGCCATGTTATGTTGGTTTAGAAGTGTGCATAATGTGAAGTAGGGGGAAGGAGGCCTCGGATTCGAGGCCTCCTTTAAGAGAGGGTTTTTGGTTTGTAAATATAAATGAAATGTCTACTTGACTTTGCTCTCGGCCTTGGTACGTTTTGTTAAGGGAATATGTAAGAGGTAGGGGAGGAGGCCGAGGCCTCCTCATGAAGAGGGTTTTTGGTTTGTAAATCTAAGTGTAATGTGTGCTTGACTTTGCTCTTGGCCTTGGTATGCTTTGTGTAGGTGAATATGTGAGAGGTAGGGGAGGAGGCTTCGGATCCGAGGCCTCCTTGTGGAGAGGATTTTTGGTTTGTAAATCTAAGTGTAATGTGTACTTGACTTTGCTCTCGGCCTTGGTATGCTTTGTGTAGGTGAATATGTGAGAGGTTGGGGAGGAGGCCTCGGATCCGAGGCCTCTTTTTGGAGAGGATTTTTGGTTTGTAAATCTAAGTGTAGTGTGTGTTTGACTTTGCTCTCGGCCTTAGTATGCTTTGTGTAGGTGAATATGTGAGGTTGGGAAGGAGGCCTTGGATCCGAGGCCTCCTTTTGGAGAGAATTTTTTGTTTGTAAACCTAAGTATAATGTGTGTTTGACTTTGCTTTCGGCCTTGGTATGCTTTGTGTAGATAAATATGTGAGAGGTTGGGGAGGAGGCCTCGAATCCGAGGCCTCCTTTTGGAGAGGATTTTTGGTTTGTAAATCTAAGTGTAATGTGTGCTTGACTTTACTTTCGGCCTTGGTATGCTTTGTGTAGGTGAATATGTGAGAGGTTGGGGAGGAGGCCTCGGATCCAAGGCCTCCTTTTGGAGAGGGTTTTTGGTTTGTAAATCTAAGTGTAATATGTGCTTGACTTTGCTCTCGGCCTTGGTATGCTTTGTGTAGGTGAATATGTGAGAGGTTGGGGAGGAGGCCTTGGATTCGAGGCCTCATTTTGGAAAAGGTTTTTGCTTTGTAAATCTAAGTGTAATGTGTGCTTGACTTTACTCTCGGCCTTGGTATGTTTTGTGTAGGTGAATATGTGAGAGGTTGGAGAGGAGGCCTCGGATCCGAGGCCTCCTTTTGGAGAAGGTTTTTGCTTTGTAAATCTAAGTGTAATGTGTGCTTGACTTTGCTCTTGGCCTTGGTATGCTTTGTGTAGGTGAATATGTAAGAGGTTGGGGAGGAGGCCTCCTTTTGGAGAAGGTTTTTGCTTTGTAAATCTACATGGAATGTCTACTTGACTTTGCTCTCGGCCTTGGTATGCTTTGTGTTGGTGAATATGTGAGTGGTTGGGAAGGAGGCCTCGGATCCGATGCCTCCTTGTGGAGAGGGTTTTTGGTTTGTAAATCTAAGTGTAATGTGTACATGAGTTGGCTCTCGGCCTTGGTATGCTTTGTATAGGTGAATATGTAAGAAGTAGGGGAGGAGGCCTCGGATCCAAGGCCTCATTTTGGAGAAGCTTTTTGCTTTATAAATCTACATGAAATGTCTTCTTGACTTTTCTCTCAGCCTTGGTATGTTTTGTTTAGGTGAATATGTGAGAGGTAGGGGACGAGGCCTCGAATCCGAGGCCTCATTGTAGAGAGGGTTTTTGGTTTGTAAATCTAAGTGTAATGTGTGCTTGACTTTGCTCTCTGCCTTGGTATGCTTTGTGTAGGTGAATATGTAAGAGGTAAGGGAGGAGGTGTCGGATCCGAGGCCTCCTTTTGGAGAAGGTTTTTGCTTTGTAAATCTAAGTGTAATGTGTACTTGACTTTGCTCTCGGCCTTGGTATGCTTTGTGTAAGTGAATATGTGAGAGGTTGGGGAAGAGGCCTCGGATCCGAGGCCTTCTTTTGGAGAGGGTTTGAGAACTGGTGTGCCGACTACAAGTATAGTCGATGAGGGCATCAACTCCATTTGGTAGGTATGCGTATCGCGCACCTCTCCATGAAGATTGTCCGCAACGACATGGACACAAGGGGGACCCCGGAGTGACATCCGGGACTTGGGACACCATGGGTGGATGCCCCAAGTGATCCTAATGTGAGTGAGGGCTCCGGGCGTTGACAACGCCTCCCATCCACGAAGACCAGGAGTCACAAGGATAATGTCATTAGCTATGAGTAGTGTTTATTCTATGATACTAAAGAACACCTCAAACAGAAGTGTGAGCTAAGAGATATGACAATTTCAGTGGGGCTCTATCCCGGGACATCGCTTAGAACTGCAGTAACTTCGAACAGCCATAACTTCTTGAATATTTACCTGAATAGCACAAGTAAGGAGTCCATGGACATCTACATGAAATATAGATGATGATGGAATTGTCGTTTGATACCATCTGAGTTGACAAGAAGAAGTTATGACAGTCTGAAGCTGCGGGGACTTCTAGCCTCAGTGGCTAAGGAAAAATATCTATTTGGCCCAACTCTAGATAGAGACAAAAGGTTTCTTAGCGGTGGTGTAGGGATCTTGCCGGGAGTCCTAGAGGCTTATGTGGGTGAGGTAGTGTGGCAAAACTCTCCCTATCTATTATGGCCCAATCATAAGACCTACAATTATAAAATCATAAGTCCTATAACTATAAAATCACAAGGCCTGGAATTTTGAAATGACAAGACCAAATATATTCTTACATATCAGAGATCTAATTTAAAATGATAATTTTTTTGGAAAAGAAACCATAATAATCTTGATAATAAACATATATATTATTTTTTGTTCCTTGATAAAATAATTTTTTGAGAAGAATGATTTCTTAATGAATTTTGTGAGAAATATTAAAATATGGTATATTATTATTATTATTTAAGATTTAATTTCTTATTTATTTTTAGTGGAGGTGTACAACGAAAAGGACCCAAAGAAAGACGGAGATCAACCGTGTTACCCGGATTTTTTATTAAAGATAAATGACCATCCACCTGCAAAATCAACAATATTTACAATCAAGTGAAGTTAGTACAAAGTGAAGACAAAAATAATCACAAGAAAATGATAACTGGGAGGAACGGTCATGTTAGTTATAAAGAATGATTAGGTCAACCATGAGATTAAGAAATTGGATTAGGAAATATTGACGACAACCACGAGATGAACCATTCATTTTTTTACAATTAATGGTGTTAATCTCAAGAGCTCCAAGAATCAGAGTGCAAACTTGAAGTACTCTAAGAATAAAAATAGTGATAAGATATTAGGCGAGGCATATAGTGTAATTACAAAGAATAAATATTATCATCAATTTTGGTATTATCAACCTACTTAGTAATAATGATTCAAATTCAAATTGTTGGGACTGATTAAGTAAGATTAATACGATATCGCGTAGCAAAGCTGGTTGGGGTACTAAGATGACTAGCCAGATAATGAAGGGAAAACTAAACAGTGAAAAAATAGTTTTAATAGTGGAGTATTAGTGCAAGATAGTGATAGTCAATTATCAGTTCAAGATTGAGGAAGAAATACTCATGCAGCAAATAGGGTTAGACCGTTTTTTATCAGTGGTTGCGTGAGATAACAACAATTTAACAGTGATAATAAGGATCATAGAAAACCCGAACGGCCTCATATACGAATCTATTTTGAACGGGACAAGGATAAAAAAATTTCAAGAAGATTGGAGGCAACAAGTGTAGTCGATGTTTTATCTAATTCCACATCAACAAGACCACACTTGTACCGGCTAACGTCAGTCTTTCTACATTATTTTTTTTAGTGGCAAGAAGAAAGGTGAAGCTTATGAATATTAAAATTAGCGAGTGTGAGGTTTCTGCTTTGAAGAAACCACTATGTCTTCTTAATAATTTGTTATTACTTTATACAAATACAAAGTACAATATCATTAAGATTCGCAGAGAGGTTAGTGGATGTCTTCGATGAGAAACTATGGATTGACAAGATGACCTTTATAACAATACGAGGGTAGAATTATTCTTGTTAAACTCCTTTATGAACTAGAATTACGAAAAATATCTATCTTGAAGCACATGGCCTAGAAGGATACAGATCCAACACAATTACAAGATAAGATGCGGAAAGTCGGCCACACAGTGGAGATTGAAGTTTGGAACCGCAATGACAACCTATTTTCGCATCGGAAATCAAAGTGAAAGCATCTGAGGAAGAATCTAAAGAATTTTGATGACAAAGATTCGAGCATGGACGGTGGAGGTCGTTTGTGAATTCAAATAGATGAAACGGGATGTTCTACGGAATAGCATAGGCCTTATTGGTTGACTAAACTTCGAGGCTATTCCCTCGAATTGGACTGGAGCGTAGACAATTTTAGGACGCATCCTCGATCGCTTTTAATAGCAATCAAAGAAAAAATGGCAGCGCATTTGAATATCGGGGCGGATTAGGCGATGTTCCAGAGGAGGTACTCTTCCAAATACTGCGGCAACAAATATAGATAATGAGGTCGAATATGAAAAAATTGATTCAGAACGGTAGACCGCTCTCACCGTTATCAAGAAGATTCTGGACTATCTGGTAAGCATATGGTTTCTCTTCAAGGTAGTGTCTAAGTTTCTTCCCTAATACCTTCTTTTTATCTACACCTTAGTTCTAGATTTCTTTCAACGCTGATTTACTACACTTTAAATGCATATAACTCTCAACTAGCTCCTTCTCGTCATGTAAACTTGTACACTTATAGAATACCTTATCTATAATTTATACATCCAAAAATTTATACTAACAGAGTTCTAACCAAGACATTATGCATGATTTATTAACTCTTGTCGAGGTCACCTTCAACCCTCAGCAACTTAGACGGTGTAACCCCCTGCTGACCGGTTTACATGGAAGTTACTCCCACCAAAATTATATCATTTTAGATTCCAATACTTGTGAAGGTGTCCGTACTCTCTTTGTTAACTTAATCTTGTAACTTATGATTACTTTTGAATTCTCTAGGAGTAATTGACCTAAGTTTGCAAGGTTATGTTCCCCTAAATCCTAATGTCAAGGTTAAGTGTCATTAGAGGAACTTCATTCTTGTATACAATATCTTTCATGGTTCGGATGATTCTAATCTTCATTACTTTCTAAGAATATTGCGAGAATGTTTTCATAAAGAGTTTCTAATTTAAAATATGCTCCTTATCACTATGAAAATCTTGAGAATCATCTTGTCTCTTTAACCTTGATTATACTATGGTAGTAGTATCATTGGTCCTTTAACATTCCAAAATCACTTTAGGAATATTTGAAGGATTAGAATCCTTGTTGATTCCCTCATTCACATGTGTAGGATAAACCGCTCTCCACTCAAAGATGTTTGATTAATAATCACCCTTATTTATGAGGTATTAAACCCTTTGCCTAAATTCCCAAGTGTTCCCCTTAGATGCTTTGAAATCCCCTTAGGCTAATTCCCTTTGATTTGGATTTAATCACCGTGCAATAATTTAGTATCTAGTCATGCCCGGTATGACGTGACCGGTTGCCGGTAAGCCCGCAACTTACCTTCCTCAACCATAAGTGACTTATGCTTTTACTGTAATGATTCTCTTTACTTGGCCGGTGTCGCGGCCCACTTTTACTTAAAGTTCTTAAGTAACCTTACTTTACGTTTAAAAGATAGGTTTGACAAAGTAAAAGATCATAAATTAAGCACTTTATAGATAGATTGTTAGGTGTGCTATTTAGAATCGAGTAGAAAGAGTTGAATCCTTAAAGTAGCTAAAACCATTAAATTAGTTTAGTGTTAAGGTTTCCATTTTCGGCTTGGGAACCTTAGAGCGGGCCGCAACCGCCATGGCGACCCAAACTCGGAAGCGGACCGCGGAGAAGCAGGTAGCCCTCCGCAAGGTGCACGTGGTCACCCCCTCCGACCGTGAGGAGAACAACGAGTTGGAGGCGGATTTGAGACGCATGGGCTGCCTCGGATTGTGGGAGAAATCGTGGAGAGTGCGGAGTGAGGATATGGTGAGGGAACTGGTCACCGGGGAGGTGGACCGCGTTTACGCTTCCACCATCCGGGGCCGACCGGATAGGTGGAATGCGGAACTTTGGAGTGGCGTTTACGGGTTCAAACCGGGAGGGGAAGGCATGGCCACTAAACGAGAGGATTGTACGAGGGATAAATTCTCCTCTAGGTTGGACCCTAAGTATGGCTACTTTGTGAAGGATTGTAAAAACGAGAGGGAAAGGAGGATGTTAGCTTTTCTTGTGCCTATCTTTAGCCCGGAGAAGCCCTATAACATCACTCTTACTCTCGCCACCACCTTGCTTCTTGCGTACTCTGAGAAGAAGGTGGTGGATTGGGGAAGCATCATCGGAGAGTTGGTGCACAAGTTGGCAACCAACACCAAACGCGGCCACCCTTCTTACATTGGGCCTTTCCTCTTCCACCTTTACGCACACGGAAACTTACTCACTAACGAAGAGGAAACCCAATGGACGTCGCACCAATTCATGCGGGAACTCCAGACTACCGATTCGGAGCCGGAGATGGGCCACGAGGGTCCGAAGGAGGAAGACATAGTGGAGTTGAGCAGTGGAGAGCGGCCTGCGACCAAGAAGCGGAAACTCATGTTGGGGAATCGTGCGACGCGGACCAAGTCCGCCACCAAACCCGGAGGAGGTGGAACCTCCACCTTTCCCTTGGAGGACAATCCGGTGGACTCCATTATCCGCGACTTGGAGGGAGTACGGTCCCGGATTGTGGACTATGAGCTGCAAATGCACCAAGTAGGGGAATTGGTGGGCAACCCGCCGCGGGAGAGTTTGTTTGCCGCAATAAAGGAGGCCATCCAAGATCCGCGCCGGTTGCGGAAGCTGGAGAGTAAGGTGGACCACCTTACTGCGGAAAAGCGGAAGACCGAGGAGCGAGTGCGGAAGTTGGAGGCGGAGCGAGAGAAGCTCCTTAAGCGGGTAAAGGATACCACTCTCACGGTACAAAAATTGAGTGATATGGTAGAAATCCCGGGGAACGTGTGGTGGAAAGCCAAGATGTTCGACGCGGAATTGAAGAACGCGGGCCACGTTTCCGGGTCGAAGATGGTTACTTTCATCATGGATCAAGGGAGTAAGATGGACGCATCTTTGAGAGCAATGAAGGCCCTCATTGCTAGCTGCACGGAGTTGTTTCCCGACGTAGTTGAGTCATCGGAGGAAGGGGAGTCCTCATCGGGCTACTCGGACTTGACCCCTCATGACATGGTGCAAATTCAAGGTGCCGCGGTAGAAGGTGGAAACCCACATGCGGAAGAGGTGGACCAGGTGGAGGACATCACGGCGCTCACGGTCCCGCCGGTTTCCGCCACCGAGGTGGTGGTTTTCAATGCCACCCCAGTTTCCGCCACGGTTGGAGAGGAAACCCGGGATGATTGCCACATGGCCGAGGTGACAACACCGAGCCTTGCCACGGACTTCCAAGTGGTTGCCCGGGATCCGCCGCCACTTGCAATTCTTGCTCCGGGATTTCCGCCGGGCAACCAACTGTCCGCACCACTGGCACCGGATGTTGCGGGGACGGCGGACCACGTGGGAGTGATTCTCGGACCCGATGGACACGAGGTGTCAGTGCCACCACCACGTGCTCCATCTTTGGCAATTGACAGTGCGGACCGCCGCGAGGAGCGGAAGCAAAATAAGAAGGAAGCCAAGTTGAAGAAGCGGAAGGATAAGGAGTAGATTTTAGTTAGGATTCCATTTTGGTTTGTTTTGGGCAAGTAGTTAGGTGGCCCCGAGTTGTGTGCTTTGTCATTTTCTTTGTTTAGGGCCTGATCTCTCAATGAGGTGGATTGTCAGGATTGCCACGTGGCCCGCGATTTCCAGCATGGAAACCATGGCATGTGGGTGTTAGTTTGGTTTTAAAGGGAGAACACTTCGGTGTTTCTCTCATCATTTTGCAATGCAAGTGTTCTTTTGTTCAATTCAGACCTTATGGTTCACTTCACCTTCGGTATGAGTTGAGTCTTAAGTCCATGTGTAATGCAAGTGGTCCCTCCTTTCCGTACTTGAGGTTTCCGAGTTTTCCGCCATTCCCTATCACTGTGTAGGTTAGTTAGGTTAGTATTCCGTGATAGGACAGGGGGTCAGTAACACCCCAAGGTGCGTGTGGTTAAAACGCCCCTGTGTGAGCAGGTGATGGGCGGAGGAATCTTAAGCACGGAAAGGCGGAAATGATTGGACGAGCAAGGGGAAAGAACCCCACCGTGGGGTTGTTGGGCAAGGGGAGTTCCGCACACACGGTAGGTTCTTCCCCACTTACTCCGTCCAACTAGGGACCGACAATGAGTAGCAGTGGATAGACATGTCCAATAGTAGGGGGAGGGTTCTGGTTTACGCCTTCCGCTTGCCGTGACCTGGAGGTGGATCACACCGATCAGCAGTAACGGAATGGTCTAGAACACTCATGCACCTGCCGCGACTGGCGCTTGGTTCCCACCGCGGATGGTAGGCGTGGTAGCCCCATCCCTATGTTAGCCCCGCCGTCACGGAAATCAACAGACCTTAGGTCCTATCTTGTGTGACCGGTGGAGCAGCACAAGCTACCCATTGTGAAGATAGGACGCGGATGTTGCGTTTCCACCTCTCTCGAGGGAGGATTCGGTTTCCGCGTGTGGTATAGTGGAAACTGTGCCATCACGGAAAGCGGATCATGCTGGTTTTGTAGACCCAAAACTTCCTCCACCTTTTCCCCCGTCAAAGGGGGTGGCACGCGTCGGATACTTGAGTGGGACTCCTTCCCAAGGGAGGGCTGCCCCCATCATAACACCAATCTAAGGGAGTAGTAGTTAGGCGGAGGAAGTGGAGATAGGGAGACAACCCTAAGAAATCAACCCAAAGGGCGAGATCCTGATGAACAACTACCAAGTCTCTCTGAGCATTCTAGCCTAAAACACTAGAATTATTGTCCTTGTGACACGGTCAAAAATCTAGCGGATAGTGGAAATACAAGTCAAATCCGCTACCTCTATCGCGGAAACCTTATCCCGGAAGTCATGACCCGTAATAAGGAATCTTAGAATGGAGTGTATATAGTTGTTATACTATGGATTCGGGACGCTGAGTCTATTGTTGTTACTACTCTATGGTGGGAGCTTGTCCATACTTTGTTTTGTGTTCCCTACTTCGGTCCACTACCGGGAAGGCGGAAATTTTCGTGCTATGATTTCCGTAATATCCCGGATTTCTTAATCCGATTTGTGTTATCTTAGTTTATGGTGTTTCTTGTGTGTGTGTGTGTTCATCAACGATTTCCTCTCTCTTGTCTTGTAAACGACCGCAGGTTCTTCGTGGGAACGAACTCGGCGCGGTTTTGACGTTTTCCGCGTTAATTAGGTTAATTAACTGAATACGTTACCACCGTGCTACGACAGCCGGCTTGAGGTCGGAGATTTACTTGAGTGTACCGCCGGGGTAAAATTTACCTCCCCTCTGTAATTATCTCCATTCGGGTCCTTTATTCCTCTAGGTCCGAATTTCTCCTTCCTTATGTTGATTCGGATCTTTGATGCTTGGTTAATTTCCCTTTTATGAAGCCTTTCGTTACCGGAGGTAAGATAAATCCGAAGTCCCCTTTGAATTGTGCCTTGGTGTGATTGGATTTCCAATATCCCCCGATTTGGGATAAAAATATACCTCGGCTACCTTAGCGCAATAATATCTCCAATGCCCTCCGAGTTAGGTGCGAAATGCCTCGGCTACTCGCATTACTTTTATAATGCCCTCCGAGTTAGAGCTCGAGTATACCTCGGCTAATCGCAATGCTAGCTCTTATGCCCTCCGAGTTAGGGCACAAATACCTCGGCTAAATGTACTAGCTTGAGAGAGAGTGCTAGAGGCTCCAACACTCATGTAGAGTTTGCGTGCTCAAATGAAGTGTATTAGGTGCCTTAACTTGGCTTCTTATATAGTGTTCAACATCTACCATTAATTGGATGTGGCGGTTAGGCCTAATTTCCCCTAATGCCAAATGTAAGTTTTCGGCTATTTTTAGTCCTGGATCCAACCACATTCTAATTTTAGCATGTTCGGATCTATGTACAGCAGTGATAATTTTCAGATATAAAATGTACTTGTGGGGTTCATTCGTTGGGATTCTTTGTTTAATGTAGATGTGCTATGTGGTACGGTTATCATCCGTGTATCTCCTTCATCCGAGATGAAACTATTCATTGAAAAATGAATGGTTTATGTTCATCTTAAAAGGATTTTCATCCTCTTAAGGTATGTCTTTCATCTACCCTTGCTAGGTGTTCACTAATCATCTAACTATTTCTATCTCGCTTATTGCTCGTCCGTTCCCGGGCTTGATGACGGCGTTCCCGGTGTCGTTCACTTCTCCCGTGCGTTCCCGATGTCGTTCTCTCGTTCCCGGCCGCTCCCGGTGGGTTCCCGGTGTCGTTCTCTCGTTCCCGGTGGGTTCCCGGTGCACTCCCTCGTTCCCGGCCGCTTCCGGTGGGTTCCCGGTGCATTCCCTCGTTCCCGGCCGCTCCTACATAACCGGGTAGGTCGGTTCTCGGCCAGGGTGTCCAGTACCTTCCTCGTCCCGGTCCCAACCCGGGTATCTAGCTGTCTTCCTCGTCCCTCGTCTCTCTGCCCGTCTCTCGCTCGTTCCCGGTGCTCCTCTCGATACACTGCTCCTTCTCGGCACTTTGCTCCTTCTCGGCACTCTGCTTCTTCGATTATGGCTATACAACTCTAACTTTCTAACATCAACGCTGTTTTATAACATCCGGTTACTAAAACTCTCATAATTTCTAACTTTTAAGTCCTATGGATCTCAAATTTTGACACACAATAGATAAGTAAGATAAAAATATATTCTTAAATTTTTGTAGCCATAATCACAATACTCTCCAAGATCCATGTTTCCAAATCTTGCTCTCCTAGCTGCATTTGTTTATAGACACCCTTCACTTCAATGCTTCACAAAAAATTTCTATAAAGATTGAAGCCTCTAAATTTTGTGCCTAACTTTCATAATTCATAAGTAATAACCCTTCAAAATTTTATATCAATTGAATATTCTAATCATGCATAATCCATGAAATTCTTCATCCAAAGTTCTGCTCTCTTAATAACAAACGAAATGATACAAGTAATGTACTTAATGCAACCTATTCACTTTAAAACTCTCACTCCTACACCCTCAAATATAGTGGAGCTTTCTAAACACCTCATTCTTTCAAAGGTTCAATCCTCCTCCAAATTCCACACAAATACCAACTCCAAATGCCAACTCGAATGCCTTAACACCCTTCTTCTATCCCTTAAATCTTCTTCCTCTTTGCCCCTTCGACCAATAAAAAACCATTGGTATTAGGAATTCTAGAACCCTAAGCGGCTAATCAATAAGAAACCATTGGGTTTAGGGCTTCTAGAACCTTTAAGTGGCTATGTAACGGCCGCCGCCGGTGAACCCTAACCTTTCCAAGTTCTACCTACCAAATCTTACCTATCAAGTCATTTCCACCAAATTCTCCCGATCTTGAACTCAAGACCGGTTCTCAACTTAAATAATTAACTAGAACATCATATTAATATCTATTTTTAAAATAATAATAACATACATAAATGCCTATGTTTTAACTAGTAGTTGGCCCATATCACGACACCGTATGTGAAAAAACAACATGTGGAAAGCTTCAAGAAGTTGATTGCGAAAACGGACATGATTTTTGGCTTCCTAACTTGGATAGCTCCGTCTTTGAATTCCTTCCTTAGGGCAGGGGCTACTTGAATTAGTTGAGCCAATGAAATATTAGCTCGGAGACTACAAAGGTTTGTCCAAAGGTCATATTCTTCTACCGGGCTAAAGACGCGGCTGGGCCAGGGTTTCGGTGAAAAATTGGCTGGCAATCCATTCCCCCAAGTATCTCTTTTGTCCACGAACTAGAAGAGGTCTTCCTCTTCTTCCGGTAATGGATCCTCTACCAGTTCGTCATCAAGATTAGGCCCTAGGGAGGTTGTGGGAACCTTGGCCTTGAGGGCTACGTTTTGCAAGACTCCGAAAGTTCTACAAACTTTGGTAATTCTTCAAACTCATTTGACTTCTCGAAACCCTCATCTCTCTAGGTTTGTGCCATCTTTAGTGACCACTGCCACGTCTATCTTCTGCTTATGGTTCTTTTGGGGGACCAAGATAGACCGCAAAGAGGAATCGGCTAGCTCATGAGAGATGAAGTTGCTTTGACTAGTGTTTGGGTTAGGAAACATTGGGGCTGAACAACTTGTGCTCGCCTCATTGTTATCAATGAACCTAGCATCTTGGGTTTGTACTTGACCAAGACAAGGGGGACCTTGGGACATTAGAGGGACGTTCCCATTTTTTGTCCACTGTTGGTTAGTATTATGTCCACTCCCCATACTTTGTTGAGAAGGGTTGTAGTTGTACTGACCGTTAGAACCCTGAGCCTGACCTTGGTTCATTGGGTACCCATAGAACTGGTTGCCTCCATTGGGGGGGTTGTCGAAGGTATTACCTTGTTGCACAACCTAAGGCCTGTTGTTGAACCCGTTTAATTGGTTTTGGTTCATTTGAGAGACGTACTATTGGCTTACTACTCCTACCAAGTTCGAGTTGGCTTGCCTACCAAAGGATGGGGGGTTTTGAGAGTATGAATTATGTGGACCTTGATAGTTGTTCCCCTTATTACCTTGGTTTTGGTAATTGGGTGGATTGTAGTTTTGTTGGCCATTGTCTTGCGGGTTACTTTGGTGATAATTACCCAACGATCCTCCTTGGTTCTGTTGACTCCTATCATAAACAAATGCAGGAGGCTGCTGGTTTAGCTGAGAGTAATAGGAGGGTCGCTCCGTAGGAATTCTACGACAATTATCGGCCGGATGATTGCCCCCACAATGGTTGCACACCACTCCCGTCTCAATCCAACACTTACCTGGCCCCAAAATGTGAACCTTACCGCACGTGGGACAAACTCCTTTGCCATTGTTCCGGGTTTGACCCTGGGCGTGGCCTTGCTGTAGATAGGGAGGTGGGGCTACAAGGTTACCTGTGAACCTGGGCTCTGTGCAAAACTGGTCACTATGACCGAACTTGTTGCAATTACAGCACCAAATGTTGGTGTTGTAATTACCTGCCTTCGAGGCTGGCAGAACTGGTTGTGCTAAGGGCCTAGACGTAATTGCCATTATTAGCTGCTCCGTGAGGATTTTGAGCGATTGTATGACATCATTCCTCAACTCGTCATTGGCCTTCTTAACTCTAAGCTCTAGTTCCTCGATTGTAGCGTGGCTCGGAGGGCCAGGGAGTGCTAAGAGCTCGGGCGGCAGCTTTGTAGCCAATGGAACCGGGGCCGCTCGGTGGATGGCGTATACATCCGGTCGGGATGGTTCCAGTTGAGGACGTTTATTCTGCTCTGGAGGAATGTAGGTTGTGGGTAGGAAAGCTGGAACTGGCGTGACCATGCAGTTCCATATTCGTTCATTTTGTTTGTCTACACCCTCGATCCTCCTAGCCTCGGCTTTAGCTTCTTCCAGATCCTAAGGGTTCGAGTTAAGGATCTCTCGGATTGTACCCTGTTTATTAAAATCTTGTATGAAGTAGAATTTGATCATGTCATTTGTGAGAAGGGTTCCTACATAACGAGTTACCACCGTCTCGAACCGTCAGATATATGACGTAATACCCTCGGATGGGCCTTGCCGCATGTTCGTTAATACCACGAGTGTGCTTTGTTGGCCCATTTCTGGTCTAAACTGTCGGAGAAAGGCTGTCTGCAACGTTCCCTAATCGACAAATGTTCCCGCATCGTGGGACCGATACCACTCGTAAGCTGCACCCTTTAGCGTAGTAGAAAACCAAACGAGTTAGTACGTGTCTTCGGCTATCACGTTGGCCAACATTACCTCAATGTATCGTTCGATGTGGGTCGAAGGGTCCTCATGCGGGAGGCCACCGAACTTCGGGAAATAACTTGGCATTGCTCTCGGCGCTACGGCCTGGGGCATCACGATGGGAGGCCCCCTAGGAGCCATCATGGCATCTAAAGGATTTGCCATGGGTTCGGGTCGTACCACTTTAACCAGAGTTCGTGTGCGAGGGATTACCTTAGTTTTCTCTGGTTGTGGCGGTTCGTTCTTAGCCCCCTTATCTGGTGTGGCCTCTGATGAGGTCGCGGTGGTCGCGGTTGGCGTATCGTACGTTCCTCCCCTAGTACTAACCATAGCACACGTAGACCATGGTGAATGACTAATTTCTATAGGGATAAACTCTTCTTCTCTAAATTTAAATGTGTAAGTACTTAAGAAAATGTCGTCCGGGGTTGGCCGGGGCATCCACCCTCCCGGCAGACGCACCAATTATGTGCTACTTTTAGGCACCCCCCTTCGAGGGAGCCTAAAAGTACTGCACAAGCCCTTCGGTGAGGGTGGCATGCCTTGGCATGTGTCCAAGTTGAACCCGGACGTTATGATTTTTTATGAATGCTTTGGTTTGTGGAGGGATTTGGTAATCGTGTCGTGTCCCTTCAGTAGGTTGTGCCTAGATTATAAGTACCTAAAGTAATTATATAGGCTACATCAATTTCTCTAACCTAATGTCTAATCTATCATAGTCTAAGCGCAGACGCACCAACCTTGGGATCAAGGCAACTTAATCCTAATGAATGAAATAACCTTACCTTTTACCTTGGGCCACATCTAATTCCTTACCTCTTATGGATTAAATTCTCTAAACGGGAGGACCTTAATTAAGTCCCACCCTCTCAACCTTCATTTTTAGTTTATGCTTGATTGAATAGAACCTATGTTACTAAGTTCATAAATTATGGCATCACCACCTACTTGTTTAGTGCACATCCTAACTTAAACCTTTCAAGACTATGTGCAGGTCTCTTGAAGGTTGATTGACACTTATGTCCTCTGATCTTTGCCACCGGGGGGTGGTATCAATCTTCCGAGTTAAATTCCCGGTTGGTTTTTTTGTTCACGGGGGTTGTACAAATTTTGTTGGTTGTTCATTAGTTTAACACGGTTTGACCACGAAATTTTAACTTAATGGGACCGGGAAATAAGACGACCTGCGTATTCAACATGTTGCACAATTTTCAAGGGTTGGGCCATCGCCTCTAATCCTTGGGGCCAACAACACGATGGTAGTTTCATGGGTCATTACTTTCACCTTACCACCTACGACACACAGAGTGGTCATACCGGTCATTAACCCGACTTCATGTCAGCCATAAACCCCCACCCCTTTGCGTTTGTAGTCCAGGTGGAGATCCATGGCTCACATGTCCTTGCTAATCCCTTAGCTTCGGAAACCCGGGTTCAATGCAGAATACTAGTTCAGGGCCCAAACAGGGGGTCAACGGAGAATAGAATGCATGGTTTAATATGGGACACTGGTTCAGGGTCAAAAACAGTGGATTAATGCAGAATAGAATGCAGAGTGTGATGTAGGACACTAGTTCAGGGCCTAAAACAGGGGATTAATGCAGAATGGAGTGCAGAATATAATGAAGGACACTAGTTTAGGGCCTAAAACAGGGGATTAATACAGAATAGAATGCAGAATGTAATGAAGGACACTAGTTCAGGGCCTAAAACAGGGGATTAATGTAGAATGGAATGTAAAGACTGATGTAGGACACTAGTTCAGGGCCTAAAACAGGGGATTAATGCAGAATGGAATGCAAAGACTGATGTAGGACACTAGTTCAGGGCCTAAAACAGGGGATTAATACAGAATGGAATGCAAAGACTGATGTAGGACACTAGTTCAGGGCCTAAAACAGGGGATTAATGCAGAATGGAATGCAAAGACTAATGCATGGACTAAGGTTGAAACTAATGGAAGAAGAGGTGAAGTAATAACTCATACAACTACTAACTCATGATATCAAAGCTAATGTGACTTAAGCAATAACATAACTCTTCAATAGGATTCAAAAACCCTTTTGTTCAACACTCATAGGATTCATAAACCCCCTTGTCCCACAGTCATCTTCCTATTCTTCTACAATTTCTTTGCTCTAACTACATAGAAAAAAGGGAGAGAGAAAGAAATCACAAGTAACAAGTGAAGAGATCCTAGTGCAAGATCCTAGTGCAAGAAGTCATAGTGGAAGAGGTCCCAATGAGAGAAGTCCTAGTGCGAGAGAGAGAATGAGAGAGGAGAGAATGAGCCTCCGTGCTCTCCTCCATGGGACTACCCCCTTCCAACCCCAAGCATTCCCCACCGTAGATCAAGTCACACCTACATCTAATGGTTGGCATCCACGGCCGTCACCGCCCTAACCCTTGATCAAAACTCCTAGATCCAACGGTTGGCATCCACGGCCGCCACTACCCTAGCCACCTTTCTCCAACCCCTAGATCCAATGGTCTTCGATCGCCATCCTAGATCCAACGGCCTTCATCCGCCCTAATCTCATCCGCTTGACATCATCTTCCGTTCGTCTCCGTTCGCCCGCTGTCATTCGATGTCGTGCACCAACCTCCACTGTCATTCGCTGTCCTTCCTTCATTCATCGTCGTCCATTCGTCGTCGTTCTCCATCCGACGATGTCCTACGCTGTCCTTCATTCGTTCGACGCTGTTCTGCATTCATTCGACCATGTCCTACGTTGTTCTCCGCTGTCATTCACTGTCATTCACTGTCCTTCACCGTCATTTCTCCACGTTTCTTCATACTAACTACTTGACCTAAGTCTAATTTCTAAACTAATAATTTCCCTTCAACTTAGAGCGCAAACCTTAACCCAACCGCGGGCGGTTTGATTAATTTACGCGGGTAAATAGAATGTTTCTAAAAGATAATATAATTGAGAGGGTTCTACGCACACGCGCGTAGTAACTTCTTCTCGGTATCCACCTACGGATTATTCCTGCTTTACCACTAGCTCAACTTTGGGATAGCACCGGTCAATGTAACCACCCGGATTCGAACCCGGGTTGGTCCAGACCTAATACCAGTCTCTTAGACCACTCGCATCCACAGGCGGATGTCCCAAGTTTTAGTACTCATCTATATATTGACTATTTCTACTAGCTAACTTCCTCGTTCTTGCAGGTAGTGAGCCTAAACTCAAACAGTGAGCGGTTTGAGTGGCTCACACTAACCAACCCACTAATTCCTCTAACTCCAATCCCAATACAACACCCGCTCATCACTTCAACTAAATCTTAAACTTAAACACAAAAGCTTCACTCTTTTTATAATTTTGAGTAATTGAAGAAATGCCAAAATCAAGTCTTAAGGAACTTTTGAGGTTAACACCACATGTGGGCACCATATTGGGCTCACACTTCACTATACACGAACAAGCTATAAATAAAAAACTACTACCACAACACTTAACCGAGAGGTTCCGTACATATGGGAGTTAGAATCTCCCTCGGCGGCTAGGTGGGTGATGCCTCCCTAGCCTTACATAGATAGTTGGGTTGGGTTAGGATTTTACCTTTGCCGCATTCCCTCCATTCTTAAATTGAAGGATGTAGGATTAAATAGCTTACCGGTTGACTTCTTGACTTGGCAAAGGTTGGTACGAAACTCCTACTCCAACTCTCGGCCGTCCACGGCACCAACTCGTACCCTCCAACCTTAGATGGACAAACATTTTCTTGTAAGGCAATAGACACCCTTTCACTTGAATGCCCACAACTTTTATTCACAAGTTTTAAATGGAATATTTTTTAGTTTTTTGGAAAGCTAATAGCAAGACCTATAAATCCAAATATCAAAGCTACTGCATATTTTTTCTTCTAGATATGAGGTTATAAAGTTAGTACTTACAATTTGAGATGCAGCTGAGATATCTTCATTTAAACATTCATAACTCTACCTCATTAAATCTGATTTCAACAAGATTATACTTTTTAAAAACCTCAAAATAAGATTTACAATCCCCCAAATACTGAAGCAACTGAATATTTTTTCTTGTAACTATGAGCTTACAAAAATTCAGCACTTATAATTTAGGAGGCAGCTGAGATACCTTCATTCAAACATTCATAATTTTCACTCATTAAATTTGATTGCAACAAGCTTATATTTTCTAGAAACCTCAAAATAAGATCTACAACTCTCCCAAATATTGAAGCCACTGCATGTTTTCTCTTGTATATATGAGCTTACAAAGTCAGCGCTCATAATTTAGAAGACAACTAAGATACCTTTATTCAAACATTCATAACTTTTACTCATTAAATTTGATTGCAACAAGCTTAAAGTTTCTAAAAACCTCAAAACAAGATCTATAACTCCTAAATATTGAAGCCACTACATATTTTTTATTTTAGATATGAGCTTATAAAGTCAACGCTTATAATTTAAGAGGCAGTTGACATACCTTCATTCAAACACTCATAACTTCTACTCACTAACTCTGATTTCAATACGCCTAGGCTTCTAACTTTAAGGGCAAAATTCATTCAAAATTTGAAGGCTGAATTATAATTTTTGCGTCCATTACACTCAAATGAATGTGGCGCAACCACTTAGGGATATGTTAAAAAACACTATATCTCACTCTTAAAAATTCTAACTAGAAGAATTCAAACTTACTTCTACAATGGAAGATAAAGAGAGATATTTTCTTTTGTTTAGATGGAGATGGTTGCTCTCTCTAACTAGAATTTTAAAGGACCTCGTCCTATGAAATGAAAAAATGGAGAGATTCATCCTAGTTAGAATATTAGAGGGCTTCGTCCTACACCAAAAAAATTGGAGGGGGATTCTTTTTAGCTAGAATTTTAGAGGGCTTCATCCTATGAAATGAAAAAAAGATATTCTTCCTAACTAGAATTTTAGAGGGCTTTACCCTACAAAAACAAATTGGAGAGCGATTATTCCTAGCTAGAATTTTAGAGGGATTCTTCCTAGCTAGAATTTTAGAGGGCTTCGTCCTACGAATTGAAGAAAAAAAATAAGAATGAAAGAGGGGGTTTTTATCCTCCTTCAATGAAGGGTTGGACCTCTTCTCCCTTCTGTTCACCAAGGGTCCCTTCCCTTGAACGGTGGCAATCAAGCCCTCTGTCGCAACCCTTGCTAGCTCCCTTTAAATAACTTGGTCATTTTTCCAACTCTAGCAAGGAATCCAAATGCTAACCCTTCGCATTCCGCCATGCGAATGGTTGGCTCCCCATACCGCGGACCTTCTTAGTCCATAGGAGGGGGACCAACCCTCCTACTCTTTCATTTGAAACTCACCTCTTAATCGATAACCAATTCTTAGATAAGGACTTCCACCCATGGAAGTCCCATCTTATGTTGATCATTGCGTTGCCGGAGCAACACTATAACAACCCGAGCCATACTAGGCAACTATGCCCTCCCATTGGGCCAATGCCCATGGACGTCGTCAGGGATGTGCAAATGGACGTGACGCGGCCTTTTTGCGTCACATCGCGTCACAAATGACGTGACGCCATCACGTCGCGTCACGTCGGGGCGTGACGCGCACTGACGTGGTTAAAAAAAGTTACTATACCAATTTTTTGTAACTTTTTTTAAACTTTTTGGGACGACTGCTCTAGTCGACTGCTACGAACAGTCGACTTCAGAAAACAAAAATTAAAAAAATTAAAAAAAATCTATTAAAAAATCAGAACCGTTAGATCTTCTTGGATTGAAGATCTAACGGTCCATGATTTTTTTAGAATTTTTTGATTTTTTTTTTTTGGTTTTCCTTGAAGTCGACTGCTTTTAGCAGTCGACCAGCTAGTCGACTGCTAATAGCAGTCGACTGGTCTTGGTCGACTGCAAAAGTAATTTTTTGCAGTCGACTTAGTAAACGACTGCAAATAGCAGTCGACCTAGCAGTCGACTACAAAAACAAAAAAAATTAAAAAATTCCAAAAAAAAATCTGGACCGTCAGATCTTCTTGGCAAGAAGATCTGACGGTCCATAATTTTTTTTAATTTTTTTGCAGTCGACTGCTAAGTCGACTGCAAATAGTAGTCGAATTAGCAATCGACTGCCAAAAAAAATTAAAAAATTCCAAAAAAATTCTGTACCGTCAGATCTTCTTGCCAAGAAGATCTGACGGTCCAGGATTTTTTTTGGAATTTTTTAATTTTTTTTGGCAGTGGACTGTTAGGTCGACTGCTATTTGCAGTCGACTTAGCAGTCGACTAGGGGGTTGACCAGGGGGTTGACCGCGTCAGTTTACCCATGGGGTAACTGTCGGATTTACCCCCCCGCGGACGTGACGTTTTTTGGTCAGCCGTCACGTCGCTGTCACAAAATGTGACGTGACGTGACATCCCTGGACGTCGTGCCTTTCGGCCTCGGGTGGTTCGGCCACACCACTTCACCCATATAAGCCTCTAGGACTCCAGGCAAGGCCCCTACCCCACCGTCAAGTAACCTTTTGTCTCTCTCCCAACACTTGGGGCCAAGTAAATTTTTTTTTTAGCCGTTGGGGTTGGAAGCCCCTAGTAGCTTCAGAACCCCATAACTTCTTCATATGGTCTTTGATTCTAACAATCAACCACTCTATTGTCATCTACGTTTCACGTAGATTCCGATAGACTACTCACTTGCTCCATTCGGACAAGTGTTGAGGAAGTTATGCCTGTTCAAATCTTGGCAGTCCCAGGAGCCACTCCCAGGCCACTACTGTAACATGGCGTTGTCTTTCCAATTCAGGTAAAGGACATTTCCCTTTTATCCCTTCGGCTCCTAATTTTTTACTCGCTCAAGATTCTTACCCCAAAAATAAAATACCTTAGCCAACCTCATAGGGTCTTTCTTTATAACCCACCTTAATCTAAATGGTTTTTTGGCTAAATTTTCCTATTACTAATCTAATGATTTTGCTTAAACACCTCAATTGTGACTCTTGTGAGCCTCTTTGCCGTTGGAGGCAATTCTGAGGCTCACAACATGGCATAGAATGGAGTCCTACCGAATTGTTGCTAAGAGATACAAACAGGGAGACCGCGACACTTGATTCAATTATAACTTATTCTGTAGAAGGACCCACTTGAGTAGGATGACAATGAAATAACATTTGATTGAGAGCCTGCTCACGTATGTCATAAACACAACATTTGAAAACCCGTGATCACACACAGTTCATTCTCAATTTATTATGGTACAGCCTTTGGATGACTTTCAAGGCCCCTCACAATTTCATAGTTATAGCTCTTGACCATCTGTAAAGTGGCACTAAATTTATCAAATTGGTGGCATGTTGTAAGTGTATTTTGTTGTTATCTCCCTGCACATTCTTGCTTAGGGTTTGTTACGGTGTGGATTATTGACGAGTGGTGTGTTGGAGTGATTACTTGGCAGCTACACTGTTGTGTCTAATTAGTGTGGGCCACACTAATTCCTAATAAAACACGCTAATTTCAAATTATAATTTAGAGTGGCCCACACTAATTTCAAAGGTGAAAAATTTGTGTGGGTTTTGTCATTTCCACAATTGGATGAAACTTCATAATTCCATCCAATTGTGTTTGAAGACTTTCCCCACATTGACCTAACGGAGGTTGTTTGCGGAGAACCCTAACACACACGGATGGATGACATTACATTTTTCATCCAAAGTGACCCAAACACTTGAAATTTAGTGTGGGCCACACTAATTTCCAACCCACGTGCATTTCACACCCACACTAATTAGACACAATAGTGTAGTCTTGAATCAAGCTCTGGAGCAAGCAGGGTACATGAAGGACTCGGAACTCGCTCTTGAAGACTTTGGGAAGGTGAAAATCCATTCCATTCTAAGGCATACATGGTACACGAAGAAAATAACAGTCATATTCCTTATTAAGCAATTTATAGCCTTCTGTTCATGTCTAAGTGACTGTCAAAACTCATGCAGACAACAGTGGTTGACATTGTTGCCTTCATCCTTGAGCAGATTCTGACTCTCAGAAAAACATGTAGTTGGTGGTTTATTGCAGTGTTGGTCGGTTATCAATTTTCTATACTAATTTTGTTAGACAAACATTTATTTCACAACTCTGGTCACAAATATATTTCAAGATCAACAGGTGGTGGTTTCTCGGTTGTCAATCTTAAATCACTCTCTCCTTTCGTTGGTTTTTCCTCAATTTTGAGTCATTGTATTAAAAATTCGTCCTCATAGAGTACTATCTTATTAGTATGTAACAATACTAATGATGTCATACTGGACTCTATTTTGACTCTTGAGTGTAGAGGTGTATTTGTGTATCCATAACTTAAAAGTTATCAATATCAACAATCTATATAAAAATTTACATTTGACGGTGGTTGAGATTGGTGCCTCCATCCTTGAGCAGATTTGGAAACATTACTCAACAACGTGGGCACTCATAAAATAACAGTGAGATGCTGGGAGTTCAAACTGAATCGAGTCTCCTTGGGCAACTTTTCGAACATCCCACTATTATATTCTGAGGGCCCACGGAATGAGAGCTCCAGGCTGAGTACAGTCTAACCTCAATAATGTCACTCTTGTTTATAGAACACCTTGATATTGTCACCCAAAACTTCGAAACCAAATTTTCTAGTGTAAAACTCCCTCGTTATTATCCCTATCACTCTTGATAATGTCACAATTTTTTTTCAAAATCTGTAGTGTAAGTGTGATAATAACAAGTAATATGGATGAAAAAAGGCCGGATGGACAACAAATTCTATTGGATGACGTCGGCAACTTTGAATTTGGGCTTTGATGCAAGCCTCTAGAGAAGCTTTCTCCATTGGAGTACGTAAACATGGAAGGTGAAGATGATTTTGAGGTGGAGTATTCTACTGAGGAGCTTGTGCAATTAGTGCAAGATGGCCAGGAGGCACATGATCTCGTAGAAGTAGACCCATTGATTGATGATAGCAATGATGTTGAGTCTAAGGTAGTGAAGTTAAGTGATGCACAAAAATCTATTAAAGATGTTTTGAATTTTATGGCTAGTCAAGGTTCTCAAATTTTCAACACTATGAAGTTGTTAGGAATGGAAAAAATCCATGACAAGCTCATTAGAATTGGTGTTGCACATTTAACATCAATGTCAACAAAACAATGTGACATTAGGAGCTTCTTTGTCTCTAGTGAGAGGTCTTTACCTGATCTCAATGACACATTATGATGTGCTATCTTTGTTATTCAAGCTTTTGAATTTGATTTTATATTTAAAAACATTGAATTCTCATCTTTGTTATTTTCTTTTGAACATTGTAATTTTTATTTGTTTTTCTACCTATTTCTTTGATAATATCACATTATGCATAAATCTTCCAAATGTGACATTATCAAATATGTCACACCTTGTTTATATCACACTTTTTGGTGAAACGGATGGTGTGACATTATCAAGGTTAGACTGTAATGTTATGTCCAACTCCAAAGTGCAGGTGGTAGTTTTAAAGTGCACTTTATGACAGAATCATGCATTGTTTTCAGGTTCTCGGAAAGCTGAGCTGGATATGGAGGTGGAGGTACCAGTGGACTGATGGAACAATATAGTTGAGGAGATATTTTTGCAAGACAAATTGGAACACAGTACATACAGTATACATAGTAAAATCCACCATTCTATTAAATGTTGTAACCACTTTGAACCAGAGTTTCAGCACTATTTGGTTGCTCTTTACCTTGAAAATGGCAGTAAGCTGCACACCTCAGTGGTGGAAATGGTGTAGAGAATTAGCTCACATATATAGGTCCTCCAAAATTTTGTTCAGCCATCGAACCCAGCATGAAGTCTACATGTTGAGCCCTAACATTACCAAACCCAATAGAGTTGAATGCGGCGCACACATCGAGGCCTGTCAGAGCCTCTATAGAGCAGCAGACCCTCGACCCCCGGGACCCGCCCCCGCCCGCAACCGGTCCCCTGCCGCCCCGGGCCAGAGTGCCTCGCTGGACATGCCAGCCTGTCCGTTGAGGCGCCGAGGACGCGGTGGACCGCCACGCTGTCCGCCTGTGGGTCCCGATCATCCACGGAGGCGTCGTCCTCGCCAATGGGACGTGTCATGCATGCGGATGGCATGCTCGGGGTCTTGTTACGGGTACATCCCATCTGCCTCTACCATACCATCCCATGGAGACCATGGGCGGCATCCACCCATCGAGGTGAGGCCTTTTGAAATATGTATTTAAACCGCCTCCTAAAGCGACGCCCCTCTTTCTTTGTAACCTGCACGCTCCGGAGGTCTGCCACCTCCAGCAGTGATGGCTTCTCTTTCTCCGTAACATGCACGCTCCGCTTCTCTGCCGCAATGGAGCGCAACAAGCGATCGCAACAATGATGCAGGGAAGGGAGTACGAGCAAGATTAGCATCTTCAGCGCTTCCGGACGAACACGGTGGTTACATACCAGGTAAGTGACAACTTTTCAGGAAGCATCGTTTCTAATTGAGTGTAACCTAATAATTAGCGCCCCCCTTTGGGTTATTGTTGTAGTACATTAGGTCCCACAACCTGATGGGAATGCAACAATGATGCAATAAAGAGTGCTTTGTGTTTAATATTTGTTTGCAAATGTCTATTCAACCATCATTTCTTAGTCATTGTAACATAATCAGTGCATGCACTTGACTGTCCTTCACTTCCTGGTCGATTTAGAGGGTTGATTTGCTACAGTGTGGCTTTATTTTTTATATTTCTTTGCAACAATCCATTGAACCTTCCCTCCTGATTCATTGTTAGCTAAACATTATGTGGAGTAGAGTGTTGTTCACTTCCTGGTCGATCTAGAGGGTTGATCTGCTACACTGTGGTTTTTTTCTTTTCTTATTTCTTTGCAACAATCCATTCAACCTTCCCTCCTGATTCATTGTTACCTAAACATTAGCTGCACATGAGTGTTGTTCACGGCCTGGTTGATTCAGAGGGTTGATTTCATACACTGTGGCTTTTTTTTCCATATTTCTTTGCAACTAGGCATTCAACCTTCCCTCCTCGTTCATTGTTACCTAAACATTAGCTGCACGTGAGTGTTGTTCACTTCCTGGTCGATTTAGAGGGTTCATCTGCTAAATCATGCCTTCATTTTTCATAGTTGTTTGCAACAGTCCATTTAACTTTCCATCTTCATTTACTGTAACCTAATCATCAGCTGCATTACATCCTGTCCATTTCCTACTGGGTTTAGGCTAGTGATATGCTAGGGTCTGATATCTTCTTTCATATTTCTTTGTAGTAGTCCATTCAACATTCACTCCTGATTTACTAAAACCTAATCTTTAGCTGCACTACATCCTGTCCACTTCCTACTAGGCCCAAGGTATTCTAAGGACTCATTTCATGTTTCATATTAGCTTCTGCTAGTCCATCCAACCTTCCCCCTCCTCATTTACTTCAACCTAATTATTAGCTGCACTACAGTGTCGTTGACATTCTGGTGGGTTTAGGTGAATTATCTGCTAAAATGTGCCTTCAGTTTAGGCATTTGTTTGCATCAGACCATTCAACATTCGGCAGGTTCAAGCTTAATCTCGAGCACTTGGTCGTTAAATGGCTTAATCTCCGTTTTTGTCCAGTATCTTCAACGCCACATGACAATAACGTGCACGCACGGTGGTTACAATAGGTGTCTGCCATACGTGTAGCGTACAATACTGTAACATGTCGCATTCTCCGGTCTTTTCGCGGTCCTTTTTATGCAGTTTAGGGATTCGTGTAAGCACAGATTGCACTTTTTTGTATTCTGCTATGTGTTTCCTGCATTATATGTGTTGTTGTCATTTGGGTTTCTTGGAAGCAGTCCCGGGGAAGTCACTGTCGAAAATTTAGATAACTATGAGAGAACAAATATAGGGTGACATTTATTCATGGTTGATAAAAATTATATATTTTGTTGATATACCATAGCCTTGAAGAAATGTGAGGTAGCACATTATATATAATATAGGGTCACTTGTAATACCCAAAATTATGTTTATAGTATTTCTAACATAGCATTGTAGTAATTGGTAGGGGATTTTTGAAATTTTTAGGTTGAGTTTAGGGTAAGAAAAATTTAAGAACTAGATGAAAAATGATCACAAATCCATCTACAAAATGGATGAATTCGTTGGATGAGGGTTATTAAATGTACTTTGAGGAACATTTCATTGACGTTTGTATAATTCTTTGGTTGTTCTTCCCATGCAAGACAAGAATTCTATCATCGTGCATTGACCCCTACGCGTTTAAAGAGCTCCGTGGGGCCATATTTGGTGAATCTATGGTGGATTGATGGATTTGTTCTAGGCTAGAGGCTGTGGCATCTTTTGTGATGATCGTTTCTCAATTTTCACGTAGGACTCATAAGTAGGCATTTCAAATTGTCTCCACACTTTGCATGATAACATGTGCAATGTTAGTGCAATTGTGTTAGTGAACACATTATGGACACTTTAGTGATGTTGGTTTGTTTTGGAATTTATGGACTTCTTTCAATGTTTGGATGAAACAATTAAGTACGCCATTATCAATGGGCTTAGACATGTAACCAATTATGTAAATAACATGCTTCTTGTATACACAACTTAATCTTTGTTGCATGATGAATTCCATTTCTAATGCTATAGTACAATGCTATTGTCCACGAAGGAAAATTCAAATAAATATAAATAATGAAGGGTTTGAAATATTATGGAGATTTTAATTTATAATTACACATAGGGTGGTAAGAAATTGAAGAAAGTAGAATTATTAAAAAATATAGGGTCCACTAAAATGCAGTAAATGAGCTACATAGCCCCCCAAAAAATATGTGTTGTACGTTCATGTGTCCCCAAAGAATACACTAAGTGACTTCCCCGAGGAAGCAGTGCACTCATGTACTCTCAGATTCTAGGGTTCAGGGTGTGTAGGTGGAGCTTGCAGGCAGTGTGTTAGGATGGCCGTTGATGCTGTCCCTCCTCCGGAGAGCTTCGACGACCTGCATCCTCGGCCCTTGCGCCATATTCCCCGTCCTGTCCTAGGGCCTCTGAGTGCGTTGTTTATGGCTATTGACTCACATTCTTCTTTGCAGGATATGGCTTTCCAGTCAGAAGCGGCTATGGCAGATGACGACGAGGTGGTGTTCTACGTCAACAGGGATTCAGCGGGGTGGGTGGAGCAACATGTCAGGCGAAGAGTCTATATTGAGTTGAAGTTGGAGTCGACTCGCAACCGCACTCGAAATACTCACAAGGCCAGAGACGATTGGTTGTGCCTCTACTGCAGAGGATCCTTTCCTAGCAAGCTGCGGCTCACAGATCACAGAGTTGGAGGCTGCCCATGTGGACCTGTCACATCGACTGGAGCGAAGTGGCAACTTCCTGTCTACCCAAATTTGAAGACTGCAAAACAAGGTAAGGACCTTAAACTTGCACTGCAACGCAGGGAGGGATCTGTGTGGGACAACCTCCACGACAAAGAGGTTTGGCTAGACCTAAACCCTGAACTTAGGGATGTCACTCTGCCTCCCCCCGGAGCCAGAGTGCAAGAGCGTTGGTTCATGGAAGCGACGCTGGAATCTCTAACGGCGTATCCCGCACCAAGAACAGATTTCCGTCCACAACCAAAGTGCAAAGCGCCACTCCCTCCCAGGCGAGACCCTACTCCACGTGCGCCAGCAGCTTTCGTGGACCTTCCAGATGACTCAAGCGACGAGCCACAAGTGCCACCTGCCCGGCAGAAAAAGCGGAGCCATGCGGAAATGGCGGAGGGCCACCCCGTCTACCATTCCAGCAGGCAGTTCAGAGCAGAGTACCGGAAACAGAGCCATGGGCAGCCGCGACAGAGTGCTGCCGGAGCAGAGCACCGGAAACAGAGCCATGGGCAGCCGCGACAGAGTGCTGCCGGAGATGGGCGAGCGCCGACCCCTCCGCGATTTGGGCATCCTTCGGCTTCTGGCCACAGAGGTCCACCTCTCTACCCCATTTCCGTTACACCGATCCAAACACGCAGCCCCTCACCAGAGGGCTCTGCGATTTTGGCGACTCTTCCTCCTGTACTCTATGTTCCACCCTCTCCTACTGCGCACTCTCCTGCTTCCCATGTGCCTCCCTCTCCTGCTGCTCCCTTTCCTGCTGCTCCCTTTCCTGCGTCTCCCTCTGCTACTGCAGCCTCTCATGGTACTCCTTCTGCTGCTGCTCCCTTTTTTGCTGCTCCCTCTCCCTCTGCGTATGTGCCTCCTTCCCCGCCTGCTTATGCGCCACCCTCTCCTCCTGCTGCGCATGTCCCGACCGATGAGCCTACGCCACATGTTGCCCATATGGAGACCCCAAGAGGGGAGCAGGATTTGGCAACGGGCCTTCGAAACGAGCGACATGTTTTCTACATGAAAGCCACAAGTGCTGCGTGCGGCACTGTGAAGATGGATACTCCGAAACCACCCCTAAGGCCCCCAATCCAACCCCCCGGCTTGTTCCATTTGTTGGCATGTGGATTGCTGGTTTTCGATTTGGAGCACGGCAAATTTGATGACTTCGAGGCGGAAGTTGCAGAATGGAAAAACCACCCAGCGGCCATGGACAGATTGTTTGCCGCATACGGCAGGTTTCATCTTCCTTCCCATCAGGTAACAAGTCAATGTTTTCCCTCCCTGCAATTTACGATATTCTGCATTTGCTCTTTAGGACTATTAGGAAAATGTTTTCAGTGTGGAGTATAATCATGTTGTCTGGCTTGTTGTCTCTTTGTTTGTAACATCTATTGAGGTGTCGACATGAACTCGTAACATGAGTGACCGGTTATTAATGAACTCGTAACGTGTTTTTTTAGCTGTTATTGAACTCCTCACATGTACTATGCTCGTAACATGTACTGTACTTGTTGTTGCAGGGCAAGGAAGAAGTAACACCGCCAATCACAGAGGCTGTGGTGGGGGTCGTCACGAGGATTGCGGAGGCTCCTCACGCCATGGAGGTGGAGATTGCTGATCTCATCGCTTACGTCCAAGACATCTTCGTCGTGCGGGAGGTGGCGAGAGATCGAAAGCGGTGGGAGGATGACCGCCTCAAAAAAATCAGCGAAGCCATCGCCAAAGCAATGGAGTGGGATGATGAGCATTACCCGCGTCTCCTACAAGTTTATTGGGGTTGGCACCCATTCTATTCCTCTTTTCTTGCCAACCCTCTGTGTGTGAACTTCTTACCCACGTACCCTTTGTTACATTCAGCCGTTGAGGGTTGGGATGTACATGAAGTCGTATTGCAACAATCCCAGGTTACAAGGGTGTACCCGGTGCCATGGTCCGTCCTGCTGCTGAGATGTTTTCTTAAGTATTATACCCCATTGCCCCCAGTGCTATTACACCCGCAGAATGGACTCACCGGAGCGAACATTACAAAATGGTTGAGGGACGCAAAAGAGGTCGAGGGGGATGGCCCCAAAGCTTGGCGTTTGGCAACTTCACACTTGAAAGAAGAGGGTTTCTTGTTGTTTGCAGGTGCCAGGCCGGTGGATTCGAAACACCAGTGGGTTGCAGATGTAGAGGCTGCTTGGTTTAATTTGAGAAATCCCAGCCCCCAATGGTGGAAGGAGTTACGGCATTGGTGCAACTCAACCCAGTTTAGGGCTGTGCAAGACATGGCCCTCCATGACAAGCAATTGTGGATGAATGCATGGGTGATGCGGATTCCTCCCACTTCGTCTGCACCCTCCCTTGCACGTTACGAGTGCTGGTTACAATACCGAGAGGAGCTGGACATTGGATATGTCCTCGCCGACCCAGGTAAATTTGTGGACATTCAGTTGTAACATGTATCATTTTTTTAAACATATCTTCCACATGTGACAAACATAACAATCACAATGTCTGTATTGGTGGGCAGATGGTATGGTTACACCGCTGGCACCCACAGAGTATTTGTACGAGCTCCGGGCTATTGCAGAGAACATCACCAGTCAACGTTGCCAAGATGCGGACGTACACAAACCACAAACCACCCTCCTCAAAGAGGACATTCATCATTGTGAGCAGCAGGTTACAAATGCTACCACCGCCAATACGAGTTGCGATCCTAGCATACAAGAAGCGTCGGAGGTTGTGCGGCCGTTGGTAGAACCAGAATCCAAACACATGGCTAATGATCCCCCCTCCGCGGATGTAGGCCCCGTTGGACCCGCATGGCACATACCTATGACTCAAGAGAGGACTTTGCAGGACTTGCCCAGTCAATTGGAATTGGGCTGGCAAGATTCGGTGCCATCTGCTCCCACGGCCTCGCCTGCTGCAATTGCGGAGGAACTCGGAGCGGTAGGGCCATCTCAGGTTGTCGAACCACATGTAGTAGTGGCCGTCGACACGTTTGCTGAAGTATCACAAATTGCAGCAGAGGTTGTCATGGATGCTACTCAATAGATGCTAGGTTACAGGTTTAGATACATTTTACATGTGTGGACAATTGTTAGTGCAGTCATAGACTTGGTGGGAATTAGTGATTGGGTGGGCCTTCAATAGAAGGACATGGAAAAATAGAGTTCATACGCAGGGAAACACCCTAAACCCCAAATCTGTACTTTGTGTAACATGTGTAACACGGCCCATATTGTTTACTGGAGATAGAATGTCAATCTTCTTGTCTACCCAGTCGACCAGACTCTGGACCTTGTGTACTGCTTTCAGTTCTTGCACGCTACATCTACTGTACCCGTAATTTCACTGCGAAGTTCAGTTGTGAGTGGTGCGTGTTGAGTGGCACGGTTAGTAAGGGTTGAATTTTTAACTTGTTACTTCCATGCAGTCGGGTGCTCGTAACATGCGGTATAGCTTGGACGCAAGTAAGTAAGATGTACATGAATGTTCAATTTCGCGTAACATGTACTAACTGAAGTCCATGAGTTTTGTTAGCGAGAGAGAGAGAGAGACAGAGAGGCAATGTTACATACATACAGAGGTTCATAGGGGGAGGAGCTATACGATCTCACAGCAACAAAAAGAGTAGCTATGGAGTTTAGTTGAAATGTATTACACGCCGAGCAGAGTATGTTACGGCTTCAAGTGCAGTTCAGTTCTGAATTGAAAAATGATGCACAACTTGAGTGGGCATGGCAGGCTTTTGGAGGTTGGAGAATAAGGGTATATGCTATAATAAAATACAAACGGTTGAAGAGTAACCTTCGCTACAAATGTAACACTCAAAACAACTCCCACAAACTGGGAAAGTCTGTCATTCATTTGAAAACATTCAGAATGTAACATAGCAATGTCACTGAAATTCAAACTAAGGAGCCCAACTTGGTCTATACACCTTAATTGGTCGTTGGTATGCCAGCAGCGGGCCGTGTGGGGAAGGCGTCACTGCAGGTGGCGGGGTGGTGAGCTGTTGGACAGCCTGAGCATGTCGTCGCCTCAGTCGGGCGCCCTGCGCTGGTGATAGTGCCCCATGCACGAGAAGTTTGGGGGTAGTGGATGGCGGAACTTCGGCCACGGACTGGTCCTCGGCGAGGCGCAGAGGACTTGTTGGCGGTGTGTAGAACTCCTCATCGCTGGACATGTCAAAAACTGGTCCAATGACATCGGGGCACCTTTGGAACCATTTCCAAACAGCAACACTTATGCGTGCTACGTGAAGCGATGCCATGGTGTAGGGAATGAAGTAGTTGGAAGCAAAATGACATAAGGCGGGGCAACAAGATAGGGTGGAAGTGTAGAAGAGGAAACCGTCACGGCGTTTATATGGGCTCAAGTGGAAGTTCCTAACACATGTGCCAAAACCCTAAACATGCACCTCCTCTTTAACATGTTCATGTTACATGGCAATGTTGCACAACATGTCTACCTCTGACGTTCCAGAAAGTCCTTCCTCCGCTTCAGAGACATGTTGCTGCCATCGTCGTTGGGGCTGAAATGTAGTTCCACTTGTGATGGCTCCACCAAGCCATGTTTCATTTGAGCCAATAGTGTTTGTTGTTTCCCCCGCACGATGTGGAAGTCAGCCAGGAGATGTTTTAGCAAGAAAGTATCCCCCCTGGCAGCATCCATGAATTCGGTAGCAAGGTTACGGACAGTGGATTCCATGTCCTCCCCACATGGGGTCATGCGTTCGCCAACAGTAACTTGCAGACCGGTTGCGGAAGTGGAAGATGGTCCTGTATCCTCACATTCCCCTGGGAAATGTACGACCGGATCCAACATGTTCACGCGACCTCCCTGACATGTGCCTGAAAGGGACCCGCAGTAACGTGTGATTGTTCCTTCAGCAAGTTCGGGATGGAGTATCATGAGGACTTTTATCTGATGTTTGCATATGTTGCCCTTAAGTGCCCACACACAATCGCAACAACCCCATTCGCACTCCGGGCTATACACAGAGTATAACTTGGTTGCGTTGTTCATGGACGTTACCAATGCTGGACCGTCGGTTGCAATAGGGAGGGTGACACAACTGTCAGGGATTTCCCTAGCTTTCAGCACCGCGTTGATAACAAATTGCTCTTGTTTCAAGTTTGGTACAAACCCATGTTGTTTCCTCATTGCCTGGTACCAGTAGTGGGAGAGAATTTCCTCTGTCAACTCGTATATGACCCAATCCAAGCGACGTCCATGCGCTCTACCTTTTGATGCACGCAATGTGGCTTTGAGGTTTGAGTGGTAGCTCTCAATTGCCGCATTTGTGTCCTGACCAGCATATGGCAAGTTACGATGGCCAACAACCCACATATGAGTCTTGTCTGCCCATTGTCTATCAAAATAAGCCCAGAAATTGCTCACAATGGGGAAGCTATCTCTAAGAGCATTCAATTGCCGAATGGCCCAAGGCCCCATTCCATCTCCTGGGGGGCACTTCGTGTCGTACATAATACGACCCAAACCCTTGAGCACACCAGCCCGTATAGCATGGTCTTTGATTTTCGCGATTGCTTGATTCAACCATGCACGACGAACATGCCAGAGGCACAAGAAAACTTTAACTCCAGGCCAGACGGATTGCAATCCACCAATCTCAGCCTGCGCACAATCCGTAATGAATGCATTCGGAGCCCAATCATGTTGTAGGGACGTCAATTTTTTCGCAAGTGCCTCCATCCATGGCTCAAGATCAGGTTGTTTGGAACTAGACGTAATAATGTACGCCACAGGCACTCCATTCAGCCAGTCATCAAACACCATGAAGGTGTACAATGGAAACTGCAAGGGGAAACATAACAACATGTTACGATTTCAACTTCTGAAAAAAACCAAGCGTGTTACAGCAAACCTGCTAGCATGGACATGGTCTGTAACATGATGACAGTGGGTGTATGGTTCAAACAGACCTTATTTTCATTAGTTGCAAATGTGGCGTCAATGGAGACGGCTTTTTTGTGCCCGTGCTTTAGCATCATCTCTTCTTGCCAAGACGTCTGAATGCCAATTGTGAATGGCATATTATCACGTGTAATAGCCCCCCGAACATGTACGCCTGACTCCTTGTAGTAGAACACGAGAGAGGGATGTTCCTGCACCCACATGCGTACAGATTTTGGGTCATTGTTGTCGCGTTTGTAGGTTTCAATTGCGAGATGCCCGGCGACATTACGGATATCCTGCTCAGAAATAAAGAGGTCTCGGGTGATCTCCTCCCCTTGCTCGCACGCTTCCATGAAGCGTTTTCGGTGTTTTCCCATTATTTGGGGGACCGACAAACCCAACCGCAAATGACACATGATGAATTCCCGTACTTGCACTGAGAGATGGCATGAGAATCTACTCTTATGGCCAATCTTTGTAGACCCATGGCAGAATATCCCATTCAGGTTAACATGCTTCATTTCATGGTATGTTATTTCTGCAATTAAGGGCTGCAGGTACAATTGTTTCACCACAAATCTACACTGGCACCCCCTTCGTTGTCCTGATCCACGCATCCTGGCTGATGTGCGTGGTCCTGTGTGGCCTTTCCCGTTTGGAACATATTTGCCCTTCACGTCGAGCTTTCGTTTCTTCTGTAACATGTCCTTTGTAACCTCTGGTATGTGCGAGGCATTGTCATTTGGCCCATACTGACAATGATACCTGGTAGTCGGGCATGGAGTGAACAACATAAGTCAGATTTATATGGGAACATATAAGATGTAGTTCTGTAACATGAAAACTTGCACAATGGAATTCAAAATACATGTTACAAACACACCTCATGACGGTGGAGTAGCTGTTCCAACGGGGGAACGTGAGTTTCCCCCGTTGATTCGACGGAGTGCCTTGGCAAACAAACTTGCAGGGTCCATCAATGCGCGCTTCCTCACCTTTCACGAAATCATGTACTCTTACCCATGGTATGTACGCCACCGAAACTGGACCATGAGACCTGCGACCGTCCCACCTCCCTTTCGCGCGGATCTGGGTAGCCCACGTGAGATCCTTGTGCATGAAACTGCCTGGTTCAGGTGTCTGGACTAAACTGCGGAGACGCTCAAAGTCCGCCTTGTGTACCTCTAGGTATGTGGAGTCGTAGGAAGGCTCTACGCCACGGGACATACGATTTGCATGTTCAAAGCCTACATGTTCACCTGGAAGAAGTTGTGCGTCGGTATGCAATACACCACATGACTCAACAACGCCGTCATTGACACAGTCACCCATTTAGGTCTATATACCTCTATGGAAGAGACCTGCCCGGTACCAGTACAGGAGTTGAAAGAAAATCGATGCTTGAACCCAGATCTGGAATTATGTGTGAAAAATGCCACCAGGGAGTGAAGGACACTGTGGGGCAGCTAGTGTTTAGGTGGCATGAATGAGGAGGGAAGGTGCAGTTGGTCTGTTGCAAAGAAATATGGAAAATGTAGCCCCACTCTAGCAAATCATTGCTCTAGATCCATCAGGATGCGAAGAACATTGTAGTGCAGCTATTGATTAGGTAACAATGAATCAGGAGGTCCGGTTGAATGGACTGTTGCAAACAAATATGAACAATGAAGCCCCACTCTAGCAAATCATTGCTCTAAACCCACGCTAGAGTGGAGGAGAGTGTAGTGCTCCTAATAATTAGGTTACAGTTGATGAGGAGGGAAGGTTGAATAGAATGTTGCAAAGAAATTTGAAAACCGAAGCCACAGATTGGCGCATCATTCTTTGATTCCCATCAATCCCTGCAAGACACTGTAGTGCGGCAATAGTCCAAGATGGCTAATCCTGCTTGTAATCCCGTCCCTGCATCGATGTTGGGATCGCAATGTTGTGCTGCTGGAGGCGGCAGACCTCCGAAGCGTGCAGGTTACAAGAAAGAGAGGCGTCGCTTTAGGAGGCGGTTTAAATACATATTTCAAAACGCCTCACCTCGATGGGTGGATGCCGCCCATGCAGGTTACAAAGAAAAAGGGGCGTCGCTTTAGGAGGCGGTTTAAATACATATTTCAAAAGGCCTCACCTCGATGGGTGGATGCCGCCCATGGTCTCCATGGGATGGTATGGTAGAGGCAGATGGGATGTACCCGTAACAAGACCCCGAGCATGCCATCCGCATGCATGACACGTCCCATTGGCGAGGACGACGCCTCCGTGGATGATCGGGACCCACAGGCGGACAGCGTGGCGGTCCACCGCGTCCTTGGCGCCTCAACGGACAGGCTGGCATGTCCAACGAGGCACTCTGGCCCGGGGCGGCAGGGGACCGGTTGCGGGCGGGGGCGGGTCCTGGGGGTCGAGGGTCTGCTGCTCTGTAGAGGCTCTGACAGGCCTCGATGTGTGCGCCGCATTCAACTCTATTGGGTTTGGTAATGTTAGGGCATGTTGAGCACATAACCCAATCTCATTGTGACATGGGTCTTTTTGTTATCCGTTCTTATTTGTTCTTAACCTTAAGCGTTGCCATATAACAATCAAATATAGGTGTCCAATTGAGAAGAATAACCACATAAGGCCAACATACCTTACAAATTTGTGGGCCAAGGAAATTGAACACTTTAATGAAATTACATTTATTTTAAAGTCCAAAGTCAAAAAGGCTAATGGGATTGAAGGTACATCAAGATGGTTCACTAGAAGGATTCTTGTCCAATCAACCATGCAGGGTAGTTGTTTTCTCATTACAAACCGGTAGTGGTTTGGTGTAAAGTTTGGTTGCAGTGGAGTTGGCCAAGTGAAACGATTGGTGAGAGGGTGGTGTTGTTTGTTTTGGTGACCTCAAGTATTTATGTGGGTGACCACCACTTGTGTAGTTGGGCCATTGAGACAAAATACCCGTCATTTGCAAAAGGTTTTAGGAACATCATAATGACATTGTCAGCAAATGGTTTCAACACATTTTCATCCATGTTTGCCCATATTTGTTTTCGTATACAATACTAATTTCATAAGGAATTGACCCGGGGAAGTCACTGTCGAAAATTTAGATAACTATGAGAGAACAAATATAGGGTGACATTTATTCATGGTTGATAAAAATTATATTTTTTTTTGATATACCATAGCCTTGAAGAAATGTGAGGTAGCACATTATATATAATATAGGATCACTTGTAATACCCAAAATTATGTTTATAGTATTTCTAAAATAGCATTATAGTAATTGGTAGAGAATTTATTATTATTTTAAGGTTCAGTTTAGGGTAAGAAAAATTTAAGAACTGGATGAAAATTGATCACAATCCATCTACAAAATGGATGAACTTGTTGGATGAGGGTTATTAAGTGTACTTTTGAGGAACATTTCATTGACGTTTGTATAATTCTCTGGTTGATCCTCCCACACAAGACAAGAATTCTATCATCGTGCATTGACCCCTACGCGTTTAAAGGGCTCCATGGGGCCATATTTGGTGAATCTATGGTGGATTGATGGATTTGTTCTAGGCGAGAGGCTGTGGCATCTTTTGTGATGATCGTTTCTCAATTTTCACGTAGGACTCATAAGTAGGCATTTCAAATTGTCTTCACACTTTGTATGATAACATGTGCAATGTTAGTGCAACTGTGTTAGTGAACACATTATGGACACTTTAGTGATGCTGGTTTGTTTTGGAATTTGTGGACTTCTTTCAATGTTTGGATGAAACAATTAAGTACGCCATTATCAATGGGCTTAGACATGTAACCAATTATGTAAATAACATGCTTCTTGTATACATAGCTTAATTTTTGTTGGGTGATGAATTCTATTTCTAATGCTATAGTACAATGCTATTGTCCACGAAGGAAAATTCAAATAAATATAAATAATGAAGGGTCTGAAATATTATGGAGAATTTAATTTATAATTACACATAGGGTGGTAAGAAATTGAAGAAAGTAGAATTATTAAAAAATATAGGGTCCACTAAAATGCAGTAAATGAGCTACATAGCCCCCCAAAAAATATGTGTTGTACGCTCATGTGTCCCCAAAGAATACACTAAGTGACTTCCCCGAGGGAATTGAAAATGACAAGGTACACTAGGGTAGATACATTATGTTGGTATACTCAAACACATAAGAGTCATGGACTATGGTAGATTGACCACACCCATCGCTTTGATGAAATGTGATTGGGTCAGGAATGCATGGATACCATGGGTGTACCCACATACAAGAGAGATGAAGTTGGCTTCACTAGAAGAAATCTTGTCCATTTCAACCCTCCTTGCGACTAGGCCATCAAGACTAAACCAAGAAAATGCATAAACAAATCAATTCGGTTGGGAATCGGGTGGCACCTTCCACTAAGAAAATGCATAAACAAATCAATTCGGTTGGGAATCGGGGGGCACCTTCCATGGGTACACCACGGGTACCTTCCAGTTGCCTACCAATTGAATTGTTTATGCATTTTCTTGGTGCGAGTCGCGATGGCCAAGGGTTGAAATGGACACGATTTCTTCTAGTGCTTCTTGCTAGCAAATTTCTTGTGTATGTTGGAACCTCATCTGGAGCCATTGGTCTTACCATCCCAAGTGTAGTAGGTTTTTAATTCCAATACACACAACAATGGACCTTGGCATGACGTTTTGCACCAAGAGCCCAGGTCCAAAAGAACTCAAGTTTTAGAATATGGGGAGTTTATAAACACCAAGGTATGTTTCCACCTTAAAGGCAGAAGATTTGTTGCTATCTCCATCCAACATCCCAAACATGGTTGGTACTATCACATTGGGTGAGTGAGATGTAGAGTTTGCAACAACACCTTTGTTGAGGGGCAATTTCGGAAACATATCAGATGAAGATTGATTGTTTCAGAGTCATTTCTAACATTCAGTGTCAAATGATAATAAGTGACGATGATTTAAAAGAAAGAAATAATACATAAAAATATTGTGGATGGTTGAAATACAAAAAAATGCACCCATGGAGGAGGATGTGTTTTATGTTATTCACACACACACACACACACACATATATTATATGAATGCGTATGTTGTTTGGTGCATCTTGTAGTTTCATGTATGGATGTTCTCTTTGAGTGTAACATCAGAATGCAAATTGAGAAACTATTAGAAACTACAAGAATGGTAAACCTGCCCAAAAAAAACGCCAAGTATTTGGAGGACATATGCAAATGTATACAAAACCTTTTAATTGATGCAGGGTGATTGTGACATGAAATGTCTTTGCTCACAAGCATTGCAGGGTACACAGAAAGTCTTTATAGTACATGTGTTGGCATGCGAGCTAGAAATGAACGTCCACAATTCTACATCGCTACGTAAATGTACTTCAAGTGTGCACAAACCCATCTATATACGAGTACGTGGAATGTGAAAGCGGTGAATATATACTACTGAGCCATTGCCATGCAGTGCTCAACACACTGCCGAAATGAACATGTTAGTGTTTGGCTACATGTAGGGGTTGGTTAGAATGGGATGAAAAACACCCGTGAGAATACCACATTCCATGGGTTGGCTAAACTTTGGATTGTCAATCTCTTTTATTTTAGGAATTCAAGTTTGTCGGTGTAGGAGAGACACAAAATCCACAAACACTGCAGCCTCCATGGTAACCACAGTAAGTACAAATCCAAGAATTCCTCATGTATGTAATGATGGGAAGGAATGAGGTGGGGTGCTATTGGTGTGCTCATGTTCTCCAACAACGCAGTTGGGATTGCAGTTGTTTTTGGATTCATTCATGCCTTTTGCCATTCCAAAGCCAGGAAATGGTATATGAAACAAGCCACAGATAAGGAAACCTAAACACCATGTAAACATTTTCCGCCCATAGGGTTTCAGAATTTCCTTCGTTGTTGCTTTTGATTATTCAGTCCAAAAGAAGAATGATTGGAAGAGTTGCAACGAGGCCACTGCAATGTAATTTTGGGCATATCAGCACAACCAATCCCAGTATGATAGACGTAGTTATTCCCGCTCTCTGCAAAGAGGAAGAGGATTCCACTGGAAAATGTATGGACTGATGAGCATTTGCAAACTCTTGCCACAATTGGGTGAACCCTTAGCGAGAAGTCAGTGACATGCACCCTTAACCTTGTCGTCCCACAAATATCACAACATGATGTATTGATGTCCACTTCCATTCTAACACAATCACTCCCACGTGAAGGATTCATTTGCAAAACAAATCTGGTGGCCGGTTCAGATACTCAAGGAGGTCAATGTTGGGTTTGTGTTAATCATGCACGTATATAACGCTGCAAATATATACAATCCCCACTCTCTCAAGGCCCACAAATGACGACATTGCGGGATGAAGGTGGGGAGCGAGTCCGAAATAATGTTCAAGCCCATCAACATGTACTTCAATGAATATGTTGTCGGAAGCTTGCTTATATGTTGCGCAACTAGAAATAATGAAGGTGTATATATGATATGGGTTAGGGGACATCATGAAAGGCTGAGGGAGGGTGGAAGCCACCTGCTAGCAACCAACCCTAGTGTAGGATGCACCACTTGAAGTAGGTTTGCAAAGACAAACTATCTACCTTGTAGGTGATAGTGAACCCTACAAGGGTGGCAACCAAAATGTCCAAACCAAACTCCCCAAGGTGCGACCTGTAGAAGCCACCAAAATGCCACCCATTGGCACCCTGCTGTCACAAACCTATACCCACATCAACGAAATAACCACCGAGTACATACCTTGGGCATACCAAGTGTTGTCGGTGAGCATCTTTGGTGGGCACAAGTGCCAAATTGGAAATCATTGTAATAAACCCATTGTCACCCTCTCTGCAATCAAAATGGGAGTGGAATTGGCAGTACCAGTCAAAACGGCAATGAACTCAAAAGGAAATAGCCACCACATGCCAAGGTTGATTTGGACAAGATTTCTTCTAGTGGTTTGAAACTAGTTAATTCTCTAGAGTGGCGGAGTGCGGTAGCCTCTGTGAGACAAAGGCATTAGTCGACTTGATTGTCCAATTGAAAGAAAGACTTGAGGCTCCCTCGAACTACTTTTTCAAATAGTGATGGAAACTTATCTCTAATGGGGTTATATAGGGGACATTCAGCATGAAATGTGCCTCATTTTCAACTGCAATATAGGAGCAAAAGTGGCATAGACTAGTATCTGTAGAGCTAGGGATAGTTGTCCATCATTTAGTTTCAATGGCAAGTCTATGGTTCGAGGTGCGGTAGGCAACAATGATCTTGTGTTGTAGTTGTGTCAATGGTTGCTTCAAGTACAATTCACATTCGTACTTGAGAAAATCCTTGAGGTGGAGATTATCTTGTTTTTTCCAGGCTAAGAGATGGAAAGAATTCCACTCTCTAGCAAGAAAAATCTCCTTGATATCATCATATGTTATTTTTGATTTGGTTGGGTTGTCATGGGTTTCCCAAGGAGATAGACCCCATGATGTCTTCATGTGCTCGTCAATTTGTGCCAGGTGTTAAATCCTTGTTCACCTAAGTGTCTGGAAAGTGAGGTTATTTTACTGACTAACTAGAAGGGGGATAGGTGGGCAAGCCGTTGTTGAAAACCCATAGTGAGCTTGAGAGTGTAAGATTCTATGGGAAGTTCTACAAATTTGTCTAGCACAATATGATAGGTAGTCGAAGAACACACTTTGAGGTGAGATAGCATATGCTCGGGGGGGGTCACTGGCAAAAATCGTAGAAACAACGTGCGATCAAAAATAATGCTAATATATTCATTATAGATAAATTTTGCAAAAAACGTACATATAATATAGGGGGTTTTAAAATAGTGAAACATGTTTACATGTAAAATACCATCACATATAATGGCCTCTTTTATCTAGTCAGTACATGTAAAATAGCGTGGAAACAATTACTAGGGGAAGCGGGTCTAGGGTAGGGTCTGTGCTAGTGGATGAAGAGAGGTAATTTTATGTTGTAAGAAGAGAAATGTTCTTCATGAAAAGAAAATGTCGCTTATAGAACCAAAAAAAAATGGGGTGTAAGAAAAAAATGGACAACAGTTGGGCTCCGAGAAAGAGAAAAATGGGGCATAGTCAAAAAAATTGGTTACTTGGGGTATAAGGAAAAAAATGCAGTATAAGTAAAATAGGGTATTTTTAAATGATTCCCCCAAAAATTATAATTATTGATAGGGTGTATTAAAATACAAGCATTTACCTTTATTTTGAAAAATACCATACCTTATAATCTTTTTTGCAAGGTAAATAGCCCCCCGATAAATAAGTCATGAGTGCACGTGTATGCAAAATATAAGAGGAAGTGAACCCCCCGAGAGCATATGCATCTTCATGCCTTTCTTGAAAACCTTCCAACGAGAGTTTTTCAAGTCACCTTCCCAAATTTCAATGCCATATGTGAAAGTTGGAAGCACTAAAGCCTTGCATAGATGGGATTTGAGTTCCTAACTTAAATATGACTACTGCTTCCTTCCTTAAAGTGCTCATCAAGGCTTTCATACATGTGATTCTTCGCTTTTTATTAGATGGCTCAAAGTAACCATGTGAATAGAAATCAATTCCAAGCTATTTGTATTCATGGGTTATCTCAAATTAATGAAGACACTCCGATTGTATATCATGAAATGTGTTAGAAAATATTATTTACTAAAAATCAGTTGCCAAGGGTTGGTGAACATATATCAGTATTTGGATGCAACAAAAACATAAATATGTAAATAACAAGGGTTCTAAATATTGCTCACATATTATTCCTAAAGGATTGTACTTTATTGTAGTAAAGTCCTTATGAACTTAATCGAAGTCTTAAGTTTGGAATATTCTAAATTTCTGCACATTCTTGTCACCCAATGAGGTTTGGACGAATCACACAACGGAAATACAAACCAAATATATATATATATATACAAAAATTGATTGTTACATTTTTCACACTTTTAGTTCAATAAAATCACTTGTAGTCACCTTTTTGTGTGAAATTTGTCATGGAGAAAGGTGACCACTTCTTAATGTTGTAGAATGTTCAAGTATTTCTTTCTTAAGTGAAATTTCAGCTTTGACAAAAACAACACAACTAACTAATATTGGTAGATATTGTTATAGGCATTCATAATGAACTTGATAGCATGAAAAATGTAAAATGAAATGATAATGAAATGAAATTGATCTGAGGTTGTCCAATATTGTCCAGTGTCTTTGTAAACTAGGGGAAATGCACTTTCATATTTAATGAACGTAAAGGGCATCAATCATTAGATGTGTACTTTAAACATTAATTTTATATCATTATAAAGAAAATTGTTTCACCACTCATTCTTTTTGGTAACATGTGAAAGAAGTTGGAACTCACATCCATGGCATAACAAAGAGAATTCATCCAAGTGCCATTTGAAGAACTCTAGTTAATTATCCTCCCACCTACAAAAAGTAAAACTTGAAAAATCTCCTTGTAGGTCACATATGATGAACCAAGCATAGGCTTCTTGGCTCATCAATTAGAAACTCATTGGCATTCATATTCCCATATAATCACAAAATTGGTTTCTATGTTGCTCAAACATGAAAGACATAGCATGTGGCCATGGGATCCGTGCGGTTTAATGTCGCCAAGTGGACTCATACACAAGTAATACTAATCATATGTACACATTACGGCAATCCCATGCTCGATCATCAAATCATCACTCCTCCAAAACAATGAATCATCACATACTTGAGGTTAAGATTTCATCCTTTTTACAAGTGAGGGTTTTCGAAAGTGTAGAATTTAATGTTACAATCCACTCCAAGTGAATCACTTTGTATTGCACCATTTCCAATACGGCCATTGTCCTCCACACAATTTGAAGTATTTTGGTACCCATTTCCTAAGTTCTCTTCAAGTGATACCTAACTAAGTCGAGGTTGAAGAGTATGAAGGTCAACGAAATTTTGACCTACTATTATGGCGTGTGTGCATTGGTTTTCCAAATCTTGCATATTCTTGAAGGAGAATGGGAACTCTCTCTCTCTTCCTCTTCCTTCTCGTGTGACAGCCTTAAATTGAAACAGCATAAATTTGCCACAACCTTTGACAAATTGCGAGGACGAGAATAGTTTGCTCAAGTTTGTGCCATTTCAAGCGACACTTTTTCCAGAGAGGTGCTGGCTCAACAACCCAAAATCTCAACCAAATTAAACTTGGAGAAAGTAATCATACAGATCATAAAATTGAATGGAGGAGTTCACACGCTTCAGAGGCATGGGCAGCAACCAAAAATCTAAACCGAGTTTAACTCAGAGAAAGTAATGAAACAGATCATGCACAAAACTCATCAAACTGGAACGGATTCTGGAGTTCGCGGGATCGAAAGGCACTGGAAGCAACCCTAGATCTCGACTGCATTAAAAACCTGGAGATATGTAATCATACAAATTGCAAAAAGCTTAAATTTAAAATTGAGACGCCGGCATGGGGAAGGAGATTTCGACACGAGGCAACAGCGATAATATTATTCCTACGGTGATTGATAAGGTCATCAAAACAACAGGATACGACGATTACACAGAAAGCGGCCTTGCTAGATTGGCGGCTCAAGATGATGCTTCTCCAATTCGCAACATCACATGCTCTTCATCCCCGATGAAGAAACTTGAAGGCCAGAGCAAAAGCTCCATACTCATCCTTCTCCAGGCTCCAGGTCGAGGCACCGAGAAGTAGAGAGTACTTGAGGACAAAGCAAATCGAGCTGTAGCCAAAGTTGCACCCGAATTGTTGGCATAATTAATAATAATAATAATAATCATGCAGGCCGGGAATTTGAAGATCGTTTAACAGGTGATCAACCTCCTCCCTTAGTTTGCATTCGACTCGGAGATTCTTCAGCGTTGCCTACTTCTTCGCCACAACTCGGCCACGAACTGAGCACTGCGCGAGAACATCAATTAAACTTGAACAACAACGGGCTCTCGAGCTGGACAAACTTGTCAAACTGGAGCTTAAATACCCCGAGCAGGAATTTGAATGTGGGGATGAAGCCGAAAATAACTAGTGTGACTCACCATCATCATCCACTGTCCAAAATCTGAAGCAAATTGGTTGCTTTCAGAACCCTATGATACGAATTAACCTAATTTTGAAGCAATGTTTATAAAGCGAAAATTTCTTAAACCGTTTTAAGGATTTTCTTCAGAGTGTAATTGAATAAGTAGAGGAATTCTGGATTGTAACCCTTCCTTAGAAAAATTGCCTCTAGATAGTTCTAGAAACGTTGACATCTGAAAGCAGCTGTATATCCATTTAGAGTCAAACACAAAATGGTGGATTCAACAAATTCCTCTCGATGCCCTCTTTCCCAATGTGTTGCAAGTCCTCTTTGTGCAATTGAATCAATTCATTGGAAGCAAAAAAATTCCCCATGAGGTAGGAATTCCCCACACAAAATTGTCAATTCATGGCAAACAGAATTGTAATCATTGATGCTGCAATTTTGCTTCGAGGAGTAAGTCTGCATTGTAATGCAATGTGAAAAATGCTTCACTACACAGTGAGCTTTTTTTGATGGTGGAGTGGATTTTGAAGGTCTGACGAAGGAGCGGGAGAGGTTGACAACCCAAACAGGTGCTTCGTGCGTTGGCACGACAGACGACATTTCCTTCACCAGTTCCCTCAATGGCCAGGGCGGACTTAACCCCACAGTACGCCCCTCAGTCCTCGAGAATCTCGTCTTGGAAAGGTACGCATGATGCACTTTCGTCACAAAATTTACAGACGAAGTTGTATGGAATTTGGGGAATTTTTGTGTGCCACCTGTGATGTTGGAATGAGTACAACTGTAGAGGAGATGATTAAATCACATACCAATGTTGGGGGTTCAGTTAGTATGTCACACAGAGCCGCTCATCTCATCAGAGACAGCTTTTGCCCAGTTTTTGAGGTGATTGAAATATTAAACATCTCATGTGTGCATTGCAGCTGCATAATTACTTGAAGATTGATGTGTGCAGTTGGTTTGATTTATTTGTGGTGAGGCAGGGGGGCTGCTATTATCAACATTGCTGCAGCCTGGCCCCACAGTCGAGGACTTGGGTTTCCAGGAGTTGCGTCGTGACAAATCCCCCGAAAATGAGAAGGCTGCTCAACGTGAGAGTAAAGAGGGGGCAGAGCACTCTTGCAATGACTTGCACGATTAAATTCTCCACTTTTTAGTTGAATTTTCCATCACACATTTCTATGCACAAAACATATCTCTACATGAAAGTTTAATTAAAACAGGCTCTAAGCATGGATGGTGGGAGTAATCAGCTACAGTATGCTAAGGAGCTATAATAATTTGATGGAATTAGCTGATGACAAAGATGAGATCAAATAATAGTTTTATCTGCAGGAGAATGTGATACACTTTGACATTGCAATAACCATGGCTATTAATATGCTTATTACAGGAAGCACTTACCCCTCCAAATTTGTTCGTTGAACACAGCTGAATTGTCGATTATATACACTTATGTGTCACACTGCAAATAAATGGGTTGGCAGCATGACCTGGTGCAATTTATGTCAGAAAATTTTAATTTGTGTGTGTGCGCATGCAATCAGGACTGAAGAGACCACCTTTGAATCGAAATGTGCGTGCCTGCCTGCATGATGGCCACAAGTTTGTCAGCAGTGCCCACATTTTTGCAGCTGCCAAAGCCACTGAGGAAGAAGGTGAGCCTCGGGTGTTCATCAATAAGGTCTCTCAATCATATGTACACAGATGAAGCCCATCAGAATAATTTCCAGTTTGTTAAGGTTTTTTTGTTGCTCTCTGATGTTCACTTGGTGATCAGAATTATCACAAACAAATGAAGTAATTGACTTAGGAAATTCTCGTGAACTAGTCACGGATGTGAGGAGCCCTACCACAGGCTATAGTGGGAGCCCAACCTACCTTGGTCGAGGCAAGGTAGGTATTGGGTGCCTACTACAACGAGTGGCAAGGTGACACTTGTCCATTATTGGACGTCGTGGTCAAGCCATGGCATAGTTAAGAATTACGGGTGACAATTTGCCTCCTAGTATCCAATTAAGAGTAGACACATTAGCAAATTTGCTTTGCTTGAGCATTGTAGACTACATAACAGGCAAGAGGAGAGTGGATGACGAGCTGCGCTAACAACGAGACATTTATCAAGTCTCGCCCATTATGGGACATAACCAGTTTGCTCATGGATGTAAACTATAAGATCCCGGATGAAATATCCTTTGCATGGATAGAAAAAACACAAGGGAGTTAATTGAAAGTACACTCCACTTGGATGAGTGATCAGTTATGAGCTTGGGCATGGGTGTGAGGAGCCCTGCTACAGGTTATAGGAGGTGTCCAACTTACTGAGTTGTGATAGAGGTGAGGTGGGTACAAGGTTGCCCACTACAATCGATGGCAAGGCGACATGTGCCCATTATCGGACCTAGTGGTCAAGCCATGGCAAGGTCATCAATTACAAGTGATAATGGGCCTTCTTGTAGCCAATTACAAGTAGACATGTCACCAAAATCACTTCGCCTGACCACTAAGTCCAGAAGTAAGAGAGTGTAGGATAGCAAATTCTTACAAATGTTTCAAACTTTCTACCAGTTGATGTCATGTTGACTGTGGAAAATGTTGTCTGCGTTTATCTGGGAAGGGTGCCAGCCGGTGTTTGGTGCAATACAACACTCCAGGATTGAGCCTGTATGTGGAAGTGAATGTTTGCTTTGACAATCCCACAGCTGGTAAATCAAATTGATATTGTTAAACTATGTATCAGCTCTCTCATCAATCAAGTTTTTATCAGTTTTCTGTCACTAATGCAAGTAATCCATTTTCAGAGCATCACCTCGTGAATATTGTTGTCAACTCAAAAATGAAACACGCCCTTAGACTATAATCAATTTGTGCGTGCCAGTTGATGAATCAGAGATTGACAACTCTTTCGGTGCAAATTGATGAACTGTTTCATTCACAAGTCATCATCACTGTTCTTTACAGTTTGATTGTTGGGGAAGTCATACATTTTCAGAAGCATCAACTGTACGTTCTGTCAATTCAAACAGGAAAAATGCAATACCGTAGTAGTGACCCTAGTTCGTCAATAATTATTTGAAAAAAACATTCAAAAAATGAAAACATGCGGAATCTTGGAGTCATGACAATGATTTTCTGGAGAATTAAAACCTTGACCTGGAAGCAACAAACTATATGCAAAATCTTGCAATCTCCATCATTTTAACATGAAACATTCATATTTTCTCTTGAATCCATGACGAAATCATTCAAAATGCTCAATTAATCCTGATGAAGTGCTTTCATCCAAACATACAATTATTTCCATCACTCCGATGATCAACTAGCTGAGTGTCTCCTACAGTAATAATTTTGTTCATGCCAGTTGAATTAGAGATCAATGTGGTCAGTGTGAATCTGGTAGCTGTTGCATGTAATTCGCGAACTGAGGATGAATGAAGGCAGCGAGATCACGCGTGCACGTGCCTTATTGAACCTACCCAACACTCCGAGCACAGTTGTGGAGGCACCCTTGATGGTGCCTTGTGGAGGTTGAGAACATCATGATCTGCAAAATCATGTCTCTAAACTGCTTGCATAACCTACCAATGTTGGGATCAGTATATATATATACTGTTAATCAATAATGGATCGGTATAATCAACATCAATAATGGTATCAAAGAACCTACCCAAATGGTAGGAAATTTTGCAATACCAATCAACTATTGATATTTGGTGGGTATCGCCACTTCACAAGATGAGAGTCTTTGTATTCACAAGTTATTATTTGGGTCGACCAACACCATCCTCAACCATATTGGATATCAGGATGAGTTTACTTAGGTGTGAAGGTTTTTGGATAGTATCTAGACCCGAATAGTACTGAAAACAGAAGCATCCTCAAAAAAAATACCCCTTGCTACCTCCTTTTTTTCTGGTGAATTTCTTGAGGTCGTACTGACATATATAATTTTTCTGTTGCAGATTGCTTCCACGGACGATGTTGGCCTCAGACGAGGAGGTTCCGTGCTTGGCGTTGGATCGCAAGATGTTGTTAGACACGCTCTTCAACAAGCGCACTTTGTTGGCACATGGGGGTGTTGTATTCTCACCACTCATTCAGCTCTACCCCTTGGATCCTGAACGAAAAGGGCAAGCAGCTGCGGGAGGTTTTCAAGGAGGCCGGGCTTGCATGGGAGCTCGAGTGGCCTCCAAGCCTAGATGTAAGTAACAAATCATTGTCTAAGGTATGCATGGGCGTTATTCGGTTCGTTTTTTCATGTTCTCCAGCTTCAACCAATTAGATTTACACAAAGGGACTTGTGATGTTGCATACTTTAGCAAGTCTACGATGAAGCATTGCAAAAACCAAATCGAAAATCAAACCTCCCCTTATTTAGTTACAGTTATTGAAAGTCGTGCATATTTGTCGATTCTACATAGGTCTTCCCAATTGTGTTCACAATTGAGTGTGGAGTAGTTGAGGAATTTGGAAGACGTAGTCCAATCTCTATTAAACATCATGTGTCTTTATGGTGGTGGTTCTTGGATCCAATTAAGAAAAGCAAGGTATCAATGATTGACATTAATAATGCTATCAAAGAACCTATTCATGGGTATCAAAATTGTAATATTGGTCAAATATTGATAAATGGTGGGCATGTCACGGTGAGAACATCTTTGTATACTTGAGTTATTATTTGGGTCAATACCATTTTAAACCATATTGATACTAGGGCGATCTTGCTTAGGTATGAATGTGCAAGGAAGGCGGACTTGAATTGGTCTTTGGAAGCAGCTTTTGCCAACTACAACTTTTTCCAAAATTTAAGTGCATTCCACAAGAATACAACCTGAATCGGCCTTGGAAAGAAAAGAAAAAATGTCACATGTGAATGTGGTATTTTCACAAATACGAAGTTAGTTCTTTAATTTCAAAAGTAATAGGGAACTGCATCCAAAACCACAATTTTGAGGCAATGCTATATAATTTTGCTTAAGTTAATTGACAGATTTATTCATGGTGTGGCATCCAAGGCTCAAGTTAGGATACAACTTAAGACAATTTGAGCGGTGTCTAATGTAAGTTGGAAGCATTCTATGAAATTAAATTTGGAAATCCGTCAAACTCCTAGTTTCATTGAACATTGAATTTCAAATTGGCAATGCTTGATGCAACATCAGTGATGTCTACAAGTGCCACACGATTTTTCTATAAATCACTATTTAAGTGTTAATTATTTTAATTTTTATTAATTTATTAAAATAAAATAAAACCAAAATATCACTTCTCAATACTTATAACGTTCCTCTAAGAAAATAGTTATTAACATGTAAGATATTTGTTTGTCTAAGACTCCAATGCTCACTTTAGACCCAAATACATATTCCTCATTTACTCAGAAAATAATAGTATCTATAAATATTCTTAGTTGTTTAATATATTAGCTATAGTCGTAAATTTTAACTTAAAGAAAAAGTCTTAGTTCACACAACTTTCACATGAGATTGGAAGTGCACTTCCATAATAAACAAGATTTTTCTATTTTTAACATTGCATAGAATAAAATCGCAATGTGTCAAAGGTGAGAAGTTTTTCATCAACACAACATGGCGAATCCTACACCACAGATTCCAAGTTGGATGCGTGATTTTGTTCAAGGTACATATTTTCCTGATGTAAAAACTTGTTCTTGTACACATCTATCTCCATGTCAAAAGATGTATTGTATCGATTGCTGCCAAAGCAATATATGCGAGTTGCAATTCAAACCTGGAAGTTTGCATCACCAACACAAACATCTACAAACTCGAAAAGTGTCGAAGAGGCTCGCAATCAATGTATCAGATGTTAAATCGTACCTCGGAGGTCATACCAAGGGCATTGAGACTTATTTGTTCAATAAAGAGCCTTGTTTTATGTTGAAATCAAAGCTTGGAACTGTGGACTACAAAGTCCCACATGGTCTACACAAAAAAAAATGCATTGTGTGTGAGGTTAGCCTCAAAGTGGATGAAGGAGACTCAAAATCATATATATGTTCATTAAACTGCAAGTTGGACGAGATTGACAGAAGCAACCAAGAAGAGTCTTCTATGCAACGAAATGTGAAGCCCAAGAAAAATGATCATGGAATTCATGAAGGCTTATTGCATATTGCGTCTAAGCCTGATGGATCCAAGGCACATTCGACTGCAAACAATGAGGAAAATTTGATGTCCACAACAACACCTCAAAGAGAAGACTTTTTCAGTGCAAGTCCAGCAATGCAAGAAAAATTTGCTGCATTGGAGCTACTCAATAAAGTTCAAAACATACCGTACAAAACTCCTCACATCACACCTGATACAGATCCGAGCACATTGCCATTCAAAAAGCGAATGAAACCCGAAAATTTACGCATGAGCATGCAGTCAAGCATGGCATTGCCTGCAGAAAAGAAGAATATTGCTTCGTCGACATCTCCAGCAAGCACATCCAATACAACGATACAACACAATGCTGACAGTCAAATATGCACGCTCAACTCAACAGGAAACTTGATGGATTAAATTGAAATGCAACCTACAAAAGGAAAACAACAGAGGTAATACATTGACAGGCCTTTCTTCCAATTGGACCATCAACTTGATATTAGCCCCTGGCACACTATTACTCTAGGGAATTAGCCTTTTCCCAACACCTTGATGTACTTTTAATCAGAAGAATTATTCTTAGTCGAAATTGTGGGTTTGATGAAATCGGTGACCTGTGAGGCTTTTTAAGGGTAGATTCTATTTTAGGTCAGAAATCTAATGCATTTGATGGCAGGTCCCTCGATGTTCTCATTTAGTCCTAGATGTTTGCAATGGTAGTCGGAAGGCAAAAATCTCTTTTTCTCAATCCTCAATGTAGAGAGGAAGGAGCATTCATTTTTAGAACATGAATCGCAGCCAGGGAAACAACAATCATCTAGGTATACAGGTGCTTGAGAGTTATTATAGATACAGCAAAGAATCAAAGGAACAACCTATGCGTGTAAGACGCAATTGAAAGAAAAATATAAACAGGTGCACTAACGGCACTCACACAAGTATTGGGGCAAACAGAAACAAAACAAAAACAAAACACAAAGTCGGCAGATCATACAGTGGATGGTGGGTTAGGGGGAATCGTCTAGTACTGAAACTTCTTTACAAGGAGATCTTTACAGCCTACATCTACCTATGTTGCACTTACTGGAACACCATCCCTGCGCAAATTGCTACATATACACAAACTACGAAAAAATGTTTAGGTAATCGTGCAGTTGGGTACCACTAGTGTAACTGCACGCAGGTGGTGGAGAGTAGGATCGAAACTGTGGGTACGAGCCACCTCCTCCATATGACAACTGCCGGTTCGAGTTTGCATACAATTCCTCATGATGCAATTCGTCATCACTCGTCGATAACGCCGAGTACGACGACTTGAAGGATTTCCTGAAAGAATCATCATACTCAGCTTGCACATATGAGTAGGAAGCATACACAGGGGAATCTGTATATGACACATTATTAATATTATTGGTGTTGTTGTGTTGTTGCAGTGTTGGGGAGGCAAACGTTGAGGATCCTTGGCGATGCGTGAACTCAAATGGGTTGTCGAAAAAAGAGAGAGACGGGTAGTAAGGGAACGTGACATAGGCGAGCTCGATGGGGTGGCCCTCGGCTGGGGCCTCCTCCTCCTGTGAAGCTCGGTTTTTGTTGTTTGCCTTCTTCCCTGGGGTTAAATCCCTGGCTATGGAGGCGGACGTCGTCGTGGTGGTTGAAGAAGGCTCTTCTTTGGCCTCGGTTGAGCTTGTTGTTTGCAAAGGTTGTGGATTCTTGTGTGCAGATTTAGGTTGTTGACGTCCGGCTTTACTCGGTTGCTTTGGGAGAGCAGCAGCACGTGTTATTTTTTGAGGAACTTGCTTTGTAGTAGGTTCGCGCCTCTTTTCAGGTGCAGCAGCGAACCGTGCTCTTCGCTCTTCTGATAGATATTCAGCAAATCTGTTTCATTCAATTGTATAATGAAAGTTTGTGAGCACAATAAATTAGACTTTTTTCCAACACAATCAGAATGTGTTGGAGTGTACAATGCATTTGTGAGATGTGAATGTTCTAGGCCCCAAGAGGTAATTTATACCCTCTTCTGGTTGATGTTTAGGACAACTTACACTAGCCCACACAATTCAATATCGACCCTCACTTTCTTGCAATCACCGGGTGGCAACTAGAGAGGGTGTCACATGACAAGCTACAAAGACAACTATAATTAGCATGCCACGCCAATTTTATTGCCAATCTGTATTATTCCATTGCATAAACAGAAAGTTTGTGAGCCCAAAGTTTTACATCTAATTCAGCACAATCGGCACAGGTAGCACATCTAATGCATTGCAAGATTGTAATGTAGTGCTGTCTGCTCCAAAGAGAGTGGAACCAGGAAATTCTACCCTCTCCTGGATGATATTTAGGACATCTGGTTTAGTGGAGCCCACACAACTCGCAATTGACGCACGATAATTCTCTTGTAATCACTGGGTGGCAACTCAAGACCACTTTATTTAAATTGCTACACCAGTTCTAGCGCGAATCTGCATTTTATCCCCTTGCATAGACAAAAAGTTCGTGAGCCCAAATTTTACGTCTATTTCGGCACGGGTAGCATATCCAATGCATTGCAAGATTGTATATATATAGTATTGTCGGCCTCAATCCAAGCTAGTCTACTATCTTTTCGAGGGTATCCAGGATAACTAAACACTAGGGCTGCCAAGGAACTGCAATTTGGTATTAAAAGAGATAGTACCTGTACAGAGCTTCCCGGTTTGTCTCTCCATTCACAATAGGCACAAGCTTTCCGGTCTCGAAGTCGCGCTCAGCAACTGCTGTATCCAAGAGGTTTTTGGCAGTTTGGACAAGCTTGTCTAAATTTGAAGGTGAAGAATCGTCAAGTGCGGCAGAAGACCCTTCAAGAGAGTCCGTCTACAATGACTCACCACACATCCCAAAATTAAAAAGTAATATCCTACCCTAATCTAGATCCCAAAACGCAGAACTTAATTCCAACCTATACATGTAAGATTGTAAACTTCGGGTTCAAGGTATCAAAACTAAATAGAGGATTTCCCGCTCGTATGAGCAGCAGAATTTTAAGGAACTGCGTTACTTAAATATGTCACATTGACTTTCCTTGAATCATCTACTTCAGACTAACTTTATCGAACTGCATTATGCATATAAAAAGTAACACGACGATTCCATGTTGCACAAAATCAATGAAAATGATAAGTGGATATTATCTTATCAGTGTAATATCCTCCCAGGTAGTGGTTTTCATGGTCAATACCAGATGTATGCAAAGTGTACAAAAGTATGAAACTGATCATCTAATACAAGATTCTATATCACCAAAATAGAAAATCTCTTGAAGACCACTACCATTATTGGATAGTCCCAAATACATAGTATCATGCGATGCATGGTAATGATCTTCTTTGTGAATTCTCCAAGGCCCTCTTCAAGGTCAATACCATATGTATAGAGAGTGTAGAAAAGCATGAAAGTGATCATCCATAACAAAAGGTTCTAGATCACTACAAAATAGACAATTTCTTGGAAACTACTACCCTCGTGTGTAAGCTTCACTATGTATTGCACTAATTCTTTAGGTAAAAGAAGTACCTGGATTCGTAGATAGTTATTGGATGAGTCCTGGGAGTCAAAAATGATGGAGAGGTTGTAATCCACCATATCTGAGCTTGCATTGAACACCATGTCCACTAGCGGCGCATCCCCCTCATTCACCATCCAACTAACCACTCCCCACTTTGCTACTTGATCAGTGTCATAACTGTGCATACAGTTCCCAGTACCAAGGGAAAGTACTAAAAGATCATCGTATCCCTACACAACAAAACCAAACAAATCCTCAAACCAAAATCACCGTGCAAGTTCATGAGAAAGTCCTCAGCAAGAAGGGGTGTAGTATGTAAGATAGACGTGCCTAAATCAAACACAACAATAATCTGGACACCAATATCTGAGTGCAATGTGGTTAGATGTGGCTCCAAGAATAGATACCAAAATGACATGTGTTTTAAAGAGATTGGACTGCGTGCTTAGAATATGATAACCATTCTAGGCTCTATAGTCAACATAATTGGGGGGGACCTATATGACCATTTGATGAGCACAAGAATCCTCACTCTGATAATGAATAAGATATTCATATGAGCTCCAAAAGTTATGAGGCTGACTACCGCCTCAATTAGGATTTCGCAAACAATCTCATACTCATCGCATGTTTCATATCCTAGGATAAGTGAACTAGTTGGAAAATGTAAGCATTCAAGACCCATCTACCTTAACTCTATTGACCTGCATGATCTTTCAACATTAAGGTTCTTGCAAAAAAAATTGATAGGACTCTGACTAAGCAGTGTTCTTGATTGCATACAGTGCGTTGACAAACAAGTTACAACAACATACTAACCAGTGTGTTACCGAATTGGACAGAAGCACATAATGGTTCTAAGTATATAATGGTTTCAATAATTTCAACAAAATGATAAGATCACTGACCCCATAGTCCACTCGATTTGAGCAGATTCCTCCAGTCCTCACTTCCTTGATTGCTTGTGTGATTGCTACATACGTCTGCAGTGCAATTGAAAACACAAAGTAAACCTTCCCATCTTACACAAACCCTCTTGATATTGGCATATAAGTTTCATTGCACCATACTCCAAAACCATTTTAAACAGGTCTAGCTACCACAAGCAGTGGCATATAATTAGCTGGTTTAGGGTTTACTACAAACAGCTCTACTACTTTGCAAGTTGAAAAAGACATACATTCATACATACCGGATTATTAACAGCCACGCCTCCATCGATCATATTGTACTCTTTGATTTTTGGGGGGTCTTTGGTGGCATCAGAGACTGTAAAACTGACAGGTGGGAAGTATGTGGGCGCTGCTGTTGTAGCTCGGCACACATGCCGCAAGAGTGGATTCTCAAGTGGATCGTCTTTTGCCTATAAAACATTTTCAAGCGAATTCTCTTTTTGTCAGCGAGATCACACCACATCTTGTACGAGGTTACAAGTCATTATCAAATGCATTTGTTAGAATGGGAAAACATACAAGGGGGGCTGACCACGTACCTTCCAGGATGAGAAGAATACAGGTTGTTGGCTCTTGATATCAAATGAAGGGATGATGACTGAAGTCAGCATGCTATCCAAATGCTTGTCATCGTCAAAATACTGAGCTAGTAATGTCTCTATGCCTCTGGCTTTATATTTTGGCCCACCTAAAGCTTTTATATTTCTTCGAAACTGGCCAAAAGGTCCCCTGGAATTGGAAGTCAAAATCAAACAGGACACTTGAACATCAAACAACTAAATTTTTCCTTCAGAAAACAGAAATCGAATAAAAATATTAAAAATATAAAATAAAAGATGTGAAGAAACACGATAAATGGTCGATATCTACAGCACATTATCTGAAATTCTAGCATTAGTTCAGGCAAGAATGTGACATCCAGAAGATGTGTGCAGAACCATGCATACCGTGATTGTGGGAAAATCCTACTCGCATACTTTTTATAAAATTGAACCACTTCAGCTGCAGAGAGCATTGGCCGCTTCGAATTTCCTCCACTCGGGGCAGCAATCATTGAAGTGATCAACCCTCCTGTGCTCGTCCCCGCTATTAGGTCAAAGTAATCACAAAGATGTTTATCTGGTCCATCCATTCTCTGCAAAATCAACATACGCGATTCATGAACATCCAATTTCAATGATAAGAAATGCAACTCCAAACAGAAAACTAGTCCAACAAAATCAAAATGATGCAAGTACCCATTTCAGCAATTCCCAAAAACGCCCAAGTGGGTTTCTTAAATCCGGGCAAAGAAGCACTGAAGAGGACTAAGTCATATGATATACAAATGCGTCTAATGCAACTTTAGATAACAAGTTACAATCAGCACACCCATCCACAGATTGGATTGTGCAGGTAGACGAAGATGAAAATTTAGGAGCAGTAATAAATTCTTCTTGTTTAATTGGAAATGGGAAATTAGGTTTGTCACTAAATTTGAGCCAGCTGGTGAAACGTTGACAACCAGGAAAAAGATTCAGAGAAAGTGCGAAAACTGGAGCTCTTATTACAAGCGCAAGATGCTTCTAAATATATCTCCGTAATCTACCGCAGGTGTTATTAGTGATAATGTAATGTAATGTAACCTGCAAGCAAAGCCTCGATTTTTCAAGAATGATAGCAGGTATGAAAGGTAAAGGGAGATGATGATTTAGGAGCGCTGAAAATCTTCTTGTTTGATTGGAAAGAGGAAACTGGGTTTAGAACAAAATTTGAGCCAACTGGTGAAACAACATCAACAATCAAGCCCGGAAAAAGATTCAGCGAAAGTATGATGTTGAATGTGTTGTAAAATGCAAGCAAGTTCTTCAATAGAGGTGGCAGGTATACATAGTATAGGTTTCAAGATTCTTCAAGAAAAGGAAATTGGTTTATCAACAAATTGGAGCCAGCTGGAAACCATCAACATCAACAATCAACCCAGGAAAAAGTATGATGATGAATGTAATGTAAACCTGCAAACAAGCCTCAAGTTCTTCAAGAATAGTGGCAGGTATGATGCCACGGACACCGCCACCATCAATGCTAAGAATGGTGATTCGTCTCCCCCTATCGCCCGCTGGCTCCATCATCTCAGCCTGTGTCTCGGACCTTCCGGAATGCTTTTTTTTTCCGAAGGAAGGCCGGGAAGGTGGCTTCAAGTGGTGACGAGTTGGGGATGTCGGAGGCGACAGTGGAGGCAAGGAAAAACAGAGAGAGTAGTATGCCGCCCCATCTAATTGCTGCGCTAGCCGCGCCACCATTGCATCCTTCATGACTCCAATTTGCCAATATTTTCAATTAACCCAAATTCCCACAAAAGACAAAGAGAGGACTTATCGTAGGGTTATTCGACCGACATTTCCGCCGAGGTACCACCCTTGGCGAGGACATTCCAGAAGCAGCTACGTGGATGCATGTATGTGGCTGCTAAGTTAATTTTCCCATTTGTACAAAAGATTTGCTCCAGAAACTTTGCATGTCAATTCATGTCAAGAGATTTGCTCCAACAATCCCCGCATGCCAACCATTCACGGCGTCAGAGCAGCCAGCTGGCGACAAGTAATCTTTCTATCGGTGGCTTCATGTGTGTCGTGGGCTTGGGTTAACCCCCCGCCATAGCCTGGTATAGTCATCTTCCCTGACTGAAATCCACCAAATCCTGTCAGTAAAGAATTGGAGTCAGTCCAAAATACTCTGGACTCATCAGTCATCAAGCTATCTGCAAGAAAAGCTCCGTCTAGTATGTTCCTAAGCTCACAGAAAGGCATCAACCATCTCTCCTGAACTGCTCCCGAGGAAGGGTTAAGTTAAGACAAATGCAAGCTTACAAGAAAGCGAGTGACAGAAGCAAATGGCAGCAGCCTTATTAAGCCATGCGGTGGTCATGCCACGTTTCCCGTGGGCATGCATGCGCAATCAATCTCACTTTCTGTTGACTAACTTCCTTACAATGAGATCACCCTGGGCGTGCATGCAATTCATCAAAGCATCTTAAACGGCTGGCTCGCTGACTCCAAATTCAGTATACAGTGGTGAATGGTCAAAATCATTCATTGGACTCCATTTTACTGTATGAGAATCCTGTGAACAATAATCACCTCCCCTCACTGAATATGATAAGAGTTCCCCCGGACTCACCCTCTCCGAAGTTTGCCATGTGCATCAAAGAAAAAGGCTAACTTAATATACCCCCGAGAAGGTCCTTTCGAAATCTAATGAACTTTACTCAACTTACTGAATGTGCTCAGGCGTGGGTGCAAGTGCATTCTCTACCGCAAACTCCCAAGGAATATATATGCACACTGCAAGCAAGAATGTTCGGATCGGCAACATTCTTGGACGCAAGATTCATTATCAGAAGATAGTGACAAACAGAGGGATATGTCTGTTGGGGTATGTAAGTACTAACTGTAGAGAATGTGTTTCTTGGAGGGCTATAGGGTGTAGAGAAAAAGGCACATGTAGAGAAGAATATCCTGAGCGCAACAGTAAAGTCACAGATAGACAGCTATGAAAGTCCGAATTCCCTGCTCTTTCTGCGCGGACATGTCCACATGATCACTAATTTCCTCCTATGAATCTGAGATAATGGAATAAGAACATATTGTTTGTAGGTTAACCTCGAGAGTACTATATGGTACTATATCGAAGCTCAAGTTTGTGACTCTACTCTCCAAGATGGCACAGCTGCTGCTGCTTCGGTACAAAGCTTCACAATGTTGGCCTATGCAATCTTTGAGGCTAACCTTGAAGATCATGGTGACTGGGAGGCAGGCTTTGCAACTTGAAAGTGCAATAATACAATAAAGGCATCCTTAACTGTTGAGAGAGAGGATCTCTTAGCTTAGTTGTCCCTCTTTGTCCTCTTTGTCCTCTCCCTCCTCATCATCAACTCTACCCACGTGTGTGTCAGGAACACATGAAACTGGTCCCTGGATGTGGCCAGCAGGATGATGATGGTGGCCCCACAAACATCATGACCTAAGTTAATCTTGATCCTCAAAATCCTTCCAATCTCACTCGATGATCCAACCCAACCTTACCACATGATTCGGAACATAAATATTGTGCAACACCGCAACCTAGGCATTGGGATTACAGATTCAACCCAACACACAAAATTCAAGCAGCCACAACAGAAAATCACCAGGCACCCAGAAACCTCACCACCGCATCAAAAGAGCACTCCACATAACCTTACCATGGTTGTTAACCACATTGACAAGCCAAATTCTTCCCCCAGGGTTAGGCCGCTTCCGGGTAATCTTGATCCTCAGATTCCAATCTCACTCGATCCAAACCCGACCTTACCACATGATTCGGAATACAAAATGTGTACATCACCACAACCTTAAAGGCATTGAGATTACAGATTCAACCCAAGACACAAAATTCAAGCAGCCACCACAGAAAATCACCAGGCACCCCAAGTGTCACACCTCATCAAAAGAGCATTCGACATAACTCTACTATGGTGTCGCCACATTGAACAGCAGAATTCTCTCCCAGATCTCAATAACGAAGCTACCTCATATATATCCAGACACAAAATGGAAAGAAACTCCACCAACACAAGATTCAAATGGAAGTCTGCTTGAATCATCTCTACTCAAACCCGGAAACAGATTAGTAGGGTGCAATGCAATGCAACCCAATACCTGAATGGATAAGCACTGATCCGAAATGATCTGAGACAAGATCAGATGCCACAAAAGATATCCTTGCACAAATTACTGGACCAGACTTGAAGTGGATCCTTCGAAGCTGCCACATGAAGATACTCATGGACAGTTACTCTTCGGACAAGATTGTGGCATTGCAAGTAAGTGAGTTACTGCAAAAGGGCAGGATGAGGGGAGGCACAAGATCTTATAATCAAGTTACAAGGAATTGGAATGAATCGGACCGTGACTCGGGAGAGTGACCGTATCCTAATTTTACCCAAATCCAACTCCAGGATAATCATAGCACCGTTGCAAGTGGGTCTCCTCAAGGCCGCTGGCACTTCGCAATCTCTCTCTCTCTCTCTCTCTCTACTTAACTTTAATCTCGCTCTAATTACCTTAATCTCTCCCTAATTACCTTAATCTTTCTCTCTCTACTCACCTTAATCTCTCTCTAATTACCTTTATCTTTCTCTCTCTACTCACCTTAATCTCTCTCTAATTACCTTTATCTTTCTCTCTCTACTTACCTTAATCTCTCTCCATAGGACTAAGTAAGTAGGCCACTATAGTAGGTGAGTCAACTAAACTGATTTTGGGCCACACTGTTAACGACCTATTGCACACTAAAACCATTAGGAATAAAAGCAAGACCACAAGTTTACATTATGGACACCTCTAAACAATTTAGAGGTGAATTATAACAAAGTAGATGTCTACACATTCTCATTATCATCAATTTAGAGATGTTCTCTCTTCTAAACTCTTCCGCCCCTTCAAATATGTAACTTATAAAATAAAAAAGTTTCCACATCTCTAAGGGATCCAACCATTGATATCTCACAATTTTTATTAAGTGGGTCCCCTCCAGCATGTTGGCATCTCTCTCTCTCTCTCTCTCTCTCTCTCTCTCTCTCTCTCTCTCTCTCTCTCTCTCAAAGGCTATAGCATGTGAGTCAACTAAATTGATTTGGGCCACACAATCAACAAGCTATTCCACACTAAAAACATTGGGAGAAGAGCAAGACCACATGTTTCCATACAGACACCTCCAAACAATTCAGTAATGCATTGGGACAAAGTAGGCGCCCATTTGTTCTCCTTTATCACCAATTTAGAGATGCTCTCTCCCTCTAAACTCTTCCGCCCCTCCAAATATGCTTGACTAAGAAGAGGGGAGAGTTTCAACACCTATGTGAAGGAATCAACTATCAATATTCCTTGATCTTTTACCAAATAGAATATTGGCTTCAACTCTTTCTATGTACACCTATATGTGCAACGAGGTTGTCCCATGCTAATTTATCAATATTCCATGACATTTTGATTATATTTTATGATGGTAACAACATACGTGATTTCCTTTTTTATTGTGACTCTTATACGGATGAATAAACAAAGTTACAAGTTTTGTAATTTGATATTGACCCAAGGTAAATTGCATGGATAAAGAGAGGTAACCTACTGAACTAGGATTTATTTATAATTGGATTTATGCATAAATTTTGGACAATTCCAAGCGCCAATATAATGTACACTAGATCGCAAAACTACACAAACATGGTGGTTGGCTATGTGTAAAGGCAACCTAATTGCACCCATCACTGTAGAGCCTTGTGAATTATAAGATTTTTTTTTAATAACAAACCCGCAACTTAAAGCGATCATATGAAGTGAAAGTTTGGAACATATTAACGAACTCCTCCCCCATAAACTAAAGTTACCCAATTTCACACTCCTTTATGTTAGTGCTTGGTTTACAACTTGCAGTGGTGCTATAATATTGTGGATGGCACCAACGTTGGACTAGTATATAGGTGAATGCATGGTGTCAACAATTAGCATGAACAATGTTATCAAAGAACTTGCCCATGGGCATCAAAATTGAAATACCAATTGATTATCAATAATTGGTGGGTATCTCTTGAAGCTGAGAGAATCTTTGTATGCCTAAATTCTAAATTGGGTCAATACCATTATAAACCATATTGATACTAGGGCAACTTTTTCCTTGGGTATGAAGCTTTTTGCATGGTATATAGACCCAAATGATATTGAAAACAAAATGCTAGGGGAGTTCACTACATAGAATTTACTTGTGATTGTATTCCACCATACCTTTCTTTGCATGTCATTTCTACGTAAATTGCTACATGATTTACATTAGGCTCTATAAGATGCCCATAAGTACTGTATATATTACATACAGTACTATAATGTGCTAATGTACTTATAAATTTGCAAAATAGCCTAATTTTTTTGGAGTGAATATATATATTTTTAGGATGAGTACATTTAGAGGGTAAGTTAAGTTACGTTAACAAAAATTTCTAGGGTTTGTTGGAAACATGAATGGGAATTCAATCATTGTATATGAGATTCGGTTAATTGTGGATGAACTTTGGTCCGATACGGATAAACTTTGGTTCGCTATGGACACGGGGGGGTCACTCCATTGTCAAGTTGAACACCACGTGCGGCCAAAAAAAATCTACTTTTGGTAAGTTGCATCACCAAAATGGATCAAAATTTTATCAATTTTTTTTCATGGGTAGATATACACGGTATCTATTACATAGTAGAAAATCGTAACCAAATTTGACGATTTGTTTTTTTAATAAAACATACCGTTTCTAACTAGAATGACGCAGAATTGAACTAAAACAATTACTACAAAAATGAAGATGACTAAAAATTTCAAAAAGTTACTAAAAAGATATTATCAATGATTATGTATATGTAGAAAAAATATCATAAATTTTAAAATTATCTATTCCATGTAATATAGGGGTAGCAAACTTTGGCCGCACGTGGTGTTCAACTTGACATGGAGTGAACCCCCCGTGGCTATGGATAAAACAAGAAGAAAATGTGTTTTTTTTAGGGTTAGAAGCACATTGAGCTAGTTCTCTCTTTCCATTGTGTCATTGAATAGCTCCCTTAGCTGCATAATCATATGATCTTTAGATCGTTTAGACGTTTTGTCATTTCAGTATGTTTCCCTACATGATAGACATTAGCAAACAAGGAACTCCACTCCAATACCACGAGGAAAAATTTGGATCCCTACTTTCTTTTTAAACGAAATATGGTACAATTTATTGCACAAGTTTGGATTTTATAATTACCTATAGGGTAATGGAAAATAGTGATATGTAGGAATTTTAATGATTATAGGGCCCAAAAAATTCAAACACTATGATAATTGGCTCTCTAACAAATACTTGGTTCTCTACGCATATGTTAGTTTTTGATAGATGCGCCTTCATTGGGCAAAAACATTCTCAAACACCAATACCCTATGGGTATTACAAAAAATGAAATCCTCAATATAGATACATAGATGGTGTCAAAAGAAGATGATAGTACTAGTCCAACATTGGTGCCGACGCACACGATATAATTTACCTCATTGGTCCAAAAAAAACGATGGTATCTCCTTCAAACCTTGCTCAATTTTCCATATACAAATAATCTATCTTGTACAACTTCCCATGCTCTTTCTAAGGGCCTAAGATGGCCTCCTAACTCTTAGCCATTTGGCATAAATGACCATTTAAAGATCATTTGCATTTACCTTCAAGAAACACCTATGAGCCAATTTTTGATGTTTTCTCTTGTGGTGTTTGACATATGAAGTGATTTCATCCTCTTTGGATTCACATTCACAACATCTTTCAACTGATACCTTACATACAACTAGAAGTGAAAGAACGAGAATAAAACGATTGGTTAAAATTCACATGTAATTGTTGTTTCACACTATTTTCATGCATGATGGTGTATATTAAGGGCCACACTATAGGCTGCAAAGGCTAAGTCACACTATACATGTGCCCACAATGTTAACCATAATCGGTGTACACGAATTTGTCCTGATAGCATTGATCATCATTTGGAGAACACATTACTTTAATGTTTTACCGAGGATATCGAATTTGTAGCATGTCAGATATTTTCCTATTCCTTGTTTTGCATACTACATCCATTTATCTTATTACACTCGACATTTGATTTAGCGTAGCATTGAAATTGTTGTGTCATGTTGATTAGAGTGGTCTTTGTGACTTTCTAAATGTAACATCAAATGGCATGTGACACCTAGTTGCCAAGTGGCTATTGGAAGACAATGAATGTAAGTTGATAATGTATAATGCGGGTTGCATTGAATTGGAGTTTTAATGTAGTGTGGGATACCATTTGGGGTTATGCGTTGGTACATTTCTTTATATTGTTGGTTTTAACCCAAATAACATGATAATTACATTGATTATCCCAATTAGTGAGGGAGGGCTAATAGTGAGTGTGGAATATTAATGAAGGTGATACTAAATTTCTTTACACTACGAAATTAGTGCCACCACAAGGTCTAGGAAGCATTGTTCATCCCAACAGTATTTACTAAAAGTACTAGCACTATTCATCTTGACATTATTCACTTTTGCATGCAAGTTATTCTTTTATCACTCTACAAGCACCTTAGAACACACACTAATTTCCTCAAAATGTATGGTAAATGAGCGTGTATTCATGAATTTAATATCACTCAGTAAAAAATTCAACCATCACTAATTTTGAGACTTCACAAAATAGTGCGAGTTTCGGGGATTAGTAACACACACCGGTTGCAATAATTAGTAATTAGTGTAGTGCATGCACCAACATTTAGAAAAAAAACCTACTTACTTGGTTAATAATGATATTGTTAGCCGGTTTTTTACCAACATGCCATTCCAAATTGTAACCCACACTAATAGGATAACTCATTGTAGTTATTTATGTTATCTAAGTATAAAATGCTATCAGAGGTCACATAACATGTAACTTTAATTGACCAACCCACACGAATAGGACAAATTGGTGTACATTTCAGGCTTTAGTTGCACATGTATTTTATGCCTCCTCCTAATGAACTTGCAAGATCTATTGCCCAACTTAAGGGCCACTTCACACACGAGGCTGAGAGCCCGTGACCATTACACTTCAAGCACTTCATTGGTGGAAAAGGCTGCGCCGGTCCAAGTTCGCTTCACATTACGCTTGAGGGACCAACGGAGTATGTGAATGCAAGATGGATGCAAAGTCTACATGGATTCCTACATGACATTGAATGGACCATGTTTCATGGTCACTTGGACTATTTTCAAAAAAATCCGGGAGACCATGGCACTCCGAACACTCACAACTGTTATCACGTGTGAGGACCCGCATGAATAGAAATTCATTGAAATAATAGTTGGTTGGAGGGCTGGTCACATATGACTTCACACTACACTTGAGGGTCCGTGACCACACTACATGATTTTGGAGGTGTCTTGGGACGGCCTTTGGACACTTTCTTTTGGGCTCTCACAATCTCATGGTCACGGCTCTTGGCTCGTGTATGAAGTGGCTCTAAGTGTTACACCGATTATCGTATTTACTCTGAGACCAACAATTACTCTGACTTTTTACCGCACAGTATCAGAGTAATTCTAGAAACATGGGTGAAATTAGTCTGAGCTTCACCCTGCTCGTCGTGCTTCACCCAAGCCCTGAGCTTCACCCTGCTCGTCCGAGCTTCACCCTGCACTTTTCTCGATCTGGTTTCTTCATCCCCGCTGCTCAAAATAAGATTCTTCTGTGTGTGTGTGCTTCACCCTGCTCGTCGTGCTTCACCCAAGCCCTGAGCTTCACCCTGCTTGTCTGAGCTTCACCCTGCTTGTCTGAGCTTCACCCTGCACTTTTTCTCGATCTGGCTTTTTCTCGATTTGGTTTCTTCGTTCCCCGCTGCTCGAAACAAGATTCGTGTGTGTGTGTGTGTGTGTGAGACAGCGAGTGTGTGTGAGAGAAATCAGGAGGTTTCGTAGGGTTAAGGCGTATTGTGGTGATCAAATCAGGTTTGAGTGAAATCAGTGAAATCAGGTTTCGTAGGGTTAAGGCGTATTGTGGTGATCAAATCAGGTTTGAGTGAAATCAGTGAAACCAGGTTTCGTAGGGTTAAGGCGTATTGTGGTGATCAAATCAGGTTTGAGTGAAATCAGTGAAACCAGGTTTCGTAGGGTTAAGGCGTATTGTGGTGATCAAATCAGGTTTGAGTGAAATCAGTGAAATCAAGTTTCATAGGGTTAAGGCGTATTGTGGTGATCTGATCTTCAATGAAGGGTTAAGGTGTGGTGAATTTTGTAAGCAGAGGCTCTTGGAGCGTATAGGCTCCCGTTTTGTGTTGATCTGATCCTGATTAAGGTGTGGTGAATTTTGTAAGCAGAGGCTCTTGGACCATATAGGCTCCCGTTTTGTGTCGATCTGATCTTGAATGAAATCAGGTTTCGTAATTAAGGTGTGGTGAATTTTGTAAGCAGAGGCTCTTGGAGCGTATTCGTGGGTGGAATGGAACCAGAGGCTTTTGTTTGGTCAGTGTGGAGACAGTGTTCATAGGTGTATGGGGTGTAGAGATTTGTCTCTTTTTATGGAATTAGGTTTGGTTTCTTCGTTTCTTCGTCCCCCGATGCTCAAAACAAGATTCTTGTGTGTGTGTGTGTGTGTTTATGATTGGCTGTTGTGCAATAAGCATTGAATCCTTGGAGCTGTTTTGATTCATTCAATTCCTTTTCTTTTCGAAGCTCACATGTGGCATTGCTGAGACGATTCATCCTACCTCGCAGAAATTTCAGCAGAGGCTCTATATATATTGGACGAGACTTGATCACATAAAGGATCAGAGGTGAGGTTTTAGTGTAATTGGTGAAGATAAAAAGAATTACTACATACCTTTGTAATTCGGAGTAATACACATAACAATCTATTACTGTAGGCCACACTATATCTACATTATCACAATTACTACGAGTTATCTAAATTACTCCGACTCGGGCTTTCTTCTAATCCCAGAATTAGTCCGAGCTTTCATTATTAGTCCGAGTCAGAGTAATTTAGATAATAGGTGTAGTGGTACACTACATGCCTGTCAATTTTGCACATAATTAATTATAACCATCATGCCTACAGTTAGTTCCACGTGGCATGTCCTCATAGGTCGTACGAATCCCACCTGGCATCTCGAAAAGTAAATCCCATTCGTCGCACGGGTGTGAGCCCGAAGTTGACTGCAAAGTACAAGAAACAAGTGCACTACATAATATATTGCGAAAAAAGAATTGCTGTGTATGAACGGACCTCTCATTCATCCAACAAGAACACCCTAAAATAGTGCATTATGTGGATTGGAGGTTACATTGTTTTCTTTAGAAATTAACATCATATTTAGCTTCACTACGAGAAGCGTGGTTTTGACATGGACGCCATATGAGAGGTACTTAATTACACACACATGCAAAAACTCCTTTTCACTCATTATATAATCGAGGTTATTGCACTCCTGCGCTTATTATAGCAAGCAAGACCACCCATTGACTCGAAAGCTCGGTTGCCTTGGAGTTCTTTGAAATAAGTTGCGTCAACAACCAAGCTCCATTTTTAGCTATTGGGAGCAGTGTTTGGGGAGATTTTTGGGTATAGCTGGTTGAGATCCTAGGGTTTCCGAGTCAACCAGTTAGATCAAGACATTTTTTGGTTATTCTTTATTAATTTGAGGTGTATTCTCTACTAAATTCCTTAAAAAAATGATGAGTTATTTCCCGGAAGTCTTGAACTTCAACCAGTTATTTCTTAAACTCGACCGGTTCATCTGTAACTAGTGGTCGATTATCTCCGTTCATTGATTGGGGGATGTTAGGTTTCCAGGCTCACCACACACTTTTAGGGTTGTGGGGTCGAAAACACATGTCCCATTTGACACAACACCATTTTCAAATGGAAGTGTAGAGTGAGAGGATGTCAGATGGTGAGTATTATCTCTGGAAGGTATTTTAGGGCCACTTCACACACAAGGCTGAAGACCCGTGACCATCGCAATCTAAGAGCTCTCATTGGTTGGTTGAAAGGGCGGAGACCGTCCAAGTTCACTTCACGAAGGTGAAGGCCTAAAGGCCCAAAGAAGACTTCATGGATGAAAAGTCTACATGGAGTCCTACATGGTGGACTATGAATAAGATTTCATGGTCTCCCAGAATTTTCGTCAGGCCCACCTCCAAGAGATGGGCCTTACACAAATTCCGGGAGACCATGACCTTTTTAATAAATTTTCCAGCATGACAAATTACAAGGAAGATTTCATGATAGATTCCAAGATAGACAAACACCACCAAGTAATTCTCTTAAATTGATAGAGTTTGAGACATATTATATTAAACCAAATCCTCCCCTCTTTTTCCGCCAACAAGATATGCAATGTTCCCGCAACATGGTCCATTCTCACTTCACACTATGCTTGAGGGCCCGTGACTACATAAAACAGCTTTCCCAACACCCATGGTACGGCCTTTGGATGAGAGTCAAGGGTCCTCACCATTACAAGGTCACGGCTCTTGGCTCATGTGTGAAGTGGCCCTTACTATACATTTTGCGACATGGCTGGTAGGTTCCTGAGAGAGCCGGAATGCCACGTGGGACATGCAATGGCTCCAACTGTATTTTGGCTCAATATGACTTAATATCTAATCGAATGTAATAAATAGTGCGGCAACTCTAGTAACCCCCACCCAAGATTAACTACACGAAATATGATATTTAGTGTCACTTACTATTTGAAATTACGCAACATTCTAATTGTTTACCATACATCTCATTTTTTTATTGGACATTATAGAACATTAACATTTTTACTTCGTAAATTTGTTACATTAATAATAAAATATATAAGGATGTGTAATTTTGAATAGAGTGACACTAAATATCATATATAGTGTAGCTATCAGTTATATGTGGCAAGTTGTGAACAATACTCAAGCTAAGTAATTTTCATTTTGTAAGAGAAACCCATGATAAATGAGGCATAATGCTCAAAAAATTCATGGTCCCTCAGTGCATTGGTCTACAATTGAGCAATCTTATGAAGAAATTGTTTTAAGAAAAATACTATGGGTATTAGCTTATTCATATGACCGTGACTATGTTGAGCTGGAATTTACTTGTGAAAGTATCAAGCATGGTGCACTTTAAACTATCATCTATGGAGAGAGGGTATTATTGCATACAAGCATACCGCTCATCCATCCGACACTAAGAGCCTTTAAATAGTATGCATCCCGGAGGCTACTATTTTTGGTTGATTTCACACCATAATTAGTTTTAAAGACCATGAATTAGTCTAGTCTGAGTCATTTGATATGAATCAACAACAAACTTATATGGGGTTGAGGTTTTAAGTTGGATGGATGAGAGGTGTGCTCATATGCAATAATTCCCTTTCTTTGTCATGCCCTCCCATGTTTGTGTCTATTTTAACCGATTAGATCTAAATTAAATTGAACTAAATCATTAAATGATCGCAAGTACGCTCAATTTGTGATCAATGACATGTAAATTTGGAACATCATTTGGCACAGAAGGCAACAACCTTCCTTTGATCAATTATCCACAAGGCAATGACAGTAAATGAATGGTGTGGGAAGATCTCTACTAAGATTGACAAAAGTTGTCCTCATTGTGGTTCCGGTGCAATGGAATCAATGGGGCAAATTCTTTAGTTGCCCGTGAGCTCAACAAGTGTGGCGCTATGCGGCTAACAACATGTGGCAACTCTTTGGGAAAAGAGGTAATCTTGGCCCTCGGAAGTTTATTTTACTAATGCAATGCTTCTTTGATCAACCATTGAGCAACCCTTTGAAATCTTTTAGTATGATTTGGTTCTTCTTGAGAAGTGGTATGCCATGGGTCATTTGGCATCAACGTAATGATTTGGTCTTCAATACTAGCCAGTGGCCTTTATATAAGATGTACCAAGTGGCATGGGACCCCTTAATTGACTATGGTAGACTGGAATGGTAACAATCAACTCTTCATAACTTGGAAAAAGTTCCAAATGTTGCATACGAGGATGTGCTTAACAAAATTGTTTTGGTTTGGTGTGTCAAAGGTCTTCTTGATACTCGTATTATTTTTTCAATCACTTGGAAGATTAGACCGTGGATGGGCATTATTTCTTGAGTCCCCTCAAATTGCGTTGTTTATTCCAAGGTGATCTTGTATTTTTCCCTTGCAATTTAATTTCTTTTCAATTTGTGCCAAAAAAAGAAGAAGTAAATTTGGCATTGGCCACATGCCTCTGAGATAAGAAGCTAGGTTTAACTACACTAAATATGATATTTAGTGTCATATGGTATTTTATGTCACTATGGTAACTTTTTGGATGACACTTCTTATAAATATGTGAACAAATATTTTCTTGGATGATGGAAATGAACCCGCACATATCTTCACATACTGCCTTAATGGTCTATGTGTGATCAAAAACCAAATGAAACACCCCACACTACACAACAACCACCCCAATAAAGACCATTTTAGAATAAATAGTTAACTTCCTTATACAAAGAACCCAACTCACAACACTATACAAAGTAAGAGCACATGCAAACATCACAGGAAATGAAGAAGCCGACACACTTGCTAAAGAAGGTACATCAAAAGAACACTCCAACGCCTCACAACCACATGAATTTGCCCACTCAACACCGTACTACTACCAAAGAGACGATTGGCCGTCAATGGGAACAACCCCTAACAAAGGACCTATTAGATTCCTTGAGAAACATCTCACGAAACATGATAAGAATATAAATTTAGAAATAATTCCCATATTATATCCCAACATAGATAAATAAATAGCCAATGAGAAAATAGATAATGAGCTATCAAATAAATTTTGGACAAACAAAAACATAACCGACTCTCAAAAAACATGTCTTCTAAAACTGAGACATGGTCAATACATGGGGAACGCTAGGAAACAATGGTTCTTCAGCAGGGAAGCCTTCCCATCAATCACATGTCCCATATGTAACTCTCCAGACCCTAATACATGGCTACATGTGCTTCTAAAGTGCAAACAACACCACATACATGCCCTCCGAACCAAAAGACATAATAAAGCAATATGAGAATTAAGAAAACTTATAGTGGCATCAAAAAAACTCAAGATGCTATATTCTCATGAATGCATGCACGTTCAATAATAACCCCCCATAAAACATTGTCCCCCCATGGCACGTGTGGCCAACAAAGATGTCACTACAATGTCAGATTCAAACCATATCTTCTATGTATGAAAGGACTACCATATCAATCTCCACCATCAACATAACCTAATGATAACCTAATAATACAATTCATTGAATTCACATACTGTAATGGTAAAATACCAAATAAAACTATAATAAAAATAGATAATTATAAACCACTAATAGACAATATTATCAACATAGGATGGAAGGTAGATTCACTAATAGTCATCACGGCATGTGCTAGGGCAACCACACACACCCCTTCTATGGAAAGTATTGAAACAACATTTAAAATTCCTAAGCTAAGCATCAAATACACATTTGAGGAAATCAACGTCATTACCATACAACATGCTATGTCCATAATTCTACACAAAAGGAGGATAAAAAACAACGAACCACTACCAATAGGCACACAACTACCATAGCAACCCCAAGTATCCACCAACCAATAAATAATTAGGATTACAAAAAAATGCCAACATTGGCTAAGGAATTGTCACAATTTATGGTAAGGGCTGGTGGCTATAGGATACAACTTTCCTGCCAAGTAACTCACAGAGCAAATGCCAAATCACTTACATCACAATACATTGCTCTTACAAGGCCATCAGGGATTGAAACATGTGATACTAACCCTCACATATAATGAACCACTGAGAAGTCCTATGACTCAGCGGCCACCTCACGAAGAAAAGTGATCATATACCCCTACAACACTAACCCCACCAATACAAAGGCCACCTAGTCACTCAGTTCCCATGGTCACTTTGGTTACCCTGGTTACTAAAGTGCCCACCCCGAGAGGGATTAGTAGTCTTGCACCACTGATATTATGTCCAGTGAACATAATACCAAGGGTGGGTCAAATGGGCATTTCAATCATGATGATCCCACTAAGGTCAATGTTTCTTCTCTTTCTTGGATGATGGATGAGTTCATCCGGTGGCCAAAACCCCATGTTCTCTTGTCAGCAACTTCTGTGAAATATTGTTATGGATGATTGAAATTTGGATGAAAAATCAGTTGGTAAGTGACAGTAATTGCAACACTGTAAATCTATAATCCCTCCCCAAAATTTTACAAGGTATGACAAATAATGTTAGGTTAACATTTAGTGTTGGTGACACTATAGCGCAGCTTACAATTAGTATGGAGCAAGACAATTAGAATTGGTGACACTAAATACCATATTTTGTGTAGGTTTTCAAGAAGATAAAGTACTCTAAGGTCCTCTAGCAAGATCCAACAAGTTTACGTTCACAACAATCATTTTGCAGAAACAAGGCACATATCTCCAATTTCAAATTGCCACCATTTGCTCAAAAATGATCCAAATCACAAACCGCAAAGTGCGTTGGAAAGATAATAAAATATAATTTACTAATAATATATTAGGCATTTACAAAAAAAGCCTATAGATTTATATGTAAATATAGCATTTTTTGATAAACTATCTACCATTTAGTGCTACCACCATTAGCTTTGATTACAGCCTTCATACGGTGAGACATGCTAGCAAGGAGAACTTCAATCATCTCTAAAGACACCTCTTCCCATGCCCTTTGAATGGTGTTGATTAATTCTTCTTTGTTTTGCGGTGGCTCTTCCTTTTGGATAGTATCTTTCACATATCATCACATGAAGCTATCCAAGACCATTTGAATTGAGAACTGGAGCATCAACACTTACAAATTTGAGTGAATTCTTTTCTTCCAATTGATGTTTTGCCCACCAAAATCCTGAAGAAGCAATGAATCCTTCCAATTCTACTATTTGTGCAAAGTTGCAAGCTCAAGAAACAAAACCACTAGAAGTGCAACTACTCACCAAAAACACTCACACAATGTATCCACAAGCTACCACATTGCTTGAACGAAGTATGTTTTTTGTTGAAAGGTTGTTGGAGATCCATATATGAAGCTCAAACTCACAAAAATTTGAAGTGTGTTGGCTCAAGAAAAATGGATGTTGTCTTCACGGTGTAGGAGCTACAAACACAACTTGAAGTGCAATTAATGCAATCTGATTTTTCTTATAGACATAGCTCAAATTTGCATACTAATGACACCTAGAATGTAGTTAACTTGTTTCTAAACAAACATGTGGCAGTTTCGTGAAGATTGGAGTTGTAAATTGGGAGATATGATTTTTCAAAGTTGCATTTTTTTTTTCACTGGCACTTGGAGTTCGAAAATTTGAACGTAAACTTGTTGGTGGGTACTGTACAATGGGAAAATGAAATTGAATCTTGTGAGGTCACGGGCCTTCAAATGTAATATGAAGACATTTGAATATCTTATGAATATGTGCATTATTTCATAGTCCCTTGAAAAATCTCATTATCGCACATATTTGTATTTGTACAAAAAAAAATTACCCCCTCCTCTCCAAAGAGAAGGAAGTATTGCATACAAGCGTACCTCTCGTTCATCCAACATGAAAACTTGACCCCATATGGGTTGGATTTGGGCGAACCAACCCATACACTTGTTCTTTGTTGGATGCCTAAACCCTTGCCTCCAAGGAACCAGTGTGCGGGTCGTTTCACCCCAGCCCTATGGGTTGTTTGTTGATTCATAGCATATGACCTTGAGTGCATTAAATTTGAGGTCTGTAAAGCTAATTATGGTGCCAAATCAACTTACAAAAGTAACCTCTGAGCTTCATACTATTTCAAGGCTTTTATGTTGGATGAATGAGAGGTACAATCGTAAACAATAATAATTCCCTCTCCCCCTTGCAGAGAGAAGAAACACTGACCTTAATGGGATAAGTGTGATTGAAATGCCCGTTCAACCCACCCTTGGTATTATGTCCATTGGACATAATATCAGTGGTGCAGGACCACTCCCCCTTGCATCTTCCACCAATGAGAGTATGATTGCATATATTAAAAGTCACGCGCCTTCAAGCTCTAGGGTAAAAGTGCCCATTGGTGAAATGGAATTGATCTTAATGATGACCAAGAAGCAAAGAGAGGGAATGATCATATTCAAGCTTACCTCACATCCATCCAACATAAGAACTTGACCACCTATAGGCTTGTTACCAGATCATCTTAAATGACTTTCAGTAGACTAATTTGGGATCTTTAAAGCTAATTATGGTGTCAATTAAACTTTTTTAAAATAACATTTGGGCTACAAATTGCTTTACAATTTTTTATTTTTTATGTTGGATGAATGAGAGGCATGCTCATATATAGTTGAACTACCTATTCCCGATCAGGGCCCCATGGGGAATCTACAGGGTGCTATAAATGCGATGAGGCTACAATTGAATTTCAATCAGGCTGGAACTGATATTGCCATGATACATGTCCATGTTTTGAGTGTTGAAGTGAGGAGGAATGAGCAATTAAAAATGAACGGTTATGGCATACTCTAGACTTGGTAATATGTTCAGGCCAGCTTTTGGCTTCAACAATTCACAATAATCTCAATTTAAGGAACACAATTACCAAAAAATCTAAAATTTCTCTTGATTTCTATCTTCCTACATGGGAAAATTTTGTACCACCTTATACTTCTCCAAACATGGCGCATAATCTCTTAAGAGATCGGTTATGGACGTCTCAACCCTACATACAATAATTCCTTCTCTCCTCGGGAGGCCATCATTGAAGCCGTGAGCGACTTGGTCTAGAATAGAGAATGAAGAGGTGGACAAAAGACAACTACATAAGACAATTTAGGGAGTTTGAGATGGAAACTCCGACATCATTGTATGGCATGGGGACAAGAGCCTCGTACTCCACACCAAAGGACAAAAGGATCTATGCAATCCACTCAAGTAAGCCCCAAACCAATGAGGTGGACCGTGGATGTGACTAATACGGAGGTTTCTTTTCTCTTTGCACTCACTTCTAGTAAGGTACGAAATCATGCAACTAGTGTGAGAACAATAGCAAATCCAAATCGTGCCCGTAGCCAATTGCCTCCTACTTTTTGGAGCTCATACAAATATCTCATTTATTATCAAAGTGAAGATTCTCTCGTGTTCATTAAGTGGTATATATATATATATATATATTTAATTATGTTGACTATTGAGTCTAAAATGTGTTAGAATGTCTCCTCGTATTTATCAAACAAATTGCAAAAGAAAATTTGGTTTATGAGTGACATGCACAACTAAGTACGTCAACAAGTGGCTACAATGGATTTAAACACTATATTGTTCAAATTTTGTTGATAGAAGGATTTTTTTACAAAATAAAATAAAATAATGTGACATTGAAGCAAGACCCATTTGCCTTTGGTCCCTAGTTTCAGTTGATGAGGCAAGCATGCCTTAATTTAGGTATAAAATGCACATATTTGAGTTAGGACCTCAAATGGCACTCCAAACATGTTGAACTCCTAGTAAGTGTCTAAGAGGCCCATACTAGGACTCTCCAAGCAACAAAATAACATATTCAAGCCACATATTTCATTTTTAGCTAATCATATCATATGCCACTTGATCTATAAAAAACTTATTTTTCAAGGGCACTATTTAAATGAGTTAAACACTATACTGTCATTGAAGATTTAAGTTCAAATACTTAGCTTGGGTACCCTTGGATGCAAATACATACATTGTATTTTGATCATCAATGCCTAGTATGAGCATGTTTTAATTTTCTCCTTGACATAAGACAATGTACATATAATACAGTTTCAAACACATAAAATGTAAAAGATTTGATTTTCAAATTAGGTGAAGACTATATAAATTGTGAAATGATTGTAAATTGTGATCCCACATCCTTCAAAGGTTAAAGTGACTTCTTTATGTTTTAAGCTAAAATTTCAAAAAGTGACCGAATGTAAATTTAATATGTTTATCAAGTAAGTTCTTCTGTTCGTAGCATACCAAAAATGGAATGAAATGAAATTAATTTTAAAATTTGGAAAGCCGAAAAGGCTAATGAAACTGAAAGTACATCAAGATGGTTTCAAACCAATGAATTCTCTAGAATGGCAGTGTCGCAACTCTTGTTAGCTCCCCTTACGTAACTTGGTCATTTTTCATTTTAGCAAGGATTACGAGCGCTAACCCTTCGCATTCCGCCATGCGAATGGTTGGCTCCCTATACCGCGGACCTTCTTAGTCCATAGGAGGGGGACCAACCCTCCTACTCTTTCATTTGGGACTCACCTCTTAATCGATAACCAATTCTTAGATAAGGACTTCCACCCATGGAAGTCCAATCTTATGTTGATCTTTGCATTGCCGGAGCAACACTACAACAACCCGAGCCATACTAGGCAACTATGCCCTCCCATTGGGCCAATGCCCATGGACGTCGTGCCGTTCGACCTCGGGTGGGTTCGGCCACACCACTTCACCCATATAAGCCTCTAGGACTCTAGGTAGGGCCCCTACCCCACCGTCAAGTAACCTTTTGTCTCTCTCCTAAGATTTGGGGCCAAGTAGACATTTTCCCTTAGCCGTTGGGATTGGAAGCCCCTAGCAGCTTTAGAACATCATAACTTCTTCATACGATCTATGATGCTAATAAGCAACCACTCCATCGTCATCTACGTTTCACGTAGATGCCGATGGACTACTTACTTGCTCCATTCGGGCAAGTATTGAAGAAGTTATGCCTGTTGAAACCTTCGCAATCCCAAGAGCCACTCCCATGCCATTGCTGTTCCAAGGCGTTGTCCCGGGACAACGCCCCACTCAAATTGCCATAACTCCTAGCTCACACCTTTGATTGAAGTGTTCTTGAGCATTCTAGAATTGGCATGCCATAAGCTACGAATAGCTTATGGCTTCACCCTCGTGCCTCCTAGTCTCTATGGGTGGGAGGCGTTCCCAACACCCGGGGCCCTCACCCACACTAGGATCACTTGGGCCCTCTCACCAACAGCGCCACAAGTCTTGGGTGTCACTCCAGGGTCCCCCTTGTGCCCATGGTGTTTCGGGCGCTCCTCTTGGAGAGGTACGCGACAGGCAGAGTGCAATAGCCTCTGTGTGATAGAGACTAATGTTAACTTGTTAGTCTTATTGAAAAAAGACTTGAGGCTCCCTAGAAATACGTTCTCAAATAGTGATGGAACTTATCTCTAATGGGGTTGTATAGGGGACATTTCAACACAAAATGTGCCTCGTTTTCAACTGCATTACAAGAGCAAAAATGGCATAGTCTAGTATCTCTAGAGATAGGGATAATCGTCCATCATCCAATTTCAATGGCAAGTCTATGGTTCGAGGTGTGGTAAGCAACAATGGTCTTGTGTTGAGGTGGGGTCAATAGTTGCTTCAAGTACAATTCAGATTTGTATTTAAGAAAATCCTTGAGGTGGAGGTAATCTTGTTTTTTCCAGGCTAAGAGATGGAAAGAGTTCCATTCTTTAGCAAGAAAAGCCTCCTTGATATCAACTTATGATGTTTTGGATGTGGTTGGGTTGTCATGGGTTTCCCAATGAGATAAACCCCATGATGTCTTCCACATGGTTGTCGATGTACCAAGTGTTAAATCCTTGTTCGGCCAGGTGTTGGGATAGTGTGGTTGCTTTATTGGCTAGCCAAGAGGGGGAATAGGTGGGCGAGCTGTTGTTGAAAGCCCATAGTAAGCTTGAGAGCGTATAATTCTATGGGAAGTTCTCTGAATTCGGCCAGTAAGATATGATAGGTAGTCAAAGAACACACTTTGACGTGAGACATCATATGCATCTTCATGCCTTTCTCAAAGACTTTCCAATTAGAGTTTTTCATTGCCTCCCCAAATTTCAGTGCCATATGTGAAAGCAAGAAGCACTAAAGCCTTGAATAGGTGAGATTTGAGTTCCCAACATGTGATGTTGACTATCGCTTCTTTCCTTACAGTTCCCATCAACGATTCCTTGCCTTTTACTAGATGGCTCAAAGTAACCATGTGAATAAAAATCAATCCCAAAGTAGTTGTATTCGTGGGTGATCTCAATTTGGTCCTTGTCTAGGTAAAATGCCTCTTGGTTTAATTTAATTTTGTTGCGGCCAAATGTCATGATTTTAGTCTTAGCTAGATTGACTTCAAGGCTAGAAGAAGTGCAAAATTCATATAGTTTGTTCAAAAGTCTTTGTAGGCATGCTCTTGATCTAGAGAGTAGAACAACATAAAGAATAAAGAAGAATGGCAATCATTGTGTTAAATAAGCGTGGAGAATCCCCGCCGATCTCGTCCAAATATGTTTCAAGTTCATCAATGTACAAGCTAAATAGGGTGGTGGGGAGAGCGACATCCTTGTTTAACACCAGTGTTGGAAATTACTTCATCATGTGTGTCATCATTTATTCAAACTTTCGCATAGCTTGTGGTGTACATGGCTTTTACAGCCTATTGCGAATGAGGTGGTCCCCAAAGCTTGTCACATGGGATTGTGTCAAAAACTTTTTTGAAATCGACAAAGCAAGAATAGAGACATCGACCTGCAAATATCTCATGTTCGATTAAAGTACGTAGTGTAAGGATGTGGTCCAAAGTAGATCTACCTTCCATGAAACTTGCTTGTCCGCTCGCCCTAACTCTCAATTATGCCCATCGACTACTTATTTTTTCTAAAACAGAGCCATAAAGCTTGCCAAAGATTGTTCCCCAACATTATGGTCCTATAGTTGCCCGGGGAGCATCTTTCACTAGACTTGACGATCATTTGATTGATGTTCATAGTCCATGAAGCCATGGAACCCTCTTTAGCCATTGAATTAAATAGCTTTGTGATTGAATAGCAAGTACATGGAGATGTGGTTTCATATAAATGACCTATAATCAAATACATACTACATGTCTTATGATTGTTTACATGGCATGTTGTTTCTTAATCATTGTGCCAAATTTCATCATTAGCATAAGGGATAAATTAGTGTGATATATAAAAGACTGTACCTACTTTAATAAATTAACAAATATATTTATGGTTTGAAACAATCAAACTTTATATCTTAACTATAATCCAAATAATCCAAAAAGTAAAATAGGTATTGCTTTTTATTTTCATGTTATGGAACTACAATTGGATTTGCAAGATTGATTTGCATATATAGCCCATGATGTAATGAACCAAGAACAATATTCTATAGGCAACCTATGAAAAAGCATGCATGGATATACGAAAGCATACAATTCCTCTAGGTCACCTAGTAGCCAGCTCTAATGCTTCCATGGAAGTGATGGCAGTTCTTGAGACCCGTCTCGGCATATCAAAGACTTGATTTTGACATCTTAAGAAATAGGATTGACGTCGATCTGTGCTTCAAATATCAACAATTGTATCTGTTTACATGTTGGATTAGAGTCAAGATGACAGCGCTTTGCATGTCAAGGTCAGCATTTCCATCTAATCTAGGTAAGCAAGTACAGAGAAAACGCTTATATCAACTTTGTTACAGACTTTCTGAACCTTAAGCAACTATGCCATAACTATGAAATGGGCCAGATCTCTTTTTCTTAGCAGGATAAATTACTGGCTCAGCACCAGGCTCGTGTTGCAGCTAAACTTTCAACATTTAAACTCACAAATTGGGAGGTCAATGAAGTACAATACCAAAAATATATATTGGAAGGTTTCCATCTCAACATTCCCGCACAAAAGCCCCAGCAGAGACCATATAGGTAAACCCATTTTCCATAAGGAACAAGATTGTAAATTTCCAGCAGCCACAATTAAGTGGGCTCCTCTTAAAAAATTTCCATCTCAAGAAGGCTCCTAAGAAAATAGGGTCATGGGACTTTATCCCTTCGCTGTGATGCAGGGTCTGTGCTGACCAGGCGGTTCATTCATTTCCCAATGCCGGTGACACAATCTATAATCTGCGTGAATAACCATTTGGAAGGACTGACTGTTTCAACAGAAGGTGTTTGGAGCATTCTTACAGTGATGCTCCTATGACTTGGAAGCCAATAGTGCAGCTCTAGACCTGTCCTCAGAATCAACAAAGAGATCAGTATCCTCTTTTGCCAACCTAGGCCTTCCTGGTGTCAAACTCTTACTTAATTGAGGACCTTCCAGTTTCACGCCAGTTACAGTTGCATCCTTCCCTTTGTCGTTCTTTGTTCCAGGTGACACACTGTCCCGTTCAGATGCATTAGCCCCATCTAGAGATTTTCGGGTGGAACCCGCCCACGAGCCACCCACTAACCCTGCTACAGAGTCTCCATACAAGTCCCCATACAGACCACCTTTCCCTGGAGATTTGACCTTGTCTAAATATTGTTTCAATCTTTGCGTAACACCAGGTGTTGATCCACTGGGTGCCTCGCCTTTTGCATCTTGCTGCCCCTTTGGGATAACTGTGACTTGCACCAACGACTCATATTTTCCAACCAAGCTTCCTTCTCTAACACCAATTGGCCCAGGTTCTGTACTCACATCAGCACCATCTGATATGCCCACCACTTCTGCAAGGAGTCCTCCATACTCATCTCGAAATGACACCCTCGACTTCCTTGCTCGCTTCGCAGGCCTCTCACTTAAAAGCTCTTCCCCTCTTGCTGTTCCTCCTGTAGAACCATTCCTCTTGAGCCTGCACACGTCCAGGTCTGTAATTCTGGAGTGGGTGGGGGTGGGGGGACATTGGATTGTCGCACAAAGCTCTGAATATTTTTGTATGTTGGAATGATGAAGCTTAAAAACGTTATTAAGAGACTCCATACTACATACTCCATACTACTGACCTAGAGTCATCGAAGAGTTGATTACATTACCCAATGGTGCACACTTAATACAATGCCCCATGTGTACTGTGATGGCCTTTGTTGAATGAACATTACCCAGAGCCAGACCCCTGGTATATTTTGACATTCTTGCTTGAGTGAACACAGCATTAGTTACTCAAAGAGTAAACAATACCTTGAGTGATAAGTTGTTGTTGGAACAGCACCAGGAGATGGAACACCTAGCTTGTTGAGAGCAGTATTGTATGTCACTATTGCCTCTTCATCAGAAGCATCTGGAGCTGGTGGGTACACAAAATTGGCTGGCAGCTCTGCAGGTGCCACGGGGGTACCTTGAACTATTTTTCTGAGAACATAACTTCGTGTTGAAGCAGCAAACCTAAGTGACTGGCCTACTTCCAGTTCCACAGGGCTGTCCTTAGAGAGGCGTTCATTTGCCACAAATGTCCCGTGGACAGAACCCAGATCGATGGCATATACACTGCAACACGCGAACACATCATTCAGGACTTGGAAGTCAGACCTGCAACAAGCCAGGGATCTACACCACAAACTATCACCAACCTTCCACCACAATAGTGATGGTTTATCATGATTATTCATCCCCAAACACCAGTTACTACATGTCCAATATCCAGCCTGAATTGTATGACTAAATATTACCATAAAAACATTCCACTTCTTCAATCTCGCTACTTGAAGGTGAAATGAAAGTAAGGAATCTACTGCTGTATGACTAGACCGATAGTATGGCTCCATTGAATGCTGCTTTGCATGATCTTCAATTGCAACATCTCTGACTACTCAAAAGAATTAAAGGCATTACAGCATTACAAAAGTCAAAAAACAAACGAAAAGCAGGAAACAATAAGGGGTGAGGACTCAAAAAAAGCACAGGACACTCTTTGAGCACCCTGCACATGTGGTGGGTAACAAAGAATAACTCACCCGCCATTCTTGTGCTGAACAACAACTGCATGTTGCCGAGAAACTGAGGGATGGTCTAGTACATAGTCACACATAATTGCTTGACGCCCAAAAAGAGCTCGCCTCTTCTCCAGACTAATTTTGTCCACCACAGCACCATCTTTCATAACCTCAAGAACATACAAACCATTTTTAAAATCCACTGCCCAATCTGGGGCCTGCCAGTTTGATCCACCTTGTCCTGCAGTTGTGCTCGAGGTCTGCATTACCACCAGGTGCACACCAGATCTGTTGGTTGATACTTTTGATATGTGGCATGTGAGATCAGAAGTACAAGATTCTCTACAACAGCTATTCATCACACCAAACAATAGAATGATATCAACAGAAGGAGTCTTTCCATCTCTGTTAACAGGACAAATACATGGATGATAACTTTTAAATAAGCCCATGCCACTTCAGCTTTACATTTTCACATATTCCCTAGGACCTGGATATGGAACAGCTAAATAAGTCTTGATTTTTCGAAGTGCATCCGGTTCCTAGAGACAATGGAAGCATAAGAATGGAGTACCAATTTACACTTGCATGCAGCCACACAAAAAATCAAGTAACTCAAAGTACTACATTAAGAAATTTTGATATTTCTACATTGTGGAAAAACAATGGTATGCAGTTTGACCTCAATACAGTGTGTACAGCTAGAGCGAGTCTACTTTGCAATTGGCAGCTTCTTAATTGACGTACTCTTTGCTGGTCACGTACTAAATGTTCCTTGGACTCTCCTCATTGCTGTCGCAATATTAGAAATATCTTGAAAAGATGTGACAGTGTATGTTTTCCAGTCCAGTCTGGCTTCTAAAGCTAATACAAATGCACCTTCATAACATTTGACACCACTCTGTCCTTGTCTTTGCCCTCTTAAGCTGATAGAGTTACTGGCCATAAGAACCCTAATTTCTTTAGCATATATACAAGACTAGATCCCTCCAGTACACTGAAACAGGAAGAAAAGGAACAAAGCCAGCCTACCGCAGCTACTTGAGCTTCTGTTGCAGGTGGAGGTGGTGCTGGAGCTGGAGCAGGAGGAGGTGCTTGTGATCGAGACTGATTCTGCAGTTGCTTAGAGACCCCTGCCTTAACAGAGAAAGGCTCTGCCGATTCAGCCTTCTTAAACCTGTCCATGCCATATCTGTTCAACATTTCGGACAGCCTCTAAAGACTTCAACACTGACCAAATCCAGAGAAATCCACCATCATAAATTACTGAAAATGGCTTGGCTTCTTCATCACATCTCCATGTCCCCTGGTGTGAACTCGCCCTGCTGCCCTCCACCAGGTTACCACTGAAGTTTATGTCCATAGCAAATATGACATTTTCCTGTCATCATAAAACTGCAACCAGAGCACGTCACTTTGAGGGCAAGAGATTCCAGATGCATGCCCCCCCCCCCCGCTATTTCCACCACCTCAACCACAGCAGAATTCCCTAGAAAATCATGTTCCCCACACCATTCTCCACATGAAGAGCATCCATGCATAGTTGGCATGAAATCTCTACCCTAAATTCCAAACCCACCCACCCCCTCCCCACCCGGTTGTACTTACATCACAAAATATCAAATGTATCCCTAAGTCGACAACCTCTAAAAATGACCCATGGTATATCAGAAACCCTGATTTGCCCCGAAATCACATCAAAACGCAACATAAAAATCAAACCGCAATCAATAACACCATTCGGCTACGACCAAAATTGATGCAATTATAACATACTTTGATGCACCAAGGAACAGTCCCGAGACCCTAATTCAACTTCGGCAGGACAAACTCACCATGTCAACATCACCAGGCATAGCCTTACATAGCAAATGACAGAAGGGAAAGAAATTAAAAAAAAAATGGACAAACTTGTGGCTAAAAATCAATGTGGCGGAGAGTAGGTGTTATTGTGACATGTGCACCTTAACGCTCACAATCTCGACAACAGTAGCTACTTCTTCGTACCGAACCCAAGAATTAGGTCACGAAAACAAACAAGAACGAAGGAAGGCAAGGCAAGGCAAGGCAAGGCGTACCTCAAAGCCATCCGCTTCAAATTCCTGTGCCCTGAGTTTGGAGAGGCAACAATCTCGTGGCTCCGGATGCTATTCGCAGTCGCTCGGAAGCTGGGTTTGATAATAATCGTGCGATGCGTCAATCCCCTGCTGTCGTTGTTGTTGCTGTTGTTGATGATGTCGTCGCCGAGGCTTGCTAACTTAAGTTCCTTGTGCTTCGACTGCTTCCCTCATCATCTCCCACCCGCAATTCAATCCTCCCTTTCCCTACCCACTTTACTAATAACTTTGGTCACAAACTAACTTTGGTGGGGTTTACATGCATCACTAGGGTAAACTCATCCCTCATTTGTGTATGAAGGGGCTCTAGTAGCCACAAACAACAAGTCCCCTATTTAGGAATATAGGTGGGCGAGATGGAAAAATCGCATACGAGCGTACCTCACATTCATCCAACATATATGGTGGTTTTATGGGTTGGGGTGGTGCCTAAGGTATGTGGGTGTTATTAGGTTCATTCTCCATGTTCTCCAACTTCTACCAGTTAGATTTACACAACAAAAGCTCATGTTGCATTAGCAAATCTATGATGAAACATCTGCAAAAACCGGATTGAAAATCGGACCTCCCGTGATTTAGTTATGGTTATCATAATCCATATTTGTTGATTTTTTTTAATTGTATACATTAGGTCCGCCCAATAAGTGTGTTCATTGTTGAGGGTAGAGTACTTATTGATGTTTGAAGGCGTAGTCCAATCTCTATTAAACATGCGTCTTTGTGAAGTTTGTTGTTTGATCCTCACTGAACCACATACCAATCGAATATAGGGGTTCAATTAAGAATATGAGCGACTTAAGACCCATCTACCTTACACCAATATGTGCAAGTAGGTTGCCCCACGCTAAATTATCGACATTCCGCACCATTTTGGAAATTTATTACCAAAATAACAAAATACAATCATTGTTTCCTTATTGTGGTTTCTAAACGGATGAGAACTGAAAAACCAAAGTTATCAATTTTTGTGATCTTATTTTGACCCAAGGTCATTTGGCGAAGGCAACCTAATTGCACATGTCAATGTACATATATCAAACTCATCCATTGTGGATGAATGTTGGGGGTTGCTTCATTCCAATCGGACTCCACTAGACTTATTTGGGGCCTATGATGACAATTATACAATCAAAACATCTAGAAATGGTCATTATAAAGTTGCAGAAATAATTCATTCAAGTTTTGGTTGGGTGGTGTCTATATAAACTCGTCCATTGTGAATGAAGTGGTTATAATAACAATCATAAAAGAATCCCTATAGGCTGAGGGTTGATTCATTCCAACTAGACATCAATAGACTCATTCAAGATCTAGTATGTTGTTACTTTTCCAAAGTTGAATCATCTAAAAGAAATCAATTAAAGGCTCTAGGATAGTTCATCAAAGCTTGAGTGGGATTTTCTAAGGCTAGAGTTGGCCACAAATATTGTGATATGGCCCTACATAAAGGTGAAATGGAAAATATGGAAGCCAAAGTTATACATGATCGATTCATCATTATGATAACTACATTTTGCTAAATAAAATAAAAATCGTAACAATCACAATCACTAGCACATTGTGCATGTTTTGTCTAATATGACACATGTAACAATGCCTCACCAAACACAAGGAATAAAAGAAAAGAAAAACATAAGCTAACAAAACATTGATTCCTACTGATACCCAATTAAATAAAACCCAAAATGGCACCTTGAATCAAATTTTCCTAGTAGGCCATTTATGATTCGTCCCAACTTAATCTCCCTAAACTCATTTGAGGTATTTGATGTTACTTATAGGGTAAATTAATATTTATGAAAATATGATTTATGAGGCATTCCCAACAATCTCACCTTCAACTCAATTACATGGCTACCACATTGCCTTGCATGTACTATCTCTATACCCATGCTCGGAGTCGGGAACCACACTAGGGGAAGTGAAAACAATGATGACACCCCCCCTGACTAAGCGCATCATAAGCCTAAGCTCTTTGGATGGTAATAGGATGAATGAATTACACATGTCACCAAGTAACCTATAACCACGCATTTAACCCCTGATATATACCCGTTAATGCTTGGTCATGGGGAACACGATGTTGTGAGTCAATATCATGAGCTCCTTTGGATGGTGAAGAACATCTCAAACCTTAAATTTTACCATATTGGTTCAACATTGTCAAATCAATCATAGAGGTTCATATTGATTTGATGTTGGTTCAATGCTATACCTACAATGGTTTACTAGTGTTCATTTAATGCATATTGAATCGATGCAATGCCTATAATGCTTTCCTAGTGTTGGTTCAATACATATTGATTCAAAGCAATGCCCACAATGGTTTGCTTTATGTTGGCTTAGTGTTGGAGCAATACACATTGAATCAATGTAATACTTACAATGATTTTGTAGTGTTCAACTCATACCCAACTAACATTTCGAAACATTCAAGAAACTATTGAAGAACAACTTGTCATACTTTGGTGCCAAATTGACGTTATTTCAATGTGTAAATGTAATCTTCATATTCAATGTTACACAAGAAGTGAAAAGAGATATACCTTTGTGATAACCGAGGCCACCATTAGCACCTATAATCGCTAAACCTATATCAAGATCTAACCATGAGGCTTGGACCCAAGTCCTCATGAATCCCACACATGTCCGTAACCACTCACACCACATCCCATACATGTACACAATATGACTATTAATTCGATTGTTGGGAAGGGGGTTCATGGGTCCGGGAGTAATGTGATATATAGAGTTGACAAGAATTCATCCACCAAGCTTAAACCTCAATAGTTTTAGTAAGTGTGAAAAAATTGGCATGTTTAGAACAAGAAAATAACGAAGGTAGACATATCTAAATCCAACATAGCAATAATTTGGATATCTATACTTGATTGTATGTGGTTAGGTGTGGATCTAAGAATGAATATTCAAAAGACATGTGTTTAGAATAGGGTGGACTACATGATCAAAACATGTCAACTATTTTAAGCGCATCTATCTCGCTCTCTCTTTCTCTCTCTCTCTCTCTCTCTCTCGATTGATGCCATGCAACTAAGACATGTGATTGTAAACTCGTACATGAATATACATAACGATTGTCTTATTTTATAAATAGACAACTAGATGCTCATAAGATCCTAAAAATACACACATGGAAAATGGTCATATTTACCATGGAGGAAATGTAACAAGGATGTAGATGAATGGAGCAAAACAACCATAGTTATAGACGTAACCCACGTCTCTAACACGTGGTAAAAATTAGGGTTGGGAAAACTTACCATGGGTAAGAACTCCAATATAAACCCCTAACCCTAAAAGGAGTCTCCTTTTTTACCATTCACGCGAGAGTGAGGTGGGGTTAGACTTGTGTATACTCATTGGAGTGGTAGATATGTGAGAAAACTAGGGCTAATCACCAAAAGGAGTATTCTACTTGGAGTGACCCAATCATGGCCAAAGAACATGTTTGAACACCCATATGTCATTCTACATTGAGTGTTATATTTTGAAATACTACAATGCATTTGGTGTGGTTTAAATGTGTGCGACATGGATAACAATTGGGTCCTGTTGTTATTTACCTCACGTACGTAACTAATCCTCAAATGTTTGTTGGTTGGTTGCATGGGCACAGGTGAGGCAGGCCCTTCACACTTTCAATACAATGATGTATTGTGATTATGACATTTTATGCATATCTATTGGTTGAAGTTATTTCCTTTGTAAGTACTCCATACATAGGGTGGATTAGTTATTTATGCTCGGAGGTGAGACATGAAGATAGGTGATTAAACTTCCAAGGTATGGACCAATCAAGTTCAATTTTTGTTGTTGTTGGATACAATTTGGTAGCAGAAACCCTAAATAGGGTACATATTTTTGCAAAGCACAGTAGGTTGTGACACAACATATATGTATTTACACAACACATCCAACTAGGCATAATGACAAGCTCTATTATGCAAGATATTTATATGTCACCAAGTAGGCAGATACAAAGGAAATAGAAAGAGTCTTGTGGAAATTCCCACCCACCCACCCTTGTAAGTGCAATGAGGAAGAAGTTGAAGGATTTGGCCTTTGAAAAGAGGAAGCTCAAACTTCGCAAAAGTTTTGAAAAAAAATCAGCTCTCTCTCTCTATCTCTCTCTATCTATATATATATATACACACAAGATTCTTTTTTTGGGGGGGGACTATGTGACCACTTAAAGTTGAGCACAAGAATCCTCACTTTGATAATGAATAAGATATTCACATCAACTCCAAAATTTATAAGGCATGATTTGGATTTGGTAATCATCTTGCACTAATTGCGTGTTTCATATCTTAGAAGTGGGTGCAAAGAGAAACTTATCCAAATTAGGCACATTTACCTTCCGGGCCCACAAAATGAGAGGTCAAAATTCCACAAGGTACACTAAGATTCTCCTATTATTGTGGGCCACAAAATCGTGTAGAACCCAAATACACACTCGTAATGAGAATTAATGTGAGCCACGTTAGATTTTAACCTACAAGAAATCTCAATCCCAAATTGATTGTCTCTGTAGGAAATTGATGTAGGTGATTGTTTGAATGTTACTTTGATGCTATTGTTTGATTTATGCTACCCAAGTCTCCATGAAGACTTAGGTGAACATTGGGCCTCGGGGCTACATTATATCAATCAAGCCTAGACAATCAAAGTGGGCACAATAATCACTTCCACATTACAAATGAGTGTAGCTCATGACTTTGACCAAGAGCTTGTCGACGTCATGCCATATGGGATCCATCAAGGTGTCATTGGAACAGGTAAACGTTCACAACACCTACCAATGAGGAGGGTGAAAATGCTCACTCATGTGTAGAGCCCCAAGCATTACTGTTTGAATCCAATTTCCCAACTTTGGCCAAGGTTGTCATCATAATGTTCAAGCGATATGAACCCCTAATTGCCCACGGAGCCCAAATGTGCCAAAATCCAGGTTTTTGTGGGTTCTGTTAATTGAATTTGTTTTTGTTTGTTTGTTTTTTTACATTTTCATATGTTAGGTGCTATAAGATTTGGAATGTATAGTTGAAAATTGAACTAAATTTGCGACACGTGGAATTTTGCAAGCTTTCAATGGAGAAGATTTATAGTGTATTTTCTCCCTCAACTGGTTGGTTTAGGGGGTTTAGGGTGTCAACTGTTGAGGGCCATATCTCCCTTTGATTTTGGAATTTATGCATCAATAGTATTTGGAGTATTCTATATGTTCTTTATGCATGATCTACCATTGGGGTTTGGATTTTGAGGTCTAGAAGTCTCTCTTTTGAAGCATTAAGATTTGCTAAGACAATGTCTAGTTTCCATAGCAAGACTTGTCAAAATTCCAAAACTTGAGCATCTAGTTAATTAAAAGTTGCATAGGTTAGAAAATTTCAATAGCTTTCCAATGGTGTATTGCTTGTTTGGTTTGTATTTTGTGAGCTATTTTACTGATAGAAGAAGACAACCTAAAATTTTGTGATTCAAGGACAACTCTTGTATCATTTTGTCATGAGTTCCATATCGAAAAAATATGCATTGGATCCACATCAAACTTTGGTATGAATCTAATGTGCATTAAACTGGTACTAGAATCTCACTATAACACTAGTATCGTTTTGCCATAAGCTCCATGTTGAAACAATATGCATAGATCTTTGAATGGTGACTACATTCAAATGGCTAAGAGTTAGAAGGCGGTCTTGGTGTCTATGGGAAAGCATGTAAGATTCTCTACAACATGGATTTTAAATTTACAAGTTTTTTATTGGGGGGGGGTGGTGGGTGGGGTAGAAGATGAGCAAATATTGAAGCATATCATCATTTAAAGCAACTAGAGGAGTTACAAAGAGCAATTGATCTTTGAATGGTCACTACGTCCAAATGGCTAAGAGCTAGAAGGTGCTCTCGGTGTCTACAGAAAGAATGAAAATTCTCTACAAGATGGACTTTATTTATATTTATTTTTTGTGGGTAGAAAATGAGCAAATATTGAAGGAGATATCATCGCTTCAAGCATCTGGAGGAGTTATGAAGAGCATATAATCTTTGAATGGTCATTGTATCCAAATGGCTATGACTTAGAAGGCGATCTCGGTGTCTAAGCAAAGAGCATAAGGTTCTTGACATGATGAATTATTTGTAGGTAGAAAAATATCAATTATGGAAGGAGATATCATCATTTAAAGCATCTAGAGGTGTTTCAAAAAAACATGGTACCTCGTGAAATTGAATGTGGATTCGATCCACATCATTCCCGCACTTAGGCATTGGTATTGATGCAATGTGCATTGGACCAATACTAGAATCTCAGTATGATAATGCTATCACTTTGTCATGAGTTCCTTAATGAATCAATGTGCATTGGATCCACATCAAGCCAATACATAGACTTTGGTATAGATCCAATGTGCATTGAACCGATACTGAAATTGTACTATGACAACGTTTGCCGTAATATTGTATATAGTGTCATATGGTAATTTATATCATTTATTTTTTATGACACTTCTTATGAATAGGTTTTACATGCACTATCATGGATTATTGAAATTTGAATGAAATCCATGCTAATTATTGAAACAAAGTTTGGTATATTCTACATCCTAACATTTCTATAATGAAAATATTGACATGGATGATTAAAATTTGGATGAAAAATCATTAGTAAGTGATAAAAATTGCAACATAATAAATCTACAATGCCCAAATGTTTTACAAGGAATGACAAATAATGTTAGGTTTACATTTAGTGTTGGTGACACTACACATGCAGTTTACAATTAGTATTGAGCAAGACAAATAGAATTGGTGACACTAAATGCAACATTCAGTGTATCACTTTTTCATGAGTTCCATACTAAAACAATATGCGTCCGCATCAAACCGATACATAGACTTTGGCATTGATCTAATGTACACTTAAACAACTAAAACAACTATTTTGGAAACAATACCAAACATTTTGTGCAAAAATCATGTTCAGTTTGATATGACATCAAATTTTGTTGCTCCAATACCATTTTAGCATTAAGTAAAGATTGAAACTATAAGGGAATTGCCCTTGTATGGGACAATGAAAAATTAATACAAAGACAACCTAGGCCAATTATGAGATGAATGACTAAGCAGCATCCCTACCGAAGGAATAAACCAAGGGATGCTCTGATCACATGTTTGAATGAAGGGGAAGCTATAAGGTAGAAATACCATAACCCATGAAAATAAGGTGATCCGGCTAGAACGAGTGGCTTGAAATTTTGTGCAATATTTTTCAGAGATGGAGAAGAGGAAATGATGAGGAATGCAAGTTGTTTCGTAATTTTATTCCTTGTAAATAATTAGTTACATTTTTTCAAAGAGGCAAGTAAGTCAAACCCCCTACTTGTACAATAGAGTCTCCCTAATCTAAACATCAGAATATTCTACTCCGCATACAAAGACACGCAAAACGGTTAACTTAATGGCACCCAAAAGTGATCGCAAGTGGTGTGAAACAACACCTGTCCAGCCAATCATTGCATCCCATCTAGCAGCGTGTCCTTTTCAGGCCACCACTTTTCCAATTAGCCATTTTGGGTCTACACAAGAACCACTTTGCCCCTAGTCTAGTGCACCACTAGTGGTCATTAACCGCTTTAGGTATTTCTACCTTATAAGGTAGAGGGTGCTTAAACCAACACTTTAAGCTATTGCACATACGTATGGCTATGTGGTTGACATATGAAAAAATAAATTCATAGTAGCCTTTGGGCTAAACATAGGCATAAAGAAAAAGAAAACATGTAGCCTCAACTGAATATTTGATGAACATTCAAAGTCAAAACCACTACACCAAATAGGATATTTAGTTTTTGATTATATTTAATGTTGTTATCACCCTACTATGTTCAACACTAATTTTCAATTTTTTGACAATTAGTGTTAGAAGATATGCTAGAAGATATGTTGGAATTCTCCTTTTATCATTGTTATTTTTTTTTCATATCCTTACTAACACTACCTTCAAACATGTAACTTCCACATATTGCCATAGTTGATATGTAGTGTTTGAATTTATATTTAATGTTACTCACTTTCATAGGGTTATTGATATTTAGTGTATGCGTTCGTATTTAGTGTATCAAACACTAAATATACTATTTAGTGTAGCTCCCTTAAATGGATCCCTAGGCCCCATGTATGACGACCAAGCCCGGGGGGTGCACTTCATTGTCAAGTTGAACACCACGTGCGATAAAAAAAAATCTACTTTTTACATAAAGGATCATCAAAATGGGTCAATATTTTATCAAATTTTTTTCATGAGTAGATAAAATCGGTACCTACTACATAGTAAAAAAAGGTAACAAAATTTGGTGATCTGTTTTTTTAATAAAACATACCGTTTCTAACTAGAATGACGCAGAATTGAACTAAACAAATTACTACAAAAAATGAAGATGACTAAAAATTTCAAAAATATATACAAAAGATACCATCAATGATTATGTATACGTAGAAAAAATTTCATAAATTTTAAAATTATCTATGGCATATAATAGAGGGTAGCAAACCATTATCGCACGTGGTTATGAAATGTAAGGGGGTGTGATCGCCCCGTGCGACCAAGATGTAGAAAATAAACATAAACTTAAGCTTTTCAAGACACCAACGGGAAATAGGGGTATGAAACCACCATTAGAGAGTTTAAGTAAGGAATTACTACATACCATTCCATAGGTGGGCATTTGCGCGGGGCAAGGGCAATAAAGGCATGGTAACTAACACGGGCCATGACTTAAAATTGATCTCAAACATAACACTTTCCCTTATGTGAAATGCCCAAATTACTACAACAACACTCAACCATATGGTTGAGTTCAAATCTTATATTTATCATATGATAAGGGCCTCCAATGTCTTACCTTCATGGGAAGAAACTTAGATAATAAGAAGAAACTCACGCGCAATATGAATGGTAAATAGTAGTGCCGGTATTTTCAATAAATAATGATGTTGTGAATAATACCGGGATGAACAATGCTTCCTATGAATAGTGTTAGGAATATAACTTTACCCAATTTTCAAGTGTCAGCATGTGTGTGCTATGAATAGTTACCAAATATTACTACTTTGTTCAGGGTCCCCACAAACTATATTTTAGTCCAAGGCAATTATAGAGAATGGCAATTTTGAGTCAAATGAAACTAACCCAAATGGTTGAGTAATGTTATGTATGTCTTACAACTACAATTTTGGGGTTGTCACTTTGTAATGATTAAAGATAGCCTTGCAATTGTGTGGATTCAAGAGAATGACTAGTCTATGCTTGAAGGCACTAGAATCAATCATAAAGTTCATAATGTAATGAGTCAATAACATGCCTTAAGGCATAGCCTCGTAAAAGCAACGAAGGGAGGAGGCAAGCTTGTCATATGTCTACTTTGCACTTGTTGAGGATGAGGAACGATAGATAACATAGCATGCCCATATACCGAGGGGTGTCTATCACCGAGCTCGAGGGAACAAATTCAACGTCCCCAAGGTAGAGAAACAATGTTGGAGGGACTAAGGGCCTTATTCCATGTTGAGACCTAGCCCGGTTTTCAAGCTGGGGTACCCAGGGCGCCATAATTGGGCTATGTAGAACTAGGACCTTTCCACATGAGGCCCAAGGACTGCTCCCCGGTCTTCAATAGCTATAAATGTGATTGCCTTATTTATTGTCCAAGAGTTCCCAATGATCATCCTCTTGAGAAGGTAGAAAGGTGTCTCTAGTAACTTCATTGTGAGCCGCAACGAAGAATAGAGAACAAAGGTGTTCACATAATAAAAAAATATTTTGTAGGAAAAATGAGTCCATAACATTACTCAACGTGCAACTCTTGTTCTGTGGGCCCTCATAATATAACAATGGGTTGTGCTAGGAGACTCAGATTCATACTAAACTACCAACATCCCAATGTTATATTACGAGGGCCCACATCATTGAGTAGTGTAATGCCTTATTTAATGAATAAGAGTGACCTGCTTTGATATCCATGAATGCACACACTTGGTGTCAAGCCCGGAAATCAAAGTGGGCCACCCTCCTTCATAAAACATGCATATGCTCCTAATATGGGCATGGAAAGTATGATGGCCCAACTAGGAGCATGGGGTGGGCCTCACATGAAAGCAACCCCTAAAGGAGGTATCAAAAATAGGTGGAGCCCATATCCACGGAGGCATTGTTCAAGATTGAAGCCCTCATATGAGTTTCATTTTGAAGGGCTCTCAAATTTCAGCCCTTTAGTTGAAAGGCTAATTCAAATCCAAGACGTCAATCTAAGAATATAGAAATGAAATACAAAACTCATGTTAAACTTGTGCATGAATTATATGATACATGTTTCCAATACAATGTGAAAAATTAAGAATCAACCATCTAACTCCACTTCTTGTAGTGACAATGTCCTACGCTTGTTGGTTCTTGTGGTGGGCAGATTATATTGAGAACTTCAAGTGACGTCTTCATTTTCAATTTGGGATTGCATTTTGAAGGGTTGTTTTGAGAGAGGTGTATTCTGAAGGGCCAAATTGCATTTAAAGGGCATTGAAGATTTCAATCTTGGACACCGCATGGAGGAACTCCAAAAGCTCTTACATGAGAGAGGTAAGCAACATTAATAAAAAAAACACCATCTATGTAACTATGACATGGTGCACATGATTCAAGGGCAAAGTTCATTCCCTTGTTTCCCCTTGCTATCATTGGTTCTAGGAAATTTTAATTGATTATCGTGGTGTTGATTTCAAGACTCGCACATGATGAGCATGTAAAAAGAGAAGGGGATGGTAATAACCTAAAATGAATCTTTCACTAGGTCAACCGTACAAACCCTAGCATACCGCTTTGAAAATTCACAACTACATCTAATATTGTATTTAGTGTCATATGATATTCTATGTCACTGTGGTACCTTTTCTAATGCGCTTTGTATGACTAAGTTTACAAGTACTCTCATGGGTGAATGAAATTTGGATGAAATCCATGTCAAATATTGAAACAAAGTATGGTATATTCTACATTCTAACATTTATGTAATGAATTGTTGTCATGGATGATTGAAATTTGGATGAAAAATCACTTGGTCAGTGACAATAATTGCAACATTGTAAATCTATAATGTCCATAAAGGTTTACAAGGAATGACAAATAAAGTTAGGCTTACATTTAGTGTTAGTGACTTTATATGGTTGGGTTACAATCAGTGTCGAGCAAGACAAATAGAATTGGTGACACTAAACACAATATTTAGTGCACTTTATATCATGTCCAAAAATTTAGAATAAAATAAGAAAGATTGAAGATAATCATGTGCACTTCAAATTTAGAATATCTTGAAGAAATGTATGATTTTTTTCAAATCCTACAATTCCTCTACACTAGTATGTATCACCCTCCACGGAAAAACTAAACCGGTTAAAAATAGAAGTTGGGGTGCCTTTGCTAGAAATCAAGTTTTATTGTTTACTGCATTCTTGAAGCCCTTTTGGATGCGTGACTATGTTTAGCCACTTTACATTTTCCTTTGCTAGAAATCGAGTTTTGTTGTTTTACTGCATTCTTGACGCCCTTTTGGACGTGTGACTATTTTTAGCCAATTTAGTTTTTCCGTGGAGGGTGAGATGTGCAGTTAGGTTGCCTCTTCACCTATGCATATTACATTGGGTAAAAATCAGAGCACAAAAATCCATATAGCAACCACATTATAGGAAAGTAACATCACCTAGTTTATTACCATGGTAAAAACATTCAAAGCATTGTGGAGTTTTGATAAATTAGAGTGGGGAAACCAAATCGCACATACCAATGTAGATGCAATTCTTTAAATAGGACATAATAGCTTACTTTAATGTTACTAACTGAATTTTTTTTTGAGAAAGGTTGATTTTTTTGATAACATTGCTAAGTCTCATGGTCCCTCACCCTAGGCAAAATAATAGTACAACCAAGGGCCAAGAATAAACATCTTGTGACTTCCAATTTAAAACAACAGTTGGAGCCTAAGTGTTGCAACAAGATCCCCATGGAACATGGCATCTCTTTTGTTTAGAAAGGGTGAAGAAACATGATGCTTAGCAATGTTGTGCCATGAGATCTGATAGAATATCATGTAAAGAATTGGGGTTGAATTTTAAATCATTGCAATTTGCATTTAATACAAACGCTCAAAATCCACACTACACTAAATTTTGTACTTAGTGTCACCGATTCTATTTGTCTTGCTTCATACGAATTGTAAACCACCTGCGTATAGTCACCAACATTAATTGTTAACCTAAAACACTATATTAGGTAATTCAAGACTTTTCATTGTCTTAAAATAATATATGAATGACAATAACATGAAATTGCCCTAAACATAGGCTACGGTATATCGGCAAGAAATATATAGCCCAAAGTTAATGGTTGACCAATATAAACACATTGGGTAGAGCACTTGAAACCTACTTCAACATAAAATCAAAAGAATACATGCATATTGAATATAAAGTAAACCCCAAATCCTTCAGCCTACAAAACTAGAGTGTAATAAATGCATATTGATTGTAGCATAGGAGTTTCGTCCCAAATAGAATATTAAAATAAATATTAATTTGATTGATTATTATATATGGATATTTATCCAAACTCAAACATAATAGGAATCGTAAGTAACCCAAAGTTTTGCCCAATTGTATTGAACGCACAATGCACATTGACTTATTAGTAATCTATTATAATATTAAACGTGCTAAATTTATAATAATAGATCAAGTACAAAAATGTTGGATGTTATTGGTGGTTGTTCATAACCGAACAATTTGACTTCTACCAAGGTCTCATTGGCCTGATTCACTTTCCAGGCAAGGAGGTTGTCTTTTGCAAATCCTATGTACTTTAGAGGGATGGATAGTGACACATTATGATTCTTATGTGGTTTCCATGCTATAACTATGGAATGTGTGCAGGGGCATCGCCAAAATAAGTGCATCCAGGATGTTTGTACTAGATTGCAAGTTGTGTATCTCACTCTTTGATTTACAATTAATTTGTGATTAAATATCTCAAGTCTGCAAGGAATGATTCCTTTGTCATAAGTACTAAATTACATAATCAATAGTCATGGAAAGTTTGACTGATTGAGTTCTCATTGTATGGTCACACTATTGTCTGTGGTGAAAGAAATTGAGAGATTTGTGATTCCGAAAAGCAAGCCAACGTATTGATGTTGGACTTGTAATCGAGTGTGTCCAGGGAGTGATTATTAGGAATGGAAAGCAAACTTGGGGAGACAAGAAACTTAGCAAATGAGTATGAGGTTGTGAGAATTGAGTGAAGCCCTAGGCAACAATCTATGTTGCTCATAGAGGAAATGAGACTAACATGACTTAATTACATGATAGATGAATTCTGAGTGTGAGATTCAAGTAAATTACCATTACAGTTTGTACTATGGTCTACGTTGAGAGAAAATTGAAGAGACTGCTAGGTTAAAAATTGGCATACCCACTACAATATGAGCAATTGTTTTGTGTCGTTGTAATATGTTGTGGTGAAATTCTTGCCTAAATGATAAGAGTTAGAGAACGATGAGTCTTAGAAGATGAAGAGGCAATGGTCTTTGTTCAACAATTTCGAACCATTCGTATTCTATCATTCTAACCCTTGATAGGAAAGGAAATGACCAGTTGGACGAGGCTATTGGTTGTGAAGCGATTAAAAAACCACCAATCTTACTACTCAAAACTCTAGTAAGTACTATGAATTTATGAAATGTGTTGAAGTAATTTCACTCGAGTATGTTAGAGTGGTAACTTGGAATTAACCAAGACATGGTAACTAAATTGACCAATACATTGTCTTGAGATATTTTACATGGGATAGACTTTGAAATATGTAGTTGTTCAAGAAATGAAATTATAAATCAAACATCAAGTTCAAATCAGATAAATGAAAGAACTAAGACATGTTCAACTAATCTTGCTAAGGTTTGGCCTATTGTTGTTTTCACGAATATAATGGTTATTTTGGCCAAGACCGGGTAATAGATTATGGTCAGACAACATCATTAAAATAAAATGTAATCAAGGAATATTGAAAAATCTTGAAAGGATGAGTGCACTGCCTCTGCAAGTTACATTAAAGGGTTTAATTAGTACGAGACTATTGACAACACCAAAGTGCCCTTGGCTTTAGTAAAGAGGCTTGAATGAGTTACTACATGCAAGACTATTGTCTATGGTTGTGCCTATGCTTGAGCATTGCACTTGGTCCAATTAAAATGAACTCGTTGCTAAACTATTGTTGCGTAAATAGTGTGAGATTGAGTGACTGTCACAATTGCATGTAGTGACAGTGAGAGATTTTGAAGTCTTTAACCCCCTAACTCACCACCTAATTGTCAATTTCAACCTAAAAATATATAAATTAAACTTGTGTTTTTTTCCCTAAATAAGCTTCTTTGAGACACCTAGATAATGCCAAAATCACCTTTTAAGTCTTCCTTGAGTGTTTCCCTGGTTTTTATCAAGTCCAATACCTAATTACACCTATGTAATGACAAATTACATCTTCATAACGTATTGTTGGTCAGTAATACTCCACATGAATTTGTTAGAAATGAGGATTAGAAGTTACAAAATTTGGTTGAAACAAAGCTTTTGCCACCCACACCAGTTTAGCATATGTCTCATCTCCATGATGCAATATGAGCATATGACCGTTGTAACAATCTATTGCAACACAAAAAGACTATGGGGGATGATTATTGGCAAGCCCAATGTAATGGTCGTCTGCGTCGAACTCCTCACGACTTCCTCATTGCCCAAAAGCCTAGCCTCCAATGCATTAACATCCACATGACTTTGTGGCCAAAAATCATACTTCAAAGTAAAGGGGTTATCTTGATGAAGGTCCATCAAAGCTGAATGAAAACATGTCCAATCGCCAATCCAAGTTTCATATTAGTAACAAAATGATCCACCAACATCCGCTACTTGCAAACGATTCCAATATTGTATGAAGCTTGATATGCCCTTTATAAAATCCTGCACATCCTTTATAGGTAATGGTTTGCAAAGTTCATGCTCCCCATTTGATAACATCGCCTTGCCTTCCTTGTCCATATGCCAAACAAGAAGTCCCTCATGTGGGCTCCAATCTTGCATTGTGTACAGGGATTACACGTCACGTCGCGTCACGTCCTGTGACAGCGACGTGACGGCAGACCTGAAAACGTCACGTCCGCGGGGGGGTAAATCCGGCAGTTACCCCAGGGGTAAACTGACGCGGTCAACCCCCTGGTCAACCCCCTGGTCGACTGCTAAGTCGACTGCAGATAGCAGTCGACCTAGCAGTCGACTGCAAAAAAACATTAAATTAAAATTACTTTTGCAGTCGACCAAGACCAGTCGACTGCTAAAAGCAGTCGACTTCAAGGAAAACCTAAAAATAAATAAAATCAAAAAATTCTAAAAAAAATCATGGACCGTTAGATCTTCAATCCAAGAAGATCTAACGGTTCAGATTTTTTAATAGATTTTTTTAATTTTTGTTTTCTGAAGTCGACTGCTCGTAGCAGTCGACTAGAGCAGTCGTCCAAAAAAGTAAAAAAAAAGTTACAAAAAATTGGTACAGTAACTTTTTTTTACCACGTCAGTGCGCGTCACGCCCTGACGTGACGTGACGTGACGTGACGGCATCACGTCATTTGTGACGCGACGTGACGCAAAAAGGCCGCGTCACGTCCATTTGCACATCCCTGATTGTGTACAATAACTTACACCGCATGGCCGAAATATTGTCATCATCCATGTAAAACCGAAATTGTTGAGCTTGTGTGCCCAATCAAATGATAGGCTCTATTCCAAAGATATGGTTCTATAAATGCTTTGAAGTCTAGTGACCTCCTCAATTATATTTTGAATGACTAGAATGTTGTCCATATCTATGTACAACTTCATCATTAATGGGATTGTTGGGAAATCCTCCTCATATAATTGTATGCTCCACTACCCAAAAGATGCATCAATATCATCGTGCGTGTGGCCCACCAATAGAAAAGATATAAACACCTCCTTGAAAATGTCTTTCGCAACCAATAAAGACCAATAGGCAAACACAAATATGTTTTTATTATCTTTGGCGTAGTTGTCCAATTGGATGTGCATAGTGGGGGCAATTTCTTCACAATCACAAGCTTATTAGAGGGTTATGGCAATTAATCCAAGCATGCATCTTTTCCATCCAACATTGCCTCATATAGAGGTATCGATTTGGCATTCTCAAATGATGATCTTGAAGAGTATGCAAGCAATTTCTTTAAATCACGCAAAAGCCCTACAAATGACCCAATGGTGTGGTTTGAATCTACCGGATACAAATCAAGAGCATAATGGCAAAATTAACATCACCATGGCCTTGAGCAACCATCCCTATAAGAACAACCCAAACACTCTTTGTTGAGTAATCGATCCAAATCGATTACGCCTATATTCCTAAGCACCGTATCGAATAAATAAAGTTGTGTAACCCCATAAAACAAAGATTCACTAGCTATGAAACATCAGAGAGAACCATATTACTTGTAACCAAATGGGTAGCCTAAAGAATCCATCTGTAGCCTTAATACGATGCGCAAAACATGGTGAGGTTGTGTCTTTATGCAAGAATGAGTGCACTAGGTCTTGCTTTTTCAAGATCTAGTGTAGTTTGTAGGAAGACTATATTTTTATTTTTTTCAAGTAATACAAAAAGAATATATTAGCCAATGGAATGTAGGGAAATAATAAACATGAATGTAAATTTTATAAATACATAGACCAATAATGATATCAAGCAAGTCAAGTCATGAAGCATTACTTGTATCAACATATGATGCAAATGTATCATCAAGTCAGGTTTAAGACAATTGTTCTCATATAGTGACCAAAATATAACAATCAAATTATCTTTCAATCTTAGATGGCAAGCAAACTTTTCATAACAAACTATTGGCATGTTTTAGAAGGTGGTAATGAAAAATTTTGAAAAAAATAAATGCATTGCTGGAAAAAAAATTAACAGATTAATAGACTCATAAATAAGTTGTATTATCTTTCACCAATAAGAATCTAAGGAACCCTCAAATTGTATTGCTGATTTTCTATCTAAACTTGCTTTATAAAGTTTATGTATTCGACTTGCTTCATCCAACATTCGTTTTATTTTATTTTTTGGGTTTTCAAAATTTTTCTTATGTTGATTTCTATTCTCCACCACCTCAAAGCCTACTTCTCCATCTTCAACAAAGTTATCTTGCAAATCTTTTGTTTGTAGTGTTCGTATTTTTTTAATTGTAGATTCTACAATATGAAACATGTTTATGTTTTGGAAATCTCCCAATGCAAAATGTTCTTTAGTTTGTAATTCTATTTATGCTTTTCTAACCCATGGCATATCAAAATCATCTCTATGAATAGATTATGAATAGAAATACATGAAGTTACAATTTCAAATTTCTTTTGTAAAGGTATACCAATTTTTTTCAACAATTTTTTACACCTCCGCTTCTATATGCCAAATGTTCTTTCAACTGTTGTATGTGTGTTTAATTGAATGAAGTTATAGTGCATTCTCTCACGTGACAATTTTTTTCACCTTCGAAAGGTAAATAAAAAGAGATTGCATAGGATAGTTTCATCTCCAATGAATTTATAAGGTAGAAATACTCATCTCATGGTCTTCTTCCCAAATTTTATTTTTAGAATAAAGCCTAATCATGTATATGACCAACCTAGTTTAAATAGTAATCCCAAAAATTGCATTATGCATCTACAATCCCTGAAGCAATGATGAATAAAAATTCCTTTCCACATTAATATGAAGACGAATCCCAAGAAGGTGCAATGGTGAAAAAATAACTTCTATCGATTGCTATCAACACATATGGGAATCCATGAAGGACTTCAAAAATTAGAGGCTATCATTTTAATACGAGCTATTATTGATTTTTAATATCTTTACAATATTCTTTTACAATTATTGAAGTAGTTCTATGGGCTATTCCTTATAAATTGTCATATATTATCAAAGTATTACCACTTCCTTATCATGCTAATGTCAAAGCAACTTCAGTATCCATGGAAATATACTTTCTCACATTTGTATCAAATATCCCAAGACAAACTCTATAATTGCGCATAAATATCTTCATGTGGGGAGTATAATTCACATACCTCTTTTGAATATATTTTCTAAAAATGGGCTCAATTCTTTTGTGTTATGTATCCATTTATCATTTCATAAGACGACAATCACATGTTTATAACCATGAAGAGAGGATGGACAACAATAATGTATTAAGATTTGTGAAATATTCCTCTCACATAACATTATTTAGATCCATTCCAATGTTCTATGGGACTGACAGTATTTTGTGGAATATTCCACCATTCAGGCTGAATATGAGGAATATTCCTTGGAATATTTGCAGTCCCACCTAACAATGTTATGCATGGTCTCCTTTCATTTGAAAAGAGGGTTAACATGTGCTTCCATGATGTTAGAAGTAGAGTCGAACCACCTATGCCCGATTAGGACTCCATCGGAAATCTATAGGCTACTGAAATTCAATAAGATTGGAACCAAATTTGATAATTTCTTTTGTGAATGGTTAAAATAAGGTTTTATGTTTCACGGTTTGTGCTTTGTACATAATAGGAGATGATGGCTAGCTTTACGTTAATCAAAGCATGAGTTAGTGAGAATGTCGAAGTTATTAAAACTAATCATATGGAAATATTTCCAAAAAATACGGGTTTGTTGACAATGAGCAACAACAAACCAGGGTCGGTGTATCGATGCACCAACGGAACACTAGTATAAATAATATGGATTTTGGGACATGGGCTGAACCTATTTCATTGGTTCATTCATATAGTTCTTCTGATGTGCCAAGCATCCAATCACGTGTTGATGGACCAATATAGGTTGTGAAGAAGATAAATGATTTGAAAGAATAATGCCAGTGAAGAATTTCGAAGCGACATCCAACAAGTGACACATTTGATGAAATTGAAGTTAACATAGGTCAAAACATGTGAGGTAGTAAAGATCAGGGCTTCAAAACAAGGTTGCAAGATCTTGGAATGAGTGAACTTCCATGTTACAATGGAATGCTTAAGAGAAAAAAATTCAAAGGCATGTGCAAGAAGTTGAAACCTCACAAACCCTATGAGGCAATCTCAACGAGGGCTTCAAAATGAGGTTGGAAGGAGAAAACCTCACAATCCCCTTTAAGGTAGCAAGAATCATGGCTTCTAAACAAGATAACAAGAGGAAATGTCCTCACTACACACACTAATGTTAAACTCCAACACGTGCAATATGATGCAACATCTATCACAAAACAACATGTGTTGCAATGTCTATATGCAAGCCTCAAACCACTAAACTAGCACCAAAACACCAATGCAATGTGTAATATTGGGCGCTACATTATACTTGAGCAAAAGGTTAATATTTTTCATCCATTCAATACCCTAGGGTTTCATTAGGGTTTCCTTGGCGGTTGATGCCACCTATATCTAGTTTCAAAATAACATATCTATTTTTAATTGTTTTTTTAGGAATGCCGCTTGGTACATGCATGCTTGATGGTTTGGATGTTCATGTTCAAATATGTTGTACCAAAGTGCAACTTTGTTTGAGACATATTCTTTTCCCAAAACATGACCATGTTTCCAGAGGTCTGATGCCTCATAGTTCCAAGATATGGATCCCGGGACACGGGCAAGGTTCAGAGCGGGTGACAGTTTAACCTCCCGTGACATGAGTTGAAGGTTGTCTCATAGTAGCACATACCTATTTAGGTTATCTGAAGGGGGCCAGTCCAAGATCGTACTTTTCCTCTACTAAGACAACACGAGTTTTCAACGATGTAAGAACACACCATTGTCATTCCATATTTTATATATGGTCAAGCCCCGCCACTTGCCATAGCTGGCGGCGGCGGATTTATCCCTCACCTTTTACAAACCTTAGCTCATATAAGGTAGAGGGTGCTTAAACCAACACTTTAAGCTATTGCACATACATATGGCTATGTGGTTGATATAAAACATATATATTCATATTAGCCTTTGGGCTAAACATAGGTATCAAGAAAGAAAAAAGATTTTTAGTCTCAATTAAATATTTGATGAATATTCAAAAGTCAAAACTACTAGCTTCCTTAAACCAATCCATAGGCCCCGTGTATGGCAACCTTGCATATGATGAGGACCCCCACCTTCATTGCCTAGAACCAACACAACATAGTTGGGTACTAGACCCAAACTACATCAAAGCCTAAGTAGTAATGGTACGCAAAGCCACACGGCTACCTCCATGATCCCACCCGGTTCGCTTGCAAAACCATCATCTTGCATCTTGGGAACCGACCCCTTTGCATCCTAGGAAATGACCCTTTTGTGTTTTGTGGGCCTACCTCCTTGGCGTTGTGAATAGAATGGTTAGAATAGGCATTGACAAGCCACCCTAATCCCACCTTGAACCAACCCGATATATACCCTGGCCACACCGGTGGAAGGCAGGGCCAACTAGCCGCCCGGGGTGGCCATTGGGAAAGGGACCCGGCTGGCCCGGTGTGGCAGCTCGCCATCCACCGGCGAGCCTCATCCGGTCGGCAGCCCCTGCCCGGCCTGAAAAAACACTTGCCTAGTTTTTTTTTTAAAAACACACGCACGGGGCCGCTTGCTGCCCGGATGGCCCAGCTGGGTAGCTCCCCCTGCTGGACGGCTTTAGGGGGCTTGGCTTGCAGCCAGCCATCCGGCTGGCAGGCCCTGATGTCGGGTAGCTGTTCGAGCGGGCCCCCGAAAACTCCGGGCTTCAGCGTACTGGGCGGGACGGCTGGATGGCCCAGCCGTTAACTTGGTGTGGCAGGGGCAATAGAGTGGAATCCGTTACCTACCCTACATGGAGGTAGTGGAGGCCGCTATGAGGTGGCACCACTCATGACACCTAAAACCGTCACTTCCTGGGCCCATACACTCCTACACCGCCGGGTACGGTTCAAGGTCATAGAGTGTTGGCAATTGGGAGGCGTTTATAGGTGTTGGTTTTAGCACCCTCTCCCTTAATGTGAGGATGTGAACCGGCCTTTATTCATAAGAAGTGGCATTGGAGAAGTTATCACAGTGACACGAATTACCATATGACACTAAATACAATATTTGGTTTAGTGTATATATGGGCCACCTGCCACGTCACCCGCACTAGTGACCATCTTTAGTGGGAGGCCTGAGAAACGCTGGGGGGATATGCGGAGCACACGAGCAGTCAATCATATGCATGGAGTCCAAGTTGGCATCCAACACTTGTCCCACACTCGTCCTCGGCAACCCCGTCCGCCACGTGTTCACTGTCTCCCATGCCGCTGGCTATGGCCACAGCTTCCCTTGCCTCCAGCTCGCCATGTCCGATCCAAACCCTGGTTTAATAAGCTCCCCTGACTCCGTTACTTGTCTTGCATGCGCTCTTCCCGCCATGATCATTGCTTCTCCGATCCCAGCGGAAGACAATTCAATTCAATAACACTTACCCCATACCTTTTCCCCTACCATATCACATCAACAGGCACTCAAAGCTCTGACTCCGGCATTAAGGATTTGAAATAAGCAACAACCAAGTAAGGTTCCGCCGCACAATCTGCATGCACTGCACTCCTGTAGTTTGTTTTGTTCTTTAGTTTTAATGTGGAGGCATGTGTAAGTGACATCTCGATAATGGACATGTAGCACAACTTTCTTGTTCATAAGCAGAGGTTTGGGAAGCTGATTTTGGAGAATGACTTATGAGTAATTTCGCACAGTTTGGATGTTGTCCGGAGTTTTTGGATTGTCCTCATCTTGATGATGGAAATGTAGCGCAGTTTTCTTGTTCATAACCAGAGGTTGGAGAGTCGACTTTCGATAAGCAAGGTTTCGCACAATCTGGATGCAGTCCGGAATCTTGTATTGTCCTTTAATTTGGAGGCTTATGGAAGGTACATCTCTACAATAGTCATTTTGCACAGCTTTCTTGTTCATAAGCAGAGGTTTGGGGAGTCGAACTTGTAAGATTGTCCCATAGTCGGAAGAGATCTTGACATACAGTGACGAAGTTTTGTGCTGTAGCTTATTTTCTATGCTCGGAAGGCGGTAATGCAAGTGATGTAAGTTTCCAGTTGAAATTTTGAGAACTAAAGCTATGGTTTAGTTTCCGCGTCTTCACTCCTGACCTTTAGATATTGTGAAACGCGGAGAGTCTGTTGAGATCAATTGTACTGTGGTTTGTGGATCAATGAGTCTCTGTAGAACTTCAGCTAGTGCCGTCCTCGGCAGGTGGAGCAACATTATAAACTGGAGAAGAGGACGCGTGCTCTGGTTGTCATCCAGAATATGATGAAAAATGCCTTTCGTGAAGCCTTTTCTGTAGATTCCCTTTTCCGTATGATGTTGTGGCGCCTCCCCCATCCAGACACTTGGAATTTCTGCATGTCCTCTATGACTGAGGAGCGCCGCCTGTGTTCTTCTCATGTGAAGTCTACACTGCGTGTTACCCCAAGAGAGTTTCGCATACTTGATGAGTTGGCAGGAGTTGCTGTTGAATGACCTCTAGCACTGATTGAACACATGATCGTGTTTTGGCTACCTCATCGTTACAATGTTCATGGTATATCCGTCTATGCGATGTTGCTGTACACTGGTGACGGAGGTGAGGATATCGTTCAGAAGCTGCGATGCATCCATTCATTTCCATTGACAGGATAAACTCCTCATTATTCAATTGTCACCTCATTGTTCGTTGCGTTGTCTGGTTACCCAAAATGTGATAGTTCACTTTCTAGAACATGTAAAGATAGCTGGTAGTGCCTATATGTAAATTTGAGCCATTAGTTGGAGCTCTACTGAGGTTTGTTTTAATTGGTAGTTTATTCTGGTCGGTGTGGTGCTCGCCGCATTACCTGGAAAGAAATTGATAAAATTAATCTGAGACTTGGAAAGTAGGCACACCTCGAGAGAGGGCAAGTGAAGAAACGGATCCAACATACATTTCGAACTATGTAGATATCATTGTCGATCGTCGATCTTCGTTCTGTCTTCGTGTAATTTTGAAGAGGGTAATGGTAGAGTGGTGGCACAACCTCAAGCACTCTCGATCCAAAATAGCCTTCTAGAAGATATTTGAAATACTATGGTGGCAATTAAGTTACACTGCAAAAGGTTCACGCATCCGACATTCTAAGGCTAGAATAGTTCATTCTCGTTTAAATCTCAACAACCTAAGTATTTTTTGATAGGAGTTGCGGTTTTAGCACCGGGAGCATTCCATTAGGGTTACCTGTTACCCGATAAAAGATTAACATGAGCTCCAATAGTGATGTAACATGGAGAAACATGCGTTCGATTATTTCTATTCCGAAGAATGCAAACCTATTGTACAGAAATATGGCCAACGTTAATCAGTTTTCGTGTGATACTCAATGCTGAAACTTCCAACCTTGAGTACATGAAAATGCCACGCGGTTTTAGGTTTGACATTTTTTTGGGGGGATAACAACCGACTTAATGTCGACACCCTGGTGTTTTAATTATTACAACGATAGAGCCTTATTAAAATAAAAAAATTGCATGTCATTACGCTTTATGCTTGGAAGATTCTTGATGTATCGATTGGTATCAATGAGGGATAGACGAGCAGCAGAAGACACTTTTTTCAAGATCATCAAGTCAAATTTTCATGTACATGGCAGGTCGCGGGTTTGTAGTCACGTCAAAAAGAGAACAAGGTTTATAGTTGGATGAATCTTGTTTTAACAGGGGCTAATCTGTTGGTTTTAATTTTTCTTTGCAGGATTGCAGATTCGTCAATATTCAGATGTCAACTTCTGCATACAGAGTAGATGGTTTCAACATGTCATGTATTAATGCACATACAGAATATACTTCTCCGTTTTCCTGGGTGTTATGAGACTACTACATTGAGAAAGACCTCACGTCTTGCCTTCACTATCATGCCTGCCTTTAGTTGTACAGTCTCCTCATCACCGTGGTAATCTTGATCTTCCCTAACTATTCTCTGGAGTGTGATGACTGCAAAAGTGAAATCTATCAACATCTTATTGACTCCCGGAAGACCTCTAAATGCTACATATGCAAGTCAAAATTCACAAGCTCAGCAGGAATGGTTGGAATTCAACATACTAATCCAAAGGGCATGAATGGTAAAATGGCCCAAAATAATGGGAATGTATATAGAATGAAGGACGCTCAACAAGGACCTCTGGAACTTCAAATGGGTAGTGATTCGTTCTCCAGGTTTGTTATTATACTATTCCCTGCTATTGAATGCCTGCATTTAGGTGTGATTCGAAGGAGCCAAAGGTGTTCCAACATTTTTTCAATCGAAGAGAATATAGAAGTGCAAGGCTACGTTTTTCCAAACAACTTTATGCACATTTTGGAGAGGCCTGTGCGACTGGTTCTTCAGAATCAGAAGGGTGCCAATGTCCTGCATTTGGAAATATGCCTTGACTTGAGATTGTTCCTTGATAGCAATTACAACATTGATATTATCTTCGTCTTGAGAGCTTGTTAGTGTTTCTTGAGGCGTTTGATTATATTACAAAATGCACATCAGGAATTGAAGCGTGCTGTGGGTTCCATATGGAGAGCAATTACCATAATATCTATCTATCTATCTATCTATCTATATATATATATATAAAGAAGGTATTTGAAACATATTGTACACTTTTTAACTCCAACTTTGGCCTGTTGCTTTTTAAGCAGGTTTGTTCCAGAAAGTGACCATTCTTTGGGAAATACAAGTAATGGTGGTGTCAGTGGAGAGAAAGTACCATCATCCCACCAGCATTTAGAAGAGATAGACCCAAAAAATGACAGTAACAATTCACCAAGTTCTTTGAAGGTCATGGCTGGCAAGGTGCCAATTGGTCATAACGAAGGTCATACTTTGAGCTTACCTAAGCTTCGACATGAGTATAATATTGATTCTTCAACCTCTGAGAATTTGGAGCACAAAAGAGAGAATCTGAGTCCAGAAAACGTATTAGACAACATAGAGGAGAATCACCAACTGCATAATACGCAATCATTGCCTGTATGGATGCCATCTGTTGTTGCAACAACTGTAAGCGAGGATGCAGAGGAGCAAACCTTTGATAACATAGGGAAAATTTCTCTGGGTCAGTTGAAAGTTGAGGTCAACGACATTTATGGAATGGGTATATTTCTTGCCAATTTAAGAATCTTGCATTTTTTTGGACCAAATTATTTTGTCTGTAGGAAAGGCAGTAGAGAAAAGGCACCCATCAAGTCCTTACAATCTTTCAGTGGTCTTCCTTTCATGCTGTGGTTAATGTTCCAAACCATGGCAAAACAGGTTGGTGTTCACAACTGAGGAATTTAGATCAAAGAGAGATTTGATGTGCAATCAATGGTAATTGTGTTTTTGGTACAGAGAGGCAGCTCGTGAAAGCAAAGTCTATGACAAATATGTCATCTCCCACAAGCACTGGTGGCCTACCTTGCACTGATAATACGAAGAGGAGAGAGAAGAAAAATATCGAAAATGCCAACATCCGAAATATTGCACAGAAGATTTCTGATCGGAAAAAGGTATTGCTCACTGCCTTTCGTAACAATTGATTTATTCTCATATATATACAGGCCATAGTAATTTTAGTAACTCTTCCTTGAATGGTTCTTTACTTTAGAAGGATTCCCTTCTGCAGTTTTGAGTCCACTATGAAGAAGTTAGATAACGATCATGTTCCACAAACATGGTAGTTAGGTTCTTTAATACTTACATTAGGCAAGGTGCAGCCTTATGATACTACGAGCACCGAAGCTCTAATGGACTTTTCTTTAGTTTAAATCTGGTATCTCAGACATCTTATTAAAGAACATAAGTACCCTGACTTGTGTTTGTAGTGTAGATGCCGTTCACATGAACAGGTTACATTTCAGATATGCACCTAGTATCTGTATGTTACATTTTAAAGGTATGATTTGAAGAATGTAACACATTCCAAACTTATCTAAACTGATGTTCAAGAACCCCTCCACTGTTTTCACTCTGGGTAGGGAAATTTGGTGGAGAACAATAGGAGAACAATTTGAGGCTCTGATAGTTTGGCTGGAAGAGGGCATCTGGTTACTTCAGTGCTGCTATTGATGTAGGCGTGATAATTTGTGGCAGAAAAAAATCATGAAAAAGATGACTAGGGTTCGGGATGATGGAACCATAGATTTTGATCTTGGGGGAAGTGAGCGACTTGCGGAAGGTCTGTTTGGGGCCCAAAATAGGCAGCCTACGGATGAAGAATACATGGAAGATGATGAAGATGAGACTCGGCAGTCAATTCCTCCTCTCAGAATTGTGATGCTGATTGTTGGTACACGAGGTGATGTTCAACCATTTTTGGCTATTGGAAAAAAAATGCAGGTTTTTTCCACATCCTCTCTCGTGTATACTCTGAAACAGTATTTATAGCTCAAAATGTTGTTCGTCCATAGATGACCGTGAGTGAAGCTCACGATGTACTACTGCTTTTTTAAGAGATGCCAATGTTCATATGCCATGTTTTGAATGTATTTGTGAAACATGAAAGTCAGTGTAATTCTCAAGCTTCTAAGTTGGTCTTTACTTCTAAGCAGATTTAGATTGCTTTATAGGAATTTGGGCATCGGGTGAGGTTAGCAACGCACGCCAACTTTAAGGATTTCGTCAAATCAGCAGGCTTAGAGTTTTATCCTCTTGGAGGGGATCCAAAGGTTCTTGCTGAATGTACGTCCCATTCATTATCTATTACCTTGACAATGTGATTGACTGGTATTGATAACATGGCATAAATAAAATATGACATCATGTCTTGTTTATAGATACAGTATATCGCATTCCTTCATTTACTTACCTGTCATATGGAGTTTGCGGTATGCAGAAGAATGATAATGTCTCTTTGACAGATATGGTGAAGAACAAGGGGTTCCTATCCTCTGGACCAAAGGAAGTTAGAACACAAAGGAAACAGATAAAGTTAATTGTAAATTCATTACTAGCACCATGCATTGAGCCAGATTTGGATACTGGTGTCTCCTTCAATGCGCAAGCAATCATTGCCAACCCTCCAGCCTATGGTACTACTTCTGCTCCTTCCTCTTATCTACATGTGCAAGTGGTTCCATGGATGTGGGAATTCAAGAAATATGAGCTATCACGCAAATTTCTTAATTAATTGCATCATTTTCCTTACTTTTTTGTTTGCTGTGGTGTTGTGGAATACATTCTGAAATTGGTTGGTCAACCCTTTTTCACCAGATAACTATTTTGGTGCAGGACATGTTCATGTTGCAGAATATCTCAAAATCCCTCTTCATATATACTTCACAATGCCATGGACGTAAGCTCTCCAACTTTCTTCACTTTGCCTGATGACCACATGAAATTCTCGAAATAATTCATCACTGCAATCTCATTACAGCGTGCAAAATCTTAATACCATCTCAATTTTTGGATCTTTGACCTCTGTGTTGGCATTGTCAATCAGACCTCAATTGAAAGTGAAATAAACTTTGACAATGTTTTACTCCCATTATCTACTGATCAATTCGTCTGCTGTGTATTTTTGAGGTAGAACAGACCAACTAGCGATTTTCCACATCCACTGTCACGTGTGACCAAACCCGCTGGTTACAAAGTAAGTGCCGATTCCTATAATACCAGTTACCATCCATTGAATAGAAGCCAATGTTACACTTTGTGGCATGTTCATGCTTGCACACCTTTTGTTTGTTATCATGATGTAAAGCATAATTATCTTGTCCTTGTTTTTCCATCAGCTGTCATATCAAGTTGTAGATACAATGATCTGGTTGGGTATTCGAAGCATCATCAATGATTTCCGCAAGAAGAAGTTAAAACTTCGTCCCATTCCCTACCTAAGTTCTCAAGGTTCCATTGCTGATTTGCCAACGGGGTACCTCTGGAGCCCCCAACTCGTACCAAAACCTAACGGTATGTTTGTAGGGTATTCATATTAGCACAAGTTGTGTCCATATCAACCATTGTCTAATTTGCAAGTCAATTATGCAGGAATAAATATATTCAAAATCAGTATCACTTCTAAAAGTAACTGTTTTTTAAATTTCTTATCATCTGTACTCTGTCAAGCTCTATCTTGGACATGGTCTCTTGGTGCTGAGATATAGTGGTTTACAAGCCGCACATGTCTTACACATTGCGTTGCTCTATCTGGCTGTTTTCTTGATAGATTGTATGGTAGGATTTAGTATTACAAGGAGGTTCACTGTAATAGTGTGTGGAGTAGTGACGCTTGCAGGACCTGGAGCAGTGATGCTCAATCCTTTTACTTTTGGTAGTTTATTTTTATTATCAACAGAATGCTGTCTATACAAGCATGACAGTGCATTCCTGTTGCATGTGCAGATTGGGGACCATTAATTGATGTTGTGGGTTTCTGCTTTCTGAAACAAGCAAATGAGTACAAGCCTCCAGAAAGTCTGGTCAATTGGTTGGAAGCTGGACCAGCACCCATATATATTGGCTTCGGAAGCCTTGTGAGTCTCAGTTTATTCTTAAGATCTGAACATATCGGGCCTATTGTGCTTGGATTGATTCTTTATGAAGTGGAGAATACATTATTAACACCATTGCTGTAAAACCAAAACTGGTCCTTCCTGCCTAAGGAATTGAATGGTGTTTGCGTGTCTTCAAGTAAAAGCGAGGCAAATGAACGAAACACTTGATGTTATCATTCATCTTCATGAATGATAGGACTTGATCAACTCTAGCTGGCACCTTCCTTGCTATGAATATCCCGATTTTATGCTCTTTAGTTGCTCGAAAGTTAAATGGTCCTCCCCCACCTGACTGGTCCAAGAACAAATTACTCTGCTGTTTTTATATCAATTCATTGCATCCTCTCTTATCAGAATTATCGAAAAGAATCGGTTGTTACATTCAGGGCTGTTCAAAGTTTGATTATATATGAAGAATTGACAAGTTCTTCTGAAGGTAGTTGGGACTTCTGACTTTTATCTGCATCATAGGGGTTTTGTAACGTGTTTGTTGGTGGGATGTGATGTTCTGGGTGTTGATTAAACTTGTGTATGTGTTACAATAGCCTCTTGCAGATCCCAAAGGCATGACGAAGATCATAGTTGATGCTTTGAGGAAAACCAACCAGCGAGGTCTCATCAATGAAGGTTGGGGTGGAATGGGAAAGAGTACGATTCTATCCCTCTTTCAATTTCATTTTTATGATCACAACAGATGTTCTGTTTCATATGTCTTTTGATAAATGCAGATAAATATGCATGAGCCAATTATTTTCCTTAAGAGTAAGGGCTATTGTACCATTAATAGCCGCTTGCAAGGCTGTCACTTGGATTGACTTGCAGGTGGTGAAGTGTAATGTTGTGTAGTGTACTACAGTTAGTGATATTTTGAAAGATACAATCCGTAAAGACACGGAAAAGATTAGTGCTTACATCTTAATCTAGTTCTCAAAAGTTTCCCAATTTTATTTTATTGGTACAATTACTGATGGACATGTAGTCTTTGGCTCCACTAACAACATTTCTTTTCTTTTGCAGTGGACAATCCACCGGATTTTGTGCACCTTGTCCAGGATTGTCCTCATGACTGGCTTTTCCCTCGGTGTGCCGCTGTGGTGTGTCTCAATCCAATTGATTTTTGAGTGCAACATGCCTCCTACATGTCTATGCCTCAATTGTTGAGGATGAAGTGTTGCAGTCCTCTCCAATTTAAGCTGTCATTATGGGTTGTTAAACATGCAGTGACAAATTATCTTATGTACTTAATGCAGCTTCTTATGTACTTAGTTGTTTATCTTTCATAAACTTCTCTCAGTAAGCTTTTTGATTGTGCGATTGGATGTGGTTTAATGCATAGAATGCAGGCCACTATGAAGCTGGAGTGAAAATTACTACTATAAACATGACCCTGGACATTGCAATGGCTGGACAGGTACACCATGGCGGTGCAGGCACTACAGCTGCAGGTCTTCTGGCTGCGGTAATCATAAACTCTTTCTGGTATCACCATTATTTGATTTTAGGAAGATGCCACTTTATAGTATTTCTCTTGTTCACCCAGCCAATCTGTTAAGCTTGGTTGTTCTTGGATATCAAATTGGTGTAACAATGCGACATAAAATTGGTGTCAAACTCAATTCTAAACATGATACAAGTGTAACCAACAACATATGCAATGTAATGGTAGTCAGGACAAGAATTGATTCGCATGCCTCACAACTGATTGTCAAGTGATTAGCGTGTGATTGACACCTATGCACCAACTTGACTTTGATTTTGTCGTTCCAGTGCCCAACAACAGTGATTCCATTTTTTGGTGACCAGCCGTTCTGGGGAGGCCGCATACATGAGAAGGGTGTTGGGCCTGTACCAATTCCTGTAAAGAGTTTCTCTGTAGAGAAGCTTGTTGACGCCATCAAATTCATGTTGAACCCTGAGGTATGTTACTCACGGCTACAGACATTCATGAACATCTTCCGAAACTGAAAACCCCATGTCCAGCTAGATCTTTAAATTAGATAACTGTAACAATTAGGTCAGTGCAAAAGATTTGATAAAAGTATCGGCCACCCTATACACATTGAGCAAACATAAAGTTTTTGTCGTTGAAACTACCAAACTGTGTTTCAGTCTATGAATGATGTTATTGATAGTGTACTCACATATTTATTATGCATCTTGGTTCATCCTTTTATGTTCCTGTGGACAGGTCAAAACGAAAGCAACTGAATTATCTAAGAAAATGGTGAATGAAGATGGTGTTCAAGGTGCGCTTGATGCATTTCACAGACACATCAAGAAACACATTCCAGACATTATGCAAGAAACAACACCCCCATCACCGCACAAGCCTGCCAAAAATAAATTCGACCACTTCTGTCCCTCATGTTGTTCATGTGGCAAACACCATACTTTAGAATGATTTTTATATTCAACCATTCTTGGATGTACTGTTCCTTTGCTGAAATGTTTGTAGCAAATATTGGAGTCTTAAGAATAGATAGGAATTCATAATTAACACACGCATATTTATGTATCATGCCAATTACGAAGCATTTTTTGGTTTAGAGTCAAACCTAGTTAACGTTTGAGAAGTTTTGTCTGATAAGAATTTTAGGTGCAGTAATTTCAATTTGTTGAGTAAGGAGCACGAAGCTCAGAAGCATGAAATACAAAAGTTAAATCCATTTGTGTGATGTTTCTTAATGTTGTTTGGATGCTTATTGTTCTTCAAGTTCACTTCTTGCAGTGAATCACTTCCTGAGAAATCTCCACCACAAGAATAGGGTTTATTTTCTAGCCTCCTACAAGCTTATGACAATATTTCCTACATTTTATACAGGAGAAGGAACTATCTTCTTGAATTAGTCTATTGTCCTTAACTGTGACCACCACACACACTATCTCGCATTAACCATTCTACGACTCAGATTTTAACTAGAACAAGAAACTTACCAGGAGGAATGCAGTAAATGAATCTATGCACCAATTATATTGGTTTGATCCAGGCTCACTTTAAGACAACCGACTGTGTTCAGTTCACAGCTTGTGGAAAACAGTGTCCCGCGGAGTGGACATAATTCAAGCAAAGGTGGTGTTAAATAACACCATGTGAGGGTGTGAAGCGCAAGCTTCCGTCAACAGAAGCTCAAGCGGAAACCTTCTTGCTGACGGCAAGTCCCTGAGCGCTCTTCTTCGGAAGCAGTATGGAATGAATGTTCGGCAGAACGCCTCCGTTCGCAATAGTCACGCTGCCAAGCAACTTGCTCAGCTCCTCATCATTGCGGACGGCAAGCTGCACATGTCGGGGCACAATCCGAGTCTTCTTGTTGTCCCTGGATGCGTTTCCCGCCAATTCAAGAACCTGCAAAATCATCCATTCTGTGTTTGACAAAAAGTTTCTAGAAATACGCCACAACCTGCATAGCTGATAAATACTTGAACATCATCCCTTAAGAGCCCCCCTTTCCTAAGAATGCAACGTCTGCAAAAAAAAAAAATGAGTGCAACAATGGCCTCACCTCAGCGGCAAGATATTCCAGCACGGCGGCCAGGTATACGGGGGCACCAGCGCCGACGCGAGTAGCGAACTTGCCAGCCTTGATAAGCCGAGCAATCCTGCCCACGGGGAATTGCAATCCCGCCTTGGTGCTGCGAGAAACGGCCTTCTTACCAACAGTCCTTCCTCGAGACATTTTCACCTTATTACAAGAACTCCACACTGCAAGAACCAGCACAAATATCACAGCCACAGAATTGAGAAGCCTCTCAAAACAGCACAACCCGCAGATACTTGCAAAACCAGAACAAACTGAACAGAATTCGCTACAGAGCACCAAAACCATGCAGAAATGGCTCATCAGGTGCGCAATCAGAATGGCCAGGATGAATACCAGATAGCACAGGTTGTAAGAGCGCAATCGAATTGCGGAAGACGAAGAGCGATTTGAGAGCAAGAGCAAGTTGAATGCAAATTCAGCGCTGGTGCTTCCTTTTGTACTCAAGAGTTCGCGCACTAATTTTCGGCCAATGAGAAGCAGGTCACACGGATCGAGTATCTGCGCCGTCCGGTCTACCAGATTGACGGATGCGATGCCCTCTTAAAATTTGAAAGTTTGAATTTGACGCCAAAGGAGGGTTTGCGCGTGAGTATGACACTTTCTTGGCACTTGGATGAAAGAATGTGTCAAGTGGATCATCCGTCCACTCACTTTCCATCCTATCATTTCGATACAAATGTGTAAACCATTCTCAAACCTAAAAAATTGTGTAACACAGAGCTTCCGCAACACTGACTAGAATGCATATGTGCTTGGAAATAGAATAAATTGTGACATACTAAACTTATATATATATATATATATATATATATATATATATAACATTGGCAATAACCCAATTAAGACTGAAATGTATAAATGTCACCAGTTCTTGCTTCTTGCATGCATCACAAAGATCATAAGTTTGTGCTTATTTTGGATTCTGGTAATGGTGTTACATTGATCATGTATAAAAGTATTTTGTATTATTCAAATTGTTTGTTGCCCAAATGACATTACTATTGAGTGGGCCTTGATGATTTGTGGACGCTTTAATTACCATGTTACCATGGTGGTCTTGGGGTTTGATATTATATTAGGAGATTTGGTGGAATTTTCAAAGAGTGTATTTATTTTAAAACTTTGATTTTTTGGACGAAGATCTCAAGACGCAATAATCTGATCACGTAATCCATTTCTTGAGGTGAAATTTTGAAAATAATTTACTTACCATCTGACACATGTGGTTGTTGGATTTGAGCCCATGTCTCCATGGCTACAACGTGGAATTCTCACTACTAAACTATAGCCATTTGTCATCATGAGTGTTTTCAACTAAAATTTTAGATCGTGAACTATATATAATAAATATACGATGTTATTTTCTAATAATTAATAAATTGTGTTATTTTTAGAAAAACATATTCAAATCTAGATTTGAATCCAAAGGAAATTCAAGAAATAGGTACTTTACCTCAATGAAAGTCTTGAATTGAAGTATACTTTGAGTTTGGTTGAGAGTAAGTGTGGAATGCAATGCTAACTAAATCTTGATATGAGATTTGGAATTCAGGCGCCTATAGAAGTCGAAGGTGGAGTCGAGAATTAGATGGAGCAACAAATGAAGACATTGGAGTTGTTTGTTGAAGTACATTTGTGGGAGAACGCACAACAAGATGATAAAGCTGAAGCAACGAGAATGTACGGCAACAAGTTAGATGATTTAGTATTAGTGAAACATCATAAATTTTCGATACAAAACAATCATATTAAGGAATGAGTGGGTATCAAGGAAAACAACGTTGACGTTGTAGATCACTAAAGCGAAAGAACCAATAGGCACCGGATCAAACAACTGCTGCTAGAGTAAATATGCGCCGAAGTAGATAGACGTCGGAGAAGACAATCGTCAAAGAAGAACGGCAGCAGAAAAGAGAAGCATGTAGATAAGAATAAGAGAATTTGACCTAAACCATAAGCGGCATTTTAGGTAAGTTCGAATGTGCAATTTTTAATTTTATATGTGTTGACTAAGTCTGTATTATTCTACCATGCATAGATTTAAGAATTTAGACTTGAATTTTTTTAGTGTGCCGGTAATACCGTTTTACTCGTATCTAAACGTATTTTTAGTTTTTTGGAAGAAAAAAATAAATTTCTATGAATATGTTATTTCATGAAAATAAATATTATAGAGATAATTTAAAATACAATTTATTATAAATATATACTATAAAAATGAAGTCTATATTAATATCCACATTTACTCATAGTCAATTCGACGAATGAATGAGTGATGCACATGCCATATCTTGCATAATATTAGTAATGATTTTATTGAGGGCTAATGAGGTGTTGGACATGTTACATTCTTCGCATTTGATATTTATCCTTTTACATACTAAAGCGATGAAGCACATGTCACACACTACACAAAAATATTTAGCCTTAGTCGTGCCCAAGGGGTGAGACAAATGTCACACCCTACACATTAGTAATATGTCTCGCTCATATCCAAGAGGGTGAGGCACATGCTACACCCTACATGACAATAATTAGCTTTGCGAGGGTTTTTGGAGGTGAAGCATATGCCACACCTTCCATAACAGTAATTAACTTTGTTAGGATTTGAAGGGGTGAGACACATGTCATATCCTTTGTAAAAATAATTAGTTTTGTTTGGGTTTGAAGAGGTGAGGCAGATGCCACACTTTTTATAATGGTAATTAACTTTGTTCGAATTTGAAAGGTGAGACATATATAACACCCTCTATAATAATAATTAACTTTATTCAAGTTTGTAGGGGTGAGATACACATGTCACACCCTCTATAACAATAATTAATTTTGTTCGGGTTTGAAGGGGTGAAGCACATGTTACACCCTCTATGACAATAATTAATTTTGTTCAGGTTTGAGGGGGTGAGGCACATGCCACACCTTGTATAGCCGTAATTAATTTTGATCAAGTTTCAAGGGGTGAGGCTCATGCCACACTCTCAATATCAATAATTATCTTTGCTCGAGTTTGTGGGACTAAGGCACATGCCATACTCTCATTAATGGTAATTAATTTTGCTCAAGTTTGAGGGGATGAGGCACATGTCACACCCTTTATAACAGTAATTAACTTTGTTCGGGTTTAAGAGGGTGAGACATATGCCACACCCTTTATAATGGTAATTAATTTTGAGAGGATGAGGCATATGCCATATTCTCCGAATAAGTAAGTGACTTTCTCTAAGTCTAAGGGAGTGAGGCACAGTTACAATATGGCTATATTTTCATTGAAATCTATGCATTTGTAATAATTTGTTCATATGCACTTTTACATATTGAATTGCATTTTTAATGAAACCGGTGTTTAAAGTAGATGAGGCTGATTTGGTAAGCTTCCTTAATCATACACCTATTTTTGGCTCCTAGTCGGCAATTACTCTTTCTAATTTGTGGGTGAGTAATGCAAGGTTGTTTAGCCACCACCTTGATGATATTTGGATTAGTCACCTCCGTAAAAATAAAACTACACCCACCATCCTCCACAATCAGGAGAGCTATCACCGAGATATGACACGCTTGATTTTCGTGGGCGAGGTGGGCAAATTTGGAGGCGCTATGTGGCTATGAGGTACCAACCAATTTGTATTGTGGATGTTTTATAATGAAAAGCCAATTTGACAACATTTATCTTACCCGTGACCACTTTAGAGACATGACACAATCAATATTGACATTAAACTTGGTTTTTATTGGCAAATAGCCCATAACACTATATTCGTTAATTTGAGACTTTCTCTTGTCTCAAATTAATATATGGACCATGACAACATGGTCTAATGTTTGGATTGTCCTACCTAAACCATCTTGATATGAGTTCTTAATTGGGTTCTTGATATGAACACCCGCTTCAAAGTATTTGCATCTTACAACATTCTCCAATATCTGTGTGATTTTATCCATGTTCTTATATTTGTAAATGTCTCAAAATGCCAAAAAAACCCCAAATTAACAAATATAGGGTTCCATGTAGAATTTGCTAGTGATGTTGTCCACTTACACAACATTGAACGATAAAAGAGTTCCCCCAATAACACCAAATTGGGAAGCATAGAATCTTCGATTCTAGAGCCTAGATCAACACCTTCCTCAACTCCGATTTCAGCGACTTCAAATTCTTTGATCATGATTAGCAATTGCTAACATGCTCAAGCTTGTCATGCTTAAATCCTTCGGCTGGATGATTCAACAAAGCTGAATGTGTCCACATTAGCCTCATCTACCTTGTGCACTATTATATTGGTGCATGAAGTGATATAGTGATGTTATAAATCGATTTTAAACATCGATAACAATCTAGTATGGTATCAAAAACCCAAGCTTGATTAGCAGACATGTCTGCTCTTATATTCCAATACATATAGGAATGATACATACCATGACAACATAACAATACTGATACAACACCAATTTGACACATGCGACCCATTTCGCTAATATACTTGATCATTCATAAATCTTGTTCTAATATAAAGGCTGAAGCCAAAGCAGATTCTATAAGTTGAACATCTTCTACATTCGCCTTTGTTCATGTTTCTGGTGAGCCCTTTGGATGTCATCATCAGTCGTTAAGATATCAAAGCATCATTCGGAACGCTAATATGAAAAGTGGACCTCAGGTCCCCAAATCGTCTGGAAACATTCCTAAAATCATCCAAATGAACTTACATTCAATTCCCCTACACAATTGCTAAGCTGTTAGCAAGAAACATCAACTACATCATATGTAAGCTATGGTCACCCATGTCTTGAACTGGTTGTTTGCAGGAGCAATTCTACTTTTTCATTTTCCTATGCTTAAGCCAGATTACAATTATGAAGACCACAGAACATTCACATGAATTAAATGTATTGATCTATTCAACTCAAACATAATCCGAGGCAGAGAACACGGATATGATGATTTCAATAGCATCAATTAAAGATGACCTGGACATTTCATATTTGACACTCAGGATTTACACAAATATGATCCTTGTCCGGCCCACTATACGCAACTTCCAATGAGAAGGATCAAGATTGAACGCATAGGTAGTCCGGTCATCTGATAGCCATTTTCCAGGCTTTCACTGTGGGACAACTGACTATGTTTAGTTCAGTGCTTGTGGAATGGACAGTATCCCCCAGAGTTGATGAAATCAAAGAGAAAGGTGGTGTTAAATAACACCATGTGAGAGTGATATGAGCGCAAGCTTCCGTGAACAGAAGCTCAAGCGGAAAATTCCTTGCTGACGGCGAGTCCCTGCGCGCTCTTCTTAGGAAGCAAGATGGAGTGAATGTTTGGCAGAACACCTCCGTTCGCAATGGTCACGCTCCCGAGCAACTTGCTCAGCTCTTCGTCATTGCGGACGGCAAGCTGCACGTGTCGGGGCACAATCCGGGACTTCTTGTTGTCCCTGGATGCGTTTCCTGCCAATTCAAGAACCTGCAAAATCATCCGTCCTGCGTCAGACAACCATTTTCTACAAACACCCTCACAACCTCCACAGCTGATAACTCCTACAACATCGTCCTTTGTTAGAAAACATCCTAAGCTGCATTCACAAGAATGCAAAATGCGGAAGCGGAAAACAAAATCAAGAATACACCAACGGTCTCACCTCAGCAGCAAGATACTCCAGAACGGCGGCCAAGTATACGGGAGCACCAGCGCCCATACGAGTGGCGAACTTGCCAGCCTTGATGAGCCGCGCAATCCTGCCCACTGGGAATTGCAACCCCGCCTTGGTGCTACGGGAAACGACCTCCTTACCAACAGTCCTTCCTTGAGACATTTTCACCCTGCGAGATCGCACACCACAAATATCACAACCACAGAATGAGAACCCTCTGAAAAGAGCACACCCCGCACACTCTAGGAAAAACTTCGACAAAGCTCAGCAGATTTCGTTACAGAGCATCAGAAGCAACAGCAAAAGGGTCGCCAGGAACGCAAGGAGACAGGGGGAAATTACCAGATAGGAATTGAAACCTAGAAGAGTCGAATTGAATTGCAGCAGACTAAAGAACGATTGAACGCAGGAGCCAGAGGAGTGCGAATCAAGCATTGTTTCATCCTAATTTGTACTTCGGGAGTTCGCGCTCTATTTCTCAGCCAATGAGAACTTGGTCACGCGGATCGAGTATCGGGATCGTTCATTCTCAGAATATGGACGATTTCGATGCCCTCCTAGATTTGAATGTTGGACGCCCAGGTGGCACAATTTGAATTTGTGCGTGATTGTAACTGTTTCGTTTGATTACGCTCTGGTCATCGTTTCTGGTTTCATCCAGTGGATGTGGGAACTGTTGATGCAACGTGCATACGAGGGCGTATTCTCATCCATCCATGTTATAAAACTTTGCCCCTTTAGGTTAAAGGTTGATTGGTTTCAGGAAAAGAAAAGGAAAAACCAATGTCGAGCAATCCGACATGAATTTGAGATTGTTGGGCCTATCCTGCTCAAGAGTCCCCTTGATTGATTCCATTTGTCTCTTGTGTCTAAGTAGTTCTTTTGCTTTTTTCTTTTTTCCTTTTTCCTTTTTTTCAAGTAGAGAGAAGATTTCACAACCAAAAATCGAACCGCCAACCACTCCATTCGGTCTTGGGTACCTCTCCACTATCATCTGGTAGTTGAGGGAAGCTAGCATGTGAGCAGTGGGCAGTGAGTGGTGAGCGGCGAGCAAACATGTGAGCAACGAGCAATAACATGAAATATAAGTCTTCCATGTTTAGAATATATTCCATAAAAAATTGAATAGTTTGGCTATAAATATGGAATTCAAGGGGTCTATTACCATGTAATCATCCTGGTATTTGTAGATCTATAAATAAGCCATAGTTTATTATTCTATGTAAGCTTGAATGTTAATAAATGGCACTTCAAAATAACTACATTTACCTACATAGATTAAAAAATCACAAAATTTATAAATCAATAATTTATTAACATCACATCCTAATGATATATTATTGAGTATTAGTGCTCAATTAATTAGTAGTTCAAAATTACAACTGCATACATGAAGGCGTTCACCATCATGCAATCTACCTTGCATAATGATATATGAATACATAATACACATGTGTTTGTAGTATAACCCAGTGGCATTTCTTCCCCACCGTGGCATACATTGTAAATGTTATACTCTCCCTTTTGTTCTTATGCTTTGCAACATGTGCGTTTGGATTGTGCCAAGATTTTGGAGTTGGAAACCAACATCTTGTTGATTAAATACCTCTTCCCACGGTTCACTTACAAATTAAATACCTCATCCCCAACCCGGGGAAGTCACTGTCAAAAATTTAGATAACTATGAGAGAACAAATATAGGGTGACATTTATTCATGGTTGATAAAAATAAAAAAAAATTTGATATACCATAGCCTTGAAGAAATGTGAGGTAGCACATTATAAATAATATAGGGTCACTTGTAATACCCAAAATTGTGTTTATAGTATTTCTAAATAGCATTATAGTAATTGGTAGGGAATTTTTTTAATTTTTAGGTTGAGTTTAGGGTAAGAAAATTTTAAGAACTAGATGAGAAATGATCACAAATCCATCTACAAAATGGATGAACTCGTTGGATGAAGGTTATTAAGTGTACTTTTGAGGAACATTTCATTGACGTTTGTATAATTCTTTGGTTGTTCCTCCCACGCAAGACAAGAATTCTATCATCGTGCATTGACCCCTACACGTTTAAAGAGCTCCGTGGGGCCATATTTGGTGAATCTATGGTGGATTGATGGATTTGTTCTAGGCAAGAGGCTGTGGCATCTTTTGTGATGATCGTTTCTCAATTTTCATGTAGGACTCATAAGTAGGCATTTCAAATTGTCTTCACACTTTGCATGATAACATGTGCAATGTTAGAGCAACTATGTTAGTGAACACATTATGGACACTTTAGTGATGCTGGTTTGTTTTGGAATTTGTGGACTTCTTTCAATGTTTGGATGAAACAATTAAGTACGCCATTATCAATGGGCTTAGACATGTAACCAATTATGTAAATAACATGCTTCTTGTATACACATCTTAATTTTTGTTGCGTGATGAATTCCATTTCAAATGCTATAGTACAATGCTATTGTCCACAAAGGAAAATTTAAATAAATATAAATAATGAAGGGTCTGAAATATTATGGAGATTTTAATTTATAATTACACATAGGGTGGTGAGAAATTGAAGAAAGTAGAATTATTAAAAAATATAGGGTCCACTAAAATGCCGTAAATGAGCTACATAGCCCCCCAAAAAATATGTGTTGTACGCTCATGTGTCCCCAAAGAATACACTAAGTGACTTCCCCGAGATCCCCAATTCACTTTCACTTTCAAATTTGAGAAAGGTTTTGAAGATTTTTTCATCCATATGATGTAACTCATGAGAATTTGACCATGCAACATGTGTCATTGATGCTAGGAAAATGATAGAATCTACATAGGGTATTGTATCCATGTATTGGTAAAAGTCTCACCGTGGTAGGTGCTTTTGAACACCAACATACGACATTCTCACTCTATATGATCCATTTCAGCCAATATTTGCCAAAGCATAAGGAAAACAAATCACTCAATAAGGTGCATAATGTTACCTAGCTCATTGGTTGTAGTTTGTAGGACCATGTACCAAATAAGCATAATTCTCATCAAGTTATGGCCCATGATTAGGTTAAGGCCCATGATCCGGCACCCCCATGTAGCCCCACCAAATCTTTTTTCAAATTTTTTGATCCTGACCAACAACTGCACCCCCCTCCCCCCGGTCGATTTAAAAAAAACAATTGCCCTTGCATTCTTGAAGGTTGCTTGTGCACAAATCCCATATTGAGTGCATTTCACCTTGAAGGTCCAAAATCCAATATATATGTTTACTTCCCCTTGGTAAATAAGCAATTGACTGGGGTTTCATTCCGGAAGTGAAATTGTCAATGAAATAAGATGAAATTGTTTTTAAAGTCCAAGTAGCCAAAAGCATGTAAATGAATGTCAATAAAGCATATACTGATCTTGGAAGTCTAAAATATCACTTAATCCTCATTAGCATTGAGGTTCGAATGTATGTGACTTACCATTTGAAAGGGTCTTTTGTCATTCTAAAGTGAAACTTATACTAGTGCGCAATTTTTAGTTAATTTTTTAAATAGTTTAGTTGATGCCTTCTACTTCCACAAGTATTCATACATAGTCAAAGTAATGATCCCAACACACAACTAATGAAGCAGTTGTCGGTCGAGATCAAAAAAAAAATTTAAATTGACGGGGCTGCCATGGGGTGTTGGATCATGGGCCCCGAACCTGACCCCCTTCCCCCAATGATGAGGTCATGACTCGACGGACTAGGACCTGCCCAAATGGCATGAGCTCTAACCCCAACCGTTTTTTTAAGGGGATTTTATATTTTCCCCAAATATTATATTTCATGAGTATAGTTCAAAAAATAAACTATGTTTGTGGGTTCTTATTTTGTTTTTCCCTCTTGGCTTGCAAATCCTAAGAGTTGCAATCCACACAAGCTTATGTACATGTTGATAACAACGTACCTAATCATGGTTAGGGTTAGGTTGGGTGAGCCCAGAATATACCTAGCGTTTACCAAGACTTCAAAAACCTGTACTTGGGTTTCAACGCAACCTATTTTAAAGATTTTCAAGATAAACGAGCCTTCAAAAGGCACCTAATGGTGATCTTGCTTGCTATAGTTAAGTGCGGCAATGCAATAAGTTAACCTCAATCATACACATGCGTGTTAGGGAATTGTTACATACAAGTGTACCCTCATCCTTCCTTGTTAAGAAGATACCTCCTACGTTGAAGCTAAATATGGTGTCAACCCATTCAAAAAGATTACAATAACATTTAACCACCATAGTACCCCTTTGGTAAGATGACTTTTAGGGAAGTGTATGGTCAATTTCATGAAGGTTCCAAGCTACTTCTTGAACCTTCCAACCCATGTTATTGGAGTGTTCTACCAATTTCATGAACCATCTAAATTAGTTCACAATTCTTTTAAAATCAACGTGACATGTGGCACACCTTGATTTCATGATAGTGAACCTTTGCCTCTAGCAATTTCATAAATCTTCCAAACCAAGCAGTTCTCGTATTCTCAACTTCTCGCATTCTCGTTTCACATTCTTCGCCTTTTTGTTTCACAACATCTAGTTGTTGGTGAGAGTCTTCGTCTCAGGGCGATCACAGCCCCTTACGTTTCATAACCACTTTTAGTCATCTTGATTTTTTGTAGTGATTTCTTAAGTCCAATTTTGCGTCATACTAGTTAGAAACGGTATGTTTTATAAAAAAAACAAATCATCAAATTTGGTTACCATTTTTTACTATGTAACAGATACTCATGGAAAAAAATTGATAAAATTTGAACCCACTTTGGTGATGCTTTATGTAAAAAGTAGATTTTTTTATCACACGTGGTGTTCAACTTGACAATGGAGTGTACCCCCCGGGGTCTTCGTACTAGGCCTGACAGTAGAATGGATTTGAACGCGGTGTAGGTCGTAGAGTGTGTTGTGTTTGCAGTTTCCAATTCTCTTCACAGCCGTTAGTATTGAACACCTTAGTTGTAGTTGGATTGCTTCCACAAGTGTGTTAGGTTTTGTGGAGGCGATAATAGATACCGTAACACCATAGCATGTTCGTCACCTGGCGAGCGAATATTTATTTATTTTGAAAAATAAGGTTCGTTTGCTGAAAATAGATTTTTTTGAAATTCGTTCTTCTATTTTGAGGGAAAAAAATAATTCGTCCTGGAACAAAGTAGATGTACCGGGATGACAACTTAAATTGATATTTTCATCCATTTGTGCCGGGTCCCCTTGTCGAAACCTAATTTTTCGCCCAAATCTTGCTTAACCTAAGTACTTTCACTTAACTTGTTGTAAACTGTATGTCTTTTCCGTTTGCACACTTGTATGTATTTGTTTTTTGTTGTGTGTAAGTGTACAAAAGAGAAATTAGCAATGGCTCCCAAGCAACAAAGGATAGATTTTGCATTTGTTCCCATTACAAGAGAGGAGAGGGCGGTGAAGATTGAGAAAGAGTTTTCAAGTTTGGACCAGAGGTTAGAGGAGGAGCGTGTGAGCCCAAATTGATGTCCACATGTGTTATTAACACTTATAAAACATTACAAGTAGTATTTTGTTGATTTATGATTATTCACAAAAATATAAAAAGAGTGAAGCTTGAAGAAAACTAAGTTTGAAGCATTAGGCTTGTGTGGAGTGGATTTAAGTAGTATGAGGACATACCTTGGTAAAGTGTGGTAGGTAGAAAGCCAAGGTTAGTTAAATGTTTGAATTAGGATCTTTGTTGATCATTTGAGGGAGGAAGGCTTAGGAGATTAGATGAAAGCCTACAAAGTAGGAGGAGATTTCGAAGGCTTATCGAGAGCCTTGTGGATGGGATGAGTCCCTACTTAGAAGGAGAAGGTTAAGGGGTTGTGATTGGAGGCTCTAATCCTCTCATCCTATCCTTATCTCATGCCCTCTCTCCCTCTCAACTCACTATATAATCCCTCATTCTTCCCTCACTCATCCTCTCTTTCCTTCGTGCTCCTTAAGCACCCCACGGGTTATAAGTGTGGGTGTGTGGGAAGCAAGATAGGAGCACATGTGTGTGCTTAGTTCTTAGGAGAAGAGCCAAGGCTATTTAGCCTTGAAGAGGGATTGACCTCTTGTTAGAAGTAGATTGGGTTTAAGGAATTTGGAATTTGATTGTAAACTTCAACTTGTTGCATTAAGATTCATATTGAAGTGAGAGAGTTCAAACTTGTTTAAACTTGTGGCATTTAGAGTGACTAGATTGTACTAGGTGCATTACTTGTAGTGTTTTATTAGTTATGAACTTGAGCAGAACTTTATAGTGAGAACTTTGTCAATTATGGATGATCAGAGTGTTCAATGGATATGAAAATTTGAGGGATTGTTTATTATAAAGTATGGGAGTTGTGGTAAAAATTTGAAAGCTTCAGTCATTGGGATGAAAGAGTTATTAAAAGTTGAAGGGGAAGGTGTCTAGGAACAAAGCAGCAAGGTTTGAAAATATGTATCTCTTAGAGGGTTATAGATATGGATACCAAAATTTGACACTACCTTTTGAACTTATATATCTATCTTGTGTCAAAATTTTAGATTGATTGGACGTAGGAGTTGGAAGTTATTAGAGTTTTAATGACCAGATGTTTTATCACAGCATTCATACTAAGTAGTTAGAGTTAGAATTTCATGCATAACTTTTGCATATGAACTCTGTTTGTGCCAAAATTTGATGTGGAGATTTTTTTATAAGGTACTTAACAAGTGTACCAAATTTCACTTGAAGAACATAAGTTGGGTGGGAGTTATACTATTCTGAAGTTTAGTAGGAAGACATTGATAGAGATTTACATCAAGAAGAACTTAGAGAATGAAGGGCAAGGATAATTATATAAGTATTTTTTAATACTTGTATTTAAAGCCTATGTGCTCATGGAATCCACAAGCGAAGTGTCATGTACCAATACGGAATCAACCACGATGACATGTGATAGCACGGAATCAATAAGCGAGAACTCATGTAGTAGTGTGGAGTCGACGGCAAGGACTCGATTCACAAGAGGAATATCGTTGAAGGCATGCGTGGCCAAAGCGGCCGGGTGGACATTAGAAAAGGCTAAGGATATAACCTTGCCCGACATTAAGGAATGTAAAACTACATAGTGTGATGTTAATCAAGTTGTGTATATTCCAAGGGTAGATTGGAATTATATATTGGGTTACAAAGAGAGAAGTCTCTACATGTCATTATAAACTTTTCCACTCGGGCTAGGACGAAATCGAAGGGTGGAGGATTTTTGGTGACAGAGCGCTCAAGACCAAGCAAGGAGATTTTGAAACGACCAGTGGGGAGACCAAAGAAGACAGAGATGGTGTTGTTGAAGCCAAAACTTGAGAAGATGAAGCGATCAGGAAAGGTTAGAGGTTCCTACACAAACTGGTTTACTCCAGTTCTTTGGCCGCCTATTTTCAATGCAATGAAACAGTATAGATGCATTGCAGGAACTTTGAGTTTCTTGAGGGCAACTTACAGGAAACCATGAGATCTCTCTAGTGTGTATGACAGTTTATCTAAGAATTCTATGAGAGATTGGTTCCATTCAAACAGAGAGTTGAAAGATACATACAAGAGATGTGTAGAATTTGGCACTTACTTTGCCAAATCTGCTCAACATTGTCCAGTGTTAGAATCTCACCCCGCCTTGAAAGAAGAAATCTGCACAATCTTGAAGAAGATGAGGATGGCATGACAACCTCTTTATGTAGTTTGTATTCAGTCATTAATCAAAGCAATCATCCTCGACAAAGCTCCACAAATTCTTGAAGGTACACATTCAACAACCTTTCGTGTCTCTTATGAATGGACCAAGAATTTTGTCAAGTCTGAACTGAATTGGAGTTATCGAGCATCAACAACTGCAGCGAGAAAATTACCAAAAGACTTTGAAGAGCAGGGCAAAGCAATGGCACAACGTTGTGCATATTTGGTGAAAGTTCACAACATTCCTAAGGAATTAGTTGTGAACTCTGACCTAACAGGGATACATTTAGTACCTACAGGAGGATCTAGGACGTGGGAGACAAAAGGAACCAAACATGTCAAGGTACATGGAGCATAGGACAAGCGACATATTACCGTTACAGTCTCTTTAGCAATAGATGGTTGTTGTTTGCCTTTCCAAGTAATTTTCCAAAGCACAATCACAAAATCTCTGCCTAAGTTAGAAGGAGGGAGAGAAGAGTATGAATTATCAGGGTGGAATATTTCCTACAGCTACAACCACTGGTCTACATTAGAAACGTGCAAAGAGTTTGTAGAGAGGATTCTAAAATTTTACTTGGTTACACAAATTGAACTCAAGGCACTTCCAGCAGATTAAGAGATGATCTGGTTCATAGACTGCTGGAGTGTGTACATTAGCAAAGAATTTCGGGAGTGGATGAAAATTCATCACCCCGAAATTCATGTGCTCTACATTCCTGCAAACTGTACAAGTGTGTTTCAACCAGCGGATATTGTAATTCAAAGGCCCTTCAAACATGTCTTTCGTCAAGAATTCAACCAATTCACTATGGATACTATAACAAAGCAACTGAATGGAGGAACAGATGTGCACATTGATTTCAAAATGTCCAAGCTAAAGCCTCACATTTGTCATTAGCTTTACAAGGCTTGGATTCATGTTTCAAGCAAAATCAATATGATTAGCAAATGATGGGAGCAGGTTGGACTTCTAAGAGCATTTGACAGTGAGTTTCAAAAACAAACTATGATGGATAATATGATAAAACCATTGTTTAACAGCAAAGGAGAAGAATGAGTGCAAGCTACAGATATAGAATGCAATGAAGAGATTGACGTCGAAGTGTCTTTAGACACTGTAATGGAGAATAATTTGAGCAGAGTGGCAAAATTTTCCAAGACAATAAACTCAAATTGAATGACAATAATACGGGAACTTGCAAGAAAAAAAAATTGACAGAGTTTTGATGTAAGTTTTTCCCACTGCAGTTTTTTTGCATTCAAATTAAGTGTTGCTTTAGTACATGTACTTACACATCATCTATCTATCTATCTATCTATCTATCTATCTATCTATCTATCTACTTACACTCACAGACATGTCTACGTACAGATTCAGCTGCTGACTTGCAAGACACATCACAAGTACAAAAATAGTCAACAACAAACAAATTCAACATCTGCTTCAATTATAATCTCGTTCAAGCTATCACCAGTTTTGTAATCACATGCCGATTCAATGTCACTTACCTTAATTAATACTCACAGCATCCCCGACTCAAGCAACTGCTCCAACACCCACTGCCCCTGCATGGTCATGGTCACAACCACAACATAGTTACTACTTCTATTTCTGCTGGATCAATTCAACTTGCTTAAACACTCACAGGAGCAACTCACAGGAGAAACTCACTCAACCAGTTCAGCAACTCACAGGAGAAACAACACTCAAAGGAGAAACTCACTCAACCAAATTCACAACGACTTTGACCTCTCCGGGGTGAACCTATTTCGGAACCAGGTTGAATATGCTTGTTTCATTCCCTAAAACCTCGACTCAAGAAAACCAGGCTCCCCGACTCAAAGATCTCGAGCTGATCTCCTCGACCTTCTGTGCCCACCTCCTCGGCCTTCTCCGACTGTGACTGCCTGCTCCGAAACTGGAGCTGCGTCCCCTCAACCACCGGTGCCACCTTTTCTATCCACCACCGACAACTGCTCCTCGACACCACCTCCTCGGCCTCCTCCGACTGTGAATCTGCAGGCTCCGAAACTGAAGCTGCGTCCTTCTCAACCACCGGTGTAGCCAAATCCTCTTCCGAAGCAGGTGCCTCCTTTGAACAGCAGGTGCCTCCTTTGAACAGCAGGTGCCTCCTCCGAACAACAGGTGCCTCCTCCTCGACAGCAGGTACCTCCTTCTCCTCAACTGCAAGGCTTCCACCTCTTGAGCGGCTACCACCTCCTCAGCAACATGGGCCTCCTCCGATGGAGCAGCTGCCTCCTCGACGATCCAGGATGTGATAACCGATCATTGATAGGAAGAGGTCGTAGCAGCTCCAATCTTATGCAGGCACCTGCTCGGCTGTGAGCAATGGAATTTGTGGACCCTAACTGATTTTCCAGCTCCTAAACCGTGATAATAAGATCTAGTACGCTTTACCAGCTTGTGAAACTTGTAATGGCATGCGAACAGAGTCTGTTTCACCCGACTTTCTGGATTTTCGTTCTTTTCATAATATAATTTTCCATAATTTTGTTCTTCATGGCCTGGAATTTCTGATTTTTTTTCGTTTTTTTTGGAATTATTTAAGAACGAACCTGCTATGGTGTTACGGTAGACAAATATCATTTAGTTTGAGGAATAAAAATGATCCACTTGCTTGTGATGCTCCTTTAAATGTCATGTTGCAATTGCACAACACTTAGACCAACCATTGAGAACTCAGTCGTCACAAAGTTTGTAGGCTCAATTTGTTTACAATTTTGTTAGAAATCTAAATTGGTTCAATTCAGTACCTATGCGTAGTCATCCGCATAGATATAACTACATAGATGATGCACTTTGCTCACGAATCACACATTTTGTTTTAATGAGGGCTTATTTTATGCTGACACAACTGAATGTTATAGTTATCCTTACGAACACTAGAAGAATCCTTGTCCATTCCGACCATGCTATCAATGACTATTTGTCCTAAACAACTTATTAAATGACTACGGCGCAAACCGGGTTCACATGTGCTGACGTGTCTAACATGGTTGTCATTTTTAAGTCATTCAATTGACTCATTGATGAACTATGTTGAAGACCTCACAACATAGTCATTTTCTGTCCAGCGTTCATCATCCACTCCATCCACTCGTGTATGACTTGGATATGGGATCATGACCTAGTTATTCATAAGTCATTCTTTTGTTGTCATTCACCGACGATGTCTAAACTATCACTTTATATTAACATTCATTTTTTACGTGGCATTTAGGGCTATTGAATGATGTGGAAAATAGGAAATCTTATATGAGCAACGTGGACAGTAACAATGACGTGTCATAATAATGACTGTTGTGACAACGTCAATGACTCTCAGAGGTTTAGGGTGATGAGGTGGCATAGACTCCTCCACTCTATACCCAATACTAGTTGTTTCCGTCTCGTTTTCATGTTGTTCTTGTATATGTGGCATGAAGTTTTTTACATACTATGACAAGTCATTATTAAACATGCTACCAGATTGCAAAATACTTTTATTTTAAGTGTGGATTAATTCCTTCCTACTATGCCAACGACCTCCAAATGGCACGAAACTTTTTGAGCATACTACTAGTAAAAATACGAATATCCTATAAGGAAAAATATTTGACGTGCCTCATTAATTGGGCTACTCTTGAATTAGGATTATGGATCAATTTATTTAGGGTTTAATTAGGGTGGACTTAGGGAGGGTGTGAATATCATTTGTAGCATTTGATATCGTGTATGTTTTAATCATTCATACACACATGGCGTGGTGTCTAGAACATCAATAACCTTCATGGGTCAAGGGTGAGCGTAAAGATTGCTTCTGCATAACAATTTAGTATCCCAACCGAATTGAAGATTAACTCATTAGTCTTATATTCCATGCCACGTAATCAATGTTATCACTAGGAATAGTGTTGTCGCAATAACGTCATAATATTGACATATTTGACTCATAGTGTAGTCATACACGGCTACTGCAATTTCTAAGTCATTGTTGAGGATGATAGCACAAAAACTACTGTAGCCCATACAAAATATAATGTCAACTTAAAACTTTGCGACTGCCAGCAAATTATCTTTGTCTGATAATTCAATGGCACCTACTAGAGAGACAGTTTTTGGAGGGGGGGGCACATGAGCTGCAGCACTCATGCGTTGCTCTTCTAAACTAGTTGTTATGAAAACATCAGATGTGTCTTGTTCTTCCCTCCTTGAACGTGCTTCCGCTCGCAATACTACCTTCCAACCGGGTTTTCTGAGATCATTGGAGAAAAATACTTGTGTGGCTTGACTTGGGAAAATGAACGGGTCCGACATCTTGGGTTCTTTGTGCCGAGAATTCACCACCATAAACCCCGCATCGTCCCGTACATAAGTTGGATTTCCACGATTATCTTCTCTTTTCAACCAATCGCACCGAAAAAGAATCACCGGAGTTCGCAATGGACCATAATCCAACTTCAATATATCTTGTAGCACTCCCACATAGTTTAGGGATACCTCTGATTGAGAGTCAAATGTTGGTACTTCAAATATAGAAGCAATTCCACTGTCGTATGTTTGCAACAATGCGGACTGTGAATCTTCCACTTGAAAGTGGTACCCGAATGCACGCATCCTCGTGTAACGTGTTGCTTTTTGGGATGGCCTACTACACAGCAAAATTCTATCCATGTCGTCCCCGTTGTTGGGATCGTGTGGATGGGTGTGCACTGCTTTCCTAACCCAAACATCAAATGGTTCCATGTTGCGATTTGCATCATGTGCATCCCTCCATTGCCTGAACACAACATGGATTCATTAGTATGCGACTTGCGGAGCAATCACACAAGTGTAATATAAAATTGTCATATTACAGTCATTGAACCTCCATTAGTGCATGCCCACGATGATGTAGTCCTACTATAGTCATATTTCAGTGAAAACTAACTACAGAGTGACTACGCAACATCATACTCACCGATGCCAGGGTTCCAAGAGTGAGATGTTTGTTAAAACATATTGATGAGCAAGTTCTCTCAAAGGAGGAGTCATGACATAACTGGACCCTGCCCCCTCCAGAACCTCCTCTGCATCTCCATATTCTTCATCTGCGTCCCAAACTCGTCTGTCTACAACCTCAAACCTCTGCAAGTATTCTGTGATGAACCCAAGGCATTCATCCTTCACGTAACCCTCTGCCATGGAGGCCTCTGGTCTCGCCGTGTTGCGCACATACTGTTTCAATGTTTTCATGTACCTCTCAACAGGGTACATCCATCTTGTAGAAACAGGTCCACACAAATCCAGCTCCTCCACAAGGTGATACACCAAGTGTGTCATAATATCAAAAAACGATGGGGGAAAATGCATCTCTAAGAGTGCCATGCTCCGAGCAACGTCAAGACGAAGACCCTCAAACTCAATTGGATTCCACACTTTGCTGCAAATTCTCCGAAAGACCTTCGAGATCCTCATCACTGCCAATCTAGGGCCTGGTTTCAACAAACCCCTTAAGCCTAGCGGCAATATTTGCTGCATGAGTACATGGTAATCATGCGACTTCAGTCCCCCAAAGTTCTTCTTCCGTATGTATTGACCTATGTTGGATATGTGGCCTGAAGGTGTTTTCAAAGACTCAATGGTGCGGGCAAATATGTCAAACTCCTCGCTGGTCAGTACATAAGGGGCTGCTGGTTTTAACATTTTTCCAGAGTTTTTTGGGTTCATGGTTAGCCAAAGGTGTTTCCTAATTCCCCTACGTTGTAGATCACGTCTAACTTTCACAGTGTCCTTATGCCCCGTTATGGTCTTCAATATGTTCTTTGAGAGATTTTGTTCGCAATGCATAACATCCAGTGTGTATCGAATAAGAAGGTCCTGTTTCATAACAACGAATCAAACATTAAAGTACCAGATTAATGCAATTGCAAGAAGCAACATACTCTCTTCATGTGCAGTTCCAGATTAGTCATTTTGTTGCCTACGTGTACAATATGATAGTCATTGCATAGTCGTCTGGGGTTTTAGCTGGACTTAAATATAGTCATTCCACAGTCAGGAACACTCATTGTGAGATTACATCATTGCAGAGTACAACGTAAGCAACAGATGTTTGATGTGGACTCTGAACCTGCAACATTCTATGACAAAATGGATTCGAGTGGTTCTCTGTTCTCAAATTGCTAGCCTGCTGGGTTAGGGTGCAGAAAATTCAAATGGACTGTGAATAAAAAAATACCTTCCAGTATGGCAAATCATACAGAATGCTTCTCCGTTTCACTCCATGTATTTTTGATGGATCTCCATCACTGCCATCTCTGTTCCCATTTGCAAGCCACTCTTGGTATTGCAGACCCCTTAGTTCTTGCTCTTCTGCAGTGACGACTCTAGGAGGACCTCGTTCTTCCGTGCGGCCGTTAAAGTGATCTTTCATTCTACATGATTTCCATGGGTCACCTTGTGGAAGCCATCTTCGTGTGTCCGTATACGTCTGTTTCCCAAGCTCAATGGAATGTTCCCCCCTAAAATCAGGCCCACAAACTGGGCATGCAACGTAGCCTTGGTGCGCAACACCTGCCACTGTTCCATACCCTGGAAAGTCGTGGATTGTCCACAATAGGATTGCTCTCAAATTGAACGTCCGAAACCCGACCTCTTTCGAGATGTCATAGGCTAACACCCCTCTCCATAACTGTTGCAATTCTTCAACTAATGGGGCCAAATACACGTCAAAAAATTGTGCAGTAACAGATTGTTTCCCTGGAATAAGCAAGACTAGCATGATAAAGAATTTCTTGGTTGTCAACCAAGGTGGTATGTTGTAGTTAAGCAACATCACTGGCCATGTCGACCAAGTAGAGCGTTGAAGCTTGAAAGGATTAACACCATCAGCAGCAAGTCCCATGTGTACATTTCGGGCGTCATGGCCAAAAGTGGGATCTACATTATCGTGCACATGGTGCCAAGCCTTGGAGTCACATGGATGTCTAACCATGCCATCTGAGCTCCTATTTTTTGAATGCCATGTCATGAGTTCGGATATTGCGGGTGTTCGAAACATGCGTTTTAGTCTAGGAATCAATGGGAAATGTCTAAGGACTTTCCACGGTCTTTTATGTTGTGCCACGTCTTTATACCGTGGAGCATTGCACTTAGGACAATTTACAGCATTTTCAAGTGGCCCTCTAAACAACACACATCCTCCTACACAAGCGTGAATTGTGTTATAATTTAGCCCCAACCGCCGAATCAGTGATTTTGCCGCATGATAATTCTTGGGTAGTCTATTCTCACCGGGAAGAAGGTGTAGGCGGAAAAGAGCGAATACTTGATCGGCAAACTTGTTGCTAACTCCGTGGATTGTGCACAGGGTCATGATCAAGATCGTTGCTGCTAATACAGAAGACTTTGCGCCATCGTACAGTTCCTGAATTGCCTCCTCTAAATCATGTGGGGCATCGTCTTTGTCATCCGCATTGCCTACGTCTGCCATGGGTTCTTCATCCTCTTCATCACCCGAGTCACATCCACCATCTTGGAGACCATCAACCACATTAAATGCGTCCATAACGATGTCCTGCAATGTTTCTTCCAATGGGTCATCTTGCTGGTCTATTTCTTGGAATACATCCTCCACCATTGAGCGCACTTCGAGGCCTACATCCATCCTCCCATCTTCATGTGTTCTAGGCGCAGTCTTGAACTCACTTTCCCATTCCTCATCGGATGAATCCCTGTCACCTGGGCCTCTCCATAGTCTAAAAGCAGGTTCTCTGCCATAAAGGATGAGGTGCTCCTTCACCTTTTCCAATGAGCACTGGACACGGCCCTTGCACTTGGAGCATGGACACCGTATGCGTTTCAAATTGTAGAATACTGCCCTCTGCTGCTCCCTCTTCCATAGCCTATCATCTCTCAATTGTTGCCGTCTCTTGTCGCCAACGGGTAATCTCCTTTGCTCCATTCTAAGTTGTTGAGCACGTCCATAATTTTCATTACCAGCCAACACATGCATGGTTAGCATGGTGTATGTAAGGGCACTGAATTGACCGAAAGTATGCTAATGTAAATTGGTACCTACCTAAGTGCACGTGGACGGTGACGGTACAAGCAAGGCATTTTGTAGATATATACAAATTCAAGCTCTTTTCGTCTCTCTCTCTTTAATTCAACTAGACAATTTCATAAATTCAGCAAAATTGAAAATAAGTGACACCAAGAGACTTACAAATGACAATAAAAATGATGGGGTTTTTTAGTGTCTCACTGTGATATAGTATTATATAATCATGCACATTTTTGAACTCAAGATGGCTTGGAGTACATGGCTAATCTGTACATCCAAATTCACACCATGATTTATATGAATATGCAAGTTATGAAGTTGACGGAGTCCTGTCTCTTAGGCCTACACCTATGATCGGGGAGAACCGGCAGTTAGTTACGGATGGACCAGTTACGTTTGAGAAACAACCGGTTGAAATTCAAGATTGCGGGAAAATTAGCGATCATTTTAGAGGAATTTACTAAAACTTCCCCAAGTACTTATAAGAAGGAAGTTGGTGGCCACGCGCACACTGCAGTATGCTTTTGTTGTGCTCTACCTCTGCACAGCGTAGCTGTCTCATTTCTGCTTGGACATCTTCTACCCCGGCTTCAATGTTCTATGCTTCGCTATTCTTGTTTGAATGTTTTCTTGGGCGCAGTTTGGCCATTTGGAAAGGGGTGTCCTGTGACATTTTGATTAAGTTGTGCAGTACTAATGTAGTTGCAAATTTGTCATTCCTGCCTTGATATGTAGTTGGAGTTTAGTCATTTTGTATTTCTTGCGGAACAGAATTATAGTGATTCCCTAGTCAGTTTGTAGTCGTTCTATAGTCGTGTTACAGACATTCTATAATCATGCTATAGTCATTCCATAGTCATTATATACTCGTTCTATAGTCATTCTGTACTCCTAAACGTATATGCTAGGGTTTTTTAGTGCCGTTGAAACTTACCCTATATGCAGAATGCTACAACGTAGTTTAGGTACGCCTCACATTGATGCGACATAAACAACGACTCTGAGAGCCAGAGCATTCGGCTATGAATTGCGCAAGTTTCGGCGTGTATTGGGTTTAGGGAGCCGCAATGGTAGGTTGAGAAACTACTGTATGGTATTGGGGAGGAGAGAGTGGAGGAATTGGGTGAGGGCCGAGGGGAGTAGACGAGGGAGGTGCGAGGTAATTAGGTTGATTTGTGCCGCGGTAAAAACGCAGAGAGTGAAAACTGTTTGAATAGATAGAAAGGGTGAAAGGCTGAGAGGGTAGCAATTTAGGGGTGAGGGTAGTGTGAGTTAGTGTTTGCATACATGGGTGGTTCTGCAGATGTTGTGGAGCACAGCTTGAACTCTGTGCAGTCCCCTTTAAAACCTCGCAACAATGAAGGATCAAAAAGAGGGGAGAGTAGTCATACCTTTGCCGTAGAGGGAGGTGAAGCCGCACTCAAAGGGGACTACGAGCTCGCCCGCGACAGACGGGTAGCCGCGTTGCAGGAGTACCTCAAGCCAGTGAAGACTGCGGCCACATCACTGTAAGCATCTCCAACACTTGTCTCTTGTGCTATTCTTGATTCTTGTCGTATTCGCTGGTGTGCGTGGGCTACTATAGTGTAGTCAATGTGTATGTAAGTGTGTATGTAACTTAAGTGTGTATGTAATTGTGCACAGAAGTGTGTATACTTCCTGTGCACTTAGGGTGAGCAGCTAGTCTTGCATGTGTAATGATGCTTCTCCGAGGTTTATGTGCACTCACACTTGTAATTAGGTTTAATTTTCAAATATGCGCGGAGCAGCTGCATTTAGCATAGTAATTTTTTAGTGATCGCAAGAGCCTAGGTTTAGGTGCGATTAATGGGGGGGTGAACACGTGGACGGTGGAGATTTCATCTCTCTCCCAGACGTCCACGAGTGTGCAGAACACACGCCCGTCTGTGGCCCTCCCACTTCTCTTGCCGCACGTACCTCCTCGCTGTGGGAGCGTGCTTTCCTCAGGCACGTGAATCCATGGCTTAGGGTTTAGTGCTAGGTGAAGATAGTTTAGGGTTTAGTGCTAGCTGAAGGTGGGTTGGTTGTGAAGCAGGCGTGATTTGTGCACCGCACCAAACCCCCGAGTACGCCGTGAATCCGCATCGAACCCATTGATGCCCCCGCGCAGGAGCAACAGAGCTTGCGTTGCAAAGAAGGGTACAGAGGGTGGCCCTTCTGAAATGCCGCGCGCCGAGGAAGCAGACGAGTCTAAGACGGAGGATGAGTACATCCCAGGTAACTCTCCCACTTTTTCTCTCTTGCTCGAATTTGGATTTGGGTGGGTTCCATGTTGAAGGGTTTTGTTTTATGTTTCGATGTGAAATCACACTTTCGGGTCCTTTCAGGTAGGAGATTCCCTGTTGAATCACAAGTCTTGAAACTCCACAGTCTTGAAATTGCCTGCAGGCTTGAACTTCAACCGGTTCTGCCACATGTGAGCAGATGATGCATAGGGGTTACAAATCAGCTTTCCTTGTTGTAAAGTTCGAATGGGCTTAGAGTTTTCTACATCAAGAATTCCTGGATCCCTGTTTTACTATTAAGTTCATAGAATACACGTCTGCACCTCTGTGCTGGTACTGTAGTCGATAAACAGGTTGGACACTTTGGTCTTGAAATGCTAATTTCGTGAAGATTCTCTCATAGAAAAGTGACATGTTGTGCTTTGCTCAAAATCTGAATAAATATGTACCCCTAAAAACTAAAATCTAATGATCCAATTAGTGCTAACCTGAATAGATCTAAAGTGTATTTAGGAAGCTAGCTGTGTGTTGTTGACATCATCACATGTTGCTTCTATTAGTATTTGAAACATGCCACATAGGGAGATACTTCTCAAATGCAACTGAGGGCCTAGTTTCGTTCCTTGAAGCAGATTAGCGCTTGTATGAATTAGGAATGTTGCTTGTTATTAAAGTGAAGATTCTTGTGGTCTGGTTCCTCGCATTCCTTCGCTGCATTGTGAAAATCTAACTTGCTGGAAATTGCAGACTGCTCTGAGGACTCTGAGTCTGTACACGAAGACGCTCATGCTCTGGCTGGTGAAAGTGCTACAAAGCGAAAACGAGCCCGAAAATTTTTTAGGTCTCCAGATAAAAAGGTACGTGTTAAGGGATTGCCTAAAAATCTTGCAGTGATTTTGCAGTTGGTTTGCAGTTGGTTTGCAGTTAGTTTGTAGTCAATCGGCAGTAATTTTAAAGTTAATTTGCAGTCAGGGTGCAGTAATTTTGCAGTTAGTAATTCATCAATTGTGTGTCATTTGCTAAGTGTATAAACATATATATTAGCTTCAACCATTATATACACCATTATACACCCATAACTAATCCTTTGATGTGGTGTGTGTTAGGTTGCAGCACAACAAGTTCACCACTCCACAGCACCATCAACACAGAATCAATGGCCCCCCAATTGGCACCAACCACCGTGGATGCAACATCCACATGGGTCCACTCATCACTGCTACCAACCATACCCTACCCATCCGGGGCCATGTTGCCAACCATACCCCAACCACTGGATTCCCCCGCCAGCACCTGCGGAAGAACACCATCAAAATCAGTCTAAGGTAAAGGCAGAGAGTGAAGCAAGAGCGACACGGAGAGCCAGTAGGAAGGAGGCAGAAACAAATGTGGATTTGAGGCGTTCTAGAGGCCAAAAACCGTATACACTGAGAGTGAAAGTCGGTGGCGGCATAGATGGCGGTTGTGAAGGAAAAAATGCCTTTGATGAGGCGCTCCGCAGTCTAGTTCCTCGAATTTTGGATGTAAGCGTACTAAAGTGGAAGTTCCAGCATCCTAGCTCTGTGGAGAAGCTGAGGTCTGCCATAGACAATGAGTTTGAGTATGTGGGACATAGGCTTTCAGATATGGGCTTCAAAGATGCAGTCAAAAGACAGATGAAAACAGAGAGGGCCAAAATGAAAGGATGGTATATGTCTGGCAAAAAAGAATGCCCAGTTTTCATTGAACCAGATCAATGGGCACGGCTATGTAAATATTGGTCGGCGCCCGAGACAGAACAAAAGGCGCAGATGATGGCGAAAGCAAGGCAGCAAGTGAAGAACACCTCAAATGTGGGGAGGACTGGAAGGGCTGGAAAAGAGGCACAATTGGTAAGTAACCTAACAACTCCATAGCTTGCAATTCTCTTTGTACATTTATTAAATCCCATTTGAGCTGACGGTGCTAAGGTGCATTGCTATGACAGCGGAGGAAGAGGCAAAGGAGCCCAGGGATTACTGAAATCGCGGAAGATCTCCAAGAGTCTGAGCAGACTGGAGCTTGTACATCTGTAAGTATTGAGACACACATGCCTAAGTATTTTGGGTGTCTTGGGGTTATGTTCATTTCTTGCAAGGGTTATATATGCCAGTTCATTTCTTGCTCGGGTAAATGTAGTCAGTTCATTGATTGCAAGGGTCATTCCCATGTGTTCATTTATTGTCAGGATTATATATGTCTGGGTTGCAGCATCAGTCATTCATAATTCCATGACTGCCACTGTGAACTGACGCTGAACTTGTGGGTATATTGCTTTCATTCTTGAATTGAGTCAATTTCTGTTAGTCTGCAGTAAGTGAGTGGTCATATAGGTGGGTTAATATAGTCAGTAGATTTCTTGCAAGCCTTATATATGTCAGTTCATTTCTTTGCTTGGGTTAATGTAGCCACATTCATTTTATGCAAGGGTCATTTCTTATGTTCATTTATTGCACAGATGACATTTGTCTTAGTCGCAGTATCACTCATTCCTAATTTACAGACTGCCATTGTGAACTTCTGGGTGCAGGCTAGGTTTTTCAATTGAGCTGATGTAGTATATTGCTTTCATTCTTGAATTGAGTCAATTTCTGTTAGTCTGCAGTAAGTGAGTGGTCATATAGTTGGGTTAATCTAGTCAGTTCATAGTCATAATGTTGGGTTAATGTAGTCAGTTCACAGTCATATTGCTGTAATCTTGTAGTAATTTCACAGTCATATATGTTGGGTTAATGTGGTAAGTTTTAGTCATATTGCTGTAATTTTGTAGTAATGTCACATTCATATAAGTTGAGTTTACCTTACGTCACATGCTAGGTTAATGCTGCAAGAGCAGTCAACTCAAATGTATTAACATACTAATGCATCCACCTGAATCCATGGTTGTCAGTATGTAGGCTGAGATGTAGCAGCATTCTGCCCTATGGTTGTGTTTATGCTGGATCTTAGCTGCATTCATGTGCAATTCTTCAACATCCAGCATATTTATTTTGAACCCCTCTAAATCATGTATGGTGGGTATGTGCACAGCAAGGGGTTTCCGGGAGGCTGTCAACACGGATGAGCATGGTTGAGAGCACGCAAAACGAGTTCAAGCAGCAGTTATCCGACCTCGTGCACACGTCTCAACAAAACACCGTCGTCCTCAATAACCTTTCATCAATGTTCGCCATCATGATGGAGAGAATAGGAAACCCAGTGACTGGATGCGACCCGAAGTCACCTACACCCCAAAACACTAACTCCCATATGCCTAGTTCAGAACCGATTTTGAATTCATGGGATGGTAGTCCAGGTGACACCACCCTAAACCCAATGTCCAAGGTGATTGAATCTGAGGCTCCCACTAATGTGCCTAAGTTGAATAGGGAGGGTGTGATGGGTGGTGGTAGGAGTGCGGAGGTTGCTAGCGAGGTAGGCGCTAGCAAGGTAGTGGGATTAGAGGCACTTGAGACTCTTGCAGGTGCAATCATGGAAGGTGAAGCTGCAGCGGTTGGGGAGCCCACTCCCATCCAAGCTAATGGGAAGGAAGGCCTTGATGTTTGTGCAAAGATTGCAGGGAGTGATATGCTCATAGAGGGACGTGGTGATGGTGAGACTATGATTGCATTGGCCGTGGAGGGTGGGAGTGGAGGGTCAGCCAATGGAGAAGGTAGGTGCGTAGTAAGTGAGAATGTGGAAATGGCTCCGCCATTGTCACCTCGGAAAAGAGTTACTCCCACTAAACCAAGGCGGAAAAATAAGCCAAATTCCCCTAACAGAGTAGGTGGTAGTGGCAGTCAATCGGCTCATCCAACAGATCAGGTGAGCAGTGACATTGAGAGAATGGGTACCAACTTTCCAGTTAAGTTATTGATTTTTAATGTCCATGGCACGCTTTTAGATTGCAGTCTTTTGACGGAGCCAAATCCTAACACGTCAATCCGTGTGACTACGCGGTCCTTGACACGACGGATGGTGTTTAGGCCATGGCTTGTTGAATTCATAGACAAATGCTTTAGAAATTTTAGAGTTGCTTTTTGGGGAATCAAGAGCACATCGAACATGGAAGATGTTGTGGCTTCGATGTTGCGGAAGTTTAATGGCTTGGGTAGCCACAAACCTGTGTTCATATGGTCAGCAAAGGAATGTGAGGAAGTTAGTGAGAATGTTGGGGCGTCAAGGTGGAAGAAACCATTGTCCAAAGTATGGGAGATGTGGCCAGAATGGAATGAGGGCAATACAGTGATCATCGACCACCACCGAGCTATGGTGGAGTGCAATCCAGTTGCGAACATCATTATCCCGCCTCCATTCTATGTGGAAGACATCACAAAGCTTGCAGATGATAACAATTACCTGAGATTTGGTTTGTGGCCTCTTTTGAAAGGCCTAGTTGATAGTCTTGATGTTCACAAACATGGCAGTGTGTTGCCTAATTCGAAGCAGGCAATTGGGGATCATTCGCAAAATGTACAAGCGGGTGGGAGGACAACGAGGAGCTCAAAGCTGAAACTTGCAGACACATCCTTGTCGGGGCATCCTCCGTTGTCAGGTTAGGGGAGCTGTGAACTACTGGTTCACACTTTGCAATGTCCCCTTGCCTATGTTCACATTGAATTCACTAATGGGCTTAATATATTGGATTTGAGCGCAGGCAAAACAAGGGAAGGAGCGTCGAACAAGGACGGTGAAAGCACTTGAGAACGCGTTGATTGAAGGACCCAATGTGCATCGGGTAAGTACTTAACTCCAACTTGATTGATTTATAGGTTCCGAAGGTTGAATTTATTTTTGTTGCATAATTTGCAAGTCCCTTGACATGTTGCGTGTTGCGGATATTGGGCTGGGGCAGTTTACTATTGGCCAAGTTGTGCACTTGATGAATTTCAAGAGTCCGCGGCAAGTAGTGGCATTAGGAACTGTTAGTGGTGTGGGGGGGGGTAGATAAATTTCATTTCAAACCAATTCCCCACTCGTTCTACAAGGTTGATGTTACACAAGTACAAGTAGGTGATGCCCCTCTCATGCATCCACATCCAGAAGGGGATCAAATAGTTGTTGCTGATGTGATAGGAGGCAGTGTGATATGGAGCCAGAAGCATATGAAGGCTTAGTAAATGTTTCAGCATAGCAAACATGTATAGAAGGTACTAGACTGAAGGGGCTAGGGCTGTGTGAGCCCAAAAGGGTGCCCACATTTAGTCTTAGACCCTTGAAACGTTAGTTGATGCACTTTGAAGTAGCATGTTACTTCACAAAAATATAAAAAGAGTGAAATGTTAGTCTTAGAAGTACCATGTTGTAAGAGGCTAGGATGTGAGTGGTTATTGTGTTTTTACCTTCGGAAGGATTTGAGTGAATGAGGATAGGTAAGGAGAACTTGGATTGAGTAGTTAGTGAGTAGGCTAGTACAAATGGATGGAGACAACCAAAGTGACTCAAGAGGCAAGTGCATTCGAATTGGGATGAATGGAGGATCACATGGAGCGCACAAGTGGACCACCTCATCATGGCCACTTAATGGGGAAGGTCCAAGGAAGAATGCAAGGTGGAGGATAAGCAAATTCTCAAAGCACCAATCAAATCACGAGTTAAGCATCGTGGTTTGAATTAAGTGGTGAGCGACGATTTGGGAAAGTAAGGGGAGAAAGTTATGGCGGCGGAAAGCGAAGGAGGCTAAGTTTGGGTTGAAGCATCCCAAGTTTGGTAAAGTGTGGTAGGTAGAAAGCCAAGGCTAGTTAAATGTTCGAATTAGGATCCTTGTTGATCATTTGAGGGAGGAAGGCTTAGAAGATAGGATTGGCGCCTACTAAGTAGGAGGAAATCTCAAGGGCTTATCGTGAGCCTTGAGGGTGCTCACCCCCTCAAGCTTACTATATAATCCCTCATTCTTCCCTCACTCATCCTCTCTTTCCTTTGTGCTCCAAGGCACCCCACGAGTTATAAGTGTGGGTGTGGGAAGCCATATTGGAGCACATGTGTGTGCTTAGTTTTTAGTTTGAGAGCCAAGGCTTGTTAGCCTTGAAGAGGGCTTGACCTCTTGGTAGAATTAGTGTTGAAGTGGAGGATTTTAAAGTTAATTCATGATTCCAATTTGTGGTACTTAAAGTTCATGTTTTGAATACACGTGGTTGCAAGTTCCATGTTTAAGAGTTGAGCACTTGATGTTGTGATGAGTGCAAAAATATACTTGTGTGGATTAGTTAGTCTTAGTGAAGTTAGGAAATTCTCTCTCCCCCTCTCCTCTCTAGGATTTTAGGATTTTAGGATTAGAGAAGAATTGTGTGATTAGAAAGGGGTTGTTAGTAGAATTAGGAAAATTAGGTAGGAAGATTAGTTAAGGGCTTGAATAATTAGTGAGGTAGTTGGGGATTACAACTACAAAGTTGTGGGTTCATGAAGGAGCTGGGTTTATGAAGGAGCTGGGTTCATGAAGGAGCTGGGTTTATGAAGGAGCTGGGTTTGTTTAGTTAGAAAGTAAAAGAGCTGGGTTTATGAAGGACCTGGGTTTGTTTAGTTAGAAGCTAAGGAGCTGGGTTCATGAAGGAGCTGGGTTTATGAAGGAGCTGGGTTTATTTAGTTAGAAGCTAAGGAGTTGGGTTCATGAAGGAGTTGGGTTTATGAAGGAGTTAAATCCAAGACCACTTGAAGGGTGAACCTTGCACTATGGACTCATCCAAGTCCAAATCCAATACCGCGGAGGAATGTGAGCCCAAACCCACTACTCGGACTACGGACGCTTAAGGGTGGGGGGTTTGGCCTCACATAATTGGTGCGTCCGCCGGGAGGGAAGCGGAAGGTAGTTACAAGACTTGGAGGCAACTAGGAAAAATTGGAGACACAAACTTGAGAGAAGGGAAGGAGCACCCGAAACTCGGTAAGTATTCTCTCTTTGGGTTACATTTGAATTCATTGTATTTCAACTATTCCTTGGAATGAATTGCATTGTCAATTACTCAAATTCATTTTTGAGGAAGGAGCGCGGCGAAGGTACGTCCTCAACCTTTTTGGGGATTTGCTAAGAACTTAAAAGGAACCTATAACCGAGTAGCTCATTAAAACATTAGAGGGTAAATTCACCTTAGGACATTGAACTTTGACACTCACCTCGGGGTGAGTCTCAAAGTTTTGGGAGTTGTCATTTCATGCTCTAGAGTAAATTAATATTTCACAAAGTTTATGGTGTTGTTACATTGAGTCACGATTGAGGGGAGTGCTAACTCACAGGGGGATGCGATTGCTCAAGGTATGTTTATTTCTTCAAAGTGAACTCATTAACTAATTAAGGAATGCCTTTTGTACTCGTGATTGTTGTTATCCGTTGTAGAGGGTAATTCCCGAATTGTGGATGGTGTGAGAAGTTGAAGGGTGAAGCCTCGACTTTTAACATAATCTACTCGGAAGGTCACCCCCTCACAATCGGTATTGTGGTGAGTGTTAATTTGCGGGAAGGTGCGGAGGTGATGCTCCGACTTAACCAAAAAATTAACATGAACATGCCTATCCCCTATTGGGATTCTTTCACCTAAGTGGGCTTGCAGGTTCTTTTCCTCACCTCCTAAAAAAATTATAACCACACCAAGACAAGTGAAAATATTAAGAGGGGAATTGCTAGGATTATGTGTGGTCAAGTGAGGGTCGATCGATTCTTATGGAATGCAAGGTAGGACTCGCTCACAAAAACCAAGTTTGATAGTAGGACTAGAGAAATCTACTCGAAAGAGGCGGTCCTCTAAAATCAGTGATAGATTAGAACAAGATAATGTTAGAATAGAGAGTTGTTTGAACGTCGAACCTAGGACTAGGTCAATTCTAGACACCTTAGAACTTGGAGCTCAACTTGAAGAGGAGATCACTCCCTCCAAATTGAGTGGTGAAACTTCTTCGGAAAATTACACACTTAGAGAAGAATTCCCGGTAGAAGTTGATAGGGGATTGTTGAATAGTTCACCGGTCACCATGGCCGAGGAACGGGGGATGGATCCACCACCCATACCCCCAATTCCGCCCATACCTCCTATACCTCCAATAGACCCATTGGTTAGGCCAAGAGGCCTACCAATTGTGGTTCCACAAAATTTAGCGGCGATGGATATGCCATCTCATCTCCCTAAATTTTATGGGACCAAGGATGAGGACCCCTCTCGGCACATGGAACGGTATATCGAACGGTTGGCTAGCTTCCTCATAACCGACCCGGGTTATTGGTTAGTGTGGTTTCCTACCACTCTAGAGGGGGAAGCCTATGAATGGTATCGGGATCATGCCGAGGGACATTTTAGGGGATGGGAACAATTACAAAGGGAGTTTCTTAACGAATTTAGGCCGGAAGTGGGTCAAAGTACCGCATTAAGGGCATTGTCGTCATTGAAGCAAGGAAGGGAGGAAGAAATTTCGGCTTACATTAGGAGGTTTGATTTAGTGTGCACTAGATTTGTGGGTACCATGCTCAACGACGACACGCTAAAGCAATTTTTCATTCAAGGGTTTTTTAAGTCCGGAACTATTAGGGGTGTTCTAGAAAGGAATCCCTTGACCTTGTCGGATGCCAAGCGTGCGGCTAGAGATATTGAAAACTTGGATAAAGATCACGAAAGGCTATGGAGAAGGGAGGATGAATTGATCCCACAATTCATCCCCATACGCCCTAGGGTGGTAGCGGTAGAACCCGCTAAGTATGAGAACCAAATTCCATATGCCATTGTGGACACCGGCCCCCGACCTTTAGCGGTTAGGGAACCGGCACCTCTTTTGGCACTACCGGCCCCTAGAACGGATCCACACTTGGAGGAGGTTGAGAGAAGACTAGGTGCTAGCCAACTAGGATTCCAAGAGGCTATGATAAAACAAATGCAAAGCCTCACGGATCAAATGTCATTAATGATCCGGAGTCAACAACCGGGGCCTCCACCCCCGGTTGAGTCGGGTAGGCATTCTTCCGGATCATGGTGTGTCCAATGTGGCCAACCGGGCCACACGCGTCAATTTTGTAGAAGTGGACAAAACCGTGACCAAAGAGGAAACGGTAACCCACCTCAACAAAATCAACGAGGTCAAGCGCCACCTCACTATGGAAATGGAAGCAATAGAGGACCACAACCTAGAGGGCAAGGTGGCCAAAATTTAGAGAAGAAGGAATTTCATCCCTTTTGTGGAAGGTGGCACGCTCAAGGACAATGTTGGTCCGAAGGTCAAGAGTTTAATTGTAGCAATTGTGGAGGAAGTCATCCCTCGGATACGTGTCGCCAACCGGACAAAATAATTAATGTCCCTTACCCGGTGGCTAATCCACAACAACAAGCAAGGGATAATATGCGAGGTGCTAGGCCACCGGCCAATGAACTTAGGCCACCTAACTTATACTATGACCATAGTAATGCTAGGCAAACTTTTCATCCACCGGCGGGCTTGCAAACTACAACCGGTTACATTCCAATACAAAATAGACAAGGAGTTCCACCTAATGGTAGTAACGGGAGACAAGCGCCTCCAACGGATCCGGGACCATCTAACTCCCAAGATGTTAGGTTCATGGATGGAGTGTTGGAGGCCACATGTGATGACATGCTTCCTCTCCCAACGAGAATTGGAGAGGAGCAAAGTCAATGGCCTCCTCACACCAATGCTATTACATATGAGTTAGTGAAGGGTAAGGGTGTGGTTGAAGAAGCACCTGCACTAGCGGTAACTACTAGGGCTAGGAGAGGGGATGCCCCGTTGGAGGTAGGAATAGGAGAGCAAGGAAATTACTCTTCGGATGAAGAGATTAATCTCTCCGAGTTGGATAGGGTAGCTAGAAGAGCTACTAAGGATGTGGAGAGGGAAAATATAATTTTACAAGATAGGGAGAGGACTAATGCGGTACATGACTTGGATAATAGCGATGTGGGTGAATGGGAAGGACCGGGGGTTCCCGTAGACGAATTCGACGTAGTGGGTAATTCTAAGGTGGAAAGATCTACCGGGTACGACTTGTGGGCGGACCTTAGTACACTCAAGGCGGATATTACTTTCGGCCAACTATTGGAAATTTCACCCACGGCAAGGAAAACATTAAAGGAGGGAATGCCGGTACACAAGAGGATGAGGAAGGTGAAAGCTAAAATAGCCGCTAGGATCCAATCACAAGGTGGAAGAGACGTGAAAGCTATAGAAATAGAAGTTGTTATAGTAGATAAGGTGGTTCCTAATGTGCTAGTCGACGGAGGGAGTAGTCTAAATATACTACCGGAGGATACTATGAAAAAATTGGGACTTGGACTCACGGGGCCTTCACCTTTGGTCATAAATATGGCAAATCAAAGTTCGACTACGCCTTTGGGGATGATCAAGGATTGTAGAATGACTACAGGAGGCGAGGAGTACTTGGTCACCTTCCATGTCATTAAAATGCACTCCAACAAGGACACCTTCCCCATTTTGCTAGGTAGGCCTTGGTTGCGGATGGCGAATGCTATGGTCAATTGGGGTGGACCTAAACCATCCATCACTTATGGTCCGGAGGGTAATAGGGTCATAGTGTCCATTGGTTCATTAGAAGGATGGATGAAGAAGGAGATGTATTTGCCATTGGAGAAGGAAATTGATGACTTAAACGAGAATGAGATTGGCAAGGCATTGGTGGGAGTCGTCCATCCCGAAGGTCAAAGGGTTGTTATAGATTCGGGCTCGGGAAGTCTAGGTCCTAATTTTTACAATTATGGGGATAATGGGGATTATGCCCAATGGCTAAGGGAGTACCCCGAGTCCGAGGTTGATGTAATGGTTACATTTCACCAAGTAGGCTTAGGGAGTGAATTTCCTAGTGTTAGTTTAGGAGAGGGCTCATTGTTGGAGCCATGTGAGGTGCTCACCGAGGAAGAGTGGGTTAGCGGTGGGTTAACACCTTGGGTAGATGACGTGGAAGAGGGTGAGGTTAGTTTAATTCATGTAGATGGGACTCAAGAGGAGGATGTGATTATTGAGTCATCGAAATTGGAGGAGCCTTTACATTTCAAGACCACGTCTACGGGGATAGTTGTAGGTCAAGATGTGAAAGATTACCCCAATGTGCCTTCCGATTGGTATCGGAACAAAGAGGAACAAGCACATGTGTCGGAAGCGGATTGGCGGTACGTGGATGTGAAATTAAAGAATGGAAAAACCCGACAAATGAAGATGGGTTCCAAATTGGGGGAGAAAGAGGTTAGGGAGTATAGCAATTTGGTGGATGAGTTTAGTGATACTTTTGCATGGTCCTACGATGAGCTTAAGGGAATTCCTAGGGAAATGGTAGAGCACCGGATTCCTTTAATTCCGGGGGCGAGGCCAATTAGACAAAAGGAGAGGAGGATGAATCCTCAATTGCAATTGTTGGTGAAAGCGGAATTGGAAAGGTTATTGAAGGCCGGGTTTATCAAGCCGGTGGAAATCACGGATTGGGTTTCTCCTATGGTCTTAGTAAAGAAAAAAAATGGGAAATTAAGGGTTTGTGTCGACTATAGGAAATTGAATTCGTGCACACAAAAGGATCACTTCCCCTTACCTTTTATCACCTTGTTGCTTGAGGAGGTTGGAGGTCATTCGCGATATACCTTTATGGATGGGTATGCGGGTTATAATCAAATTTCCATAGCCCTCCAAGATATCCATAAAACGGCTTTTACTACACCTTGGGGTACTTTTGTGTGGGTAGTGATGCCATTTGGGTTATGTAATGCCCCGGCTACTTTCCAACGATTAGTAATGTATATCTTCACCGACTTGTTGTTCAAATCCATGACCGTCTTTGTGGACGATTTTAGCACACAAAGTAATGTGGACGATCACCTACATTGTGTTAGGGAGGCATTGGTTAGGTGTAGGAAGATGAGGTTAGCATTGAACCCGGATAAGACATTTTTGGGAGTGAATAAGGGAGTGTTGTTGGGTTATGTTGTTAGTGAGAAAGGTAGAGAACCCGATCCGGATAAGATTGCGGCCATAAGCGACTTGGCAACTCCAACCAATTCCAAGGGGATCTCTAAGTTGTTAGGACATGTGGGATGGTACCGGGAACTTATTCCTAATTTTTCAAAGATAGCGGTGCCCATTACCCATTTGCTCAAAAAGGATGTCAAATTCGAGTGGACGGATGCTTGTCAAAAAGCCTTTGAGGAATTGCGGGATAGGTTGAGCACCTATCCGGTGTTGATACCACCCAATTGGGGTAAACCTTTTCACGTCTATTGTGATGCTAGTAATGTGGCAATAGGGAGTGCGCTTTGTCAAGCAACGGGAGAAAAAGAGAAGGATCAACCTATAGCTTATGCGAGTAAGCAATTGACCCCCGCCGAAAGAAACTACTCTACAACGGAGAGGGAGTGCCTAGCCATGGTGTTTTCCGTTAAAAAGTTTAGGCATTACCTCATGTGCAACCCGGTTGTATTTTTTGTTGACCACATGGCTATCAAGTATCTAGTTAACAAGGCGGAGTTAAGTGGTAGGTTAGCTAGGTGGGTTTTGTTATTAGAAGAATTCGACTACACGGTGGAATATAAACCGGGTCGTATGCATTTACAAGCGGACCACTTGTCTAGGTTGTCGGAGGAGATAGGAAAAAATCCGGTAAATGATATGTTAGTAGATGATAGCCTCTTTGTGGTCACTTCTACACCGGAGTGGTATGCGGGCATAGTGGAATTTCTAACAACCCACAAGTTGCCCAAAGAGTGGACAAAAGAAGAGAGAAGGAAGGTGAGGGTAAATAGTAGGCAATTTGTTGTAGTGGGCCATAGGTTGTTTAGAAGGGGGTCCGATGGTATTTTACGACGATGCGTGTCAAAAACGGAGGTTGAAGCGATTTTAATCGCTTGCCACGATAGCGCTTGCGGCGGTCACTTCTCGGGTCAACTCACCGGGCAAAAAATACTTAGAGCGGGCTACTTTTGGCCTACACTATTTAAGGACGCCCATGACTATGTAAGGAAATGCGACGCTTGCCAACGGTATGCCCGAAACGACCTTAGAATGGAGATGCCTTTACATGTATCATTACCCTTAATTCCTTTCGAAAAATGGGGCATCGACTATGTGGGTGAGGTCCATCCCCAATCTTCAAAAGGAATGAAATATATTGTGGTGGCAACCGAGTACCTCACCAAGTGGGCGGAAGCCAAAGCGGTGAAGACCGACACGGCGGAACACGCGGCAACATTTATGTACGAAAACATAATTTCGCGGTTCGGGGTGCCGAAGATCCTAGTAAGCGATAGGGGTACTCACTTTTTGAATGACTTGATTCGAGAGATGACAGAGAAATTTAAAATTGATCACCGGAAGACTACTCCCTACCACCCACAAACCAATGGACAAACGGAAAGGGTTAACGGAATTTTGGTGAGTATACTACGCAAGACGGTTATAGACTCGAAGCGGGATTGGGATACGAAACTAACGGCGGCACTTTGGGCATACCGTACAACCTATAAGGTAACTACGCGTGCTACACCATTTTCCTTAGTCTATGGTCTTGAAGCGACACTACCAATCGAATATGAAGTCGAGTCACTTAGGGTGGCCGTGAGTACGAGACTTACCGAAAGTCAATCCTTACGAAATCGACTAACCGATTTGGAAGCACTTGACGAAGGGAGGAGAATGGCGGCTCAACATATTGAGGCAATCCAAAGAAGGAGAAAGATTACTTTTGACAAACGACATAAGAGAAGGGCCCTAACACCGGGAATGATGGTCATGATTCAAGACGCACGAAAGCTTGAATTTCCGGCGAAATTCGATGCGGTATGGTTAGGACCTTACCTTGTCTATGAGGTCTTTCCTAATAATTCAATTCAATTGGAAACGTTGAATGGTGAGCTCTTTCCTACCCGTACATCGGGAAGTAGATGTAAGGAGTACCGAGCTTGACTAGGCAACTTACCCTTGGAGCAAGAGATGTTTGGATTCATCCCCCGATGGTCGCCAATTATGTGAGCCCAAAAGGGTGCCCACATTTAGTCTTAGACCCTTGAAACGTTAGTTGATGCACTTTGAAGTAGCATGTTACTTCACAAAAATATAAAAAGAGTGAAATGTTAGTCTTAGAAGTACCATGTTGTAAGAGGCTAGGATGTGAGTGGTTATTGTGTTTTTACCTTCGGAAGGATTTGAGTGAATGAGGATAGGTAAGGAGAACTTGGATTGAGTAGTTAGTGAGTAGGCTAGTACAAATGGATGGAGACAACCAAAGTGACTCAAGAGGCAAGTGCATTCGAATTGGGATGAATGGAGGATCACATGGAGCGCACAAGTGGACCACCTCATCATGGCCACTTAATGGGGAAGGTCCAAGGAAGAATGCAAGGTGGAGGATAAGCAAATTCTCAAAGCACCAATCAAATCACGAGTTAAGCATCGTGGTTTGAATTAAGTGGTGAGCGACGATTTGGGAAAGTAAGGGGAGAAAGTTATGGCGGCGGAAAGCGAAGGAGGCTAAGTTTGGGTTGAAGCATCCCAAGTTTGGTAAAGTGTGGTAGGTAGAAAGCCAAGGCTAGTTAAATGTTCGAATTAGGATCCTTGTTGATCATTTGAGGGAGGAAGGCTTAGAAGATAGGATTGGCGCCTACTAAGTAGGAGGAAATCTCAAGGGCTTATCGTGAGCCTTGAGGGTGCTCACCCCCTCAAGCTTACTATATAATCCCTCATTCTTCCCTCACTCATCCTCTCTTTCCTTTGTGCTCCAAGGCACCCCACGAGTTATAAGTGTGGGTGTGGGAAGCCATATTGGAGCACATGTGTGTGCTTAGTTTTTAGTTTGAGAGCCAAGGCTTGTTAGCCTTGAAGAGGGCTTGACCTCTTGGTAGAATTAGTGTTGAAGTGGAGGATTTTAAAGTTAATTCATGATTCCAATTTGTGGTACTTAAAGTTCATGTTTTGAATACACGTGGTTGCAAGTTCCATGTTTAAGAGTTGAGCACTTGATGTTGTGATGAGTGCAAAAATATACTTGTGTGGATTAGTTAGTCTTAGTGAAGTTAGGAAATTCTCTCTCCCCCTCTCCTCTCTAGGATTTTAGGATTTTAGGATTAGAGAAGAATTGTGTGATTAGAAAGGGGTTGTTAGTAGAATTAGGAAAATTAGGTAGGAAGATTAGTTAAGGGCTTGAATAATTAGTGAGGTAGTTGGGGATTACAACTACAAAGTTGTGGGTTCATGAAGGAGCTGGGTTTATGAAGGAGCTGGGTTCATGAAGGAGCTGGGTTTATGAAGGAGCTGGGTTTGTTTAGTTAGAAAGTAAAAGAGCTGGGTTTATGAAGGACCTGGGTTTGTTTAGTTAGAAGCTAAGGAGCTGGGTTCATGAAGGAGCTGGGTTTATGAAGGAGCTGGGTTTATTTAGTTAGAAGCTAAGGAGTTGGGTTCATGAAGGAGTTGGGTTTATGAAGGAGTTAAATCCAAGACCACTTGAAGGGTGAACCTTGCACTATGGACTCATCCAAGTCCAAATCCAATACCGCGGAGGAATGTGAGCCCAAACCCACTACTCGGACTACGGACGCTTAAGGGTGGGGGGTTTGGCCTCACAGGCTGCCAGAGGATACTGAATGGAGCAACATAGTGTTACAGAAACCAATGTTACAGTGCACATTCCTTAGGCAATTTTGATAAGTCAGGTGGCACTTGTTGTAAGTGTCCAACCACGCTTTATTGCACATATAACACTAAAAGCGGATACCCGAATGTATGACTCGATTTTTGAAGCAATGTAATCATACATGACAACCTCTATAACTATATTCGATGCATGACTATTCTATGACTGTATTCAATGTATGTGTATGGAATGTAGGACTACTCTATGACTATATCCAATGTATGACTACTCGAGTGTATGACTACTATATGACTGCATTCAATGATTATTATATGACTATACCCAAAAACCAATTTATGACTATCAATGACTACTCTATGACTAAGTAATGGCCACTCTATGACCATGTGAGCCCAAAAGGGTGCCCACATTTAGTCTTAGACCCTTGAAACGTTAGTTGATGCACTTTGAAGTAGCATGTTACTTCACAAAAATATAAAAAGAGTGAAATGTTAGTCTTAGAAGTACCATGTTGTAAGAGGCTAGGATGTGAGTTGTTATTGTGTTTTTACCTTCGGAAGGATTTGAGTGAATGAGGATAGGTAAGGAGAACTTAGATTGAGTAGTTAGTGAGTAGGCTAGTACAAATGGATGGAGACAACCAAAGTGACTCAAGAGGCAAGTGCATTCGAATTGGGATGAATGGAGGATCACATGGAGCGCACAAGTGGACCACCTCATCATGGCCACTTAATGGGGAAGGTCCAAGGAAGAATGCAAGGTGGAGGATAAGCAAATTCTCAAAGCACCAATCAAATCACGAGTTAAGCATCGTGGTTTGAATTAAGTGGTGAGCGACGATTTGGGAAGGTAAGGGGAGAAAGTTATGGCGGCGGAAAGCGAAGGAGGCTAAGTTTGGGTTGAAGCATCCCAAGTTTGGTAAAGTGTGGTAGGTAGAAAGCCAAGGCTAGTTAAATGTTCGAATTAGGATCCTTGTTGATCATTTGAGGGAGGAAGGCTTAGAAGATAGGATTGGCGCCTACTAAGTAGGAGGAAATCTCAAGGGCTTATCGTGAGCCTTGAGGGTGCTCACCCCCTCAAGCTTACTATATAATCCCTCATTCTTCCCTCACTCATCCTCTCTTTCCTTTGTGCTCCAAGGCACCCCACGAGTTATAAGTGTGGGTGTGGGAAGCCATATTGGAGCACATGTGTGTGCTTAGTTTTTAGTTTGAGAGCCAAGGCTTGTTAGCCTTGAAGAGGGCTTGACCTCTTGGTAGAATTAGTGTTGACGTGAAGGATTTTAAAGTTAATTCATGATTCCAATTTGTGGTACTTAAAGTTCATGTTTTGAATACACGTGGTTGCAAGTTCCATGTTTAAGAGTTGAGCACTTGAGGTTGTGATGAGTGCAAAAATATACTTGTGTGGATTAGTTAGTCTTAGTGAAGTTAGGAAATTCTCTCTCCCCCTCTCCTCTCTAGGATTTTAGGATTTTAGGATTAGAGAAGAATTGTGTGATTAGAAAGGGGTTGTTAGTAGAATTAGGAAAATTAGGTAGGAAGATTAGTTAAGGGCTTGAATAGTTAGTGAGGTAGTTGGGGATTACAACTACAAAGTTGTGGGTTCATGAAGGAGCTGGGTTTATGAAGGAGCTGGGTTTGTTTAGTTAGAAGCTAAGAAGCTGGGTTTACGAAGGAGCTGGGTTTATTTAGTTAGAAGCTAAGGAGTTGGGTTCATGAAGGAGTTGGGTTTATGAAGGAGCTAGGTTTATGTAATTAGAAAGTAAAGAGATGGGTTCATGAAGGAGCTTAGTAGATAGCCTACTTAATTAGCTCATAGACAAGTAGTTAGTTACATTATGCTAGTTAGTGTTATGTGTGGCTTTCACAAGTAAATGTATTTGAGATTGACTATAGAGAATAGTGTTTTTTAACACTTGCATCCTCTCTTTAAAAATAAACCACGTGCACAAATTAATGGAGAATGTGGAGCACTCTCGCGATGGCAAGACAAAGGAAGCAAAGACCAAAGTTAAATCCAAGACCACTTGAAGGGTGAAACTTGCACTATGGACTCATCCAAGTCCAAATCCAATACCGCGGAGGAATGTGAGCCCAAACCCACTACTCGGACTACGGACGCTTAAGGGTGGGGGGTTTGGCCTCACATAATTGGTGCGTCCGCCGGGAGGGAAGCGGAAGGTAGTTACAAGACTTGGAGGCAACTAGGAAAAATTGGAGACACAAACTTGAGAGAAGGGAAGGAGCACCCGAAACTCGGTAAGTATTCTCTCTTTGGGTTACATTTGAATTCATTGTATTTCAACTATTCCTTGGAATGAATTGCATTGTCAATTACTCAAATTCATTTTTGAGGAAGGAGCGCGGCGAAGGTACGTCCTCAACCTTTTTGGGGATTTGCTAAGAACTTAAAAGGAACCTATAACCGAGTAGCTCATTAAAACATTAGAGGGTAAATTCACCTTAGGACATTGAACTTTGACACTCACCTCGGGGTGAGTCTCAAAGTTTTGGGAGTTGTCATTTCATGCTCTAGAGTAAATTAATATTTCACAAAGTTTATGGTGTTGTTACATTGAGTCACGATTGAGGGGAGTGCTAACTCACAGGGGGATGCGATTGCTCAAGGTATGTTTATTTCTTCAAAGTGAACTCATTAACTAATTAAGGAATGCCTTTTGTACTCGTGATTGTTGTTATCCGTTGTAGAGGGTAATTCCCGAATTGTGGATGGTGTGAGAAGTTGAAGGGTGAAGCCTCGACTTTTAACATAATCTACTCGGAAGGTCACCCCCTCACAATCGGTATTGTGGTGAGTGTTAATTTGCGGGAAGGTGCGGAGGTGATGCTCCGACTTAACCAAAAAATTAACATGAACATGCCTATCCCCTATTGGGATTCTTTCACCTAAGTGGGCTTGCAGGTTCTTTTCCTCACCTCCTAAAAAAATTATAACCACACCAAGACAAGTGAAAATATTAAGAGGGGAATTGCTAGGATTATGTGTGGTCAAGTGAGGGTCGATCGATTCTTATGGAATGCAAGGTAGGACTCGCTCACAAAAACCAAGTTTGATAGTAGGACTAGAGAAATCTACTCGAAAGAGGCGGTCCTCTAAAATCAGTGATAGATTAGAACAAGATAATGTTAGAATAGAGAGTTGTTTGAACGTCGAACCTAGGACTAGGTCAATTCTAGACACCTTAGAACTTGGAGCTCAACTTGAAGAGGAGATCACTCCCTCCAAATTGAGTGGTGAAACTTCTTCGGAAAATTACACACTTAGAGAAGAATTCCCGGTAGAAGTTGATAGGGGATTGTTGAATAGTTCACCGGTCACCATGGCCGAGGAACGGGGGATGGATCCACCACCCATACCCCCAATTCCGCCCATACCTCCTATACCTCCAATAGACCCATTGGTTAGGCCAAGAGGCCTACCAATTGTGGTTCCACAAAATTTAGCGGCGATGGATATGCCATCTCATCTCCCTAAATTTTATGGGACCAAGGATGAGGACCCCTCTCGGCACATGGAACGGTATATCGAACGGTTGGCTAGCTTCCTCATAACCGACCCGGGTTATTGGTTAGTGTGGTTTCCTACCACTCTAGAGGGGGAAGCCTATGAATGGTATCGGGATCATGCCGAGGGACATTTTAGGGGATGGGAACAATTACAAAGGGAGTTTCTTAACGAATTTAGGCCGGAAGTGGGTCAAAGTACCGCATTAAGGGCATTGTCGTCATTGAAGCAAGGAAGGGAGGAAGAAATTTCGGCTTACATTAGGAGGTTTGATTTAGTGTGCACTAGATTTGTGGGTACCATGCTCAACGACGACACGCTAAAGCAATTTTTCATTCAAGGGTTTTTTAAGTCCGGAACTATTAGGGGTGTTCTAGAAAGGAATCCCTTGACCTTGGCGGATGCCAAGCGTGCGGCTAGAGATATTGAAAACTTGGATAAAGATCACGAAAGGCTATGGAGAAGGGAGGATGAATTGATCCCACAATTCATCCCCATACGCCCTAGGGTGGTAGCGGTAGAACCCGCTAAGTATGAGAACCAAATTCCATATGCCATTGTGGACACCGGTCCCCGACCTTTAGCGGTTAGGGAACCGGCACCTCTTTTGGCACTACCGGCCCCTAGAACGGATCCACGCTTGGAGGAGGTTGAGAGAAGACTAGGTGCTAGCCAACTAGGATTCCAAGAGGCTATGATAAAACAAATGCAAAGCCTCACGGATCAAATGTCATTAATGATCCGGAGTCAACAACCGGGGCCTCCACCCCCGGTTGAGTCGGGTAGGCATTCTTCCGGATTATGGTGTGTCCAATGTGGCCAACCGGGCCACACGCGTCAATTTTGTAGAAGTGGACAAAACCGTGACCAAAGAGGAAACGGTAACCCACCTCAACAAAATCAACGAGGTCAAGCGCCACCTCACTATGGAAATGGAAGCAATAGAGGACCACAACCTAGAGGGCAAGGTGGCCAAAATTTAGAGAAGAAGGAATTTCATCCCTTTTGTGGAAGGTGGCACGCTCAAGGACAATGTTGGTCCGAAGGTCAAGAGTTTAATTGTAGCAATTGTGGAGGAAGTCATCCCTCGGATACGTGTCGCCAACCGGACAAAATAATTAATGTCCCTTACCCGGTGGCTAATCCACAACAACAAGCAAGGGATAATATGCGAGGTGCTAGGCCACCGGCCAATGAACTTAGGCCACCTAACTTATACTATGACCATAGTAATGCTAGGCAAACTTTTCATCCACCGGCGGGCTTGCAAACTACAACCGGTTACATTCCAATACAAAATAGACAAGGAGTTCCACCTAATGGTAGTAACGGGAGACAAGCGCCTCCAACGGATCCGGGACCATCTAACTCCCAAGATGTTAGGTTCATGGATGGAGTGTTGGAGGCCACATGTGATGACATGCTTCCTCTCCCAACGAGAATTGGAGAGGAGCAAAGTCAATGGCCTCCTCACACCAATGCTATTACATATGAGTTAGTGAAGGGTAAGGGTGTGGTTGAAGAAGCACCTGCACTAGCGGTAACTACTAGGGCTAGGAGAGGGGATGCCCCGTTGGAGGTAGGAATAGGAGAGCAAGGAAATTACTCTTCGGATGAAGAGATTAATCTCTCCGAGTTGGATAGGGTAGCTAGAAGAGCTACTAAGGATGTGGAGAGGGAAAATATAATTTTACAAGATAGGGAGAGGACTAATGCGGTACATGACTTGGATAATAGCGATGTGGGTGAATGGGAAGGACCGGGGGTTCCCGTAGACGAATTCGACGTAGTGGGTAATTCTAAGGTGGAAAGATCTACCGGGTACGACTTGTGGGCGGACCTTAGTACACTCAAGGCGGATATTACTTTCGGCCAACTATTGGAAATTTCACCCACGGCAAGGAAAACATTAAAGGAGGGAATGCCGGTACACAAGAGGATGAGGAAGGTGAAAGCTAAAATAGCCGCTAGGATCCAATCACAAGGTGGAAGAGACGTGAAAGCTATAGAAATAGAAGTTGTTATAGTAGATAAGGTGGTTCCTAATGTGCTAGTCGACGGAGGGAGTAGTCTAAATATACTACCGGAGGATACTATGAAAAAATTGGGACTTGGACTCACGGGGCCTTCACCTTTGGTCATAAATATGGCAAATCAAAGTTCGACTACGCCTTTGGGGATGATCAAGGATTGTAGAATGACTACAGGAGGCGAGGAGTACTTGGTCACCTTCCATGTCATTAAAATGCACTCCAACAAGGACACCTTCCCCATTTTGCTAGGTAGGCCTTGGTTGCGGATGGCGAATGCTATGGTCAATTGGGGTGGACCTAAACCATCCATCACTTATGGTCCGGAGGGTAATAGGGTCATAGTGTCCATTGGTTCATTAGAAGGATGGATGAAGAAGGAGATGTATTTGCCATTGGAGAAGGAAATTGATGACTTAAACGAGAATGAGATTGGCAAGGCATTGGTGGGAGTCGTCCATCCCGAAGGTCAAAGGGTTGTTATAGATTCGGGCTCGGGAAGTCTAGGTCCTAATTTTTACAATTATGGGGATAATGGGGATTATGCCCAATGGCTAAGGGAGTACCCCGAGTCCGAGGTTGATGTAATGGTTACATTTCACCAAGTAGGCTTAGGGAGTGAATTTCCTAGTGTTAGTTTAGGAGAGGGCTCATTGTTGGAGCCATGTGAGGTGCTCACCGAGGAAGAGTGGGTTAGCGGTGGGTTAACACCTTGGGTAGATGACGTGGAAGAGGGTGAGGTTAGTTTAATTCATGTAGATGGGACTCAAGAGGAGGATGTGATTATTGAGTCATCGAAATTGGAGGAGCCTTTACATTTCAAGACCACGTCTACGGGGATAGTTGTAGGTCAAGATGTGAAAGATTACCCCAATGTGCCTTCCGATTGGTATCGGAACAAAGAGGAACAAGCACATGTGTCGGAAGCGGATTGGCGGTACGTGGATGTGAAATTAAAGAATGGAAAAACCCGACAAATGAAGATGGGTTCCAAATTGGGGGAGAAAGAGGTTAGGGAGTATAGCAATTTGGTGGATGAGTTTAGTGATACTTTTGCATGGTCCTACGATGAGCTTAAGGGAATTCCTAGGGAAATGGTAGAGCACCGGATTCCTTTAATTCCGGGGGCGAGGCCAATTAGACAAAAGGAGAGGAGGATGAATCCTCAATTGCAATTGTTGGTGAAAGCGGAATTGGAAAGGTTATTGAAGGCCGGGTTTATCAAGCCGGTGGAAATCACGGATTGGGTTTCTCCTATGGTCTTAGTAAAGAAAAAAAATGGGAAATTAAGGGTTTGTGTCGACTATAGGAAATTGAATTCGTGCACACAAAAGGATCACTTCCCCTTACCTTTTATCACCTTGTTGCTTGAGGAGGTTGGAGGTCATTCGCGATATACCTTTATGGATGGGTATGCGGGTTATAATCAAATTTCCATAGCCCTCCAAGATATCCATAAAACGGCTTTTACTACACCTTGGGGTACTTTTGTGTGGGTAGTGATGCCATTTGGGTTATGTAATGCCCCGGCTACTTTCCAACGATTAGTAATGTATATCTTCACCGACTTGTTGTTCAAATCCATGACCGTCTTTGTGGACGATTTTAGCACACAAAGTAATGTGGACGATCACCTACATTGTGTTAGGGAGGCATTGGTTAGGTGTAGGAAGATGAGGTTAGCATTGAACCCGGATAAGACATTTTTGGGAGTGAATAAGGGAGTGTTGTTGGGTTATGTTGTTAGTGAGAAAGGTAGAGAACCCGATCCGGATAAGATTGCGGCCATAAGCGACTTGGCAACTCCAACCAATTCCAAGGGGATCTCTAAGTTGTTAGGACATGTGGGATGGTACCGGGAACTTATTCCTAATTTTTCAAAGATAGCGGTGCCCATTACCCATTTGCTCAAAAAGGATGTCAAATTCGAGTGGACGGATGCTTGTCAAAAAGCCTTTGAGGAATTGCGGGATAGGTTGAGCACCTATCCGGTGTTGATACCACCCAATTGGGGTAAACCTTTTCACGTCTATTGTGATGCTAGTAATGTGGCAATAGGGAGTGCGCTTTGTCAAGCAACGGGAGAAAAAGAGAAGGATCAACCTATAGCTTATGCGAGTAAGCAATTGACCCCCGCCGAAAGAAACTACTCTACAACGGAGAGGGAGTGCCTAGCCATGGTGTTTTCCGTTAAAAAGTTTAGGCATTACCTCATGTGCAACCCGGTTGTATTTTTTGTTGACCACATGGCTATCAAGTATCTAGTTAACAAGGCGGAGTTAAGTGGTAGGTTAGCTAGGTGGGTTTTGTTATTAGAAGAATTCGACTACACGGTGGAATATAAACCGGGTCGTATGCATTTACAAGCGGACCACTTGTCTAGGTTGTCGGAGGAGATAGGAAAAAATCCGGTAAATGATATGTTAGTAGATGATAGCCTCTTTGTGGTCACTTCTACACCGGAGTGGTATGCGGGCATAGTGGAATTTCTAACAACCCACAAGTTGCCCAAAGAGTGGACAAAAGAAGAGAGAAGGAAGGTGAGGGTAAATAGTAGGCAATTTGTTGTAGTGGGCCATAGGTTGTTTAGAAGGGGGTCCGATGGTATTTTACGACGATGCGTGTCAAAAACGGAGGTTGAAGCGATTTTAATCGCTTGCCACGATAGCGCTTGCGGCGGTCACTTCTCGGGTCAACTCACCGGGCAAAAAATACTTAGAGCGGGCTACTTTTGGCCTACACTATTTAAGGACGCCCATGACTATGTAAGGAAATGCGACGCTTGCCAACGGTATGCCCGAAACGACCTTAGAATGGAGATGCCTTTACATGTATCATTACCCTTAATTCCTTTCGAAAAATGGGGCATCGACTATGTGGGTGAGGTCCATCCCCAATCTTCAAAAGGAATGAAATATATTGTGGTGGCAACCGAGTACCTCACCAAGTGGGCGGAAGCCAAAGCGGTGAAGACCGACACGGCGGAACACGCGGCAACATTTATGTACGAAAACATAATTTCGCGGTTCGGGGTGCCGAAGATCCTAGTAAGCGATAGGGGTACTCACTTTTTGAATGACTTGATTCGAGAGATGACAGAGAAATTTAAAATTGATCACCGGAAGACTACTCCCTACCACCCACAAACCAATGGACAAACGGAAAGGGTTAACGGAATTTTGGTGAGTATACTACGCAAGACGGTTATAGACTCGAAGCGGGATTGGGATACGAAACTAACGGCGGCACTTTGGGCATACCGTACAACCTATAAGGTAACTACGCGTGCTACACCATTTTCCTTAGTCTATGGTCTTGAAGCGACACTACCAATCGAATATGAAGTCGAGTCACTTAGGGTGGCCGTGAGTACGAGACTTACCGAAAGTCAATCCTTACGAAATCGACTAACCGATTTGGAAGCACTTGACGAAGGGAGGAGAATGGCGGCTCAACATATTGAGGCAATCCAAAGAAGGAGAAAGATTACTTTCGACAAACGACATAAGAGAAGGGCCCTAACACCGGGAATGATGGTCATGATTCAAGACGCACGAAAGCTTGAATTTCCGGCGAAATTCGATGCAATATGGTTAGGACCTTACCTTGTCTATGAGGTCTTTCCTAATAATTCAATTCAATTGGAAACGTTGAATGGTGAGCTCTTTCCTACCCGTACATCGGGAAGTAGATGTAAGGAGTACCGAGCTTGACTAGGCAACTTACCCTTGGAGCAAGAGATGTTTGGATTCATCCCCCGATGGTCGCCAATTATGTGAGCCCAAAAGGGTGCCCACATTTAGTCTTAGACCCTTGAAACGTTAGTTGATGCACTTTGAAGTAGCATGTTACTTCACAAAAATATAAAAAGAGTGAAATGTTAGTCTTAGAAGTACCATGTTGTAAGAGGCTAGGATGTGAGTTGTTATTGTGTTTTTACCTTCGGAAGGATTTGAGTGAATGAGGATAGGTAAGGAGAACTTAGATTGAGTAGTTAGTGAGTAGGCTAGTACAAATGGATGGAGACAACCAAAGTGACTCAAGAGGCAAGTGCATTCGAATTGGGATGAATGGAGGATCACATGGAGCGCACAAGTGGACCACCTCATCATGGCCACTTAATGGGGAAGGTCCAAGGAAGAATGCAAGGTGGAGGATAAGCAAATTCTCAAAGCACCAATCAAATCACGAGTTAAGCATCGTGGTTTGAATTAAGTGGTGAGCGACGATTTGGGAAGGTAAGGGGAGAAAGTTATGGCGGCGGAAAGCGAAGGAGGCTAAGTTTGGGTTGAAGCATCCCAAGTTTGGTAAAGTGTGGTAGGTAGAAAGCCAAGGCTAGTTAAATGTTCGAATTAGGATCCTTGTTGATCATTTGAGGGAGGAAGGCTTAGAAGATAGGATTGGCGCCTACTAAGTAGGAGGAAATCTCAAGGGCTTATCGTGAGCCTTGAGGGTGCTCACCCCCTCAAGCTTACTATATAATCCCTCATTCTTCCCTCACTCATCCTCTCTTTCCTTTGTGCTCCAAGGCACCCCACGAGTTATAAGTGTGGGTGTGGGAAGCCATATTGGAGCACATGTGTGTGCTTAGTTTTTAGTTTGAGAGCCAAGGCTTGTTAGCCTTGAAGAGGGCTTGACCTCTTGGTAGAATTAGTGTTGACGTGAAGGATTTTAAAGTTAATTCATGATTCCAATTTGTGGTACTTAAAGTTCATGTTTTGAATACACGTGGTTGCAAGTTCCATGTTTAAGAGTTGAGCACTTGAGGTTGTGATGAGTGCAAAAATATACTTGTGTGGATTAGTTAGTCTTAGTGAAGTTAGGAAATTCTCTCTCCCCCTCTCCTCTCTAGGATTTTAGGATTTTAGGATTAGAGAAGAATTGTGTGATTAGAAAGGGGTTGTTAGTAGAATTAGGAAAATTAGGTAGGAAGATTAGTTAAGGGCTTGAATAGTTAGTGAGGTAGTTGGGGATTACAACTACAAAGTTGTGGGTTCATGAAGGAGCTGGGTTTATGAAGGAGCTGGGTTTGTTTAGTTAGAAGCTAAGAAGCTGGGTTTACGAAGGAGCTGGGTTTATTTAGTTAGAAGCTAAGGAGTTGGGTTCATGAAGGAGTTGGGTTTATGAAGGAGCTAGGTTTATGTAATTAGAAAGTAAAGAGATGGGTTCATGAAGGAGCTTAGTAGATAGCCTACTTAATTAGCTCATAGACAAGTAGTTAGTTACATTATGCTAGTTAGTGTTATGTGTGGCTTTCACAAGTAAATGTATTTGAGATTGACTATAGAGAATAGTGTTTTTTAACACTTGCATCCTCTCTTTAAAAATAAACCACGTGCACAAATTAATGGAGAATGTGGAGCACTCTCGCGATGGCAAGACAAAGGAAGCAAAGACCAAAGTTAAATCCAAGACCACTTGAAGGGTGAAACTTGCACTATGGACTCATCCAAGTCCAAATCCAATACCGCGGAGGAATGTGAGCCCAAACCCACTACTCGGACTACGGACGCTTAAGGGTGGGGGGTTTGGCCTCACAGACCAACAACGACTACTCTTTTACTATAAGTATAAACCACTCTATGACTAACAATGACTATTGTATGATTACTGTATGACTACTGTATGACTACTTCATGACTACTGTATGACTACATGTGTGACTAATGAAAGAGTACAATATGACTATAATGAATGACTAGTGTATGACTACTACGAAGTCCACCTGGCACTATTGGCAGCTACGTGGCAGCATCTGCAAGTGGGACATGGCCATATCACCAAAGATGATGTGGCATGCAATTCACGGCATGCCGCCACGTGTATGCTACGTGGCAAATAAATACTTGTATCCAACTAGAGAATGACTACGCATTTTCACACGTGGCATTATGCGAATGTTACGGTTTTGCCACATGTAAATATGACATAATGGCACGTGGATGAAGCTCACATAGCCCCATGTTAATGCCACATCCTCGAAGGCCCTGCCACATAGATGGTGACAAGGATGCCATCATGGCGGCCTAGTCAGCAAGTGGCTACCACGTCGGAGCCACGTGGCTAATGAGCTTCATCCGTGCTCTATTTGGATGAAGTTGACGTGGAGTCCATGTCATGTCCACAATCACTATATGTCCGTTACAACTTGTCCATAATAACTAAAAAATTTACAGTCATTCTTGTCCTTTATTACTTGTTTTAGAGTATTAAACACAGTTGTTTATTGCTGAAATTCTTCTAGTGAAAACTATCATAACCATAGCCAAAGTTTTTGAAGAAAAATGGCCAATTAATGCCCAAACATAGAGGCAGTGTTTGCTATTCAATTTTATAAAATGAGCACAATCAATGGTTAGTAGAGAGGCTTTATGCAGATCAAGACATCACCATAGAATCTCTCCATCATCAATTGAATGAACTTTCTCAATTCCAGCGCCTTGTATCTATCAGTTGTCTTTCAGAAGCCATTCGAAGTCAAGTTGGATTTACCCTCAAGTTGATGCGCTATGAACCAAATGATTGTAACAATGAAGAACGTCTTAAAGAGCTTATAGAGTGGTGTGAAAAGTTTTTAGAGCTCAGTGGTAGTATGGTTAATGTTGTATATGAGGTTGGTTTCAATTTACACTTGACACATTGATTTGGAAGGGCTCATTGAGGACAAAGCTCGGGGGGGGGGGGTAGTCATTGGTTGGAGTAGCAATATACGTGCGAACAAATGATAGGGTATTTTAAAAACATGGGGGCTAAAAATTATAAATGGACTTAAGAGTAATATAGGGTATCAAAAATGGCATTGGACATCTTTAAAGTACTATAGGGTATGGAATAATAGGTAATTTGGAATTATAAGTAATGCAAGCCATTTTTCTATTAACCCAAAGTAGAAATTGACATAATGATAGCATGTGAAAAAAAAAAGAATTGGAAGTAATACCCCCCTATAAAATAGTGGTTGTTCGCACCTATATCCTTAACTTTTTAACACACTGCCCCCCCCCCCGAGGGACAAAGATGCCAACAAATTCGTCCAACTCAAAGGGGTCGGAATTTACACTAGAGCACGAGGGCCATTGACCCGTAATATACAAATTTTGTGATGGTTGAGAAGCTAGAGTCGGTCCAAGTCCACTTTTCAGTAGACCTTGAAAGCATGAGGGACTAAAAGAAATTCAAATGGATGAAAATCTACATGGCGTCCTACATGGTAACAAGTGGAAAATGTTCCATGGTCTACTGGATATTACATGACGCCCATAAAAAAGAGGTGGGTCTAACACAAAACTTAGGGTTGTGGCAAGCAATTAAATTGCCATTGGCTCCTATAAATACTATATTGCCATGGTGAGGCCTTGGGCTACCAAGTAGTTTGCATTGTCCATAAAATATATTGCGGTCCCTTAACGTGGTCTACTTTCACTTTACACAAAGCTTGAGAGCCCATCGATTATAAAATTTGAATGTACCATACGACCTTTGGATGATTTTCAAGGGCCCTCTGATTTTCATGGTCATGACTCTTGGTCCATGTGTAAAGCGGCCTTTAGTGTAGTAAAACATCATTGATGGCCTGTTTGATCTTGTGGACTAAAACCTCCATGTGAAGGATTATGTCTCAAGTTGAATCTATGTTGATTTGAGGTAAGTAATTATGTATATCATATTAGAATGGTGAGCATTTTACATCACAATACACTTATCTGGAAAGGCATGGTTTCACACTGCAGTTTTCTGTCTCATTTATGAAGTTTTCTTTAGATATCAAACTTATAAATACGGCCAACAAACACTGTCGCATCCACTTTTCCAACTTGGATATTAGGGCTATGCAAAAAGAAACCCAAAATGACCCACTCATCTTGCATGACAAGCTAGACATCCAACTTTTAATAGTCTGACACCTCTCTTTGACCATGTTAATTTAAGTCTCAAAAGAACTGGGATGCTTCTATTGATTAGTTCTCATTCTCATGTTTTAGCCAATTGATCAGGAGGAATTTTATCCCAAGACTTTACAAGGCTTCACACGCAACTCTATTATACATTACATGGCCATTAAGCTTGCATCTACTTGGCCACACCCTTCTAAATTGAGGAAAAATATGCAAGCCTAAAACTAAATCTCTAGGTTATGAGGTTTCAAATATGATTGTGTAATATGCTCAAGTCATGTGTTGACAATTTTAACAACATAAAGAAGTGACACATTTTCATACTTATTAACTATATTGGAATAATCATAACAATGTCCGGGGAGATTTTTGGGTATAACCTATCAAAATCCTAGTATTTCCCAAGTCCAACCAGTTGCATGTTGTGAGCTTTCAATTTTCTTTATTGATTTGAGGTATATTCTATAGATTCTTCTAAAATGATCAGTGATTTACATGAACTTCACCCGGTTATATTTTTCAGACTCAACCAATTCATTTGTAATTAACAGTCGGTTGTCCCCGTTCATTGAATCATAAGCTTCTCCAGATGATAGTTCTTTCAAACTTCAGCTATGTTAAGCAACTTGCCAATTAGCCAATCAAACCAAAGCTGAAGTGATTTCAATTCATATTGAAATTAAGATTCAAATTTTATTTGTGAAAGAATATACATTGATTTAGTGACGAACCTCGAACTTAGTTGTCACTAAATCGACCTACTATTCTTTGAGATCTTTCCAAGCTTTTAGAGATATGTGAGCTTTAAGAGCTTACTGATACTGTTAAAATGAGCCTCCCTTCGACTGGCAATCGATGAACTGCTCAGTTAGGAGGCGAACTTGCAGGTGCAATTCGATCAATTCGATTAGAGGTCCTGCTACTACGTCATGGATCACCATAACTGTGAGGATGAATCCATCTCAGAAGACTCCTACTTAGAAGTTCTTTCTCGAATGGAGGCACGTCTGTCTCGAAGTATTATTTCTACCTTTATGTGGTTTTAATTAACTATTTGACAGACTGCATGGTATTACGGAGCGAACAAACTCACAAAAGGATGGTGGTGTTAAAGAACACCATGTATGAATGTAGTGAAGGGAAAGCTTCAGAAATCGAAGCTCAAACGGGAACCTTTTTGCCGACGGCAAGACCCTGTGCACTCTTCTTGGGGAGCAAAATCGAGTGGATGTTTGGCAAGACTCCTCCATTGGCGATTGTCACACTCCCGAGCAACTTGCTCAGCTCCTCGTCATTGCGGACTGCAAGCTGCACATGTCGGGGCACAATGCGGGACTTCTTGTTGTCCCTAGATGCGTTTCCCGCCAATTCAAGAACCTGCAAAATTATCCTTTCTACGTCAGATGGACAGTTTCTTAAAACGCCACAGCCTGATAACACCTACAACGTGATCCTTTGCGAGAAAAATTTCCTAAGCTGCATCCGCCGAAACGAACAAGAATGCAAAATCCGCAAACATAAAATCACGGATACAACAATAGGCTTACCTCAGCGGCAAGATATTCAAGAACAGCTGCTAAGTATACAGGCGCACCGGCTCCAACACGAGTGGCGAACTTGCCAGCCTTGATGAGGCGAGCAATCCTGCCCACAGGGAATTGCAAACCCGCCTTGGTGCTGCGAGAAACTGCCTTCTTCCCAACTGCCCTTCCTCGAGACATTTTCACCTGATTACAAGAAATCCACACTGTAAGACACACCACAGAATCGTGATCACAAAAATGAGAAACTTCTCAAAACAGCACAACCTGCATAATCTTGAAAATTTTAGACAAAACTTAGCAGATAGCGATACAGAGCACCAGAAGCATTGGAATGAGGCGCATCAGACACGCACGGAGAGATTCAAAAGTACCGGATATGAATTGAAGGCTGGAAGGTTCGACGAGAATTGCAACAGAGGGAGAGAAATTGAAGCAGGAGCGGATTGAATGGGAGTGACGATGAATGTGCTGCACCTATTTGAACTTGGTCGGTTCGCGCTTATTTGTACCCAATAAGAGACGAGTGACACGGATTGAGCGTAGAAACCGTCAGATTATTATAGATCGACGGCTGCGATGGGCTCTTGGATTGTGAGTTTGAATTTGACGCCAAAAGAGTCTCCATTTAAATTTGCCCGGCGAGATGTCCAAGTTCTTGGCACGCAGATGAATGATTTATTTCTTTGTTGAAAGGAAGTTCATCCCTTTTACATATCTTCTGTTCATCGAGTTCATCTTCTGTCCAAAGTTAGACTGCTATCGCTCTATTTTTAATACATTATGGTATCCTAGCCTATGACCGAGAGCTACACATTGGTGAATTTTCACAATGACCTCTTCTATGGTAATGAACGATTTAAAATTTTTCATGCAAGGTAAAATGAAATATTTGTCTATTTCAAAAATTTGGAAATTTTTAAAATTAATTTTGAATTAAATATGATTTTTTAAAGATGTTCCCTAGGGTACCTTATGATAGACCTAAGAAGTTTGACGTCAATGCTAATACAACTTATGAGCATTCTATAATTATCTTTTATGAACATGTTCGAGAACCGTAGACTGACTTTGACCTTACTATGTCAAGAGACATCCTAAACGAACAACTAATCTCATCCAACACGTTGTGGCAAGGTCTCATGTGCCTTGAACCGAGACCTATGGGCCTCAATGACCACCTTCCTCTCTCCCACCACACCTCTCATTCTCGCGTTGGCTCCCTAGCCCCTCCTTCCCCCTCTCTCCCCTCCCCTCTCTCTCTCCCCCTCCACGTTATTAAATGCATTAATGTGAGGTTAGTTGAGCTAGGGACATGTCATCCCCCTAGGGAACATTATTTCTAATTTGTTCCCTAGAGCTCGGTTTAAGGTCACATATCGGTAATAGGCTAGGATACCATACTCAAGTGAGGATTTTACTCTTATTTTATACTCGTAAGGTACACCCTAACCTCCGAAATATCACCCTCCGTAATGCCACTCCCTCTCTTATATCCCAAAACCCTAGGAAGCGGATGTGCTAAGTTGAAATCTCCTCCTTGTTGTCACATTTCCCTCTCATATATCATGGGTTTTGACATTAAAGTAAATCACCAAAGAATTCAAATTACATGTTTGCATGCATCACATTGTCATTATTGGCATTATTGTAATGTTGACTTTGTGTCATTTCATAATGTCACATGTTACATTAATTCTTTATTATCACGCATTCATGTTAACACTACAAACCTCCTTAATATTACATGCACTTTGGTTGCCACAAGCATAATATTAGGGAGGTTGGAGCATACTACGGTTAATATATGAGCGTAATTGTTGTTTTTCATACCATTTTGGTCGGCTAGGGATTCGTGGTGGCTATCTACTTACAATTATCCATTAGCAAGGTGAAACGCAACAAAATATTTTATAGTATGAAAACTTCTTCTTTTTATTTGACTCTAGAAATGGTATCAAAGACCCTGAATTAGTATAGTGGACTCCACTTGGAAAGAATCAGCCCTCAACTTTGTGTAGGACTTGTTTTTCTTGGAGCCCCTCCGTCCACGATGGATGAGTCTTCGTAGACACCACGAACCCATGTGATGTGTAGGTGTACCATGTAAGAACCTTCACCTAAGTTATATAAAAGTATCCAAGTATCAACATGGTGTTCAGATTGTAGAGAGATTGTATTGACCAAAGAATGATGGCTTAGGATTTGTGCCACTCAAGTAAAGAGGTTTAGTGATAGCCTATCTCCTACGTGTTTATGGTTGATCTATCCCAACTTATTATCACTAGACTAATCCGGGGTCTTAAATGTTATTTCCAATGTCAAATTTTATTTGATTAAACATTTGCTTTATAAGGAGTTCCCAACATTTTCACCTTCAATTTACTTGGGTGGCACGAATCCTTTACCACATATGAGTTATGCATACAAAGATTCTCTTATCTGATGTACCCACCAAGCAATGGGAGTCCAAAGTGGAAATAAAGGATTATCGGAATAAGGCTCCGGTGACCCGGCATATATGATGAGGAGGGGGTGGTGTGGGTTTATCCCATATGATTATAATTTGCATGTATGAGGAGATTTGGGCTAGTAATTTGATGTGTTCTCATTGTGATCAGGTGTGGTATTTGCGATGAATGGCAAGCATTAACCTCCCTCTTGTGGGCATGTAGTTTAGTTACGACAACGTAGGTAGTTGGTGAAGGTATGTGTCCTTCCATGTATAAGGTTGTGATAAGGGAATAGTTTTAAGGATTTTAGTTTTTTGAGAAAATCCAAACAAAGGAGATTGTGCTTCCGCATGGTAGTTTTAGTCATGTTACTTACTTGGAGTTGAAGCAATAAACAATCTACATTCTTGTAGCAACACCACACACCTTGCCCTAGCTACCATATCAACATCTACCATACATTGGGCATCCACCACCTCCACCTTCAATTGTTTGGAATATTTATTCAACGTACTGACCTCAACCATCCATGTCTCACACTCAAGCCTCTCCAACATCGTTGCCCTTCAACCACCAAATATGCTCTCTTCTTGTTTCATCACCTCTAGATGCTCAAAACCCCAACTCCACACACCATTACCACCCACCACAACCACACTCACACTCAACAACCATGCCCGTTATTCCAACATACTCATTACCACCACCAACTTCTAAAAACAAGACCACCTATCCATTGACAAAACCAACACACTCCTCATTACTTACCACCTTCAACTCAACACAACAAACAAAAACTACAAAAACACAAAAAAACCAACATTCTCACCTCAATCCATGTTCCACCTCCAAACCCATGTCAGCTCCCAATCATCCAACCATATGTAACCTCACCATCGTTGCACCTCAATTCTCACCACACCTGCAACACTAAACATGTCAAGTCATCCTTCCAACCAACGCTCCTTCATGTAAGCTTCCTCTTCTCCTCCGTCCGCTCCCCTTTCTCCATTCGTTCCACCGCAACCTCTACCTTCCCTCTCAACCTTCCAACTTCTACCTATTCAAGTCCCCATGTTTTTCTCCACCCACTAACACACTCACCTCACAATTGTCTCCCCACAACTTATCCTACCCAATTTGCTCCCTGCCCTCTTTCCCTTCTTCACCCACTCCCATCAGCCCACCTCATCAACATCCCCCACATCTTTCTCCCCCTGCCCCTTTCATTCAACCAAAATCGCTACCACCCCCTTTGAAACACCCAACCCTTCCCACTCCCACCACATTATGTTGCTATCAACACCTTTAGGTATGTCTTTCAACCTTCAAATTCTTTCTATTTTGCAAGCCCTCAATTCTAGTTCAATTTACCCAATCTCCACTATTTGTTACACGCCACTATCTCCATTGGAGCTTGTCCTCCTCTCCTGCTCCACTTTCACTTCCATTCCACCATCACCATATTTACATTTACAAACTTTAATTAACCACTACGTGCCTTTCTCTCCCTCCCATGTTTTGCGCAACATGGCTTCCCCAGCCATCATTCACTCAATCCACCACTCCCCAATCCACTCAAGCAACAACAATAAGACAGGTCAACATTCAAAACGAACACCAATCTACCCTTATACCACTCCACCAATCGTAGCTAGACATGCTCAACATGCTGTTCAACTTCCCACCAACATCACGCCTCAATATTCACTTGGGTTCTTCCAACCTTCCCAAGACATCTCTTAGACTCAGGACATATATACCCATTTGCCACCACCACTGGAACCCATTACTCCACCCCTTGAAAATCATCCGCACAACACAAGAAAAGAAAACGCATGTATCTAAGTACCGGCATGAATGTGAGCCCGTTGGCCTTGTGCTGATCGCGGTATTCCGTGATGCAACATAAGGTGTTTTGCCTCCGCATTTGCCTCCGCACAACACATATAAAACTGCAACCACCACCTTCAAGAAATTGGCCTCTCCATCCACATCAAGAGGCAAACGAGTCCACAATACTGATTCGCAAATGGACGTGTCTTCTCAACAACACCACTCACAACAACCACGTTCTAGAAGCTCCCCTAGCTACTCCATTGCACCGGGGAACCGATTTGTAGCTCAACCACAAGCACATGTTACCCACCACAATCTTCCAAGCACTCCGAATCATTTACCACAACTCTCTCAACAGCCGCACATCAACAACACTTCAACCCCCAAAATCTAGCATCACATTCCACACCTTCCACCACCAAACCTAAGCAACCATTTATGGTACCAGATCATGCAAGAGCTCGACACGAGTGATGTTTGATTATATTTGATGTTGTTACCACCTTTCCTGCTCAACACTAATTTTCGATTCCTTGATAATTAGTGTTAGAAGATATGCTAGAAGATATGTTGGAATTCTTCTTTGATCATTGTTATTTTTTTTCATATCCTTACTAACATTGAATCCAAACATGTAACTTCCACAATTATCATAGTTGATATTTAGTGTTTGAGTTTACATTTAATGTTACTTGCTTTCATATGGTATTGACATTTAGTGTATGAGTTCATATGTAGTGTATCAAACACTAAATATCATATTCAGTGTACTGAACTTCTTATGTTTCGTCTCAAAGGTCCGTCCAAGATTGAAGTCTTTAATGCCCTTCAAATGCGATTTGGCCCTTCAAAATATACCTCTCTCAAAACAACCCTTCAAAACGCAACCCCAAATTGAAAATGAAGACGTCACTTGAAGTCCTTGATATACTCTGCCCACCACAAGAACCAACAAGTGAAGGGCATGGTCACTACAAGAAGTGGAGTTAGATGGTTGATTCTTAATTCTTCACATTGTACTGGAAACATGTACCATATAAAATTCATGCACAAGTTTAATATGAGTTTTGTATTTCATTTCTATATTCTTAGAATGACGTCTTGGATTTGAACCAACCCTTCAACTGAAAGGCTGAAATTTGAGAGCCCTTCAAAATGAAACTCATATGAAAGGCTTCAATCTTGAACACTGGTCACTAGCTTACTAGCTTCAGTGTTTCTTTAATTCAACAAACTTATAATGGTGGCAGTATTGGCTGGGGATTCATGGCACTCACTAAGGAACATCCATCCAAGATATCGTGGATGAAGTGGCTCCAATAAAAAAAAGCCCCCCTGTGGGGTTGAGGGGCCGATTCATTCGAATCAGTGTTCAAGATTGAAGTCTTCAATGCCCTTCAAACGTGATTTGGCCCTTCAAAATATACCTCTCTCAAAACAACCCTTCATAATGCAACCCCAAATTGAAAATGAAGACGTCACTTGAAGTCCTCCATATAATTTGCCTGCCACAAGAACCAACAAGCGTAGGGCATTGTCACTACAAGAAGTGGAGTTAGATGGTTGATTCTTAATTCTTCACATTGTACTGAGAATATGTACCATATAATTCATGTGCAAGTTTAATATGAGTTTTGTATAACATTTCTATATTCTTGGATTGACGTCTTAGATTTGAACCAGCCCTTCAGTTGAAGGGCTGAAATTTGAGAGCCCTTCAAAATGAAACTCATATGAGAGCTTCAATCTTGAACAGTGATTCGAATGTGACATCACTAGACTAATTCGGGGCCTTTGACTCGATTTCCGGAATCAAATTGCCTAAAAATAGTCATTTAGATGATTCATGCGTTTTTTTCATCCGCATGGATGATTATACTTGAGTGCCACGAATCCCCGGCCGGCAGTATTCTTGAGGTACGTACTTTCCATATGCCCTCTGCATCTACTGACTTTGCCTTCATTACTCTCCTTGCTTGTTGCTGCTTCTGACAACTTTCTACAACACCCTCTCAATTTGTACCAAAAATAGCAAATTTAGAAGGTCAGCATAGCCACAAAAATCACCCCATTAGCGGAATCTCGAGCCATGCAAGCATGTCTACCGTAGCTCTCTAGCAGCTTGGGCAGAAAATAATTAATTTTAAAGGTGCCTAAATTTCTGGGAAATTAATTTCATTGAGTGTCCAAAAAAAAAAAACATTCAAAGAGTGCTTAAAATCATAATAATGCAAGTGACATTCAGTGGAATCCAACAAAGTAGCATCAAATAACTTTAACAGTGTCTTCACGCGGCATCAATCTCACTCGTGGTCTAAAAACAATACAAGTAAAAGACAAACTTTTGGGGAAGGAATATTGGGTAATGGAAGTGTTTAGGTTAATCGTAGCCACCATAGATGAAATCAAGAAACCATCCATGAATCATAGAAATGACTTGGATGAATGTCTAACTTATTTTAAATTACTTTTTGAATCTACCCAATTTTAAAATATTATTTTTTGGGTTGCCTAACTTACTTTCGCACTTTAATTAATTATTAGGCAGGAAGGTGCCCAAGCTACTAGAGAGCTACCGTAACTCTTTGTGCTCCAAAATTTAGTCAAAAGTATTCATAGGACCAAGTAGCTAAAGCCATCTCGTCCCTTTTTCACCTCACATTAATCACTACTATTACATCTGGTCATGGTCATAGAGATCACCTTGCCTGACACGATGGGTCGGTCTAATAATAAGAACTCCGGTCTCCTTTACGAAGGTCGGAGTGAATAAAGTGTATGTTTGTAAAACATTTGTGGCCATGTTCCGAAGGACAATGACTTTGGGTGTAGAACTACTTCACCATTTGCCAGGAGTACACTATATTAATAATCGATAAACATTAATAATGATTAGTAGTTTGTAATCGTAGTGAGTGAATGTTTGTCTGGAAGTAGCCATGCTAGTACTATGTTCTCTTGAGATTGTTTGTTGTGAGTTACTCCGTTCATGAGTGTGTCATGTCTGGATATTTTGTTTGATATAAGAAGCTTTCGTGTTTACATATTGCTTTGTAGTGTGTTTTGGTTATTAATGCATGGATGTGTTGTTGTTTGCATTTGAGGAGTACATGTAGCCATGTATTTGCGCTTGTTGAGTTGCATATAGGGCATGTGTGTGATGGATAGGCTCTTATGTTTGGTTGAGATAGCATGTTTTTTCCAAAAGTCATTCAATAAGGGTTTGTCTATATCTTCATTTTCAAGCCATTTGTATAATTGGTGAATTTGATTGGCTATAGTTGCTAAGTTGTGTCTTTGTTGTATTTGAGGATATGTTTCAAGGTGTCTAATTGGTCCTTTGAGTGCCACCAATCTTTTTGGAGGCAGTATGGTGTAGGGTGTGCATGTTCATATGGCGTGGTACGATGCCTATGGGCTAATTTGCATCCTCTTTTGGCTAGTGCATCCACTTGTTCATTGCCCATTTGTATTAGCGTGGGCTCTAATCTTGTCTAATGATGCGGTTTGTGTACATGCTCGTAGCATTTGGACCATGGATCCACAAATAGTTTTATCATGATGGTTATTGTGCAGAGTGGGGTATTTGATTTGGGTGTTTAGCAAGTACAAAACGTTTAGGGAGTCTGTAAAGATATGTGTTGGTTCATCCCAATATGTGGTAGTGAGGAGTAGAAGGGTGTGGTGTATAGCTATCATTTTTGTTTGTAGTATGTTTTGTAGCTCCAGTAGTCTTTCGGTGATGTTGAGGTCTTTGATGGGGTTGTGGATATTGTAACATGTTTTTTTTAGTATTTCCAATGACCTTGAGTTATTTCTTTTGGTGGTTTGAACGGGTTGCTTGTGTGCTAACAAATTTGTGGCATGTATTTGAAAGGGAGACATCTTTCGGGGTGGGTAATTAGTGGAGTGGCTAGGATTTGGGTGGTTGGTGGAGGAGGGGGGTACGTAAGTTTAGACCATTTTGTACTGCAGTTCACTAGGGTGTTTAGGAGTGTAGGTGGTGCAACTTGTGGGTGCAAGCATAGTAAAGTGGACCAAAAAAGTGCTCCGGTATATGAAAGCCATGATTTTCTTGGTCAAACGCCTATAAGTAGTAGCAAAATGTTGTTTAAAATAAATAAATTTTCATGATGACCTCTATTGTTAAGTTAGGTACTCAAATATAGAATATCAATATGAGATCTTCAAAACCTATCATCAAAAGTGACGCGTAAAAGCAACTGACTAAATATAGTTTTGAACGTAAATTTCATGACCTTAAATATTATGAACTTGAAATTTCTTTTCATATTCCTTGAATTCATTATAAACTTGAGGTCATCGTAATTTTTTTTTTCAAAAATTAATCAATTTAATGTAATGTAATTGTATTTTAAACAAGTTTTTGACAATTATCTTTTCAATGACACCCACTTGCACCACCACTTGCACCGTCTTCTAAAATACATATGGGTGCAAGCATGGTAAAGTGGACCAAAAAAGTGCTCCGCTATATGACAACCATGATTTTCAGGGTTGTCTATCCCGCCGTTGTGACGGTGTCGTGCCGTCACGACGTGTCGTGTCGTGACGAACCCCTCCGTCACAACACAATAGGGTCCACGTAGGGTCAACATAGGGGGAGCCGACTAGGGTGGGTAAAATACTTACCTTCTTGCCAAGGTGGCGTCCTATGTGGCAGAAAACGTCGACGTGGATGTGCATATTTCCCCTGCCACGTAGACCATTTTGCCATTGTGTTTATCATTGTGTTAAAATCAAAGTAATAAAATATTACTAAGGAGGGTGTGGGGCGGACGGGGGCGGACGGGGGCGGACGGGTGGGGCGGACGGGGAAGGGGGGTGGTGCGGACGGGGGAGGGGGGGTGGGGCGGACGGACGGGGGTGGAGCGGACGGGAGAGGGGGGGGTGGGGCGTCCCACCCGTCCCACCCGTCCCACCCGTCCGCCCCGCGTTCCCTCCCATCCGCTACCCTCCGTCCGCCACACGTTCCCCACCGTCCGCTCCTCGTTCCCTCCTGTCCGCCCCACGTTCCTCTCCCGTCCGCACGCGTTCCCTCACGTCCGCTCCACGTTCCCTCCGTCCGCCACACGTTCCCCGTCGTCCGTACCCCGTTCCCATCCTGTCTGCACCCGTTCCCTCCCGTCCGCCCCGCGTTCCCCCCATCCGCTCGGAGTTCCCCTACGTCCGCTCCGCGTTCCCTCCCGTCCGCTTTCCGATCCCTTCCGTCCGCCCGCGTTCCCTATCGAGTTCCCTTCACGTCCGCTCCACGTTCCCTCCGTCCGCCACGTTCCCTCCATCCGCCCGTTCCCCTCCCGTCCGCGCCTCGTTCCCTCCCGTCCGCCCGAGTTCCCTATCGCGTTCCCCACCCATCTGCTCCTCGTTCCCTCCGTCCGCCCCCACGTTCCCTCCGTCCGCCCCCTAGTTCCCGCCCGTCCGCCCCTAGTTCCCACGTTCCCCATACGTCGTTTTCGTACCCTAAACCCTAATTCCGACCGGGATCCCATAATGATTGGGCTCCTCGTTGCCTATATAAAGCCGTGAGGCTTTAGTTCCTACCACTTTCCTCTCCTCCCACCACATAGGGACCCGAGACCTTGTTGCGTCCCAAAGGACAGCATCACCGCGCGGGTCTCAAGGGGTTTGGGAGGGCAGGGCAAATTGTGGGGGAACCCTCGCAATTTTTTTCTTCAGATTCACTCGCTCCCGTGATTTTTATCACGAGAGATTTTCACACTCACTTATTCACGTGATTTTTATCACGACTCATTTTCAGATTCACTCACTCACGTGATTTTTATCACGATGGAGGGGGAGGGCATTGCTCCTTACGAGAACGAGGATTTGAGGGTGCACCGTGCTTGGCTCGTAGGCAATGCATCGGCGAATACTGCCGAGGGTACGGGAAGCGATCCTGGAAGTGGAAGTACTGCAGCACGTCCACCACGTCCAGATCCCTTTCAGTTTGACGAAGAGTTCTTGGCTGTTGGTCATTCGGGAGGCAACCAAACACGGGGAAGCCGTGGAACACGTGGGAGTCGGGGAAACAGTGGACATAGAGGGAGAACTGGAAGGGGACCAAGCTCAGGCAGTTCCACAGAAATACATGCACCGGCTCGTTCGGAGAACGTGCCACCACAATCTCCGACACGGCGGACATCAAGACCGGAGAGCCCTGCACGTGATGTACCTCAGGGTTCGGAGCAGACTGAAAGACGGGGATTAAAACGCCCAGCAGTTTCGGAAGGGACGGAGGACGGGTCCGCGGCATCGGGTTCGCAATCAAAGAAAAGGAAACATAGAGGCAAACGCGACCCGCGGACCGATGAGGCTCGAAATCATTGCAGGATCGTGTTGTTGGATTGGTTTAGAAGTAACAGCATGGTTTATTTGGAGAAAAAATACCTCAATGATGGTACAAAGGGTTTAGAGTTGGCGAGGAACGAGTTGATGCTTATTCTCACGGAAGCCACGTCTGGACCGGAGTTTGAGGAAGCTAGGGGCATGAGCGATTGGAACACATGGATTGAAAAACAAGCTGTGGAAGCAATCTACAATCCAACGATGTCATATGAGGCTATGCATCCTGGAGAGGGAAGTAGTGGTGGGAGGAGGTCCGAGCTGTACATTAAGCTAGAGAATTGGAAAAGAGGCGTAATAGCAGCAAAAGGCACATCCGCCCGCAACCTTCCCGTTTTTATTGACAGGCAGCTGGCAGACAACATTGCCACTCAGGGCCGGCAGGGTGTCATATGGTTGCCTAGGAATGTGGAGATCAAACCCTTGGATAGGGAAATCTTCCAAGGGACCTTCGGAGTGGTGCGGAGAGTCACAATTCATGGAGCATCATTCATCCCTAACTGGATAGAGTGGGCTGGGAAGACCATGAAGGCCACGAATAGTCTGGAGAACCGAAAGGAGCGTTCGGTTGAAGCATTGGCATGCCCAGTAGATCATCCTGGGATAATCAAGCTACAATACCTCCACCCAAAAACATACGAATCCTATTCGATGTGGTGGAATGGAGGCTCCTTGAAGAACATGAGGGTCTATGACCACCAAGTTCCGGAAACCCACGAGCGCACAATCCTTCAAATGCCTGGGGCAGACTTTGAAGCACGGAAACGGTTGGTTGTATATCGAAGGCATCGAGCTTATTTGGCATGGGCTCTAATGTGCATTGTGGATGTAGTGCACAAGCATGACGTGTTGCACAATGACCTTAATCCCAACAATGTCATGCTGCATTTCCCACAAGACCGTGAGAACACGGTTTTCATTGGTGTGTGTGATTGGGGGATGACATCATGGGGAGATGAAGACGCACCCTCCAACTATGGAAAAGAATCAGTGGATGAGATGAACAAGCACCGCATAAAATACAACTGTGCTGGTCCAGAATTATTCCATGTACGAGGGCAGCGTGAAACATCTACCTCTCCGGTGAGGATGGCTCGGAAACATAGGCACACGTTTCTCTCGGAGTCCTTCTCAGTGGGTGCTTTGGCAAAGAAGATTTATGCCAGGGATTCGACTTCCTCGTTGTTTCAGCTAAACAGTGATCCAAATGGCTTGAAGATGCGGTTTGAGATAGCATTGGATGCATTGACGAAGCCCAATCCAGCGGAAAGGTCAACCATCACACACGTAGTGAACATGTTGAAGTCGCCTCCATACAACATGGTTAACCCGACAATGTGCTTCCGTGACACTGCAAAATAGTTTTTTTTTGTTTTCTTTGCAGCAATTTTGGATCATACCAATTTTGTAACCGTTGGAGATGTAAATAAAGCCATCATTTTTTCATACACAACTTGTATATTGTATGAGGTTTATGGATCTTAGTGCAATGTTCATACTCCATGAGGATTTTTGCTTCATAATCGAGAAGAAGTCTATGGGAGACTAACCAAGGTTCTCGCCTCTCGTGAGGCCACATCATTCTTTCACATCGTTGTTATCACATCCATGTGCTAAGTTCAAATTAACTATAGTTGTTCGTGATATGTCTTGTCAAAATGCAATTACCTATATTTATTTTAATTTTGGTATGCCACAAAATGTAGTCAACTATAGTTATATCTAGTTAACTAAAGTTGAGCACAATGTTGCAATAGTTATATCGGTTGTACACGTGATCCTAAACATCTCTAAATGTTCTTTCTTGTACTCCACACATATTGCACACATACTTCACAATTGCTTATATTTATATTTATATAATTCACAATCACTTTTTTTTGGAAGTTTGGACATAGTCTCGGTTTTTTGGCTCTCAAAAATTCATATGAAGTCCAAAAAATGAGTTCTTGGTATCCATGGATAGGTAATGAAGTCCTCTACAAGAATATGCAATAAAAGTCCTCTACAAGAATATGCAATAAAAGTCCTCTACATAATAGTCCCCCATCCACATAATAAAGTACACTAAAATAACAATAATCAACTAAGGGTGAACGTAAAGTGGTTAAAAAAATTTCTCTTGGAACTGAGAAGTGGATGCATAGTTTCATATTGCTTTGTGCTTGTTTATCTCAACAGAAACTGTTCGGTTGGTGAATTAAAAATAAATAAATAAATCATAGAAGTGGTACAACATATTATACAAGTCATAACTTTATTATTGCGACAACGTTACAAATGCCCTTTATTAATCATATACATGAACAAACCATGCAAACTATAATATTCCACTTCATTCCGTCATCCCAACCTCGTAGATGCTCATGGCTTCCGGCGAGGCTCCATTTTTGGAAGAGGATTCGGCTGAAGTAAATCAAAATAGCTAATCGTTCGGTCTTTCATCTGTTCCTTCAATGGTAGCCGATGAGGCGACAATCCTCTCCTCTTCTTACGAATAGACATAGTCTTTGAAGATTCCCCCGCTACCTTGACTATTTCAATGTCGATTGAAGTCTCCTCCACATCCACATCCACATCCCCGGGCTTCTCCAAAATATCCGCACACAAATCAATTAGATCATTTAGATCTCCACCCACGCATTGTGTGTGGTCCTTCTCCACCGCATCGATCTCAAAGTTGTCTGCATATCGTCGTTGTTCCTCCGCCGCCCTCATCCTCCAAGCTTGTGTAGATTGTGAGAAGGGAGTCATGACATACTCATCACGAAATCGATCCCTAGCACTTCTCTCATCTCTCTCACGCTCGGGTGTTGCATTGAATGGAATATGGGGATCGTCTAAATTGTGTATCTCCTCATCGCATTCTACACCCTCAAACATGACTCTCCCCTTTCCCATCCTATCCATGATACTCTACCTTCGTTATATGTATGAGTCTCAATGATCTACTTATATATTGACCTCTAAGGACTTGATGACCATGACCAATAATTGATGTAATCCAATATGTAGAGGATCCAATTCTCGTTAGTAAGATAAAGTCAACGCAATCGGAATAAAAATAAAGTTGGTTAGGTTAAAAATGTACACTTTTGAAAAAATCTTCCGACATCCGCATTGGAAACCTCTTTGATACCTCTTTGAACTTTCCATATTTGATTAGTTATCCACTCATTCAACAAATCACCAATTTGTGCTTCAATCATAGTGGTTCATATGGTTTCATAACCGATGTCACCCATCCGAATGCACTTTCCTTCAATAAATCATTAATTTGTGCTTCAACCTTAGTGGTTCATATGGTTTCATAACCGATGTCACCCATCCGAATGCACTTTCCTTCAATAAATCATTAATTTGTGCTTCAACCTTAGTGGTTCATATGGTTTCATAACCGATGTCACCCATCCGAATGCACTTTCCTTCAATAAATCATTAATTTGTGCTTCAACCTTAGTGGTTCATATGGTTTCATAACCGATGTCATCCATCCGAATGCACTTTCCTTCAATAAATCATTAATTTGTGCTTCAACCTTAGTGGTTCATATGGTTTCATAACCGATGTCACCCATCCGAATGCACTTTCCTTCAATAAATCATTAATTTGTGCTTCAACCTTAGTGGTTCATATGGTTTCATAACCGATGTCACCCATCCGAATGCACTTTCCTTCAATAAATCATTAATTTGTGCTTCAACCTTAGTGGTTCATATGGTTTCATAACCGATGTCACCCATCCGAATGCACTTTCCTTCAATAAATCATTAATTTGTGCTTCAACCTTAGTGGTTCATATGGTTTCATAACCGATGTCACCCATCCGAATGCACTTTCCTTCAATAAATCATTAATTTGTGCTTCAACCTTAGTGGTTCATATGGTTTCATAACCGATGTCACCCATCCGAATGCACTTTCCTTCAATAAATCATTAATTTGTGCTTCAACCTTAGTGGTTCATAAACCCTAAACCCTAAACCCCTAAACCCTAAACCCTACGTCATTCCAAATTACTACCACATATGTGCCATTGATTTGTTCTCACACTCATGTAGAAGTGTTTCCATACATGGTTTGAGGGTTTAGGTTCCCAGCTTTCCAACGAACCCACCTGCTTTTTTTTCGATGCCTACATTTTTTTCATTATAATAATCAATCATTGACAAGATCTTGGCCGTTAGATTGGAGGGGTTATTTTGAGCAAGTAATAAAGTGGCATGCTCCTTTGAGTTTGGACTTTTGGGCTTGGCCTTTGGAGGCTTCACACTATGCCCAACTAAGGCTACCCTTACTATATTTTATTGGCTATTTAGGGTTCATTTCTTTGGACTCTCAACAAAGTTGGGCCGCTCAATCGCACTTTGATCCACTCCCGAGGGTTAACATTTATAGATGGTGACTATAGTGTCCGTTTTTTGGCTCTAAAAAATTCATATGAAGTCCAATTCATATGTGGTCGCAATTCTACGCTGTTCCCCTGCCGCCCCGTTCCCTCCCGTCCACTCCGCGTTCCCCACCCGTCCGCTAATCGTTCCATCTTTCATCCGTTCCCACCCGTCCGGTCCACGTTCCCCACCCGTCCGCCCCGTTCCCCTCCCGTCCGCGCCACGTTCCCTCCGTCCGCTCCTCGTTCCCCACCGTCCGCTCCTCGTTCCCATCCGTCCGCTCAGCGTTCCCCACCCGTCCGCCCCGCGTTCCCTCCGTCCGCTCCTCGTTCCCCACCGTCCGCTCCTCGTTCCCACCCGTCCGCTCAGCGTTCCCCACCCGTCCGACCCGCGTTCCCTCCCGTCCGCGAACATGGAGCGGACGGGAGGGGAACAGGGGGCGGACGGGGGGAACTGACGGCAGGGGAACGCGGAGCGGACGGAAGGGGAACGCGGAGCGGACGGCAGGGGAACGCGGAGCGGACGGCATGGGAACGGTGGCGCGGACGGGAGGGAACGCGGGGCGGACGGGTGGGGAACAAGGAGCGGATGGGTGGGAACGAGGAGCGGACGGGATGGGAACGAGGAGCGGACGGGTGGGAACGAGGAGCGGACGGGTGGGAACGAGAAGCGGACGGGATGGGAACGCTGGAGCGTATGGAGAGGAGCGTACGGAGGGGAGCGTGGGAGCGGACGGGGGGGAACGCTGGGGGCGGACGGGAGGGAACGGGTGCGGACGGGGGGGGGACTCTGGGGCGGACGGGCGGGAACGGGTGCGGACGGGTGCGAACGGGTGCGAACGGGTGGGGACGCGGGAGCGGATGGAGGGGCGGACGGGGGTATATAAGTGGAGGGGACCACTTACATACCTTACTCCACTCCTTCTGGGCGCCCAGACAACCCTCCTCTAACACAGAGTGCGGGGTAGCGGGGCTCTCGGAGGAGTTAAGGATCCCTTTTTTGGGATCCTTTTACACTACTTTTGGCAGGTTGTGGCCGGTTTTGGCAGATCCACGTGGCCGTTATTTGGCATATTCCTTGTGACGCGCCCAGTCAACTGGCCTCTGCGTGAGCGCCGGTAGCGGGGTGCTCGAAGGGTGTGCCGAATAGTTGAACTTTAATTTTTAGGGACATTTTTGAATTAATTCCACAGCAACACTATTTTGAAGTGTATGCTTGGATATTTTGTAGCACTATTATGAAGTGCAATTAGTATTTTAAAAAGTAGAGTTCTAGATTAGAATTAGAAACTCCAATTTGGGTGGAATTAGAATTAGAAACTCCAATTTTCAGACATGGCAAGTGGAGGAACTGGAGACATGGCAAGTGCAAGTGGAGGATCTAGTTCTGGGTGTTCCAGAGGACATGGACGCAAGGCCGCTGATTTGGAGTGGAATGTTTACGATGATCCCTCCCAAAAAGCCAGGGTAGGTTGGGAGAATGTACCACAACCGTGGTCAGCGAAGACTGCAATGCAGTACGTGGGCTTCCCTCACTTTGATCGGTTGTGGCCAAGACATTGTCACGAGCGACATTGCAAGGCCGTCAATGCGAGCTATACGCAGCTTGAAGACGTGGAGGCAAAATGGAGATTCCTAACGATACTTAGAAGTATCTCCAATTTGGATAGATGGCCCAAGAGTGCAATTCCAAAGTCGGTGGCGTGTATGATGTATGCGGAGCACGTGTTGTGAGTTAGGGTGGATTGGTCAAGTTTGGGTGCTCTGCATGATCAAAAATTTGGGGGTATTGGAATTGCATTCACTAAATGCACAGTTCCGGATATTCCATACACTCCCGTTCCGGAGTGGTTCAGGAAGAATCCTAAACTAGTGGATAAGCCTGGGGCACCAATTCCAGAAGGTCGGGAACCAAAAAAACCACGTACTCGCAAACGACCAGCCAATGACGTGGAGATGGCCATCGAGGAGGCGTTTGAGCATATGGATGAGGAGGGCATGGAGGTAAATGTCGATGTGGTTAACGAGCTGGTTAACCAGGTGGTTAACGAGGCCCTAAACGAGGTAAACCCTCGTCAACTTGGTGCGGACATGATGGAGAGCAGAATGGAGGCATTGCGCCAGCAACATGCCGAGGAAATTCGTGAGTATAAAGCAAGTATTCTCGAGCTGGAAAATCGACTTGCAACACTTACGATGGGGGAGGCTGGCAGTTCAAGTAGTACACCAATTAACATCCAGTCTTTGGAAGCAGAGAGGGATACAGCTTTACAGGAGGCCATGATTGCAAAGTCACAAGCAGCGGACGTATGTACGAGGAATGAAGTAATGCAAGGAAAGATGGAGGCTTTGCAAAAGGAGGTGGTGGACATGCAACAACAACTTCAAGTGGTCAATGAAGTGGTTGTCGATCACGAATCCAAGATTGGCACACTGGAGGAGCAGAATGCAAGGTTGAGGAAATTTCTATCGGATGCGATCGTGGAGCGAACCAATATGAGGACAGGGACATTGCTTTCTATGGCCAAGGCTCGTCAATATGAAGCTGAATTTGAGAGCATCCAACGAGAATGGAACCGCAATCATAGATTGCGGCACTTGATGCTCACGTTATGGCCAGATCAAGAACATATGTACCCTAGTAGGTGGGATGATAAGGATGACTTGAAATTGCCTAACGGGAGCTTGGATTGGCGGCAACTGATCGACTCCGATCACCATTGGGATGTGACCCAAGTGCATGAATATCCATACAGCATGAGGGGTGAGTTGTTATGGCCGGGTCCACATCCAATGGTCTTCGACGGATCCGTGTGTGGGATTTGCGGCAGTCCATTTGGCCCAGAGGGATGCTTTCAAGTTGGATCGTGTGGGGGCCAATTCCATCCACAATGTCTGATAGTGACAATGATCAGGAGACGGCAATGTCCCCATTGCAGATCACCCTTCCACCCTCGTTTGTACCTCCAATTTGGCCTTCGGGATTACATGCCTAAGGACTGGGTGGTAAGGCCAACGGACTATCCCTTCAACCTTTGCGAGTTTGATGGGACTTCTGTTGAGTGGAATTGGTTATTCAATCGTGCAACGGTTGAACTTTGGAACGATAACAAAGATGGCGAATGGACACAAAATCCACGTCAAATTTTGTATGTTGCAGATGAGTTGTTTCCCAACAAGCCCCCAAACCATGGCATGAAAAGATTTTTGTACCAAACTTTTGGTTGGCATTGGGATGCGACAACCATGCAATTACGGAGAGGCATTCAACCTCCTTTTTACAATGCAAGTGGTGAACTATCAATATCGGAGCATGAGTTGGAAGAAGATGCACATGAGATGCCCATGGAACGGGATTCCCATTTTGAAGCGCACTTAGAGCAGTCGTACCACAAACACAGAACGCAGTTGGAGGCAGTTGAAGCACTCTTGAATAGAGTTACGGATGATGCGGTATTGAGATGGCTAAATGGGGGGCCTAGACCACGTAATGCCACTCCACTGTCTCCTGGAAGTCGTCCATATCTCACCCGTGAAACCACGCGAATGATGGAAGCCGGGGAATCATCACGAGCACGACGAGGATCTACTTCAGCTGCAATAGACCTCGATTCATATTCGGATTAGGCATTTTTGTAGCATGTTTAGAAAGTTGTATAGGAACGGAGGAAGACTTTGTACACATTGAACATATTTCATGTTCAAAGAATATGTAATATAAAGAGGAGTTACCGACAAGTTGTCATTTCTAAGATCGTGTAAAAGATAGCATATGGATGTCACATGTTTTAATGTTATTCGAAACTTTTAAAAACTCACTTGAATATTTGTAATTCATATGATAGTCTAACCAAAAGTACTATTGACTACATAGTCAATATTGAATACCACATAAAGATATAATTATATAAATATGCAATAAATAATTTTAAAAAACATGCAATAAATAATTTTATTACTATAATAAAATGATACAACTTCGAACGTAACGTTCGCTTTGTGGTCTAAATGTCTTACCGAAGGCCCTAAGGTTGTAACTTGTATCAATTTTGACGGAAGTAATAAATTATGGGAGTACGTGGGAGCACCGAAAGAACACATTTGTGCAAAACCATTACGTTCGAATCCGTACTGTAGGATCATTTGCTTCGACACATCTTGGGTCCTCTTCAGACTCGTCTGTGCTGAAATCATCATCCGTTTGGGGAGTCGCGCTTCGAAGATGCAACTCTCGGTCACGTTGTGAGAAAATTATCCTCTTGGTCGGCCGGGAGCCATCTGCATCATGTATGCCATTTTCATCTAGATGTGGTCTACCCTCATCTTCATTGTAGTCTTCAGCGGTAAACGGAAGCGATCGTCCCTGATACCTCTTCCTAGTACGTTTGACACCTCTCGTAGTTCTCTGGCGCCCTCCACCCGTACCACGACTTGAGTGCACTTCATCTCTACTTCCATCTATAAAAGCATCCCCCGTTGTACTTCCGCCTCCAACTCCAAGACCACCTCTTCCATTGGATTGACTGTGTGGAAGTGAAACAGACGCGGGTGGAATTGCAATTGGTATGTTCTCAACAACATGTCGTCGTACAGAAGGACGACGTGGCGCCTCTATAGTAACATTTCTTGAAACATTGTGCATAGCAACCAAAGTAGCACCCACCGCAGTTGCACGTGAAACACCCAATCTAGAAGTATTGGCAATACTTCGAGTGAGAGGACGATGTTGACCTTGTGCATGCAATTGCACCGTAGAGGTGGATGCAATCCTTTGAAGAGCACGGAATCGAGTTGTAGGCATTTCAGGAACATTGGGCGTTGGATCTTCTATACGATGGTTGGATATGAGGGAGACATCCATGGATTCAGAATGTACTCGGGTTGGAAGTGGATCATGTTGAACGTGCGTTGGCTCATTTACGGGTAGTACATTGTCGCCTTCACCAAATGAAAGAGAATCGCTCCGATGTTGCAAGGAATCTACTTCAATTCCCACATTCTCACTTGCCCCCATAGCAACATTATGGTCAGATGGAAACCCTTCTCCAGTGTGGAGAGTTTCAACATGCGGTCTTCCAATAGACCCCTCATGATCGTCATGCATTCCGTCGTTATGTTGGGGGACATCCGGTTCATCAAACTCAAACACCCCAAGGTTTCCATCACTACCATTGCCATCCTCATCTTCTGAACCATGATTCTCGGAATCGAGGTCATCCAAATCAAAGTCGATGTCATCAACATTGTTGTCTTCATTATTTCCAGCCCTATCAGTTGGATCCACGTCATCTTCGTTGTCATCTTCTTCGTCAAGGTCATCGTCAGAATGGACCTCATTCAATTCGTACCATTGAGCAGGTCTTGGGCCCCTCCGATGTCGAATGAGCCTACTATTGGTATATATGTAGACGAGGTCCTCAGCACGACTATGCTTCAAGCGATTGCGACTCTTGTTGTGAACGTATGAGTACATGCTCCAATTGCGTTCACATGCGGATGCGGAACATACTTGTGCAAGGATACGTCTTGCTATTGTTTGGAGGGCTTTAGCTCCACCTCCCATTGCATCCCACCATTCATGGAGAGGTGCGGCATGCACGCTCGGGTCAGTAGAATCAGCAAAAGGCCCTCGATTTTCAAGAAAATTTTGGTACTGGTGGAGGATTTGGACATAAGTGTCCTCATCTTGAGCAAGCCTGCGAAGAACTCGATTTAGGATTGTCCTCGAATTGTCATCCTCATGGAGTGGGGCCCAACCACGTAGAAGCGGATTTAACATCGCTCCAGCCCAGTGTAGATCATTCAACATCAACCTCCATCTATTTTGAAACGTTACCATAGCATTTGCAGCAAGCTCAGGGCTTAAGCGAAATGGAGGTTTACTGAATCCACGAATGTGGGTTTGTAAATCATGCATGACCCTCCAAGCCATTCCCATTGCAGGCGCCTTGCCGTCAAATACACGAAGAGCTTTAACAACCGGGATCACCATATACAAGAAATTTTCGCACGTGTTCCAGAATCCATCAGAACGTATAAAGCTTCGCACAACAGAGCCCTTCATGTAAGAGGTGCCAGATCTCCTCCTCATATCACGCATTAGAGTGATCCAATCCTCATCAACCACCATTCTTTCCAAAGCATTGCGTACTTGGAGAAGACGTTCAATCATGATGAAGTTCGTAGCAAAACGGGTCTCTACAGGTAGGCGGAGTGAGAGATTTGGTGACAACCTCCGGAATATAGCTTGAGAAACATGATGGTTTTTAACAAATACACAAATATGGCGGGATTTTTTTACCAATTTTTTCACCCATTCCTCCTTCCCCCAATCTTCTAAGAGGAGATCTAGGCAATGTGCAGCACATCCTTGAAAATATAGATCGGGATTTGCTCGAATCAAGTCGCGAGCAGCGGAGGCCATACCTGGGGCATTGTCGGTGCAAACTTGGACCACATTATGTCGACCAACCTTTTCCACAAATGGTTGAATTTGAGCAGCAACGTAGACATGATCCTTGTGATTTCCCGTGGTGTCAATGGTACCCAAGAAAACGTCTCCCTTTGTGCCACATTGAAGAACGTTTAGGAGAGGTCGGTTTTGCACGTTGTCCCATCCATCACAACATATTGTAACACCGTATTTTTCAACGGAATTCCCCAGCTTCTCCTTCACTTGCCTATCTAGGTCAACCTATATATCAGTTAACAACTTCGTACGGATGGCATTGTACGATGGTGGTGTGTAGGCTGGCATTCGATGACGGGCAGTTTCACGCACAGCATGAACAAATGCAGGATGTCTCACAATGTTGAAAGGAATGTTAGCTTCATAAAAAGCCGTTGCCCATGCTCTATCGAGGAGTTGTTTTGTTGACACATTGAACCCCTCCGTTATGTTGAGTTGACGTAGTTCACGAGGAGGAGTGCCATATATCACAACATCAGAATGTTGAGTGGTTTGGGACATAAGCAAAGGCTCTGTTTCACTAATTACGGAGCCCGCTATAATAGGCTCCAAAGGTACAATATCTGCCACCAGAGAGTCCTCATTTACAATGCCTACATGTAAGGGCACAATGCCTCCGCAATGTTCAAACAAGGCCCTAATATGCGGGGGTACCATCCTACATGTGGAAACATCAGAAGCACCCCCTACATGAGGTCTATAACCAAGGTGGGCCAACATTCTATCTCCTCGGTAAGATATGACGAACGGGCAAAACCTACATTTAACCTGCCTTTGTGATTTACCGGGAACCCTCCCCTTATCCTCGTACCAATGATCCCATGCATCGTTTCGGCGTGGCATGACTTCAACAAAACCTGCAAATACAAACAAGTTAGAGCAAGTCACTTTGATCGCATACTAGGTCCTGTTCAAGAGTGCCACGAGGGCAACCCTAATTCACAGACACTAGATTGGACAAAGTATACTCTGCATTCGGGTCTCACGCATTCAATCCTCACTCCTCAAAGGAGAATCAAAAGACTTGAGACACACTATGTCAGTGGAGGCAAAAATGGCACCTTGCACCCTCAATTTATAGTGTTCGAATCGGACGGGGGAGCGGACGGAAGGGGTGGGAGCGGACGGGGGTGCGGACGGGGGAGCGGACGGAGGGGGGGGAGCGGACAAGGGAGCGGACGGAGGGGGGGGGGAGCGGACGGGGGGGGCGGACGGGGGAGCGGACGGGGGGGGGGGGGCGGACGGGGGAGCGGACGGAGGGGGGGGCGGACGGGGGAGCGGACGGAGGGGGGGAGCGGACGGGGGGGGGGCGGACGGGGGAGCGGACGGGTGAGCGGACGGAGGTGGGGGGAGCGGACGGGGGAGCGGACGGGGGGGCGGACGGGTTGGGAGCGGGGCGGGGGACGTGGGCAGACGGAGGTTGGGAACGGGAGCGGACGGGGTGGAACGGGGATTGGGAACGAGGGCGGACGGGTGGGAACAGGGATTGGGAACGGGGGCGGACGGGGGGGCGGACGGGCGCTAGTAGAATTTTCCCCACTTTCCCTTTACTTTGCTGACATGTCGTCACACGTGGACAATGTAAATCCTACGTGTCCGAAATTGGGTAATGTAATTACACAAAAAAATCGGTAAAATTCAAGTCCGGCAGGATAAAGACGGCATCCGGCATAATCCGGCATAATGTCGTGACGGATACGTGTCGTGACGGCATGACATTATGCCGGGATAAGCCTCCGTCACGACACAATAGACAACCCTGATGATTTTCTTGGTCAAACGCCTATAAGTAGTAGCAAAATGTTGTTAAAAAAAGATTTATTTTCATGATGACCTCTATTGTTAAGTTAGGTACTCAAATATAGAATATCAATATGAGATCTTCAAAACCTATCATCAAAAGTGACGCGTAAAAGCAACTGACTAAATATAATTTTGAACGTAACTTTCATGACCTTAAATATTTTGAACTTGGAATTTCTTTTCATATTCCTTGAATTCATTATAAACTTGAGGTCATCGTAATTTTTTTTTCAAAAATTCATCAATTTAATGTAATGTAATTGTATTTCAAACAAGTTTTTGACAATTATCTTTTCAATGACACCCACTTGCACCACCACTTGCACCGTCTTCTAAAATGCATATACGTTGTTTGAAATTATTTGTTGTGAACATAAATTGCTTGGCTTTGTAGATTCATATGTTTTCTAAATGTTTATGAATTTTTATTTCATAAAATTCAAAGTTAGTATATTGTTTTGGATCACTTTCACTTAAACCTGAGCAAGGATCAAGAGCTGTCCACTTTACCGTGCTTGCACCCATATACGTTGTTTGAAATTGTTTTTTGTGAACATAAATTTCTTGGCTTTGTAGATTCATATGTTTTCTAGATGTTTATGAATTTCTATTTCATAAAATTCAAAGTTAGTATATAGTTTTGGATCACTTTCACTTAAACATGAGCAAGGATCAAGAGTTGTCCACTTTACCGTGCTTGCACCCTTGTGTGAATATTGGAAGGATTTGTAGGGTGTTAGCAATGGTGTTCAAATGTTGTGTATGTTTGTTGAATCTAATACATGTATTGTTATGGTGTGTGTAGAGTACACTATAAGAAAACTGCGTTTTTTGATGATGTTTTTGAAATTTTAGGCGACATCCAATAGAACATCCAAATGTTACAGTGGACGTCATTATTGACATTTGGATGTTCTATTGGATATCGCCTAAAATCGTCTGCGTTGTCCAAAAACGTCATCAACAACATTTGCAGTTTTCATCATCAAAAACGCAGTTTTCTTATAGTGGTATTTGGATGGCATGGCTTTTTGTTCTAGGTTCGATTCGTAGTTCTTGTGGGGTTGTGGGGTTGTTGGTTTGTCATAGGTGATGGTGTCAACTTTGAGGTGAGTGATGATACGGGAATCTGGAAAAGGCCGTTCGTGGGGGTCGGGGTTATGGTACCAATTTTGGTTGGGTAAGACTAGTATTGGAACAAAGATTGGGTTGTTTGTGCTGCAAGGCATGCCCAATGGAGGATTTGTTGTGTGTATGTCTCTATGTGTGGGTAGGCATATCCATTCTTTTGTCATTTATATTAAAAGGTTGTTAAGAATGATCCAAATACCACATCCTTGGGAAATGGCAAGTAGAATTATTTGAGTGTTGGGGGCATGTTACTAACGATGAGAAATAAGAGTCAGTGATTTGGAATGAGTTTGTGATGTGTTCTAGATTATAGTTGGGAATGTATATTGCAAGAGTTTCAAAGGGTCGTATTTTGGGATTATGTATTTATATTGTTGGTATAGCCATATCAGTCATGTTTCGAATGGTTGAGTAGGACTTTCAAGGCACAAGCATTGTGAATAGGCTTGTAGTAAGTAACCCATTTTTGTCTCTTTACCAAAGTCAAAGGCACTTTGGTATGGTCAATAATCTTGAATTTATTAACCTTTCTAATGTAACTCAATAATGTAGTGTGGTCACCTTTGCAAGGTTTTCATGTCTCCTTGATTAATTCTCAATTTAATTACGTTGATAGGCAATTGTTTCTACCTCATCACCCATCACAAAGATAAGTATTCATTGCATGAGACAATGTACCAAACCACAACTCAAATGGGGTCATAGTCTTCGTTCACTTATACAACCCTTTAAGTTCAACACCTAAGCTTATTTTAAGGATACATATCATATTCTTAGTTCATTGTTGTCATCTAAGTCCATTAGCTTGGTTATATGTATCATAAACATTGGTTTTGCTATCGTCATCTCACATTCGGATATAAATTTCATATTTATTTATGGTTCATCTTCCAAAGGACAATCTCTTGTCATCACGTTACCCTTTACATGGGGTAGTCTTGCCTAATCGCCCTTTCAACTTCCAGCTTGCCAAAGGTTAAGAATGTAGAAAACAAAATAGTTCTTTGTTATGGTAGCAAATGGTCTTTTACACCGCTAAGTACAAGTGACAGTTCAACATCTTAGTCAATTGCTCCACCGTTTGAAGTTGAGGTGGATGAGCACATTCTTACCTCCATTCGCAAGGCAATAGATTTGTAAGATACTTTAATCTATTGCTAAAATTATTCCTCTCACAAGAATCTTATCTATGATTTGTCACTTTTCTAAATGCCCACTTCTCAATTCAACATTCATTTGCTCGTTATTCTCAAGGTTGAATTGTTGACGTGGTTAACATTATCTTAGACTATAGCCTCGACATAATTGGATTTCCAATCAAAGCACCATCAACATAATTAAAGCATGAGTGGTGACTCAAACAAAGATACCATATCACATAATATATCACTTAGACAAGGGAACCACTCCTTGATACAATATCAATTCTAACTTCAATCATAAATCATTCCATGAATTGAGATAAGAAGATTAGCAACCCAATGCAACCATCATGGGGCATTATCTTTTACTCCAACCTAAGACAATTGACTGACAGTGGCAAACCGGTTTAGAGATTTCTATAAGACGCGGGTGCAAGCACAGTAAAGTGGACAGCTCTTGATCCTTGCTCAGGTTTAAGTGAAAGTGATCCAAAACAATATACTAACTTTGAATTTTATGAAATAAAAATTCATAAACATTTAGAAAACATATGAATCTACAAAGCCAAGCAATTTATGTTCACAAAAAACAATTTCAAACAACGTATATGTATTTTAGAAGACGGTGCAAGTGGTGGTGCAAGTGGGTGTCATTGAAAAGATAATTGTCAAAAACTTGTTTAAAATACAATTACATTACATTAAATTGATGAATTTTTGAAAAAAAATTACGATGACCTCAAGTTTATAATGAATTCAAGGAATATGAAAAGAAATTTCAAGTTCAAAATATTTAAGGTCATGAAATTTACGTTCAAAACTATATTTAGTCAGTTGCTTTTACGCGTCACTTTTGATGATAGGTTTTGAAGATCTCATATTGATATTCTATATTTGAGTACCTAACTTAACAATAGAGGTCATCATGAAAAATAATCTATTTTAAACAACATTTTGCTACTACTTATAGGCGTTTGACCAAGAAAATCATGGCTTTCATATACCGGAGCACTTTTTTGGTCCACTTTACTATGCTTGCACCCACACAAACAAACTTTGGATTCTTATTTCAGTAAGTTGCTAAATACAAAGTTTCGTCAGAGACATGCTATCACTCATATGTATACTCGTGCATGAAGCATAATTGATCCAACTGTAAATCCAAATAGAATTCAAACATGAGCAATCTAGTACCAACACCCTGGATACTTCTCAATTACTTCAAATTCAAACAATAGTCTTACAATCAAGAATCACTCATGGAGTACAAAAGATTCCTCTAATTGCTCAACAACAAGGCTAAAATTCACATTGACCATAGAATTACCTAAGAGTATTTTTACTGCTCCACACAGAGCTCACCGAGAGAGAATCAAAAGAAAGTTGTCCCCCCTCCACCTCAAAATTGTTAATCTATACTTCTCCATGAGCAAGTGTAGATATCAACCTACATCTCTCTTCCTACCAGGCTATGGTCTTTACACCTACTACTTCTTGATATCTCCAATTTATAGCCTCTTTAGACCTTCGAAATTACATTTCCCAATTCACTTGAAGTTATGTTCCCATTTGAATCCTATTTGAACTAACATAACCAAAAAATTATCACCACAACATGTAAATCCAAGCCTTAAGAAATATTGGGTGACTTTACCTATACTAAACTCTCAAACTCACTTTGTAGCCAACTTGCTCGGAGTTTTTCCCAAAGACTTTGTGGATAACTCTATTGTGTGAGAAGATTGTCATTTCATGATAATGCTTTTGCCTTATAGTTGACATATAATCAACCTAAGAAGTGGGAAAGCACAATTGATTGTATGAGGAAATGATGTCATCAAGTAGATTGGGTATGCACCTTGGTACCCAAGTTCACAACAACAAAGGTGGGGGAAAGGTTTCACACTCTTGGAACGGGTGAGTGCAATACTTAGGTATCCAAAAATTATTAGGAGTTGGAAATAAATATATAAATAAATAACCAATGTCAGACAATCCGACTTGAATTTGAGCCCGTTGGCCCTACCATGCTCAAGAATCCTCTTGGTGCAAGGTGGGGTTTATTGCCTACCTTGCGGTGGGTAGGCTTTTGGCTTCCGACCTACTTAGGTAGTTTTTTTTTCCGTGAAGTAGAGAGAATATTTCACATCGGAAATCAAACCACCAACCACTCCATTCGGAAATGGGTACCTCTCCACTAGGAGTTGCAGGTTAATTTGTATCCAAAGTGTTCATTGTTGATGAGTAAATAGGCTAAATACCATATCGAGGATTGAGGAACCAATTTGAACATTATGCCCCCTCCCCACCTGACTGTAGCTAAGCCTAAAAGTTGGTTCTAAAAACACGGCCTTCACACCATCGACATTATCTAGTCCCGAGCCTAGTTGGCAAATGATGTGGCATGGTTTAAAAGTGGAGGTTTTGAGCCTCAAGCACCGACCCTCCCATCGGTACCTAGACATGAGGCAAGAATGTAGGACCTTTAAAAGTGTCGCCTCCTGCCCTTGTGATTGGTTGCTTTTAGTCTTAGCTACGAGGACACGAAGAGCTCCATTAATAAAAACCGATGGTAAGATAGATGAGTAGTAAGGCATTTGGGGATGGGACAAAAACTATCCAACATTCATTGCTTGGTAGATAAAACAATGAACATGTGTGAAAGCTACTTAACTAAAACCTACTTGTATTTGGTCCGAGATGACCCTAAACTACCGGATGATGGTGGAGAGATACCCAAATCTCAAGGAAGAGGTTGGCGGTTTGAATCCCGGCCGTGAAATCTCCTCTCTACTTGACGGAAAACTTGCCATGTGGTCAAATGCCTCATGTGCTTTGGCGTTGGCATGTCGGCCTTCTGTCTAAAAAAAAAAAAAACCCTACTTGTAAATCTCCGGAGCAAGTTCTTGTAGGTGCATTGGGATAGCCGGATGCCTCCGCAATAACCGAGGGAGCTTTACCCGGGTTTAAGGAAAGACTTTGGTTATTTGGTAAAGTCAAGTGGGGAGGGGCCATTACATTAACAAAGTCCGTTGAAGTTTTCCCCTTCTTTCCAAAATCTTTCCTCTTGGCCTTGGACGTGCCACACCAATCTATGGCACCGTCATAAAACCTAAGGGTTTAAAGGCCCGGTCCAAAGGGTCTACTACGGGCCTTAAGATGTCAAACAAAGGTGCTCGAAGTTACTAAACAACTTTTCTTTGTATATGTCAATATTGACACATCTAAATATAACCTCGCCATCAATGCACTCTTCCCAAAGGAACATACATACATGTAAAAGAAATATAGGAATACATAGATATAGACTTAGGCTCCTACTGGAGCAACTATAAAGAAAGAGCCCCATCAGCAACATGCAATTGTTTTTTGTGTTTTGAGTTTGTAAAAACAAGCTAGATTCAAATGTGTTTCACATTTAGATTCTTACCAACATCATGAGGTAAGAGTGTTTGGGTTGACATTGAACCAAAGCGTCAAGTTGTCCTTAGTAAGCACATCCAACATGCATACCGGTTTCCCAACAACAAGAACATACTCATGACTACTTTAATGGCACTCCACCTCACAAAAAACAACAAGGTACACTCGTACATCACTACATAACGTTATTCAAATCCATAACAATGTTCCGTCGGACTGACAATATTATGTAGAATATTGCCCCATATTTTGTCTGAATATGTGAATATTCTGCATAACATTGTTAGTCTATGTGAACATTGTTATGGATCTAAATAACGTTATGTACATATTGACTCGGCTCCATCTACTTCATAACACAACCACTTCCATCGTCCCTCCTCCAACATAACCACCCATACAAACAAATCATACATGCCTTCAGACAACGCCCCTCCCACCAAAACAACTCAATTACCCCCCATAAAACTCACACACACTCGAAATCTCACATAACAATGCATAAATGTTTAGTTTAAGTATATGTTGTTTTTTATAGTTGCCCACATATCTACCATATCATATTTTAATCATTGGTGTAATTTGAGTGCCTTGTTTTTAGCTAGTTTGTCGGTTTCATCATTCCCCAAAATGTTTGTATGTGCTTGAACTTTGTGAATGGTTATGTTGTGGATAGAGGTGTTGATGGCTACGATAATATGGGCAATGGGGAGTTTATCATGGTAGTCGTATTGGGAGGAGGGGTGTTGGATATGGTTATGAAGTAAGTGTATTGTGTTCAAGCCATTGGTAAAGATGAAATTTGTTGTGGATAATGATTTGGTTTGTTCCACGAAGAAGTGATTTCGTATAGTTCAACTCTTAAGATATTGGGATGTTCGGGGAGTGTAATGAAAATATGGACAAATAATTGATTAATTGTTGTTAGCTTGGGTAATTGATTGGATATGTGGATGAAATCATACACCCTTAAACTCCATGTCTGTGAGGCCAAACCCCCCACCCTTAAGCGTCCGTAGTCCGAGTAGTGGGTTTGGGCTCACATTCCTCCGCGGTATTGGATTTGGACTTGGATGAGTCCATAGTGCAAGGTTCACCCTTCAAGTGGTCTTGGATTTAACTTTGGTCTTTGCTTCCTTTGTCTTGCCATCGCGAGAGTGCTCCACATTCTCCATTAATTTGTGCACGTGGTTTATTTTTAAAGAGAGGATGCAAGTGTTAAAAAACACTATTCTCTATAGTCAATCTCAAATACATTTACTTGTGAAAGCCACACATAACACTAACTAGCATAATGTAACTAACTACTTGTCTATGAGCTAATTAAGTAGGCTATCTACTAAGCTCCTTCATGAACCCATCTCTTTACTTTCTAATTACATAAACCTAGCTCCTTCATAAACCCAACTCCTTCATGAACCCAACTCCTTAGCTTCTAACTAAATAAACCCAGCTCCTTCGTAAACCCAGCTTCTTAGCTTCTAACTAAACAAACCCAGCTCCTTTATAAACCCAGCTCCTTCATAAACCCAGCTCCTTCATAAACCCAGCTTCTTAGCTTCTAACTAAACAAACCCAGCTCCTTCATAAACCCAGCTCCTTCATGAACCCAGCTCCTTAGCTTCTAACTAAACAAACCCAGGTCCTTCATAAACCCAGCTCTTTACTTTCTAACTAAACAAACCCAGCTCCTTCATAAACCCAGCTCCTTCATGAACCCACAACTTTGTAGTTGTAATCCCCAACTACCTCACTAATTATCCAAGCCCTTAACTAATCTTCCTACCTAATTTTCCTAATTCTACTAACAACCCCTTTCTAATCACACAATTCTTCTCTAATCCTAAAATCCTAAAATCCTAGAGAGGAGAGGGGGAGAGAGAATTTCCTAACTTCACTAAGACTAACTAATCCACACAAGTATATTTTTGCACTCATCACAACCTCAAGTGCTCAACTCTTAAACATGGAACTTGCAACCACGTGTATTCAAAACATGAACTTTAAGTACCACAAATTGGAATCATGAATTAACTTTAAAATCCTTCACGTCAACACTAATTCTACCAAGAGGTCAAGCCCTCTTCAAGGCTAACAAGCCTTGGCTCTCAAACTAAAAACTAAGCACACACATGTGCTCCAATATGGCTTCCCACACCCACACTTATAACTCGTGGGGTGCCTTGGAGCACAAAGGAAAGAGAGGACGAGTGAGGGAAGAATGAGGGATTATATAGTAAGCTTGAGGGGGTGAGCACCCTCAAGGCTCACGATAAGCCCTTGAGATTTCCTCCTACTTAGTAGGCGCCAATCCTATCTTCTAAGCCTTCCTCCCTCAAATGATCAACAAGGATCCTAATTCGAACATTTAACTAGCCTTGGCTTTCTACCTACCACACTTTACCAAACTTGGGATGCTTCAACCCAAACTTAGCCTCCTTCGCTTTCCGCCGCCATAACTTTCTCCCCTTACTTTCCCAAATCGTTGCTCACCACTTAATTCAAACCACGATGCTTAACTCGTGATTTGATTGGTGCTTTGAGAATTTGCTTATCCTCCACCTTGCATTCTTCCTTGGACCTTCCCCATTAAGTGGCCATGATGAGGTGGTCCACTTGTGCGCTCCATGTGATCCTCCATTCATCCCAATTCGAATGCACTTGCCTCTTGAGTCACTTTGGTTGTCTCCATCCATTTGTACTAGCCTACTCACTAACTACTCAATCTAAGTTCTCCTTACCTATCCTCATTCACTCAAATCCTTCCGAAGGTAAAAACACAATAACAACTCACATCCTAGCCTCTTACAACATGGTACTTCTAAGACTAACATTTCACTCTTTTTATATTTTTGTGAAGTAACATGCTACTTCAAAGTGCATCAACTAACGTTTCAAGGGTCTAAGACTAAATGTGGGCACCCTTTTGGGCTCACATAATTGGCGACCATCGGGGGATGAATCCAAACATCTCTTGCTCCAAGGGTAAGTTGCCTAGTCAAGCTCGGTACTCCTTACATCTACTTCCCGATGTACGGGTAGGAAAGAGCTCACCATTCAACGTTTCCAATTGAATTGAATTATTAGGAAAGACCTCATAGACAAGGTAAGGTCCTAACCATATTGCATCGAATTTCGCCGGAAATTCAAGCTTTCGTGCGTCTTGAATCATGACCATCATTCCCGGTGTTAGGGCCCTTCTCTTATGTCGTTTGTCGAAAGTAATCTTTCTCCTTCTTTGGATTGCCTCAATATGTTGAGCCGCCATTCTCCTCCCTTCGTCAAGTGCTTCCAAATCGGTTAGTCGATTTTGTAAGGATTGACTTTCGGTAAGTCTCGTACTCACGGCCACCCTAAGTGACTCGACTTCATATTCGATTGGTAGTGTCGCTTCAAGACCATAGACTAAGGAAAATGGTGTAGCACGCGTAGTTACCTTATAGGTTGTACGGTATGCCCAAAGTGCCGCCGTTAGTTTCGTATCCCAATCCCGCTTCGAGTCTATAACCGTCTTGCGTAGTATACTCACCAAAATTCCGTTAACCCTTTCCGTTTGTCCATTGGTTTGTGGGTGGTAGGGAGTAGTCTTCCGGTGATCAATTTTAAATTTCTCTGTCATCTCTCGAATCAAGTCATTCAAAAAGTGAGTACCCCTATCGCTTACTAGGATCTTCGGCACCCCGAACCGCGAAATTATGTTTTCGTACATAAATGTTGCCGCGTGTTCCGCCGTGTCGGTCTTCACCGCTTTGGCTTCCGCCCACTTGGTGAGGTACTCGGTTGCCACCACAATATATTTCATTCCTTTTGAAGATTGGGGATGGACCTCACCCACATAGTCGATGCCCCATTTTTCGAAAGGAATTAAGGGTAATGATACATGTAAAGGCATCTCCATTCTAAGGTCGTTTCGGGCATACCGTTGGCAAGCGTCGCATTTCCTTACATAGTCATGGGCGTCCTTAAATAGTGTAGGCCAAAAGTAGCCCGCTCTAAGTATTTTTTGCCCGGTGAGTTGACCCGAGAAGTGACCGCCGCAAGCGCTATCGTGGCAAGCGATTAAAATCGCTTCAACCTCCGTTTTTGACACGCATCGTCGTAAAATACCATCGGACCCCCTTCTAAACAACCTATGGCCCACTACAACAAATTGCCTACTATTTACCCTCACCTTCCTTCTCTCTTCTTTTGTCCACTCTTTGGGCAACTTGTGGGTTGTTAGAAATTCCACTATGCCCGCATACCACTCCGGTGTAGAAGTGACCACAAAGAGGCTATCATCTACTAACATATCATTTACCGGATTTTTTCCTATCTCCTCCGACAACCTAGACAAGTGGTCCGCTTGTAAATGCATACGACCCGGTTTATATTCCACCGTGTAGTCGAATTCTTCTAATAACAAAACCCACCTAGCTAACCTACCACTTAACTCCGCCTTGTTAACTAGATACTTGATAGCCATGTGGTCAACAAAAAATACAACCGGGTTGCACATGAGGTAATGCCTAAACTTTTTAACGGAAAACACCATGGCTAGGCACTCCCTCTCCGTTGTAGAGTAGTTTCTTTCGGCGGGGGTCAATTGCTTACTCGCATAAGCTATAGGTTGATCCTTCTCTTTTTCTCCCGTTGCTTGACAAAGCGCACTCCCTATTGCCACATTACTAGCATCACAATAGACGTGAAAAGGTTTACCCCAATTGGGTGGTATCAACACCGGATAGGTGCTCAACCTATCCCGCAATTCCTCAAAGGCTTTTTGACAAGCATCCGTCCACTCGAATTTGACATCCTTTTTGAGCAAATGGGTAATGGGCACCGCTATCTTTGAAAAATTAGGAATAAGTTCCCGGTACCATCCCACATGTCCTAACAACTTAGAGATCCCCTTGGAATTGGTTGGAGTTGCCAAGTCGCTTATGGCCGCAATCTTATCCGGATCGGGTTCTCTACCTTTCTCACTAACAACATAACCCAACAACACTCCCTTATTCACTCCCAAAAATGTCTTATCCGGGTTCAATGCTAACCTCATCTTCCTACACCTAACCAATGCCTCCCTAACACAATGTAGGTGATCGTCCACATTACTTTGTGTGCTAAAATCGTCCACAAAGACGGTCATGGATTTGAACAACAAGTCGGTGAAGATATACATTACTAATCGTTGGAAAGTAGCCGGGGCATTACATAACCCAAATGGCATCACTACCCACACAAAAGTACCCCAAGGTGTAGTAAAAGCCGTTTTATGGATATCTTGGAGGGCTATGGAAATTTGATTATAACCCGCATACCCATCCATAAAGGTATATCGCGAATGACCTCCAACCTCCTCAAGCAACAAGGTGATAAAAGGTAAGGGGAAGTGATCCTTTTGTGTGCACGAATTCAATTTCCTATAGTCGACACAAACCCTTAATTTCCCATTTTTTTTCTTTACTAAGACCATAGGAGAAACCCAATCCGTGATTTCCACCGGCTTGATAAACCCGGCCTTCAATAACCTTTCCAATTCCGCTTTCACCAACAATTGCAATTGAGGATTCATCCTCCTCTCCTTTTGTCTAATTGGCTTCGCCCCCGGAATTAAAGGAATCCGGTGCTCTACCATTTCCCTAGGAATTCCCTTAAGCTCATCGTAGGACCATGCAAAAGTATCACTAAACTCATCCACCAAATTGCTATACTCCCTAACCTCTTTCTCCCCCAATTTGGAACCCATCTTCATTTGTCGGGTTTTTCCATTCTTTAATTTCACATCCACGTACCGCCAATCCGCTTCCGACACATGTGCTTGTTCCTCTTTGTTCCGATACCAATCGGAAGGCACATTGGGGTAATCTTTCACATCTTGACCTACAACTATCCCCGTAGACGTGGTCTTGAAATGTAAAGGCTCCTCCAATTTCGATGACTCAATAATCACATCCTCCTCTTGAGTCCCATCTACATGAATTAAACTAACCTCACCCTCTTCCACGTCATCTACCCAAGGTGTTAACCCACCGCTAACCCACTCTTCCTCGGTGAGCACCTCACATGGCTCCAACAATGAGCCCTCTCCTAAACTAACACTAGGAAATTCACTCCCTAAGCCTACTTGGTGAAATGTAACCATTACATCAACCTCGGACTCGGGGTACTCCCTTAGCCATTGGGCATAATCCCCATTATCCCCATAATTGTAAAAATTAGGACCTAGACTTCCCGAGCCCGAATCTATAACAACCCTTTGACCTTCGGGATGGACGACTCCCACCAATGCCTTGCCAATCTCATTCTCGTTTAAGTCATCAATTTCCTTCTCCAATGGCAAATACATCTCCTTCTTCATCCATCCTTCTAATGAACCAATGGACACTATGACCCTATTACCCTCCGGACCATAAGTGATGGATGGTTTAGGTCCACCCCAATTGACCATAGCATTCGCCATCCGCAACCAAGGCCTACCTAGCAAAATGGGGAAGGTGTCCTTGTTGGAGTGCATTTTAATGACATGGAAGGTGACCAAGTACTCCTCGCCTCCCGTAGTCATTCTACAATCCTTGATCATCCCCAAAGGCGTAGTCGAACTTTGATTTGCCATATTTATGACCAAAGGTGAAGGCCCCGTGAGTCCAAGTCCCAATTTTTTCATAGTATCCTCCGGTAGTATATTTAGATTACTCCCTCCGTCGACTAGCACATTAGGAACCACCTTATCTACTATAACAACTTCTATTTCTATAGCTTTCACGTCTCTTCCACCTTGTGATTGGATCCTAGCGGCTATTTTAGCTTTCACCTTCCTCATCCTCTTGTGTACCGGCATTCCCTCCTTTAATGTTTTCCTTGCCGTGGGTGAAATTTCCAATAGTTGGCCGAAAGTAATATCCGCCTTGAGTGTACTAAGGTCCGCCCACAAGTCGTACCCGGTAGATCTTTCCACCTTAGAATTACCCACTACGTCGAATTCGTCTACGGGAACCCCCGGTCCTTCCCATTCACCCACATCGCTATTATCCAAGTCATGTACCGCATTAGTCCTCTCCCTATCTTGTAAAATTATATTTTCCCTCTCCACATCCTTAGTAGCTCTTCTAGCTACCCTATCCAACTCGGAGAGATTAATCTCTTCATCCGAAGAGTAATTTCCTTGCTCTCCTATTCCTACCTCCAACGGGGCATCCCCTCTCCTAGCCCTAGTAGTTACCGCTAGTGCAGGTGCTTCTTCAACCACACCCTTACCCTTCACTAACTCATATGTAATAGCATTGGTGTGAGGAGGCCATTGACTTTGCTCCTCTCCAATTCTCGTTGGGAGAGGAAGCATGTCATCACATGTGGCCTCCAACACTCCATCCATGAACCTAACATCTTGGGAGTTAGATGGTCCCGGATCCGTTGGAGGCGCTTGTCTCCCGTTACTACCATTAGGTGGAACTCCTTGTCTATTTTGTATTGGAATGTAACCGGTTGTAGTTTGCAAGCCCGCCGGTGGATGAAAAGTTTGCCTAGCATTACTATGGTCATAGTATAAGTTAGGTGGCCTAAGTTCATTGGCCGGTACTCCTTGTGGCCTAGCACCTCGCATATTATCCCTTGCTTGTTGTTGTGGATTAGCCACCGGGTAAGGGACATTAATTATTTTGTCCGGTTGGCGACACGTATCCGAGGGATGACTTCCTCCACAATTGCTACAATTAAACTCTTGACCTTCGGACCAACATTGTCCTTGAGCGTGCCACCTTCCACAAAAGGGATGAAATTCCTTCTTCTCTAAATTTTGGCCACCTTGCCCTCTAGGTTGTGGTCCTCTATTGCTTCCATTTCCATAGTGAGGTGGCGCTTGACCTCGTTGATTTTGTTGAGGTGGGTTACCGTTTCCTCTTTGGTCACGGTTTTGTCCACTTCTACAAAATTGACGCGTGTGGCCCGGTTGGCCACATTGGACACACCATAATCCGGAAGAATGCCTACCCGACTCAACCGGGGGTGGAGGCCCCGGTTGTTGACTCCGGATCATTAATGACATTTGATCCGTGAGGCTTTGCATTTGTTTTATCATAGCCTCTTGGAATCCTAGTTGGCTAGCACCTAGTCTTCTCTCAACCTCCTCCAAGCGTGGATCCGTTCTAGGGGCCGGTAGTGCCAAAAGAGGTGCCGGTTCCCTAACCGCTAAAGGTCGGGGACCGGTGTCCACAATGGCATATGGAATTTGGTTCTCATACTTAGCGGGTTCTACCGCTACCACCCTAGGGCGTATGGGGATGAATTGTGGGATCAATTCATCCTCCCTTCTCCATAGCCTTTCGTGATCTTTATCCAAGTTTTCAATATCTCTAGCCGCACGCTTGGCATCCGCCAAGGTCAAGGGATTCCTTTCTAGAACACCCCTAATAGTTCCGGACTTAAAAAACCCTTGAATGAAAAATTGCTTTAGCGTGTCGTCGTTGAGCATGGTACCCACAAATCTAGTGCACACTAAATCAAACCTCCTAATGTAAGCCGAAATTTCTTCCTCCCTTCCTTGCTTCAATGACGACAATGCCCTTAATGCGGTACTTTGACCCACTTCCGGCCTAAATTCGTTAAGAAACTCCCTTTGTAATTGTTCCCATCCCCTAAAATGTCCCTCGGCATGATCCCGATACCATTCATAGGCTTCCCCCTCTAGAGTGGTAGGAAACCACACTAACCAATAACCCGGGTCGGTTATGAGGAAGCTAGCCAACCGTTCGATATACCGTTCCATGTGCCGAGAGGGGTCCTCATCCTTGGTCCCATAAAATTTAGGGAGATGAGATGGCATATCCATCGCCGCTAAATTTTGTGGAACCACAATTGGTAGGCCTCTTGGCCTAACCAATGGGTCTATTGGAGGTATAGGAGGTATGGGCGGAATTGGGGGTATGGGTGGTGGATCCATCCCCCGTTCCTCGGCCATGGTGACCGGTGAACTATTCAACAATCCCCTATCAACTTCTACCGGGAATTCTTCTCTAAGTGTGTAATTTTCCGAAGAAGTTTCACCACTCAATTTGGAGGGAGTGATCTCCTCTTCAAGTTGAGCTCCAAGTTCTAAGGTGTCTAGAATTGACCTAGTCCTAGGTTCGACGTTCAAACAACTCTCTATTCTAACATTATCTTGTTCTAATCTATCACTGATTTTAGAGGACCGCCTCTTTCGAGTAGATTTCTCTAGTCCTACTATCAAACTTGGTTTTTGTGAGCGAGTCCTACCTTGCATTCCATAAGAATCGATCGACCCTCACTTGACCAAACATAATCCTAGCAATTCCCCTCTTAATATTTTCACTTGTCTTGGTGTGGTTATAATTTTTTTAGGAGGTGAGGAAAAGAACCTGCAAGCCCACTTAGGTGAAAGAATCCCAATAGGGGATAGGCATGTTCATGTTAATTTTTTGGTTAAGTCGGAGCATCACCTCCGCACCTTCCCGCAAATTAACACTCACCACAATACCGATTGTGAGGGGGTGACCTTCCGAGTAGATTATGTTAAAAGTCGAGGCTTCACCCTTCAACTTCTCACACCATCCACAATTCGGGAATTACCCTCTACAACGGATAACAACAATCACGAGTACAAAAGGCATTCCTTAATTAGTTAATGAGTTCACTTTGAAGAAATAAACATACCTTGAGCAATCGCATCCCCCTGTGAGTTAGCACTCCCCTCAATCGTGACTCAATGTAACAACACCATAAACTTTGTGAAATATTAATTTAATCTAGAGCATGAAATGACAACTCCCAAAACTTTGAGACTCACCCCGAGGTGAGTGTCAAAGTTCAATGTCCTAAGGTGAATTTACCCTCTAATGTTTTAATGAGCTACTCGGTTATAGGTTCCTTTTAAGTTCTTAGCAAATCCCCAAAAAGGTTGAGGACGTACCTTCGCCGCGCTCCTTCCTCAAAAATGAATTTGCGTAATTGACAATGCAATTCATTCCAAGGAATAGTTGAAATACAATGAATTCAAATGTAACCCAAAGAGAGAATACTTACCGAGTTTCGGGTGCTCCTTCCCTTCTCTCAAGTTTGTGTCTCCAATTTTTCCTAGTTGCCTCCAAGTCTCCTAGTCGCCTCCAAGTCTTGTAACTACCTTCCGCTTCGCTCCCGGCGGACGCACCAATTATGTGAGGCCAAACCCCCCACCCTTAAGCGTCCGTAGTCCGAGTAGTGGGTTTGGGCTCACATTCCTCCGCGGTATTGGATTTGGACTTGGATGAGTCCATAGTGCAAGGTTCACCCTTCAAGTGGTCTTGGATTTAACTTTGGTCTTTGCTTCCTTTGTCTTGCCATCGCGAGAGTGCTCCACATTCTCCATTAATTTGTGCACGTGGTTTATTTTTAAAGAGAGGATGCAAGTGTTAAAAAACACTATTCTCTATAGTCAATCTCAAATACATTTACTTGTGAAAGCCACACATAACACTAACTAGCATAATGTAACTAACTACTTGTCTATGAGCTAATTAAGTAGGCTATCTACTAAGCTCCTTCATGAACCCATCTCTTTACTTTCTAATTACATAAACCTAGCTCCTTCATAAACCCAACTCCTTCATGAACCCAACTCCTTAGCTTCTAACTAAATAAACCCAGCTCCTTCGTAAACCCAGCTTCTTAGCTTCTAACTAAACAAACCCAGCTCCTTTATAAACCCAGCTCCTTCATAAACCCAGCTCCTTCATAAACCCAGCTTCTTAGCTTCTAACTAAACAAACCCAGCTCCTTCATAAACCCAGCTCCTTCATGAACCCAGCTCCTTAGCTTCTAACTAAACAAACCCAGGTCCTTCATAAACCCAGCTCTTTACTTTCTAACTAAACAAACCCAGCTCCTTCATAAACCCAGCTCCTTCATGAACCCACAACTTTGTAGTTGTAATCCCCAACTACCTCACTAATTATCCAAGCCCTTAACTAATCTTCCTACCTAATTTTCCTAATTCTACTAACAACCCCTTTCTAATCACACAATTCTTCTCTAATCCTAAAATCCTAAAATCCTAGAGAGGAGAGGGGGAGAGAGAATTTCCTAACTTCACTAAGACTAACTAATCCACACAAGTATATTTTTGCACTCATCACAACCTCAAGTGCTCAACTCTTAAACATGGAACTTGCAACCACGTGTATTCAAAACATGAACTTTAAGTACCACAAATTGGAATCATGAATTAACTTTAAAATCCTTCACGTCAACACTAATTCTACCAAGAGGTCAAGCCCTCTTCAAGGCTAACAAGCCTTGGCTCTCAAACTAAAAACTAAGCACACACATGTGCTCCAATATGGCTTCCCACACCCACACTTATAACTCGTGGGGTGCCTTGGAGCACAAAGGAAAGAGAGGACGAGTGAGGGAAGAATGAGGGATTATATAGTAAGCTTGAGGGGGTGAGCACCCTCAAGGCTCACGATAAGCCCTTGAGATTTCCTCCTACTTAGTAGGCGCCAATCCTATCTTCTAAGCCTTCCTCCCTCAAATGATCAACAAGGATCCTAATTCGAACATTTAACTAGCCTTGGCTTTCTACCTACCACACTTTACCAAACTTGGGATGCTTCAACCCAAACTTAGCCTCCTTCGCTTTCCGCCGCCATAACTTTCTCCCCTTACTTTCCCAAATCGTTGCTCACCACTTAATTCAAACCACGATGCTTAACTCGTGATTTGATTGGTGCTTTGAGAATTTGCTTATCCTCCACCTTGCATTCTTCCTTGGACCTTCCCCATTAAGTGGCCATGATGAGGTGGTCCACTTGTGCGCTCCATGTGATCCTCCATTCATCCCAATTCGAATGCACTTGCCTCTTGAGTCACTTTGGTTGTCTCCATCCATTTGTACTAGCCTACTCACTAACTACTCAATCTAAGTTCTCCTTACCTATCCTCATTCACTCAAATCCTTCCGAAGGTAAAAACACAATAACAACTCACATCCTAGCCTCTTACAACATGGTACTTCTAAGACTAACATTTCACTCTTTTTATATTTTTGTGAAGTAACATGCTACTTCAAAGTGCATCAACTAACGTTTCAAGGGTCTAAGACTAAATGTGGGCACCCTTTTGGGCTCACAATGTCATATAAACCACATAAGGGTGGCTTAAACCCAACCCGAATCCCATGGGAACTATTAGCTTAACTTGCCTAAGGCCATAATAGTCCTCATATGGTGACCTTCCTAGCAGTTGATTTCCAGTGCACCCTACCACCTAGAATCCATCCCATCATAGCGGGGGTATCTAATCATATATGGATGAACTGGATATATTCAACCAACCATGTGGGAGCCCAGGTGCCAGGTGGCTTTGTCCGTGCCCATTCAAGGTGTTCACCTTTGAAAGGAGGTGGTGATCATTGAGGGCCCTGTGATTCTCGTAATGTCCATTTCGAGATTACATACATATTAGACCAACTCAAAAAATGAAGCAACATCGTAGTTGTCTTTCTTTCGTGAAGCCCACAACCATGTGGATGATGAGTAAAGAGACATCCACTTACTCGAGCCATTTATGGGGCATATTAACCATTATGTTCAAGAGCTTAATGAAATTGTTATTGATGAAATACTCTCTATATGGATAGAAAAATACATGGACATGCTCTCCACTTCAACAAAATTTGGACCATATTGATGTAATGCTCTAAGTGTGATAGTATTTATATGCATATACGTGTTGTCCACTTGGTTGACTGATCGTTTATGTGGATGAAACCATGTAATCTTGGGTTTCATATCCTAGTGGATGATGAGCCTCTTTGACAAGCATCAAGAGGCATCTGCCTACTTAAACCATTTAAAGTCCCAGAGACAAGCATCAAGAGGAATTTTGTCCCACTTTGACATAGTTATGAGCCTAGTTGGCAAATGACGTGGCATGGTTTAAAAGTGGAGGTTTTAAGCCTCGAGCACCAACCCTCCCATTGGTACTTAGAGATGAGGCAAGAATGTAGGACTTTTAAAAGCGTCGCCTCCAGCCCTTGTGATTGGTTGCTTTTAGTCTTACTATGAGGGTATGAGAAACTCCATCAACAAAAACTGATGGTAAGATAGACGATTGGTAAGGCATTTGAGGATGGACAAAAACTATCCAACTATCATTGCTTGGTAGATAAAACAATGAACATGTGTGAAAGCTACTTAACCAAAACCTACTTGAAATCTTCTAGAGCAAGTTCATGTAGGTGCACCGGGATAGCCAGGTGCCTCTGCTATAATTGAGAGAGTTTTACCCAGTTTTTAGGGAAGATTTTGGTTATTTGGTAAATGCCCCCTTCCCACCTGACTTTAGCTAAGACCCAAAGTATTTCCTAAAAACCGGGTAAAGCTCCCTCGGTTATAGCAGAGGCATCCAACTATCCCAATGCACCTACAAAAACTTGCTCCGGATATTTTCAAGTAGGTTTTAGTTAAGTAGCTTTCACACATGTTCATTGTTTTATCTACCAAGTAATAAATGTTGGGTAGTTTTTGTCCCATCCCCAAATGCCTTACTACTCACCTATCTTACCATCGGTTTTTTGTTAATGAAGCTCCTCATGCCCTCATAGCTAAGACTAAAAAGCAACCAATCACAAGGGTAGGAGGCGACACTTTTAAAGGTCCTATATTCTTGCCTTCACGCCGGTATGCATAATACGGGTGTTATCTTTTCTTTTCTTTTCCTATATTCTTGCCTCATGTTTAGGTACCGATGGGAGGGTCGGTGCTTGAGGCTTAAAACCTCCACTTTTAAGCCATGCCACATCATTTGCCAACTAGGCTCGGCACTAGATAATGTCGATGGTGTGAAGGCCGGATTGTTAGAACCAACTTTTAGTCTTAGCTAAAGTCAGGTGGGAAGGGGTTATAAGCATGTTGCACTTTAGATGGATGAAAAATTGCGTTCAACATACATAGAAAAACGTGTTGGTGTTTTTTTTAAATGATCCTCAAGCACAAGTTTTTGGCAATCACTTGTATGAAGCCGTATTTGCAATAATATGTATGGACATGGAATTCAAATATTGAATGTCAAAGTGTTAGATACTCAAATATAGAATATCAATATGAGATTTTCAAAAATTATCAATAAAATGATGCTTAAAAAGGTAATGTCTAAATTTAGTTCGGACATAGAGTTAATGACCTTAAATATCTTGAAGTTGGATTTTTTTTTCATATTATTTGAATTCATAATAAACTTGAGGGCACCATTACAAAATTTTGTAAAATTATAAACTTAATATAATTCTATTATGTTTTAGACAAATTTTAGACACTTATGTGTTCAATCTGCCTATTTCCACACTACTTGCACCATTTCTCAAAATATGTTGATTTTTCTTGAGAATTTTTTTGTCAACACAAATTGCTTGGCTTTGTAGATCAATGTGTTATTTCAAATATTTATGATTTTTCTTTCACAAAATTAAAAGTTAGTGTATAGTTTTAAATCACTTTCACTCTCTTTTCATATATATGCAGGGTAATGGAGTTGTGTACCTGATTGTGTTTGCGCCCATCAACAGAAGATTGAGAGGGGTTTGGGATGTTGTTATTTCATAAGCAACTCTAACATGAGCATGCTCGTGTCAAAGTGCACGGACATAGGTTTCATAGGTCTCTAACACACATACATAGATGGTGCTAGTGTCTTGGGCACGGGTGCCTTTAAAAGAACACGTTCTAGGACGTCCAATTGGAGCATCGTGCAAAGATAATTAGTAATATAATCATAAAAATAAATGCCTTGCTCCAGTTGTTCTATAATGCAAGTTGTTTCTAAAGAGTTCCAATAGCCAAGTGACCAATTTCATTTAAAAGGTTTGGCTACTCGTATTTCCAATTATTTGCATTCAAAACTCATACTCTTGAGAACATGCTTCCTTGTGATATTCAATTTTGCATTGCCCCAAATAGTATGTCTAGAAGTCAAAGGATTGCACATATCTAACCATCTTAGAAGTTCTTAAAGAATTTGAGTTGTTAAGTTAGCCTTATAGAATTGAGCAATTTGTTTGCCAACTTTGGCTCCCATTACAAATTAGTTGCATGCACATTTTCAAATATTTTTTAGTACTTGCTTTAATAACTTGAAAAAGAGTTTCATGACTTACAAGGAATTAGAAACCAAACTTGGTTGGAAGGAAGAGAAATTTCAGATTGTAGGGGTCCTATGCACAATTTTAAGCCCACACCGAATGAGATCAAAATTCGTAGATCTTTGAGATTCACCAATTCATTAAAATAGACATAAACATCAACATTTGCGCTCAGTTCATGAATGGCTACTTAGAGAATTTGCAAATTGCCTCTACATCTATGCATTATACGATCCCTCCTCTAAATTTCCAACGCACAACAAATATGAATAGGTGATCATGAATTTACGCATAGGCAAGTGGTATCATCTAGCCATGGCGGAAGGCTGGGGATTCGTGGCACTCACTAAGGAACATCCATCCAAGATATCGTGGATGAAGTGGCTCCAATAAAAAAAGCCCCCCTATGGGGTTGAGGGCCGATTCATTCGAATGTGACGTCACTAGACTAATTCCGGGCCTTTGACTCTATTTTCGGAATCAAATTGCCTAAAAATAACCATTTAGATGATTCTTGCGTTTTTTTCATCCGCATGGATGATTTTACTTGAGTGCCACGAATCCCCGGCCATGGCGGAAGACTATAGCCATGAGAAGGTGGACCAATATACATTTGACAATTCAAATTAAATACAATTGTGAAATTAAGTAGCAACTTGAACTTATGGCCATGTCCTCACAATTTTTTATGAAGGAAGGTATCTAATATATAACTAACCTCACATTTGCCTTTGGAAAATATGGGCGTGTCTCTCCTCCAACATTTCTTGGATGTCTTCATTGTCTCCAACTCTACATCCGGCTTAAAAAAAATGCCAACTTGCGTCTAAAAGTTTAACATGCCACAATGATAATCTTGGAACAACAAATTTTTTTTTCACAAGCTAAATAGATTTAGAAACAAACAATACATATTTCAAAATACAAATTGAGGTTCATTGATGTTCAATATGAGAAGACATTAGGTTTAACCACTACTCAATTTTTGGGGCAAGAACATTCTTTGAAACTCTTTATAAATGTAGATTTTTCTTTTGAGACCTTCTTCAATGCCAGGTTAGGGAGCTCATAGTCAAGACATCAATCACAATGTTGTTAAATACAACCTCGTTTTTTTTTTAAATTGTTGAATCCGACACACGCAATGATGACCTAGAAAAAAATGCATCCATTCATGATGCACTCTGCTTCATCACAAATGTAAAACAATTAAATGAGTACATTAAATGTAATGAAAAGACATTAATAATAACATTAGATTTTATGTATTTACACACAATGAGAGAGAAATATCTCATTGCCTAACATGAATATATTGCACGTTTACATGTATTTCAAATAATAAAGGAAAAACTATTAAATCATGTCCAATGGTCAAGGACCTCAAATCTAGACTTATGTATCCACTCATGCATGTCAATCCTTTGAGTGGTATGTAATGTGCACAACACTAGAAGAATTCCAATATCACAAAAACATGCGTGTAGAATAGAAATCCACTTCCAATCCAAATGTTGTACTCATGATGCGGATGACACAATGGATACCAATGGATCTCTCTGGATGTTATCATATTCATAAATGTTGGATCAAAATTTGCCAAATGGATGATATGCACTAAATTATCGTTAACGCGGTTAAAGACCTCTTAGTGATCTTGTCCACAGTCATCTCCAATTCATGCAAAGGAGAGCAACTTGGCATAAAGATCATAAACAAAAAGCCTTGAGTGGAAGCCTAGAGCAACCAACAAGAAGCTAAAGGTCAATGGATGCAGTAAAGACCAAAGTCACAACAACCAAGAACCAAATTGAACTCAAGCTTGAGGCTTAAGAATGTAGCCAAAAAATCAAGATAATATCCAATGCCACAAAAATCATTGCCCAAATTGTGAAGAAAAACAAGCCACAAGCACAAAGCTCGAGGCACATACAACAAGTCAAAGTCTAGGAAACAACCAAGGGATTTTGTGACACACCACATCTCCATGACCTTCAAAATGGTCACAACAATATGGTGTGGAGGCAAAATCTATACTTGTGGAGAGGAGAGAATTCATGGATATTGAGAAATTGAAATCAAAGTTCCTTGGACTTTCTATGAAATTTTGGAGATCGAAGGCATGAATATTTCACAATATTAGTTTTCAATAGAAAAACTTATATAAATGTGGAGGAAATAATTTCATCAATATAAAAAAAAAATTACAATCATTGTACATTTGTAATTTGTATGAAATTTTGGAGAGCGAGGGCTTGAGGTGAGCACTAGTATTGCACAATACTAGTGTTGAATGACAAAGCTTGTATAAATGTAGACAAGAAAATTTCATCAATATTGGAAAAAAAATCGAAATCATAGTTCGGAGTTCGTTTGTAATTTCTATGAAATTTTGAATATTGAAGGCTTGAGGCCAACACTTATATTGCACAATACCAATGTGAATGAAAAGCTCATATAAATGCAAAAGGTAGAATTCATCAAAATTGAAAGAAAACAAATTGAAATCGGAGTTCATTTACACTTTGTATTTAATTGTGGGAGATTGAGTGCTTGCGGTCAACATTGGTACTGCGCAATACTAGTGTGTTGAATGATAAAATTCATTTAGATGTAGGAGAGAAAATTTTGTCAATATTGAAAGAAAAAAACTAAATCAAAACTCGTTTGCAGTTTGTATGAAATTTTGGAGATTGAGAATTTGAGGTCCACACTAGTATTGTACAATACCAATGTTGAATGATAAAGCTTGTTTAAATGTAGAGGATACAATTTCATCAATATTCCAAAAATGAATTACTAAAATCGAAGTTCATTTGCATTTTGTATGAAATTTTGGAAAATGCGGGTTTGATGTTAGCACTGGTACTGCACAATACTAGAGTTGATTAACAAAGCTCATTTAAATGTAGAGGAGAGAATTTCATCAATATTGTAAAGAAATTATTATTGAACAAACTGACATTTAAGTATATTTGTCCAAAAATGATAAGGGATGTGCACTTGTGGGACAAAAACATCAAACAACAATAGCAAAAATAATAACACAACAACCACAACTTCAAATGTTTGTATTCCATGTTCGCAAACCATCATATTTGTGTAGTTTTGTGATCTAGTGTACGTCATAATGACGGTTGGAATTGTCCAAAATTCATGCATAAATCCAAATCTACTTAAATCCCACTTCAATACCTTGCATGTGAGCCAATAATTAAATATTAAAAACTAAAAATCCTTGGCAACCAACTCCTAAAGTGGTTCAAACGCACCAATTTTTTTAAAAAAAACTTAATTTATTGGGACCTTTATGTGAACCAAAAAACAAATGTTTGAAACTAAAAATTTAATGCCAAAGTATATCTCAAGTGTTCCAAAGAAATGATAAAACTCCCCAACAACAACCACGGGGGCACTTGAGGGATCCAAATACAAATCATAAAACATGAGCTCTTGAGCTCAACCATATTAATGTGTAGTACTAGGGTTGACTCCTAAGCTCAAAAGGTTGCCTCAGTCCTTGGTACCTTTATGTGAGCCAAAAAAATAATATTTGAAAGTATTAACTAATGAAAGCTTAATTATGAGATTGTCCAAATAAATTAAAAAGACCTCAAGTTGCAACTAGGGGGGGAATCAAAGAATCCAAAAACAATTAATAAAATTGTTCCTAGTGACATGTGGAAAGTATAGAGACTCGGAATAGTACTGTACAATGTCTTTGCTAGTGGGCAATCACATCCATTAGAATAGTAATGGACAATTCTTTGCTTTGTTCTTCGCTTGAGCTACATGCATCCTCTTGTTTTATGAAGCTCACAACATCTAACAAAGTAGTATGAACATGGGCTTTGTCTTGCCTCCCACTCTAGATGACCTCTTCATGGAGCACATTTTGAAGGTGATTATAGAGGGTACATTTTATGAGGTTACTGCTCAGTTGTCAAAGCTTCATCTTGTGAACACTTATTGGAACTAGGTGATCAAGAATCACCCATAGTGGCTTGCCCAATTTTAGGCGATGCAAGCCAACCAACACTATGCAACGCATTTTGTTGTCTTTGATTTGCAGGTTTGGGGGGAGAGTCTAGAGCCAAATATAGCCCATGACCAAGAAATGCAAGACTTGGAATATTACAATTACTCTACCCCGATGGGTGGAGAATCAACTAAGGACATGGTTGTTTGAAATTTCTTAAGGTTGTTGTTGTTACAACATAGCATCTTCAAGTTTTCGTACGTGGCTAAAGCTTAGGGTTTTGGAGTTCAATGAGGGAACAACATTTTGGACCTTAGGATTGGAGATGTTCAATATAGGTTAGTTTTGTTTTTGCAAATATTCAATAATTCAATGAGGTTGTTGGTTGTTGTCAAGTGCACTACATGTGAACAATATGTGTCATGCCCTTGGGCTTCATGAATGTGCATGTTGTAAACAATCATCATTGTTGTTTGGTGTTGCTCATTTCAGTGCATGTTGTTGTTGTTGGACATCGTTGTGGGGATGTCCTACGTCAAATAGAATTAGGACCAACTTCAAATTGTAATGCATATGAACCTTAACTATGTAACCTAACTCCAAATAACATCATTTGGGTAGCCAAAAAAATTCTTTGGGCAACACTTAAAACATATTGAGCAACTACCTCTACAACATGGTTATAGGCATTGGTGTGGCCTATAAAATAGTCCTCAAAAAAGCGGGCATGCCTCAAAATGTTGGAAATGGGGGCATGCTTATGCTCATGCTCGTGTTCATGATCTAGCTTCTCTCAAAGGGCTCCTGATGGCTAAGTAGTCCTCTAGTTTTCCTTTCTAGAGATGCTTGGATTATACTTGAAATAAGCAAAGGTTTGGGAGAGCTCTTGGTGGCCATGTAGTCAATAGTGCCTCATGTAAAGCTTCTTGCCTTTGCTATGAAGTGAGTAGAGGATCAGGAGAGCTCCTAGTCTTTAGGTAGTCCTTAGTGATTCCTCTCTAGAATTGGTTGCATTTAATTTGGGCAAAACCTTGAGGTGTGGGAAGCTAATGAGAACTTAAGTTAGAAGGAAATGAGTTCATTGAACCTGCAAATGGAAGAAAACAAGAAATGTGAGCTTGTATCATTATATTGACGTAGCAAAAAAAATGTTCAAAGTGAGATTGACAAAATAAGAAATCAAATTGCCTCCCGAAAGTTGTAGACGTCATCTAACATGCAACCTCATGCATTATGGCAAGGAAGAATGAACTGCAACGATTTGCCTTAGGCCGTAAGCAACATAGGAGTTACAATTTGATGTTAACTTTGTGGGTTGCAAGTCCACGCACTTGTGTGGAGATAGATCTCATGGCTTTCAAATATGTGGTATCTAACCACATTTACAAACACTCGATACAAAAAAACAAAGTTTAGAGAGTGTCAACTAATTATATAGAGAAAGAATAAATTGTAGATATGATGCATCGGGAGGTCTCCCGGTCTATGGTAGGAACTAAAATAAAATGAGTAGGAAGTACAAATTTAATGTGTTTCGAGATTTTGTTGAGTTTGATAGACAATTACCACTCACGAATGGCTCAAACCATTAATGGCATGTGGAATTGGGGTCGTCCACATATGATATGATTCCCAAATATAGATGAACATTTGGTGTGTGTATGATTTCTTAATCTAAAGGTTACAAGCAATGGTAATATTATTTATTACTCTAAGATTGGGCCAAGTGTGGAGGAAGTAGCAACACTCTGAGGTCTTGTCCTTAACATGCTTACTAGGTTGGTCATTGACAATCAAAATAATGCCCACCTGCAACCAAACAAATTTGTGTGGTGTTTAAAGATGATTTCTTTCTCTTTAAGGAGGAAAGGTTTGTCTCTACGAATGAATTTGTTTGTATTTGTGCACTTCCATCTGCCCCATATGAAATTTAGTTGACAAATGATGTTCTTTGGAAATAGGTGCCAAAGGAATTTGTGAAGGCATCTTCCATGCATTACCACACAACAACTTGGAAATTTTGGAGGAGGAATGACATAAATTATTGTAACCCTAGACGAACTTTGAGAGCCATAACTTGTCCCTTCCAAGATTACCGTGTCGAGACAAACGCATCACAATCTTTTGTCTCACCCTCGGCGAAATGCGATCACAAAATAGATCATTGATAGAGAGAATGATGAACTTCAAAGGCCTAGGTTTAGGTTGACACTAAAGCCGTACATGGGTGATAGAAACTCGAAATTTTAATTGAGATGCATCATGAGACCTCTTGAAGCCAATATCAAGAAAAACATGTGTTGGCAAAAACTGTGGACAATGCAACAAACTCATTCATGCCTCCATCCATGTAAGATTGAAACACTCCATTGGTAATGAACAAAGATGCATTTACCAAGACATGAAAGTATTTACATATACAAATTATGGTATACAATATGGTTCCAGGATGATCATCAAGACTATAAGGTGTCAAAGTCATAAGATTAGAATTTCAACTCCCATGTAAAAATTTGAGGAAACCCATAGTCAACTACAAAAAATTGTCAACCCAACTCACCTCTGTGATATTCAAGGGGAACAAGGTGACATGGATATACGGTGAAGATGCACCAAATTGCACTATGAAAGTAATTGGTTTGTATGGACACTCCCAAAGTACCCAAGTTACCCATACACATGCGGAGTTGATTTCACAATGTCTTCCGGAGCATGAGCATTAATTTGAGAAATTTTCCATGAGGTCATCTCACTACAAGGAAAACACGAAAAAATGACTGGGGTTTATGACTAATATAGGTAAGAAAGTGCACTGATGACTAGCACCATTTTTAGTCCTCAACCTGGTCATGTCGGACCAGTCGTTCCAGACAAAATGACTACGGTCATTTCAGACAACTTTTGTTCCCCATGGCGAGTTCCCCACGGGATTTTGGGACCTCGTTTTAGGCCGGCCCTCGATCCTTCGTCATTTTCACTATATTTAGTCATACCTAATTGATTATATTTAGTCATGTGTAATCATGTCCTTTGACTAGAATTAGTCATGTTCTGTATTTACATTACTACATGGTTTTCATTACGTGTAGTCATATGACAAGTACATTCATCTATTAATTACTACTATTAGTCGTATTGTGATTAAAAATAGTCATATGATACATGATTTCTTACTAAAATGAGACATCTTTGGCACTTTGCATTCTGAGGGGCTAGTCATTATTTTCGGTCTAGTAGTAAGCATTTCAATTTTGATGACTAAATATAGTCATTCAATATGACTATAATAGTACCAATTTCAAAAAAATTGTAGGTTACATTCATAACAATTACACTATTCGTATGAACAAGATGACTAAGCATTGTCATCATCTTCAAACATTTTACTCCATGATATAACTAAATATAGTCATTATATTTAAACAACTTACAAACAAATATGACTAAGCATAGTCATCATATTCAAACAGTGGACTACAAGATATGAATACGTATAGTCAATATATTAAAATATTTTACTATAATAGATGGCTAAATATAGTCAATATCTTCAAACCGTTTACTATGAAACATCTCACGTACACATATCATCCACTAAGCAGATTCAAGCTACTGATTGTAGATGATATACACTACTATCCATCTTCTACCCAAAATATGTTTCCTACATCCGCCTACGACTCTACACATGTATGGCGTAGAAATTCGGTGGGCTACAATATAAAATTTCCTACAACTTCTCCAATCTTCTTGATGGGAGGATCATCCAATTCTACATTTTTGAAGATGATATACTCATCATCATGGCTCCTCTACATCATCAGAAACACAAAACCTTCATGTTTTATAACTTCAAGCAATGTAACCCCTTTCACGTTTGTCGTTTCTTATGTATGCAACCAAATTTTTCTCTCCTCCCTCTCCATAACCCATCATTTCCACATCATCCCCTACTGAAAATATGGAGAGCAGTGGAGCTTCTTCATCCGCTACGACTACCTGCAGTTGTAGTGATTACGTACGTCAAAACCTCACGGAAAAACCATGAAAGTAAACATGCGATTTAACGAAGCACTAAATGGTCACACAATTTGGTGGACTTACCTTTATATTCTTGGTGGCTCTGGTTGTTGTTTCTTACTTTCTTCATATTCTTTACCCTCTTTATTCGTTACATCATTTTATGTTTGGTCCCTTTTGTTTTGCAATCTTCGTCCTTGTTTTTCTCTACTCCCCTACAGTTCACATGTCTATTATGGGTTTGATGTAATTACCTGCGTCGATTGGAATAGAAAGTGTTTTTTCCTCTTCTCAAGTTTCTCTTCACACTTCTTCTTCTTTTTCTACGATGATTGTATAGTGGCAGTTAGGATTTGTAATGGATAACCTCATCAACTACAGTAAGAGGTATTAAATTAATGACTACGTCTAATACTATTTAAAAAAATGATAACTACTGCTAGACCAATTTAAAATGAAGATCGATTCAAAACAGGTTTAGGGTTTAGGATAGCAGGTACAACAATCCACTTGTATACTCGGAGGAAGTAGGACTGCGACATTTCTTTGTCCACATGACTTTCAGCTCCCTCTCCACAATTGTCTCTTCTGCAACTCATTTCTCTCTTTCTGCATCCTTCATCTATGCAGTGAGGCAAACTATGCCCAGTTGGTGAAGAACTTGTTTGTTTCGCTCTATATTCCGTTGCTGCTCTATCTTGTACGGGTTGGGCTCCTCCTCTCCAGCGCTTACATCCCTCCTCTCGTCCCACCCTCTCTCCTCACTTGCACTATAATTTTCGCACGTGGTGTTCTCTTCATTATACGAGCTCTCACTAGGGGATGATTCAACAACGTTGTTATAATCATTAAACTCCTCCCCTTTGACCATGGCGACTTTCTCCCGGAATCATAGTGTTTTCTACAGAAATGTTCGCCATTGTGCCCAATTTTCACAAGATTAGGTCAGACACAAACCCTCCAACTAGAAGCAATCAAGGCAGGAAGTTGTAGACACATCGACATCGCAGTGAATGACAATAGTGGCTTAAATGGCGGTTCTGGATTTATGATTTAGGTGTTTTATAGGTGGCGGGTGTATTAGGGTTAGGGTTTCTCTTGCATGTCGTCCACGTTGCATGTACGGTTTTAGGTTTTCTGTTCTTGATAACTAGATATAGTCATCGGTTTATAAAGAGAATGACTGCATTTAGTCATAGTTGTCCTAGATGTATGACTAGTCTTAGTCTATGTCATTTCCATTGCTTACTACGTTGATGACTATTGGTAGTCATCTATCTAATTTATTGAGTACTACAACTAGTCATAAGTTGACTAGGCATAGATGTGATCAACCTCATTCATAGTAAAATTCTAAATAATCCAACCGTCATCCATGGACTTGTATATGTCCTCTGCAAGATTGTCATGTACAAGAAAGAAATTGGACCCTCTTTCAATTGCATAGAAATGGATCCGAGATCATGAGAGGGTTTTCTACAGTTACAATTGTGAAATATGAAGGAAAAGAAAGCAGATAGACAACATCTCACAATTTATGCACGCCCATGTAAAAAATACATGGGTGCAAAAATGTTGTCAAGAAAAACCATCCGCAAACATCTTCGAGAGTACAAGTGAAATCATGAATTCAAGAAATAAATTATGATATGTTTGCCAGACGTCGTTGATGTTTTTCTCTTCTGAACATTGTCTAGGTGGGACGGTGCGTAGCTTACTATGTTACATTCAAACATGTAAGAAATATAGATCCTTATGTGCAGGCTGTAGCAATTGCTGCTTTACAGTCGTTAATTTCAGCTACTCTGCCGCTTCAAAGGGAGGGAGAGCCTAGTTCATTTAGCGACCAACAAAGATTGGCGCGTAATTTTGGGCCTCGACTATAGTGGCCTCGAGTGAGGCATGGTTCCACTCCTTCATTTGGCATATTTTAGTGACAGTTTAACACTTCTTGACTTTGGAAGTGAGAAATCCTCACTAAATCCAATTGTAGTAGTCGACTTCCATACGGATGATAAAATATAATCATTGTTTTGGACTCTATGATTATAGACTCTGAGTACATATGGATGACTAAATGTAGTCCTTAATTTTGACTCTATGACTACAAAATATGAACATAGTTACTTGAATTTCCAAATATTGAAAGCGAACATGAAGAATTTGAGGTTGTACGAATGATAACATAGTGTTTGGACATGTACAACAACAACCCTACCTCCATTAATGATGGACTTGAGGATGATGAAGATGCCACTACCATGGAAGAGGAGGAGTTCGAGGAGGTAGAGCTGACGAAGGTCCTAGAGGAATAAAAAAATTCCACTATACACGGATTCTCAAACAACGCGTTTAGTTGTAGTGCTTCTCCTCTTGAATTGCCTCACGATTTTTGGAGTATCAAATGCATGTGTAGATGATTCACACTCTTCAAATTTGATCAATTGATTCCTTATTTTACAAAATCATTTGCATTTTCCTTTCATGTGCAGCAAGTTTTTTTTGTAGATGACGAGGAAAACGATGGGTGGAAGATTATTTTACGAAGAGAGCCACAAAGCTTAAGAGTATGTCAAAGGTAGGCAAAAGTCATGAAATGCATAATCTGCAGTAACGCAAGGACAAAGAACATCATGGCCTAAGGCCCATATCCATTTTCATTGACACGGCACTTGGTACCCCTGTATTGAGGGTTCTAACTACGGAAGACGTTGAACCGAGCGTTGGACGTTGTGGAAGAAGATCAAGATTTGGAAGATAATGTTGTTTGACATTAGGAAGGGAGGTCGCATGACAAAGATAGTAGCTATAGGTGTATATCGTTCATTTTGTGACTATATAGACCATGTATTTGCATATTGTAAAGCCAAGAAATAAACTATGATGTTGTGTAAAAGTAATAGAACTCAAAAGCATTGCAAATAAGTAAAAATTGGTTGTATTGTCAAAATTCAATATACAACGAGCAAAAATGCCATTGCCATAAAACATTTGTTGAAATGATCAAAGACTTGTGACTCATTACACGAATAAGTACGAAGGAAATCCAAATGCAATATAAAAACCATTCACTATTAGGATCTAGAAACCGTAGTGAGCTAAGTACTAATCTTAGTCATGTGGTATGTTATGACTACCATGAAAATATAAAATATTGAAAGAACATGTTCCCAATACGTTCTCTACACGGTTCCCATCTAGGTCCCGTCTGATATGACTAAAAGCCTAGTCATATGATGACTAAAGTCACTTCTAGTCATTACTTTGGTTCAACATGACTGCCTTGAAATCGATAGTCATATCCAGTCATATGGCCGTAGTCATTTTTTCGTGTTTTCCTTGTAGTGTCTGGGGGGGAGTAGACTCACTGTTTTGTTTCTTTTAAGTGAATTTCTTCCCTTGTAAACATGAAAAACAACATTACACCGTGAGGCCATGGAGAAAGCACTGAAAGATCTTCCAATGATCCTTTGACATGAATTCTTTTGCTCTATTGACAACGGCAAGGCAATACATCTTGGAGTAGCCATTAATTATGTTCATGTAGCCATAGTCCAATTTACACAATTGGGATTTTCCATCTAGAGGGGGTTATTTTTAACGAATTGCAAAACTTCTTTGTTTGAAGACATAAGCCTTTCCAACCATTCACATACTATCCCAAGGAGATGTTTGTTGTCGAAATTCACCTTAGGTCTAAAAGTGGCAGGATGGATTGCTTGAATCCAATGATCATTACAAAATTTATATGGGGAATCATCTATAAGCAAAACATAATAATATTATTAAGCCATATGCGTTCATTCATGTGCACCCCAAGAATATAACCATGGGATGCCGCAACTAGTGCACATCCAAACTAAATTTTGGCTTCCAAGCAAAAGTTTATACCAAAAAGTCAACCTTCCCATAGCAATGGTTTAGAAGCTCAAGGCCGCTTTCAAAAATTGACTCCCCCCCCTTACTTTATGGTTATCGAAAGTGCATGTTTGGTGATTTAAAGTAACTTGAAACTATAAGTCATCCAAATTGTGTTCACTATTAAGTGTGAATTGATTAATAAATTTTGAAAATATAGTGGAAAATCTAGACTTCTAAACATGTGTACTTATGGTGTTTGTTCTTTGATCCTCACCTTACCACACACCGATCATATTTCGGTGTGTAATTCATAAAAAGAAACTGAATAACACCCACATACTTTAACTATATTGATATTTGGGACTCATTATTATGTTTCACCCTCTATAACAACCTTTTAGGGGTAAGTCTAGTGCCATAGTTTCCTAGCATCTTGGGCATAGAATGTATAAATAGGAAGGGTGCCTAAAATTATAGGAAATTATTGACATGGTTTGCCTACTTCAAAAAATAATATTAATGCTCAAATCTTAGAAGCTCAGCTCATATGTGTTGTAATTCAATAAATTAGCTTTTAGGCATCAATAGGTTCAAACATACATTGCATGGTCTTTTGTGGGTCCTTTGTCTTGCCATTCTAACACTTCTAAACCACAATATTTCACAAATGCAACATATCTTCCACACATAACAAACCATGTCACATAAGAGTTTAGGGTAATTGATGGGAGCTTCAAAAGTGAAGGTAAGGGTTTACGGTAAATCGGGCACCTCAGGTTAAATTAGCAATAGCCATCCAAAAACCATAAGAGAAACTCGGATGAATGCCTAACTTATTTGAATTTGTATTTTGAAATTTCTTGATTTTGATATATTATTTTCTAGGCTGCCTAATTGTTTTGGTCACTCTAATTAAATATTAGGCAAAACCCGCCCAAGTTGCTATGAAACTACACTATGTTTTTGGATACATGTATAACATCTTCAGTATGCTACTTATCGATCATTATTGAGGATATGGGCTTAACATGGCCGGTGTCAAAACAAGTTGTACTTGGTTTGGTTTAGTCACAATGTTGAATAAAGTGAAACAATTACCAATGGCATGGCATGTTTAGGTACCCTTTCATCACCCCCTTCAAATTTGGATCGAAGGGGCTAAAAAATGCAGACATTATTCAACTATTCTAGAATCCATGCCCCAAGGTCTCAACTCCACCAAACAATTGGGATGGGGGTTATTGATAATATGACCTATGCATGGATAGATAACACATACAAGTGCTTTCCACTTGGATGAACAAGTGTTTGTGTGGATGAACACCATGCGCCCTTGAACTTCACACTCGGGGAGATCACTCCATTGTCAAGTTGAACACCACGTGTGAACAAAGTTTTGCTACCCCTATATTACATGCCATGGATAATTTTAAAATTTATGATATTTTTTCTACATATACATAACCATTGATGGTATCTTTTGTATATTTTTTTGAAATTTTTAGTCATCTTCATTTTTGTAGTAATGTTTTTAGTTCAATTCTACATCATTCTAGTTAGAAACGGTATGTTTTATAAAAAAAACAAATCATCAAATTTAGTTACCATTTTTACTATGTAATAGGTACCATGTATATCTACTCATGATAAAAAAAAATTGATAACATTTTGACCCTATTTGGTGATGCTTTATGTACATTTTTTTACATTTTTTACATGTAAAATGAGCGCACATGGTTGTTCAACTTTACAATGGAGCGATCTCCCCGTGACTTCACAATGTAGTGTGGACCATATAACTGTGACTCAAACAATTGAGAGACATCAACCTATTCCACACAATTTTGACAATTTATGGGGTGTTGACATAAACTGGAGGTTAGGGACAAACCACTGTCTTCAACTCAAAGGATTCGCAAATTACATGCAAATTGTTGTTGCTTCGTGGGGCATAAACCAATATGTTCATGGACAAATATTACAATTAATATTGATGAAATGTTGTAAGCACAAACAAAAATATAAATATATTTTCCTTTCACTTGGATGAGCGTTTTTTTTATGTGGATGAAATCATGCATGCTAAGCTTGAAATTCATATACTATGGACCACATAACCATGACAAGAGGCATCTAGAGCAATATACATACTCGAACAATTTATAGGGCGTGGACCTAAACCACCATGACCTCCAAGGATTGGAAAAAGCACATAAGAATTGTCGATCTTGAATCGTCATATGTGCACCTCAAGTTTATGGGGACATAACCAATATGGTCAAGGACAAACTTTGAAGGTTATGGATAAAATGTTTTGTGGTGGTAGTTTCTTGGCTAGTTTGGTGGTGGCTTGGACGTTGGCCTTGGGTTGACGGGATTTAAGGGGGGGGGGTTCCTTTGTTAATTACTTGAACACTTGGCACTTTTACGTGGTAGTGTGGCACGCTTAAAGGACATTGCCTCCCTTCAAAGTAGGTGCGTCTTCTTGTTTTTTTATTCATGCTTGGCGTTGACTTGTTGGCCTTCTATCTATCTCACAAATAAACACATGTGGGGCATAACAAATATGATAAAGGAGAAATTCCATGACAAGTAATAGACGAAACACTACGTATTTGAACAAATGAAGACAAGGAAGTGCTCTCCACTTGGATGAACAACTGTATGCGTGGATGAAACCATGCACCCTTGAACTTCAAAGAGATAGGACACCAACTGCTTGTGTTGGTGTGAGCGAGGGAGTCAACGCTTCACCTAGATCATAACCCCCCTTGAACTTCAGATCCTAGTATGGACCACACAACACAGTTGACCGATTTCTCATCCGGGAGCAGAACGATTGACGAAACTTCATCACACAAGTTTTACATCCACGGAGGCAAAACATCATCCACAAATCTCAGATTCTGTCCACGAGCTCACCGGTTATAGCTGATAACTACCGACAGCAAGGTGGACGACGAGACGCGAGAGTCATCCTTAAGACTTTGTGATATGACTCACCTGCTCCAACAATAATGGGCCCAGCGTCCGGACCCGTGGTGAGGACGAATCAACCGCTCTCTCCCTCCGAGCTTCGAGGATTATAAAAGCACATGCAGATTGCTCATGTTGCTCATCGAGAGATGTGGCGATTCCCCATGGCGATGGACTTGCTGCCTTTGATGAAGCTGCGTCGCGGAGCGAACAAAAAAGGCTTGCCGGCGATCATCCCGGAGTGTTGTGCGCCCGCAGCTATTCCTGGGGGCACCTCCGACGTGCGTCTCCGGGAAATCAGTTCGGGAGCGCCTCCAGAAGCAATCACAGGGTGGCACACAGAGGCCCCCGATAAGGTGTGATTGACAAAGAGGAAAGCTAACAATCAGGATTGGGATTTCTATTAACATCCATAACTCACAGGGAGCCGATGAGACCTCTCCCGCGCGCCCCCTTTTACCGGTGTGGTAGACGATCTCGCCATCCGATCCCCATGGGCCTCATGATGCAACTCTTTGTTGTATCTAAGCTAAGAGCGCCTCAGAAGTCGCCTCGAACTTCACGAGGCGGGCTTGTGGCAACAGCAGGAGCAGCTTGCACCACCACGACTGTGGCCTGCGGGATCGGTGGAAGCACAGGATCAAGAGGCTTGGGTCTGGAAGATCATGCCCCAAAAGTACCTGTGGGGATGACCGGCAGGTGACTACCTTGGGATTTCAAGGTACTACCTACCGCTCTCTGGATGCTTAATCCTTTGTGTCGTAGAAGTTATGATCATCATCAAGTCGATGACTATCAAGTTTCCGATATTTAATCAGAATACTGTGTTAGATGTCGTCGAACATATACGATTTTGCTTGAACGATGTGCAACGATGTGTAGTAATATGGCCGCAGAAGAGCAAGCAGGAAATGGCGTTAAGTTTTCGTGTCCAGGAATGTAGCTTGTTTGAAGTTTGTTTACTGTGACAGATGACCAACATAATTTGAAAGAGGTTTGTATTCCGGATCTCGACTGGATCTTGAAGGGCACCTGGTACATTTTAGCTTGGAGTAGAAACTTAAGAAGAGATAGCTCTTCTTGGATTCTTAAACTTGTGGGTCTCACGAAGTAGCCGTCACAGAGATATGAAGCTGGAGTGTGCTTTGATCGTTGTCTCGTGGTTTACATTTAAATGAGATAACAATGTGTCCGGCGTGTAGCCTGCAATGTTTCCGGTCAGATTGTTGCTTCTATTGGTCACATGTGGCATATATTTAATGTGTCAACTGCTCTTAGTACACATCAACGATTGGTGTTCTATATTGAGTGTTTTCTCTTCGTGTTTAGAAATTGTTGTTGAACTCGAGCGTAAAAGAATTGGTTGCGCCTGTGCTAAGTCACATGTGTTATTTCAGGAAGTTAAGATTTGATGAATGCCAGCCAAGTTTAATGTTCACATGATCTCACTCTAGGTACCGACACACTCCAGGATATGTAGTGTTGATGATGAAGCTTCTGTTCCCAGAAGCTTCAAAGTTAATGTACTCCAGCACTGGACTTATACATTGCTGTGTCGTGACAGATACCTCAAGATGGCCCAATTAGCGAAGATGAAGCTGGCATTGGCTCTCTTGTGCATGGCGGCAAGCTTACAAGTGGCCCATGCATGGTACAGAGGTCACATCACGTATTACGGTTCCTCTAACGGAGGCGGCACTATGGGTATGTGTCCCCATCACTAAGTTTTCTCATCCATATTTCTCTCGTAACAGAAGATCACTATCGGTGCCCCTCGATCTACGAGTGCACTTCGAAAATAGTGCATTGACCACTATCCTAGATGGTGGAATAAGGGACGATTCTAGATTCTGTGTCATGACGCGGCAATTTGTCTGCGTGTGTATTTTGCAGGCGGAGCTTGTGGATATGGAAACACCTACAGCATGGGCTACGGAATGAACACAGCTGCCCTGAGTACCGCCCTGTGGAACGGAGGAGCAATGTGTGGAGCTTGCTACATGCTTAGATGCGATCCTTCCGGCCCAAATACCAGACGCTGGTGCTATTCCTTCGCCAAGACGGTCGTTGTCACGGCCACCAACTTCTGCCCACCTGGATCCAGTGGAGGGTGGTGCGATCCTCCCAGGCAGCACTTTGACTTGCCCATGCCCATTTTCACCAGCCTCGCCAGAGAGGCGGCTGGAGTTGTCCCCATTCTCTACCAGAAGTGAGTGCCTTCCCACGTCCTCACATGTCTGCAACCAACCTTATTACTTACAAATTGTTCGATGTCGCCTACACTTTTGAATATCTCATATAAGAAAATGCCAGAAATATGTCATTATTGTATAAGAAATCATGTGTGGCTCAAGACGAAGAACCTTGAACATCACTACATCTGTCCATTTATCTGGATACTCGCCCACGGGATGTTATCCTGAAAAGTATCATCTGCATCTAAAATATGCGGTGTCCATATTTAGTATATGCTCTTTCATTCATCGTGTTGTCATGTAGTGCTACCTTGATATTTATCTTTAATCATGCTTTGTAAGTATTTATTGTGGTGTAATATGCTGTAGATGTGAAATGTAGGTATGTAATGTGGTGTTGGTGGGATGCAGGGTGAATTGCGCAAAGAGGGGTGGAGTGCGGTTCCAGCTGAACGGAAACCCCTACTTCATGATGATCCTCATTTACAACGTCGGAGGAGGAGGTGACATCCGCGCCGTCAACATCAAGGGACAATATACCGGATGGATCGGAATGACTCGCAACTGGGGAGTTATGTGGACATGCCGCACCAAGATAACAGGGCAGGCCATCTCCTTCCAGATTCACACTAGCAACGGCCAGGTGCTCACCAGCTACAATGCCATCGGCCGAAACTGGCAATTTGGACAAACTTGGGAGGGTGCACAATTCCGATAAACTCTAACCAGCAATCTCCTATCTGCAACTAGCGTACGCGTTGCTATGACTCCAAAAAATTCTCTATGTTGCATGGAGTGACGGAGGGTGATTGAATCTTGGCGAAGTAATGCGCCTGGGATGTCTCTCTTTTTCTCTCCCTCTCTCATTTAATTTCAATACATTCCGATTCAACTACCTACTACTACGGATTCAACAAGCTTCCTTCAATCTGTCGCCCAAGTGGCTGTTGGGGAGTTCCTCTTCCTCCTTGGGGTGGCGTTTTTTAATAAACTATTGGGCACATGGATTCATCATAGAATCATAGAATCTCAGGATTCGTTGCCTTAGATTTTATGTAGGTTCATTTGTCTCGATTGAGAATTCCACCATTGGTTCAAATTTACAGAGTGAGTTTTTAAAGTCAACTCTGGAAGAATTTACTGCGATGTTCGAGTTATAACTGCGATTGAAAATTCCCGAATTGAGCACATTATTAGCTGTTCCGTTTACCTACTAATACACCATAGTTTTTGTGAACAAGCACTTGCCGAGTGTGATAGAGCTGAACAATCAACGTCCATACATCTCCCGAAACTGTGGTAGATTGTTTTGTGACGGGCGAGATTGCCGCTCCGATCAAGAATTTCCTACAGATTTTCTTTGAATTGGATTCATGTTGATATAAACTCCGTTGTGAGGATTTACATAAATCAGATTATTGATTCCCGGATAACAGCAGATCTCTACAGCTCCACCTTGCATTGTTGCCGCTCACGCGAGCAATTTCTTAAGTATTAGAAAGTTATATCAATCAAGTAATATCATGTTAAATACTTGTGAAGCATTTTCAAAAGATGTCTGCAAATCGCGGATATCGTTGGTGTCGTGGTCAGGAGAATTTACAATGGCAATCTTATCCTTGACATCCACAGTTAATTATGTGGTCAGTTGGCCTCAACGCTACACTGCTTTCAGATCGACACAAGCCAGGGCACTGAAACATACCATAACAATATATGCTATGTCTGTATAATAGAAACAGGAAATTGAGAGTTTGAACTAACTGACAAAGCATTTCATAAGGAATGAAAGAATTCTAGGTCTACATTTAGTTTTGGAGACATTGCATTGGCGGTTGACATTTGGTATTGAGCAAGACACATAACATTGGCGACATTAAATACATTATTTAGTATAGTTCGCCAATTCTACACTGCAATGAACTATTATTATATAAGTAGTACGTTTTTCCAAAAGCACTTGATCCCATGCACAAAGTGGGGCGTGACCAAGATGGCGCATAGATCATGTGGATGCCCCTATGTGATAACAAAGGGTCATGGAGTGCTTTCAAATTGACTTAGAAATTATGTAAATTGAGATATAATTTCAAATCTTTTTCAATTGCATGGCTTTCAAATCCAATTTGAAAAGTGTAATCCAACAAATTAAAATAGGAAAGACTTCGAATTGGATTGCTCAAAATAGCCAAACTTATAGGTTCGAGATGCCCTTACACTACCAGATGATGGCGAAGAGGTACCCAAAATCAAATGGAGTGGTTGGTGGTTTGATTCCCGGCTGTGAAATCTTGTCTCTACTTGATGGAAAACTAGCAAGGTGGTCATGTGCTTCTTGTGTTCCAAAACAATACAAAACCCAAACTTATCAAAGTGTCGTAGTGTGATTACCTGAATATTATGAAATTTGGGAGAAATTATCATCTCAAAGGCTAGAAAGAATTGTTGCATACGAGCTTACCTCTCATCCATCAATGTTACAAACTTATGCTCTATAGATTAATGCTTTTGTAGGAGGAATGACAAGTATGCTTGTACGTAACAATATTCTCTTGTCCATCTGCATAACATTATTTAGCTGATGAGCTGTGTTAAACTGCCCTGATTTCAAATTTAGTTTGAAGCATTGGGATTCCAGCCTCCGGAAGCTTTATTCTCAAATCTACTGTGGGGCCCATGAACACAACTCATCAACTGAGTAATGTTATGTCAAGAATGTCATTACCTTTTGCATATAAGAAAATTTCTATCAAAGAAAAATGTAAGGATCACAATCAGTTGAAGGAGACTGACTTTCTAACTTGTTGATGAGTTACCTATATCCATGAAGTAAGACCATTTCTTAGAAGAATCGTCTTGTAGCTGTTACGTGAGAAAACAATTTACTCAAAAATGTGTATGATTATAAACCTCTTCAAATGTGTGTTGAAGCCACATTTTGGTCTCCAAAGTTCCTTGACTTGTAGTACAGTCTGCTAGTAGTGTACATACACCAAGAACGGTATCAGACAGTGACGGTATTCTGCGTATTCGGGCCCCTGGGTTCAGAGTGGAACCAATTCACCCCCAATCCACCAGACCTGGTAAATTCCAAGCAATTGTGCCGGATGAAGTCCGGGTGTCCCGGCCACTGCAAATTTGGTAGTTTTGTCGGGGCTGGTTGGGACACTGTACAGCGCCGAGTGAAGGGTCAATACAGTCAAGACTCTATAAATGTTACAGGTCGGGAGTAGCAAAAAAATAACATATATAGAATTATAACAAGTAACACTTATAGAATTCATACCGATGATTAATAACGTTTATAGAAATAACACTTAAAATTTCCAAAACTGAAGAACATAACGTTTTATAAAAATAAAAAATAAAAGTAAAAATGATAATACATAATTCAACTGAACTAATTGAAAGAAATAATCTATATAGTAGTAACTTGACGAGATTCTTCCAACTAAACTAACCGAAAGAAAGAGTCTATAGTAGAAGCTTCCAAATGATGAGATGAAACTTCCTTCAGGAGTCCTTGAATGCTCTTGATGTGTGATAGGGCATCATTTGGTCTTTGTTCAAAGTATTTCTTCAAAGTCTCTAGAGAACACTCAACAACACTAAATCCTACAACTTCTTCTACCACATCAACCATAACCTCATCAACATCAATTTCTTGATGTTTTGAGGAATACATATCCAAAAACTCCTCATTGGTAGATTCATAGGGGTTGTTTAAATCAAACTCCATCTCATAATTGAGGTATTCATGAACATTCATCACGTCACCCACCTCACTATCAAATGACAACAACGTCAGTTGATGAAGTAGAGTAGCAACTTCATCAACCTCTACCAAGCGCCTAGCTTCCTCTATCTCCCTCTCAATAGAGATCGAAAGAACACCCGTGTGCCTCCAACAATTTTGAATTGTTCGCAAAGAATATGGGATAAATGTTATTACATGTTTAAAATGTATGCTCTCATATATTATTACCTTGATTTTCTCAAAATTAACACTTATAGAGGTGCAATTAACAAAGAAGGGAGTAGAGCATGTTATAACACTTAACACATAACACTCACTAGTCTTACCAATTGTGTTTTTGTAGGGGAGTAAAATTTTCTTAACATATATGAAATTATAACACTTATAGGGGTAACACTTATAGAGTCTTGACTGTAGCGTCATCCGGAGATAGCTCTGCTGAGCTGTATATCCCCCGGCCTGCCTCGTCGTGACGGATACATGTGAGGGATTCAATCTCCATGTTGATTCAGAGGATTGAATGCCAAAATATAGGGACATATCTTCATTTCGAGGTAGACCCAACTACACCAAATGGATTGGATACAAAAATGGAGGAATTCGTGCTCATTGTTGTCGCTGCAGTTTCACTTCTTCAAGTATGTAGCTTGGATTTGATTTAGTTTCTGGTCCACATTTGGGGCACTGTGAACACGCAGCAGCCGAAGGATTACTTACCGTCAGAACTCTTCGATGCAATTGGGGGCAGGCAGCACTCATTATAGGAATGCGCGGTTCAAGTACATGACATGCTTCCAAGCCTCCGACGAAATCATTTATCACCATGGATTGCCTGTGTGGGTTGAAACAATTTGGACAAGCCTTGCATTTATTGAGTGTAGGCACGGATTTGTGTAGATTGATTCTTATGCTTCTTTCTGCGCATATTGCAAATATTCTGCACAGAAACGATGCTTTTCCCTCGTTAATAATGCAATTATACGAAAGCTTAGTGAAAATCCTACATTTGAGGTAAATTAGTTCAAATATTTGAAGCTGCTGTCAGTATCTATGGAAATCTCATTGAAGTATCTGTGCACCGAATTATGAATCTCTCATCTTGCGCACAATTCAGTTCAATGCTGTGGATTGTCAATTGGTTTTACGCGGTGCTATAACATTGGCGATAGTGTGTCCTTGCTATCCAATGCATCATCCATGCTGCAGAACATGAAAATGACAGAAAGCAGTCGACGGGCCAGAAATCAAGAGGGACAAACTGGTGAGAGATCATTTCAAAGTTTGACGGGCCATTCAAAACCCCAAGTCCTCTTACACATTAATGTTTAGATTCGGACATAATATGGGCTCTTGTATCTATGAGCAATGCATCGACGCAATAATTGAAGTATGAAGATACAGTTTATTGCTTTCCATTGAGAGCTTCGCTCTCTGGAGTACACGACATTACAAAAGTAAAACTCTGTATCACTCCAAGTACATATGAGAGAGCGTTAAACTGGTCTATCAATTGCCATCCACGGTGATCTTCTGACTAAGGCATTCTGCCAGGATGTATCGTGTTCGACTCTGAACTGCATTGGCTTCCGAAACACGACATCTTTACTTCTAACACATCTCTGTCTCCTGGTGTCTTCACACCTCCTGGTCAACAACCACACTGCAAAAGAAGTGGACACCAGGTCGTTAGCGAGCAAATGCACTATTCAATGTAAAATTATTCGACGTGGAGAGGTTTAAACATGAACAATCTCGAACGCTAAGTGGCAAGGTGCTGCGATCTTGTACTAAACACGCTCACAGATTTCATAAAGATTCTTAGGAGAAATCTTCAGCGGTTGTACGAAAACTGCGGACATAAGCAAATTCAACTAGGAGCTCCATCACAATTGTTTAGTCTGAATGATGCTGAAACAGATGAATGCCGATAAATATAAATATATGCGCACACGTATATACAGGAGCTGTTGTCCCTGTACTGCTAGACACAATTCCCGGCAGAGAGGAATAACATACAGCCATGGACGGTGAACATAACATTGAAATGTCGTGAGATGTACCTATGAATTCAGAAAATCGATGTAAATCACTCTTAAGGCGAGGACGAAGCGGGGGGCTTGTTGCCACCACCACCTCCACCTCCGCCGCCACCTCCTGCCCCAGCTCCGGGACAGTAACCTATGCACACTCCGCTCCCACTTCCACCGCCTCCACCACCACCTCCTCCTCCTCCACCGCCTCCCCCTCCTGCAAAACTCAGTCAAGAAGCATAATCAACAATGGTATATGTAGTCTTGGATCATTGAGAACAGAACCGCAAATAATTGGAAGCTTTGGACATTCTGATTGAAAGAGAATTCAAAGAGGATTGAAAGGGAGCGAGATGATCTCGTACCTCCGCCTCCACCACCGGATCGAGGAGGGTTGTTACCTCCTCCACCTCCTCCTCCACCTCCACCTCCACCTCCTGATGAACCTCCTCCTCCTCCTCCACCACCACCTGATGGACCACCCCCGCCTCCTCCTCCTGCAAAACTCAAGAAGAAAACTCAACAATGGCATATGTAGTCTTGATCTTTGAGAACAGGACCGTGTCCTTGCACACCTTGAACACGCGTAGAATTCCTATCAATTTGACTGCCACACATAATTGGAAGCAATGGACATTCTGATTGAAAGAGGATTCAAAGATGATTCAAAGGGAGAGAGTTGATCTCGTACCTCCGCCTCCACCACCGGATCGAGGAGGATTGTTGCCTCCTCCTCCACCTCCTCCTCCACCACCACCTGATGGACCACCCCCTCCTCCACCTCCTCCACCTCCTGACGGGCCACCTCCGCCTCCACCACCACCACCACCACCACCTCCACCTCCGCGAGGACCACCCCCACCTCCTCCTCCACCACCACCACCTCCGCGAGGACCACCCCCACCACCCCCACCTCCTCCTCCTCCTCCTCCTCCACCACCACCACCACCACCTCCTCCACGGCCTCTCCCTCTTGGAGGAAACCACGGATTACCTCCGCCCCAGCGATCACGCCCGCCGCCGCCGCCTCCTCCTCCACCACCACCTCCTCCACCAGCAAGCATACGTCCCTGTGCAGAGCAAGGTACTATAAGATCAAGGTGCTGTGCATACTCTACAATGTGAAGAGCAGCAGAAACGTTTACAAGAAAAGAGCTAGGCAGGGAAGCCAGTGAAATATACATCCCTGACGAGAGGAAGGCACTGTAAGAACAGGTTTCTGTACATACTCTACAGTATGAAGAGCTGCGAAAACTTTAGGGCAATCCTGGAAGAGTTAGAATGGGAAGCCAGTGATGTATTTCCCGACTCAGCGAGGAAGTTAACAAACAAATGTTGGCAATGCGGGTACAGGTACGATCGACACCAGCAGTATTAGTCGTGATTACAGATTTTCATTACTTCCATGTACACGGAATTCATGAACAAGGATCACCTATGGAGCACCTGTGCAATGTGCAGAGTAAGAAGTACAAGAAATTTTCAATGCCTACAGCGCAATTTCAGGATACAACGGTATTCTGCATTGTTCTCATGGTCTTCTGAAATATTGAAATTAGAGCGGTAGCCAGTTTGCGAATATGTCACACTGTTTCGGCACTATTTCATCAGCTCAATTGCAATCCAATCGTAGTCCACTTAAAATAGCATAAGTAGATGGTACGTTCGTAGCTCTACAGCGTGATTCTTCCACAAAAGCGAATCGTAGTGAAATATTGCCGTGGGGAGGAGTGTTCGAACATACATACCTCGCTTGTGGCGCCATCTTCACTAGCAGCTTCCACCTCGAGCAAGTGCCTTCCTGCACTTAAGTCGAGAACATCGAGGTTCGCGGCCTCATCCTTTCGAACGGCCACTGCAGGGGTATTATTCTCCGTTAGCAGCCTTGCATTGGCAGACTGCAAAACCAGAACAACTACTATTGCTATCCATAGCCAAGGTCGTTGCATCACCCCCGTCTGAGCCATAACAGCTCCCAACTCCACAGATTGCAGAAGCCAAAGCTCCGAGCGACCTTGAAACTCCTGGAAGAGCTGTATGATCGACGATGATGAAAGGGATTGAGTACCTCTGCTTATATAGAAGCACACGAACTGCATGCCGTGGACTTGAGAGACAATCTTGGATCCGATTGCTAGAGGCGGTTCTCTAGGTCGGTGACGAGGAAGGACCATGCTTCTCCAACTCCTGGCTGTGGATCATCAATTCTGACAACCGGCGATCAGTCCACCTCCTGCGCTTTGACTTTCAGCTCCAGATGTAATGAAGGTGGGACCAGCCTTCCTAGGAGATGCAGTGTAAAGTGAAGCGGCCATTAAGTTTCGAAGCTTTGTTACAAGCTGGAATCGATCGGAACCGGCTGAGGTTAGTTAAAGCACTGCACGCCGCTAATTTCTGGTTCCGAATTGCTAATGAAATCTGGAGTTCAGCTGATCATGAGCGGATGCTTGTGAAACTGGAGAAAAAGCTCTGACTAATCGTAATTTGGTGGTAATTCTATGTGTTGATGACGTCTTACCCCAACAGGAAAGAAGCCACAGTAATTCCAAGACAAATTAAAAATCCAGAACCTTGAAGGCTACACTTGCAGTTTCTGCTGCATGCTCCAGTTGAAAGCTACGATCTCAAAGACGAGACAATTACCTTCAATAAACTGTGCCAGTTACTCCTTGGATTCCTGATAATTGCAGCAAATGATCCCACAGCACAAATTGTTTCTACCTGAGGAGGCACGAAACTTAATGTTCTGCTTCAAACCCACCCTTGTGATGATCGGTGTGAGTAGTTTATTAATATGTTTCACTCTGTTCTGAAATTCCAATCGATCAGATTCTGGGAATTATTCTAGTGAACTTTATAATCTATCAACTCAGCATAATGTTGAGAATCCCTTGGGAAGATTCTCTACTTTGGAAGAGTATACTAATTGATATCATCTCCATATGGATTAGCTATCCCACTAGTTAAAAAAATATCCCTGTACTGTTTCATAACAAGTTCAACTAATAATTAGAAGCTGTACTGCCAGTCTTGACACAGAATAGGTAACCGGATTGGCTTTGAGGTCATGCGCCGCCCAAGGGACTGATGAGTATGATAATTGGTAGCATTTTTTTTCCTCTGAATACTGAGGAATATGCAAGTCTTTTTACTGACCGAAAGCATTTTGCATTTCTCTTAGAACCTAGATTCTGAGCTCTCAAGCTCATCAGATTTTGAAAATGCTCCCTTCATTTGGGATACCTATTAGCCTTTGAACATCTTCGATGTTTGTTAATCTTGTACCGATCATAGTCAAGTTGTGCTTGCAGTTTCTGTATAATGCTTTACCAACTGAGCAAGAGTCCAGTTCATTTGATTTTTTTAACACCCAAGATAGAAACTCACAGCTGCAATGCCTCCAAGAGACATCATAGCCGCGTTGACAAAGGTGGCCGAGGTGGAGATTCCATCGAGTTATTGATGGTCACGACTTTCAACGCAAACTGGTGGGGTCGTTGACCTGAGTCACATGCAGTCTAAGATGAGTCCAAGATTTGTCAACCAACTTGTGTAAGGTGATGCAAGTTTACAACTCTTTGAAAATTTTCTTACAGCTGGGCTTGTTGATTACTTAGTTCAAATTACCTTTGTTTGTATCAACATAATTTTTATTTAATTTAATTTTTTGAGATAAATGAAACAAACTTTATTTCATTGCAAAAAAACCATACAAGGCCACTGGGACCCGAAAAAGAGAGCGTGGGGACTCTCTTGGGTGCTCACGGTGGAACCACATAACCCCATGATGAGTGAAGAGCCTACACAATGAAGCCAACATTAGTCGCTCTAATATGCCACATAATTTTGTCATTCGATCTATGGGTAGGTTAAGGTAGGCTTGGGGGGGGGTATCAACATAAAGTTGCTTTGTAAATTATGATTTGGCAAGAGAAGCTGTAAGATAACTAGAAATATTGATGGATTATTGATTATGCTAACCACATGTGCCAGTGTGTAAGCAGAGGATGACGGGAGCTAGACAACTCCCAGTTGAAGATGGATGGACTGGAGTTAGACAACTCCAGATTGATAACATGTGCACTGGAGTTAGACAACTCCACATTTAGTGCATTGGAATTAGACCATTCCATATTGAGAACATGTGCACATGAGTTAGACAACTCTCGATGAGGTGCACCGGAGTTAGACCACTCCATATTGAAAAGATGAATACTATTCATTGGAGCTAGACAACTCTTAATGAATAGATAAGTCTAGTTGGAACTAGACAATTCCAACTAGAAGAAAGGATGGATGAATGAAGTTGGAACTAGACAATTCCAACTAGAAGAAATAATAGATGAATGAAGTTGGAACTAGACAATTCCAACTAGAAGAAAGGATGGATGAATGAAGTTGGAACTAGACAATTCCGACTAGAAGAAAAGATAAAAGATTCTTAGTAAACATTCTCAACCGGAAGAATGCGACTAAGCGGAAAGATGGAAGAAGGTTCTAAGAAGAATCAAGGATCGAAGATTCATAGTAGACATTTCCAACCGGAAGAATACGACTAAGCGGGAAGATGGGAAAAGGTTCTAAGAGGGACCAAAGATAGAAGGTTATGACTAAGCGGAAGAATATGACTAAGCGGAAGGATGTGACTAAGCGGAAAGATAGGAGAAGGTTAGAGTACTTTTACTATATGTGAAAGTAGAAAGTAAAAGTAATGCCTTTGGCATAAAAGGAAGCTCGGGGGAGGAGAGAGCATCTTTGTCTCTCTCCTATGGTCGGGTGGTTGAGCTTAGACTAAGACCTACTTAGTCCATGATAGTAATTAGATGCTACAAGGACATTGGATAGAGTTCTTCAACTTATCATTTTGTTGGATAGTTGTTTGTTGTGAAAGTTGGTGGCAAACTTGTGGGAGGTTTGTTACAGAAGCATTCCACCCTGTCCTCATATTACACTCTAAACTCTATAATATCAACCTCCTTAATGACACTCCTTGTATCTCCCGAAACCCTAGGGAATGGATGTTCTCAATTTAAATCTCACTCTCTATTGTCACGTTTACCTCCCATATATCATGGGTTTGGACATTAAGATAAACCACCAAAGAATTCAAACCACACACTTGCAAGCATTATGTTGTCAACATTGTGATTATTGTGAAGTTGACTTTTTGTTATTCCATGATGTCACATGCTATACTAATTCTCTTCTATTGCACATTCATGTTAAAACTAAAAAGCTCCTTAATATCACGTGCACTTTGGTTGCCACAAGTGTAATATTATCAAGTTTAGAGTGTACTCACAAAAAATGCATGTCATGATCACAATCAATCTAGGTTGCCATGCTTGGAAGTGTGAAATAAACTCATTAGTGAGTGCAACAATCTAAGGTATGTGAGTGTTATTTGGTTGCTTTTCTTATTTGGACATCTTTTTTATTTAATTGATGTGTGGTTTGGTCTGGATCAAAAAAACAAACACCGTAAAGACAAATGTCTTCAAGAAATTGGACTATGTCTTTATTAACTACTCCACACTTGATAGTGAACGCAATGGGGAGGACCTATGTATCCAGTTAAAGAATCTGCAAACACTCTTCATAACCATAACTAAATCATGGGAAGTCCAATTTTCGTTGATGCTTCATCATGGATTTACTAATGCAACACAAGTTTTGTTGTGTAGATCTAATCAGTAGAAGCGAAGAACATGAAAAATGAACTGAGTAACACCCACGTACCTTGTGGGCAACATCATGCATGCTTCAACAGTGTTATTAGATGAAATGTTGCAGAGTGGCAGAGTTACATTGTGGGTGTTTCAGATGCATGGCCTGTAGATATGGAAGTTATGTGAAGCTCACAAAGTACAAGATGACAGAAAGGGCCACTGATGCTTATGCAATGTAATTTCCTACTGTGTCCAAAAAAAAATCACAGGGTGCCAGAGGGATTTGGATTGAGAGGAGTCAGCTCAATCAAAGCTAGCTGTGTCAACTTTGCACAAGTAACGTGTCATTTCCCTCCATGTCAATGGGATTCATCATGACAATGCCATTGCAAGTTGCAGCTCAATTTTTTAATCAGAGTATATGTAGATCATATACTGACAGATTTCAAGTTGACGGTTGTTAGTAACTTCCAGCACTTAATTTGTAGCCAAATTTTGAAGTGCATTGTGAGCCTTCTGGTTCTTTCAGTGTCATTGTAAAATACAAAGTGTAATAAATGATGGGAAGCGTCCAATGGAGGCGCCACATGTGCTGGCTTTTATTTGTCACAACTTGGAATCTGCACAAGGTCACCAATCCTCACCAACCACTTTGGATGCCTGTGGCTAATTGTTTTTAGTTTCTTCATTGGAAAACTCATATAGTTAACGTTATTGATGAACTGTTCAAATATTCTATGAAGCTATGCAATCAAGAAATTTCTCACATTACAAGATCAATAGAAAGATTGACTCTTCACTAATGCGTTTTGACTGCGTTAATGTCAACTTATTGAGCACAATAATATCACAAATATGACACTTTCTCTCAGTGGAAACTAAGAATGACACAAAGTTGACAAACAAATATGACATTAAATCCTCTGGATTCCAGTAGTGCTTGATTGACTTCTTGAGCTTTGTGATCAATAAAATGTCCTGAATAAACATGCATTCAAAAGAAACTCACTGACTTGATATGTGCACTGGAAAGGGCTTATATAGGTGATTTAGTGTGGTATGGAATTTATTTCCTGTAATTCTCGAATTTGGTAGTTTTTATCAGAAAGAAATACTTGCGCCAGTGTTGAGCTTACAATGTCCTTTGGAGGCCACTGATCTCCTACACTCAGACTACACTGCAACAACGATGACTGAGCAACGTATTCTGATCCTATTTTGATATTCCTTTGAAGCAAACACACTATGTGTGCATTGGTTGGTGGAATTGAAGAAGTGGATGTCCATTACAGTGGTTGAATTGGTGACATTTTATTAGAATTAAATTGTAACTGTGGTACTTGTGTGGCCATTTGTCAGTGCTCTTTTCTATTTTCTAATGAATTATTTCCCATCAGGCTGCAGCCAACGCTTTATGTAAGAAAACGAGGCTATATATAAACATGTGCATCTAGAATGCTAAACCTGTAGATTTTAATGCTGCGAGTATGGCTTTACAAAGGAATCTTGCAAAAAATTCAGCAACAATGTATTCAGACCAATTGTGATTGTGACCTGTTTGAAGCTGTAGTTCAAACAGATGAGGGAGATCGAATATTGTAAAGACACCGTATTAGTTGTCCAAGCAAAGGAGGGAGTTTCTGAATGATGTTTTTTAATCAGGTGACAAAAATTCATATTTTGCACTTGGTGAGGTCTCCAACAACTTTGGACCCAATCTCATCTTTCACACCCATCAATTACTTGCACCACTTGGGAAACAGTGACAGTGTATCGACTCACAATTTTTTTGTTTTTCAATAAGTGACGAAGTAGTAGTAGTGGAAGGTTCGCTTCCCAAGACATACGTTCAAGCTATCTAAGCATTTTTAGCTTTCAATGAGCTAAGAGCTTTCGAAGGCTCTTCTCTTCAGAAGAAACATTAAGTAAAAATCAATTCCAAATGTCACACATATCATTATATGTTGAATCCTGGAAGTTATCAGGATACAGGATCGACCTTGAGGCCAATCTCTCATTTATTCACTTCAAAATACCTGCAGCTTATACTAGTTTGAATGGTAAACTACATGTGCCTCTTGTGCTTGTGGTTCTACGCGTCTCGGAAGAGCAATTAGTTAGAGTTGAATTGGAGATATGACTCAGATGACCTGCACAACACCACAAGAGAATATTGAGATCATGGTATCATGCAGCTAGTCGATTGTAAGACTGTCAAAATCAATGTCACAATTCTATGAGTTATAAGATTGGTATGAGAATCTTGACGCTTGAACCTATGTCAAGGTATGCCAGGTAGAGTTACTTCGTAACCTAGTACTGCAAACGAAGACACAGAAAGAACCAGCTGCCAGAGCTTGACATTTGTAAGCACATATCATCACCCTCAAGTCACATCGAAAGCTTGGAATGCTTTTGTCAAAGGGGTGTCAAAGCAAGAAGATTCATGCAAGCCTGGGGTCGCAACTATCTGTTATTCAATATCGGACATTACAAGAATTAGAGGGACCTTTGAAAACTAGTGCCTCCTTTCAAAGGTAAACACTTTCTTCGTGAGGAAAAGCATCATACCTCTTACTTGTTTCCACCACCTCCACCGCCTCCATTGCCTCCACTTCCTTGTCCAGGACAGAAACCAACACATATGTTTCCACTACCACCACCACCACCACCACCACCTCCTCCTCCTCCTCCTCCTCCTCCTCCACCTCCCCCACTACCAGGAATCAAACCTCCACTACCTGGGATTAACCCTCCACCACCTGGTATAAGGGGTGGAGGGAGCAAAGGAGGGATCAAGGGACCTCCAAGTCCAGGTCCTCCACCACCACCACCTCCTCCACCTCCTCCACCACCTCCAAGTCCAGGTCCTCCACCACCTCCACCTCCACCTCCACCACCTCCTGGTTGGTCATGTGGGTTGTCATGTGGGTTATCATGTGGGTTATCATGTCCTCCTTGGTGATCCCCATTTGCTGGAGTATTGGCCCACCCACCATTGGGTGTTGCACCGCCTGGTTGTTGATCGCCATTGTTGTTGTTGCCGCCTCCATCTGGGGCATTGCCCCAACCGCCTACACCTGCAAGTGAATGCACACCTAGTGGTCAGGCCAAGCGATTTCAGCGATGTGTTTATTCTTGATTGGATACAAGGATGCACATTGTCACCTGTAATTGATGACCATGTCATGGCATGCCCACTATGGACTAGATATTATACGTGAGGAGTCCTGCTACAAATTATAGACGCCACCTACCGAGTCATGGAACCTATAGTAGGGCAACACGTGTATAATATTGGACGTAGCGATGACCATGTCATGAGAATAACGTGCTACGGTCTACGGTTGGCGTGCTTGTGTCTAATGAGGACTTGACATATCCAAGAGATTTGAGATGGTTAGTACTATGTTTGGTAACATACATGTGTCACTTACCATCAACTATAATATGCACCCAATACCTTGGTCGCCACTACTGTCGCTTGGTAGGTTGGGCGCCTACTACAACCTATTTGTGCATAGAAAGTTGATGTCTCTTTTGTTACATTCATGTAATTTTGTTGGGTTGCTATATATTTAACGTGTTTGATCTCCATCGGTGTCTTATGAGTTCAATACTCACCAGGACCACGTTGGCAATTTTTTTGAATAATCACTACAATAGCATACACACAAAGACATGGTAAAGTAGGCCTTACTATCAGGTTGGGCAGCTTTCTTGGATCCTTCAGTCTTTGTAACAGTTTTCCAATCTTCGCTGGTGGGCTTGTTAGTAGGTTGCTCTTTGTGGGTATCATCATCCTGCAAACATTGTGATCCAGGTAATTAAAGTGAGTATACATTTTCCAGCTTTTGTGAGGATGTTGCTTTCGATTACAGAAATTCTGGCTGGCACAGAAAATGTCGACCTCACTATCTATATATATATATATATATAGAACTTAGGAGCCTCCATCGCAGTTCTCAGTCTACATGTTCCCATATGTGTTGAGGACACTGATCTTGCTTGAGAACATGTGGGATGTGAAGCTCTGCTCTAAATTGCTGTACTTCGTACTACACTGTACCAAGGAGGCCCGAATCCATGTCGAGATGAAAGCAGGAGATATGAGCTGAAATTCATGATACTTTTTGTGGCCCCCATGAAGAACTTAGGTGACCTAATTCATGCCAAGCTGTGGCAACCTCTTAGAAATGGGTGTTGTCCAATATTTGCAGACCAAATAATGTATAAAGTAATCTGTAGACTATTGTAAGACGACTCCTTCCTCTTTGATTGGTAAGTAGAGTGATGAAGTCTTGACGGTTAATTCACGCCAGCAAAAACTAAAACTCTTCTGCGAGATGTAATTAGTATCCCCTGTATCTACTTGCATTCAGCTCCAAGCCTGAAGACTGACCTGAACACTTATACCTAGACATATTCTATAAAAGATGAATCTATTGCAGTTTTCCCGCCCTTCCTATACTCTGTCCCCACCCTGCCACTATATCGAACAAGGACGCTGAGAATACGATGTTTCACTACTTCTAAAGTCCAAAGCTAATAATGTCATATAGCAGGTTCATTAGTCTCGAAAGAAAAGTAAAGAAAACAATGTGTTGATGAAGATGCACTTCAGACTTCTTATCAGGAATGGATTGACAGACCAAGATGCCTTGATGGAACATAATGAGAACCGCCACGCAATACAGAGGCTTATCGTGGCATCTTCATCAAGTGAAGTAAATGCAATCTCGGGAAAAGCTCGACAAGTTCCTCTTGGAAGGCGGAGGCTAAGTTGCACTAATGGCCCATTACTTCGACTTATGCTCATGACTAATTCTATCTGCCCGGCCGACTTCTGAATTTCATTTAACCTTTATATATTACCAAGCGAAGTCCACTAAGACTTCACGTAGATGCTTTCTTGTTGCCAGGATTGGGCTAGGAATACATCGACTCTTGCGACCTCGTGCAGCTAATCTTAGTCCTAATGGATCAGGCCAACTGAAGGGCCAGTCAGATAGCTTGCGAGTTTGGTGAGCCAAGGTAAAGATGATGTGCTTTTATACAGTGGAGCTTGGTTCCTTCTTAATTTGGATTGATTTCAAGTTCAAGCAGGAACCTGAACTTGTAGACATCGGACTTCACATGACTGCAACTTCAAGTTCGAGTTTAAACGAGCTCCGCCGTCTTAGGCACACGCAAGGGCTCAAATTCTTTTACCTTGGCCTACAAAACTTGCATGCTTAACCTTGAGCTCAAGTTGGGTGGGGCAACACTATGAGCTATGCAGTGCAGCAAATGTGCAACCCCCGCTAGCAGGAAAGGTACTCAGCTGAAGTTCAGATTGATTGAAGTTAACCTCGTCAAGAACATGCCACCCACCTTAGAGACCGGTACAGTATCCACCTCCGGAGCTTCATCAAGCTTCACATGGGCCAGCAATCGTCTCCCAGGTCGGCCAACTCCCACCTCGCCATGACCAGCTGCCGAAACAATGTTCACTGCACTGAAACACTCTAACAGCACCGCAATCGCGACAACCGAGTACCAGAAACCTGCACAACCGCTACGGCCATAGCCTATGTGAGTGGCGGTCGCCATGGCTGATGCTCCCACGGTGCAAGGCCGGCAAGGAACGAGTTAAGTTAGTTTTCCTCCGAGCTGCCTGACGTGTGCTTACTCTTGCTGTTGCTGCTGCAGCAGCAGCAGAGGCAGCTCCTCATAGCGGCAGGACAGGCACGGTCAGGATGAACGTAGGTTGTGGTCCCCAGAATTGGACGGCATAGATGAGGCAGAGCTCCAGGGGCATTCAATGCAAGCCGGCCATATACATGCAGAGTCATTGAGCGTTATGTTGCTAACTCGGCTACGTTTCCTGTCCCTAGCTGCAGGCTTTTGATGATATATCGAAGCTGCAATTACGGCTTACACATGCTAGTAGGTGGGTGTTGTCGACCAGAGCTTGTCGAGTGGGGATCATTGTTGAGTTTTCTTCTTTATAAGTAAATTCGTTGACAGCCGTGTTGACTTCGTAGGATGAGATGGATGTTTGTGTTTCTCTCGATATGAACAATGATTGTTGCTGTTATTGTGGAATTGAGGGTTCAGAAATTGTGGCAATAACAACCAGGTGGAATATCATCACGTATCTGTGCAGCTCGATCGCCATTCAAGGCCCTGTCAAAAGTGAAAATGCAATCTGTGGGGTTGCCATTTACACCTGCCTTCCGAATCTGCTTCAAGGTGATCTACCATGATATATAATGTGACTGGACATGGTGCTGGACATAAAATGCTGACTATTGTGGGCATATGTACAGATAATTTAGGCTAAGTATTGATGAACAATATTCAATATCATGGGTGGCACTGATGCAGAAGTTGTGGCCATAACAACCAGGTGGAATATTAATATCATCACAAATCGTGCAGCTCGACCTGTGCATTCAAGGCCCTTTCGAAAGTGAGAAGAAATCTGTGGGATTGTGATCTACACCTGCTGTCTGAATCTGGCGGTGCAAGATGACCAACCATGACATAATGTGCCCGGACATAATTCTAATTGTGCTTATGCATACTATTACAGGTTCCTTATGCTAAGATATTGATGGAGGCTAATGAACAAATCAATACTGCAATGGTTATATAAGTGTAGGAGTCTGTAATTGAGCAGTTGAACAAACGTCAGGGCCACTATTTTCAAGCATCCATGATCATGTGGACTTGAAAGGATCAGTCATTAAGGCATGTTATAATGCCTCTTGAAGTAATGTCAACTGAAGTAAATGGTACAAATGTTTGTTTCTGGCAATTTCAGCAGGCAGCTGAACACTTCACCAGTTGGACATTTTAACTTAGTTGGAAACCATTGTACCAGTTTTGTTGCTAATGTTACTATTTGATGCTACGCTATTTTATTTTTTATTTTTTAATCTCAAAATACATCACAATTTTAAAATCATATGTCAATGGAGTGGACACTCTATATCTAGTTACATCCATATATATGCTGGGTAGTTGAGGTCCATGTACTGGTATTTAGATTCCGTAATAAGGTGAAATATGGGCTCATTGTCCTCTCTGTTGATGGAAAGGTATGATGATGTGTTCTCGCCTGGAATGCTCCTTCGAATAGGTAGACAGTACAAAAAAACATTTTTGCCTATTTGCACGTTGACGTATAAGGCAACGCTTTTGGCAGGCCTGGCCATGTTCTGTTGCACTGTCAATGCAGTGATTGGGGTTCTGCATCAAATGCAACCCCAGTGCAAAACTGACAAGGGATCCAATACTCAAAGGCATGTTGTTGCATCACAAGGGAGTCCAACTGGCCACCTATACTAGACACAATGATACTCATGTTTCTAAGAGCAACACTCCACATCAGAAAGCTGCATAAGTTAACCCATGGTATGGTCCACATGGACAATTTTTTCAAAGTTTATAATAATAGACATTGCTTTAGCTATATAATTTGCCTCATATTCTATCATTGCAATTTGGTTCCCTCTAATTTGAGACTTGTGTCCGTATAAGTTTTATGTAAACGAGAACATCACAAGGTATAAATGAATCTTCAAGACCATTTTGTCCGGTGCTCTTCTGGTATGAAGCTTAACTAAAGATTTGGTGTGACTGAGTGGGTTTGAATGAGTTTTAAGCATTCCTTCTTTCCTTAAAAAATTCTTCATTGAACCTTCAACCACCCATTAAGGCTATGGACCATGAAACTCGTAGGAATTTGCACTTCTGCCCATTTAATTAATTCCCTCTAGGTTAACTGGGAATCGAATAAAGAAATTCAAATCAGGGTGATCACACTCAGAGGAGCTCCACGGTCACTACAAGGATTTGGTCACTGTCACCCTGATGGATTTGGAGACTTCAAATCTGCTTTGTAGAACCATTGGCAATGTCCCATGATCCTTGTGGGTTGATTAGTGTTTAATTGTTCCAGAAAAAGGTTTTAAAGAGAATACTTGACATTATTCATGTGAAGAATTGAGTGGTGGTCTTTCTTTGGACCATGGACGCTGGTGAGGCATTGGAGAAAAGACACAGACTGCACTCAACTGCCCTAGAAGTAAGTTTCTGAGGGAACTTGATGTGCACGTACACTTAAATATAAAGGGCAAATTATGTTGAGCTCAGCTGAGCCTATGGCACTATGATGGAAGGTTCTGCTCATTAGATTGCTTTTGCGTCCTAGTAGCTGGTCTGGGAGAGAGGGAATTATCATATATGAGCATACCTCTCATTTATCCAACATAAAAGCTCTGGATTTGTATGCAGCCTGGAGCTTGTTCTGAGGAAGAGTCAGCATTTGTTGGGAGCACGGGGGGGTCACTCCATTGTCAAGTTGAACACCACGTGCGGCCAAAAAAATCTACTTTTGGTAAGTTGCATCACCAAAATGGGTCAAAATTTTATCAATTTTTTTTCATGGGTAGATATACACGGTATCTATTACATAGTAAAAAATGGTAACCAAATTTGATGATATGTTTTTTTTAATAAAACATACCGTTTCTAACTAGAATGACGCAGAATTGAACTAAAATAATTGCTACAAAAATGAAGATGACTAAAAATTTCAAAAAACTATACAAAAGATGTTATCAATGATTATGTATATGTAGAAAAAATATCATAATTTTTAAATTTATCTATTCCATGTAATATAGGGGTAGCAAACTTTGGCCGCACGTGGTGTTCAACTTTACATGGAGTGAACCCCCCGTGGTTGGGAGCAAATAAAAATTAACCACAAGTGGCCTCTCGTAATGGCCTTATGCAGCATACACGAATTCCCAGCTGAGCTTGAGGGATTTACAAGTGGCTACTGCAAAATTTCTGCAGGCTGTTATCGGCGACTGCTTTCCGGGGTAGATAGAATGTTACTGGCATTAGGCCATGCAGACTAGTTAAATCAAACAGGAAAACTAGAAGAGAATGAATAAGATTTTAGGCGAGTTCTTGTCATGTTTTTGCCAACTTATTGCCATGTTTTGTGAAATGTGTTTACTCTGCAAGGGACTCAAACCCAACCACAAAATGTGGTCCTGGCCATTGCAGGTCAGAGCGCCTAAACAACTCACAAGGGAGAAAATTTGGAAGTTGCAACCAACCTCGAAAGTTTTTCACATCACCATGAAATTGTGGCTCCAAATCTTGCTTGATGACATGGACAAATCACACAAAATCCAATACAACACATGCAACTTGCACACAATGGAAACCACATTCTTCTTGATGTACCTCACGTGCCTCCAATGACCGAAACCCACCATGTCGCCCTACTCATATGCACCCACTCAAACCTAATTGGCTTCTCTCCAATCTGTAATTGCATCATGGAAAGGATAAGTTTCCAAGCTCTAGAATTGTTGCGCATACATGCGAATGGTAGTGTTCAGGTGCTCTGAAAGTCTATTTTGAAATTTAGACTTGATCAAGGATAAGGTAGAGAAGGTCCTCTCGTCTTCTACACTACTGATCACCTGCACAATGGCAAGCTCGGCAAGGTTCATGTATTCACTCAGCCTATTGCACAACAACCCATTCGAAGATAGGTGGGTCCGGAGTTTCGTGACAAGGTTATGGTCATGAGGTTCAGCTATGGCCTTTTGGGCTTAAGTCTTCCAACATCCTTGTTGAGGTTGTAGTAATGGACCTTCAACACGGCCATGGGAATGGGCAATGCGACTTCCCAACCTGGAACCAACCAATAATACAGCCACACAATGCCAAGAGCGTTCATGAGCTCATGCGAGGGAAACCTCCTCTCAAGCTTACTAATCAACGTATCAATAGCCACAACACATTGATTTTTCACTCAAACATGGGCCTCTTGAAATCCATCTTGGATCACCCATCACTAGTAGAAAACTATGCGAAAAAGAAGCGCAGTCGTTTTCCCATTGCGGTTCTTTGACCACCTTGATCTGCAGCCGCTAAACAACTACAAATTTTTCCTTTTTTTTTCCCACTTCAATTTATAAATTTTTGGGGCGTGTAATATACCGTTGAAAAGGTATTTCAAGACCTTTCCAACGGTATATTACAAGCCCCAAAATTACTAATATTTTAGTTGGTAAATCAAAAACAAAAATCTGCAGTTGTTTAGTGACTGCAGAGCAGGCTGGTCAAAAGAACCGCAATGGGAAAACAACTACGATTCTTTTTCACATAGTTTCTACTAGTGCATGTTTCAACAAATGTAGAGAGGTCGATTTGATAGGTGAAATGAGAATGCCCTAGTATCATGAAATAAAAATGCTCAACATGGTCGCCAAAGTTAGTGTTAAGGTCTGTCTCCCAATCTTGTGTGATTTAGCAGGAGGTATTGTTCACAACATTATCATACACATGGAAATCCATAGAGTTGAATGAAGTTTCTCCATCACAATGCATAGTATAGAATAGATTGGATCAACAGATCTTCAATGCCTCAATGTAATCCACCACATAGACATCATGAGACTTGGCAAACTTAATCAAAGAATTGACACACTCCAACAACGGGAGCACCCAAATCAGGCCAAGGATGGTATCGATGTCAAGAAAGGCATGGAGATTGTTGTTTGCAACACTAGTGGTTGGACTATCATTGTGCATGATTCTTAGCAAGCAAGGTTTTGTACTCATTACCCATCTTTTTAATGGGTTCCAACATGTTGATGCATGTAGGCTAATTGTTTTTCGAGATCTTCAAGACCTCATTCTCTACACACTCTGCAAGTTTTTGGAAGTCAGCATGCCCTTAGGTGAAGAAGAGAAGTAGCCATATAGAGATTGTAGTAGATGCTCCAACTTTGAGACAAGAGGAAAATTAGACAAACCTTGCATAGCAAGGTTATTTCTATGTGCCATGGAACAAATCCCAATGAGGTAAGGAGGCTGGGTTTTCTAAAGTTGCACTATCACCCCGGTTCGGTATCCTTGAAATGTGGATGCACCATGATGTTGCACCTATGCAAACAAACATGGTAACAATCTCCCCTTCAGTTAGCCCACCATAGGTCATAAGAGGACCAACACAACCTCTTTGATATCATCAGCTGTGGCCCCTTCAATCAAGCCTCAATCATACTCTCTAAGGTAAATAAGATAGGGTCCTTCTTCCAAGATTGCACAACATAGCCATGAAATGAGATCTAGGTTAGATTATACATTGTAGTACCTTCATCTACACATATAGACAAGAACTTACTTGACCTCACCTTTGTTTTTGTTGCAACTGGCAAAATAATTTTTGTGCATGGAGTCGGCCATCTCCCAACCAACACCATTTGTCCAGTGGCATATGACATTGTTAGGCACATTAAGGTGAGAGAATAACCCCTACATGTGCTCATATTCAGTCATAGGATGTCACTAGAGAGCACAACAAACACAAGGCTAAATCGCAATGTCACCAATTTCTTCTTCCTTTCCAAGGTTGCAACATGTACAAGTTGTTGGATCACAATGTCTTTACTTCTCTAAACATAAAGCCTCTCATTGAGAACATGTTGACTTCACTTCAAAGCGTAAAATTCTCCTACCTTTACACCAAGGAAGGCTCTAACACATGTCCTCCTACCATTATGCTTTCAAAGATTGTTCATTTTTGGAACCAAGAGCTTCTCACGCCTTAATGATAGAACACACCTTACTTTGCACTTGATGGATACCACCGTTTGCCCCCACTACGAGTTCGGCCCAGGGCACCTTTCAAGCCCAAGTATCCTGACAATTCCAAGGCAATTCATATCCTATTTCTTCTTCCCACATGCAACAATTCTTGCATAAGCAATGGTAGGATCTACCACCACACATTCAACCTCAGGGTTTACCATAAATCCTTCTTGCATTACCATGTATTTGTTAGGGTTCAAGCACCCAACCCCAAGTGAGGATCAAGGAAGGATTTGAGGATCCTTGATCTAGAGGTGGCCTCACCATCTTCCATCACACCCTCCCCTCTATCCACAGATCCCCCTACCTCTACTATTGATATGTTGGTCTTGGTCATTGGAGGCATCCTCTCTCTTAGGAAAACACTTATTGTGATGAAAATCCTTAAAAAAGAACAACAAGGGACCCATAATGAAGCTTTGCCAACAACTCACACAAGACTAGATGCACACAACTACCAACAATTTGCACAAACATGCAAAAGAAAAAGAAAGGGTTGAGGGCTCAATTACTGATAGTGGCTGCAGCTCCATGTTAAGGATGCTCTACCTTCATGCTCTCTCAAGCCTACTAAGCTTGCAAAATCAATGCTTGAAATTTGTATTCTAACCTTGCCACCATCGCCATTGATTAGCTACCATTGCTCCAAAACATGCCCCCAAACACACCCAATACCAAACCTCAACCTCAATGGCCAAACCAATGGCAATGAATAGTTAGCATGTGCAGTTGTGCAACGAGGTGACATCAAGACACCTATGTTAGCTTGGCCTCCACGAATGATTGTAGAACGAAGGGAGAAAATGGTGGCTCCTCAAGTTCAGGGTTGGGGAGTTCCTAGCAAGGTCCTTAGCTATTGTAGGGAGCGAAATGGCGCAGTCGGATGTGACGGGGGAGCTCTATAGTGGCGCCAACTTTTGGTTGCATGTGAAATCAACGGTGAGGCGGTAGTAATGGAGGTACATTCTAGGCAAGAAACCCCTCCACTTTCTTATATTAGTAAGTCTAGGGGTTTGCCATAGGGTTAGGTAGGTAGAAATTTGGCTAAAAGTCACCTAGGGAAAAAAACGTTGATCACTAAGGTCACACTCTAACATAACTAAACAAGATGCACTAGTAATTAAAGTAAAAGACTATCATACTTACCTCTGTGATTCTCAATGATAGATGAGATTGCTCAATTTCATGTATAAATGATCTAGTAAAGTTGGCCATCCGTAGGAACTTTGCTAGCAGGTAGTTAAACTAAGGTAACTGGACCTAATTTAGTTACTTAAAATCTTGATCAGACCCTTATATTTGAGTGGTGGGTGGTTAGGTGCACATCTAAAAACAATCACCATAATACATGTGCTTAAAAGAGATTGGACTTGTGCTCAAAATCTTTTTAACCATTAGACTAAGTTCAATAGTCAACATTATTGGGGTGGGGATCTATATGTGGCAAGCTTATCACTCACTTTCAATGAACTTTGACAATTCATAACAATTTGAGGTAAGCTCCAAAACTATGTGGGATTGATCCTGGCTTAAAACTAAAAATATTTTTGGTAGAAGCACAAGCATTTCAACCTCAAGAATTTGAGTAGTATAAGGTAGCAAACATAAAAGATTAACCAAATAAAGTCCATCCACCTTGGTGTTGATGGATTCTGGAATCTTGACATGTTCCATGTCATTTAAATTATAGGATATTATAATGGATGCTCACTAGAAATACATAATGTGGAGATTGAACCAAACTACCTCTTAATTAAAGTTAATGATGCACATAACATTACTCAATGATGTGGCCCCTCATAAAATAATAGTCGGATGTTAAGAGCTTAGTTTGAATAAGAGTCCCATGCGCAGCTTTTCAAGCATCCGATTGTTTATTTTGAGGGCCCACATAACGAGAGCCAAATGCTGAGTAATGTTATGCAACTCAATGGGCAGTACTACTTACCACATGATACTCATGAAGCAGAAGGTTGGTGGAGAACTAATGACTCAGTTATAAATGACTCCTCCAAATTAGCTTCACAATACCCATAATGATCATGATGATGTTGAAGCGTGCCAGATTTCTTGTCCATTTTCGCAATGCAAGCAGAAGCTTAAGCTGGTGGAGGCTGCATTGGAGCTCTTCAATCACAGATTCGGTGCACCGAAGTCCACCGATCTCCTGCATGTCATCATGATGAACATGGTTGACTCGTCCGTCCATGCATGGTTTTGGCCTTGCTGTTTCTTTTTTAATCAACACAGGAGACCAAAGTCAATCAAATCGCAGCCTTTGAGTTAGGAATTGATTTATCCCCATCTGTCTGTTTCGACCAAAATGCCTCCCCAGTAGGTTGTATAAGAAGGGTGACTTTCCTGCAGTTCTTCAATTCCAATTCCAATTCCAGTTCTAGTTCAATCTCGCCCACCATGGCGTCTCTCACGAAGCCTTGCCGGGTGCTCTCCCTCAGTCTTGCAGTACTCTTGATCTCCCAGGTGCTTGTCATGCCGGCCCTTGCCAGGCCTCTAGTGGCAGAGAAGAAACTCACAGAGGTACAATTAATTCAAATTGCATGTTACCATCTAGTCGTCAAACGAAGAACTTTTTTTGATGTTTGTGCATTCAAACGAATCATGTGGGTGAATGACTTTCAGTATTTGAACTTGCATGAATTGGGTGAAGTGATGATCTCATCGTGGTTAGCAAGTACTCATCATAGGCGAGTAATATTTTTTCTGTCCACTTCACCTTTCGATCCTGCAGCTAGCACCACTTGATTATATTGTGTGAATTTATTTTTTTCTTGGTGGAATTATAGGTTCATGCCGATGTTGCGACACATCAGAAATACGAAGGGGCTGGTGGATATGACACCCCTGGGTACGGAGGTGGGTACAATAACCCTGGCTATGGTGGATATAACCCAGGATATGGCGGTGGGTACAATCCTGGCTATGGTCAAGGCCGTGGATCAGGCGGTGGTGGTGGTGGTGGAGGAGGAGGAGGAGGTGGTGGAGGTGGCGGTGGCGGTGGCGGTGGAGGAGGTGGAGGAGGAGGAGGAGGAGGCGGTGGAAAGTAAGCGATTGGTAAGAGAACATCAAGATTATTTGAACCAATCATGCAAATTTGATGAGTTGATCTTCAGAGGGGGTCTTCCACTTCGAGTCTGGTAGGACTGATGAATCTATTGAGTTTGTATCCAGAGGTTCTTCGGAATAATCCATGCTGTGAAATGACTCACTCAGTTTTGTTGTCTGCTCAGAATGATTGGCATTCCAAGCCCACCTTGTCAAGATTGTCATTTGTATGTAGCTCAACTGTCAAGCGGGGACGTTTGAAGATTATCGGGTCGTTGATACTCTTCACTTCATCAAGTCTGAGCATTCTAATTGGATATTTACAGCGTCAAGAGATCTGCATGCATAGGTGGAATTGCTTTTTTTCTTTTCTTTAAAAGAAAATTATCTGTGTAGGTGCATCTCAGTTTTTATGTGTTGAGAAGGTGAATGCCATAGCCAGATCTATGGATTTTGGATCTCAGGCAGAGGAGCTGCATTCACCTTGAATTAGCAAATTTTAGACAATACAGGATTAGATAAGTTCACCTTTTGCGCCCATGGAGGCTGCAACCAAGTTAGGTAGTGGCTTGGAACAATCTTCAGAAGCATGTATCTTCTTATATTACAATATTATCCCATCACAATCCCGTCTATTCATATGCAAATGTATTGCTGGGTTCCTTGGTACACATCCATCTGCCTCATAATTCTAATTACATGTCATCAATCTCTATGTTTGTCCTCTTCAGGCAATAGTCTGTGAACTGAAATGCAACTTTGAGCGTTTTGCAAAACAGAGAAACATTAATGCATGACACAAATAATGACTGAATCCCAATTCAACAATCGGACCATCAGCAGAATGCTTTCATCATCATTTACTGATAATTGAAGAGGTAATTAATCATAAGTATCATCCAAACACCTGGGTTACCTGAAATATGGGCAAGTTTGTTCGAGAGAACATAACCTCTTTCCATGTAATTGAGTTAATTAGATTCCTGGTTTTATGTGAGATAGGTTCCATGTGTTAATGTCTTATCCCAAAAGGAACCCAAGTAGCCACATTTATTCCAACCCAATCAATATGTTCCTACCATGAAGGCTACAGTTACTTCTTCGATCACTGATGGTTGTAATCCCAAACAGCATTATATATGTTTTTTAGCTTGAGGCACCGAAACATCAAGCCCATGCTCGTGATCATTGTGAGTAGTTCATCATCTGTAATTCATAAATGTGCGTCACTCTGTTCTGAAATTTCAATCGATCAATTTCTAGGAAATATTTTAGTTGATTCTATACTGTAGAGCAATGTCTGGTTCAACACTTTGAATGCGAAAAGCTCATTTCCACAGAATGAACATGGTCTTGACCAAAGTAGGTATGCCACGTGGCAATGTTGTGGTCGAACTAGGTTAATATTGGAAGAGTGGACTAATGATTTTCATCTCTATATATTCAACAACGCCTCTCGATACTGATATATCAATCTCTACAATAACAAACAGTACTGCCAATGTTGACACCTGGTGTGGCTTTAAGTTCATGAGAGTTTAGCTCATGGGATGTCTGATGATAATTCAATTGGTAATGTTTTTCCCCTTGAAAACTCGTGGAGGCAAGTCATTTTATTGACCAGTTGCATTTTGCATTAAAGAAAGTAAAGCCTTCATGGACTGCTATGCTGATCAACACATATTATTAAAATAAATTCTACTTGACCTTTACTCTCCAAACCCTCTTCGTTGATTTAGCAATAGTTCACTACTGGAATCCAGTAGATTTAATGTCATAGTCGTTTGTCAACTTTGTGACATTCTTAGTTTCCACTGAGAGAAAGTGTCATATTTGTGACATTATTGTGCTCAACAAGTTGACATTAACACAGTCAAAACGCATTAGTGGTTGCAGTCATTAAGTTATAAATCACTACACAAAAGTAACCTCAGAAGCTTCTCCAAGGTATCTCAGATCTGCGAGCCACACACCCATGTTCACTAGAGCCAAGAACCAGATGAAAGCTGAAATAATTCCAACAACCCAATGTGAAAGTATTGATGAGTGCGGACAAGCATGTCAGCTGCTGCAAGCGGGGCTGACATGAAGCAGCTGCAGGGCAGGAACCAAAGTAGACAGGCATATATGATCAGGTCGGTTGTTGACAGCCCATACAGTGCCTTTTGAAATATAAAAAACAATTTATAAAAAATAGAAATAAATGCAGATCAGGCCATGGAATCCGCGAGTGTTCACATTGGCAGATCATCATCATCATCAGCAGAAGAAGAAACTCCGAACTCGAAAGGATTTGGCATTTTGGATGGAAATTGTACTAATGAACCCAAAAAGGGCCAAGTGGGTAGTAGAGCAGGTGGATGTCCATAATGGCCGCCGTGTCTTCCATGTCATCATTTGAGGTTGACTCGAGTCTCAACGCGTCTGACAAACATGAAACAAAGTCTCCACAAGTCAATCAAATCACAGCCTTCCATTTGCAGGTTGATCGGACGATGCAATATTTTTCTGTACATTGCCCTGCCCAATGCCATAATGAATCAGTTGGCGGGGTTCAGTGACACGAATAGGTATAAAAGATACTCACCTCTTCCACATAGTACTCATCACTTGTTTGGGTTCTTCAATTCAGCTCACTCCCAGTTTTTCTTCCCGATGGCATCCCTCAAGTGCGCCGGCCATGGCAGGGTGCTCACAATTGTGATTGTTGCAGTGCTTGTAGTTTTTCAAGGTTTCATGCTGCCGGCCCTTGCAGGCAGACCTTTGGTGGAGAAGAAACCGACCGAGACTTCGGATCAGGTGGGTACTTTTTCTTTTTCTTTTTCTTTTCTTTTCATTTCTTTTGTGCATATTATTCATTTCTGGAAGCTAGTATTAGTTGGGGTTGCAGCATTGCATTTGTATGCATTTAGCATAATGTTGTGCATATTCCAATCGCCAATTTTCACCGTTCGATTGGGCAATCAGTCTCATGCAATCTTGTAACTGTGTCAACTTAGAGATGATTGTGTGATAGTCAGCTGCAGTTTACAAAATTGGAACTGAGCTAATTACTATCTGGTAAACATGTATTGTCTTCTTGGATTGAATTCAGAATGCTTTACACTTATTAAAAAATCTTCTCACCACAATTTTATACTGTTTTTTTGCCAACATTGTAGGCAAAGGCTGAAGTTGCAAGCTCAGAGAAATACGGAAGCGCAAAGGATTGGGGAGGTGGCGGTTACAATCCAGGTGGGGGTTACAATCCTGGTGGGGGTTACAACCCAGGCGGAGGATACAATCCTGGTGGCGGATACAACCCAGGGGGTGGATACAATCCTGGTGGCGGATACAACCCAGGTGGTGGATACAATCCTGGTGGCGGTCGTGGACCGGGCCAAAGACCAGGAGGAGGAGGAGGTGGAGGAGGTGGCGGCGGTGGAGGTGGAGGTGGAGGTGGAGGAGGTGGTGGTGGAGGAGGAGGTGGTGGTGGTGGAGGAGGCGGCGGCGGTGGCGGAGGAGGAGGTGGAGGGGGAGGTTCTCATGGAGGTGGAGGAGGAGGAGGTGGTGGGGGCAACAACTAAACATTTGTTGGTGAGAAAATGCATCCTTTTGTGTCATTACATTACTAAACTTATAATTATGTGTGACTGAGTATAATCAATGAGAGATGAATCCCTACATTGTAATAACATATCTCAAGAAAGAGAGCATTGTTGCCTTGCGACATGGGAGATACTTGATGAAATCAAATCATACATCATAAATAAATCTGATTTACAAAATTGTTGTTATTGAGTCAAAGCCACCCTTCTAATCGTGCTTGCAAGATCTCAAATGTCATGGTAGCAAGGGTCAGTCATGAGTTCATCATCACATTCTGTCCATTCAACCTTATAATTCGCATGAAGCATGTTTCACTCTCATTTGACTCCTTCGAATGCTCATGAATCTGACCTGCAGCATTGCGATATGAGCAGACTGAACAGGTGAAGGACTTGCAATACTCAACATAACTACCGGAGGCCAGCACCAAGACGTTGTCTGTAGCTGGATTCGTACATCTTGTGTATGCAATGGCTGAGTGGCAGGATATGAGTGCGTGGCAATTGTCAAGCTATGGAAGATTCTGCACGAAAGTCTTGATAAATGGAGTGATGTGTAATTTGGTTGGGAGGAACTTCTGTTACGAATTCATCATCAAATCATCTGAAGTAGTTGGTTTATTCACAAGGCCTGATTAACGGAATTTGTTAAAATCATGTCACATTTCTGAGGATTCAAGATTTGTTGGCATTGGCAATTTTAGGATTAGCCAGAGAATACATAGTTATACACAATTGAAACAGTTGTAAGAGGTATTTTAGCACAGTAAGTGTCAATGTATTTTCATTAACAAGCCATGGATTTTTTTAATCCACTAGCTGATGGCAGGCATGGCAGTCATGGCCAATTGTTCCAAAGCGTGTTAAAAATGTGACCAGATTTGTGTGCTAAAAGCTTGCTACAATTGTAGCGTTTCAATCAAAAAAAGTATGCAATTCCAATGTCACAACCTTGCCTAATGTCTGTTCATTGTACTCTATCATACTCAAAGGGCTCTGGAACATTTCATGTGAATACATAATTGTGATAGTCCACAATTATAGACTTGTCCACTTTTACATGTATCTACAATCGATATATATACACTACATATATTCACTACAATTTGTTGTGTTTTTTTTTATGTTAGTTCTATGATGCATTTATGTTTACTTTAATCTTGGTTTCTATACATAGAATTTCACTTTTTTATTCATATGTACTATTCATTCTTAGAGGTCTAAATATATACTAGGGTGTCTCACACTTTATCTCTTTTGAAAGTGCAAAAATGCATTCTCATGCATTCTCATAGTGTAGTAAGCCCCCTAGACACTACATGATTCCTATGGTCTTACCATTGGTTGAACTTCTCTTCCACTAAACTGTTTTATGGTCTATCACAATAGCAAATTTAGATCAACATCCACAAATTTCATAACCATCTAGTGAAAGAGAACTACCGTACCTTAGGGGCAGCTTCGGCACAAAATAATTCTAAAAATAGATGCCGAAAATTTTGGAATATTATTGCCATTTTTTGGCGAATATAAAATTAATTATTTTTCAAAATTGCCGAAATGTAAGAATTTTTTACTTCTCACTAGAGTTTTACTTAAAGTGGAAGCATATGTGAATTTTGAAGGAGAGAAGGTGCTCATTTTGTAATCAAGCTCACTTACATTAGTCCACAAAGAATATGGGTTAAGAAGTAGCAAGACTCTAGGTGAGGCTTTTCAAATGTGTTGTACACAAATTTTTGGAGTCCAATTGAGCATAGAAGATGAAGTTTTATAGAATTTTGTCCAACTAACAAAAGTTGAGAAATCAATCTTTCTTCCACCTCCAACACGTTTTGTGTCAAAATAAGTCTTTATGCAAAAGATATGGACAAAACATTGCAGCCGTGTAAAGATCAAAAAATTAAAATGCGTTCATAACAGTTTTTCGGAGCTCATTTGTGCATAGAAGATCAACTTTTTTGGAATTTTGTGGGTCTAAGAAAAGTTTAGAAATCAAGTAATCTTTCACCTCCAACAAATTTTATGTCATTTGAAGACTCTATGCAAAAGTTATGCGTGTTATAAAAATGAAGTCTAACTAGGTGCTTCACCTCAAAGTTTACATATCCCATATGCATTGTTGAACACAACTCCACTCTACTTGCATAAAGCACAGAGCATTCTCAACTCTTCACTCACATCTTACTTGTCATTCAATGCAAGAGAGATGTACAAGATATAAGCTTAAATAGAAAATTAAAAATGAATTTAAGCCGGATTTTTAAAAATTAAAAGAGAAAATTGCCGAAAATGTGAATATACTATTTTAAGGTGCCGAACCTACTTTTTGAACTTTAATTAAATATTCGGCAGCAAGGTGCCGAAGCTGCCCCTAAGGTACGGTAGTGGTAAGTTCTTGCAATTTTCATAGTGAGAGGATCAATGAAGTACCGCAACACAACCCTCTAGGTCACTTTTATGAAGATATGATAATGATCAACCAAAGGTTGGCATGAATGAAACATTGCGCTTCACCCTTTGGATATAGGCTTACTAGACTCATGATGTGGATTTACGGAGCTTTAAAGTTCTCATGCTCAATTACGATTAGTAAGCTCCTATTGTCATTGACAAATATCTCAAGAAGAGTGTTTGAATGTCATAAACGATTACAATACCACTTCTTAATTGGTAAATGTTTATAGAAATGCACAAGATAAATAGATTACAAAAATGAATTGGAGCCATCATATTCAAGTTTACATCACCTTTGCAAATCATTGTCGTTGTGCCATTGTGGTTGTTGATCTGCACAGCTACACCATGAAGAGGAGCTAATAGTCGATGATAAGATGACATTGCATACTTAGCTGTACAAGTATATAGAAATTGCTAGAAATGACATGAACTTAATATGATTTATATCCAAGTTACACTATCCTTTTGCTTCCATTCATATGCTCGGGAGGGGGGGGGTCACTCCCTCTTATATTAATGCATACACGTGCGCTCAGGACTTATTTATTGGGGGGCTATTTACCTTGCAGAAAAGATTATAAGGTATGGTATTTTTCAAAATAAAGGTAAATGCATGTATTTCAATACACCCTATCAGTAATTACAATTTTTGGGGGAATCGTCTTAAAAAACCTTATTTACATATATAGCCAAAGAAAATTGGAAAGAAGATTGCAATTCAAACAACGCGCTGAAATTTTCCCTCCCGGCACGTAGGTAGAGAACATTAACTCCACATTGGCTCGGGGAGATCACTCCATTGTAAAGTTGAAACCACGTGCATACAAAAAAAATCTACTTTTTCTAAGTTGCATCACCAAAATGGGTCAAAATTTTATCAATTTTTTTTCATGAGTAGATATACATGGTATCTATTACATAGTAAAAAATGATAACCAAATTTGATGATCTTCTTTTTCTATAAAACATACCGTTTCTAACTAGAATGACGCAGAATTGAACAAAAACAATTACTACAAAAATGAAGATGACTAAAAATTTCAAAAAAATACACAAAAGATATTATCAATGGTTATGTATACGTAGAAAAAATATCATAATTTTTAAAGTTATCTATGGCATATAATATAGGGGTAGCAAACTTTGTACGCACATGTGTGCCCAAAGAATACACTAAGTGACTTCCCCGGGCACATTGGATACGTTGGTTCAGTAACATTCAAGCCAACCAGCCTGCGAAGTCATCTATCCAAGCTTTTTCAATAGAAAATTACCTCTTTTCATCCACTAGCTCAGACCCTACCCTAGACCCGCTACCCCTAGTAATTGTTTCCACACTATTTTACATGCACTAACTAGATAAAAGAGGCCATTATATGTGATGATATTTTACATGTAAACATGTTTCACTATTTTAAAAACCCCTATATTATATATACATTTTTTGCAAAATTTATCTACAATGAATATATTAGACCCTATTTTTCATTGCACGTTGTTTCTACGATTTTCGCCAGTGATCCCCCCCCCCACGAGTTCATATGCAAAGATCATTTACCGAATCATTTACCGGCTCCTAATCATCATTTATTAAGGCAATTAGTGTTGGTGCAAATTTACAAAAAATCTGAAGCACGGAGGACTATGATGGTGGATACAATCCAAGCAATGGGGCTGGGGATTCGTGGCACTCACTAAGGAACATCCATCCAAGATATCGTGGATGAAGTGGCTCCAATAAAAAAAGCCCTCCTATGGGGTTGAGGGCCGATTCATTCGAATGTGACATCACTAGACTAATTCGGGGCCTTTGACTCTATTTCCGGAATCAAATTGACTAAAAATAGTCATTTAGATGATTCCTGCGTTTTTTTCATCCGCATGGATGATTATACTTGAGTGCCACGAATCCCCGGCCAAGCAATGGTGGCGGATACAATCCAAGCAATGGTGGCGGATACAATCCAAGCAATGGTGGCGGATATAGTTAAAGGGAGAGCTCTTTGATGATGTCCTCAAATAATTTGGTGGGATTCAATTGGGATGAATCAATCACATAAGGGAATAATCATTTACTTAACGAAATGATTACATTCGAGTGTTAAAAGAGTGTTGGGACCAATTAGGGCGTACAATATGCACCTAAAGCAAATTTGGAAATGTAAATTTATATATGCATCTTGTTGCGAATGACTCCGGATTGACACTTGGGGGACACTGGCTAAGTCCATGATTTCTCTAGAAGTCTATGAAATTGACATGAGTTGATTATGGACAACTATAGTCAAAGCACCTATTCCCAATTAGGTTCCCATCGGGAACCTAAAGGGTGCCATAATCTCGATCAAGCCGGGGCTGAATTTTCCCGGGGGGTGGACTCTTCATTGGAAACCTACATGATGTGTGTGGGTCCTTATGAAATTAAATATCCTATATATGAGAGGTTTGTGGAGAAAAAAAATGTATACATACTAATGGCATCCTAGAAAATGGACTTATGTATTTATCCTGGGGGATGGATACTTCATGCCACGTACAAACTAACATGAGTGTAAGAAGGGGAATTATTTGAGGCATTAGGGTACATAGTATACATAAAGGGAGAGGCCTTTTTTCTTCTCTCTCTCTCTGTAGTGTGCGCATGTGAAAAAGGCTATTTAGATATCTACAGTAAAGGTAGATGTACAAAGCCCCCCCTCCCCCCCAAGTTTTAGAGAAAAACCTAAAAATAGATGTGTTAGTTTCATCCATTCCACGATTTCATTTAATGTTGTCATATGGTAACAATCCTCAATGACTACCTTGTCCACTTTTGTTAGGTTTTTCATTTTGGGGTCTAGTTGTTTACAAACTGGAGGCTCTTGGAGTGCCCATGGGCTCCCTTGAGCTTCACTCTCCATATTGTGGGTAAGTTATTATGCCTTTGTCTTTGTTTGTTCGATGCAATCATTGAGTTACATGCTATGGATGGAAAAATGTTCAACAATTTTCTCATGGGAAAGTAATAGTGATTTATATGTCATAAAGGCATATTTAATTCATGATCTATGTCTTGTACATGTAGTGGAGCCATTTATCACATTAAATTAAAAAGCTCAATATAAATGCATGAGTCCATTTTCTAGCATACAATTAGTATGTATACACTTATTTTTCTTTATAAACTTCTCATATATAGGGGGTTTGATTTCATAGTGACCCACGCACGTCATTTAAGTATCCAATAAATGTCCACCCCCAGGGTATTTATATCAAGATTTTTACTTTGATGTGATAAATACCTCCACTAAGTATACAAATTATAAGTCATGAATTAAGTAGGCCTTTTATTACATATAAAATCCAATTTCACATTCCAATGAGAACATTTTTTCATTCATAGCATGTAACTCAACAATTGCATCAAACAAACAAAGACAAGCACAATATCTTGGCCTTAACATGTGGAGCAAAACTCAAGGGAACCCATGAGCATTTCAAGAGCCTCATGAATAAAATAAAAAACCCAAATGCAAACCCTAACAAGAATGGACAAGGTAGTCATGCACGACTATTACCATATGACAATAATCAATGAAAATGTGTATTGGATAAAACTATCACATCTATTGTCAAGTTTTTCTTGAAACCTTAGGATCCCCTTTTGCACATCCACCTTTACTTCAAAGTACTTAATAGCATTTTAAATCAACACACTAGAGGAAAATAATACCACTCCCTTATACATACTATGTATGCTAATGTCTCAAATAATACCCCTTCTTACACTCATGTTAGTTCGTATGTGGTATGAAAGACCACCCCCCGGGTGAATTTCAATCTAGTTGGGACTAAGTTTCGATTAGGCCAGAACCAATAGTGCCATGACACATGTCCTTGGTTTTGATGCTAAAGTGAGAAGGAATGAGTAGTTATTGGAGATTGGTAACATGTTCGCAAAAACTCACAGAAATTCCAATTTAAGGAATAAAATTACCGAAAAATTTGCAATCCTCCTCATGTCTATCTTCCTACATGGGAAAATTTGCACTACCTTCTGCTTCTCCAAAACTAGCACAAAATCTCTTAAGTTATCTCTACTCTAGTTCTCGAAATCCATGAACCAAGTTATTTGAGATATAACCCATGATTGTCAAATAATACAATTGTATTGTTCCATCAGGTGCACCCTAGAAAATTTCCCTCTCTGCTTCAGCTACCAATGACTTTGTATGCTTTTAAGACAATGTAATAAACCTGTTTCATTGTCAAAAAAAATCATGATTTTTTTTTCACATGGTAACTAATCAAATGGCTGGGGCAAAATAACCCGTACGCTACTGGTTCCTTGTTGGCAGGGCTGCAATCAATTAACAAGGAACAAGTGTTTGGGTTCGTTCACCCTCCCCCTAATCAAATGTCAGAACAGAAACCAAGATACGAAGTAATGGGAGTCTGATATGTAGTTCAGACTTGTACTAACCATTCAGCAGAGTCAGAACCTAAGTTATTAGCACCGCTATTTGGGTGAGCTTGGATTTGGCAAGAGGATTGCTTCTCAACTTGGTGACTAGTATATACTGGTACTGTGATAAATTAATCAATCGATCAATGTGGTTCCTGGAATGATTTCATTTGACGTAGTGCGCCATGACTGTACAGAGGCGACAAACACATTAATTTTTTTGCAGAGGCTGCTCTTAAATAGTGCTCATGTACCAGCTGAATGTTACTTGATTACATCAACTGACAAGTGTGCTCTTGGAGGAAGGAAATTGAGGGGAAACCTCTGTATATTGAAGCAATAACTTGCAGTGTGAAAGATGTTGCACACCTGCCAGTTTTACAATAACGTCATGTAAATTTTTCCACATTGAAACACCTTTCGGAAAGTTTCATACTTTTCACAAAAATGAGAACAGCTCGTAAATATAGCTTGTAATTCTAGATGTTATAGCTCATCAATGATTCTAGATAGTACTTCTATGAACCTTATTCTAGGTATATTAGAGACAAATAACACTACTTTTTATGTCACTGATCAGCAATTGACTCTGTTAATGAATCATAACTTACATTACAAAAGATCCATCGAATCAGAGTTGAGAAATTATTGAACTGTTTCAAAGACCCTTTTAATCTTGTAGTTTAAGATATAGAGGTGAACTGAATCCTATGTGTGGATCCACACAAGTAAAATTTCCATTCTTTTTTGGAGACCATGAACAACCATTCTTGAACCAACTGGTGAAGTGCGTTCAAGACTTTTTTCAAATGTCATGAATAGCCGTTTGTTCCAAAATTCAACTTTTTCTTTTATATTGGAGAGATGACCCATTCCCCCATACACAACTGGAATCTCAGATCTTTTGGACCCACCAATTCCAAGAATCCGAATATTATACCAAAAAATGGCTGAATTTGCACAGGTGAGCATTTACGGGTGAACAGGATGGCGGGCTTCACACTTTCCACGGCCTTGCAATCTACCAGAGCCAATAACTCATCGCTCGGGAGGACAAGAGTGGACACTGGACACCCATAAAACTTAGGTTGTCCTTAAATTTCATAATGGCCATTGCAGTCCAGACAGAAGCTGTACTGGTCGAGACTCGAGACTGTCAATGACCTGTATGCCGAGTACACATGCCAAGGAAGTCAGTAAAAATCGCAGCCGTGGGTGTCAACACATGCACTGTGTGCAATCCCTGCCTTCTGAGTCACGAAGTTGCAGATGAAATTTCTGACGTTGCACTATATCCCCACTATATAATGTGTGCTTGTCTTACTTCATCTTCATCGAACTCCCAACGTTCCAGTTTAAAATGGCGCCTCTTAAGCCTGTTAGAGCTCTTGTACTCCTCGTCGCCGTGCTCTTAGTTTCTGAGCTGCTCGTGTCTCCAGCTCTTGCTGAGGTGAACATTTCTGCTTGCATTGACCATATGTTATATTCTCATTTGCATCCGAAAGTCTATTTCTGGCAGTTCGTGATAGCATCAAGGCTAAGTAAGAATATTTCACTCGATGTTATATTCCTCTCTGCTTCCCCACGGTCTGGTATGTTTTTAGCAATGCAATGAAACAATGTGGTAATGTGGTTTCATTTGTCTCATAGAAAGAAAAAGTCATTGGATGTTATACTCGACAGATTTGGCAGTCTTATGTGATTTCTTATCTACTATTCAGCTTTTTTGTTTTGTTTTTGTCGTGTTGTAGAATTAGAGGCCTCATGCACTAATATAATGCCTACATTCAAACCCGGCCACTTTAATTATGACATGTTTCTCTAGGTGGTAAATCACCCAAAGTTCAGTATGAATACTAATTCGATGGGCACAGGTAGCTCAATCTGATCATGTTTATGGTTTATGTAACAATCTCATGATTGTTTTACAAAGATGTTGGTAAAAATGGCATGGAATATATGGCATAGCGAGGCTCCTTACATGAATTTATACCTGAGCATGACATGTGACAAGCTCAATCTTATAGATGCTGGAAAAAATGTCATGATAGTGAGGGTGCTTACATGAACTTTTACATGAGCCTTTCATGTGACAAGCTTGATGTCATTCACCAGGAAAAACTCCCAAAAAAAGTTATGGAAATAATAGTGTAGTCAATCTCCTTACATGAATCAATTATTGACCGTCTTTAGTTAATCAAACAACACTTGCAAATCCTTTGCTTATAATCATGTCTTTAGGGAAATGATGATGTTGCAAGCTCACAGAAATACGTGAAGGACTTTGGCGGTGGAAACAACCCTGGCCATGGTGGAGGTGGAAATAACCATGGTCCCGGCGGGCCACGTCGCAACCCAGGTCATGGTGGTGGTCCTGGCCAAGGTGGCCAAGGCCCTAGAAGAGGAGGACGTGGTGGTGGTGGTGGAGGAGGCGGCGGCGGTCCCCATGGTGGGGGTGGAGGGGGACCTGGTCATGGAGGCCCTGGGCATTAAATTGAACTGCCCAAGGTACCTAATTTGCGTCAGTCATTTAGTTCAATTTTGTTCTTCAAATTAACACTTGGGGCCTCCATTCACCAAGTTTTGTCCATTTTACCACATGTTTTCCTACTAGGTGATAAATTGTCCAAATACTACATGGATTACGTGGCCTTAACAATGGTTCTTGTTCACTAGACGGTTTATGATCTACGAAAATAATAGATTTTCTCCATATTCACAGATTTCAAAGCCTTCCATTGGAAGAGAACCGGTAGTAAGACCCTGCAATTTGTGTAGTGAGGGTTCTATTTGTGAAAGCCTACAATGTTATGGAGATGAATCTCACAAAAATGGAAAGAAAAATATAACAAACTTATTTATAAAGTCTTTTTAAAAGAGACAACAAACCAGGAGTTTGGTGTTTCTTTGCAAGACTTTTTCGATCAAGAGTTCATTAATCTAGCTTCTTATGTCAGAACCATATTTTGAAACATGGTGGAAACTCCTTGGACCTCTTCTTTCCATCTCAATTATTTTTACGAGAACTTAGATTTGAACTAGGGTGTGACCCATGGGACCAACAACCCTCGGCCTAAACCCGACAAGGCTAGCTCAGTCTAACAAGCCCAACATGAGGCATGATATAACCATGCTTAAATGGGGGTCACTTCATTCATAAGCCCTTGAACTGAGCTTTTAACAAACCCACCTGGAGTTTGACCCATAGACTGTGAGGATCACTCTAAATGTGATTGAATCTTTGAGGTGCACATCCACCATACAAGTAGACATAGGAAGTCATTTTGATGAATTACATATATAATCAATATCAATCTCAATAATTCCTCAGTGATTGCTGTTGTGTATGAATTACAGGTACTATTCATGTTGTCATGACCTTCAGCAACTCAATCTGGGAAGAACATGTGCCAATTGGAACAAATGGCATTTGGTTTTGAGGAGTAGGGACGTGCAGTTAACTGATGGAATTGAAGGCTCCCTGTTGCTACTAAGTCCAGCTTTATTTTCAAAGATATTAGCAAAATGAGAATTTAGCGAGTCTAAACTTGAATAGATGACTCTACTCAAACAAAATATATGTACATATATATGCATACCTGTCACTTGTTTCTGAGATATAGAAGTTGCTACCCACATGCCATAATGTGGAGTACATATATATATAAAATACCTTGAGCTCCCAAGGAGTTAATAAATAAAATGCCACCAGCTTTCTTGAATTGAAGAATTGCAGTACTACACTGCTATATGATGCATGTGGTTAATTAGCTATCTGCTAATAGGATATCAGTTCAAAGACCAACCAGAACATACGGGTGAAAATGGAGCTTGATCTGGCAATAACCAACTATCAGAATTTTGAAAGAATAAAAGTAAAAATAATCCCAGTGACATAAAAGTTCTTTACAGCTATTATATTGTAGCACCCCTGTTATTGTGGGTGCATTCCTCTCTCCTAATAAAGCCAACCACTGCAGAATTGCAACTGAAATTGACACTGATCTCTAAACCTTGTCGCATATTAGACTTCCTGAGTGACAGGTGGTATGTAATTGTGAGCATCAAATCAGACATTCGACTTCCATGGTCACTGATGTATTTGCTGAAGCTCAAGTTTCCACAAACACAGAGATCTACTATACACGTAGCACCTCAGAATTGTAACAGCTTTAGCACCACTTAGGGTGATAGCTCCTTCCAATTTTCCTAAATGTACCTATTTTGTACATGTGGGTATTCTTTCAAGCCAGAGAATGAGAGCTCTGGCCCCAGTTTCCCCCATTTTAGTGGTAGTTATATCATAGATGTTACCACTTGCATAACAGCTGTTGAGTAACATAAAATATTTAGTGTAGCCTGTTGTTGACAGTCACCACTGCAGAGGCCATTAATTAAATTATCACAACACTCATGAGCTCATAAGCCTGGATGAAGTATTCTGGAAGTCTGTAATTCTCTACACTCCAGCTTGTTCCAAGTTTAGCTGGGTACTGCAAAAGCTGCTGAAGTAGCAGGAAAGGCTCCTCCCCACAAGGAATGTGGGTCTAGTAAAGTATCTGTTTAAAATGACAACTTACTAGCAGAGTGCCACCATTACTACATTATTGACATTACATCTCATCCACAAGTATTGTAGCACCAGGTATAAGTCCAATGTCCACCAGTGTCTCCATGTCATCATCCAAGGATACTGGCAGGGGCGAGTCCTGCAACAAAGCCAATAGATATGTTACCAAAAACAAGAGAAACTGCTTCTTCAAAAAAATGCATTTAAATCTTCTTCTTAGACTCAAAGAACAGTGGCCAAGTGACTGACTACTTAGTGGGGGGCCCTCTTCTTGAATCTCAAATTTCATATCCATGTTGATTTGGTTGATCGAATAAGACTGGCTGAATGCTGGACAATAAGAGTTATCCTTTAACTCAATGGGACTTTTTGTCAGGAGTTGGTCCCCTGTGATTTTCCATTGGTTGCTTGACAATTAAAATCAAATTTCTCTTTCCACTTGTGGTGCATGTTTGGAGGTAGTGTTTGAATTTGAGTAAAGAGCAACCCATTTCAATTCATTAAGGGCCACACTCATTTTAGCACCTCTTAGCATGTCAGAATGAGTTTGGCCCTCAATGAACTGATATAGAATCTTCTTTGTTCAAAACTCCACACTGCCTCCAAGCATGCACCACAAACTTGCCAAACATGGAAAGTAATGTAACCAGAGCAACCAACTCCCAACCGAAAGTCATTTTGAGTTAGAGGAAACTCTATGTTCTACTCACTGGGGTTAAGATCCCTTGCAAACATTCAGAGCATCCACTTCCACTTGCAAAGCCAAAATTTTCAAGGCAACAAACCAGAATTCCAAATTTGCAAAAGTACAAATGCATAATTTGGCATAACTCACTTGTATATCAGTTTAGGGAAAACCAGCATCCATACCTGCTCATAGTAAAATAGGTGCTGGCGATCAGTCTTTAGTTTGAAAAGAGCTTCACACACAACCTTCAACCTTCCAACCTGTGAACCATCCCATGCATGCCCCTTCCAATGACTTCCGCATTGAAGATACTAAACGTCTAATATATAACTTTCTGAGGTATAGCATTTAGTAAAATAAATCCTCTTTCGTCATACATTATTGATGAGGCCAGCATCTTCCAGAAACTAACCGTTGTTGCGCTTGGGAGCTTCTTGGTAACTGGAGCTTTTTCTCCAACAGAGGCCGCTGTGCATACAATCTTAACAGCTGAACGACCCCACCACAACATGTTTGTTACTCGCATGAAGTCAAGCAATTACAAGAAATCCTACCTGATTCCATGAGTTCTGATTGGTGACTTGAAACTTTTAGGTCTGAAGATTGTGAACTCTATTCAGCAGTTGCGCCCACCTCACTGACTCCAAGGTGGATAAGTTCAGATTAATTTCAATAACCACATCCACTAACCACAATTTGGCTGAGGATTTGGGTTGAGTACTTACAAAGTAGAGAGCTAGACAATTTTTGTGTGTTTCCTTCGTCAGATCCTCTCTGAAGGTCGAGTGGAATATCATGCAATACTCTCAGCTGTTCAAACCTGTGCACCATTTCATTGATAGTGAAAAATACGAAGATTGTAGCTACAACTCTACTTTAAAATAGTTATGGCAGTTTCCTTCTCCATTTCACAAGGATGAAATTCCATTTTTAGCAAACATGTGCTGCAAAGAATTATTAAACAGCTGAGAATTGCCAGGTGAGGACATACCGGCGATGGCACTTGATTATGTCTTCAATGCTATTTGTTTGCATAGATGTGAGCAGGTTGCGCACATACCTGAATTATCCAAGTTAAGAAATAATCAAAAAGGAGGGAAAGCTGTACGTTGCAAGTGATTATTTGCTTTATGCTTTCCATGCGACCAATCTGACTGGTCAATACAAGGAGGCAAGGCAGAATCTTTATATGCAAATTGAAGCAGGTTGACATGCGAGTGAAATTGGTTTTCTTGAACCTCATCCCAATAACAAAGTCCAAATAAAGAAGTTGCATCTGAGGTAGACACATAATAGAAAAGTCAAGAGACCGCAGAGAGGCACCTTATTTCGGAATCTCGTCTCTCCCTTGGTTTCACCTGCAAAACATTGCAGCAAGCTATCATAGTTAACAGGGCTTTCACTAATGACTTCCTTAGGTGTGTATTTCACATAATCGTGAATTGAAGCAGCCCTGTGATGATAGGTTCTGGAAAAATGCTCCACAGAGAATACCTTGCACGACCTTTCATTTCACTCTATTTAGTATTTTTACCTACCTAGTGTTCCAATTTTTATTTTAAGAGAAGCACTTGACAATTTCAGACCCTTTAAGTCCATCACACTGAGCTCTTTCCAAAAGCAGCCAAGCAAAGTTAGTGTACCTGGCTGCCATTCAGGCTTGTGAGCTTGCCAATTCGAGCCACAATCATGTAACGCACTGCTGACCCATGAGCAGCATCTGTAATTGGGTTATCAGATAACCGTAACTCCTGCAGACAACAAGAAACAGTTTTAGATTTTTGATATCCCAATAGTCTGGAATTTTAAATGAACAAATATCAGAAGAGTTTGTGTTAAGTCATGGCCACCACCTTGACTCATAAGTTCTGGAGGTGGCTGAAGCAACTGAAAATGATCTAGTTCACTTGTAGTTAATACTACCATTCAGATAAAGAGAATCCACCTGAAACCCGGAGATTGCTGGTGATATTGATTGAAGACAATACTGGTGCAGTTGTGCTTATAATTTTAGACAGGTTTTGAATTCTTTGACCAACAAATACCTGGAGAGAAGGAAATTGATCAAGTGCATCTATTGCAGCCCAGTCAGAGATTTGATTTCGACCTGCAGGTTTGATCATGCAGGAAACTTTACAGATCTACCCTTCAAACATTGACAACACATTTTTCTATTTGAGTTCCAAGATCTTTCATGGTTCATTACTGCATAGAAATAACATGAACAAAGATGGATCTAAATTTAGATGAATTCAGAATACGAGACTGGAAAAGTGTAGATAACACACCCAGAAGAAGGCAACGCAGTGATGCAAAAGGCATCAGATTCCTCTTCTCATCTTGTGACTGGTGAGAATTGTCATCACCGCCAGGTGGTGTAGGATAACTTATATGCTGGAGCTTGTTTCCACTAAGATACAGCTGCTCCAAGCTGCCAACAATTAAATAGACAGTCAGTCAAACGTATGCACTGTAACAATGCAAACCAAGCATTTATAATTGCATTTTTATTTGAACTAAAAAATTCTTGATTAAAAACCAAACCATTGCATGAGCATTAACAGGAGTGTGAGATTATTAGACCTCTTCAGTTGAGAGAGCTTCAGAATCTCCTCCCAGTGCTCAAACTGATTTTCCTCCAGATTCAACAGCCGCAGTGAATCAAACCCCTGAACAAATGCCTCTTCTGGTACAATGCTGACAGGGCCTACCTGCCAAATCACATGCACTTAGAGAGAAAATAAAAATACAAATGCTCTCAGTATGATAAATGAACACAGGTGAAAATTGTGAGGGAAAAAAATACCTCAATTTTCTGTAAGTTGTTGCCACAAAGCGAAAGCTCCTGAATGTTGGGTAAAGATCCCTTCAATAATTCAACCTGCAAAATCCAAGCTCAATCAATACAGCAGGTTGCAGTGCCAACAAGAAAATTTGGCTCAAAATCTGGTGTGGTAAACCTTCTGAAGATAAATTATTGCAGCCCTATGTATTCTGGACAAAATGAATTTCCTGATCATTTATGAAACCAACAATTTATTTAACTTATGATCATGAACTAATCTTAATTTTTTTCATGGTAGCAGAATGAAGACATGCCTGCACAAAACAGCAAGCACGTTGATTGACATGCTGAATTCACAAACCTGTTTCCAATTCAAGCCACAATTATTGAGGATAAGTGTGGTTAAATTTGAAAGCACAGGCAGCTGGCAGCTGGAAGGGAATGATATGCGGCTGCTGCTGAGATCAAGTATTTGAAGAGCTCGTAATTCTTCACATATACGACCTACCTCCTGTGAAATACCACAAACTTCGTCTCACAATTTGCAAACAATTCCTAAATGTTGTACTTAAGAACTTGGACCCATTATAGAGTACTCCCTCCTTGTTCTAATAATTGACTAACTAATTGCCCTGAAGGCACCAAGTACAAGGTCCAAGCAGGTCTGCAAATTTTCATAGTTTGAAATGCAAATTCAGTCTTACCTGCCAGTCAGGAAGAAGGTTCCCAGTGAGATCAAGCTCATTAATGTCTGCAAAGCAGAGAATAAGATTCAGTTCGATCACATTGAAATGTGAGAGTTTAGGACTTAGGGTTTGGAAAACTATATCAAAATCTGAATGGGGGATCCAAGCACAACATCTGTAATTTATGGTCAAAGATTAATCATAAGAATGCTATCACTACATTGCTACGCCTGTAGTACCTTCGCAGTAGAGAGCTGAAAAGATCAAAACATTTTGCAAGCACAGATGACAATGTGACTGTTTTTCAGTACAACTTGGTGACAAGGTGAAATTGAGAAGGAGATATACTTGAACAAGCAGCTCTGAGTTCTCCCGGAGGTCCAGCAGAGCACACCCCTGCATAATTGAGTGTAGCAACTTGGAGAGCTTTAAGGTTTTTTTGCCTCTCCTCCACCTCAGCCTTTCCCACAAACTCAACCGCCACTTTCAGCTGTCTCACGGACATGACATACATGTCATCTGCACCAACCAAAACTCTTTTAAAAACCAACCTTAAATATTGCAATACTACCAAAAAGTGAATATCTGAAATTTGTGGGTGGCCAAACCGAAAGAGGCGTGATATTCAAAACCCTCCAATTCTAAATAACTTCCTACGTGTCTTCCTCACAATGGCTAGCAAGGGCTTTTCAATCAACTGAGATGGACATTGCAAAAATCATAATTGGCTACAGGAGTATCAGAATTCTGTAGGAAGTCGTTAGGATCATCTCTCACGATGTAATCCACAGAGTCTGATCCACCTATACGCATCCACAGGAATGGTGACAACTAACAACTTTGATTTGGATCAGAAGTGATCTTAAATGCCTTCCAAATGATCCAAACATTCAATACCTACTGACCCTGACTGACATCATCATGTATATCTTCTTCCCCAACATGGCTTGCTAACATTTTTTCTATTGAGTGTTCAACCAATTGAGCCATTTCCTGCACAAAAAATATTATTGACTCCAGGTGTACCAGGATTCTGTAGGAAGTCATTTAGAATGAACCCTCTCAATATAATCCACAAAGTTTGTCCATCTTTGGGTATCCACAGGAATAGAGACAACTTTCATTTGGATAGGAGTGATCTCATATGACTTCCAACGAATCCAGACATTCAACACCTACTGACAACATCCTGTATATCTTCTTTCCCCAACACGGTTTGCTGATATTGGTGCTATTGAGGGTTTATCAATGAATTGGACCTTCTTCTGTGCATTATTGGCTCCAGGAATATCAGCCTTCTATGCTTTATAGATTTGATTGACTCCAGGTAACGTAAGCTCACAGCAGGATATGGTAGCACCTACTGCAAAATCAGGATATCCTGCCTACTTGTATCCTCCTTTGCTTATCCACAGGAATGGTGACTACTTTGATTTGCAGACGACATGAACTTAAAATGGTTTCCAAATGATCCAGACATTCAACACAAACTGATCCTAAATGACATCATCCTTTATATCATCTTCCCCAACACGGTTTGCTAAGATTGCTGCTATTGAGGGTTCTTCAACCAGTTAAACCTTCTCCTGTGCAAAAAACATTATTGGCTCCAGGAATATCAATCTGCTGTAGTTCATAGAATTGATGAACTCCAGATAAGGGAAGCCCAGGCACCTTCTGCGGCATCAGGGGCGGCCGTCTTGTACCGAAATGACAGGGCATCCAGCAAGGAAACCCCTGCACTCAAGTTGCGGGGGCGCACAAGAGATCCCGAGGTTTTCTCAGTTGTCTCGAAGTATTGAACTCCATTCACGGTCCCATTGTGGCGACCATGGCCACTGTCCCAATCCACTCCCACCCATGTGCCCTCGTGCCCTTGCACTGTTCCCACGTACTTGACCACTCCGCTCTGGCGAGCTGCCTTCTCTGTGTTGATTGTCGTCACACGCTGGCCTACCCGAAACTTACAATCCTCCACATCTGCCATCGCTCCCAATTTTGCCCACCTCCCACAAACTGGGGACGCTGAACATTACAACAACATCATCAGGATGATCCTGATGTTGGGTCACTGACTACTTGATCCACACAAAGTGTTGCGAGACCTTTGCTTTGCTATGCCAAACCTAACATCTCAAAAATTACAAGTGGCCAGCTTAGTTCAATGTTGAATCCGTGTCTTTAAATACGCTAAACCCTTAAGGGTGTAACATCTGTAGAGTATTGATGATTCAGCATTTAGGTCATGATTCATTCAACGATTGACCGTCCGCATCAGACATCGCTCCCAATGCTACCGACCTCCCAGAGACAGAGGAGGCTGAAAACAACAACACATCATGAGGATCATCCTGATGCTGGTTCAATCACTAATCCACACAAAAGTGTTGCGTCACCTTTGCTTTGCTTTGCTATGGCAAACCTAATATCTCAAAATGCAAGTGGCCAGCCGCGTTCGATGTTAAGGCAATGTCGATATTACATACCCTAACCCTTCAGGATGCAATATCTTTACAGTATTGATGATTTACCAATGAAGTCATGATGGTCTATTGAACAATGGATTCAACTCACATGATTTTTTCCTGTGAGATCTTGCTGCATCGACCAAGCATAGAAACTAACAATTAAATTGCAACTCCATCTGTGTTTGGTAGGCATTAATTCGATATTCGTATTTTCATTGATGTGATTGAATCAATGTAGAAGTAGTATCGATATTACATACCCTAAGCCTTCAGGGTGTAATCAACATGTAGGTGATGATGATTCATTGAACAATTGATGCAACTCGCATGGTTCCATCCTGTGAGATCTTGCTGCAACGATCAAATGTAGAAACTAACGGTTCAAATTGCAACCCTATCTATGTTAGTTACACATTTATTCAATGTTGGTAGTTTTATTGATGTGATTGAATCAATGTGCAATCAGTGTGAATACGTGGATCTTGAGGGTTGAGATGAAACCCTAAACCCTAGCTGCCCACCTGTTGCTTGCGGGAGTGGGACTAATAGAATAGTACATAGTAATCGAGGTGGATAGGAGGGCAGGAAAGAAACCCGGTTAGGTGGTGATGATGCGATTCGAGTTGCAGATTTTCGTACTTCGACAATCTCAGTTCCAGAATTGGAAGATGAATCAATCCACCATCATCTTCAAGCAGCATTGCATTGCTCCGAACGCTGAACTTGCTCAAGCTCCGCAATTTCCCATCCCTTGGAGGCTTTACCGGAAGACCAAAAGTTATGTTGAATTCCCAGAACTGGCGCCTCACTCTCTTCAATCCTTGCACAAACTTAAAAACCTGGTCCCGATTTCGCAATTTTCGTAAATCCCTCCCCTCAGGGCTTTCCCCTTAAAAAAAAACCACGCTAAGGCATGGTTCACACATGCGGTATATTTCTTGACATTCTTCGTTTTATCTACATTCACACTTAGCCCATTGATAATTTACCTCATACATGAAGTGGCCATTGCTAGGTTAAGTTATCGCATCATTATAGCCAAACAAAACAGTTAATGCCTTACATTGGTGGAAACTTAGTACCACATGAATACTAAGATGCTTAGCTAAATTTAAAAACCATGATAGTGACTTATGACATTGATTATCCCAATTAATGCTTCTTACTATTTGGAGTTACACAGTGCTATAACTATCAAGAATGTAATATTTTACCAAGCAAAGTCATTTGTGTACTACAAAGTCCAAATAACCTATTGAACTTTTGTTATTGAACTCTTGAGTGAGATGTTATTGCATTGCGAAACTCTAAGTAGTAACACGCACTAATTGGGATAATTAGTGCAATGATCAAATGACATGTGACAAGCAAGGTGAGTTTAATGATGGCCATGGGTGACTAGAAGTGCACTAAATATGGTATTTAGTGTCATCAATTCTAATTGTCTTGCTCAACACTAATTGTAAACCGCAGTATAGTGTCACCAACACTAAATGTTAACCCAACATTATTTGTCACTCCTTGTAAATTTTTGAGGGGATTATAGATTTACAGTGTCGCAATTATTGTCACTTACCAAGTGATTTTTCATCCAAATTTCAATCATCCATGACAATATTTCATCACAAGTTGCTGACAAGAGAAGGTTAGGTTTCGACCAATGGATGAACTCATCCATCATCCATGACAATATTTGTTCACTTATTCATAAGAATTGTAATCTGAAAACTTACCATAGTGACATAAAATACCATATGACACTAAATACCATATTTAGTGTAGTAACCCACTCTAAATAGGCGAGATCGTGGGTAAGGTTGCCTCTAGGTGTAAATGAAAAGACATTTAGTTCAATTCAAAACTGGGTTATTTTACCACAAAGATTGGTAAATTTAGCAATTACAATTAAGATATAACCATGGGTGTAGTTGTCTACAATGTTCATCCATTTTTTGGCTCAAATTTGTTTGCATACTTAGTTCAGAATGAGCAAGGTCTCGCAAAGCATTAGATTGGCATAGTTTAGTCGGGCACATATCGTATATCAACCATTTAGAATGCTGCCTACATCACAACATTGCCGAAAACGTGTGCTAAATTACATTTGGAATTACACAATGCAATAATATCTTACTCATGAGCTTAATTTTTACTAATGAAAGTTCAATAGGTTGTTCAAACATTATAGGATGTAAATGACTTTGCTTGGTAAAGTATGACATTTGTTGATAAGTCCAAGCTATACTTAGCAACAAGGTAGATGAATCAAAAGCAGTTAGAAGTAAATGCACTCCTGCACTCCTGCCAATGTAACTACTAAGTTAGTGCCAGAATATTCTCCCGGCAGTCACTGTAGCAAATTAGATATAAACCACTCGGTTGTTCTCTCTTATCATCTGAATATAGTGGTGCTCATTGTATGATGTTGATAAGTTTATTAACATTCACATTAAGTCCGGCCATCAAAATTTCCTCTAGGACGCATATAACCATAAATCGGATGCAACAATCAATCAAGGCATCAATAATCAAACCATGCAAGTAGGCCCTGACAAGAAGATGTGCACATTATAGAACTTGAGATTTTCTTCACAAGTCAGTGGCCTCAACCCCAGGCTAAACACATGACATTTTGTATTACTTAGATTTGCACAGAAGCACAACACTGAGTGATTTTGCTCAAACATGTGATATATTATACATTCACCTTTCCCTCTCTGCAAATACATATTCAATCTGCAATTTTAAAACAATAATTGAGCGGACAGAAGAGTGATCCTACTGGTGCAGCAATGTGTGGAGGAAATATAACTGTATCAGGGTCATATACCGGAGAGTGGTACATTATCCGGTAACACACTTAGAGTTCCGAAAGGTAATTTCCACGCGAGACTCAGCATGGTCTTGACCAATGTGAATACGACATATGGCAAATATATTCCAAACTATATTACTTCTTGTCCAAAAACACCTCTTGTAGTATTGGTTTTGTGTCGAGTTCATACAAGAAGTTGGCACTGACGTCAACGAGCTTGACATCAAAATTGAATTTAATCTCAGCTGCTGCTACTGAATTGCTCGATGACATTGCATTACTTTGTTGCAAGAATAATCAGCAGTTTGAAGTAACACTTGCTCATCTCTTGTTACGCATATTGTACATACATATGTATATTTCTAGAAATGTGTATCATCACGATGACCGTCATTACCACTAAAAACCTGATTGATCCGAATGATCACAGGGTCAGACTAAACTTATATATGTGCCGATAAGCGGTGATCTATATGCGAAAGTGCATTCAGAAACTATGGAAAAATATCAGTGAAAGTGTCATGACGAACCTCCATCTAAACCTATGTTATTGTTAATTGCATCAAAACAGATCCGACGAAAGTGTGCTGATGGTAATCGGCAAAAGCCTTTTTTGTTGGTATTTTTATGTGCACCATGTCTTCACACTGCCTTGTTAAAGAGAGAACCAGAGTGGAACCCACCAGAATGGAAAAGCAGATCTACATGAGTTCCACTCCACGTGTATCCTAGGGGTCTCGGTGACCTGACATGATTTATTTGGAGAAGAAATAATGAAAATTCCTTTATCTCAAAAGAGAGCGGGTGTAGGGATGAACCGCAATTTCTTCATGTTGATTACATAGCTATCAATTATATTCTGTTCGGTGCACATCCTGCCAAGAAGTTGACCTCCTGTCAACGCGGTTGACAACGGAGGACATGTCCCCAAAGTCAATGTGCAAATTGGAGTGGATCGTACCGTTCGATGATTTGGAGGAGCTGCAGCTCCAAAGCTAATCAATTGCCTTTGTGGCTCCGAAGGTGGTCGATCGGTGGACGTGCATGCCTGGAGAGGTAGTGATATGCACTATATAAGCTCAGGGGACTCTGCCTTCTCCTTCATCCAAACAGCACCATCGACCTGGCTGGTCGTCACCGGCTCCGCACTTCTGCACAGAGCTGAATCAGCTCCCAGCTACCAATTCGATAATCTCGATGGGAAGGTCCCTCAATGTCTCCGTGGGGGCACTCTCGGTACTGCTGCTTGTGCTCTTGGTTTCGGAGGCCCTCGTGTTGCCCACCATGGCCAGGACCCTTGTAGAGAAGAAATGGTCGGAAGCCGCCGAGGTAAGACTTTGCGGTTTCAGTCTATGCACTGTTTACTGTCGAATTAGGCTGCATCGATGTGGTCAGCTGAGTAGTCCCAGCTGATCAAAGAAGAAGTGTGTATGACATTATTGAGTTCATCAGTGCCCAGATTAATATTCGCAATAATTAACTTGACCATTCATTAATCTGTACTCATGGGTTAGCCTTAATGTTTCTCCTCAGGAAAATGGTGATGTTGCAAACTCACAGAAATACGGAAGCATGAAGGACTATGGGCGTGGTGGATATAATCCTGGCAATGGCAATGGCGGTTATAACAATCCAGGATATGGCAACAATCCTGACTATGGTTCAGGTCGTGGGCAAGGCCAAGGCCAGAGAAGAGGTGGAGGAGGTGGAGGAGGAGGAGGAGGCAGCAGTGGTGGTGGCGGTGGAGGTGGAGGTGGAGGTGGTGGTGGTGGAGGTGGAGGTGGTGGTGGTGGTGGAGGAGGAGGAGGTGGTGGAGGCGGCGGCAACTAGAATTTCCAATGTAAGCTTCTTCTTACATAATTTGAAAATATTATGTTGAGATTGTGGATCATCAACTTCGCATTTGCAATCAATGTCGTTCTCCAGCTACTTCAAGATGGGGTTTATGGTACGCATGATGAGATATATGAAGAGATGGAAGAATCAAAAGTGAGCTTGAGACTGCCAATGTAGGATCAGGATAATCAAGTATGGATTTCTTGCGTAATCGATGTTCGCTCTAGCCAGTCAGCTTCAAATATGCAGTATTAGTTCGTATTCATGGAGTCTGATATGGTTCTAAATCTCTCTGGGCATGCATGAACATACAGGTTCTTCAGGAGGGGTCACTTACCACAATAAATCGTACCAGCTACACGAAGAACAGCTCCGCTTCGTCTCCTTCAATGCCAAATCATGGAGTCACATCTCTGGCCAAAGCACTGTCCAATTTTAGTTGGCCAGCTACTGTAATTGTGGAGACCCTGCGGGTTGATGTCCACTTAGGCTGTGAGAGTAATCAAAAGTCGACGCGTTGTAGACTAAGACGGTTGAAGAGGACTAGACTCAACGTAGACGTTGTAGAATGCAACATCATAATTATTTCAGTTCACCGAGCTGGGTGACATGTAACTGGATACCATTGCGAATGAAATACCTTTGAGTTTGATTGTTACATGCAAAAGCAATCTGAAACCATACTTTTCCAAAACTCATTTAATTCGGTGAGAAGTGCGTGCATCTTTTTATCTCCCTGCAGCTTACACTGAGATGATCAAATCTGATTCTGAGCAAAGTATGCGGAACTATGCAATGCATAATTAAAAAATGAGATACATTCACTTTTGAATCGTTTGTGAATGTACTGCGTGGTATGGTGTACATAAACTTCAGAATTTCAGAGCCACTGAACTTTACTGATGTAGATTTGTGCCACACATCGTGCACAGATTATTAGAAAATCTTCATTGTAAGTTTGCAAATACTGTAGATACACATAAACCTCTTCCTTGCTCTGAAGCTCTTGAGTAAACTTCGATCTAGATTTTTTTTGATAGTTAATAAGTCTACATTGCATCGTCCGACGGGTGAAAATGGCTTCCGGGTGCCAGAAGACATATGATATGTCTCTCATACCCACAAATACATTATTAGAGATCAGAGTGACGCAATTTTATCTTGTGTGTAAGTCTATAAATCGGAAGGTAAACAACTCAACAGCTGTGAGCTTGTGACATGACTTTCACTTAATGTAAAATGGAAATCTTATATAACATGATCTCACTTCATTTGATCATGTAGGCGGAGGCAATTATTTCGCCCCCAAGCAATACAAACATTGGCCTCTAATCAATTGCGTATCCATCATAAGCTCAATATCACAACCTCGGTCATTGACTATGCTTGCAAGCTTAGCATGTTGGAGAGAAATTGTATGATGTGAACCGGAGGTTGGCGGGAATGAGAGACGCTTCGATCAGTTCATGAGCTGGAAGTTCAATTGTGTTGATTTGATTAGTTTCTTTCAAATGTATTTGGTCGTTGTTCAGATCTAGGACCTATTTAGTAGTTGGAGCTTTCAAAATCGCATACATCTTTGCAATGTTGTATTAGAGTATTTTGTAAAGTAAATCTACTCATAAGCATATCACTTCTACATCGATCAACATGACAAACATACATCAGATTACACAAGAGATTGGTATGACACAAATATATTTCACAAAGCAGAATACAATCAAATTAGCACCGAGATGTTGTTTTCAACTAACACTTGTAGTGACTATCAATGTCCGAGTAGCTTCTAGAAACATCTAATATCATCTTCTCTCAACATACTAAACCTGAACTAAAACTAACTAACTAACTAACAACAAACTAATCCAAAAGAGTAGACTACTCATAGTACCTAATACATGCTTCTGTGCATCAACACTATTGACATGGAATTAAAGTAGATATGATGAAAGCATACTCGATTTCATGTCACCACATTGTATCTCACAAGTTGACTGGTAACTGAAGCACACAATTCTCTATTGAACTAAAGGAGCTCGCAACGGTCTCCAATGACATTCATCATCTGGTTTTATTTACAAGTACAAAGTGAGCACAACTTTGATTAGTTGGAGGTTAGAGTGGCAGAGAGTGGCATATTGTCAATCTTGCCCAACCATTTTGGTCTTCTTTGGATCACTACCTACACTGCGACATTGCTAAATTAATTATGGGTGCAGAAGTAATGTGTTGAGAAACACCCATGTGTCATATGACCGTGAACCTAGTGTGACTAGGACAGGAGCCAAGTTGGATGGAATGGATGATTTAACAGCAAATTTAAAGTCCACCGCATTTTCCATTCGCAGATCACAAGCACCCATGATTCGGATATTACGAGAATCGATGCATCACTACTTGACCACCACAAGCGCATCCTGACATGAAGATTTAAAGATTTTTTAGGGTAATCAAAACTTTAGTTCAGCGGCCACCAGCAGATAAATTTTGGTTTAATGACTCCAGTCCTCAGGAGGTCAAACCTAAGTACAGTAACATACAAACATGTTATGATAGCCGCATTGCACAGGGAAGGTAGACATGGCACGTTGTTGATGAGCATAATCAATTGTTATGATTGTGTAAAAATCTAATTCAAAATGCCATATGTTGAGTGACAGAAATTGGTTCAAATTTCTTGGACAAATCAAAGTGACCTCCTCTGTCTCTAGACATGGTACATTAGCAGTGAGACCATTGGAGGTCTACTTAGGTGAGCTCATCCTCTGTAGGACGGAATGAATCGTGTAGAAGTGAGAAATCTGTGGATATCACCTATCAATAAGGTAGATGGGCCTGAAGTGGCTCATTTTCTTCATCGGACCCCTAGATTTGATTGGAATGCGGTTTGGTGAGGATCATTGAGCAAGCATGATAAAGACACATGTTTAAAAGATATTGGTCTACGTCTTCAAATATTAATAACTACTCTACACTCAATAGTGAACACAATTGGAAGGACGTATGTATTCAATTAAGAAATCAACAAACATGCACTTCCAATAACCATAATTAAACTAGGGGAAGTCCGATTTTCAATTTGGTTCTTGCAGATGTTTCATCATAGATTTGCTAAATTGCAACACAAATTTTTTTGTGTAAATCTCATTGGTAGAAGTCAGAGAACATGAAACATGAACCAAATAACACCCACATACCTTAGACTCACAAACACGTAGATAAGATTTGCTTCCACTTGTAATTTGCATAATGGCCCTGAAAAGGTTCTTTCAACTTTCTTGTGAAATGGAGCAATGATTGAGCATAGACCAGACTTGGTGTGGGTCATATAGCATAGAGTGTTCTGGTACAATACTTTAGTGCCAAAAGGTAAAACACTATATTCGTTATTTGGAGACTTTTTCAGCATTTTGAGATTTTTTGACGACTTCCGTTTCAAACATGGCACAACAAGAACATGAAAAAGTTCTTCATTATGGCTAAATTTAGAATATATATAACAACCTACAAGCGGGGCACAAGCAAAAGAGACACAAAGTCTAGTGTGGATGAAGAGATTGCGACAATTTTTGAACCACTTGCATAGAACACAACAAGTTGTAGCAATTGTGTGAGGCGATATGTACAAAATGATTGTATTGAATGGTATCCAAATACAAAATATAGGGGAATTGCCCATGATAGAGACACTGAGGTGGTCGACCTTCACATACAATACACAATATCCAACAACGGCCCACAATCACCCACTCGCTAGGAAGACCTATAACACATTTGGAACGGCAATTAAGCCCGGACCTCCTAGTTTAGCTGAGGCCTTTTTGCAACCGCCGCGCTCTCTTTCACTGCAGCCTTGACGGCGGCCTCCTTTTCCTTTGCTCTTTTGGCCTCCATCGCCCTCAAAATCTCGGGACCGCGGCTGTAACCTTTGTTTGGTATCGGACCAGACATTGAGTCGGACGTCCATATCCGGCGGCGCGCAACTGAATTGAAGGACATAGAGTTGCCCGTCGAATACGAAGGCGTTTGAGACGCCAAATGCCTTTCACTTCTCCGGAGCGCCAAACACCGGTCAGAATCGCACGACGCGGCCTTGACGGTGCGCCTATCAATCGAAGAAATTGCGGAGGGACGACCAGTGGTCACGGGCGGCACGACCTGCGGGGGGGGGGGGACACAGCGCATGACTATGATAACCCAACACAAAACAACAAGGAGGTTTGGGAAGGCCGTTCGTAAAAATGGTCAAGAACAATGTATCGCACTAGAAGGAAACTAGAAGGAAGCAATAACTTTAGAGCAGGTTAGAATGAGAACCTTCGAATTTGGAGGCCCGGCGCGCTCCACATCTACGACGAGAACGGGCGCAATTGGGACATCGTCGACGACGGCTGGGATGACAAGAATGTGCAAAGAGGGAGGGTCCATGCAAAGGCGTCTGCTGGATTTGGGAAGCTTGGGGGAAGGGCCCCCGCTTGCAACACGCGGGCACTTGTCGCCACGGAGGGGGGAAGGGGAGGGGGCGTAGGGGCGGCACATAACCTTGGCGGGGGGGCTGTCCACAACTCCATCTTCCGGGCCGGCATCTTTGGAGTAGTCAACGGCCGACGCGGCGTCTGCGGCGGAGAATTGGTAGAGTGACGGTATGGGGGCGACGCTGTCACCTCGCAAGGGTGAGCCGGGGGATGACGGAGACGCGGACGTGCCGTTCGCGGACCCATGTGCCGCAGATGGCGAAGCTTGGGGATGGCACTATGGGGAAAAAAACATGCAAAAAAAAGGGAGTAGCGGGCGCCAATCATCAGATATGGTCACAAGAGTATGCACACACAAGAGAGTGGCAGAGTTCAAATTAATTTATTGAGCCGTGCGAACTTGAGAAGGTTTTTGTACACCTCACTGCGGGGGTTGAGGGGCCTATTGCCAATAGGGTTGGAGAGGACAAAATCGGGGAAATTATCCGGGTGGTTGACAAGCCTCCTAGTGTAGGGAGCGAGTTGGGACTCTAGGAAGGTGTCCCTCATGTCGCCATTCCAAGGGAGGGGGAAGATGACGGTGCCGGGGGGGTTCAGGACACTCTTGGCGGGGCTATCATCGACGAGGAGAGTATTGAGAGGGGTGGGCCACCAGGCGGCGGGAACGTCGCGCATAGTGGGGCAAATGTCCCAAAGCTTGGACTTCAAGACTTTAAGGAACTGTTGGCCGCCGCCGCCGCCCACCTTCGCGATTGGCCTGCCCCTATCGTCGAAGAGCTCATCGCAGGACTCTTGCCCGAGGACGAGGCAAGGGGGTTGAAGACCGTGGAAGAGGAAGGAGACGATGGGCTCGGTGTTCTCGAGCACCATGGAGCTCCACACTAAGACGTGAGCGAAGCCTTGGACCTCAGGAAGGAAGCGCCGCAAGCCAGGACGCACGCGGACGACCTTATGGTTAATGAGAGTTTCCCCGGTGTAGTCCAAGTCTTGGGGTCTACGGAAATGGGGATGGGAAGCGTTTAGGACCCGTCTGCAGTGGCAGAGAACCCCATTGAGGTCAAAAATGATGAATGGTTTACGGGGGGGTGCAGGCGTCGGTGTGGAGAGGGTGCGAGCTATCTCCTGGGGACCCTGTGGTAGACATATTTAACTAGGAAAATGTTACAATACAAAACAAGGAACGAACAAGCGAGGAAGGAAACAAACACGATTGGCACGGCAACAAAGTAATATTATTAGAGGGGTGGCAGAGCTAAACAACAGCAATATGGGTGGAGGACACGCCAGGGGGGGAGGCAAACCATGGACGAGCTGGTGGGGTGCATATTTTACGAACGGTCGTTCGTAAAAGATGGGGACGCGGCGTGGCACCAGGAGGCCATATACGAAAAAAGTTTCACGAACGGTCGTTCGTAAAAGGCAGCAAAACAACGGGGGTGGCACTACAAACGTAAGGGACGAAATTCAATTGAATTGAAGGATGGAATTGGTTTAATCATGCAAGTTAGATGCATTAAGATGGGCATGGCATTTACGAACGGCCGTTCGTAAATGAGGTGGGGATAAGAAGTGAGAACGAAGAATGGCGTACATTATGCAAAGACTATGTGGAAGGAGAGAAGCATTCAAAAAACATGGAAGGGGATATGAAATTATTCTTGTATATTAAAAATATTTGGCAATGTACAAGTTTCTCAAGTGTCCGACTAATCGTGGAATCAGCACACACACACATTGGGCATAAGATTGAGATTTAAGAAAAAAAATAGAAAAAAATTGAGTTTATAATTACAATCTGCTTTTATTGCATGGACAAATCCACTGATAGAAATTGTACATGTAAAGTATGGCTATAAACCTATTTGATCAAACTATCACTATTTTTATCAATCAAGCAAGCCTTAGATCTAGAATATCGAAAAGGAATCTATCATGAATGATCTACATCGTACTTTGCTATTGAAGAATTGAGGATTCAAGGGCGAGGCCCGTCTGTTTCCACAGGAAGGGTATCTACACAGGCGAAGTCTATCTACACAGGCGCGTCTGTTGAGGCAGCAAACGCGGCAACAATGAGCAGGGATGGGTTAGCAACGGTTACGAACGCACATTCGTCAATGGCATAGGCATTCTCAGAGGTGAGTTACCTCGTCATCGCGAGGAGGGGCCTCGTGGGCGGATCGGACTGCAGCTCCCTCCTCGGCGATTGACGAACGGGCGTTCGTAACATTGGCCTGCGCTAATGTCTCTGCCACAACCTCCATGATGTCCTCGTCCGCCTGCGCCTGCGAAGATTGGGTCTCCAGGATGGGCTCCGCCTCGTCTACGGCCTCCCGCAGCTCCAGAGTTTCGAGATTCGGAGCGCTTACAGCAGAAGGGGCTGCGTCCTGCTCGGCCTCCATCCTGTCGACCCCCTCACTCCCATGCGGACCCCCTTGCGCAGCGTGCACAGAATCACGAACGGCCGTTCGTAAAGGTTGAACGTCATGCAGGGCCGACGCGACGTGGTCAAGGGGGGGCGGGACTGGGGTCGACGGGGGGGTGGCAACCGGCGTGGGGTAGGGTGTCCCAGGGTAAGAAGGGGCTGGGGGGTATGCGACGGGAGGGGGGTAGGGTGATGGGGGGTACACTCCAGGAGGGAAGGGGTACGCTGGAGGGGGAGCATGCGGTGAACCAGCGAGCCTGCTGAGCATGGCCAAAATTGCATCCGTCTTCGCATTGGAGGCCCGCAGCTCCTCCTGAATGACGGACATCTTTCTTGCATTCTCTTCGGCTGCTTCCGCCATCTTCTCCTTCATCTTCTGCTCGAACCTGGCGTTAAGCTCCGCGACAGAAAGAGCCTCCTCCTTGACCTTCTTGTTGGCCTCCGCGTCCAACCCGAACTGCCCCAAGATGCCCATGTCGTCGTTGTCGTCATCAGAGACGTCGATGATAGCGTCGGAGGGCAACTCGTTGTAGGGAATCTTCTTCATCTTTTTTCTGGTGTCGCGGAAGAGCTCCAACGAGGGACGGGAACGCTGGTCCAAATCATCGCGAGGCTCGATTTTTGGGGCAACCAGTTTGTCTTTGGGCAACGAAGATGTGGAGCAGAACCACCCGCGCCTGATGGTGTCTGCTTTCTAGGGCTTTTCTTTTTCTTGTTTCCCTCCGAGATTAGGCTATTGTATTGGAGATGTTAACAGCGAGGGAGGTAAGCTTCCTAGATGTCCAGTAGGTACTGAGGGCGTAGTTTGAGAAATGTTGGTCGAGATTAAAGGGTTTTGCGTCGGGTGAACTATTGTTACATGCGTACACGTAAGAGAAGGTGTGGTGCTGGTAATGTAGCAGGAGATTCACGTGATCATTTTTATTCTTCAGGTCTAGAATGACATACTCTGATTGTCCTTCAACGCTTTCTATTTCCCAGGTCTTCACTTGCACCCACTGCTCAGGTTGGTCAGGAGCGGTATTAAGTTCATACGTGAAACGCAGGGAAAAAGTCCCATCTTCGTTTTTCTCGGGGATGGCTGTCCACTCCGACATCATGTCCTCCTTTGGCAGGTATGTGTCGTTCTCGTTGAGGTCGATGATGCCTTCCGGAAAAGGTTTTGCTGTCAAGGCAGCGAATTGTTCGATCGCGGATCTGCCAGGTCTCGCCATCTGCACAAATCATGTCAATTAGGGACAGGAACTGTATTTAGAACACATATGATGCACAAAGATAATGAAAGCAATTAAAGACAATCGTGTCATGGGTTAATAGTTACGAACGGCCGTTCGTAAACATGCAATGCACACAGCTGTAGAAGACTGTATATTTAGGGACGGTCGTTCGTAAATATGCATTTCACAAAGATGTAGGTGGTTGCTATATATGTACTACAATGAACTAGAGTTGCATATTTACGAACGGCCGTTCGTAAATATGTACTGCAATAGACTTGAGATGCATATTTACGAACGGTTGTTCGTAAATATGTATTGCACCAGGGTGCATATGCATATTTACGAACGATCGTTCGTAAATATGTATTGAACTAGGGTGCATATGCATGTTTACGAACGGCCGTCCGTAAACAACCATCTACATGTCCCAAGGGAATGATGCTCTATACAAGGCACATTGATTAAAGTGATTAGTATTTAATAACACAGAAAACAATGAGGTCAAAGCTGCATGTTTACGAACGATCGTTCGTAAGCATGAATTAACTGTTTTCTGTGTTTACGAACGATCGTTCGTAAACACACATTGACCGTTCTTCGACACAACACGTCGACAGCTCGTAACTACGACGAGCTTAGATATGCATGTTTACGAACGACCGTTCGTAAACGTGCAGTTCTGGCTTCTTTGTTATATGCGTTTACGAACGGCCGTTCGTAAACATAGAAAACAGTGGAGCCAAAACTGCACGATTCCGAACGGTTCGGAAACACTTCCACTATTTTATTTGTTATTTACGAACGGCCGTTCGTAAAGAACATCTATTCGTCCTGCCACATATATTTCCAGCCCTATATATTTACGAACGGCCGTTCGTAAATATGTAGTGCTGGGCATTGTCAGGTACCTCCGAGTTTTTAGGGGTATACGAATACGAATACGTGTTTCAATGTGCATTCGTAGGAATTGTAAGATGGAAAGCAGTTTGCAAGCATTGCACTGTGCAAATGCTTCTGAAGCAAACAGAATGTGAATTGAATGGAGGAAGCAATGTAGAGATGATTCATAGGAATGGAATTGTGCCATTTACAGTGGGTTATCAAATGAAAGCACTTGAGGATGCATTGAGAAGAATTGGTGAAGGGAAGGTGTTCAGGAGGATAGGAACTCACATTGAAGAGCTTCAATGCAATTTGAAGCTATTTTTCTCTCATAGCTGCTTATACTCACACAATTCTTTCAATTCCCAATTGAAAATTTCTAAATCTTCACCTCTGAGTCAAAACAAGCTTTCATGTTCAAATTCCTAAACTCAGAACACTCAAAGCACTCAATACTCATAATGTTCTTAAATTATCTTCAAGCACTCACAAAACAATCTGTAATCTCACACAACACTCTGCTTTAAAAAAATTCTCAAAACCCAAGAAATATCACAGAACACTCTCAAAACACTCTTGACACGAAAATTTATCAAAACACTCAGAACAAAATTCCTGAAAAATCTCACAACACTCTGAAATCTTTCAAATCGCTCACAAAACATTCATCTCTAATCTCTCAAAACACTGCAAACACTGAAAACTCACACAACAATTAAAACAGCCTGAAATTTCTGGAAACAATGGCAGAACACTATCAAAACACTCTTAAGAAGAAAATTTCTCAAAACACTCCGAGCAAATTCCTCAGAAATCTCACAACACTCTGAAATTCTTTCAAATCTCTCACAAAACATTCATCTCTAATCTCACAGAACATTGCAAACACTGGAAACTCACAAAACAATTAATACACACTGAAATTTGTGGAAACACTCACAGAACATAACACTTTCAACTCTCACCAAACACTGAAAACAATGCAAAACTCTCAACAAACTTTTAGTCCTCAAACACACAAAAATCTAAACTCACAACTCAAACTTTCCACAACAACTCACAAATTCTAATATTTTATCTTTCAACTCTCATTTCTTGATGGCTTTACTCCTAACTCTCTATCACTCAGTAGTTGCTGGTCTATAGCATCCAACTGCAATGCGCTAAGAAGAAAAAAAAAACTCGGCAGGGCTCCGCCTTCGCCTCTGCTTCATGCCGAAGCTATGTACAGAAGTGGTGGAGAAGAAACGACGCGGTAGACTACACCACGCCGCTAGGGTTTCCTCCACGCTGCCACTTGGCGTTTTGCCAGTGGCCCAGATTTTGGCGACTAGATTAGACACATAATAGTATAATATGTATAAAAACATTGAACCATAGTACACACATAGTATAAAATACAATAATCATTTCAACAAAAATATAATGCATTGTTTCAACATAAAAATATGTTTGTATTGATTCAAAATATTGTAGGGTGCGACAAACTTGATGAAGGAAAAAATAAATTTTCGCATCCAAAGTAGGTTGTTCACATAAGTGTATCCACTACAATATCTACTAAGTAAATGATCCCTCTACACTTCTATCTCTCTTTAGGAGTTATCCACATTTGTGTGGTCTCCCAAAACCATGCATGTGAAGGTAAAAGGTCTCTTTGTACGTGTCCACAATAAAGGGTATCCCTTATGGCTCTCAAGTCCGTGACCGACAAATTCTTCATCGGTGTTGCCAAAATACGAATGTCTTCAACGGGAACCACCAATCTTTGAGTTGTGGAAAACATCTCCAAGTTCCACATATATACGGCACAAAAATAAATGTCTCCACGAACCGGCGCAAACACCGTCCTCCCAATTTGCCCAACATCCCACATAGACAACCTCAATGTATTATACTCGAGCATGTCCTCAACCTTCTCTTTCCACTCTTTACACACTTCTCTCAAATCCACAAACCCGGTTAGAATGCGCAAATTCTCGGCAGTTGGCCGTTCCCCTTCCACACTTTCAATCTCTCTCAAAAGAATAGGCAAAATGTGGTTATTCACTATCTCATGCGGAATATGCGGAAGTTCCTCCATTGTAACCTATGAACATTACTTGCGCAATACAAATGACTCTCCACAACACCTCTTATCATATGTTTGGAGGAGACCACGAAATGCCACATTAGAAGTAGTTTGTTAATCACTCCAACTAAACCTAATCATCACGATATGGTGAATCTTCGATATGGACCATCCATGCAATATTATAATATTATAATGAATGGACACCACATCATTGCGATTTTATGAATCTCAACCAATATGATTATCAAATAACTTGAGGTGTGTGAAGGTAAATCAATGACATTATGGTGGTTCGTGACCAAAGATTCTAAGAGAATCAATGAAACCATACCGCACACACTTATGCTTTAATAAAATTCAAAAAATTAGCAAAATTATGAGACTACTTCGCTAACTTTATACAACTATGGTTTGTAAAGTTTTGTTGTCACCAAGCTTTACACTAATAGTTTCTTAAACTAGATTATGACTAAATTTGTTAATGGACAACAACAATTTATTTATTTTTTGGTCGAACCAATGACGACAAACATATAGAAAGTATTATTGAAGTGTTTTCATCAAACATATTAACATTTAGTCACCTTAGTGGCAAACTTGCCTCCCTCCTATGGTGCCTATCTTACGGAACGTGGAGAGGACTACTACAAACATCATTCCAAAACAACTACCAAAACAACTACCAATATATGATTGTCTTGAGTTTGTGTTCCAAAATGAGTAGACATGCCACATTCTACATGATAGTGACTAAAGGCAAGCAAACTCGAAACCGCTTATTACCTTTAATATACATACATAACCTATGGGACTATATTTTCTAGCTTTGTAAGTATACAAGGCATAATATTATAATTCATATTTAAAATACCATAATGTAGTTGTATTCATAACTTAGGAAAATTAGAAAGGTATGATACTACTTCGCTAACTTTATGGAACTATAGTTTAATATAAAAAATCGCGAAGCTTTATATTAATATTATTTGAATGATTGGATAATTATCCACCACACAACGTGCACTTTACTACCGTGATACTTTCCCTCTCAATGGCATTTAAGCCCAAAAGTCATCGTTAAAATAATACAAACCTAAGGTATGTGCCCTTTAGTAACAATTATCCAAGGTCAATGCTTCTACCAACTAATGAGATAGTGACTTATATATTGAGATTTGAGGTGTTCCTAGTAGGCGTTAGGGTGATTTCTTCATGACATAGTCATGTTAGTACATGCTACAATTCATACAATCTTAGCGATTGTATGAATCACAACCATCAAACTCTAATAACTTTAGGGGTTGTAGATGAATCAATGAATCTATTATTGTGGTTGGTGACTAAAGATCCTAGAAGATTTGGAGAATCCCTACCACACGCACTTGTGATTTGGAGATTCCCTACCATACACACTTGTAATAGCTTTGTAAATATACAAGGCATGTTATACATCTAATCCTAAATGTAGTTGTATTTTTAGTTTAAATTATGCCCATACTCTAGTACGATAAAATGGGTAATTTCCACGATGTCCAAATGAATATTTCATCTATTACGTGTACCACACTGTGAGGCCAAACCCCCCACCCTTAAGCGTCCGTAGTCCGAGTAGTGGGTTTGGGCTCACATTCCTCCGCGGTATTGGATTTGGACTTGGATGAGTCCATAGTGCAAGGTTCACCCTTCAAGTGGTCTTGGATTTAACTTTGGTCTTTGCTTCCTTTGTCTTGCCATCGCGAGAGTGCTCCACATTCTCCATTAATTTGTGCACGTGGTTTATTTTTAAAGAGAGGATGCAAGTGTTAAAAAACACTATTCTCTATAGTCAATCTCAAATACATTTACTTGTGAAAGCCACACATAACACTAACTAGCATAATGTAACTAACTACTTGTCTATGAGCTAATTAAGTAGGCTATCTACTAAGCTCCTTCATGAACCCATCTCTTTACTTTCTAATTACATAAACCTAGCTCCTTCATAAACCCAACTCCTTCATGAACCCAACTCCTTAGCTTCTAACTAAACAAACCCAGCTCCTTCATAAACCCAGCTCCTTAGCTTCTAACTAAACAAGCCCAGGTCCTTCATAAACCCAGCTCTTTACTTTCTAACTAAACAAACGCAGCTCCTTTATAAACCCAGCTCCTTCATGAACCCACAACTTTGTAGTTGTAATCCCCAACTACCTCACTAATTATTCAAGCCCTTAACTAATCTTCCTACCTAATTTTCCTAATTCTACTAACAACCCCTTTCTAATCACACAATTCTTCTCTAATCCTAAAATCCTAAAATCCTAGAGAGGAGAGGGGGAAAGAGAATTTCCTAACTTCACTAAGACTAACTAATCCACACAAGTATATTTTTGCACTCATCACAACCTCAAGTGCTCAACTCTTAAACATGGAACTTGCAACCACGTGTATTCAAAACATGAACTTTAAGTACCACAAATTGGAATCATGAATTAACTTTAAAATCCTTCACGTCAACACTAATTCTACCAAGAGGTCAAGCCCTCTTCAAGGCTAACAAGCCTTGGCTCTCAAACTAAAAACTAAGCACACACATGTGCTCCAATATGGCTTCCCACACCCACACTTATAACTCGTGGGGTGCCTTGGAGCACAAAGGAAAGAGAGGATGAGTGAGGGAAGAATGAGGGATTATATAGTAAGCTTGAGGGGGTGAGCACCCTCAAGGCTCACGATAAGCCCTTGAGATTTCCTCCTACTTAGTAGGCGCCAATCCTATCTTCTAAGCCTTCCTCCCTCAAATGATCAACAAGGATCCTAATTCGAACATTTAACTAGCCTTGGCTTTCTACCTACCACACTTTACCAAACTTGGGATGCTTCAACCCAAACTTAGCCTCCTTCGCTTTCCGCCGCCATAACTTTCTCCCCTTACTTTCCCAAATCGTCGCTCACCACTTAATTCAAACCACGATGCTTAACTCGTGATTTGATTGGTGCTTTGAGAATTTGCTTATCCTCCACCTTGCATTCTTCCTTGGACCTTCCCCATTAAGTGGCCATGATGAGGTGGTCCACTTGTGCGCTCCATGTGATCCTCCATTCATCCCAATTCGAATGCACTTGCCTCTTGAGTCACTTTGGTTGTCTCCATCCATTTGTACTAGCCTACTCACTAACTACTCAATCCAAGTTCTCCTTACCTATCCTCATTCACTCAAATCCTTCCGAAGGTAAAAACACAATAACAACTCACATCCTAGCCTCTTACAACATGGTACTTCTAAGACTAACATTTCACTCTTTTTATATTTTTGTGAAGTAACATGCTACTTCAAAGTGCATCAACTAACGTTTCAAGGGTCTAAGACTAAATGTGGGCACCCTTTTGGGCTCACACACACTCATCCTTGGAATTCTTGATAATAATGGGAAATACCACCCTTTGGAAATTCCAAAAGTTTTCATTTTCTAGGTCGTTTGTTTCTTGAGCAACAATTATGAAGAAAGCCGGGGAACAAAACAAGTGTACTAAAACATTGACAATTAACACTTCATAGTGGGAAGCATGTATAGTATGTTGTCCCACAAACTGACAAAAGGTGAATTAATTATGGACAGTCAACTTATCTCTTGCACCGGCCAACCAATTTGGAAAGAGGGGTATATTCGTATGAAAACAATATTAGGTCCATGTGGACCTATGATTTCAAATATTATTTAATGGTAGAGTGAGAAACCACCATAATTGCATTGGCTACAATGAAATCTTATGATATTGTAATAACAAATTTTTGTGAGATACATTTTATGGATGGATGAGTGTCCAATGATTACGTCAATCACACATATTTTTCTCTTTGTAATAGTATTTTAGCCATATTTTGGCATAATATACATATGATTGAGGTTAATGTGACACAATTTAACTTTTCATTCGTATATGTATTCAAGATGATTTATTAAGAACATATGGATACATATATCATTTTTGGGAGTGGATGGACTTGTATATTAGGGGCATTAATTCAAAGTTCATCCACACACATGGTTACTGATTCCAACAATGAGTGTACCCTTTCTTTCTATAGATAGGTCACTTTGTTGGAATTCACCCAATAAGTAAGTTTATTTGGTGCTCATCTATTCATTTCTTAGTACAAAATCTTGAATAAGTGAAAAGAAAGGCATGTTCAAAACTTTAAATTTGAAGAGTTAATATCCTTGGGCAGGAATTGAACCTAGCAATGCCTTCACCGGTTGAAGGCCAAGGATCCCCCAATTCTTTATAGAAGCAATTGGATTTGGTCATGAAAAGGTTGCATAATTCAAAAAGTTTAAGGTTTAGGGTACTTCCTCAAGTGCATCATTTGATGCCCCAGACAAATAGCGCTCTGGATTGCTATACAAATAGCGCTCTGGATTGCTATACAAATAGCGAAACTTAGTAGCATCCTTCCAAAGATCTAGAGCACTTGTTAGAATGTCATCAAAATCATTGTTTGGGCCTTCTATAGCAACACGCATCATACTTTCTAAGTTAGATGTAGACATTCGATTACGAAGTTTTTGTTTAATAGTATTTTGAACAGAAAACGCCCTTTCACATGTTGCAGTACTCACACATTGGCACTTAGCAATCTCAACAAGAATCAGAAGGTTAGAATACTTCACTTTCAAAGATGGAGACCAAGAAATTGATGTCCAAACATCTGCAAAAGTAAGATCCATCCACTCTGTACTTCCTTGTACCTTGAAAGCAAAAAACTCTTGCTTACACAATGTTGCATTCACCAACGACGGAAGGACTTGAACTCCTTGCATTTTTTGTACACTGTATAGCTGCAACAACCTATCCAACTCCACAACACCCCAAGAAGCCAAACCTACTTGTCTACGAGGCATGTGTAAAGGATTAAGAATTTTGAAACAATCTATAATGTCATTATCAACAAATCTTGCCTCTAAAGCACTACAAACCACTTCAGAATAAGTTTTTTGAAAGTCCAAAGCACTCTCTAAGTCACGACCCAAAGGATCCCGAATCAAGTCTGAAATCCGGTAACTCACAAGAAGAATCGGCTACATTTCTGGGAAACTTTCTAGTCCATTGGCTAATTGCCGGAGGATTGAATTTACTGTCGGATTGGCATCCGATGGTTGGAAATTTGGACCGGCCATGAGGCGAAATCCATCGGCTGATAATGAACTAGCCGTCGGTTTTCCCCGACCATTGATCTGCAACTCGGATGAACAGAGGTAAAAAGTTTGACAAATCATCATCTCCACTTTTCAAGATGATGTTTTGCTTAGTGTCATGTCCATGAAAGGTCCAGATCAGATATGGCTGAGACTCAGAAACATTTGTGATGTGCAAAGTTCCTCAAGAACACTAGCTCTCAAAGAAGAGTTTTTCTCACTGCGATTACCTGGAGGAAAAAGGATAACAAACCACGTTCAAAAGATCAATACTTTGAAAACCCAAATTGTTGGGTTAGGACTAACAGTGACAGATGAAGACTTTAGTTAGTTTACTAGTCATCATTACCAACCTAGGAGTTGGGTACTCATCAAAGCATTCCAAAAAAGAGGAACAAATTTTCCCACTTATGGAGAACTAGAAGGTTTGTTACAAAAGGAGGATGTGAGCAAAACCATCGAGAAAAATAGAAAGGAACAAGAGGAAATCATGTTCATGAGGGGAAGCTTTAGAGGAAGAGGAATTTATTGAGGCAAATCTATTAGAGGAGGGCGATCAAGGTATATGGCATTTTCCACCAACATATCCACCAAACACAATCCTCGGCCTTCTAGTATTACGCTTGCCAAGAACCTGGACATCTAGCCCAGGATTGCCAAGAGTCCAAGTTTGAATATCATATTAAGACCTTGCAGGATTAGCTTGTAATGATGAAACATGGGAGAGGAGAAGGTGCTCATCTCATTGAAGGCATTGAATCAGAAGAGATCAACATGTGCATGGCCACATTCACCACAAATGAGGAGGAGTGGTTCTTGGATTCGGGGGCCACCATATTAGTGGTAGAGTTAGAATCCTCCTCCACACCAATTGTTAGAATAGCAAGAGACCGAGGGATGCCTATCCTCGGACAAACAAGGAAGTGTAACTGTCACAGATATTTCAAGAGATATGAAAAAAAATGTTCTCTATGTGCTTTGTGTATGCACTAATTTACTCTCAATGGGCAAACTTATTGATCTAGGTCACTCAGTCTTGTTCAATTTCAAAACATTGTTTTATCTTTGAAATTATAAACTAGAAAATGTATTCATACAAGGAATAAGGGATCCTAATAATAGACTTTACAAAATAGGGAAAGCATCCTACGTGAGTTTAGCATTGATCAATGAAGAAAAGACACAACATGAGATAAGAAGAAGGGCAAGGAATCACATACCTTTAGAAGAAGAAACACCCAAAGGAACAAGTTGAACAACCCCATAGGAAGGGAGGCAACCCGACAACAACAAATGACCGACACCTCTCAAACTCAAAGAGACATGAAATAGTTGGCATTAAACTTGGTTTTCATTGGCAAATGACCCATGTAGAATCTACTAGTGATGTCGCCTACTTACACAACATTGAACAATGGCAAAGTTTTCCCCCATAACACCAACATGGAAAGCAAAGAATCTTTGATTCCAAAGCCTAGATCGATCAACTCCGATTTCAACAATTTCAAATTCTTTGGTCATGGTTCGCAACTGCCAACATGCTCAAGCTTCCAGTGCTCAAATCCATCGGTTGGATGATTCCACAAGGCTGGAGATGTCCACATTAGCCTCATCCTACCTTAGGCAATGTGGCACTTTGGTTTGGTACTTAGTAACTTAGGGGTTGTCCTTGGCATTGAGCTATGGCATCGAAGGATTGCCACATAAACTACCAAAGTCTTTATCACATGACGAACATGGGCTTGGTAACAGGAAATCCGAAAGTTCCATTACTCAAAAAAGTGTTCACTCCATGCATGCTCCGGAAAATGCACAAGGAAAAAATCTCAAAATACAAGACAATGTCCAAAACTTGACATCTTCAATTGATCCACTCGGACCTATGTGGTCCAATGCCAATTGTTTCCAAAACAGACAGTAAGTTTATTCTCACCTTTGTGGATGATTTTTCAAGGAAAATGTTGCTATTTTTTATGGCATAGAAATCTCAGACTTTTGAGGTGTTTAAATAGTTCCAAGCTCTAGTTGAGACCACATGTAGGAGAATTGAGAGTCTTCCATCAGATAGGGGAGGCTAATACTTGTCAAACATTTTTTCAACATAATGCCAAACTCATGGTTTCCATTGGCAATTAATGTCAGGATACAACCCTCACCAAAATGGCCTAGCAGAAAAAAAAAGGTCAATATTAGAAGGTATTAGGGACATTGTTGCAAGCACCAAGATTCCCAAATACTTGTGGGAAGAGGTAACAAAAACTGTGAACTATATTCACAATAGATGACCAACCAAGGTGCTAAAAATAAGAACACAAAAGCAAACATTTTCAGGCATCTGTCCTAATCTTAGTCATCTCAGGGTGATTGGGTGTGTAGCCTTTTGCCATATACCATCAAACAAATGAGGCAAATTAGAATCAAAATTTATCCTTACAATAATTGCTGGATATGACGAGAAAAACAAAGCTTATAATTGTTATAACCCCGCAACCAAAAAAATTAACATTAGTCAGGATGTGCACTTTGACAAAAGAAGTTGTGACCCTGGAACATCATAAATCACAGAAACACTCCTAGACGAGTTACCACATGCCGCAACTAGTACCGCAACTAGTACCGCAAATGAAGCATCTACGACGTTAGATATCAACCGCAAAACACAACTTAATGATCAAGGAGTCACCTTACCAAAAGTGGATGATAATACCGAAGAAACATTCCCACCACCACAACCACATGTAGAACCTCCTACACCAATGGTCATCCACCTATTAGAAGATCTCACCGACTCAATAAACAAAACGTTGAACTTGATGGCTATCATGTGTACGTATGAACCGGCAACTTCACTGAATGTGTTATGACAAACGAGCAAGAAAAATATGAAAATCTCTTACACCAACTAAATCCTGGAGGAAGAAACGTAGAAATGAATGCATATAACATTACTTATGATGAAGCTTGCAAGGACCCTAGTTGGAGGCAGACGATGCCAGAAAAAGTAAAGTCATTATGGAAAAATGACACTTATACCTTGGAACCCCTACCACCCAGGAAGAAAGCATTGAACTGCCAATATGTGTTCAAACCAGAAGATGGCCTAGACAAACACCCCCCATCAAGACATTTAGGTTGGTTGTCAAAGGCTTTGAACATAAGAAATGAATAGACTTCACAAAACCTTTGCACCTATCATCAAACGTGCCATTTTTAGAGTTGCCATAGCCATTGCGGTGGATGATCCACCACATGGACATCAAAATTACTTTCTTGAATGGGTTACTCAAAGAACAAGTTTTCATGAAGGAACCACTAGGATTCACAATAGGAGAATATGACAAATTGGTTTGCAAACTTAACAAATCTTTGTATGGCCTTAAACAATCCCCCCAAACATGGTTTGAATGCATTGACTCATATTTTAGAAGGTTGGGGATGCATAGAAGCCCATCATATGGGAATCTCTACTATCTAAGCAAAGAGGGAAATACATTAGTACCGATGATATATGTAGATGACATATTCATCACAGGAAGTTGCAACGAACTCATTACATCTCAGGGCGATCACACCCCCTTACGTTTTGTAACCACATGCGATAATGGGGTATTTAATGGGGGGATATTTATGCACCTCTCAATATTTTTTCCCTCCCTATTTGTAGATAAAAAACTACTTTGACGTGTTTTCTAGCACCCTATATTTATTTGTAATTGTTCAGAGAGGCTAATTTTTGGCATGATTCTTTTACTATAAATCGTACAAGTATCAAATAGTGGACGGAATACTATAGCATTGCAAAACCGACTATGTGAGCAACAAACATTCCATACCATTCAAATTGTCATTCATTTGGTTTCAATTAGTAATGGCAATCCTAGACCATTCAAAAGTACCATTCAAAACACAACCAATAGCACTTAAGACTAGTTAAAGGGTTACCAATAAACATGGAGATAATAAAATATACAAGCTGAAATAGACAAGCATCCAACGAGGTCCCACATGTTTAACGTCGTTGCAAAACTCAACAGTCGTTGAGGAGCGCCAACACATTCCTTCCCCACAAGAAATCCCACGACATTTCCCTCCATTCTAATGCGCTTAATTCAAATTTGGACAAAAACTACACACTTCTTCATCCAAGTAGTCAAACCCATAACTACTCTACTGATCCTACTACACACTTTTAAGGGGATCCTATGTCTATGACCCTGTTTTTTTTCTATTGATTACTAAAATGGAGGAATTATTCATCACCCTATTTTAAGTATAATCATGTAGGGGACATATTTCTAATGCTATGGTAGATCTAACAAAATTATAAATTTTACCCTAAACAAATTAAATTGACCCTATTTTTTTTATCTCACGTGGTTTTCTAAAATTCCAATAGTCACCTCCTTGAGCATCACATGAATAAAGATGTTCCTACACAAACAATTCGACATGAAAGACCTCGGGCCAATTCAGAGATATTTGGGAGTTTCGTTTGAAAGCAACCCTTGTGGCACCTTCATATACCAACGAGATTATGCCAAGTCTATCCTTCTGGATTTCAACATGGTAGATTGCAAACCAACACCCTCACCAGTGTCACCACTTCCTGAAGGTACCGTCTCGGGCATTGATATGCAATCCTTCCCAATAGGTGCCAACTATTATTGCAAGTTTGTGGGACAATTCATCTTTCTCGCTATAACAAAACTCAATCTTGTGTATGCAATCGGCTGTGTTAGCAACTACATGGCAAATCCACACGTCGCCCACCTCAATGCAATCAAACACGTTTTGCGATACATACAAGGAACCTGTGACTACAGACTTGCCTACCAGGCCAGAAGACCAATTGAAATCACAAATTCCACAGATGCGGACTAAGGTAAGTGTGCCAATGACCGCACGGTCAATCTTCAAATCCTTGTAAATAATAATCTACAAGCTTAAATTGTTTCAAATTTTGAAGGATTGTTAATTGTAAAGTGGGGATTCTCCTACAAAAAATAAAAATAAAAGATATTATGATTTGTGAAAGCTATCACAAATTGAATCCAAACATACACAAGTGGATCTCAAAAGCTTACTGAGCCCTTCACCGCACACCATGCGGTATCTATAATAAAACACCTAATAGTGATGGTGCCGAAGTTCCCTCGGGAGTTCTCATGAATGAAATTTGTGCGGTGGGTGTGCGGTGGGTGTACGGCGGGTGTGCGGTCCTTGGGTTGCGTTCAGTCATTGGCACACTTACCTTACATCAATTGTGTGGAAACCATATGCTCAACAAGAGCGTACATTTTTACCATAGGTGGGGGTCCAGTCAGTTGACAGAGCACAAGACAACCAACTGTCTTTCAATCTTTCACAGAATCTAATACCGAGCACTTAGCAACGGAGTCCAAGAGGCAGTTTGGCTCAAACAGTCGTTATTAAAACTTCAAGTGCTCTCACCTCATTCAATCCCCCACAACCCCACTCTCAACATTCATATTTATTGTGATAGCCAAGGATCAATTAAACTAGCTCAAAATCTAGTTTTTCACGCACAATCCAAACACATTCAAACTCATTATCTCTTCATGAGAGAGAGAGAGTTTTAGAAGGAGAGGTCATGCTAAAATACATTAGCATGAGTTGCCAACCAGCAAACACACTCACCAAACCCTTAGGAAGAAAGAAATTCAGTCAACATAGAAAAACCCCTGGCACACAGAGCCGGGTTGAATTCCAACACATAGATAAAATAAAATGAAATAAACACTTGGACTCTGATGATACAATAATCTTTAGAAGAGCTAGCAAAACCTTTTGCAGCAGAAGAGGAGGAGAAGAAGGACGTTCAAAATTGTTAGGACTGTGATTTTTTGGCAGCTCATAAAATGTATAAAATTAGAATAAAGATGTCAAAAGGAAAGCAGAGGAAAGCCTCATCTCAGACGTAGCAACTTGATACTAGGATGGTAGATTTACGGGCTCAAGCCAGATGCCAGAATGGCCAAGGCATTAGAAAGAGCGTGCTAGATGCTGCTTGTAAGGAGAGGTCGTTGAACGACAAGGACTTTGAAGCAGAATCAAAACCTAAGGCAGACGAGAAGGCGAAGCAAAGATAAAGCCCACTTAGCTCCAAAGACGAGACGATGAACAAAATTGAAAGCAGAGAACGCTAAAAAGGTCAAGCAATCATAAGAAGAAGCCACGAGTATTGCATAAGAAAGGGAACTCTTAGCTCAAGAAGACTCGATCAAGGCGGGAAGAGGACCCAAGGGGTGTACCTTTCATAACACATATGAGTATACGTGAGTGCACAACAGGGGCGTTAATTTGAATGTTTTTCTACTACGTATACATATGCTATACAAATATGACTTGTCGTTATGTACATGTATGGAGGACCCTTAGAAATATATACAACATTTGTACCTGTATGGTAGAGTCACTTATTGCAGCTCATTTATCTGAAAGTATGGAGGAGGATGAGGAGTGTGATTAGGATTACACATTGATTGATGATTCAAGTGCACAAGGTGGTAACAAGGAAAATTGTAGTGTTGGAGAAGAAAATTCAAGCATGTGCAAGGATGTTATCACAGAGATAAAATTGATACATTCACATGTTGAGAATGATTTACATCAAGATGTGGAGTTGCATAGTGAGCTTCGACATGCTTTGGATGTTCTAATTGATGAACATGAGAATATTGAAATGCCCCTCAATCTAATGTAAAGTCCATTGTGACTTATGTAGAGGTAGGGGAGTCTAGAATTCTCAAAAGTACACTTGTTAATCAATTGAATGGAAATCCAACTTTATCTAAAGATCAATTGACTCAGATTAAGGCTTGCATATTATATATAAAGCCTAAACTCCTTATTGCCGCAAATCATGATATTATGTCAAATCTTGGTTGTGATTGTGGAGTGTGTTTTTTGAACACCCCTGAAGCTAGAATTGTCCAAAAAATGTGGTAGACCCAAAAAATTAGCTCTACTTAAGGTTTGGTTTGTTGGGAGGGTTATAGGATGCGTAGAAATTTTGGTAATCATTGGGTGGAGTATAGGGATCCAATCGACTTGGTGAATTGTCCATCAAACATGGAGATTGGTGTATGTTGGCATAAACAATGAACCAACAATAAGTGAACTTACGGACTTATGGGTCATTTGATGGTAGATTTGAAAACAATAATTGTAACAACTTCTATGATATATATTGTAGATTTAGATGTTTATGAGTTACATCTGAGGGATGGAAAAAATCTTCAATGACTTTATTAATGAATTCTAGGGTTTACATTATACATATGATAGGGGTTCAATATTATTCAAAAGTATATTTGTATACTTATGTTAATGGCTATATACAGTTGTAATATATATATATATTGTCACTTGTACTTTCATTGTTGCAATTGTACATGCATTGCTTGATTTTACACCAAATAAATAAATAAAATCGTATATAGGGGGTCTTTAGAGTATGTTGCGAATGCATGTGGTTCTTGGTTATTAATGAAAAATACACCCCTCGGGGAAGAGAAATTACTTACAAAATCAACATCGCTCAAACTAGTGGTGGCACTCTCCAATTCAAACAAACTTAACAACAAGTAACACTATATTCGTTAAATTGAGACTTTCTCTAGTCTCAAATTAATATATGGATCAAACAACATGAAGATGCCCGAAACTATATTGTCAACAATCTCAAATATATTATATGTTCTAATTTCCCAAAATGTATGATGTCCCGACATGAGCACATTGGGTAGAGCACTTGATACCAACTTCATCAACAAACACATACTCAAATCAAATTGGGTAGAGCACTCCAAACCAAATTCACCCAACAAATCACATAGAACCATGGCTATTATTAGCATGTTTAATAATATATAGACATTGCGACGTACATAGCATAGGGTTTAGGGTGCATATTTAATCGACCCGACAATCTAGTCCCAAACTTAATCATAAAAAGAAATTCACATTTGTTATGAAATATAGTATATGGATATTCATCCAACCCCAAATAATATAGCATTCGTAAGTTCTACCCAAACTCTACCCCTATTTTGAGGAGTACACATATGACTAATATATATTGCTAGAATTACATATAAAACTATAATCATACTAAAACAATCCTACCAACTTCTCATTCAACGGGGGTTGTTTTTTGTGCGATCCGAGCAAGGTTGTCTTTTGCAAAAGTTATGTACTTTTGAGGGATGGACACTGATCCACTATGATTTTTCCGTGGTTTCCATGCTATGAATATGGAATCTGTATCTACCCAAGATGGACCATGCTCTGAATCCACCTTCCACCGAAAATTATGGTTTGTATCCCAGCCTGTATAATGCCGAATCACATCTTCATTCCGTGCCGTCGGTCGGTAGTACTCCACCTGAATCTGTCGAAAATGCGGGCTTGAAGTTGTGAAATTTGGTTTGGACAAAGCTCTTGCCACCCACACTGGCTTCGCATATGTCTCATCTCCAGGACGCAAAATGAGCATATAACCTTCATGACAATCCACCGCAATGCGGAAAGAAGGTGGGGGACGTTGACTAGCAGGCCCAACGTAATGGTCGTCCACATCAAACTCCTCACGAACCTCTCCATTTTCCAAAAGGCAAGCCTCCGAAGCTAGTACTTCGACACGAGTTTGTGGCCAAAACCCGTGCCTCAAAGTATGAGGGCTATCTTGGTGTAGGTCTGCCAAGGCGGCACGAACACGTGTCCAATACTGTATCCAACTCCCGTAACGATGCCAACATGATCCACCAACATCTGCTATCTTCAAACTCTCCCAATATTGTATGAAGCCTGATATACCTTTCAAAATATCCTCCAAATTCTTCATGGGTATTGGCTTGCAAGGCCTGGGCTCTCCATCCGGTAACATCGTCTTTCCATCCGCATCCACGCGCCACACAAGGAGACCTTCCGGCGGGCTCCAGTCTTGTGTCGTGCACAACAACTTGTATTGCATGGCGGGTACACCATCGTCACGCATGTAGAAGCGGAATTGTTGTGCCTTCGTATGCCCGATCAATCAGTGAGCTCTGCTTCGAATATAAGGTTCTATAAATGCCTTAAAGTCTGGCACCTCCTCAATCATATGGGGGATGACGGGAACGTTCTCCAAATCCATGTACGACTTCATCAATAGCGGGATTGTTGGAAAATCCTCCTCCCGCAACTTCATGCTCCACCGCCCAAAAGATGCATCAATATCATCGTGCGTGTGGCCTACCAATAGGAAGGACACAAAAACCTCCTTGAAAATGCCTTTCGCAACCAACAACGACCAATATGCAAATACATATCTACTTTTATTGTCTTTGGCACAATTGTCCAATTGGACACGCAAAGTGGGGGACAACTTCTTGGCAATCACGGGTTCACTGGGTGGCTCTGGCAACGAATGCAAGCATACATCTTTTCCATCCAACACCGCTTCATATAAAGATGTTGAACCTGTATTTTCAAATAACAATCCTGAAGAATAGGCCGGCGGTTTCTCCAAATCACGTAAAAGCCTTGCGAATGACCCTATCGTGTGGTTTGAATCCGCTGGATACAAATCAAGAGCATAATGAGCAAACTTGACATCCCCATGTCCATGTGCAATCATTCCTGCAATGCCAACCCAATGTGATTAGTATCTATGAATAAATAAACCAATTTGAGGGAATCCATGTTCTCAAGCACATCACGTAATAAAACACCACAACATTTAGGGCATGCGATGACATTGTTTCCAAATTCACTTGTAACCGATACATGCAGCTTAAAAAATCCATCTGTGGCCTTGATTCGATTTGCAAAACATGGGGAGGCTGTTTTGGCATGATCCATTTTGTCATGGATGACCGTAAGAACCTCCAAGGGCCTGGAGATGGACAAAGCTCTATTTGTGTAGTAATCATTACGGTGTGCCTCTTGCATGTTTACATGCTTGAAATAGTTCAATTGATGTGCCGCATATGACTCGGTGCCCATCGTGTGTGCATCGCGAAGGCGATTCAACTTCTCGCAATTAGAGCAACGGGCAAATTTGTCCCCTCGTATTTTTGTAATGTATTCGCTAAAGTTTGCTTTCTTGATTGCACTCAATTTTGACAATGAAATTGGCTCCAAACCGACCTTCTCGCCAATTGCATTCACGTCCAACAATATGTCTTTCCATTTTGTGCCTGTGGGAAGAACTTTCTCCACAACCTTTTCCCCGGTTGTGAGTGTGCGTGTTTTGTGTGGCATTGCTGTAAAGACCTCACCGAGGTTAAAATAAAGGAAACCAAAATACAACCCGCGAAGGGAGGACAGGGACAACCCAGTCCGGAGAGGGCCCCCCAAACGGGGCCCGTGACCACAACCAGGTCGGTCACTAAAACAAATTAAACCCAAAAGGAAAGAGAGAGGGAGGGGGGGGAGAAGGGTCCCCCATCCCGGAAGGCCGGGACCCAGTCAAAGGGATCAAAACGAGAGGGGGGAGTCGGGTTCACGGAACCCTCCCAGGCGAAGCGCCGAACGTTTGTGACAGTAAACCACAGTGGGGACCCGAGGCGTCACACGCCCCCAGTGAGTGAGACGGGTGAAGGTCAGGGGCCGATCAGCCAATGACGCTCGATGGGGCGAGCGCAAGCAGCAGGGAGTAATTCAGTGCGACCCCAAGTGTCGAGGGTGTCGAGGGCACACCGAGGGGGCAGGGAGCTCAGGCAAGTGAACGCCAGAACAGCCAAGCAAATGGGAGCCAGAGGAGGCTTCGCATGAGGTGAAGTACAACACTCAAGGCCGGGGGGGGAGAGTCTGCAGCGTCGACCCTGGCGAGGGGCTCAGCCGCAAAACCCCTGTTTTGCAGAGCGAAGCCCGCAAACAACCAAAGCAATGCGGCTCTCGAAAGCCTTGCAGGCGAACTCTAGAAATCGTGGTGAAAGTCGGTCATTGGCAAACCCTGCCGTGCACCTCAAGGAGCCTGAGGGAGGTCCGAGTCGAGGTCGTCCGGAAACGCAACTCTTCCACGGCAGGTCGATCTGGTCCTGATGTGCGGCGTCTCCGAACGAGTCTTGGAGCGACCCCTGCGCGCTTTCGGGCCGAAATTGCTTCGTCTTTTGGGTCTACTTGAAAGGTGAGGGCGTACAGGAATTGAAGCCTCAGCACGAACCCTTTGGGTATGGTTGGAAGCAGGTTGAATCTTCCCCTTACGCTTTTCCTTTTCACAGCCAGTGTCCTTACTGCAGCTCCGGCCTTGATCTGTGGGAGGGTCGGGGGCGCATCTCTCCTCTGCTGATTCATGGTGAGGTTCCTCGACTCCCTGTGCGCCTCGCTCGTTGCATTTTGTGTGGCATTGCATCGGCAAGGGGGACGATGATGGTCGCCAGAGTGGCCGTTGCTTGCCTTGTTGCTTCCCTGGGTTTCTTTAAACCCACGTTCCCATGGTGACGGGAACGGCGGCCTTCCTTGGCATAAGCAGCTTGTCTATAAAAGTCCGCTTTTGACACACCGTGAATGGTGTACCATGCCTTACAACACACGTCTATGCTTTTCAATGGTGATGACCTTGCGACCCGTCCCATTCACATGTATCGCCCTATGGACATCAAGTTTTTTGGTGGATCTTAGACGGAAATCTCCAAGCCACATTTCTTCGCGGATGGCCTTCAATTTATCCCTTGGAAACAATTGGCAACAACGATGCACACAACAATCTTTTGTGGCAACTTCTCTAATGGACTCCTCGCCGAGCAACCTTTGGCGTTTACAATCAGTTGCAGAGGGAGTAGGACGTGCCAATGTCTTGTACTTTCGTAAGCCTTTGCGGGGCCGAATGTTTGCTTGGAGCTCCATTTGGTTTTGCATGTATTGTCGCTCATGGTCACGCAAGCTAACTCCATCAATCGTGACATTCCTCAACGGCCACCTGCGGAGGGAGAACCTATGAATGGGATCCACCTCGGAATGAATGAGTGACTCCAATATGACAACCCCAACGTCCTCTGTGCCAAGTGGGTTCTCATCAATGCAATCTTGTGGATGGGTGTTACGACAAATACCATCCGCCACAGCAACTCCACTATCATTAACGAGTACCACCTCCAAATTCAGCCACGAAGCCCTTGAAAGTCCCGAACATTCAACAATGGGATAGTGCGGTACGGAAGGCGAAGGTAAATCCAAATGATCTTCATCTGGACTGTCATCCATAGTAGCCTCCCCGACAATGTCTAGCTCATCCTCAGATGCAGATGGCCAAGTGGCCATGTCTTCAGATGACCAATCCCCTCTTTCACTAAACCCATCCATTGTGCCTACACACATGAACATTGAACCTTGTCAAAAAAATCACAAAAATTGTAGATTCCAAACGAAGAATACAAAAACCAGCTTATATAATCAAAATTGCAAATACTCAGTGCTCATACATGTTCATATGACAGCTATGCCATTGGGTTTGTAAAGGTTTGGGTTGTCCTGCGGACACACTGTCATCCAGAGCCCATCCACACTGTGGGGATGGCTTTGGGTCGAGCGACCCAAACCTTGTTTACGCAGGATGGATTTAGGCTCATAATAGAGAGCCCCCACACTGTGTCGAGCAACCCAAACCTTGTTGGCGAAGGATGAGTTTAGGCTCATCACAGAGAGCACCCAGACTGTGGGGATGGGTTTGGGTCGAGCGACCCAAACCTTGTTGGCAGGATGGGATCATGGTCATCCAGAACCCTGCCCAGACTATGGGTTTAGGTTTGGGTCGAGCGATCCAAACCTTGTTGGCGGGATGGGATCATGGTCATCCAGAACCCTGCCCACACTATGGGGATAGGTTTGGGTCGACCGACCCAAACCTTGGTGGCGAAAGATGGGTTTATGGGTCATCGAGAGCCCACCCACAATGTGGGGATATGTTTGGGTTGGCTGACCCAAATCGTCCGCAAAATCCGCCTATTTATGCGGAGATATTCCTTATTAATCTAAATATAACATATTTGGGACAATTGAACTTGTAGATGCTTGCTGTAATTAGCTGCTCATGAATGGAAGCGTACACAAACCGTGTATTACAGCTCCAACTGAGAGAGCTTGCAGCAATCTCACGATTGGGAGATGAAAAAAAGAACCAACATTTGGGGGGTTTGGCCTTTTATACTACCCGCCTCCGCTTTGGGCATCCTCTTTGGATGCTTTTCCCGCCTGGTCTCCTTTGGACGTTAGTTCAAACCTCCTGACTCAATTTCCCGCTTCATGTCAATAATAGACAATGCATATTTAGCTTGGCTCTTTGTGAGCCAAAAGTTAGCTCACACGCTTTATTAACCTTAGAATTATGTTATGTGGACATTGGGAATTAGCCAAGGACTTAGAAACCATTAAAAGAGCAAAAAGAATTTAAGTTTAGTTAAAGATAAGATTGACATTGTGAAAGTGAGTTAGAGGGAGACTTGACGGTGGAAAAGGTGAGGTGGAAAGTAAAGGGGAGGAAGAAACGGTCACAAGAAACTTGTTTTTTTTCCGGGCCGCCCGAAAAGATGCCGGGCAGCGCGGGAAAAAGGGAGCTCGAGGAAGGGGTCCCTGGGGTGAAGCGATAGGGGCTCATTATTGACGAGGGGAGCGACTCAAGAGAGAAGGCAGAAGCCCTGCCGCGGTGCCGAGCGGAGCAACTTGCATTGTTGATTGTAGTGATGGTTAGGAGAGATCGTAGAGATAGATCACTGGAGGTCAGCTGGCAGTAGAGAGAGGGGAAGGATTGGAGAGGGTGTGGAAGCTCTGACTCCGGGGGGGAGTTTCCGTTCTCCTTTGAGCAGGTGTTTCATGGTGCTCCTGCTAGGAGATCTCACGGTAGAATTGTTGTCTGGAGGGATGTAAGACTTCCTGGGTGCAAGGATAGGAAGGGGATGACGAGGTAGGCGAATAGTGAGAGGGTAGAGTATCAGTTTGGATGGTGGAAAGGATCTTGGTGTATTGGTGCAGGGGCAAGGAGCGGTGTCCAGTATGGATTGGCTGGTGGCTGCCCCAAGCAAATGAGGATAAGTGAGCATGATGGGAAGCTACTTGCTCACCTGGCCAGGCAAGGCGGACGTTGGGGCCCTAAGGAGGATCGGGACCGAGAGGCAACCGTCTGCAGTGGGCGTTTCTTCGACGAGATGGGAAGGTACTGATTGGCTAGCAACGTGGAGTCGTCAACCGCATGGGAACGCGAACGAGGAAGGCAACCAGGCGAGACGTTGAAGGCAAAGATCTAGGGACTAGAGATCTGGCGATCCCGAAAGGAAGATATGGAATCTAGGCGTGGGCCTTGAGGGAGCTCTGAGTCGTAAGCAAGGAGCAGCATCAACACGATTCTCACCGCGATTGGGCTGGAGGCAGCAAGAAAGGGTGCACCGCACCCGGTGCGGGGGCAGGTTGAGGAGAGCGGTGCAGGGTACACCGGCACCCACAGAGAACCGCAGTCGTTGTGGGAAGGTCACATGGTGTTGAGGGCTGAAATCGATTCAATTCGTGTAGAAGGATTGCTGAGGAGGGATGAATTGAGTAGAGGAGCCAAGATGGTGAGAGACAAAAGGGAGTTGTGCAAGAGTGCTGAGGCGTCGAACTAAACACCGTGCACAGCTCGCATGCCTCCAAAGTTAAGTCGGCATGGTCAGTAACTTATTAGGACCCGGGAGAGCATGAGAAAGAAGCAAAACAGGGGGCGGGGCGTATACTGCATGATGGCAAGGTGGATGTGTGAATGAACGTTGGGTTCAGGGCGTTGTGAATGTAGGTCCAGACGAAGTTAGGAGTACCACCAGTATTTTACCATTGATGAAAGTGTTGAAATTGTCACGGGCGTGCACCTGTCGGTGCACCACGAGTGAGGGGGCTCAAGAAGGGGTTGATGACTTCAATGGCTACGGTGCAGTGTGGGGGGTTGCAGGTGAATCCATGACAACCCTTGTTGGTTGGGGGTTGCCTGGCCACTTTTGAGTCACATAGGAGTTCTCAAGTGCAAGGGTGCACATCGCACAAGCATGCAACCAATATTCTCAAGGTGAAGCTAATTGCAGCTTTCCTAAGGCACCGGAAGTAGCTAGAAAAAATGAGGCACCAAGGCAGCTGCAAAGGTTTAGCAATGGGACAGGCTCCAGGGAATTCTGGTCGTGAGCAATCGGAGATTGTTCATGTGGAGGCCCAGGTACAGAACCATAGTCTCACGTCCTCCAAACTTCGGCACTTACCTGGGTGAGTGCAGGGCGTTGATCTACCGGTGTGGCATGCTGGGATTTCGGCCATCTATCCCTGCTCGGCCCAACAGGAGTGCGATTAATGTGCAGGTAGCGGTGAGGAGATTTGACACTGTGGAATCGAAGGATCTGCTGCACTGCTGCTAGGTGCAATCCGTGGGGGGCAGCGAAGAGGGAATTGGGCTGCTTTGCACGGTGAGTGAGACTGCCCCCGAGTGCTGTGGAGAGCAGGCTCCCAATGCTCGCCACATGGCAGGTCATGCAGGTGCCTGGACTTGTAGCTGGTAGGTGTCTGCAAGGTGAGAGAGTAGAGGCTCTATCACAGTGGAGGTCAACACTTGGTGGGCCGGTCATGGAAGCTCAGCAGCAGCTGGGAGCTGCCATTGATATTTAAGGGTTGATTAAGCTGCAGGCACTGTGGGGATTAAACTGTTAGATGTCGTGAAATTAAGGGTTGTAGGTAGCTGTGCACGATGTAAACATTGTAATGTGCCACAAGTATTTCTAAATACTTGCATTTGTAATAAAAAACTTGTGCATCCAAGCTACTGCCCTAACCTTAATTCAGTGTTGTACGGAATGGGGCATGAATACGTGCTTGGCTAACACATGTGTGACTCGTAACCCTCTCCCGGACTAGGACGCAAGTAAGGGAAAGGGTTTCGGGCTCACACTCTTCATTGCCCCAACCATCAAATGATTAATTGACATATATTTAAAGTTGTTACCACCCTATCTTGGTCAACACTAATTTTGAACTCTTTCATAATTAGTGTTAGACATGAATGCACCACCACCTTCCCTATTGCCATCTCCTTTCTCATTTTATCATTGTTGTATTTTTTTTTCACATCCTTACTAATACTGAATCCCTAAATGTAACTTCCAGATATCACCATAGTCGATATTTAGTGTTTGAGTTTACATTTAATGTTACTTATTTTCATAGGGTTAGTAACAGGAAGTGTATGCGTTCGTATTAAGTGTATCAAACACTAACTATCATATTTAGTGTAAATATCATATTCATTGTAGTGACACTACAACACTTTCATTAACTAGATATAACTAAATAGGATATATAGAGTTTGACACACTAACTATGAACGCATACACTAAATACCAATAACCCTATGACAATATGTAAGATTATATCCAAGAACACTATATTCGTTAAATTGAGACTTTCTCTAGTCTCAAATTAATATATGGATCAAACAACATGAAGATGCCCGAAACTATATTGTCAACAATCTCAAATATATTATATGTTCTAATTTTCCAAAATGTATGATGTCCCGACATGAGCACATTGGGTAGAGCACTTGATACCAACTTCATCAACAAAAACATACTCAAATCAAATTGGGTAGAGCACTCCAAACCAAATTCACCCAACAAATCACATAGAACCATGGCTATTATTAGCATGTTTAATAATATATAGACATTGCGACGTACATAGCATAGGGTTTAGGGTGCATATTTAATCGACCCGACAATCTAGTCCCAAACTTAATCATAAAAAGAAATTCACATTTGTTATGAAATATAGTATATGGATATTCATCCAACCCCAAATAATATAGCATTCGTAAGTTCTACCCAAATTCTACCCCTACTTTTAGAAGTACACATATGACTAATATATATTGCTAGAATTACATATGAAACTATAATCAATGCTAAAACAATCCTACCAACTTCTCATTCAACGGGGGTTGTTTCTTGTGCGATCCGAGCAAGGTTGTCTTTTGCAAAAGTTATGTACTTTTGAGGGATGGACACTGATCCACTATGATTTTTCCGTGGTTTCCATGCTATGAATATGGAATCTGTATCTACCCAAGATGGACCATGCTCTGAATCCACCTTCCACCGAAAATTATGGATTGTATCCCAGCCTGTATAATGCCGAATCACATCTTCATTCCGTGCCGTCGGTCGGTAGTACTCCACCTGAATTTGTCGAAAATGGGGGCTTGAAGTTGCGAAATTTGGTTTGGACAAAGCTCTTGCCACCCATACAGGCTTCGCATATGTCTCATCACCAGGACGTAGAATGAGCATATAACCTTCATGACAATCCACCGCAATGCGGAAAGAAGGTGGGGGACGTTGACTAGCAGGCCCAACGTAATGGTCGTCCACATCAAACTCCTCACGAACCTCTCCATTTTCCAAAAGTCTAACCTCGGAAGCTTGTACATCGACACGAGTTTGAGGCCAAAATCCGTGCCTCAAAGTAAGGGGGCTATCTTGGTGAAGGTCTGCCAAAGCGGCACGAACACGTGTCCAATACTGTATCCAACTCCCATAACGATGCCAACATGATCCACCAACGTCCGCTATCTTCAAACTCTCCCAATATTGTATGAAGCCTGATATACCTTTCAAAATATCCTCCAAATTCTTCATGGGTATTGGCTTGCAAGGCCTAGGCTCTCCATCCGGTAACATCGTCTTTCCATCCGCATCCACGCGCCACACAAGGAGACCCTCCGGCGGGCTCCAATCTTGTGTCGTGCACAACAACTTGTATTGCATGGCGGGTACACCATCGTTACGCATGTAGAAGCGGAATTGTTGTGCCTTCGTATGCCCGATCAATCGGTGAGCTCCACTTCGAATATAAGGTTCTATAAATGCCTTAAAGTCTGGCACCTCCTCAATCATATGGGGGATGACGGGAACGTTCTCCAAATCCATGTATGACTTCATCAATAACGGGATTGTTGGAAAATCCTCCTCCCTCAACTTCATGCTCCACCGCCCAAAAGATGCATCAATATCATCGTGCGTGTGGCCTACCAATAGGAAGGACACAAAAACCTCCTTGAAAATGCCTTTCGTAACCAACAACGACCAATATGCAAATACATATCTACTTTTATTGTCCTTGGCACAATTGTCCAATTGGACACGCAAAGTGGGGGGCAACTTCTTGGCAATCATGGGTTCACTGGGTGGCTCTGGCAACGAATACAAGCATACATCTTTTCCATCCAACACCGCTTCATATAAAGGTGTTGAACCCGATGTATTGTCAAATAACAATCCTGAAGAATAGGCCGGCGGTTTCTCCAAATCACGTAAAAGCCTTGCGAATGACCCTATCGTGTGGTTTGAATCCGCTGGATACAAATCAAGAGCATAATGAGCAAACTTGACATCACCATATCCATGTGCAATCATTCCTGCAATGCCAACCCAGTGTGATTAGTATCTATGCATAAATAAACCAATTTGCATGAATCCATGTTCTGAAGCACATCACGTAATAAAACGCCACAACATTTAAGGTATGCGATGACATTGTTTCCAAATTCACCTGTAACCGATACAGGCAGCTTAAAAAATCCATCCGTGGCCTTGATTCGATTTGCAAAACATAGGGAGGCTGTTTTGGCATGGTCCATTTTGTCATGGATGACCGTAAGAACCTCCAAGGGCCTGGAGATGGACAAAGCTCTATTTGTGTAGTAATCATTACGGTGTGCCTCTTGCATGTTTACATGCTTGAAATAGTTCAATTGATGTGCCGCATATGACTCGGTGCCCATCGTGTGTGCATCCCGAAGGCACTTCAACTTCTCGCAAGTAGAGCACCGTGCAAATTTGTCCCCTCGTCTTTTTGTAATGTATTCGCTAAAGTTTGCTTTCTTGATTGCACTCAATTTTGACAATGAAATTGGCTCCAAACCGACCTTCTCGCCAACAGCATTCACATCCAACAATATGTCTTTCCATTTTGTGCCTGTGGGAAGAACTTTCTCCACAACCTTTTCCCCGGTTGTGAGTGTACGTGTTTTGTGTGGCATTGCATCGGCAAGCGGGACGATGATGGTCGCCAGAGTGGCCGTTGCTTGCCTTGTTGCTTCCCTGGGTTTCTTTGAGCCCACGTTCCCATGGTGACGAGACCGGCGGCCTTCCTTGGCATAAGCAGCTTGTCTATAAAAGTCTCCTTTTGACACACCGTGAATGGTGTACCATGCCTTACAACACACGTCTATGCTTTCAATGGTGATGACCTTGCGACCCGTCCCATTCACATGTATCGCCCTATGGACATCAATTTTTTTGGTGGATCTTAGACGGAAATCTCCAAGCCACATTTCTTCGCGGATGGCCTTCAATTTATCCCTTGGAAACAATTGGCAACAACGATGCACACAACAATCTTTTGTGGCAACTTCTCTAATGGACTCCTCGCCGAGCAACCTTTGGCGTTTACAATCAGTTGCAGAGGGAGTAGGACGTGCCAATGTCTCGTACTTTCGTAAGCCTTTGCGGGGCCAAATGTTTACTTGGAGCTCCATTTGGTTTTGCATGTATTGTCGCTCATGGTCACGCAAGCTAACTCCATCAATCGTGACATTCCTCAATGGCCACCTGCGGAGGGAGAACCTATGAGTGGGATCCACCTCGGAATGAATGAGTGACTCCAATATGACAACCCCAACGTCCTCTGTGCCAAGTGGGTTCTCATCAATGCAATCTTGTGGATGGGTGTTACGACAAATACCATCCGCCACAGCAACTCCACTATCATTAACGAGCACCACCTCCAAATTCACCCACGAAGCCCTTGAAAGTCCCGTACATTCAACAATGGTTTGGTGCGCTACGGAAGGCGAAGGTAAATCCAAATGATCTTCGTCTGCACTGTCATCCATAGTAGCCTCCCCGACGATGTCTAGCTCATCCTCAGATGCAGATGGCCAAGTGGCCATGTCTTCAGATGACCAATCCCCTCTTTCACTAAACCCATCCATTGTGCCTACACACATGAACATTGAACCTTGTCAAAAAAAACACAAAAATTGTAGGTTCCAATCAAAGAATTCAATACCATCTTATATAATCAAAATGACTGCTATGCCATTGGGTTTGTAAAGGTTTGGGTTGTCCAGTGGACACACTGTCATCCAGAGCCCATCCACACTGTGGGGATGGGTTTGGGTCGAGCGACCCAAACCTTGTGGCAGGATGGGATCATGGTCATCCATAGCCCATCCACAATGTGGGGATGGGCTTGGGTCGAGCGACCCAAACCTTTTGGCGGGATGGGGTCGTGGTCACCCAGAGCCCATTCACAATGTGGGGATGGGTTTGGGTCGAGCGACCCAAACCTTGTGGCGGGATGGGTTCATTGTCACCCAGAGCCCATTCACAATGTTGGGATGGGTTTGGTTCTATCAGGGTCAAACTAAAAACCACCCACACTAGGGCAGGGGTTTGGGTCGACCGACCCAAACTTTATAAGGGTCATACTAAAAACCTCCAACACTAGTGTAGGGGTTTGGGTCGACCGACCCAAACCTCCTCAAGGTCATACTAAATTCGCCCACAATGGGGTATGGGTTTGGGTCGACCGACCCAAACTCACCGCAAAATCCGGCGTATAGTGCGGCGGAAATTGCGAAGTGGGTTTGGTTTGAGCTCATTGCGAAGTTCACAGTGGGGTTGCATGTTGTGGATAGGTGCTCATGAACGGCAAACCTTGAAGTACAGCTCCGGCTAAGAGTTCTCCCTACGATTTCAGGAGTGGGAGAAGAGCAAAAAGAACCGACTTTTGGGGGGTGCGCCCCTTTATACTATCCACCTCCGCTTCCCCAACTTCCTCATTGGATGCCTTTCCCGCCTAGTTCTCCTGCAGAGATTATTTTCAAACTTCCTGACAGAATTCCCCGCTTTTTGTTGATTATAAAAATTGCGAATTTAACCTGGCTCTTGGATACGCCAAACGTCATCTGACTTAGTGTGTGTTGAGAATGTCTATTGAAAGTAATGTGGATATTTAATCCGTTTTTTATTGTTTGATGTGGATATGACAATTTACTTATATTGACATATTATATGTGTCGTGAATAAATGTCCATTGACAATATTTGAAATGTTGAGTATCGTTGTGATTATATTATGTGAATATGACATGCACCATTGGGAGGAAGGGTGGCCGCCACATGAATTTTTATAAATATAATAAGGGAAGGGGCATCTGATAAGTGATTTACAAAAACCATCCCCTACGCGTTCATTTTCATGTATCCAGAATATTACCCTACATAAACTCAAACAATATAGTATATTTCAAACAATATATTGACAAACGATATACCAACATTATGAAACTTCATATAGTAAAACTCAATAAATACAATACTTGATGTAGTTATTAAAACTCTCACATGTGGAATTGTATATTGAAAACAATGAAGAGATGGGTGCAATTGTGCAAGCACGGTAAAGTGGACAGCTCTTGATCCTTGCTCAGGTTTAAGTGAAAGTGATCCAAAACTATATACTAACTTTGAATTTTATGAAATAGAAATTCATAAACATTTAGGAAACATATGAATCTACAAAGCCAAGCAATTTATGTTCACAAAAACCAATCTCAAACAACGTATATGTATTTTAGAAGACGGTGCAAGTGGTGGAAAAGTGGGTGTCATTGAAAAGATAATTGTCAAAAACTTGTTTAAAATACAATTACATTACATTAAATTGATGAATTTTTGAAAAAAAAATTACAATGACCTCAAGTTTATAACCCATTTCAAGGAATATGAAAAGAAATTCCAAGTTCAAAATATTTAAGGTCATGAAATTTACGTTCAAAACTATATTTAGTCAGTTGCTTTTACGCGTCACTTTTGATGATCGGTTTTGAAGATATCATATTGATATTCTATATTTGAGTACCTAACTTAACAATAGAGGTCATCATGGAAAATAATCTATTTTAAACAACATTTTTCTACTACTTATAGGCGTTTGACCAAGAAAATCATGGCTTTCATATACCGGAGCACTTTTTTGGTCCACTTTACTATGCTTGCACCCAGATGTGATGTCAAAGTTGAACTATTTGGCCGACTTTCAATTTGCGCTAATACAAATGAGAAAAGCTTTAAAATGACATATGTCATTTGTAAGGTGTGCACACAAAGTTGCTCCATTCCAAGCATGCAAGTGTGGCAATGTTTAATCTATGTTAGGACAAGTTATGAATGGGATCCTAACCAAGAGTGGCATTTTTTTGTTCACTCTTTCAAATAATGTTTCAATCTAATATCCTCAATTACACTTCAACTCTAACAATGTTTGCAAGCAAAACTTGCAAAGTTGGAAATGTACGTCTTCATAACATCCACCACCTGAAAGGTTCCTTGAATTAGTATAGATTCTTGAATTGTCTCAAATAATATATGAACTTGCTTAAGATCGTATCTGCCACTGGACTCTTCTTGCTATTAAGATAAGGTTACAATTGATTTTTGGATAACCTAATGTTGAGCACTACGTCACATGTTAGTGACTTCATTGATACACCACCATACAACCACCTTCCATGTTTGGCAATGAAAATGTTGTGATGCCTATATACATTTGTGTCTAAAACTATGATCAACAACGCCCCATCGTTTGACCTACGTGCTGCTCATTTATGGCTTAAACCCTAAACCCTAAATCCTAAACCGTGAATTTCGTACATGTTCATTGATGCCTACATATACAAACAACAACTACTATATTATGTGCCATTATCTAATACATGTCGTTTCAAACATGTGGAAGAAACAGGAAACATCAAAGTTTTTGCTTGATTGGTTGCATATTATGATGTTCACCTTGGGTTAAGGTGGATACATTTGTATTCATCTTGCTTCTCCTGTTTACTTTAGGGGTCAACTTTAAGTGAATATATAAATGTTTCATGATATAAATCAATCAACCGATTCGGTGCTTTTAGCAAACAAAAATTGAAAGGTTGTCACTATATATTGTGTAATTTCGGATTATAATAAATGACAATACATTAACTTGTAGTGAATTAGTGTAATGGTACTTGTTAGGGGATCCACGGTAAGCTAGAGCCATGCCCTCTAGCAACATACATCATATAAATCACAATACATATTATTCATATTCATATTATTGCACCATGTAAAGGGATACCATATCAATTTTAAACAACCGTGTAATTGCCTTTGAGGATTGCAACATAATTTTTAAATACCCCTCTTAGATTATCATGTATCATTGTTGTTTGATTCCATATGTCTGGATTTGTGAAACTATACACATAATACTTGTCTATTAAAATCATTTTACTTTAGTTTAGTCTTGTGATATATTATGAACCATGGTTTATTGTGCACTACATGATTCATCAAAGTGAATATGTAAGGGATGACTAAAAGCTCAAGCATGTTGGCAATTCCATATGACGACCATGCAATTCAAAACCATTAAAATTGGAGTTGGGGATGGTACTCAACAAATATTTCATACTAGTTGAAAGTCAAATGAATTATTTTATTTCTCTAATGTGGTCAAGAGCTTAAGACCCAACGAGTTTAATTTGTTCGCAAAATTAGGGTATGGTTTAGGGTAAATTGATAATATTAAGCAATACTTTAGGCTATGTAGCTGATTGAAAAAATTAATTGGTGCTAAGGAATAGAGGTTTAGGGTTTGGGGATTAGGGCTGGCCCGTAATCCCATTTCCGTGTGTGCTCTAATCACGTGGGTGCCCTAATCCCGTATTGTAGGGCCTTTTCCCGCGGGCTACAAATCTCGAAACGTCGCCCTCTTTCGCCCCTTTTCTCGTTCTCCGCGCCAAGCTTTGCTGGAAGCGCCGCCTCCGCCAAGCGCCGCCTCCACGAAGCGCCGCCTCCACGAAGCGCCGCCTCCGTGAAGCGCTGCTCCCGCCATTTCTCTTGCTTTCTCTTCCTTCTCGCATCTTCTGATTTGTCTCCTCCCTACCCTTTCTCTTGCTTTCTCCGAGCCTCTTTTCATTTCTCTTGCTCTCTAGGTTTATGAGTGGTGTGAGTTGTTTCTGGTTTTGAAAAAGCTTGCTCTCTTTTTCCAACTTGAGATTCAGAGGGTTTAGGGTTGGATTGTGTGACAACTTTGAGTGGTTTTAGAGTGTTTGCTCATTTCGTCTTGATCTATGTTGTTGAGACTTTCTCACACTCCATTGTGGTGAGTGTTTGCGATAGAGGTTTCTGTTAGCAACATTCAGAGTGTTAGAACTCAGTGAGAAACGGCATTGAGTGGGTTTTGCGAGGTTCATACTTTTCTGTTATTCAAGTGTAGTGTTCATTTAGAGTGTTTGTGACATTTAGCTTGTAATACCCACCTGCAACAACAGATTGTTGAGACGTTTGCAAGAAAAGGTAATTTTTCAATGACTCAATGTGTTTCAGTTGCATTAGGGTCTTGAAGCATACACAATGCATAAGCATTGTGTATGTTGCGTGCACACAAAAAGGAAGCTCTCCTGAAACAAAATAGTTTCGAGAGGCGACCGAAACAGTAAGTCTTATCCAAAACCACGGAAGCATTTTTTGCCTAAATTTGCTTCACTTTCTTAAAAAAACAATCTTTTTGTTCTCTCACTTGTTTGGGTCGATCTACCCAAACATAACACCTTGTTTGGGTCGGTCGACCCAAACCATACACATTCCTTAATAACAGATACTACATTTCAAGACTTGCTCTTCAAAGCTGTAGTCAACAATTGACTGATATTGAAATCCACAAATAATCCAGTGGAGTTTGGGTCGATCGACCTAAACCATATACACAAAAATACCCCAAGGTTTGGGCCGATCGACCCAAACCATCCAAACAAAAAACCCAAGGTTTGGGTCGACCGACCCAAACCAAAGAAACAAAAATGCCGCAAAGTTTTGGGTCGATCGACCCAAACATGGCGTTAAAAAACCCCTCCCCAATAATCCATCCATACTGGTGCCCAAAATAAAACATAATTTGGATATTCCTTATAATACAAGGATATGGATAATGTACACTCATAAGAACAAGGAATAACGATACGGCCAATCATCCGAAATTTTCCCCTTTGATCATTATATCCACCTTCATTAAACTCTAATGACCCGGTCATATCTTAAGCAGAAGAGAAAATTAATTACCAAATTTTCAGAATTCAGCTGGCTTGTGTTTGGGTCGATCGACCCAAACCTGTCCATAGCTGACACTGACATATTCAGCCTCTTGAAAATTTGATAACATGCCTATCTCTACATGAAAGAGTTTGGGTCGTCCGACCGAAACTAACAGTTCCCATCCTTTCCTTGCAGATGGCTGTGAGGCCAAACCCCCCACCCTTAAGCGTCCGTAGTCCGAGTAGTGGGTTTGGGCTCACATTCCTCCGCGGTATTGGATTTGGACTTGGATGAGTCCATAGTGCAAGGTTCACCCTTCAAGTGGTATTGGATTTAACTAGCTCCTTCATAAACCCAACTCCTTCATGAACCCAACTCCTTAGCTTCTAACTAAATAAACCCAGCTCCTTCGTAAACCCAGCTTCTTAGCTTCTAACTAAACAAACCCAGCTCCTTTATAAACCCAGCTCCTTCATAAACCCAGCTCCTTCATGAACCCAGCTCCTTAGCTTCTAACTAAACAAACCCAGGTCCTTCATAAACCCAGCTCTTTACTTTCTAACTAAACAAACCCAGCTCCTTCATAAACCCAGCTCCTTCATGAACCCACAACTTTGTAGTTGTAATCCCCAACTACCTCACTAATTATCCAAGCCCTTAACTAATCTTCCTACCTAATTTTCCTAATTCTACTAACAACCCCTTTCTAATCACACAATTCTTCTCTAATCCTAAAATCCTAAAATCCTAGAGAGGAGAGGGGGAGAGAGAATTTCCTAACTTCACTAAGACTAACTAATCCACACAAGTATATTTTTGCACTCATCACAACCTCAAGTGCTCAACTCTTAAACATGGAACTTGCAACCACGTGTATTCAAAACATGAACTTTAAGTACCACAAATTGGAATCATGAATTAACTTTAAAATCCTTCACGTCAACACTAATTCTACCAAGAGGTCAAGCCCTCTTCAAGGCTAACAAGCCTTGGCTCTCAAACTAAAAACTAAGCACACACATGTGCTCCAATATGGCTTCCCACACCCACACTTATAACTCGTGGGGTGCCTTGGAGCACAAAGGAAAGAGAGGATGAGTGAGGGAAGAATGAGGGATTATATAGTAAGCTTGAGGGGGTGAGCACCCTCAAGGCTCACGATAAGCCCTTGAGATTTCCTCCTACTTAGTAGGCGCCAATCCTATCTTCTAAGCCTTCCTCCCTCAAATGATCAACAAGGATCCTAATTCGAACATTTAACTAGCCTTGGCTTTCTACCTACCACACTTTACCAAACTTGGGATGCTTCAACCCAAACTTAGCCTCCTTCGCTTTCCGCCGCCATAACTTTCTCCCCTTACTTTCCCAAATCGTCGCTCACCACTTAATTCAAACCACGATGCTTAACTCGTGATTTGATTGGTGCTTTGAGAATTTGCTTATCCTCCACCTTGCATTCTTCCTTGGACCTTCCCCATTAAGTGGCCATGATGAGGTGGTCCACTTGTGCGCTCCATGTGATCCTCCATTCATCCCAATTCGAATGCACTTGCCTCTTGAGTCACTTTGGTTGTCTCCATCCATTTGTACTAGCCTACTCACTAACTACTCAATCCAAGTTCTCCTTACCTATCCTCATTCACTCAAATCCTTCCGAAGGTAAAAACACAATAACAACTCACATCCTAGCCTCTTACAACATGGTACTTCTAAGACTAACATTTCACTCTTTTTATATTTTTGTGAAGTAACATGCTACTTCAAAGTGCATCAACTAACGTTTCAAGGGTCTAAGACTAAATGTGGGCACCCTTTTGGGCTCACACACACTCATCCTTGGAATTCTTGATAATAATGGGAAATACCACCCTTTGGAAATTCCAAAAGTTTTCATTTTCTAGGTCGTTTGTTTCTTGAGCAACAATTATGAAGAAAGCCGGGGAACAAAACAAGTGTACTAAAACATTGACAATTAACACTTCATAGTGGGAAGCATGTATAGTATGTTGTCCCACAAACTGACAAAAGGTGAATTAATTATGGACAGTCAACTTATCTCTTGCACCGGCCAACCAATTTGGAAAGAGGGGTATATTCGTATGAAAACAATATTAGGTCCATGTGGACCTATGATTTCAAATATTATTTAATGGTAGAGTGAGAAACCACCATAATTGCATTGGCTACAATGAAATCTTATGATATTGTAATAACAAATTTTTGTGAGATACATTTTATGGATGGATGAGTGTCCAATGATTACGTCAATCACACATATTTTTCTCTTTGTAATAGTATTTTAGCCATATTTTGGCATAATATACATATGATTGAGGTTAATGTGACACAATTTAACTTTTCATTCGTATATGTATTCAAGATGATTTATTAAGAACATATGGATACATATATCATTTTTGGGAGTGGATGGACTTGTATATTAGGGGCATTAATTCAAAGTTCATCCACACACATGGTTACTGATTCCAACAATGAGTGTACCCTTTCTTTCTATAGATAGGTCACTTTGTTGGAATTCACCCAATAAGTAAGTTTATTTGGTGCTCATCTATTCATTTCTTAGTACAAAATCTTGAATAAGTGAAAAGAAAGGCATGTTCAAAACTTTAAATTTGAAGAGTTAATATCCTTGGGCAGGAATTGAACCTAGCAATGCCTTCACCGGTTGAAGGCCAAGGATCCCCCAATTCTTTATAGAAGCAATTGGATTTGGTCATGAAAAGGTTGCATAATTCAAAAAGTTTAAGGTTTAGGGTACTTCCTCAAGTGCATCATTTGATGCCCCAGACAAATAGCGCTCTGGATTGCTATACAAATAGCGCTCTGGATTGCTATACAAATAGCGAAACTTAGTAGCATCCTTCCAAAGATCTAGAGCACTTGTTAGAATGTCATCAAAATCATTGTTTGGGCCTTCTATAGCAACACGCATCATACTTTCTAAGTTAGATGTAGACATTCGATTACGAAGTTTTTGTTTAATAGTATTTTGAACAGAAAACGCCCTTTCACATGTTGCAGTACTCACACATTGGCACTTAGCAATCTCAACAAGAATCAGAAGGTTAGAATACTTCACTTTCAAAGATGGAGACCAAGAAATTGATGTCCAAACATCTGCAAAAGTAAGATCCATCCACTCTGTACTTCCTTGTACCTTGAAAGCAAAAAACTCTTGCTTACACAATGTTGCATTCACCAACGACGGAAGGACTTGAACTCCTTGCATTTTTTGTACACTGTATAGCTGCAACAACCTATCCAACTCCACAACACCCCAAGAAGCCAAACCTACTTGTCTACGAGGCATGTGTAAAGGATTAAGAATTTTGAAACAATCTATAATGTCATTATCAACAAATCTTGCCTCTAAAGCACTACAAACCACTTCAGAATAAGTTTTTTGAAAGTCCAAAGCACTCTCTAAGTCACGACCCAAAGGATCCCGAATCAAGTCTGAAATCCGGTAACTCACAAGAAGAATCGGCTACATTTCTGGGAAACTTTCTAGTCCATTGGCTAATTGCCGGAGGATTGAATTTACTGTCGGATTGGCATCCGATGGTTGGAAATTTGGACCGGCCATGAGGCGAAATCCATCGGCTGATAATGAACTAGCCGTCGGTTTTCCCCGACCATTGATCTGCAACTCGGATGAACAGAGGTAAAAAGTTTGACAAATCATCATCTCCACTTTTCAAGATGATGTTTTGCTTAGTGTCATGTCCATGAAAGGTCCAGATCAGATATGGCTGAGACTCAGAAACATTTGTGATGTGCAAAGTTCCTCAAGAACACTAGCTCTCAAAGAAGAGTTTTTCTCACTGCGATTACCTGGAGGAAAAAGGATAACAAACCACGTTCAAAAGATCAATACTTTGAAAACCCAAATTGTTGGGTTAGGACTAACAGTGACAGATGAAGACTTTAGTTAGTTTACTAGTCATCATTACCAACCTAGGAGTTGGGTACTCATCAAAGCATTCCAAAAAAGAGGAACAAATTTTCCCACTTATGGAGAACTAGAAGGTTTGTTACAAAAGGAGGATGTGAGCAAAACCATCGAGAAAAATAGAAAGGAACAAGAGGAAATCATGTTCATGAGGGGAAGCTTTAGAGGAAGAGGAATTTATTGAGGCAAATCTATTAGAGGAGGGCGATCAAGGTATATGGCATTTTCCACCAACATATCCACCAAACACAATCCTCGGCCTTCTAGTATTACGCTTGCCAAGAACCTGGACATCTAGCCCAGGATTGCCAAGAGTCCAAGTTTGAATATCATATTAAGACCTTGCAGGATTAGCTTGTAATGATGAAACATGGGAGAGGAGAAGGTGCTCATCTCATTGAAGGCATTGAATCAGAAGAGATCAACATGTGCATGGCCACATTCACCACAAATGAGGAGGAGTGGTTCTTGGATTCGGGGGCCACCATATTAGTGGTAGAGTTAGAATCCTCCTCCACACCAATTGTTAGAATAGCAAGAGACCGAGGGATGCCTATCCTCGGACAAACAAGGAAGTGTAACTGTCACAGATATTTCAAGAGATATGAAAAAAAATGTTCTCTATGTGCTTTGTGTATGCACTAATTTACTCTCAATGGGCAAACTTATTGATCTAGGTCACTCAGTCTTGTTCAATTTCAAAACATTGTTTTATCTTTGAAATTATAAACTAGAAAATGTATTCATACAAGGAATAAGGGATCCTAATAATAGACTTTACAAAATAGGGAAAGCATCCTACGTGAGTTTAGCATTGATCAATGAAGAAAAGACACAACATGAGATAAGAAGAAGGGCAAGGAATCACATACCTTTAGAAGAAGAAACACCCAAAGGAACAAGTTGAACAACCCCATAGGAAGGGAGGCAACCCGACAACAACAAATGACCGACACCTCTCAAACTCAAAGAGACATGAAATAGTTGGCATTAAACTTGGTTTTCATTGGCAAATGACCCATGTAGAATCTACTAGTGATGTCGCCTACTTACACAACATTGAACAATGGCAAAGTTTTCCCCCATAACACCAACATGGAAAGCAAAGAATCTTTGATTCCAAAGCCTAGATCGATCAACTCCGATTTCAACAATTTCAAATTCTTTGGTCATGGTTCGCAACTGCCAACATGCTCAAGCTTCCAGTGCTCAAATCCATCGGTTGGATGATTCCACAAGGCTGGAGATGTCCACATTAGCCTCATCCTACCTTAGGCAATGTGGCACTTTGGTTTGGTACTTAGTAACTTAGGGGTTGTCCTTGGCATTGAGCTATGGCATCGAAGGATTGCCACATAAACTACCAAAGTCTTTATCACATGACGAACATGGGCTTGGTAACAGGAAATCCGAAAGTTCCATTACTCAAAAAAGTGTTCACTCCATGCATGCTCCGGAAAATGCACAAGGAAAAAATCTCAAAATACAAGACAATGTCCAAAACTTGACATCTTCAATTGATCCACTCGGACCTATGTGGTCCAATGCCAATTGTTTCCAAAACAGACAGTAAGTTTATTCTCACCTTTGTGGATGATTTTTCAAGGAAAATGTTGCTATTTTTTATGGCATAGAAATCTCAGACTTTTGAGGTGTTTAAATAGTTCCAAGCTCTAGTTGAGACCACATGTAGGAGAATTGAGAGTCTTCCATCAGATAGGGGAGGCTAATACTTGTCAAACATTTTTTCAACATAATGCCAAACTCATGGTTTCCATTGGCAATTAATGTCAGGATACAACCCTCACCAAAATGGCCTAGCAGAAAAAAAAAGGTCAATATTAGAAGGTATTAGGGACATTGTTGCAAGCACCAAGATTCCCAAATACTTGTGGGAAGAGGTAACAAAAACTGTGAACTATATTCACAATAGATGACCAACCAAGGTGCTAAAAATAAGAACACAAAAGCAAACATTTTCAGGCATCTGTCCTAATCTTAGTCATCTCAGGGTGATTGGGTGTGTAGCCTTTTGCCATATACCATCAAACAAATGAGGCAAATTAGAATCAAAATTTATCCTTACAATAATTGCTGGATATGACGAGAAAAACAAAGCTTATAATTGTTATAACCCCGCAACCAAAAAAATTAACATTAGTCAGGATGTGCACTTTGACAAAAGAAGTTGTGACCCTGGAACATCATAAATCACAGAAACACTCCTAGACGAGTTACCACATGCCGCAACTAGTACCGCAACTAGTACCGCAAATGAAGCATCTACGACGTTAGATATCAACCGCAAAACACAACTTAATGATCAAGGAGTCACCTTACCAAAAGTGGATGATAATACCGAAGAAACATTCCCACCACCACAACCACATGTAGAACCTCCTACACCAATGGTCATCCACCTATTAGAAGATCTCACCGACTCAATAAACAAAACGTTGAACTTGATGGCTATCATGTGTACGTATGAACCGGCAACTTCACTGAATGTGTTATGACAAACGAGCAAGAAAAATATGAAAATCTCTTACACCAACTAAATCCTGGAGGAAGAAACGTAGAAATGAATGCATATAACATTACTTATGATGAAGCTTGCAAGGACCCTAGTTGGAGGCAGACGATGCCAGAAAAAGTAAAGTCATTATGGAAAAATGACACTTATACCTTGGAACCCCTACCACCCAGGAAGAAAGCATTGAACTGCCAATATGTGTTCAAACCAGAAGATGGCCTAGACAAACACCCCCCATCAAGACATTTAGGTTGGTTGTCAAAGGCTTTGAACATAAGAAATGAATAGACTTCACAAAACCTTTGCACCTATCATCAAACGTGCCATTTTTAGAGTTGCCATAGCCATTGCGGTGGATGATCCACCACATGGACATCAAAATTACTTTCTTGAATGGGTTACTCAAAGAACAAGTTTTCATGAAGGAACCACTAGGATTCACAATAGGAGAATATGACAAATTGGTTTGCAAACTTAACAAATCTTTGTATGGCCTTAAACAATCCCCCCAAACATGGTTTGAATGCATTGACTCATATTTTAGAAGGTTGGGGATGCATAGAAGCCCATCATATGGGAATCTCTACTATCTAAGCAAAGAGGGAAATACATTAGTACCGATGATATATGTAGATGACATATTCATCACAGGAAGTTGCAACGAACTCATTACATCTCAGGGCGATCACACCCCCTTACGTTTTGTAACCACATGCGATAATGGGGTATTTAATGGGGGGATATTTATGCACCTCTCAATATTTTTTCCCTCCCTATTTGTAGATAAAAAACTACTTTGACGTGTTTTCTAGCACCCTATATTTATTTGTAATTGTTCAGAGAGGCTAATTTTTGGCATGATTCTTTTACTATAAATCGTACAAGTATCAAATAGTGGACGGAATACTATAGCATTGCAAAACCGACTATGTGAGCAACAAACATTCCATACCATTCAAATTGTCATTCATTTGGTTTCAATTAGTAATGGCAATCCTAGACCATTCAAAAGTACCATTCAAAACACAACCAATAGCACTTAAGACTAGTTAAAGGGTTACCAATAAACATGGAGATAATAAAATATACAAGCTGAAATAGACAAGCATCCAACGAGGTCCCACATGTTTAACGTCGTTGCAAAACTCAACAGTCGTTGAGGAGCGCCAACACATTCCTTCCCCACAAGAAATCCCACGACATTTCCCTCCATTCTAATGCGCTTAATTCAAATTTGGACAAAAACTACACACTTCTTCATCCAAGTAGTCAAACCCATAACTACTCTACTGATCCTACTACACACTTTTAAGGGGATCCTATGTCTATGACCCTGTTTTTTTTCTATTGATTACTAAAATGGAGGAATTATTCATCACCCTATTTTAAGTATAATCATGTAGGGGACATATTTCTAATGCTATGGTAGATCTAACAAAATTATAAATTTTACCCTAAACAAATTAAATTGACCCTATTTTTTTTATCTCACGTGGTTTTCTAAAATTCCAATAGTCACCTCCTTGAGCATCACATGAATAAAGATGTTCCTACACAAACAATTCGACATGAAAGACCTCGGGCCAATTCAGAGATATTTGGGAGTTATCCTCCACCTTGCATTCTTCCTTGGACCTTCCCCATTAAGTGGCCATGATGAGGTGGTCCACTTGTGCGCTCCATGTGATCCTCCATTCATCCCAATTCGAATGCACTTGCCTCTTGAGTCACTTTGGTTGTCTCCATCCATTTGTACTAGCCTACTCACTAACTACTCAATCCAAGTTCTCCTTACCTATCCTCATTCACTCAAATCCTTCCGAAGGTAAAAACACAATAACAACTCACATCCTAGCCTCTTACAACATGGTACTTCTAAGACTAACATTTCACTCTTTTTATATTTTTGTGAAGTAACATGCTACTTCAAAGTGCATCAACTAACGTTTCAAGGGTCTAAGACTAAATGTGGGCACCCTTTTGGGCTCACAATGGCCCCCAAAAAAAGACCTGGAGAGAGGTGGTTCATGCAAGCACCAGATGTGTTATACGAGGAGTACGAAACACCTCCAGACGACTCCTATGTGCCCAAGGACGGGATTGTGCTTGCATGGTCACTTCAGGTGGTCAAGGCGTCGCAATACAAAATCCTGTTCGTGGTAAAAGTTGGGACATTTGAGCAGAATACTTGGGCGACTCTGACGGGGTGGGAGGTGGCGTCAGTCCAGGCTCTTGGGGAGCACGTGGACGTCATCCTAGAGAACTCAGCGGTGCAGAACGTCCACATGTTCATGCACCAGTTCTCCGAGCCGTTTGACACCATCTACGCCAAAGAGTCATGTGCCGAACCAGAGGTGGTGAAACCAGAGGCGATATTCATTGATGGGAATTGTACGAACACGAAGGTTGCAAGCAGGTTCACTAAACTAAAGCAGGCAATCACCGTGATCAACAAGGCCCAACAAAAACCACAGCAAGTGGTGAGACGGAAGGCCACCACTGAGGAAGGTGCAGGGTCGTCCAGACCTCAAGCAGTGAGGAAGCCACGAGCGGTCCCGGGTGACTCAAGAAGGAGCACTCCCTCGGAAACACCGGCTGACAGCCAGACGCCGACGCCGTCGACCAGCCGGCAGACTACACCGTCGAGGAGGCAGTCATCGGTGATGACTGACGAGGTAGTTCCCCAAGAGCTGCGGATGCCCAAACCTGGGCAAGAGGTGGATACAGGGGAGATTCAAAGAATCGTCGACAACTTCACGACGAAGTGCTCCCACTGCTTCTTCATGGGCAGGGATTTCAAGTTCGACGTGAACATTGCCCAGTGCCACCTTGCGCCTCCAGAGAAATGTGTCCGAGCCAAGGAGGACGCCTACGTCGACTGGATGGTCGCCCAGATCATGGGAGGGCAGTTCAAGGACGACATGCAGACGATTGTGGTCATGCCTCAAGGGCTGAAGAGAATGCCGACGCCTGATATGTGGCCGGCAATTTCAAAAGGAGATTTCTGGCTAATTGACGGCCAGCACAGTGTGGAGGCGTCGAAGAAAATCCAGCTGATGACTGAGTGGGACGACCCCAACAAGCAGAAGGAGAAGTTGAAGGTGTGGAAAGCACTGGTGGTATGGTCTGACAACGAGACCATACTCAGCGACATCTCCCGGTTCTTCAACATGGGGAACAAGAAGAGGGCGTACCAAGCATCGTGGATCAGGAACATCATGGCCTCGAGGGAGGTGTGGGAGTTCTATGGCAGGCCTCCCAAGGAAAGGGAGAATGCAAAAGATAAGAACCCCAAATGGGAGGTGAGTATGGTTTGGGTCGATCGACCCAAACTCTGCCATTGTGTTATGTCTTCGCCATATTTATAGTTTGGGTCGATCGACCTAAACCCTTGTAATGTTTTATCGTCTTTGTCAATTTTGTAGTTTGGGTCGATCGACCCAAACTGTTGTTGCAGTTGTTGTTTCATGACATGTTGTCTAACATGTGTTGTCTATTTTGTGTTCAGGACTTCAAATATCAAATGATCAATAAATTCTCCTCCATAGACAACGCCAGCCACAAGCAGAAAAAATACAACGAGTTGCAAGGAGAAATTTATTTGATCACAGCATCCGAAGCCGTTTGGAAGAAGTGGAAGAGGGTGTTCGAAAAGCATGAGACGGGGGAACTCATCAATCCCGACACATGAATGCTTTTCAACGCAACCGCGCGCTTCAAGCAAATGAAGCCTCTGGTGAGAGAGTTCTTCCGTTCTCTCCAAGGGCTTTCGGAGACGGAGATGGAAAAGGCGGCTTCCCATATCTTGCACGTGCAGCCGTCGGCAAAGAGGTGCTGGGTGCACCCGAAGATCGTCTTCACCAAGCCAAAGAGCTTCGTTCCTTCATGCTACACCATGAAGGAATGGACGGAGAACAGGAAAAAGAAAACGATAATTGTGCAGGAGCTGCACAACTTGGTGCCCGAGCGGAATATTTTCGTGGATGGCGAGGTCCACGAGGCGCACTGGAGAGCATTCAAAGAAGAATACAAGTTCACCAGTGCGTCGATGGCGGCTTTGATGAGGGAAGCTGGAGAAGACTTCCTCAAATCCAAGTTGGTGAAGGGCGGGAAGAAGCGGGAGCTCCCTGAGCACACGGCGCGGGCCTTCTCCAACTTCGTGAAGGAGAAAATGATCGTTAGTTTTGAGGGGGACGCACATTTCAATCCCGTCACCCTCGAGCCGTTGAAAATCCAGGGCTGGCCTGGAGTTGAGCCTAGGAAGGTTATCCGGACAAGAGCGAGGGACCACTTTCCCTTTGTCATGATAGACTTCAGGAACATTCCGGGGAGCTCATTCGAGGGCACCATGAGCACCCTGTTCCACGAGCCTTTCATGGCAAAGTTCGTGGATTATGCCAGCCCCAAGCTCAGGGAGGTCGACATATGGCTGTGGATAGTGGAGGACAGGAGGGCGGAGCAGGTATACGAGATTGTGCGGAAACTGCAGCCGGAGTATGCGGTTTCGAAATCTCACTACATTGCAGCATCAGCGGAGGGGGCGTACAGTACGATGAAGGACAAAAAAACCCGGGTCATCAACGTGCTGTGTTTGTACTTCGTGTACAAGGCGGAGTTTATCAAGGTGCCGAACCACCCTATAACCCGGATGGAAAAGATATTCCAGGTTCCAGAAGGGTTGGGTGCCAGCAAAACCTTGTACGACGAGGCCAAGTACGCCAATTATCCTTCGGATGAGCTGCGGATGGAGTTCTACCTGAGGATCCTGAGGACACTGACGAGAAGAGGGGACTGCATCTTCAACGTCTTCGGGGGATCCAAGCTAGTCTATGCAGCCATGGTAAGTGTCATCATGTAGCTCCTGTGCAGTTTGGGTCGACCGACCCAAACTGAGAGTTGATTTGGCTATAGTTTGGGTCGATCGACCCAAACTAAGAGTTGTTTCAGTTTGGGTCGGCCGACCCAAACTAAGAGCTGGTTTAGTTTGGGTCGGCCGACCCAAACTAAGAGCTGGTTTAGTTTGGGTCGGTCGACCCAAAGTAGACATTGTATTAGCCATTTGTATCCCTTCGTTTTCGTCGCCTTCTCTTCTTTTGCTCTCTTAGTATTGGCGCACCTGAAAAACTGATAATGTGGGAATGTGCAGATGTTGGGGTTGAACGTCTACTCCTACGTAGAAGACACGGATGTTCCATTTTACAAGACCCAGAAATCGCTGGCGAAGAAGATGGACATCCTCGACTGGATACCAGGGGGCTACGGGGAGGAGATTGTTCAAGGCGGTGAAAGCCCGATCGATAGGGCGAGGCGCGTGAACCCTGAGGAGGTCACCATGAGGGCTCCGGTTGTAGAACCCGAACCTCTGGTGCTATTACATCCGGGCGAATCGTCTCGGGGGCCGGGCGAGGAGGTGGAAGAGGAGGAGGAGGAGGAAGAAGAAGAAGCAGAGAAGGCAGAGGGGGAGGTGGAAGAAGGGGCAACCGGATTCACGCAAGAATCCCAGGCGCCCCAACGGAAGAAGGCCATGCGGGTGGCCACTCCGACCAGCAGAATGGTGCCCGTGCTCACGGTGGATGATGCGCGGGACATGTACTCGCGGGACGCAACCTCCACGTTCAGGGAGAAGAGGAGGATGAAGGGGAAGAAGCTTTATGGCGACTGCGCAGTGGACGAGACAATCGCCATAAGCAGCGAGGACGAGGACGACATGGAGCTCGCCAAACGGCTCAGGTCGGATCCTCCCTCCCCGAGAGCGTTCGCTGGCATGGTCATGGTGAAACCCGAAGTCCTGACTGTGGAGGAAGCCAACGAGAAGATGCGGAGGGACGAGGAGCAGCGCCTCCGGCTTCAGAAGGCTGCGGCTGAAGAACCTTCAATGCGGAACGAGGTCGCAGAGTTGAGGGCCCTCCTATTGGATTAGGAGCGGCAAAGGGCGTTGGCCCAGCCTCCCTCTAGCGCAGACCTGATCTCTCAGGTCATACAGGGGATGTGGGCGCAAGGCTTGGTGGTCGCTCCCCCAGGAGCATTTCCACACCTGCCCCCCGGGTTCCCACCTCAGAGCATCCCACAGCAGCCTGTGCCGCAGTCGTCGTTCAGCTTTCAGCACATGATGGGGTCCCACGTCCGACCTTACGCCCCAGTGCAGCAAATCGACGACCCCAGCCTCTGGAGCGTGGGCGGATCCTCCAGGCCTTTGACCCCCCCACCGTTGCGGCCTCCCGTCGACATGCCCCCCCCCCTCACCAGCAGGACGACCCCCGCATGTTTGGGTCGTCCGACCCAAACCCGCCAGAGCCTGTGGTTCGCCAGGACGAACCCCACGATGCAGGAGGGTTTGGGTCGGTCGACCCAAACCTCGACAATGCGCAGTCCCCTGCTGCCCAGCATGGTTGCGAAGACACAACCATGGTAGACGTTGAAGGCCCGCAAGGGCCTGGTGATACATCTAACCCTAATCCAATCGATGAACACATGCATGATACGCATGCGGAGGTTGGGTTAGGACAAGGGCCTCATGCTGAGCCTTTGCAGGAGCAGGTCGCTGACGTCGTTGGAGAAGGCGGGGCCGTGAGAGGCGGGGCAGCGGAGATGGCGGAAGCGTCCACAGCATCCAGACATGACCAGGAAGAGGTAATGTACTGAGACCTCTAGTTTGGGTCGTCCGACCCAAACTTCCTGGCCATTGTCTTGTTGCCGTGGTCGTGTCCCCCTAGCTAGGAGGAACTGCCCCACCCCCCACCGCATCCCCATACCTCCCCCCCGCTCTCGTTCCTTTCATCCCCCGACATGGCCCTCCCCCCCCCGCGTGCGACAATTCTCGATCTCTGGCGGACGCAATCAAATTTTGTAGATTTACATTTAGGATAGTGTGAACGACTCGTTCAACGCGGCTCCCCTCATTCAAATTGTACATAGAGATTTTTATAACAAATAAAATCATTCTTTTTGGTGCCCATACGCTTGCTCTTGTGTTCCAAATGTATGTTGTGAGTTTTCCCCATTGTATGGTGTCGTTGCCACAGCTACTTCAATTGTTTCTTGTCTTTTGTACAAACAAATTTCGATATGCTTGAAAATGGACATAGCATGACATAGCCTTCGCCGCCTTCTCTCGCTCGTCTCCACAGGGATCGGAGCGTAGCGTTGCGGCTCCCCGTTGATCCTCTCCCCGAAGCGTGGACGACAGCGCGGCGGCCTCCCCGATTTTACCCGCGCCGGCCTTGCAGCCTAAGACCCGGTTCCTGGTGCTAGACCTCAACGGGGTCCTTGTCCAATGCGTGCATTGCCCAAGGGCCCCCACGGTGTCTTTCTCCAAGCCCGAGGACACGAACTACGATGGCCCCCCCACGTACATCAAAAGCAAGCTCGTGTACCTCCGGCCGTGGCTTCGGCGCTTCCTGCAGGTCGCCCTAAAGAAATGGTGGGTGATCGTGTGGAGCTCCATGAAGTCCGAAAACACCCAGGCGGTCGTGGAGTTCATCTTCAAGGGCCTCGAACCCCCGTGCTTGGTCCTAGGACAGGAGTCGTGTAGGACTTTGACCACCCCCGAAGGCAGGGTTGTCAGGAAGCCCAACAACCCCGCCGTGAGCCAATACCTGAAGGTCTTGAAGCCAATCGTGTGGGACGTCCGTCCCTCAATGGTCGGCTGTCCCTACGACGTCCGCCCCACCCGCGACAACACCCTCATGGTGGACGACAGCGCGTCCAAAAACATTTTGAACCCGACCTCCAACTTCATAGTGTGCCCTACGTGGACGGTCGGGAAGGTCCAAGACCGGTTTTTGTTAGACCTCCTTAAATACTTGCAGGCGCTCGCGGGGAGCGGACTCCCCGTGCCCAACTTCGTATCTCGTAATCCAATAGGCGAGAGATACTTGGATCCGAGGGACTATTTGTACAGGGATTTGTACGCTCACGCGAAATATAATAAACTCATTTGAGATAGTACTTGGTGTGACATTTGTGTGTGTGTATATATGCCTTAAATGTATATGGATTTTCACATGCTCCCTCCCCCCCCTTTCCCTTGGGTTTTGTTTGGTTCTTTTGTTTGGCATCAGCGCTTGGAGCCCTCTATTGACATCGTCAGTGAGTCAAACTTGGGAAGCTTCTTCTACGAGACCGTTTACGATGCCGCGTCCACCATCGACTACTCCAAGGAGCCTCTAGATGCCGGGGTCGTCGATAGCCCCCCGTCCAAGCAAATCTTCCGACAATCGCCGTTTCCGTCCCCGCTCAAGGGCATAGATCGCTACTGCGTCCGGGCGTCACCCTCGCGGGAAGGCGGGAGTGTTACACCTCAACGGCGGCTATGTATGGACGCTCGGCCTACAAAGAGTGGACCCCTCCCTATCCCTTTGCGGGACGCCTTGCCCCTCCTCGCCAACTCGGACGCGAGTGCCCGTCGTGCCAAGGTAAGCCCCCCTCCCCATAAATGCACCATGTGTTACAATCATTCTATCCTTAAAAGACCGTGCGACATGTTTGGGTCTTTCTCCTCAAACTAACACATGTTTGCCGGTGCTTAATTGGTTGCAGGTTGCGTCCGGCCTCAAACCTCCACGGTCCAATGCGTCCATTGAGCTGGAGCGCGAGTACGCCATGCGCCGATATGCCGGACAGTCTACGTCGTCGTATTCGAATTCCTCGTCTTATAATTCGGGCGGTCGACGGAATCCAAAATGTGTTATGGTGGGCCCGCATCCAAAACTCGGCTACAGTCGCGGGCCAGAGATTCTCAGAAATGTTGAGGCGATGCGAGCTAAACAAGCGGCGGCAAAAGAAAAAGATGCGGTCTCCAAGCCTAGATAGGCCATCGTAGGCGTAGACATTGCATGTAGGCGGGATGATTTTAGGCCGCACTATCCAATTGATTTGTGCCATTAGTATGCTATTCAATTTCTCATGCCATACATTGTATATTCTACTTGCAATAATATAAGTGTTATGGGATTACCCCTTCAATATGGTCTAAGGTTTGGATTGCCCTACCTAAACCATCACAAATATGAGTTCTCATATCTTGTATGCAATATTATATTGGTTAACATATTTCCCCTTCAATATGGTCTATGGTTTGGAAACCCCTACCTAAACCATATCCATACAAGCTCTCATGTTTTGTGTGCAATAATATGAATGTTTTAAGATTTCCCCTTCAATTTGGTCTAAGGTTTGGATTGCCCACCGTAAACCATCACAAATATGAGTTATTAATGGGGTTCTTGGTATGAACACCTCTTCCAAGTGTTCGCATCTTACAACTTTCTCCAATATGTGTTCCATTTATCCTTGTTCTTATTTCTGTGAATGTCTCAAAATGCCCAAAAAGTCTCAATTTAACGAATATAGTGTTCAAGGGATTTTACTATACTTGCAGTCAAACATTATCATGGTATATTTCAAACAATATATTGACAAAAGATGTGCCAGTATTATAAAACTTCATATACTAAAAGTCACTAAATATAATAGTTAATGCAATTATTTAACCTCTCACATGAGGACTTATATTTTGAAAACAAGGAATTGATGCCATGACAAAGTTGAATAATTTGGTTGAAATTATGCATAGCCACATACATATATGTGGCACATCATGTTGTTGCATTTTAGAATATGCATGGTCATCCCACATCGCCACATGGATCTCCCTTCACCTCACTTGAGACGCCTCAAAAGCTAGCCACTACGTGAGGCAAAAGCCACTTCATAGATGCATTTGTTTTGAAAGAAAAAACACTGCCTCAAGCATGCAAGGGTGACAATAACTAGCCTATGTGGAAGTCATTAATGGAACCATAAACCACAAAAGACATTTGTTAGTTCACTCTTTCAAGGATGTTTGAACCTATCATGAAGTCCCTTGAACTCTAGCAATGTGTGTGAGCAAAACATGCAAAGTATAAAATGTATGTCCTCATATCATTCACAACATGAAATATACCTTAGATTAATATATAATCTTTAACCATTCCAAATAACATATTAACATGAACAAAATCCTATCCATTATAATCTAGTTCTTATACTCTTCTTACCATGTGACAAGGTTATAGCTTAATATTGTATCACCTAATTGTGAGCACAATATCATTTGTTTCCTTTAGTGCGTTCATTTGTGAAACACCACACAACCATCTTTCACGTTCGTGAATTAGGATGTTGTGATGACAATATACATTTGTAATGAAAACTACAAGCACCAAGGCCCTGTCATTTGACCTATGTGCCATTCATTTATGGTTTGTGGTGTTTAGGGTTTAGGGTTTAGGTTGGAGGCATCATCAAACATCAAACTGAATGTTTAAATGGCTTCATATGATGTTGAACTCCATAGGGTTGCAGTAGATACATTTGTAATCATTGTGTTTCTCCCATGTACTTCAAATGTCAACTTCTAAGTACATATATTAATGTTCACTCTAATGCTACTTGTTAGGGTATCCATTGTAGACTAGAGCCTTGTCCTCTACGAACAACCATCATAGAAATTACAATACATAACCCTAAACCCTTAACCATGTGAATGGTTACCATATTTATATTATTGCACCGAGCAATTGCCTTTGAGGATTGCAATATAATTATGAATTAGTCCTCCTAGACTTTGTAACACTGTCATATGATTCCATACGACTACATTATTGAAATACCAAAACAAATAATGGCTACATTCTACGATGTTAGCAATTCCAACGGGTGACCATTCAATTCAACACCATTAAAATCAGAGTTGGCGATGGTGTTAATTTTGTGTAATACCTTAGTCTATGTAGCGTTTTGAGTGTTTTTGAATTGCCGCTAATGAATAGCGGGTTAGAGGGCCGGGGCCGGGCTTAGGCGGGCAGGAGGCCGGGCGGCCAAGAGAAGGCGCCGGCCCTCCTATGTCCCGCCCCTAGGGGCAAGGACGGCCATGTCCCTAGGGCGGCAGGTGTCAACACCACAAGCCTCGCGGGCAACCACCTTAACCAAAGAGGTTTGGACACTTGGCATGGTTTTTGCCCGCGAGGCTTTTGGGCCGTTGATTGGCCCGGGGTGCTCCCATGGCCCGGATTGGATCAATGGCGACCCCTTCCCTCTCTCTCCTTCTCTCCCCTCCTCACTCTCTCTTTCTCTTCCTCCGCGCCAAGCGCCGCTCTTGGAAACGCCGCCGCCGCTTTCCATACCTCCGCGCCAAGCCCTTCCTCTCGCACCTTTTTTTTTTTCTTGGACGCGCCGCTTCCCGCGAAGCGCCGCCTTCCTTCCTCTCTCTCATTCATTCCTCTCCACCTCTCTGATGCTTCTCCTCCTCGTTTCTGGTTCTATTTTGATTCTCTCTTCTTGTTCTAGAGTGCACGCATTGAGTGAGTTCAGTTTGGTTTTGTTGTGTTGAACTCTTTTCTTGTTGTAGAGTGACATGCAGTGAATGACATCAGATTGTATTTGTTGTTTTGAAGTGTGATTCTGTTGTAAAGTTCATGCATGGAGTGATTTCAGGTTGTTATTATAAGTGAGCACATTCGAGTGTGATAGAGACGTAGAGTTCTTTCAAATTAGGCTTATTCTTGCAAGAATCAGGGTGTTTATGAGATCACATTATTGAGTGCTTGTGAGATTCATAGTGTTTGAGAGGTATTTTCCGGGGAGTGAAACTTAGTGTTGAGTTTTAGTGATATCATAGAGTTTCTGGTTTCTGGTTTCTGGTTACAAGAAACAGATTGTGAGAGCAGCTTGAAAGACGAACTTCTTGTAGAGTTTGCAAGACAAGGTACACTCTTTTACTTTGCATAATGTGGTTCAGTTCCTTTAGGGTCCTGTTTCATATACAATGCATAAGCATTGTATATGTTGCGTGCAAACATTAAACAGGAAGCGGGAAACAAAATAGTTTCGGGAGACGACCCAAACACCAATGCTAAACCCCATACAACATTGATAACATTCATAAGTCTGGGTGCATAATGCAGACTCTGGTTTGGGTCGCTCGACCCAAACTTCACACCTAGTTTGGGTCGTTTGACCCAAACATAGCATATTGTTGAAACCCTAAACCCAAACCAAACCCAGCCTCTTGTTTGGGTCGCTCGACCCAAACAAAGCATATTGATTAACCCTTACACCCAAACCAAACCCAGCGTCTTGTTTGGGTCGCTCGACCCAAACAAAACATATTGATTAAACCCTACACCCAAACCAAACCCAGCGTCTTGTTTGGGTCGATTGACCCAAACAAAACCATCCATTTCGTTCTATCGACCACCCAAAACCCAAACAAAATGATGGCCACATAAAATGAATCCAAACAAAAGGATTTGTCCTGTTCTCAATGGTAACAAAAATTTATATTTAATCATGCCCATAATATAAAATTCAATGGAAATTGATCGACTCGTGAATATACAGATATACTATACCAATAACAACAGACTCTCTAACGAGGAACCATCATAGGTCTATTTCAGTACATTAAGAACACGCGCCATCAAGGGTTCAAGGTTTGGGTCGATCGACCCAAACCTGGCATTCATGATGGCCAATAGAATACATTTCTCCCATTCCAACATATGTTCAAAGCACTTTGGACTACTTTGGGTTGATCGACCGAAACTAACAGTTTCCTTTCTGGACTTACAGATGGCCCCCAAGAAGAGACCTGGAGAAAGGTGGTTCACGCTCGCGTCAGACGACCTATGGCAGGAGTATGAAACTCCCCAAGACGACTCATACATGCCCAAGGATGGGCTCGTTCTTGCGTGGTCCATTCAGGTTGTGAAGGCCTCGCAGTTCAAGCTGCTGTTCGTGGTGAAAGTAGGGACTTTTGAGCAGCACACATGGGCAACACTGACGGGATGGGAGGTTGCGTCCGTCCAAGCTCTCGGGGACCACATGGACGTCATTCTCGAGAACTCCGCAGTGCAAAACGTCCACATGTTCATGCACCAATTCTCCGAGCCTTTCGACCCCCTGTACGCCAAGGAGACCTGCGTTGAACCGGAAACTATAAAACCAGAGGCCATATTCATTGATGGCATTGTTTCGAACACGAAGGTTGCTAGCAGGTTCACAAAATTGAAACGTGCTATCACCGTTCTAAACAAGGCGATGCAAAGCAAGCCGAAAACGTAGCAGCCTCTGAGGCGGAAGGCCACGACAGAAGAAGGCGCAGGGTCCTCCAGACCCCAAACTGTGAGGAAGCCGCGGGCGGTCCCTGCAGACTCTAGAAGGACAAGCACTACCTCAACGTCGGCTGACAACGAGACGCCAACGCCATCCACAAGCCGGCAGACGACCCCGTCCAAGAGGAGAAGAGAGTCGTCAGTGATGACTGACGAGCCAATTTCACCAAAGCCGCGGATGCCGAAGCCTGGACAAGAGGTGGATGCAGTGGAGATACAAAAAATCAACGACAATTTCGAGACGAAATGCCTCCACTGCTTCTTCATGGGCAGGGACTTTAAGTTCGACGTCAACATTGCCCAGTGCCACCTTGCGCCACCCGAGAAGTGTGTCCGAGCCAAGGAGGATGCCTACGTCGACTGGATGGTCGTTCAGATCTTGGGCGGGCAGTTCAAGGACGACAAGCAGACGATTGTCGTCATGCCCCAAGGGCTCAAGAAAATGCCGACGCCTGATATGTGGCCAGCAATTTCAAAAGGCAATTTTTGGCTGATTGACAGTCAGCATAGTGTGGAGGCCTCCAAAAAAATCCAGCTGATGACTGAGTGGGACGACCCCCACCAACAGAAGGAGAAGCTAAAGGTCTAGAAGGCGTTGGTAGTCTGGTCTGAGAACGAGACGGTACTCAACGACATCTCCCGGTTCTTCAACATGGGGAACAAGAAGAGGGCCTATCAGGCATCCTGGATTAGGAATATCATGGCCTCGAGGGAGGTGTGGGACCCGGGGAAGTCACTATTGAAAATTTAGATAACTATGAGAGAACAAATATAGGGTGACATTTATTCATGGTTGATAAAAATTATATATTTTTTTGATATACCATAGCCTTGAAGAAATGTGAGGTAGCACATTATATACAATATAGGGTCACTTGTAATACCCAAATTTATGTTTATAGTATTTCTAAAATAGCATTATAGTAATTGGTAGGGATTTTTATTTATTTTTAGGTTGAGTTTAGGGTAAGAAAAAATTAAGAACTAGATGAAAAATGATCACAAATCCATCTACAAAATGGATGAACTCGTTGGATGAGGGTCATTAAGTGTACTTTTGAGGAACATTTCATTGATGTTTGTATAATTCTCTGGTTGTTCCTCCTACACAAAACAAGAATTCTATCATTGTGCATTGATCCCTATGCGTTTAAAGAGCTCCGTGGGGCCATATTTGGTGAATCTATGGTGAATTGATGGATTTGTTTTAGGCAAGAGGCTGTGGCATCTTTTGTGATGATCTTTCTCAATTTTCACATAGGACTCATAAGTAGGCATTTCAAATTGTCTTCACACTTTGCATGATAACATGTGCAATGTTAGTGCAATTGTGTTAGTGAACACATTATGGATACTTTAGTGATGCTGGTTTGTTTTGGAATTTGTGGACTTCTTTCAATGTTTGGATGAAACAATTAAGTACGCCACTATCAATGGGCTTAGACATGTAACCAATTATGTAAATAACATGCTTCTTGTATACATAGCTTAATTTTTGTTGCGTGATGAATTCCATTTCTAATGCTATAGTACAATGCTATTGTCCACAAAGAAAAATTCAAATAAATATAAATAATGAAGGGTCTAAAATATTATGGATATTTTAATTTATAATTACACATAGGGTGGTAAGAAATTGAAGAAAGTAGAATTATTAAAAAATATAGGGTCCACTAAAATGCAGTAAATGAGCTACATAGCCCCCCAAAAAATATGTGTCGTACGCTCATGTGTCCCCAAAGAATACACTAAGTGACTTCCCCGAGGTGTGGGAGTTTTGTGGCAGGCCTCCTAAGGAAAGGGAGAACGCAAAAGACAAGAACCCCAAATGGGAGGTGAGTATGTTTGGGTCGATCGACCCAAACTGTTGCATTGTTTTATTGTCTTCGTCAGGGTTATAGTTTGGGTCGATCGACCCAAACTGCTCTTGGATTTGTTGTTTCATGATGTGTTGTCTAACGTGTGTTGTTTACTTGATGTACATGACTTCAAGTACCAGATGATTAATAAATTCTCTTCGATTGACAACGCTAGCCATAAGCAGAAGAAGTACAACGAGCTAAGAGGAGAAATTTATTTAATCACAGCGTCCGACTCCGTGTGGGCAAGGTGGAAGAGTGTTTTCGAAAAATACGAGACAGGGGACCTCATCGACCCCGATACCAGCATTCTCTACAACCAGACTCCACGCTTCAAGCAAATGAAGCCTCTGGTGAGGGAGTTCTTCAGAAGTCTTCAAGGGCTTTCGGAGACAGAGATGGGAAAGGCGGCATCCCAAATCCTGCACATGGCGCCGACGATGAAGAGATGCTGGGTCCACCCGAAGATTGTCTTTACCAAGCCCAAGAGCTTCGTCCCTTCATGCTACACCATGAAGGAATGGGCAGAGAACAGGAAGAAGAAGACGATCATCGTCCAGGAGCTACAGAAGCTGGTGCCTGAGAAAGGGCTCATCATGGACGGAGAGGTCGACGAGGCGCACTGGAGGGCCTTCAAAGCCGATTACAAATTCACCAGTGCGTCCATGGTGGCACTCATGAGGGAGGCGGGAGACGACTTCCTCAAGTCCAAGCTCGTGAAGGGGGGGAAGAACCGGGCGCTTCCCGATCACTCCGCGCGTGTCTTCTCCAACTTCATAAAGGAGAAGAAGATCGTCAGTTTCGAGGGCGACGCGCACTTCAACTTGGTCACCCTCGACCCTCTGAAGATACAAGGCTGGCCGGGCTCTGATGCGAGGAAGGCAATCAGGACAAAAGCCGGGGACCGCTTCCCCTTCGGAATGATAGACTTCAGGAACATCCCTGGAAGCTCATTCGAGGGGACAATGAGCACCCCGTTTTACGAGCCATTCTTGTCCAAGTTCGTGGGCTACGCCAGCCCCAAATTCAGGGAGGTCGACATCTGGTTGTGGATTGTCGAGGACAGGAGGGCGGAGCAGGTGTACAAGATTGTGCGGAAATTATAGCCAGAGTATGCCGTCTCGAAATCTCACTACGTTGCTGCACTGGCGGAGGGGGCGTACAACACATTGAAAGACAAGAAGACGAAGGTCGTCAACGTGCTGTGCTTGTACTTCGTGTACAAAGCTGAGCTGCTGAAGGTGCCAAACCATCCCATAGCCCGGATGGAAAAAAATTTCCAAGTCCCAGAAGGGTTGGGTACCAACAGGAGTTTGTACGACGAGGCGAAGTACGCCAACTACCCTGCGGATGAGCTGCGGATGGAGTTCTACCTGCAGATGATGAGGACCCTCACGAAGAGAGGGGACTGCATCTTCAACGTCTTCGGGGGCTCCAAACCCATCTTTTCTGCTATGGTAAGTAGCTTTAAATATCGGCATCCATCTTACAAAAACACTGCCTAATTTGGGTCGAGCGACCCAAACTACACACTGCCTAGTATGGGTCGAGTGACCCACATTGGGCATTGTGTAGGTTGGGTTGCTCCACCCAAACTAGGTATTGGGTCGCTCGACCCAGACTAGGCAGTGTGTAGTTTGGGTTGCTCGACCTAAACTACACACTACCTAATCTGGGTCGAGCGACCCAAACTACACACTGCCTAGTCTGGGTCGAGTGACCCACACTGGGCATTGTGTAGGTTGGGTTGCTCCACCCAAACTAGGCAGTGCCTAGTCTGGGTCGAGCAACCCAGTGCCTAGTTTTGGGTCGAGCAACCCAAACTACACACTGCCTAGTTTTGGGTCGAGCGACCCAAACTACACACTGCCTAGTTTTGGGTCGAGCGACCCAAACTACACACTGCCTAGTTTTGGGTCGAGCGACCCAAACTACACACTGCCTAGTCTGGGTCGAGTGACCCACACTGGGCATTGTGTAGGTTGGTTTGCTCCACCCAAACTAGGTAGTGCCTAGTCTGGGTCGAGCAACCCAGTGCCTAGTTTTGGGTCGAGCGACCCAAACTACACACTGCCTAGTCTGGGTCGAGCGACCCAAACTACACACTGCCTAGTCAGGGTCGAGCGACCCACACTGGGCATTGTGTAGGTTGGGTTGCTCCACCCAAACTAGGCACTGGGTTGCTCGACCCAGACTAAGCACTGCCTAGTTTGGGTCGAGCGACCCAAACTACACACTGCCTAGTCTGGGTCGAGTGACCCACACTGGGCATTGTGTAGGTTGGGTTGCTCCACCCAAACTAGGCAGTGTGTAGTTTGGGTCGCTCGACCCAAACTAGGTAGTGTTTTTGTAAGATGGATGCCGATATTTTTGTTTTTGTTTTTGTTTTTTTTGTTTTTTTTCTGATTTGGTGTATTGTCATGTGCGTAAATCTAATACAAGTGATCTGGGAATGTGCAGATGTTGGGGTTGACCATCTATTTGTACATAGATGACGCCGATGTTCTATTCTACAGAACGCAGAAAGCGTTGGCGAGAAAAATGGACATCCTCAATTGGATCCCCGGAAGCTACACCGAGGAGATTGTTGGAGGGGGCGAAAACCCTTTGGATAGGGCGAGGCGGACCAACCCGGAGGAGTTCGTTATTCAGGCCCCCGTCGCAATTCCCGAACCTCTGGTGGAATTGCATCCTGGAACCTCGTCACGCCAGGTGATGAAGCGGAAGAGGAGGAAAAAGAGGAAGAAGAGGACCCCAAGGCGGAGGGCAAGATCGAGAATGGGGCAACAGGGTTCACGCAGGAATCTGAAGCCCCCCAACGAAAGAAGGCTATGCGGGTGGCAACTCTGCAAAGTAAGCTGGTGCCCGTCCTCACTGTGGACGATGCGAGGGACATGTACTCCAGGGACGCGACCGCCGCGTTTAGGGAGAGGAGGAGGCTGAAGGGGAAGAAGCTCTACAGCGACTACGCGGTGGAAGAGACCATCGCCATTAGCAGCGAGGACGAGGACGACATGGAGCTCGCCAAACGGCTCAGGTCGGATCCCCCCTCCCCCACAGCGTTTGCCGGCATGGTGATGGTGAAACCCGAAGTCCTCACTGTGGAGGAGGCTAATGAAAAGATGCAGAGGGACGAGGAGCAGCGCGTCCGGCTGGAGAAGGCTGCCGCCGAGGAACCCTCGGTCCGGAACGAAGTAGCGGAGTTGAGGGCTCTCCTGTTGGAGTAGGAGCGGCAAAGGGCGATGGCCCAACCTCCGTCCAGCGCGGACCTGATCACGCAAGTGATTCAGGGCATGTTGGCGCAGGGGTTGGTGATGGCTCCCCCGAGTGCATTTCCGCACTTGCCCGCTGGCTTCCCTCCCCAGAATATCAACCCGCCGCCCGCACCGCAGCAGTCCTTCAGCTTCGGCCATATGCTGCAGCCTCAAGCCCGCCCGTACGCGCCCGTCCAGCAGGTGGACGACCCCAGCCTTTGGCGCGTCCCCGGAGCTTCCAGCCCCTTGGCACCCCCCTCGCTTCGGCCTCCCATCCTCGTGCCCCCACACCACCAGCAGGACGACCCCCACATGTTTGGGTCGTCCGACCCAAACACTGCCGCCCTTGCACCGCCAGCCAGAGACCCACTCGTAGAAGGAGGGTTTGGGTCACCCGACCCAAACCCCATCTCAGCGACGACCCCGGTGGACGAGCCCATGCTAGATGTTGAAGGCCCGCAAGGGCCTAGTGATACCTCTACTCCTAACCCAGTCGATGAACCAATGCATGATGCGCATGCGGAGGTTGGGTTGGGACAAAGGCCTGACAGTCAGCCTTTGCAGGAGCAGGTTGCTGTTGACGTCGCCGAACCAGGCGGTGGTGACACAAGTGGGGCAGCGCACGCGTTGGCGGCATCAACGGCGTCAAGGCACGACCAAGGCGAGGTAATGCACTGACCCCACTCAATTTGGGTCGCTCGACCCAAACTCCCTGGGTGTTTGTCTTCTTGCCTTGGTCGTGTCCCCTAGCTAGGAGGAACTGGCCCACCCGTCACCCCCCCTTCTTCGCCCCACCCCATGCCCGCATTTGCCCCCTTTCGTCACCCCCCGCGGCCATCCGTTTTGCCCCCCCTACCCCGGCTTGCGACGAAGTCCTCATCACGGTGGCTCGTTTCATTCAAATTTTGTTAGATGTAGACTTAGGCTAGTTTGAATGCATCGTTCAACGCGGCTCCCCCCAAAATCAAAATGTACATAGAGCATTGTATAATATAAATTCGCCATTTTTTACTCCTATATATTTGTATCTTGTGTTTGAATGTATCTTGTATGCTCTTGCATCTATTGTATCCCTTGTTGCCCCCCCCGCCAATGAATCAAATGATTTTGTGTTTGCACCGAGTACAAAAAGTTTCCTTAATTCTTCGTTTGGACATAGCATGACATAAGTCGCCCCCCGTTTTCTCTCGATCGTCTCCGCAGGGCTTGGAGCATAGCGTAGCGGCTCCCCAACGCTCTTCCCCCAGGAGCGGAGAGGACAGCGCGGCGGCCCCCCCGGTTACGCCCGCCCCGCCCGCGCTGCGGAAGGAACGATTCCTGGTGTTAAACCTTAACGGGGTCCTCGTCCAGTGCGTGCATTGTCCCAGGACCCCCACGGTGCCCTTTTGCAAGCCCGAAGACGCGAACTACGACGGGCCGCCCACGCACATAAAGACCAAGCTAGTGCACCTCCGGCCGTGGCTTCGGCGCTTCTTGCAGATTGCCCAAAACAAATGGTGGGTGGTCGTGTGGAGCTCCATGACGGCCGAGAACACCAATGCGGTCGTGGAGTTCATCTTCAAGGGCATCGAGCCCCCCTGCTTGGTCTTAGCACAGGAAGCATGTAGAATATTGTACACACCGGACGGCAAAGTCGTCAAAAAACCAAACAACCCCACGTCCAACCAATATCTCAAGGTCTTGAAGCCGATTTTTTGGGACCAGCGTCCGTCCTTGATAGGCGTCCCCTACAACGTCCGTCCCACCCGCGAGAACACGCTCATGGTGGACGACAACACTTCGAAGAACATCTTGAACCTGACGGCCAACTTCATAGTCTGCCCTACGTGGACGGTCGAGAAGGTCCGGGACCGATTTTTGTTAGACCTTGGTAAATACCTGCAGGCACTCTAGGGTAGCGGGCTGCCCGTAAACCATTTTGTTAGGAATAATCCGATAGGCGAGAGATACTTGGATCCACAAGACCATTTGTACAGAGAGTTGTTCTCTCACGCAAAATTTAACAAGCTCATTTGAGAGAGTACGTGTGTTTGGATATTTGTGGGGGTGTGTGTGTGTGTGTGTGTGTGTGTGGGCGCCCACTATGTGTAATATATGCTTCATATGTATCTTGATTTTCACGCGCTCTATCTCGCCCTCTTCCCTTTAACACTATATTCGTTAATCGGAGACTTTTTGATGATTTTGAGACTATTCAAGAACGTGTTTTTCAAATTTGGACCAGTAATGAGAACATAAAAATCCCATATTGATAATGTTGGGAACAATTATTAGACATGAATGCATCAAAGTGACCAGAAATGTAAAGCATACATGAAAACATTTGTGTATGATATGAGAAATTGTTGCCAATGGAAGGGAAGATGCGGAGAGTGATGGTAAATTGAATCTATTAAATGGGTTTGAAATACAAATATAATGGAAATACCATCAAATTCTTCAAATAGAATAAATAACCAAGCACTACATTCTACCCCTACATGCATTTAGGGACCACTTGGACATTTCTAGTCACACATGTACGTCCCACTATATTTTTTTCGCGGCCGTGTCCTTGTTTTTGGCGGCCTCCATGGCTTTGAAAATCTCCGGCCCGCGGCTGTAGCCATTTTTGTAGACTTGCCCGGAATATGTGTCGTTCTTCCATATATGCGGACGTGCTCCCGAATTGTACGAAGTGGTATTGTAAGTAGAATACGAGTGCGTATGCGAGAGGGAGTGCCTTGCACTTCTCCGGAGGGCCAAACAACGATCGGTCTCAGAAGATGCGGCCTTCAGGGCGCGCCTATCCAAGGAAGAAGTCGAGGAGGGCCGGCCACCAAGCGAGCGGGGATCCGCCTGCGAAACAACGCCAAGGGAAAATAAGAATAAGAATGGAGTGGGGAAAATAATGAGGGTGGTTTGGGATGGGCGTTCGTAAAGTTCCATACACGCGGATCCAAGATAATGAAAGCAACGGTGAACAAGGGTTTAGGGGAAAAAAGAAAGGCACCTTGGCTTTGGGGACGTCGGTGCGGGGCGCGACCGGCGCCGCGGGGTCGTCGAAGGGAGCGGCCGGAGCCGATTGAAAAACGGCATTGTCAGATGACGGAGGGGATCGAGGGCATGGAGGGCCGACGATGGCGGATGCCTTTGCGGGAGGAGCGGAGTCGGCGGGGGAGGGGTTGCACCGGGGAGCTTCCATGCGGAGGCGACGGCTCGGGCCACGACGAGCGACGCGGCCGTCGGTCGAGGGCGACACACGTCCTAGCCGAATGAGCGTTCGCTTTTCCTTGGAGAGGGGAGAGGGCGACGGGGCGTACACGAGGGCGGTGACTCTGGGGGGCGGGCTGTTCACAACGCCGTCGTCGATGCCGACGTCCAGGGAGTAATCCACGGCCGAGGCTGCATCCACCGCCGAGAAATGGTAGAGGGAGGGGATCTGGAAATCCGACACGCCGCGGGAGGGGGAGCCAGGGGACGAGGGGGGACAGGGAGGGCCGTTGAGGACACGGGTGTCACATAGGGGGGCAGACTATGGGCAACAAAAAAAAGACATCCAAACATGGAAGAAATCATTAGATACGTGAAACACAAGGACACAACACACATGCATAGAGGTTTCTCAAATCAATTTATTGAATTTAGCGAGCCGAACGATGCTCTTATATACACTATCGCGGGGGCTGAGTGCCGCGTTGCCGATGGGATTGGACCTAACAAAATCCGGCACGCTCCCGGTGTGGAGCACAAGCCTTCTAAGGTAAGGCGCTAGCCTATCTAACAAAAATGTGTCCTTCCTATCGCCGGTCCAAGGGTCGGGGAAGATGACGTTGCCGGGGGGGTTGAGAACGCTCTTGGTGGGGCTATCGTCGATGAGGAGGGTGCTCTCCGCAGTTGGCCACCACCCGTGGGGTACCCCCTCGAGCGGGGGGATGCCGCGCCACAGTCTGGACCCGAGGACCTTGAGGAATTGTTGCCCTCCGCCTCGACCGCCGAACTTGGGAACCGGAAAACCCTTCGAGTCGATAAGTTCATCGCATGCCTCTTGGCCGAGGACGAGGCAAGGGCTGGGGAGGTCACGGAAGAGGAAGTCGACGATGGGTTCCGTGTTCTCCATGACCATAGAGCTCCACACGACGACGTGAGCTAAGCCGAGCACCTCTCGAAGGAAGTCTCGCACGCCGGGACGGGCGCGGACAGCCTTTCGGTTTATGAGGGTGTCGAGCTCGCCGTCGTAGTCCCTCTCGTCAGGATGGCGGAAGGGACGCGTGGGGACCCTGGGGATGTGTTGGGTGTGACACAACACCCCGTTGAGGTCAAAAACTATGAATGGTTTGTTTCGGGTCTCAAGTCCTCTGGCCGAGGGGTTGCGATCTATCTCCGGGGGGTCCTGTGATTAACAATTCGACTAGTTTAATGCTATGATACAGTAATGAGATTATGAAGAACATGAAGTGAAACATGAAGATGCATTAGGAGGGAAGGACGAAGAGCGATAATAACAGTGCAAGGAAAATGTGGAAAGGTACATTAACGAACGCTCGTTCGTGAATGGAGGCCGACAGTGGGGAGGCGCATCATTTACGAACGGTCGTTCGTGAGCGTGTAGAGAACATTCACGAGCGGTCGTTCGTGAAGGAGGTGGAAACGGGGTCGCACCTTTTTACGAACGTCCGCCCGTGAACGCGGTGGGTATGCAAGAGTGAATAGACGCGCACGAACATACACATCACAAGAGATGGGAGACGATACAAAATTAGGGCGATCCAATCCAGAGATCTGCTTATATGCAAATCTGATGAATAATTATGTACAAAATTTGACTAGTTTAATGCTGAGCCAGTAAATAAGCTTGCGCGAAGCATGAAGACGATGCATTATAAAGACGAGGAGCGTGAACAAGTGGAAGGGCGGTCGCGAATGCAGGTTTCGGGTGGCGGTGCGCATCATTGACGAACGCTCGTTCGTGGGCGCGTGTACATGTTCATTCACGAGCGGGGGTTCGCGAAGGTGGTGGACAGGGGGTCACACCCTTTCACGAACGCTCGTTCGTGAACGCGGTGGGTATGCAGGAGTCAAGACGCGCATGAACATATACATCACAAGAGATTGGAGGCGATACAAGTTTGGGAGATCCAATGCAGATCATCTGCTTATATACAAATTCGATAAATAATTATGTACAAATTGTCTCGGGTGATAACCTATCACACGGGTTCCTAAGGAAAAATGATGCCGTGTCCTACAAAATTGATCGTCCTAAGGATGCACGAAGGCAATGGCTCTTGCAGGCCTCGGGATGCCGATGGAGAACGTGCCAAGACAACATCGCGGGGGTTAGTTACGAACGCGCGTTCGTAAATACAGGTGGTATTCTCAGATATGAGTTACCTCGTCATCGGGGGGAGGGGCGCCGGCGCTGGACACAGCAACAGCTCCCTCCTCATCGATTAACAAACGCGCGTTCGTAACCTCCATTGCCGCAGCGGCCTCCGTCTCCATGACGTCGTCTCCACGCTCCGCCTGAGATGCCTGGGTCTGCTGGATGTGCTCCGCGTCGTTGTATTCGCCGCCCAGGTCGAGTGTCTCCATGCGGACATCCTCCATCCAAGCGGAGGCATGCCGTTCCTGCGCAGGGTCGTCTTCGACGTCCATTTTTTGGACATCTGCAGCGTCATTGGGGCTCCCCTGCGTGTCCTCCACAGTGACCACGTCAGTGTGTCGCGCAGTATCATCGCCCCCTGTCCTATCTACTAAGCTGGGGACGACGGTGAAAGAGGCCGTGTCCGTGTCTGAGAGCAGTCCTACCCTGGGAGGGGGAGGGGTGAGGACTGCCGGACCTGGAGATTCACGAACGCGCGTTCGTAAATCCTCGTCCTCTCGGATGGCCGAGGAAATGGCGTAGTGGGAGGTGGCGGTGGTCGCCGGCACTTCAGGGGGCGGGGGCGTGCCGACCGGCGTTGGGTGGGGCGCTGGTTGGAAGGGGTACTCGCCTGGCGGGGGGTATTGGGAGGGGTATCCTCCAGGGAAGGGGTACGATGGCTGAGGAGCCGCAAAGCTCTACATCCTGCTCAGCATCTCCAGGATTGCGTCCGTCTTGGCGTTGGAGGCCCTGAGCTCCTCCTGAATGACGGACATCTTCCTGGCATTCTCCTCTGCAGCCGCCGCCATGTCCTCCTTCATCTTCTGCTCGAGCTTGGCGTTAAGCTCGGCGACGGACAACGCCTCCTCCTTCACCCTCTTGTCCTTGCCGTAGTCGACCCCCAGCTCTGACATGATGTCCATGTCCCCCTCGTCCTCGTCCGAGACCTCGATGACTGCTCCCTCAGGCAACTCCACGTAGGGGGTCTTCTTCATCCTCCGCCTCGTGTTGCGGAAGAGGTCCAATGATGGACGGGAGCGTTGGTCCAAAATGTCGAGGTTCTCCATCTTGGGAACCACGAGGGGCCTGGGCGTCACTGAAGTCGAGCATCCCCCGGGCGTGGCGAAGGCCTCATCTCTAGAGGTTCGCGCGGGGAGGACATCTTGGGTTGTCCCCGCCGAGGATCCAGTATAGCCCCCCGGGGTCCCTTGACGGTCGGCAGGATTCCTCGATGGCGCCACAATTCGGAGCGGCGTGATGTCGAAGGACCGGACGATGGCATCGACGTTGGCGGAGGGGACGGGCTCGTCGTCATCCGAGTCCATGGCGGGCATGCTCTCGTCGGCGGCCATGTTGATGTCCGTCCTTGGGACGAACATGTCCCCCAGGTCCATCGTTGACGCCTTCGCCCTGTGCACCTGGTACTCCTCCTCGTCCACGGCGTCAACGTAGCTGTTGACGACCAACCCCAACATCTGAGGGACACAAGCAAATACGTTAGCATATACGAACGTGCGTTCGTAAACATCAACGCTGAAACAATGCCAACACTACTAAGACAACTACCATTCAACAATGCGGATGTCATGGACTTTACGAACGTGCGTTCGTAAACATCAGCGCTGAGAAACAATGCCAGCACTACTAAAACAACTAACGTTCACCAATGCGGCCACCATGAACTTTACGAACGAGCGTTCGTAAGTATTTGGAGTGCTTACCATCGCCGCGTACATGAACTTGTTGCCTCCACAGACGTTGTAGACAGTCTCTCCACTTGTTGCCAAACTCTGAAGCACGGAGACGTAGAACTCCAACCTGAGCTCCAGCGCCGGGAAGACCGTGTACAACGTCTCCTGCAGCAGATCCTTGGGAGGGGGATGTGGGATGCAGTAGATCTTCTTGAACGTGTTGTTCGCCTTGACAGGCGCTCGCCCATGCCCAAGCCCGTTGTACGTCAAAAAAATGAGGCTTACCGCCCCCACCTGCTTGTTGCCCCTGGCCTCGTTGATGGCCACGATCCCTTCCGTCTTGGCGGGCACGTAAGTGCTGTGGAAGATGTTGTACTCGAACTTGATCGTCTGCTCGTACAGCTCGGTGACGACGGACAGCTTCTCCTGTTCTACTATCCACAGCCAAACGTGAGGCTCCCTCATGGCAGGCGATTTGTACTCCATGAACTTCGCCATGAAGGGGTTGTAGAAGGGCATGTCCTTCGCCCCCTGCCTCGACGCACCCGGGATCCCCCTGAAATCGATCAGGGCAAATGGGCAACCCCGACGGTCCTCTGTGAACCACCAAAGTGGTCTACCACTCCGTGGGGTCACTTTAGTTAGGTTTTTAGTATTAAAAGTTAGAATTAATAGTGAATTAGGGAGAAAATTAGTTCATTTAGCGTTTAGTTCAAAAAAGGGAAGGAAATTACCGAGGACTTCGGACCTTTACCCGTGAAGGAGAAAATCTAGTTTTAGGTAGAGTTAGTAAAAATGAAAACTAACTAGAGATAGAAATTAGCTAAGTTAGGAAAAATAGCTATCTAGGCAAGACCTAGTTAGCGGGGGAAAAACGTAGTTAGTGAAAGCAACTAGCTAAGAGGATTAAATTAGTAGAGCTAGCTAGGCAAGGGTTAGTTTAGTACTTAGTGTGAGTCACGCAAGACAAGTGGAGGAGCTCGGCGTGAGGAAAAATTAGCGCGAAGACTTTGAAGGAAAATAACCAACTTGCTACCAAAAATTAGAACGGATGTAGAAGATTCCCGTCGGAGCCACCTCGGCGACGGGGTGGCAACCTCGACCGGGAAGACCCCCGAACCAAAATTTCGGGAGGGGGTCGGAAAAATGGAACCGGTGGCGGAGGGGTCCAACCCTATTGTGAAAGGGTTTAAAAACCCCCTCCTTCCACTTTGAAACTCCTCTCCCTCATTTTTCCGATTAGTGGGCGAAGCTCTAGTTCAAGATAGTTAGACAAAACTCCCTCTCAATTTGATTAGCGGGCGAAGCCCTACTTCAAAATAGTTAGGAAAAAATCCTTTAGCATGCATTCTCAATGGCCTAAGAGAAAGGCTTGAGAAAATCCTCTACTTTCTCTCCTAGTTAGAATGTGTGTTTATTAATACACCAACAAAATTCTTCCTTTCTTTTGTAGAGGTAGGTTGGATTGTAGAATTTCGAGTGAAGGCATTGTAGACCTCAGCTGCCAATGCCCTGAAGGCTTAGTTCAAAAGCTAGAACAAAATACTTATTATTTTTCTCTTAGAGAGATTTCCTATAGCTATCTATAGCCATTTCCCATTTGTGATTTGGCCAAGATGACAATTAGTTATGGATTTTCAAAGATGCAGCAAAAAATCGGGTGGTCCTGTGGGTAGCGGCTGCTGGATCAGACCTGCCAGCCCAATCAAAATTTAAATTATAAATTTTTTTTTTCCAAATAGAACTTTTGTTTAGCTTTTTAGAATTGCTTAGAACGTTTGAGTTGAGCATGATTTGAATTAGATATGAATTTTTGAAGACGGAATACATAGTTTGAGAGTTCTTGGTTGACTGCTGCATTACAGAGGGTCTGCTGAATTCACTTTGGCTTAACTTGTTAATTGCATATTTTTATCACATAGATCTTTCCAATATCTTTCCATGGTTATATAGAACATTTGATTTGAGCATGATTTGAATTAGATATGAATTTTTGAAGACGGGATACATAGTTTGAGAGCTCTTGGTTGACTGCTGCATTACAGAGGGTCTGCTGAATTCACTTTGGCTTAACCTACTGATGTCATAATTTCCCTAGTTAGAACTTTTTAATAGCTTTCCAATGGTATAAGGAAAGCCTAAATCCAAGTCGTAATGAATTCGCTATGAATTTTTGAAGTTAGAAGTTAGATAGGTGGGTTGGAAGGATCGGTTGAATCGACCTCGTACTTCCAACCCTCATAACTTTTGCATTTCTTATCCGATTAAGGTGATTTTTAGATCGTTAGAAAGATAATTAGGTGCACTAAGTAAATATATTATGCTTAGGCCTAAATTACAGTGAAAAAATAACACTTTATATTTTAATTGTTAACTAAGGTACGCTTCCTATCAAACTAGTTACAAGGGAGGCAAGGTCGACGCTCGAAAGTGGAGCAAGGAAAGAAGTAGCGGCTCGGCCTACATCGAGCCCAAATCAACCGAGGAGAATTGAGGTAAATTAATTAACCCTAGCTTTCCATTTAGGGTTGGAGGGAGCGCGGCTAAGGTACGCATTTCTAACCCACTCACCTATCTCGCAAGGTCAAGTGGTTTGACCACTTGACCGCCAAGGGGGTACCCAACTCCATTGTTTTTGGGGCCCCTTGGTATGTTTTGTGGTAGTAGCTTCATTTAATAGAAAGTTTCGTATGTGGTGAAGTCGGATTAATCACCGACACGACCACTCTGAATGTTGTTGATGGAAAGGTGGGGTTAATGGCCCACGAATCCATTATCATGTTGTTGGCCCCAAGGGTTGGAGGTAATGGCCCCAACCCTTGAAGATTGTGCAACAGGTTGAACACACAGGTTGCCCTATTCCCCGGTCCCATCAAGTTGAGTTTCGTGGTCAAACCGTTTTAAACTAATTAATAACCAACATAATTTGTACAACCCCCGTGGGCAAAAAACCAACCGGAAACTTAACTCGAAAGGTTGATACTACCCCCTCCGGCGGCAAAGATCGGAGGGCCTTGAAGGGTTCGGGTTAGGGCGTGCACCAAACAGGTAGGTGGTGATGCCATAATATATGAACTTAGTAATATAGACTTTGTGTAATCAACCTTAAACTAAGAAGGAAGATTGAGAGGGTGGGATTTAATCAAGGTTCCCCCGTTTAGAGAATTTAATTCATAACAAGTAAGGAATTAGAGGTGGCCAAGGTAAAAGGTAAGGTTATTTTATTCATTAGGGTTAGGTTGCCTTAATTCCAAGGCTGGTGCGTCTGCGCGTAGACTAGGATAGACTAGGCATTAGGTTAGAAAAAATAGATAATTCTCTTAAGCACTTATTAATCTAGGCACAACCTACCGGAAAGACACGACGCGATTAACAAATCCCTCCACAAATCTAAATACCCATAAAAAAAATCATAACATCCGGGTTCGGCTTGGGCACCTGCTAAGGCAGGCCACCCTCACCGAAGGGCTTGTGCGGTACTTTTAGGCTCTCTCGGAGGGGGGTGCCCAAAAGCACCACATCCTCCCTCACCTCGGCCCTGCTGATGGTTCCGTCCCACTTAGAGAATGTGGTCCTCTCTAAGCCGGTTGTCACCACACAAAATCTTGCCACTCCCTCGAATGTGGCTCTCCTCTTCCGCTCCAAAAACTTTATGTACTGCTCGACCACCTGGGGTTCAGTCTCCGTTTTCTTTGACCTCTTGTTCCCCTTCTGTTTTAAAACGGAGGCGTGCTCCTTGACTAGACTGCGCATCGAGGCTCCGCAGATGTTGTAGCCGACCTTGAACTCCTTCCATGAGGCCCAATCCACGTCCCCGTCGGCTTGGAAGAGTTTGTACTCCGGGACGAGTACGCTCAACTCCCTCATTGCTGCAGTCTTCATCTTTTGGTGGTCGCACCATTCCTTGATGGAGTACGTGCCGGGCTTGTGCTTTGGCCTTTTCAAAAATATTTTCGGGTAGGAGATGGTTCTTCCCACAGTGTTCCCAAGAAGATGCACCGCGCACCTCCGCAACTCGGACTCCGTCAACCCTTGTAGGGACCTGAAGAACTCCCTCAGTAGTGGAGGGGCCTCCCCGGTCTTCTCCGCGCTGTATTTCTCCTCGGTGTCGGGGTTGACGAGATCCCCCGAGCTGTGCGCATCAAAAAATTGAGTCCACAACTCCCAAGTGTCCCTGTTGCAGCAGATGAGGCGGAGCTCGCCCTTCAGCTCCAGCACAGACTTGGTGGTTGTGGACTTCATATCGATGGAAGAGAACTTGTCCACCATCGCATCGCAAAAGGCCTGCAGTAATAAAGAAAGGTCAGTAGTGCACCAGATACGAACGCACGTTCGTAAATGTTGAAACGAAAGTTAAGAAAAATGAATTGCACACTGAGCTTTACGAACGTTCGTTCGTAAACTCACCTTCCATTGCGGAGACTGGGTCTTCGCGTTCTCCCTTTCCTTGGGGGGGCACCCGTGGGCGACCCAGATGTCTCTCGCAGCCACTATGTTAGCTGCCCAGGACGCCTCGAACGCCTTGATCTTGTTGCCGGAGTTGAGGAATGTGGAAATCTTGCGCAGTTTGTCCCAGTCGTCAGACCACACCAAGAACGCCTTCCAGTAGCGCAACTCTGCCTTCAGTTTGTGCTGGAAGTTGTCGTCCTTCAGGATTATCTGAGAGGCCTCCAAGCTGTGCTGACCATCTATAATCCAGAACTCTCCATTCTGGATTCGTTGCCAATCCTTCTCCGACGGACGGGATGTCAGCCTTTTGGGCATGACGCAGACGGTCTGCCTATCCCACTTGACGTTGTTCATGAGGTTGTTTATCTGCCACCTCACACCCCCGCTCTCGCGAGACCTCACCACCCACTTGTTGGGGGATTTTCACACTTGAAGCAGTCCACGTTGAATGTGAAGTGGCGTCCCATGGGCCAACAATCCTTCGAGTAATTGTTGAAGTCGCGAAGGATCCTCGTGGCCTTCACAGCGTCCGGGTTCTCGCCCTTCTTCAATGGGGTTGGCATTACAGGAGGGGAGTTCACCTCCGCGGTCTCTGTTACTCCCTCGGGGAGATCACTCCATTGTAGAGTTGAACACCACGTGCGAACAAAGTTTGCTACCCCTATATTACATGTCATAAATAATTTTAAATTTTACGATATTTTTTCTACATATACACAACCATTGATGGTATCTTTTGTATATTTTTTTGAAATTTTTAGTCATATTCATTAATTGTAGCAATTTTTTTAGTTCAATTCTGCGTCATTCTAGTTAGAAACGGTATGTTTTATTAAAAAAACAAATCATCAAATTTAGTCACCATTTTTTACTATGTAACATGTACCATTTATATCTACTCATGAAAAAAAATTGATAAAATTGTGACCCATTTTGGTGATGATTTTTACATTTTTTACATTTTTTACATCTAAAATGATCGCACGTGGTTGTTCAACTCTACAATGGAGTGATCTCCCCGAGGTTACTCCCGACCTCTCCATGTCCTCCCTCGTCCTCTTGGATGGCGTCGAGTGTCTGCTGGGACCCTCCGTCAACCTGCTCGCTGAAGGCACTGGCCTCGGTGCACTTCTCGATCCTCCTGCCCCAGATGTGGATGGTTTTCTGGGGCTCTTCTTCTTCTTGTTGGCCTCTGCGACCACGCTGTTGTACTTAGAGATGTTCAAGGCGAGGGCGGTCAACTTCCTGGCAGTCCAAAATTGGCTCAGGATGTACTTTGAGAAGAGATCATCCAGGTTGAAATGCTTGGCGTTTGCTGCAACATTCATTGACGCGTACACGTATGAGAATGAATGCTTCAAGTAGTGCAACAAGAGATTGATGTGGTCTTTCTTGTTTTTCATATCCAAGATCACATAATCACCCTGTGCCTCTATTGATTCTATTTCCCACGTCTTCATCTGCACCCATTGTTCTGGCTGGTCCGGTCTCGTTTCCAGCTCGTAGGTAAAGCGTAGGCAGAATAGATCGTCTGTGGTCTTCTCTGGCATTGCCGTCCACTCCCCCATGAAGTCCTGCTTTGGGACATAATTGTCGTTGCCTTTGTCGTCGGACACCGACTCCGGGAGGCGATTGACCTTCACCGCGAACATTTCAATGGCGCTCCTGCTTGATCTAGCCATCTGCATCACAAGAATATTTAGGATTGAGTTACGAACGAGCGTTTGTATATGACATGCAAATCTCAGGTACTACTCAGTATTAATGTATTTTTTGCAATAGATTTTGATAATATTTACGAACGATCGTTCGTAAAGGTGGTTGTCAATGTTGTTCACATTTCACGTCCTTACGCAAGTTTATGCATTTGGGTCTAGGGTTTTTCAGAGTGACAGTTTGATTAGTGTTGTATCAAGGTGTTCTTAGTAGGCGTATATATACGAACGAGCGTTCGTAAATATAGCATTCCATTTTAGAATTTTATGGCCGAGCGTTCGTAAAAGTGACCTGCATTCGTATTTACGAACGCACGTTCGTAAATAGAGGTGATTTGGTATGTTGGATTATGTTTTTATTTGTTTACGGACGTGCGTTCGTAATTCTTTATTTTTTATGTGTAATTTTGCGGAGAGGTTTGTTCAAATTATTGATGTCATGGTATGCAATATGCGTGATATGTAGCCTATATTTACGAACGTGCGTTCGTAAATATATAGCATTGCATACAGGCAATTACGAACGGACGTTCATAAAAGTTGGAAGTATCGAGGGCGTATTTACGAACGCCCGTTCGTAAAAGGGGGTGGGTTTCGCGATGTATTTCACATTTACGAACGATCGTTCGTAAATGTGGTGGTTTTGGGTTTTATATTATATATTTGCCGTATATATATGTATTCGTATATGTACGAATACGTATACATGTGAGTATGATTGCTGTGGTCAACAATGCTCGCATCTGTGCCTGCAACTCTTGGTCAGAATGATGCAACTGAAGAAAAAAATAGAATCTGAACAGAATTGAGATCCAGAATGACATTGAGAATTCTAAATAAAGAAGAGAGTGATAATTCGTACAAAACATGCCAGAGCTTATAATGCATATAACAAAACACATGGAAATCAAGAAGCAACAATTTCAGAATGTGAGGGGAGTGCGATGGAAAGGAAAACTGTACTCACATTAAAATGTTGCACACACAGAACCTGTTCTTCGTCCCTTACTGAGAAACCCAGAAATCCTCACAAATGCACACTCAATTGCCTTTCAAATGGAGTCTACTGACTTCCAAATACACACTCAATTCACTTCTTATGCACACTCAATTCACTTTCAAATGCACCCTTCTACCACTCACTCCTTTCTCACACTCAAACCTTCACAACTTATATACAAACCCTAGCAAATACTTTGATGTACACACAACTCACAAGCTTGTAGCTCTTAAGCTTAGGAAACTCTCAAGCTTTCTGAAACTCTCAAGCTTCCTGAAACTCTCAAGCTTTCTGAAACTCTCAAGCTTTCTGAAACTCTCAAGCTTTCTTAAACTCTCAAGCTTTCTGAAATTCTCAAGCTTTCTTAAACTCTCAAGCTTCCTAAAACTCTCAAGCTTTCTTAAACTCTCAAGCTTTCTTAAACTCTCAAGCTTTCTGAAACTCTCAAGCTTTCTTAAACTCTCAAGCTTTCTTAAACTCTCAAGCTTTCTTAAACTCTCAAGCTTCTGAAACTCTAAGCTTTCATATTCCCAAGCTTCTGAAACTCAAACTCTCAAGCTCTCAAGCTCTCAAGCTTCTGAAACTCAAGCTTTCGTACTCTCAAGCTTCCTAAACTCTCACCGCTTGCACCAACAAAACATACATAAAACACCTTACTAAAAATGGCAAGAGCTTCGCTGCCTCTAAGCGCTCTGCTCCTCCTCTGCGCCAAATGACAAATGAGGAGGAGAGGAAGGGGCGCGGGGAGGTAGCTTGCGCCGGTAGGGTTTCTCCGCGGTGGCCACGTGGCCTCCTCCCACTGGGTGGCGGGACGGGATGGGATGGGCACGGGGGATGGGGGGGTGATGGGATGGTGGGATGGGGGAATGGCATGTGATGGGAGGTGGGCATGGGGACGGGACATGGGGGGATGGGGACGGGGACATGGGGGGGATAGGATGGGATTGGATGGGATTGCATGTAAGTAATAAAGTCATGTTATAATCATGCTTTGCAATAACGAATGTTCATATGGGCTTTTGAAATATAGTGTTATCATGAATGAGACATCTTTCATGTTGTTCAATGGTTCCTCAAATAATTACTAGCTTCATAAAGGACCCAATTTGAGATTGGCAGGAGGCAGTGTCCTTTTTCTTACAAGAGGTGGATGGAAATTCAATTTAGGTGCCAACTTGAACTACACTGTAGTGTTGTGGTTCGTAATTACTATTTAGTGTTAGCAATAGTAATTACGAACCACAACACTAAATGCCAATGACGCCCTTAATGTTGCATACACTATATGCCAACCTATACACTAATTGTGAACCAATGTAAAATTTGGCCATGTTCAGATTTTTACATCTCCACAATTAGTGTTATAATATTTTTAAGTTTTGTGTTTTGTTGCCGCATGGTTGCACCACCACCATCTCTACCACCTCTACATTACCAAATCCTTGATTGGCCACTATGTTTGCATAGGAAATTATCCATTGAATACAAGTAGTACATACAAACTGAAATTTTTTATTTATAAGAAATTCTAGAAACAAAAAATACACATTTATCCTGCCCTAACATAGTCGGGCACATCTTGCCCTTGAAAGTATTGGAACACTATTTGTCAAGTGGTTGGTAGATAGTGTTGCAGGTAAATGAATAATAACAACATTAAATGTAACACAACACTAAATGCAAAAAACCGTGTAGCGCATTTGAGCCATGTGGTCGAATGTTTGGCTAGCATGTCAAATGCGCTACAGTGTTAAGTGCATTTTGATCACACAATCCATAATCTTATTATAACATGCATGTCTTAAGACCAGTTTAAATCAACACTTTTAGCTATGCTTATACTTCTCGTGGGATGCAAAATTCACACAATTATAAGTGTGACTCGACCTAGGTATGGTTTCAATCCATATGCTCACTCTATGTTATGCACGATTCCAAAGTAATTCAACCTTTCCACACACGCCAGATTAATCAACATGTAGGGTGGCATCTGAATTAAAACCTAAATTTAATCTAGGTATGGTTTGAATTCATATCCTTAATCTACCTTACAAGCCATTATACATTAACCCACCTTTTATCGGTGTTCACTCATTTGGTGAGCGGATTACGGGCATGTTTTGATGTGACTCATATGATACCTACAAGTTTAGGGACCTCCACAACCAATTTTTACCCACTCTTACCTCATTGTGTAGATATATCACTTATACCTTGGTAATATATACTAGGTAACAATTGCCAAAAAACTTGTACCTCACACCTTGGTCGCAAACCATTCATTCTATGTTAACCATCATATTTAAATTACATTAACTATTATAGTACATATATATACATATATATATATATATACATATATATACACACATTTATATACACATTTATATACACACATATATATACACATTTATATACACACACATATATACATATATATATACACACACACACACATATATATATATACATATAAAAAACTTAATTTTTTTTCGTGAGACCTTGGTAACAAGTAAGGTGTACAACCAATGTACATATTTTGAATATGTTGCGTCCATGCCATACATGCTCCAAACATAGGGTCAGGTATGTTCCGCATGGATAGAATGGCATATTGTTAGGTCCAAGTAGGCGGCGGGAATCCGCTTTTTAAAGAGCATCCAAGGGATTTTGAACCACACCAGAGAAGTACTTAAAGCGCTTCCCCCCCATATCAGAGCTCTTTTTTGCGGCAGACGCCAAGTGTGCGGCCTGGAGACCCGACGGAGTGTGCTCAAGCCATTCTCCTGTGCAACAAGCGCACACCCCAGGTACAAGACAACGTAGTCTCCGAATATACCGCCGCAAATACCGGTGCTTTACGAACGCACGTTCGTAAAGCTGGAGTCCACGCTTTGCAGGTGGATCACATAGGATGGTATCGTTTACGAACGTGCGTTCGTAAATACTCCCGGGAATATGTGTGCGCATCCAGCGACATCGCTCCACACATTTATGTAGACAAAACAATATGGCAGATATACGAACGCACGTTCGTAAAGTTGGAGTCCACGCTTCTGTGGGTGGACCACATGATGGTCTAGGGTTTACGAACGTGCGTTCGTAAATACACCTAGGATTATGTGCGCATCCAGGGACATCGATCCACACATTTATGCAGACAAAACAGAATGGCAGATATACGAACGCACGTTCGTAAAGTTGGAGTCCACGCTTCTGTAGGTGGACCACAGGATGGTCTGGGGTTTACGAACGTGCGTTCGTAAATACACCTAGGATTATGTGCGCATGCAGCGACATCGATCCACACATTTATGCAGACAAAACAGAATGGCAGATATACGAACACACGTTCGTAAAGTTGGAGTCCACGCATCTGTAGGTGGACCACAGGATGGTCTGGGGTTTACGAACGTGCGTTCGTAAATACACCTAGGATTATGTGCGCATCCAGCGACATCGATCCACACATTTATGTAGACAAAACAGAATTGTAGATATACGAACGCACATTCGTAAAGCTGGAGTCCACGCTTCTGTAGGTGGATCACAGGATGGTCTGGAGTTTACGAACGTGCGTTCGTAAATACACCTGGGATTATGTGCGCATCCAGCGACATCCCTCCACAATTCTGCAAAAAAAACAATATGGCTGATATACGAACGCGCGTTCGTAAAGCTGGAGTCCACTATTTTGTAGGTGGATCACATAGGATGGTCTGGAGTTTACGAACGTGCGTTCGTAAATACACCTGGGATTATGTGCGCATTCAGCGACATCCCTCCACATTTCTGCAGAAAAAAACAATATGGCTGATATACGAACGCGCGTTCGTAAAGCTGGAGTCCACTATTTTGTGGGTGGATCACATAGGATGGTCTGGAGTTTACGAACGTTCGTTCGTAAATACACCTGGGATTATGTGCATATCCAGCGACATCCCTCTATACATTTATACCGGGACAAACAATATGGCAGATATACGAATGCCCGTACGTATTTGCCATTCAAGGATTACCGAATGGACGTTTGTTTGTCGCGCACAGAGTTTTATATATTATATATTTAATTATTTAATTATATAAATATACCATAAGAATAAAAATTCCATGATATCTTAATATCCTAGGCAGGAGGTAAGACAGGAGGTTGGTGGGGAGTTTACGAACGTGCGTTCGTGAAAGCGGCTGCGTATGGTCCACATTCAGCAACATATTTTACATATACATATGGCTATGGATATACAGAATCAGTGGCATATGAACGGGCATTCGTGAATGTCATTCAAGGGTTTACGAACGGACGTTCGTATGTCGCACACGCATGTGCCAGTGTAGCATTGGGAGCCAGTATACATATGGCTATGCAGGTACCCTATCAGTGATATACGAACACCCGTTCGTAATCACTTCAATGGCATATTTACGAACGGCCTGTCCTATGTCACGCATGTGCATCAGTGGTTCACACACATGGTTGGGATTTTACGAACGTGCGTTCGTTAATATCGACTTCGAGCATGGTGCACGTCCACCATCATCTATACATACATATGGCTATGCAGGCACATAGTATGGCAGCGATATGCGAACGTCTGTTCGTAAATCCCTCCATAGACATTTATGCAATTGCGAATTGTATGGTACATATACACGAACGGGCGTTCGTGTATATGCTATTGTAGGATTTATGATGTTGTATTGTCGCACACGTATCCATTTCCACCTACTACACAGGTTGGCATTTCTTTTATGAACTCACGGCCTCAAACACCACAATGGCGATGTTCCATGGTTTAGTTCACATAGTATGCCTGGAACATACGGCTGTTCGTATATATACAGTCCAATAGTACCCTGAGTTGTGTGCGAAGTTTGGGCTATGTATTTACAGATATTGTTCGCTCTTGTATGCATGACATCCGTTGTGTGGTTGGTCATTCCATGGTTGTTTGTTTAGGTGTGATGGCAGTGGATGTGGGAGTTAGTGCATTTGAGTTTTCGACGAATGCATCGTCCACAGATAATGACTCTGAATTCTCGTCCCCGTCTACAGACAATAATGACGGGACGAACGGTGTTGGTGTGTCTGTGTATACATCCTCCCATGAATCTTTGGAAGTCCTTGAACAATCTCCACATTCTGGGGATGACCATGATGACATTCCGTTGTGTGCCGGTTTCGGGAGGGAGCAATGGGTGGGCCTTGATGTTGTTCTACTTAACGAGCTTGGTGTCCCGGTGGCAGATGGCATATGTAGAAACTCCGATCCCCGTGAATGTGTTGATATCAACCCCCTTGGTTTCGATGATGTCGGCGTGTGCATCTTGAATTCCTTGCTACCGTGTGAGGTCCCGTTGACGTGGAGATTTTCCTTGCATCGATGGCCCCTTCGTCGGGTTCTCCATGAAGAAGTAAGCTTGTGGGATCATGGACGGCGGCATACGCAAGCGCAGTTGGCTTTGTTGGGCACAATTCGTCCTCGCAAAGGCCTACGTAGATACGATTCAAGTCGCGTGTCTCGCGGAGATAGGGAGCGTCGGCGGGATCGCATCTTGGGAGACGTTTCTATCCGTCTAGTATCTGCAAAGGATTGTTGTGCGATGAAATGTTGCCAATTATTTCTGCGCGAAAAAATTAGGTCTCTTCGTCAAGAGATGTGGCTTGGGGATTTCCGTATGCGATCAGCAAAGAAACTAGAGGTCCACAGAAATTTGCACATTGATACCCATGGCCGTAAGGTGGTGACCCTTGAGAATGTGGAAGTGTGTTGCACAGCGTGGTATATCATCCATGCGGTCTCCAAGGCTGACTTCTATAGGTTTCGGAAGTATTCTTTGTTGGGTCGCCGCTCTCGGTTTCATGGCAACTCAGGCACAAAGAAACCTAGGGAGGCTACACTCCAAGCCTCCGCGACACTCTCCACTATCATAGAGCCATTAGCGGATGCAATGCCCCACAAGACGAGGACATTGTCATCAGGGGAGAAAGTTGTTCAAATGGTGTTGCCCACGGGCACAAAGTGGAAGAACATCTTAACGGACATAAACGAAGTGGGCCGCGCAACGGGATGTGGGCCCATTTCCTTGTCCAAATTGAGTGTAATTAAAAACCAACAATTCGCGGAATACTGTTTGAAGAGACCTGGAGACAAGTTCGCCAGGTGTACGGCGTGTGAGAAATACAAAGGTCTTCGAGATGCCCACCCTATAGGCACTGAATCCCATACTAGACACCAGAGAAAATACATTGAGCATGTCAACAACCAAGAGGCACATCGTCAAGATTACTATAAAAACCGTGCACTGTCCATAATGAGGCCTGCGGAGGTTCTAACAGTCATCCATGATAAAATGGACCATGCGAAGACCACATGCCCTTGTTATGCACGCAAAATAAAGCCACGGATGGTCTCTTCAAATTGCCCGTAGCTGTCACAGGTTCGTACAGAATCCCTCATGTGTGTTGAAAGTCTGTCCAATTTGCATTGGGTGTGTTTTCCAAATGTCCTACTCCATCCATCCGCTGTGGAGTTATTTCATATTTTTGTAGTTCATGCATCGATTTTCTTTTTTAGGTATGATCGCCCATGGCCATGTGGACGTCAAATATGCCCATTATGGTTTGGATTTTTACCCTGGCGATGCCAACCACACGGTCGGTTCATTTGCAAAACTATTGCGCGATCTTGAGAAGCCGCCGGTACACTCTTCCCGGGCTCTTGTCGATGGTTGTGGAACGACACCGCTTTACGAGGCAGTGCTCCAGGGGAAGGAGGTTTGTATGTCTTCATTGCCGGAACCACCCGGAGAACCCATTCTTGCAAAACCCTTGCCTCCAACTCTCCACGTTCAACTCGATAATTGTGCTAAAGACAACAAATGTCGATACGTGTTTTGTTTTTGGTCCTTGCTCGTGGCAAAAGGCATATTCAAAGAGGTGTTTGTGTCTTTCTTGATGGTGGGGCACACGCACGATGATATTGACGCCTCATTTGGCCGTTGGAGCATGAAGTTGCATGAAGAGGATTTTCCCACCATACCACTTCTCATGAAATCATACATGGATTTGGACAATGTGCCGGTGATCCCGCACATGATTGAAGAAATACCAAATTTCAAGGCCTTCATCAAGCCATACATGTTGAAGGGAGTGGACCGTCTGGTGGGACATACCAAAGCACAACAATTTCGCTTCTATATGAGGGACGATGGTGTCCCCGCCATGCAGTTCAAGCTGTTGTGCACATCTCCAAATTGGGGCCCGGAGGATGGTATACTCGTGTGGCGTCAAGACGGGGATGGGAAATGTTTGCTCCCGGATGGGGAACCAAAGCCTTGCAAACCCGATCCCATGAGGAATGGGCCGGAAATCATAAAGGGCATATCCGGATTCATTGAATATTGGAAAGAGTTGTGTGAAGAAGACATCACCAGACGTGTTAGGGATACTCATGAGCCGTTGATCGCGTATTGGGATCGCATACGCTCAGCCTTGATGACCGTTGGTGTCGACACCCGTACGACTTTGAAACAAGGATTTTGGCCACAAAGTCGTTTGACAGTTGTGGAGTTCGATGCTATGTTCTTTAGCAATGGAGACGTCCGTGAAGAGTTTGCAATGGACGAGCATTACGTTGGCCCTGCGCGCAATCGTCCGGCTCCGTCGTTTCGTGTGGGTGTTGATTGCCACGAAGGTTATATGGTCCTCGTACGAGCAGGAGATGAGGAGCACCCCAAACCAATTTGGTTGGTGAAAGCATTGTCTTCACCCAATTTTGTTACAACTAGCCCCCATTTTCGTCAAATTGAAGTGGAATATTGCCGTCCGAGCACCAAAGACCAGAACGTGCTCCGCACCTATTTAGGTTGGGACACCAAAAAGGGTTTCAAGTGGACAGTTGACTCCGCGTACGCACCGGTTTGGATAAACACGGATACCATCCTTTGTGCTTGGAAGCCGCGCAAGGGTTCCAAATCGGAAACAATGACCATCCCCCAAAAACATATAGATTTTGCCAAAGACAACTTGGTACGTATTGCAGCTGCAGAAAATGATGCCGATAATGGATATGAAGCGGAAGATGGAGATGGGGAAACATAACGTAGGTTGGATGCCATGTAGAAAATAAGGGCACTTTGTAGAATTGGTTTTATTGCGGCTACATTCAAATTTATACATACGTTTGGGATGTGCCAACCAATTCCATAAGACCCTTATATACGGGATGCGCACCTTAAACTTTATAAGGAAATAAAAATATTTGTTTTTGGGATTCGATTGTTATTTTCCACTTATAGTTCATATTTTGATTATGATTTAAAGAATTGCTATTTTTAGTGATGTGCATATTCTTTGCGTGCAAAGTTGCAAACCGTCATGTTCCCGATGTTCCCGATGTTCCCAATGTTCCGCATGCTCACAATATTGGCATCCCAAACTATGGGCATATTTTATTTTGAGACTTTCAAAAGTCTCCAATTAACGAATATAGTGTTCTTTGGGTTTTGTTTTGTTTCCATTTTGGCGCCAGCGTTTGGAGCCCTCGATTGACATCGTCAGTGACTCAAACTTGGGGAGTTTCTTGTATGAGACCGTTTACGACGCCGCTTCAACCATTGACTACTCCAAGGAGCCTATTGACGCCGGCGTCGTCGATAGCCCCCCGCCCAAGCAAATGTTCCGGCAGTCTCCGTCTCCGTCGCCACTCAAGGGCACAAAGCGCGGCTGCGTCCGGACGTCCCTCTCTCGCCCCGGCGGCGCCGTTGCACCCCAACGGCGACTAACGATGGGCGCTCGGCCTGCAAGGAGTGGACCCCTGCATGTCCCTTTGCGCGACGCTTTCCCCGTCCTATCCAACTCGGACACGAGCGCCCCTACTGACAAGGTGATCGCCCACAATACATTACAATCCCTCTGCCTTAAGTGGGGCGTGCAATATATATATGTTTGGGTCTTTCTCCTCAAACTAACCCGTGTTTTTTTGGGTTTGCTTCGATGACTTCCAGGTTGCGTCCATTGAACTCCCCAAACCTCCGCGGGCCAATGCGTCCATTGAGCTGGAGCGTCACTACGCCATGCGCCGAAATGCCGGACAGTCTGCGTCGTCGTATTCGAATTCCTCGTCTTATAATTCGGGCGGTCGACAAAATCCAAAATGTGTTATGGTGGGCCCGCATCCAAAACTCGGCTATAGTCGAGGGCCAGAGATTCTCATAAATGTTGAGGCGATGCGAGCTAAACAAGCGGCGGCAAAAGAAAAAGATGTGGTCTCCCAACCTAGATAGGCCATTGTAGGGCGTAGACATTGCATTTAGGCGGTATGATTTTAGGCCGCACTATCCAATGGATTTGTGCCATTAGTATGCTATTCAGTTTCTCATGCCATACATTGTATATTGTACTTGCAATAATATAAGTGTTATGGGATTACCCGTTCAATATGGTCTACGGTTTGGATTGCCCTACCTAAACCATATTCATACAAGCTCTCATATTTTGTGTGCAATAATATGAATGTTTTGAGATTTCCCCTTCAATTTGGTCTCAGGTTTGGATTGCCCACCCTAAACCATCACAAATATGAGTTATTAATGGGGTTTTTGGTATGAACACCCGCTTCAAAGTGTTCGCATCTTACAACTTTCTCCAATATGTGTTCCATTTATCCTTGTTCTTATTTATGTGAATGTCTCAAAATGCCCAAAAAGTCTCAATTTAACGAATATAGTGTTAAGTGTTAGGATGCAATTTGATTTCCATAACCATGATAAGGTACAAAAGAGGGGAAGAGAAAGGGGTTTCCCATTCAAGGAATTGCTACACCACCCTTCCAACTTTCAACCCAAGCTAATGTTTTCAACTATCTTCTACTAGACAATGAGCATGAGGGTGACTTATCTCTACAAAGATGCCTCTTTCTTAAGTATTGCCTCGCCTCAAGGATGTCGAGAAAACTCTTAAATTCCACACTCTAAAACGCCTTTGTCCAGAGATGACATTCCTCCCAAAAACTATATAACCTAGGCATTGCTCTGCATCTCATGGCATAAATATGGCACTTGGATGTTGATGTATTGCATGCCGCTTCCATGGAAGCTTGACTCTCACCTCCAACACCATCACCATTGGGGCCACACACATCATTCTTCGAAGAAACACAAGGGGGAACATGAACAAAAACCAAGTCGAGCATGACAATTACACATAGACATTTCAAGAGATATGAAAAAAAACTAAAAAAATGTTCTCTATGTGCCATGTGTCTGCACTAATTTATGCTCAGCAGGGAAACTTATTAATCTACGCACCTTTAATCTTAATCATTTCAAAACAATGTTATATCTTTGAAATAGATTAATTAGAAGAAAAAACATTCATACAAGGAGTGAGGGATCCTAAGAATAGACTTTAAAAAATAGGGAAACCATCCTACGTGAGTTTAGCATTGATCAATGAAGAAAAGACACAACATGAGATAGGAAGAAGGGCAAGAAATCATATACCTTTCGAACAAGTCGAACAACCCCATAGGAAGGAGGCAACCCGACAACAACAAATGACCAACACCTCTCGAACTCAAAGATTGAGTTGTGGCATCGAAGGATTGGCCACATAAACACCAAAGTCTTTGTTACATGATGAACATGGGCTTGGTTTAGGGAAATCCAAAAGTTCCATTACTCAAGAAGTGTTCACCTCGTGCATGCTCGGAAAAATGCACAAGGATAGAATCCCAAAATACAAGACAACATCCACACCTAGACCACTTCAATTGATCCACTTGGACCTATGTGGTCCAATGCTAGTCATTTCCAAAACAGGAAGTACGTATATCCTCACCTTTATGGATGATTTCTCAACAAAAATGTTGCTAATTTTCTTGGTAGAGAAATCTCAAACTTTTGAGGTGTTTAAATAGTTCCAAGCTTTAGTTGAGACCACATGTAGGAGAATTAAGAGTCTCATATCAGATAGGTCTTAGAGTTGAGAATTTCTTCTTTTTTTCTCACTGGCAGCAAAAAGCAGTGTACAATATTCTAGAGTAAAAGCAAGAGATTTGTGTGTCTATGGCCCATATTGTTTGAGCAGACAGGCAAGAGCAGGAATAAAATACAGACTATCTACAACATCGGTCAGGCAGTGATGTGATCAAGGCATTCAAGAATGGCACCCCTGCCCCTCCCCATTTGACTTTAGAGATGTTTAACTTGCCTCATGAGCCTTCAATTACAAAAATGGAAATCTCTATTGACAAAACATATGGCAATTGATATAGCTTGAGGTGTCCAATATTGGAGCTGACCTGCACTTTCAATCTGAACTATTTGATGTAATGGAAACACCATATGAGCCATCCCTTTTTATTCTATATGTTGATAAAACATAGAGAATTGTTCAACTATCTAATGAAATGACCCCAAATTGGACCGAAAGTACATCGTGATGGTTTCAAACCAGCTAATTCATTAGAGTGGCGGAGTGTGGTAGCCTCCGTGAGATAGAGACGAACGTCGACTTGGTGGTCCAATTGAAAGAAAGACTTGAGGCTCCGTAAGATTACATTCTCAAGCAATGATGCAAACCTATCTTTCATGGACTTATATAGGGGATATTTCAACATGAAATGTGCCTCATTTTCAACTAATGGCTTTCACAATGTGTTCATATACATGTGCTTTGAAGGTAGTTAGCCATCTTAGTTATGCCTAATTGCCATTGTGTTGGTAAAGAGAGTGTTGGAATTTCAAGCATAAAATGGCTCATGGGATGTTCCAATTATGTCTATGTCAGATTGAAGGATTGATCACTATATTCGTTAATTTGGGACTTTTTTCGGCATTTTGAGACAGTTACAAATATAAGAACATGGATAAAATCACACAGATATTGGAGAATGTTGTAAGATGTAAATACTTTGAAGCGGGTGTTCATATCAAGAACCCAATTAAGAACTCATATCAAGATGGTTTAGGTAGGACGACCCAAACATTAGACCATGTTGTTGTGGTCCATATATTAATTTGAGACAAGAGAAAGTCTCAAATTAACGAATATAGTGATATTGGGTAAGTTCCTATTTTGAGCACTTGCAGTATAATTCTACCCATTCATATCACTACATCTCAGTGCATATCTTAAACATTCTAGGAAAGGCTCATGAGTCATGTTTGCTATTTTTACTAGCAACCTAGCCAATCATGTTGGTAGTAAAACATGTTAACTAGCATCAAGCACCTAGGGTTTCATCCAATGTACGTAAAAATTGTTACATCCAGCTCATACATGTCTTCGTCCATCAACTTGAAATTCAACCCTTCACTTCCAACCTTAGATTTCCAATCTCAAGTTCCACTTAGGTTTAGATATCATGTATAAATGTACTTGTAATGATGAGAGTTCTCTCTCTCTCTCTCTCACACACACATACACACACACACATTCTTAATACCAAGAGGTTCTATAGAGCACTAACCTCTTTGAATATCAACAATCCACAAATCAAGCTTGGTACCATTTGGTGTCCTTATCTTCAAAGATTACCTATGATGATCACACTACACTTGTTGTGGTGTTGCCAAGATTTTACCCAAATTCTTGTTATTAAACTCCAAAGACCAAGACATAATTTCAAGGCCAAGAAATTCAATCAACTCCCCCAACTACTATAAGCATGACTGGATTACTTTTCAATTCCTACCTAGAATTTCTATGAAAATCAATAGCGCCCTTAATCTCAATCCGGGGATGCTAGCATGTGAGCTTGCGAGCGTGAGCCTGTGAGCCTGTGAGCCTACAAATTTTCTTCCCGATTATGGTTTGTAAATACGTTGGGGACCTATGACCGTGGAGTTATATGTAAGGGTCTATAGTCAAAATGAACAACAAAAGAAAATTTTGTTATGCCAATTTGTACCAAAAAATGAACTAATATACGTTCAAATGTTGAGATAATAATAATGTAATTGGATATAATGTGTACCAGGGATGTGCAAATGGACGTGACGCGGCCTTTTTGCGTCACGTCGCGTCACGTCGGGGCGTGACGCGCACTGACGTAGCAAAAAAAAGTTATTGTACCAAATTTTTGTAACTTTTTTGTAACTTTTTTGGACGACTACTCTAGTCGACTGTTACGAGCAGTCGACTTCAGAAAACAAAAATTTAAATTTTTTTAAAAATCTATTAAAAAATCTGAACCGTTAGATCTTCTTGGATTGAAGATCTAGCGGTCCATGATTTTTTTTAGAATTTTTTGATTTTTTTAGGTTTTCCTTGAAGTCGACTGCTTTTAGCAGTCGACCAGCTAGCCGACTGCTAATAGCAGTCGACTGGTCTTGGTCGACTGCAAAAGTATTTTTTTGCAGTCGACTTAGCAAACGACTGCAAATAGCAGTCGACCTAGCAGTCGACTGCAAAAAAAATTAAAAAATTCCAAAAAAAATTCTGGACCATCAGATCTTCTTGCCAAGAAGATCTGACGGTCCAGAATTTTTTTTGGAATTTTTTAATTTTTTTTTGGCAGTCGATTGCTATTTGCAGTCGACTTAGCAGTCGACCAGGGGGTTGACCAGGGGGTTGACCGCGTCAGTTTATCCCTGGGATAACTGCCGGATTTACCCCCCTACGGACGTGACGTTTTTTGGTCAGCCGTCACGTCGCTGTCACAAAATATTACTATCCATATGAAAAGAGGAAAACAAATTAATATGAGTGCTTACATATGAAAGAAATCATATATGCAAAGTAAAATGAAATGCAAAATAGGGTGGCCGTTAAGAACCACCCTTATGGAAGGAAACAAAATTGAAGTGTATACATGTGTAAGAAATCATATATACAAAGCAGAATGAAATCTAAAAACAATGGCCATTAACGGCCACCCTTATAGAAGGAGAAAAAATGATGAATGTAAGTGTTCGGATGTGAAAAATAGTACATATCCAAAGCAAATTGAAATACAAATAAGGACAACAAAAATGATGAATAACAATGTTTACATGTAATGGACCTATACATTTAAAAAGAAATAGAAATAGAAAAAAAACCGTTAACGGCCACTCTTATCGAAGGAATTTTTTTATGAAAATGAGTGTGTAAATGTGGAAGAAACCACATATGCAAAACAAAGTGAAATGAAAAAGGGTAGCCGTTAACGACCACCCTTAAGAAGAAAAAAATTGAATAAGTGACTGTATACATGTGGAATAAACCACATATGCAAAACAAAGTGAAATGAAAAAAAGGTGGCCATTTACGGCCACCCGTATGCAAAGAAATTTTTTTATGACAGTGAGTATTTATATGTAGAATAAAACCACATATGTAAAACAAATTAAAATTGAAAAAACAGTGGCCATTAACAACCATTCTCTTGAAAAGAAAAAAATTGATTCATTTGTGTGATTTTATTTTTAAAAAGTCATGTTGTTAAATGGAGACTGAAACTTTAGAAAGGGAGGTCGTCAATGGGCGCCCTAAACCAAAACACAAAAATTGGCACTAAAAAAGGGAGGCCGTTAACAACTACCATTTTCGAAGAGAGAAAAAAAACTGAAGTGCACCTTGATCGCTATAAAATTTTAAAATTTTCATATTTATTTCCAAAAAAAATTGTGTCTATACATTATATCCTTTATAGTAACTCCTATTTTTTGGAATTTTTGGACATAATTTCAATTTAACATAAATCGCCAAATTCTACTGAAATTAAAATGGTTAACAACCACCCTTATGAAACACAAATTTCTTTGTAAAAGTGAGTGTTTATATGTGGAAGAAATCACATATGTAAAATAGAGTGATATGAAAAAAATATGGGCGTTACCAGATACCCTTGTAAACGACAAATTATTTTGTAGAAGTGAATGTCTATGTGTGGAAGAAACCACATATGTAAAACAAAGATGATATGAAAAAAGGGTGGCCGTTAACGGCGACCCTTTTCAAAAACAAATTATTTTGTAGAAGTGAGTGTTTATGTGTGGAAGAAACCACATGTGTAAAACAAAGTGAAATGAAAAAATCATGGCTGTTAACAGCCACCCTTTCAGAAGATAAATTATTTTGTAGAAGTGAGTGTTTATATGTGGATGAAATCACATATGTAAAATAAAGGTGACATGAAAAAAGAGTGGCCGTTAGAGGCCACCCTTTTAGAAGATAAATTATTTTGTAGAAGTGAGTGTTTATATGTGGATGAAATCACATATGTAAAACAAAGGTGACATGAAAAAAGGGTGGCCGTTAACGGCGACCCTTTTAAAAGGCAAATTATCTTGTAGAAGTGAGTATTTATGTGTGAAAGAACCCACATATGTAAAACAAAATGAAATGAAAAAATGGTGGCCGTTAACGGTGACCCTTGTAAAAGACAAATTATCTTGTAGAAATGAGTATTTATGTGTGAAAGAACCCACATATGTAAAACAAAATGAAATGAAAAAATGGTGGCCGTTAACGGCCACCCTTTTAGAAGACAATTTTTTTTTGTCAAAGTCAGCATTAATATGTGCAATAAGCCAGTTATGAAAAGAATTTGAAAAAAATGGTTCATATATGTGATGGAAGGTATCATAGAAAGGGTAGCCGTTAACGGCCACCCTTTTGGAAGGGAAAAAATGGTTTATATTTGTGATGGAAGGTATTATATAAAGGGCGGCCGTTAACGGCCACCCTTTTGAAAGAGAAAAAAATGGTTCATATTTGTGATGGAAGGTATCATACAAAGGGTGGCCGTTAACGGCTACCCTTTTGGAAGAGGGAGAGAAAAGAAAATGAAGGACACCTTGATCGTTATAATATTTTTTAATTTTCATATTTAATTCCGAAAATTTTGTGTCTATTTATTATAACATCTGTAGTTACTAGAATTATTTTCAAAAAAATTGGACTTAATTTCAATTTTACATAAATCGCCAAACTCTACTAAAATTCATATGGTTAACGGCGACCTTTTTGGAAGACATTTTTTTTGTGAAAGTGAGTGTTTTTATGTGGAAGAAACCACATATATCAAACAAACTAACATGAAAAAAGGGTGGCCGTTAACGGCTACCCTTTTGGAAGAGAGAAAAAAAATGAAGTTCACCTTAATCGTTATAAATTTTAAAATTTTCATAGTTAATTCTGAAAAAAATTGTGTCTATTTATTATATAGTTTATAGTCACTCCAATTATTTTCAGAATTTTTGAACCTAATTTTGATTTTACATAAATTGCCAAACTCTATTGAAATTAATATGGTTAACAACGACATTTTTTGAAGACAAATTTTTGTATGAAAGTGAGTGTTTTTATGTGGAAGAAACCACATATGTCAAACAAACTAACATGAAAAAAGGGTGGCCGTTAACGGCTACCCTTTTGGAAGAGAGAGAAAAAAAATGAAATTCACCTTAATCGTTATAAATTTTAAAATTTTCATAGTTAATTCTGAAAAAAATTGTGTCTATTTATTATATAGTTTATAGTCACTATAATTATTTTCAGAATTTTTGGACTTAATTTTTATTTTACATAAATTGTCAAACTCTATTGAAATTAATATGGTTAACAACGACCTTTCTGGAAGACAAATTTTTGTATGAAAGTGAGTGTTTTTATGTGGAAGAAACCACATATGTCAAATTAACTAACATGAAAAAAGGGTGGCCGTTAACGGCTACCCTTTTGGAAGACAGAGAAAAAAATGAAGTTCACCTTACTTGTTATAATTTTTTTATTTTTTCATATTTAATTTCAAAAAAAATTGTGTCTATTTATTCTATCATATGTAGTCATTAAAATTAGTTTAAAATTTTTTGGACTTTATTTCAATTTTACATAAATCGCCAAACTCTACTAAAATTAATATGGTTAACGGCGACCTTTTTGGAAGACAAATTTTTTTGTGAAAGTGAGTGTTTATGTGTGGAAGAAACCACATATATCAAACAAATTAACATTAGAAAAGGGTGGCCGTTAACGGCTACCCTTTTGGAAGAGAGAGGGAAAAATGAAGTTCAATTTAATCGTTATAAATTTTTCAAATTTTTATATTTAATTCCGAAACAAATTGTGTCTATTTATTATATCATTTATAGTCATTCTAATTAATTTCGGAATTTTTGGAGTTAATTTCGATTTTACATAAATCGCCAAATTCTACTAAAATTAATAAGGTTTTATTTCTCCAACAAATCTTCAAATTTTGAAGATTTCGGGTTAGATTCTAAGATGTTACGATTGTTTTTTGGCTCTAAAACACACAAAATATAATCATTTTTTCCGTGCTATATATTGTTGGAATCGTATTTTTGGTGTGCACAATACGATGTACATCATATACCTTCAAATTTATTTCATTTTAAGGTTATTCTCTTACCATTTCGTTCGTACTTCATAGCTCTGCCTCCGGTTCATATGGTTGTTCCTCCTCTTCATATTGTGTCATTTTTTCTTTGTCAATGTTTTTTTTATCATCTTCCTCCTCTTCATTATGTTCATTACATCCGGAGACATTATATGATTGAGCTTCATATGTAGTGGTTTTATGTTCGAAGATACCTTCTTTTATGGCTTCACATACTATAATATATTTGTACGTCAAATTTTTTGTTATGCATGATGGATCCACTCCTATCATTCGAGGAACACGTTTATTAATTCTAGCCTTTGACAATTGTCTCTGACTTGAAATACAATAGCTACTTCTCCTCCTATTTGTTTTCCTACCCTCTACTGGAGTGACCACTGCAAACAATGGACAAATGACGTTCTCTTGCATCTAAACACATTCAGCTTTCCTTTCCACTACATTGTCCACTCTCAATAACATACATTTCTCTATACTATTTCATTTTTGTTTGTGATCTTTTATATTACATGATGGTCTTCATCACTAGCCCACCTCATTACATGACTAATAGCTGTAAAAGTGTAGCCATCAACGGCTACATTTTAACGGCTACACTTAGTTTATTTAATATTCTTAAGTTATTTGCATGTATACATGCACATATTAGGTTAGTGTGCATCATAAATTATTAGTGTTAGTTCTAATATTGCCAATTGTAATAGTACAAGTTATAAAAATGCAAGTTGTAATAATATCAGTTTTAATATTATCAGTTGTAATAGTGTTAGTTTTAATAAAAACCAGTTGTAATATTACCAATTATAATATTACCAGTTATAATATTGTTAGTTGTCAATTCTAATAGTATCCGTTCTAATAGTGCCATTTGTAATATTACCATTTGTAATGGAGTCAGTTGTAATATTGTCATTTGTAATACTATGTATTGAAATAATGCTACTTATAATAATTGTTAGTGTCAATTGTAAATCTTGCATAAATTAATAACTTTCATACTATACAAATTATGTCACATTCCTCGTTTGGCCCACTATTTGCAAATGAAAGGTTGTATATCGTGTTGATTATAACCATTATATTTTGTTAATATCTCTTCACGGTGCATAACTTCTATTTTCAAATGATATTACAATATTTCATTCTATAGCAAATATTATATAATATTTAATATAATACAATTTCCTTTCATTTGGTTCACATGTGGTGACAATTGCTACTCTGAGCGAATAACAATTCCACAAGATTGACCGGATGGGTATACTGCTCTAGTGTCTTCTAAGCAATGACCTTCTAATTCTTAGAATGCAAAATGTTCATGTAGGACACCAATGTAAAGTCTTATGTAGAGTTTAATGCAGAACACTTACACAAAGCCTAATGCAAAGGATTAATACAGAACATGATGCAGAGTTTTCTGCATAACACCAATGTAGAGCTTAATGCAAAGAATTAATACAAAACATAATGCAGAGTTTAATGCAGAGGATTAATACAGAACATAATATAGAGTTTAATGCAGAATACTAACACAAAGCCTAATACTGAGGATTACTGCAGAACATAATGCAGAAGACTAATATAGGGTCTAATGCAAAAAATTAATGTAGAAAATTAATGTAAAATACTAATGCAAAGGACTGATGCAGAACATTAATACAGAGCCTTATACAGAAGGCTAATGCAGAAACTAAGGCGAGCCTAATGCAAAAGAGTCTTCATACTAACTAATTGACCTAAATCTAATTTCTAACCAATAATTTTTTTTCTACTTAGACTACGAACCTTAATCCAACCGCAAGCGGTTTGGTTAATTTCCGAGGGTAGATAATAAAATATTTCTAAAAGATAATATGATTGAGAAGGTTCTACGCACACGCGCGTACTAACTTCTTCTCGGTATCCACCTATAAATTATTTTTGCTTTAACACTAGCTCAATTTGGGATAGCACCAGTCAATGTAACCACCCGGATTCGAACCCGGGTTGGTCCAGACCTAATACCAGTCTCTTAGACAACTCGCATCTACATGCGGATGTCTCAAAATCTAATAGCAACCTATATATTGACTATTCCTACTAACTAACTACCTTGTTTTTATAGACAGTGAGCCTTAATTCAAACCGTGAGTGGTTTGAATGACTCACATAATTTCAAATCCTTAAAGTTTGGCATACTCTTTCTGGTATCAAGCTTACCCGTACTGAAGTCATTGAACTTAGAGAAATTAGGTTCTGCCTACAATCCAGTGTGCCTATTTTTCCTCGACGACTTCTCTCCTTATCTAGGGTATTTCAACATATTTTGTGGACTCATCATTGACCAACACATGCCAAAAGAATCCCTTCTCTTTGGAATGGCATACAAGTTCGTCGAAGTTATAAGGCATCCACCAAAAATCACTGCAATCAGTGGGAGAGTGCAAGGAATGTAACTGGAATTATTACCGGGGTGAACCTCCTTCCTTACCCTGGACTTGGTGTTATTATCATGTTTTTGTCCAAAACTGCTTCTAACGAAAAAGTTTATAACATCAGACTTTGTAATTTTTCATCTTGTTCTTGTCTCCATTATGGAAGCATGAACGGCACATCCATTGGAAAACGTGGCATGTACATAAACTGCAAACACTTCTATTACATCTTTTGTTACTTATGCAAATTGGATTTGAAGATAGACACGTTCATCCACGTTCCTATCTTTAAAATTGCCTTTAAATTATTTGTGCTATGATTTGGTCAACCCACTTTGGGATGGCCTCCCTGAACATGATATAAATTTTAAAACATGCAATAGTATCACCTTGTGAGGTTTATTTAATCTAGAATCCACGGTCATGGGTCATGTGGTAATAAATATTTTAAATATAATATAATATTTTTAAATTAAAAAATGTCGATCTTTGATTTGTTAACCAAATTTTTTTAGAAATTACATCAGTTTGAAAATTTTGAGGTTGTGGGCTCATACAATCCCTGCTCACCGCTCTTAGGCTCACACAATCCCTGCTCACCGCTCTTAGGCTCACACAATCCCTGCTCACCGCTCTTAGGCTCACGCTCGCATGCTCGCATCCTAGCGTCGTTGATCTCAATCTTACCATAGCTACATCCTCTTAAGACTTATTACCTGCAAATTGCACACTACAACAAGAGTAATAGAGTTGTCTTGTGAACGTTTCTTATGAAATTCTTCCATATATAAGTGTATTTCAAGAATGTCTTTCATTGTGATGGCTATCTTTATCAGATGAAATTAAGGATTATACCAAATGGTCAAAGAGTAAGACCAAACTTATGTTTCGATAATGTGGTGATCTATATTACATCAAAGTACATGTAAAAATTATGGCACATTAATTAGTCAAAGAGTCATCATGAACCTCCAGCTAAATCTATGTTATGTGGCATCAAAATAGATCCAACAAAAGGGTGCTTATGATATTCAATTTGCGTTTGAATCCTTATGTAGATGTCTCCACACCTTTAACTTGTTGAAGAGTGGAACCCACCATAATAGAAAAACGCAACAATTTAGGGATAATATTATGTCAGGTGCACATCCTAAAAAGAAGTCAAATCCTCGTCCGTATTTTAAAGTTCGAATATAAATTCGATTAAGAATGTCTCAATACATATGATCCTAAATTGGTTTGGATGGATCAAAATGGCTACCGGATCCCAGGAGAATTATGCTATGTGAGGATAGGTCAATGACAGTGAAGTTTGGTTTGATTAAACAACCACAATTTTGTGGTTGCTAATACTATATTCATTGCCAGATGAATCTACTGACAAATTCTATGAGGCCGTGGCCTTCAGGTCAAGATATGAAATGGTAGCATTAGTCCAGATTTTTTTTTTTGGTCATTGTGAGCAAAGTGCAGTGTAAAATATTCCAGAGTAAAGCAAGAGATTAGTGTATCCATGGCCCATATTGTTTGGGCGAACAAGTAGGAGCAAAAATAAGATGAAAACTAGTTGCAATATCTGACAGGCAGTGATATGACTAAGGCAATTCGTAGGGCAGATGTGCTCCTCATCATCTGACTCTAAAGATGTGAAGTATGCCTCAATGAGCCCTCAACTATGAAGACATAATGTCTATAGAAAACCAGAATGGCAGTGATTTAGCATGAGGTGTTCCAAAATGGAGCTGACCTGCTCTATCAATTTGAAGCATTAGATGTAATGGAAATACCATATGAGCCATCCCATTTTCTTCTTTTTTAAAGTGAACACAAAAAATTGTTCAATTACCCAGTAACTTTCAGAGTGTGTTGATGTACATGTGCTTTGCAGCTGGTTAGCCATCTTAGAAATTGCCACTGTACTGATAAAGAGAGTGCTAGGATTTCAAACATAAAATGGCGCTTGTGGTGTTGCCATTATTTGTGTTTGATTGAATATAGTTTTGATTTTGACCAATTGCAGTATGACTCTACCTGTTAATATCACTACATCTCACTCCAAAAAAGGCTCATGAGCCATGTTCACTATTTTTACAAGAAGCCTAACCACCCACAAATCAAGCTTGGTACCATTTGGCGTCCATATCATCAAATGTTACCAATGACGATCCCACTGGAAGCATTTCTTTTTGGAAATTTGTGAGTCCTAGCTTAGTGTATGAACATGTGAAATTTGTGGCTTATTGAGAAATAGACAAGTGGGCATTCTCTTAATTTTGTCCACCTAAAGTTGGAGAGCTGTGGGCTATTTGACAGTACTATAATCTACCTAACAAAAGAAAAAGTTTAGTGTTGATAGTGCCCTTGATGAGGATGTCATCACTTCTGATCCTTCATATAGTTTTCGGTATCCTCTTATACCCACACATATATATTAATATCTTACTAGAGCAGAGTGACATAATTTCAAATGTGTGAGTCTATAAATCTGGAGGTTAGACATCTCAAAGGCTGATCCTCACCTAATTAATATGAAATGAAAATCTCACTTAATATAAACATAGTATAGATTAGAGTTCTTTAATCAATTGGCATCTGATGCATTGAAGTCTGTGGTTTGGGTGATTCACTAATTAACTGACTAAGCTTCTCTCAGATCATTCTGGAGTATTGCAGTCGTCCAAATGGCTATTTAACCTTCTCAAGAAGTCTTAGACTATGAATCAACACAAAAATCATAATGAGCTATTCAAATAGTTCAAACCCAGTTTCAACCAATGCTTCAAATGGGGGTAATTCAAATGGGGCAAATGGGCTTCCTCTGACAATCCAATTGATCCAAATGATCACAGGGTCAGTCTAAACTTATGTATGTGCTGATAAGCGGTGATCTATATTTGAAAGGGCATTCAGAAACTATGGAAGAATATCAGTGAAAGTGTCATCTACACCTATGTTATTGTTAATTGCATCAAAACAGATCCAACGAAAGTGTGCTGATGGTAATCGGCAAAAGCCTTTTGTGTTGGTATTTTTATGTGCACCATGTCTTCACACTGCCTGTTAAAGAGAGAACCAGAGTAACAACCCACCAGAATGGAAAAGTTCCACTCCACGTGTATCCTAGGGGTCTTGGTGGCCCTACATTATTTGGCGATGCAATAATAAAATTTCCTTTATCTCAAAAGAGAGGGGGTGTAGGGATGAACCGCAATTTCATCATGTTGATTACATAGCGATCATTTATATTCTGTTCCGTGCACATCCTGCCAAGAAGTTGACCTCCTGTCAACGCGGTTGACAACGGAGGACATGTCCCCAAAGTCAATGTGCAAATTGGAGTGGATCGTACCGTTCGATGATTTGGAGGAGCTGCAGCTCCAAGGCTAATCAATTGCCTTTGTGGCTCCGAAGGTGGTCGATCGGTGGACGTGCATGCCTGGAGAGGTAGTGATGTGCACTATATAAGTTCAGGGGACTCTGCCTTCTCCTTCATCCAAACAGCACCATCGACCTGGCTGCTCGTCACTGGCTCCGCACTTCTGCACAGAGCTGAATCAGCTCCCAGCTACCAATTCGACAATCTCGATGGGAAGGTCCCTCAATGTGCCCGTGGGGGCACTCTCGGTACTGCTGCTTGTGCTCTTGGTTTCGGAGGCCCTCGTGTTGCCCACCATGGCCAGGACCCTTGTAGAGAAGAAATGGTCGGAAGCCGCCGAGGTAAGACTTGCGGTTTCAGTCTATGCACTGTTTACTGTCGAATTAGGCTGCATCGATGTGGTCAGCTGAATAATCCCAGCTGATCAAAGAGGAAGCGTGTATGACATTATTGAGTTCATCAGTGCCCAGATTAATATTCGCAAGAATTAAGTTGACCATTCATTAATCTGTACTCATGGGTTAGCCTTGATGTTTCTCCTCAGGAAAATGATGATGTTGCAAACTCACAGAAATACGGAAGCATGAAGGACTATGGGCGTGGTGGATATAATCCTGGCAATGGTAATGGTGGTTATAACAATCCAGGATATGGCAACAATCCTGGTTATGGTTCAGGTCGTGGGCAAGGCCAAGGCCAGAGAAGAGGTGGAGGAGGTGGAGGAGGAGGAGGCACCAGTGGTGGTGGCGGTGGAGGTGGTGGTGGAGGAGGAGGAGGAGGAGGAGGAGGTGGTGGTGGTGGAGGCGGAGGTGGTGGAGGCGGCGGCAACTAGAATTTCCAATGTAAGCTTCTTCTTGCATAATTTGAAAATATTATGTTGAGGTTGTTGATCATCAACTTTGCATTTGCAATAACAATCGTTCTCCAGCTACTTCAAGATGGGGTTCATGGTACGCATGATGAGATATATGAAGAGATGGAAGAATCAGAAGTGAGCTTGAGACTGCTAATTTAGGATCAGGATAATCAAGTATGGAATTCTTGCGTAATTGATGTTCGCTCTAGCCAGTCAGCTTCAAATATGCAGTAACAGTTCGTATTCATGGAGTCTGATATGGTTCTAAATCTCTCTGGGCATGCATGAACATACAGGTTCTTCAGGAGGGGTCACTTACCACAATAAATCGTAGCAGCTACACGAAGAACAGCTCCGCTTCGTCTCATTCAATGCCAAATCATGGAGTCACAACTCTGGCCAAAGCACTGTCCGGTTTTCGTTGGTCAGCTACTGTAATTGTGGCGACCCTGAGGGTTGATGTTGACTCAGGCTGTGAGAGTAATCAAAAGTTGACGCGTTGTAGAGTAAGACGGGTGAAGAGGACTAGACTCAACGTAGCCGTTGTAGAATGCAACATCATAATTATTTCAGTTCACCGAGCTGGGTGACATGTAACTGGATAGCATTGCGAATGAAATACGTTTCAGTTTGATTGTCACATGCAAAGTAATCTGAAACCATACTTTTCCAAAATTCATTTAATTCGGTGAGAAGTGCGTGTATCTTTTTATCTCCCTCCAGCTTACACTGAGATGATCAAGTCTGATTCTGAGCAAAGTATGTGGAACTATGCAATGCATAACTAAAAAATGAGATACATTCACTTTTGAATCGTTTGTGAATGTACTGCCTGGTATGGTGTACATAAACTTCAGAATTTCAGAGCCACTGAACTTTACTGATGTAAATTTGTGCCACACATCGTGCACAGATTATTAGAAAATCTTCATTGTAAGTGTACAAATACTGTAGATAGACACAATCCTCTTCCTTGCTCTGAAGTTCTTGAGTAAACTTCGATCTATATTTTTTTTGATAATTAATAAGTCTACATTGCATCGTCCGACGGGTGAAAATGGCTTCCGGGTGCCAGAAGAAATATGATATGTTCTCTCATACCCACATATACATTATTAGAGACCATAGTGACGCAATTTTATCTTGTGTGTAAGTCTATAAATCTGGAGGTAAACAACTCAACAGCTGTAGGCTTGTGACATGATTTTCACTTAATGTAAAATGGAAATCTCATCTAACACGATCTCACTTCATATGATCATGAAGGCGGAGGCGGCGGTGGAAGCAATTAATTTTCCCCCAAGCAATACAAACATTGCCCTCTAATCAATTGCATGACCATCATAAGCTCAATATCACAACCTAGGTCATCACTTTGCCTGCAAGCTTAGCATGTGGACTCATGAGTTGGAGAGAAATTATATAATGTGAACCGGAGGTTGGTGTGAATAAGAGGCGCTGCACCCAATTCATGAGCTGGAAGCTGTGTTGATTTGATTAGTTTCCTTCAAATGTATTTGATCGCTTGTTCAGATCTAGGACCTATTTAATAGTTGGAGCTTTCAAAATCGCATACATCTTTGCAATGTTGCATTAGAGTCGACTACTCATAGTACCCAATACATGCTTCTGTGCATCAACACTATTGACATGGAATTAAAGTACGTATGATGAAAGCATACTCGATTTCATGTCAGCACATTGTATCTCAGAAGTTGACGGGTAACTGAAGCACACAGTTCTCTATTGAACTAAAGGAGCTCGCAACGGTCTCCAATGACATTCATCATCTGGTTTTATTTACAAGTACAAAGTGAGCACAACTTTGTATTAGTTGGGGGTTAGAGTGGCAGAGAGTGGCAGATTGTCAATCTTGCCCAACCATTTTGGTCTTCTTTGGATCACTACCTACACTGCGACATTGCCTAATTATGGGTGCAAAAATAATGTCAGTGTTGAGAAACACCCATGTGTCATATGACCGTGAATCTAGTGTGACTAGGACATGAGCCAAGTGGAATGGAATGGATGATTTAACAGCAAATTTAAAGTCCACTGCAATTTCCTTTCGCAGATCACAAGCACCCATGAATTGGATATTAGGAGAATCGATACATCACTAATTGAACACCACAAGCATGTCGTGACATGAAGATTTGAAGATTTTTTAGGGTCACTAAAACTTTAGTTCAGCAGACACGAGCAAATAAATTTTGGTGTAACAACACTACCTAGACTCTAGTCCTCAGGGGGTCCAAACCTAAGTATAGTAACATACAAACATGTTATAATATCAGTGATGCACAGGGAAAGGTGGACATGGCACATAGGTGATGAGCATAATCACACTAATGCGTTTTGATTGTGTTAATGTCAACTTATTGAGCACAATAATGTCACAAAGTTGACAAATGAATATGACATTAGATTCACTTGATTCTAGTAGTGTATTGTTTTTGATTGTGTAAAAATTTAGTTCAAAATGTCATATGTTGAGTAATAAAAAAACAGCTCAAATTTCTTAGACAAAATCAATGTGACCTCCTCTGTCTCTAGATGTGGTACATTAGCAGTGAGACCTTTGGAGGTCTACTTAGAGTGAGCTCATCCTTTGCAGGACGTAATGAATCATGTACAAATGAGAAATATGTGGATATCACCTATCAATAAGGTAGATGGGCCTTAAGTGACTCATTTTCTTCATCGGACCCTTAGATTTGATTGGTATGTGGTTCAGTGAGGATCAAAGAGCAAGCATAATAAAGACACATGTTTAAAAGAGATTGGACTACGTATTCAAATATTGATAATTAATCTATATTCAATAGTGAACACAATTGGAAGGACTTATGTATCCAATTAAGAAATCAACAACCATGTACTTTCGATAAGCATTGTCGCAACCCTTGCTAGCTCCGCTTACGTAACTTGGCCATTTTTCATTTTAACAAGGATTACGAGTGCTAACCCTTCACATTCCGCCATGCGAAAGATTAGCTCCCCAATACCGCGGACCTTCTTAGTCCATAGGAGGGGGACCAACCTTCATACTCTTTCATTTGGGACTCACTCCTTAATCGGTAACTAATTTTTAGATGTGGACTTCCACCCATGGAAGTCCAATCTTATGTTGATCATCGCGTTGCCGGAGCAACACTACAACAACCCGAGCCATACTAAGCAACTATGTCCTCACATTGGGCCAATGCCCATGGAGGCCGTGCCGTTCGGCCTCGGATGGGTGAGGCCGCACCACCTCACCCATATAAGCCTTTAGGACTCTAGGCATGGCCCCTACCCCACCGTCAAGTAATCATTTGTCTTTCTCCCAACACTTGGGACCAAGTAGACATTTTCCCTTAGCCGTTGGGGCCGGAAGCCCCCAACAGCTTCAGAACCCCATGACTTCTTCATATCATATCTGATGCGAACAATCAACCATTCCATCGTCATCTACGTTTCATGTAGATGCCGATGAACTACTCACTTGCCCAGTGTTGAGGAAGTTATGCCAGTTCAAAGCTCCGCAGTCCCGGGAGCCACTCTCAAGCCACTACTGTTCCAAAGTGCTGTTTTGGGACAATGTCCCGCTCAAAATGCCATATCTCCTAGCTTACAACTCTGATTGAGGTGTTCTTAAGCATTCTAGAATCGGCACGTCATAAGCTATGCATAGCTTATGGCCTCGCCCTTGTGCCTCCTAATCTTCGTGGGTGGGAGGCGTTCCTAACGCCCAGGGCCTTCACCCACACTAAGATCACTTGGGCCCTCTCACCAACGGCGCCACAAGTCCTAGGTGTCACTCCGGGGTCCCCCTTATGCCTATGGTGTTTCAGGCACTCCTCATGGAGAGGTACACGACAAACATAATTAAATTAAGGGAGGTTCAATTTTCAATTCGGTTTTTGCAAATGTTCCATCATAGATTTGCTAATGCAACACAAAATTTGTTGTGTGAATCTAATCGGTAGAAATCGGAGAACATGAAAAATGAACCAAATAGCACCCACATACCTTAGACTTACAAACACATGGATAAGATTTGCTTCCATTTGTAATTTGCGTAATGGCACTAAAAAGGTTTTTTCAACTTTCTTGCAAAATCGAGCGATGATTGAGCAGACACCAGACACCAGACTTGGTGTGGATCATATAGGATAGAGTTTTATGGTACAATACTTTCAGTATCACTATATTCCTTAATTTGGGACTTTTTCAACATTTTGAGACAATTACAAATATAAGAATATGAATAAAATCACACAAATATTGGAGATTGTTGTAAGATGCAAATACTTTGAAGCGGGTGTCTATATCAAGAACCCAATTTAGAACTCATATCAAGATGGTTTGGGTAGGACGACCCAAACATTACACCATGTTGTTGTGGTCCATATATTAATTTGAGACAAGAGAAAGTCTCAAATTAACGAATATAGTGATCAGTGCCAAAAGGTAATCTCCATGTGGGATTCAACAGGGTCTTGACCAATGTGAAGACGACAAATGGCAAATCTTATTTAGGAATCAATCATTTTGTGTCAAACCAGACAACACCCTACAATGGTAACATTTTGTTGGAGCCCAACCAAAGCCTTTGTGTTTAAATCTTTATGTACATTGTGTCTTCACACGGACTTATTAAAGAGAGAACAAGGGCGAAACCCACCAGAATGGTGAAGTACACTTTATGTGCAACCATGTGCATCCAGGACGATGTGTTCCACCACATGCATCCTACTGAACTACCCCTCTTTCGGGTCTCGGTGGCCTAACATGATATTTTTGCCATGAAAAAAACATTCTTTATCTCAAAAGGAGGAGGAGGAAGACAGTAACGAGAAAAGCGAAAGCTCAAGAACAATATGCCGCTGTAGGGATGATCCACAATTTCATCATGTTGATTACATAGCGATCATTTATATTCTGTTCGGTGCACATCCTGACAAGAAGTTGACCTCCTGTCAACGCGGTTGACAAGGGAGGCCATGTCCCCAAAGTCAATCTGCAAGTTGGAGTGGATCGTACCATTCGATGATGAGGAGGAGCTGCAGCTCAAAAGCTAATCAATTGCCTTTGTGGCTCCGAAGGTGGTCGGTCGGTGGACGTGCATGCCTGGAGAGGTAGTGGTGTGCACTACATAAGCTGAGGGGACTCTGCCTTCTCCTTCATCCAACAGCACCCTCGACCTGGCCGCTCATCTTCACTGGCTCCGCACGTCTGCACAGAACTGAATCAGCTCGCAGCTACCAATTCGATAATCTCGATGGGAAGATCCTTCAAGGTGCCCGTGGTGGCACTCTCGGTAGTGCTACTTGTGCTCTTGGTTTCGGAGGCCCTCGTGTTGCCCACCATGGCCAGGAATCTTCTGGACAGGAAACTGTCGGAAGCTGCCGAGGTATGCCTTTGAGTTTACGGTCTGTATATATTTTTTGACTATTGTCGAAATTGGCTGCATTAGTGTGGTCAGCTGAGTTCTACCAGCTGATCAAAGAGGAAGTGTGTATTACAATATTGAGTTCATCTATCAGTGCCCGAGACCAATGCTCGGATTTAAAACCATCCATAAAATCTTTACTCATAAGTGTTTGATGTTTTCTCCTCAGAAAAATGGTGACGTTGCAAACTCACAGAAATACGGAAGCATGAAGGATTATGGACGTGGTGGATATAATCCTGGCAACGGTAATGGTGATTATAACAACCCTGGTTATGGCAACAATCCTGGATATGGTAATAATCCTGGATATGGCAACAATCCTGGTTATGGTTCAGGTCGTGGGCAAGGCCAAGGCCAGCGAAGAGGTGGAGGAGGAGGTGGAGGAGGAGGAGGAGGAGGAGGAGGCAGCGGCGGCGGTGGCGGTGGTGGAGGTGGAGGTGGTGGCGGTGGTGGTGGAGGGGGAGGTGGTGGAGGCGGCAACTAGTAATTCCAATGTAAAACTCTTCTTACATACTATCGTGGAGTTCATGGAATGTGATATTGTGCTGATCTGTGGGCATGCATGAACATACAGGTTCGAGAGGAGGACTACATACAGTAGCTAATCCGAGTTACAATGTGAAGAACTGATCCGTTACGTCAACTCTTTCGATGCCAAATCATGGAGTTACAACTCCGGCCATAAAATCAGTGCTTCCTCATTAGGTTGCTTTGTGCCATTGTAGTTGGTCAGCTACTGTAATGGAGATGACCTGAGGTTTTCCTTGGCCCAGCTGGTTGATGGACTCAGCTATTGGAAAAATGAGAACTAGATCATTGTGCATTGTATAGTAGTAATAAAGACAGGTGAGGAGGAATAAACTCACTGTAGACGTTGCAGATTCCATGAGTATCATAAGTAATCCAATCCACGAGGATGTGTAATTGGATGCTATTGGGGACAAATCCTTGAGTTTGGAAGATATATATACAAGTATCTAAGCAGTTTTTGCAAAATTCAAAGATTTTTGGTGAGTCGTGTGTGCATCTTTTGGGGATCTTTTGTCTCTGCAGCTTATACTGGGATCAACTTGTCTGATTCTGAGAACGCGAAGCATGTGGGGCTTTGAAATAATACACAGAATATGCAATCAATTTTGTGTCATTTGTAAATGTACTCTGTAATTGAATTTGAAGTGGCTAATGTCCTGCTCTGAGAAATTACTGCATCACACACACATCCATTACTCAGCTCCATCATCACTATATCCCACAAATTGTTTAGCATTCCCTCCTATTCTCGCTCCTTTGCTCATTACCACATTACCGCATTGACTAAAATTTTCCCCTGGGTGGTATATTTCCACCTAGGTATGTGAGCTAGGATGGAACCTGATACTTCATCTGGGATGCCATCACTCTCGATCCTTCTTATGTGTCAAGATATGAACAGCTAGTTTCTGCAATCCTTTCATACCGAAAATTATATTAGTAGCGCACACTCAGTCCAGACTGAAGCAATTTCAAGTCTATAAATCTGCATGTTAAACAGTTCATACGCTATACGCTTGAAACAAGATCCATATCGGATCGACTAAAATTTTCATGAATTCCAGACCCTTAATTACTTTAGAAAATTAAGCAATCACGCATTTCCTCTAGCTCCAAATTACCAAAGCGCAAACGTATTCAAGTCATCTTACCATTTCTTCCATAATCAAATAATTTTGACAACGATATGGTTAGGGGGTTGATACTGTTTCTCAACTCAGACGGACACCTGTAATTGAGTGGTGACCGCTTAATAGGTATGGATCTAAGAACAGACATCATAAAGGCATGTGTTTATATGAGATTGGACTACGTCCTCACAATTTTCTCAACCATTCTAAGCTCAGTGATTGACATAACCGAGGGACCTATACTATCAATTTTATAACATTAGGCTTTGAGAACGATTAAGATATTCCTACATGAGCTCCGAGAATTATAAGGAAAACGGCTACGGGCATGATTTGGTATTGTTGATCATCTTGCACTGAGCTGCATGTTTCATAACCTACGAGAAGTGGGTAAAGAGTTAAAAGTATCCGTTTAAGACCTGCTAACCATATACCTATATCCCTTCAAGCGGCAATCACAAACATGATAGCATTCCTAGGTTGGAAATTAATAGAAGATTGAGGGTTGGATTACTGACATCCTTCAGATTCTTCGCACAGGTGGTCTCATCCATCACTACCCAAGCAGGCTCAACAATCATGCCATTAAAGCAGCAGAGTAAGTTAAGCGACGGAGGACTCAAAAGTCAGACTCGGTTCGGTGGAGTATCATAATGCCTGCAGAATGATGGCTTTCTACCGTACTCGGACGCCATGGCCAATCACTTGAATCCCCTGTCAACGCGCTCGCTGGGTACTACACTTTGCAAGGAAGTCAATCAAATCGCAGCGGTTGATGTGCCCTCCAGAACAATTTGGCTTCGTCGGATCAATTGGCATGCATCCCTTGCCTTTACTCTCACTAACAAAGTTGGTCGGCGCGTGTATGCCAACACTTGGTTGGGGAGTATATAGTGTGACCGTGTGTGGCCTTCCCACCATCAGCTGAATTTGCATCCACCCAGCTGCAGTAGCAGTGCCTTGCTCTCTAGCTTCGCCACCATGGCTGCATTCTTCAAGCCCATGGGGCTTCTCTCGCTCCTCCTTGTAGCCTTACTGCTTGCTCAAGTTCTTGTCTCACCCGCCCTTGCGCGGCCTCTGATTGCAAGGAGACAGCTGCTGGATACTCCTGCTGAGGTGAGTTCATCCAAGTCATCTTGTGTCAGTTGGTCATGGTAACTATCCACCTGCTTTCTAGTTGTGGTTGGAACATTAAATCATGTGATTCTTGAACTTGGATATGCAATGTAAGAATTTGCAGGAATTAGCTCGTCTACTTTGGTGTCATGCTACAAACAGTGGTTCATGCTGTCTTTGTGCAATTCATCTATAACCACGTTTCTCACAATCGATCTTGCATTGTCTTGTGCTCAGGAAAACAGTGACGTTGCAAGCTCACAAAAATTCGGAACCACGAAGGACTATGGCGGTGGTTACAACCCGGGATACGGTGGTGGTGACAATCCTGGATATGGTGGTGGAAACAATCCTGGTTACGGCGGCGGCTACAACCCGGGATATGGTGGTGGAAACAATCCTGGTTACGGCGGCGGCTACAACCCAGGATATGGTGGTGTGAACAACCCAGCATACGGCGGTGGAAACAATCCCGGTTATGGTACTGGCAATGGGCAAGGACAAGGGCAAGGGCCAAGAAGAGGGGGTGGGGGTGGAGGCGGTGGAGGTGGAGGAGGAGGAGGAGGTGGAGGTGGTGGAGGAGGTGGAGGAGGAGGAGGTGGAGGCGGAGGTGGTGCCCAAAGTGGAGGTGGTGGTGGTGGCGGCGGCGGAGGCAATTGACTTGGCCTTCAACAGAAACATGTCACTTGAATTCAACATAACAACCCCTCGCTCATCGACTCTTGCAACCTCAAGATGTTTGATCTAAGAGTTGGAAAGAGAGATGCTGTCAACTGTAGATTGGTGTGATAGAGAGACGCTTGACCCAACTCATGAGTTGGAAGTTGAGTTGTGTTGATTAGTTTCCTCTATAGTATTTGGTTGCTATCTTCCAAATTTGCATGTACACATATGCAATGTTGCATGGGAGTCTACTACAGATAGTGCATGTACGATATGTACGATGTGCATGAGCACTAGTGTCGAATTGAAATTTAGAAGCAGACATGTTGATGAAAGCATACTGGATTTCATGTCAATGCATGGTATTTCACATTTTGAATGTCGATTGAGGCACAAAATTTTCTATTGAACGAGGTTAGGAGCTGGCAACAGTCTCCGATGACATTCATCATCTAGTTTTCATGACATTCCAGTTCACACTCCAGAGTGACCAAGACTCAACTTGTAATTGAGGATGAGATTGCCAGAGGTAAAACTTGCACACATTGTACAACAACCAAATGTGCCAAGTTGGACCTCACTGATGATTCAAGTGAAAATTTGAAGCAATTTCAGTTCAAAAAACACGAATAATCATAAATTGGATACGAGAATCAACGTAGATTCACTAGTTCAAGCATCCAAGCTGAGGGTAGTAACATACAGATTTGCACCAGTGCATAGAAGAAAGAAATAAGACCGGATAAGGGTGAACAACAGTTTGGTACAACACTTAGAGTTAGTTCCAAAAGTTGATTTCCATGTCACGGGGTTCACTAGGATTTTGTAAATGAAAGATGTGGAAAATCTCTTTCAATACAATATTATTTTGTGTCGAACCAGACAACACTCTACGGTAGACTTATTATTTTTCTTCATCCTGACGATACAAGAAGTTGGAACTCATGTCAACACTCTTGACATGAAATTCAATTTGATCTCGGCCGTTGCTACTGAATCCATGTGCAAGATTGCAACACTTTGGAAACACTTCGTTGCCATTTGCAATTTGAAGTACATGGTGGTCACCTGTTGTAGGTGCGTATTGTGCAACGCTTGTCATGATGTTGCCCAAATTTTACCCAAATTCTTGATATTGAATTCCAAAGATCAACACACAATTTCATAGCCAACGAATTTAGTCGTAAGTGTTACTCTTCAACTCACAACCTATGCAGTGCTTCCTAAATTATCTAAACAATCCGTATCGCCCTCAACCTCAATCCTACTCCAGCACTTTGAGAATTACTCCTTGATTACTATAACAAGAAAAAAGGAATTGTGTGGGATTCTTGTGAACACTTATTATAAAATTCTTCCAAACACATGTATTCTCCAATTATCTACCATCATGACAACTATTTTTAATTTTTTGTGACACTAAAATACAAATTAAACAAAACGATCACCCCATGATCACAGAGTCAAACCAAACTTATGCTTTGATAAGTGGTGATGTATACATCAACTTAGTGCATGCAAAAATTATGGCATATCTTTTAGTTAAAGAGTCATCACGAATCTCCAGCTAAATCTATGTTAATATGTTGTATCAAAATAAATCCAACAAACGTGTGCTGATGGGAATGAACAGGAGCCTTTGCATTTGAATCTTTATTTACATAACTCCACACCTATAACTTGCAAAAGCGTGGAATCCACCAGAATGGAAAAACACAATAACAAGTAGCAATGATATGTATTTTGCTCAGTGCACACCCTGACAAGAAGTTGACCTCCTGTCAAGGCGGTTGACACAAGAGGATATGTCCCCAAAGTCAATTTGCAAGTTGAAGTGGATCGTACCATTCGATGGTGCATGGCCAGTCTTGAGCTCAAGACAAGGCTCATGAGCCTTTCCTAGATTGCTTAAGATATGCACCGAGATGTAGTGATAGTAATGGGTAGAATTATACTGCAATTGTCTAAAATCAAAATTTAACTTGATCCTTTGATCTGACATAGACACATTGGCTCGGGGGGGACACTTCACTATACTTTGTGTGAACACGTGCGTTAAAGGGGTATTTAATGTAGGGGTATTATGTCTAGATGTTAGATTTGAACACACCGTTTAATTATATAATTCCCTAATATGGTGTATTATTATGATGCCTTACTATAGTTATAATAACTCACATAAGATTTTTTTTCAACCCTATGTTCATTATAAAAAATTAGCTCACCCTAATTTGTGTTTGAGGATTGCCTATGTTCATTACAAAATTCATTTGACATGCAATGAGAACTAGCATGAACAAGCATCACCACAAATCAATAACAATGCAAACAATCATCACCACCATGAGAATCAATGAACTATGAACTTGAATTACTAGCATGAACTACAACAATGTTTGTGTTTAGAAACACAAGTCTGTGCACTGCAGTCACAAGCAGACCAACAAATTTAGAACTTTAGGGTCCAAGGTTTAGGGTGAACAAAGTTTGTTGCAATCTATTGCTGAGAAAACAGAGTCTAAACAACATTGTTGTTTTCCAAAATCAACACTTTAGTCTGTTGCACACAAGTGGAAGGAAGAACTTCATAAACAAACTATCATTCTATCAAAATCCCTATGCTATATTATATCTAAAATCTTGATAAATTTCAATACTTAGTATACCCCAATATTATTTATAATATGGATTTTCAATTTAAATAGTCCATAGTTATATCCAATAATTTTCTAAATTTTATTGCTCATGAATAAAACACACCCTATATTTTAACGCACCATGTTTACTAATTTTCCTAAGTGTCCCCCCCGAGCATATTGGGAACATCACATGAGCCATTTTATGTTTGAAATTCCAACACTCCGTTTACCAATACAATGGCAATTAGGCCATAACTAAGATGGCTAACTACCTTCAAAGCACATGTATATGAACACATTGTGAAAGCCATTAGTTAAAAATAAGGCACATTTTGTGTTGAAATATCCCCTATATAAGTCCATGAGAGATAGGTTTGTATCACTATTTAAGAATGTAGTCTTAGGGAGCCTCAAGTCTTTCTGTCAATTGAAAGACCAAGTTCAAATTCGCGTCTATCTCACCGAGGCTATTGCACTCCGCCACTCTAAGGAATTATTTGGTTTGAAACCATCACGATGTACTTTTAGTCCCATTTGGGGTCATTTCATTAGTTACTTGAACAATTCTCTATATTTTATCAACATATAGAATAAAAAGGGATGGCTCATATGGTGTTTCCATCACATCAAATGCTTCAGATTGAAAGAGCAGGTCAATTCCAATATTGGACACCTCAAGCTATATCATTGCCATATGTTTTCCCAATAGAGATGTCTATTTGCGTAGTTAAAGGCTCATGAGGCAAGTTAAACATCTATGAAGTCAGATGGTGATGAGTAGGTCCGCCCTTCTTGAATGCCTTGATCACATCACTGCCTGGTGGATGCTACAAATAGTCTGCATTTTTATTCCTGCATCTGCATGTCCGCTCAAACAGTATGGGCGAGGGACACACAAATCTCTTGAATCTTTAACCTACAAGTGCCGATCACCAAAGGATCAAGACCGGTTGAAGACTCAAGAAAATCAATATTGATCTAGAACTTTATTCTTGGTAACTAGGAGAAGGTTAGTAGGTGGACTATGAAGTTAGAATGTCATATAAAGAACCAATATGGCAATGATTTAAGCATGAGGTGTTCAAAATTGGAGCCGACCTGCTCTATCAATCTGAAACATTAGATGTAATGGAAAATACCATATCTTTTTTTTTCCAATGTTTCTTGATGAACACCAAAAATTGTTCAATTACCCAATAACTTTCAGAGTGATGTTGATGTAGATGTGCTTTGCAACAGGTTAGCCATCTTAGGAATTGCCACTGTATTGGTAAAGAGAGTGTTGGAATTTGAACATAAAATGGCGCATGTGGTGTTGCCATTACATGTCTATGTCAAATTGAATGTGGTTAAGTTTTGATTTTGAACAATTATAATATAACTTCACCCATTAATACCAGTACATTCACTCTAGAAAAGGCTCATGAGCCATGTTCACTATTTTGACAAGCAACCTAGTGGCCCACAAATTGAGCTTGGTGCCATTTTTATTTTTTATTTTTTATTTTTTGAGACAGAAGGCCAAAACAACCAACGCCAAAATGAAATAACCAAAAGCAAGAACACGCACCCTCACTGAGGGGAGGCGGGGCCCCTCGGGCGCGAGACACCGCCACGTAAAGGAAGACGACCAAGCGACACCAACCAAGGACAACCCCCCAAAACCACCAAACCAAGGACCACCCCCACCCCACCTACCAAGGACAACCCCCAAACCACCAAGCCAACACCAAGCGAAGGCCCAAGCCGCCTACCCATTGTGTCTACGCCAGTTCCACTCAATACGTAAATTGTTCCTCCTACAAAGGACGTTCCTAGTGCCCCAGGTTTTGTCAAAACCTTGGAGAATGGCCGCCGTGGAGAATCTACTAATCTTAATAAGTTTAACCACCCGCTTCCAAGCCGCTTTGGCGTAAATGATAAGTTCGTCCCAAATCCGTTGCTTGACCTTGGACTCGTGCCATTGTTCATGGTTGAACATTTTGTCATTGCGTTCGATCCAAATGTGCCACAACGTAATGCCTCTAAGGAGGTGCCAAATCTTGATCATTTTACTGAATTTATATGGAATTCTTTACCCCAACATAGCTTGCTTCCAATTGAAGTTGTCATAATTGCCCATTCTGACTCCACAAAGTTCGTGCATAATGAACGTAGCCCATCTCCAAGCCCTCCTAGCTTGGATACAGTCCCAAAATTTATGCTTGACCAATTCGCTCATGTTGGGGAGACAAAAAACACATTGCTTAGAAATGGACGCCGGCACAATGTGGGCTCGCCATTCATTGACAGCAACCGCCTTATGCCGAATCGACCAGATGAACGCAGCTTCTTTCCCAGACTGGAGAGGGTCCCAAACTTGTGACCAACAAAACCTGTAGTTGGCCGGAAGGTAACCCTGCCATGTGTCCGCCACACGAGTGGTGTCCGGGTTCCCATTAATGATAGAGTCCCGGCCATCCTTAGTGGTGTAACTAAGAAAATGCCCACCATCAATCCACCGCCACCGATCCGGGTCCCACCCGAGAGTGGCCATTTTGCAATAGAAGATTTTTTTTGTTTTTCCCCTTCCTTCTTAGGCCCTCTACTAGTGTGAATAACCTTGACCTTATGAAAGAAGCCCTCAATTTCCCCAAGAGGCCGTTCCCATTCCTTAAGACAACGTGAGTGCACTAGAAGAAATCGTGTCCATTTCAACCCTAGGCCATCGCGACTCGCACCAAGAAAATGCATAAACAATTCAATTGGTAGGCAACCGGAAGGTACCCGTGGTGTACCCATGGAAGGTGTCCCCCGATTCCCAACCGAATTGATTTGTTTATGCATTTTCTTAGTGGAAGGTGCCACCCGATTCCCAACCGAATTGATTTGTTTATGCATTTTCTAGTGGTGGGTGCCAACCGTATAGCATTGAACTAGGATAGGTAGCATAAGGTTATACCATTGCAGGCATTCGGCCGTAAAATCCGTATCACACCTAAACACAAAAGCCGGGTCTTCTTCTCCATCGACGTAAAATCCAAGCCATTGGCCAGGGTATGCGGTGTCATCTTCCTCTTCCAGTAGGTGGCGCCATTGGTTAGAAACCTTATTAATCAACTCCTCTAATTTTCTGCCTCCGGGTTTGTGCACCTAAATTTTCCTTTTGCTCTTTCTCACATAAGAAAGTCTTGTTGTGTGCTATCCCAAATGTCATCCACGTACCGGATTCCTTTGCGGTAAAGGTGGAGGCCTTTAGCATAAGCAAACCCCTTAGCAATGATTTCCACTTTGTCCAACTATCAGATGTTTGAGCGCAGTAATTTCATCCGGATGCGGGGTGGAATTTGATAAACTCCTTTAACCATCACCTTCCATGCCTTACTGATATGGTCCCAAATCTTAGAACCCAAAAATCCTTGGTGTACTTTGCTCATGAACCAATCAAGACTAATTCTCCAACTACTTTCTCTTTGTGGGTTGAACCTTGCTAGCCTATACCTTAGCATAATTTGAAGGTTAGACTCGCCAGGTTCCATAGCTTTGACAATCCACTTGCATAGAAGACTAGTCTTAGCAGCCTCCGGATCAACTAGCTTTAATCCTCCGTATTTCTTCTTCATATAGCATTCCCGCCAGCTCACCCTAGTGCGTGTAAGTTGTCCCTTCCTAGACCAAAGATAGTTGCGAATTGTACTTATCTTCTTTAAGTTCTTATTTGACCCCCCCATACCGTGATAAAAAATCATAGGGTAGAGAGCAAGACTTGTTTGCAAATCACTGCTCTTCCAACAAGTGAGAGTTTCATAGTACTCCAGTAATCTAGTTTTTTGGCAATTTTCTGGTAAAGGAAATCATCTACATCCTAAGTGTTGAGGTTAAGTCCGAAGGGAGTGTCTAGCAGTTTTGAAAGATCCCTTTTTTTACCCACTGCCAATCATAGCCGTTCAGCCACTCAAGTTTATGCGTATTTTTATCGAACCAATATGCGCACGACTTCTCCCAGCTAATTTCCATTCTGGAAGCTACGTTAAATATATTAAGCAAGCGCACTAGTTCATCCACGTATTTTTTCTCCCCTCTGACCATAAACGATGAGTCATCCGCATATTGTGAGATATTCTGTTGTTTTTTCCTCCCTGGTAAGGTAATTCTCCTCAGTCTTCCGTCAATAACCACCCTCTTGATCATGTGTGTGAATGTCTCCCCCACTATGAAAAATAGGTAAGGAGCTATTAGACATTATTGCCTCACCCCTCTTTTTACATTAAAGTAATTTCTTGGACTGCCATTTAAATTGACCGTTGCTAATGTATTTTTAAATAATAGTTTGACCCAATTGACAAAATTTTATTTATATTCAATTTATACATAGTGTTAAAGAAAAACCTCCACGAGACCTTGTCATAGGCCTTAGAAAAATCTAGTTTCAGAAAAATCGTTTGTTGTTTCAATGTCCTCGCCCAATGTAATGTCTCTTGGGTTAAAATAATATTGTCCAAAACAAACCGCAGTGGGAGGAATGATGTTTGTCCTGGGCTAATCACATCCCTCAGAATAGGCTGAAGCCTGAATTGCAAGGCTTTGGTAAATATCTTATAGCTGGTTATTAAGAGAGTGATAGGTCTCTAGTAGTTAAGTTTTTTTGAATTTCCCTCCTTGGGGATGAGGCTAATAAGTCTCCTAATGATCCCCTCATGCAATGATTTTTTTTAGTAGCATGTGATAGTAATCATGTCCAATTGTTGTCCATAATGCTTGGAAAAAGTCTATGGGAATCCCATCATACCCTGGAGCTTTCTCTTTCGTCATGAAGAAAATAGCAGATGATAATTCTTTTTCTGTAATGTCCCTTGACAATGATCCGTTCATATCATAAGTGAAAGTGGCCGGTAGGCCCTCGAGTACTTCATTCATCGCCCCTTCCGAAATTTCTTTATGCTTATAAAGGTTTTTGTAAAAATCTAAGCAAATTCTTGCTAGATCCTCTTTCTTCGTAAAACTCCGCTCACGACTGTCTTTGAGTTCAGATATAACCGACTAAGAATTTTTTTGCCTTACTGATTTGAAAAATTTAATTGTACATTTATCTCCTACTTTTTGTCATTTGATCATTGATCTAATAGTCACTCCCCTAGCTTTCTTTGTTTCAATTTCTCCCATTTTATGCCTTAGTCGGTTAACCTCCCCTTGTTTGTCCGTATTGTAGACATCCTCATGCAACCCCGCCGTTGCCTTTTCTAAGTCGGCCCTTGTATCTAGTTCCTCCCTTTTGAACTCCTTAGCTTTTTGTTTGCTCATTTGTCTATAAAACCTAGTGATGTGCCTTAATTTATAAAGAATGATGCATCATTTGGGCAACTATTCTATTTTTTTAATAAGTCGATGGTATTCCCTCATAAGTGTGAAATATTCCACTTGAAGGCCGAGCTCCTTACCTCCCCATGTCCAAGGTTAATTTCTAGTTGGACCGGTGCATGATCCGACTCTACTGTATCCCCATGTATAAAGTAAGCCCTTTGATGCATTCCTACCCTACTATGTGTAGGCATATAGAACCTATCAAGCCTTGTCAATCGACATGCATATCCATGTTGCATGTTACACCAAGAGAATTTAGGCCCGCCTTGTTGGATGAATGAGTTATGTATTTGAAATGCGGTAAGAAGTCCATTCCATGTGAACCATTCTATGTCATTAATTACCCTCCCACAATCATTGAATTTATCTTGAGGCCTTTCCGTCATATTAAAATCCCCCCTATTATCCACTCACAATCCTTTGGTAAGGCATCGCACATGATATACCACAAATGTCTTTGATCTGTTGGAATATTTGGTGCATACACACATATGAATCCAATGCTACCTCCCTCTATGCCTTCCATTTTGATCCAAACAACTCTATCTTCGTATAACAACCCGTATTTGATAACGAGTCTCGCATATTTGTATGCTAGTAGAATTTCAACGCCATCTTTACCGGCGGCGTTGGGGTTAAGCCAACTCCTCTCCCCTGGGGTAGCCTCTAGTATCCAACTAGCACATCCTGGTATAAGTCTTGTGCCTAAGTTTTCCATTGCCTTCAAGGGGTGACTTGTTCCAGGATTCTCACAACCTCCCTTGTCTAAGGGTCATAACATGTTGTCCTAATGCCATAAGGCTTGAGGCGCCATTGTATATAGGAGTATTTGCTACATGTCCTACTGGTGACTGGTTAGAGTTTGAGTTACCACCCCTGTCTCTTGCTTCTTGTAATGTGGTTGGGTTGTCTAAGCCTATGCTTGCTAGGATGTCCTTATACATGTTACTTGCATTCATGTTACTCGTGTTAAACTGAGTCTCAATAATTACCTCTTAAGGTAATCCACGTGGTGGGTGCGGAATTTCTTGGCTTGGGGGTGGATCCTCCACCATCATCATCACTATGTCGGTTGAAGCCACCTCCTTCCCCCCTAGCCGTTGGGACTTATTCCCATACTGTGGTTGGTGAGGCTAGGCTGCCCGAAGGATCCGCTCTTTCACTCCTCCTCGTCCTTCTTCCTCTGTTTCATCATCCCTCCTTGGCTATCTACCTGGCTGTCGAGCTTCCCATGCCGGCTCCCTCCTTTCTCCTCCCTTGAATGGCCCTCAATCTCCCACCACCCTGTTGGCTTCCAACCTCAGAGTTCCTCTCCTCTCCCTTACTCTGCATGGGGTGGCTTCCTATGTAGTCCCGTTTTCCCCTGCGGCAGCCTTAGCCTTACCTCGCACTCCTGCTCTAGCCTCGGTGCCATCTTCCCCGACTCCAGCTTCGGTGTTGCCTTCCCTGGCTTCACCTTCAGTGCCATCGGCCCTCGCTCTGGCTTCGGCGTCGTCTTCTCCTGCTCCAATTGCAGTGCAGTTTTTTCCGGCCCCTACCTCGGTGTTGTTTTTCCTTGCCCCCGCCGCGGTACAGTGTTTCTCCGCCCCTGCGGCGGTGCAATTTTTCCCTACCCCCGCCGCAGTGCAGTTTTCCCCCTCTCCGACAATGTCACCTCTGTGGCCTGCCAGGTTCAGCTCCTCCCCACTTGGAGCTGTTGTTACTGGGCCAACGGCTCCGCTGCCCCTATCCTCCTTTCCGAGTTTGTGCGGAGTTACAACGGCGCATGTCTCACCATTTTCTGCACTTCTAGAGTTTGGGTCGCTCCCCAGCTCTTCGTCCATTGCCTCTACATCCCCCTCCTCTTCACCCTCCTCTTCGCTATCTTCTCCTTCCCCTTTGTTTTACTCATCGCTATCTTCCTCTTCTTGAGGCTCATTCTCTCTCATTTCTTCTAATCCTCTCTTTTGGCCCGCCCTTTTGATTGGGGACCAGATCATCCTTGATTCAGCATTCTTCTGGCCGTTTTCACTTTCGGCCCCTGTTATTTTATCCACCTTGCCCTTGCTTCCGCCTGACTTGGTACCACCAGCTGCGTTTCCTTCCCACTGACCTACTGCATACCGAAGTTCGGCACCCTGGTTTGTGTTATGGCCGGGCTCGGGCGGAAGGCCTCTTATTCCATCGCCCTTTGCATCACCTTCTGCACTCTGTTCCATTACGTATTCTTTGCTAGTTGCCGATTTTCCCTTTCCCGACCCTGTTGCAACTTTTTCCCTTTGCATGCCGCCCTGATTTGTCTCTTTCAGGTTAGGATCATGGTTAAGATGGGTGTATCTTCTGGTAGCTCTTGTCTCTTCACGCTATTCAAAGGCTTGTTGTCTGAAACCATCATCCACATTGTCAAATATATTCCTCCTAATGTTCTTCCCTGTTGAAATCCTTCATGATACATTGCAATACTCTTTCCTCTGTCTTGTTGGTGCATGTGTTGTTGCATGGGTGGTCGGAATGGCCTTCTCTCCCTTCTTATTGGTTTTTTCCTCCCGATCTCATTACAATCTTTACTTCCAACTAAGACACGCTTTGCATCTGATCGGGAGTTTGTCATAGTCTACCATAACTTCTTGTGGTGGTAAGATCCCTTCCTCTATTTCTAAGTTGATGTTGGTTACCCATTCCTTGTTGATCTTGAGGTTGACACAAAACCTTGGATCCTTGGTTGTTTCATTCGTTGTGTCTATCCCCATAACCTCTCCTAGGGTTTAGGCGATTTCTATTGCCTGGTTGTGGTGTTCTTACGGTAAGTTCCTTAAGGCCACCCACGTAGGGAATGCAAGATTGTTCGGGTTGTCCGGATTAAACCCTAGGATCCAGCTTTGGAGCATACAAGTTCCCCATTCTGATTTAAAAGGTGAGAGCATTAACGCTTCATGCAATGCATCCTTATCCTCCCCACTAAGGAAGAAGAAGCCTTTTCCAACACTTCTGTTTAGTGTCAATGTGCTCCCCCTAAGTTCTTGGTTTAAGGACTTCAACCACAACCTCATAGCCTGAAGGGAAGGTTTAGGACCTACAAATTTTGCGATTAACAACTGATCTCTCAAAACCGCAATACGAGCTAGCAATTTTTCCGAGTTAACTTTGAATGGAATGGCGTCTTTTCTTACTAGGAATCCGTTGAAGTTCCTTTCCAGATTCGGCGGGAGTACCTTCCCCGATCTTCTCTTTGAACGGATTAAGCTCCTTGTCTCCAATCTGTTTGCTGGCCTCCACCATGACTTCGATTGCTGCCCCCGTCATTTCAGTATCATGCCTCTGCGCTTCACCCGCGATCCACCCTCCTGTCTCCTCCAACATTGGGTCAAACCTCGGCCCCCCTCCATAACGAACCTTCTCTGCGAACGTTTCCATCCTGATGCGTTATTCAGCTACCAAGTGTCCACCCTTCACACTCCCGATCCGTTTTGTGAATTTTGCTCCACTCTTCTCCAATCTGTGAGAACTGAAATCCAACAAAACCTAATCTTTATTTCTGCAACCAATGTCGAAACACAACTCTCTTCCACTCAGATCTGAGCCTATTTTCTTCCTTTTTGTCAACCGATCATGAGGAGTCGATCTTCGCCAATCTATTATGCCACACATTCACCTTTCCTCTAAATCTTCAGTGATCTACACGTACTCGTTATTAAGGCACTACTCCCTAGGCGATTTGAAATCTGAACAGAGGCTCCGCCTCCGTTTCTTCGAGCGTCCCATCGCTCCTCCCCGCCTCAATAAATCACAGCTTGGTACCATTTGGCACCCATATATTCAAATGTTACCAATGATGATCCCATTGGAAGCATTTCTTTATGGAAATTTGTCATCTGTAGCTTAGTCTATGAATGGGTGAAATTTGTGGCGTATTGAAATAGACAAGTGGACATTCTTTGAATTCTGTCCACCTAAAGTTGGAAAGTTGTGGGCTATTTGACACTACTATAATCTACCTAAAAGAAGCAAAAGTTTAGTGTTATTCGTGTCCTTGATGAAGATGTCGTCAGTTCTTATCCTTCTTATAGCTATTGGAATCCTCTCATACCCATATATATATATATATATATGTGTGTGTGTGTGTGTGTGTGTGTGTATGTATGTATATACATATACACACATATATGTATGTATGCGTATATATATATGTATGTATGTATATGTATGTATGTATGTTACTATATTACTAGAGCAGGTGACACAATTTCAAATGACACTACTGTACTCGGCCGTCAGGATCAACATCTCATGCCGAATAATTAATTAAAGTGGAGAAAGTGGGTTAGGCATGGTAAAAATAAATAAATAAAAATTTCAACAATTTCAAAAAATATTTGTAAAAGATTCAACACTTTAATACAAGGCTAGTTCACAACAATGAAAGATTTCTTTTTTTTTCACCCTTTTGTGGCGGCCTTGGTGTGTTTAACCTAATTGAATGCCCTAATCTCAATTAGTGGTCCTTTGTATGTGTTACTTTTGGATCCTAAAATGCCACTGCAACCTCTGGGTTTGCCATGATTTTGGCCACAAGCTCTTTAGGGGTTAATTCAATTTGCTCTGCAAACAATAGAAAATTCGGGCTCATAATGTCCGGTTTTTTTAATAAAAAATTGCACAAACTAGTTATGATGCTACGGTATGCAATATTTTGGGATTTTACTACACGAAGTTGGCTCAATTTTGTAATATTGGGCATGCTCTTCAATGAATAACTTTTCTTTTCAACTCTCTTCTCCAATAATTTCCGATTTTTTTCAACTTCTATTTTTTTATTTAATTTTTGCCGACCCTGACGGCCGAGTACGGTATATAAGCTCGGGGGATTCTGCATTCTCCTTCATCCAAACAGCACCATCGACCTGGCTGGTCTCCACTGGCTCCGCAGTTCTGCACATAATTGAATCAGCTCCCAGCTACTAATTCCACAATCTCGATGGGATCATCCTTCAATGTGCCCCGTGGGCGCACTCTCGGCACTGCTGCTTGTGCTCCTTGGTTTCGGAGGCCCTTGTGTTGCCCACCATGGCCAGGACCCTCGTAGAGGAAGAAACTGTCAGAAGTTACCGAGGTAAGACTTTGATGAGTTTACGGTCTCTGCAACAGACTTGATAGGATGACATAAATTATGTTCACAGTCTACATTGACTGCAATTTGGTAATAGAGAAAACTATTACACTTCAGTACTTCGTGAGTCCCAGCTGATTAAAAAGGAATTAGCACAAATTAGAATTCAAGCAGAGTTTTCAGAATTTCTATCAATGATTTTCGGTGAGAAGTGTGTCCATCATTCCTCCTTGCAGCTGGCACTTAGATCAACGATTCTGACCTGATTCTGAGCAAAGCATCATGGTGTACAATTCTGCATTAATACACCGGATACGTTCAATTTTGATTTATAGTTTGTGAATGTACTGGCTGGCATGTTATAGGGTTTCGGATTTAGGGAACCCTAAACCCTCTCGGAGCTACTGATACATATTGATGCAAAATTGTGTCACACATCATGCACAGAAGTTGCTGGACGCACACAACCCTCTACCATGTTTAAAGTTGGTTTATATAAATTCAGTTTCGAATGTTTCATTGGACAGATGAAAAAGGCTTCCGAATTCCAGATGATAGCCTGAGGCCATGGCCATCTGGTGCGTTCCTCTATTTCCCAAGTAAATTTGTGTTATAATTTACCTACTCAAAATCGATAATAGTTTATGGTATGCTTTGCGGTCCCCAACTACCACCAATTTGCTTTTGATAGAGGAAACTTGGGTTGCTGAATTTTGGAGGTGCATCACGTGCAATCAATTAGTACTGTCTCAAACTTTGATGAGTAATGTAATGTCACATGCAAGCTAACAACCCTTGAAGCAAATTTTCAGGCTAGCTAGCATTTCATATCCTTCTGTTCAAACATCCTCACTAGGTATCACACCAAGCAATACTGCAACTACACTAAAAATTGTGGTCGGTAAGGTTAGGGCGAGTTTCCATGTAGGCCGGTCGTCCACTAGATTCTAGGTAATAGTGCAATGGAGGTGTTCTCATGTAGTTAAGCACAAGATGCCATCCAACCATATTCTGGTGGTCCGCTAGAATATGGAGGGGCGTGGCCACAGGCCGCTAGACTTCCATGCGTCCACCAAAGAATCTTTAACCTACAAGTGCCAGTCACCAAAGGATTAAGACCGGTTCAAGACTCCAGAGAACCAAAGTTGGCTTAGAACTTCATTTTTGGTAATAGCGAGGTTAGTAGGCAGGTCCGGATTTGAGAAGATGGGAGTAGCTAGTTGGCACATACGAACCTTACCCCACCATTTTCCCTCTACATTTGAGCGGGATTGTCCTTATTTACACTAGAATCTCGTGGGTGAGCGGCCTACATGGAAACTCACCCTTACACTCTATGAATATGTGCTCCCACCACCAATGTGGCAAATACTCTAAATTCTTTCTACTAGAGGAGCAGAAAATCTATGATTATGTAGTCTAGGGATTTTTGCTTCTTTTTTCTCACTGGCAGCAAAATGCAGTGTACAATATTCTGGAGTAAAGCAAGAGATTTATGTGTCCATGGCCCATATTGTTTGAGCGGACAGGCATGAGCAGGAATAAAGTGCAGACTACTTGCAATATCTACCAGGCAGTGATGTGATCAAGGCATTCAAGAAGGGCGGACCTGCTCCTACCCATCTGACATTTAGAGATGTTTATCTTGCCTCATGAGCCTTTGACTAATCAAATGGGAATCCCTATTGGGAGAACATATGGCAATGATATAGCTTGAGGTGTCCAGTATTGGAGTTGACCTGCTCTTTCGATTTGAAATATTGATGTAATGAAAAAACCATATGAGCCATCCCTTTTTATTCTATATGTTGATAAAACATACAGAATTGTTCAATTGACTAATGAAATGACCCCAAATGGGACTGAAAGTACATCGTGATGGTTTCAAACCAACTAATTTATTAGAGTGGCGGAGTGCAGTAGCCTCCGTGAGATAGACACGATTGTGAACTGGGTCTTTTAATTGAAAGAAAGACTTGAGGCTATGTTAGACTACATTCTTAAATAGTGATGCAAACCTATCTCTCATGAACTTATATAAGGGATATTCCAACATGAAATGTACCTCATTTTCAACTAAAGGCTTTCACAATGTGTTCATACACATGTGCTCATAAAATTTCAAACATAAAATGGCTCATGTGATGTTCCCATTATGTCTATGAAAGATTAAAGGATCAAGTGAAATTATGATTTTAGACAATTGCAGTGTCATTCTACCCATTACTATCATTACATCTCAGTGCATATCTTAAGCATCTCTAGGAAAGGCTCATGAAAGGCTCAAGAAAAGTTTAACCTTGCATGATTATCTTGTAATGATGAAATATGGGAGAGGAGAAGTTGCTCACCTGACTGAAGACATTGAAGCAAAAGAGATCAACATGTGCATGGCCGCATTCACCACAGATGAGGAGGAATGGTTCTTGGATTTGGAGGCCACCTCGCACATCATAGGAAACAAAAAGTTAGTGATAGAGTTAGAATCTTCCTCCACACCGACTGTTAGTCTAGCAGGAGACCAAGTGATGCCTATCCTTGAACAACGAAGTGTAACTGTCACAGATATTTCAAGAGATATGACCAAAATAAAATTAAAAAATTAAAAAAATTCTCTATGTGCCCGGTGCCTGCATTAATTTACGCTCAATAGGGAAACTTATTAATCTAGGACACTTAATCTTGTTCATTTCAGAACAATGTTATATCTTTGAAATAGATTAATTAGAAAAAATATTCATACAAGGAGTGAAGAGTCCTAAGAATAGACTTTACAAAATAGGGAAAGCATCTTAGGTGAGTTTAGCATTGATTAATGAAGAAAAGACACAACATGAGATAGGAAGAAGGGTACTAAGTAATCATGGGCCTTTAGAATAAGTTGAACAACCCTAGAGGAAGGAGGCAACCCGACAACAACAAATGACCGACGCCTCTTGAACTCAAAGATTGAGTAGTGGCATCAAAGGGTTGGCCACATAAACTACCAAAGTTTTTATCACTTGACATACATGGGTTTGGTAATAGGAACTCCAAAAGTTCCATTACTTAAGAAAGTGATCACTTTGTGCATGCTTGTGAAAAATGCATAAGGAAAGAATCCCAAAATACTGGACAATGTCCACAACTTGACCACTTCAATTGATCCACTCGGACCTATGTGATCCAATGCTAGTCGTTTTCAAAACAAGTAGTAAGTATATTCTCACCTTGTGGATGATTTTTCAAAGAAAATGTTGTTATTTTATATGGCATAGAAATCTCAAAACTTTTGAGGTATTTACATAGTTCCAAACTTTAGTTGAGACCCCATGTAGGAGAATTAAGAGTCTCACATCATATAGGTCTTAGAATTGAGAATTGCTTCATTTTTTCTCACTGGCACCAAAAAGCAGTGTACAATATTCTAGAGTAAAAGCAAGAGATTTGTGTGTCCATGGCCCACAGCGAATAAAATTGAAGGGTTGTACCCCTTATTCTGGGGTGCAGCCCTTCACTTTCCCTTCAACAGCCGGGCCAGCCCTTCAAAAGGGACCGGCAGAAATTCCAGGAAACCTTCAAAGGGAAGGGCATTTTTAAAACAACCGGTCCCTTGGGCCTTCATACCCTCGGGAGATCCGGCTAGCTCATTTCCCTGGAGGCTCCGGCTTGTGGTTGATGTAGTCTTGCAGATACGCTCATACCCTCGGGAGAACCGTAGATACCCTCCCACACCCGGTGAGAACTACATGCCGCTCTTATCCTTGGGACCTGGGCGATGGGAGAATATTTTTCGACACAAAATTGCTTTTGTTATGTGAGCTCTATACATGAAATAAATATATGTTCTAATCATATTTCTTTTCGGATTTTGTTCCATGTAAATTACATTTCACTTCAGTTTACAATATAACCTAAGATTCAAACATTACATTGTGCATTTTTGAAAGAAAAAATTGTAAATATGTGAAGGGCAAATTTTGAAGTAACCCTTCATTTTGAAAGGCAAAAATTTAAGTAACCCTTCCCATGAAATACGAGTAACCCTTCAAATTTTCTCGCTGATGGCCCATACTGTTTGAGCAGACTGGCAGGTGCAGCAATAAAATGCAAACTATTTGCAGCATCCGCCAGGCAGTGATGTGATCAAGGCATTAAAGAAGGGCGGACCTGCTCCTCACCATCTGACATTTAGAGATGTTTAACTTGCCTCATGAGTCTTTAACTTAGAAAGCAGAATATCTATTGAGAAATCAGATGGCAATGATATAGCTTGAGGTGTCCAGTATTGGAGCTGACCTGCTCTTTCGATTTGAAATATTTCATGTCATGGAAACACCATATGAGCCATCCTTCTTTTTTATTTGTTATAAACGCAGAAATTTGTTCAATCAACTAATGAAATGAACCGAAATGAAATGGGCCGAAATGGGATTGAAAGTATATTGTGATGGTTTCCAACTAGCTAATTCATTAGAGTGGTGGAGTGCAGTAGCCTCCGTGAGGTAGAGGCAAATGTCAACTTGGTGGTCCAATTGAAAGAAAGACTTGAGGCTCCGTAAGACTACATTCTCAAATAATGATGGTAATCTATCTCTCATGGACTTATATATGGGATATTCCCACACAAAATGTGCCTCATTTCTCAACTCATGACTTTCACAATGTGTTCATATACATGTGCTTTGAAGGTAGTTAGCCATCTTAGTTATGCCTAACTGCCATTGTATTGGTAAAGACTATTGGAATTTCAAACATAAAATAGCTCATGGGATGTTCCAATTATGTCTATGTCAGATTGAAGGATCGGGTTAAGTTTTGATTTGAAACAATTGCAATATAATTCTACCCATTACAAACACTACATCTCATTGCATATCTTAAACATTCTAGGAAAGGCTCATGAGCCATGTTCGATATTTTTACAAGCAACCTAGCCAATCATGTTGGTAGTAAAACATGCTAACTAGCAACAAACACCTTTCATCCAATGTACGTAAAAATTGTTACATCCAGCTCCTACATGCCTTCGTCCATCAACTTGAAATTCAACCCTTCACTTCCAACCTTAGATTTCCAATCTCAAGATCCACTTAGGTTTAGATATCATGTATATATGTACTTGTAATGATGAGAGTTCACACACACTCTCTCTCTCTCTTAATATCAAGAGGTTCTATAGAGCATTATTAAACTCTTTGAATACCAACATGGTATCAGAGTTGAGCAGTGTTTTTTAAGCACTAGGGTTAGAGCAGATGTAGCAAATAGTTGTAGAAGCTCCTATACATCTACCTAGAAATGGATCCCACGTGAAAGGAAGTTCTTGAGTCCATGAAACTACAAGGCTACATCCTACACGTCTTCATCCATCATCTTGAGATTCAACCCTTCACTTCCAACCTTAGATTTCCAATCTCAAGATCCACTTAGGTTTAGATATCATGTATAAATGTACTTGTCATGATGAGAGTTCTCTCTCTCTCTCTCTCTCTCTCTCTCTCTCTCGATTAATGCCATGCTACATAAAGGTTTCAATTTTGAACTCTTACATTAATATACCTAGCACTAATCATCTATGTAAAATGGATGATTATAAACTCAGAGGATCCTAAGTACACAGGCATGGAAAGAAATCATACTTACCATGGAATGGATGTAACAAAGACATAGATGAATGGAGTAAAAATAGGATTACGGGAACTTACCATAGGTAAGAACTCCAATATAAACCCTTAACCCTAAAAAAAGCTTCTTTTTTACCATTCACGCAAGTGAGAGGTGCGGCAAGCTTTGTGTATACACATTAGGGTAATAGATACGTGCTAGAAGTGAGAAAAACTAGGGTTCATCACCAAGAGGAGTATTCTACTTGGAGTAACCCAATCATGGCCAAGGAACAGGTTTGAACACCCATATGTTGTTTTACAATGAGTGTTTACCCATATTTGAATTACTTTGATGCATTTGAAATGGATTAAGTGTGTGTGACATGGATAACAACTGGGTCTTGCTATTATTTACCTTGTGTACTTAACTAATCCTCAATTGTTTGTTGGTTGGTTGCATGGGCACAGGTGAGGCAGGCCCTTCACTCATTCAATGCAGTAATGTATTGTGATTATGACATTTTGTGCATCTCTATTGATTGAGGTTACTAGGAACATCTCCTTTGTAAGTACCCCATACATGTGGTGGGCTAGTTAGTTATACTTGACAGAGGAGCAAGAAGGTTGGCATTTAAATTCCAAAGCATGGGATAGTAAAAAATAAACATTTGGCATTGGATGCCATATGATAGGAAAAAATCTAAATAAGATATATATTCTTGCAAGGCAAACTAGATTGTGATACAACATGGATATATGATACAACACATAGAAGGAGACATAATTGTAAATGACTCCATTATGTAAAGTGTTGTTATGTTAGGAGGAGGCAAGAGACATAGAAAGAGTCTTGTGAAAGCTCCCACCCACCCACCCTTGTATTGCAATGAGGAAGAAATTGAAGGATTTGGCCTCTGAAAAGAGGAAGTTCAAGCTTTATAAAAGTTTTGAAAAGTCAGCTCTCTCTCTACCAAAAGCTTTCTATAGAGCACTAAGCTCTTTGAATATCAACAATCCACAAATCAAGCTTGGTACCATTTGGGGGAGTGCTATCTTGTAAGCGGTGAGCGATGAGCGGTAACTTGTGAGCGGTGAGGAAGGTGAAATATTTGGTAATAGGGCCACTAGTATCCTATAACCGTGGAATTTTGGCCTAAAGAATTATGATTTTCGTGGAAACAAATGCACAAGTACTATATAATATAATACCATTTGAATACATTGTGAAGGTATTACCATCAATTGAATGATCTAAATGTTAAAAAATTGTTTCATTGGAAAATAAATTCCTAGAACAATGTCCCTTATGTGAATGATTAATTTTAATTGTTATGTTTTAAAAAATTGTAAAGAACATTCTATGTGCATCATAGTAAATGGAGACATTTTTTTGCAAACAAACAAGTATTTGAAATCCAGTCATCCAATGAATCAAAAAATATATTATCAAAATGTGTCGCAAAACACAATGAAGGTCACTCAAATGCAAATAAATCAACTAATACAAATGCACTTCATGATTCATCACAACTAATATATGTATCACTCTCTATAGCCTCAATATCTAAGTATTTGGAAATAATCATATTGTCTGAAATATTTGAATCGTGACCAGAATCATATGATGATTCTGGAGCATTAGTCATATGTATTGCTACTGCTTTTGCATAAGGTGGCAAACGAGGGCTAAAAGTAGAACTACGAAGAAATTCATGTAGTCCAAAAAATGAACAAATCTTGATTTTTTAATAAGTTTCCTGAATGCAAAACGACATGTAGTATGATTAATATTGTAAACATAAATATTAACAATTCAAATAAAAATTTCAAAAATCCACACTATAACTTACTCACAATCACAAAACATTAGCTCCTCATTTGGCAAAACATCATCATCAGCAACTTTGATTTGGGGGCCTTCAACATTATATTTTGGAGCATTATCAAGGATAGGTTTTAACACACAGTCGAATATTTCTTGGTCTCCCTCAAATGCAAGGTGGCGACCACATGTACGAGACACCAAAATTGAACCTCATGTAGAGCATGCGAGGTCGATAACACGACCACCTTTTGGAGACAGACATTCCATAAAAATTTGGAAGAAATGAGAAGCCTCTGCAATCCACCTCTCCATGTCCTTCCCATAGTTTTACCTTTCATGATAAGGTCATTATCTGTCACCATATTAATTTCTACATTCATAGTGGATATGTCCATTTTGGAGCCCTCAAATTTTAAAAACTTAAAATTTTGTTGACGTTTTGTAGGGCCATTCCATCTTCGGGCAATAATGTATGCAAAAAAATCTTGCTCTATCAATAAATTAAAGACATGTTAGAAATAGATTCAAGTTAAGATATACATTCAAGTTGAAAATTTCACAAACTTTTATTGGTAATATACTTACTATTTGCCCTGGATTATCTGGATCGATAAGATGATCATTGACATTGATGCAATGTCTTTATAACCATCATTTGTGCTTGATTGAGGGATGCATTGAGTTCCCTCCGATTTTCAAGATAAACATTACTGAAAATAACAATGGCACCATCATCTGAAAGATATGCGTGTGCAACAGATATTGGCGTAAGAAATGCTTTATTCTGCTTGACATTCCAAGATGGCACTGTATTGGGTGCTTCAGTTGTAGGAACCGGAAGCCCATCATAAATGTCAGAAAAAATGAGATCTACAACGTTGGTCATTTTCAAACCTGCAATAGAATCTTCACGGCCATCGAAAATATGAAAACATATAATACAAAAGATATCAGAATAAGTAAAATTTAGATTAAATTGATCAAAATCAATATAAAATAGAGCAAGTTCAAATGAAATTAAAATATATATATAAAATATAAATACATGTTTGATAAATTCCATAGTTTGAATCCATTCAGGTGGTCCCGGATCTTGACCAGAGAAAGGTCCAGTAGCATGTTTGGATTTGTTTACAGTTTGTTGGTTGGCCAAAGACAAGAAACTCTTAGGAATGACAAATTCTCTACGTGTTGCAGTGATCCCAACATCAATGGCATCATAACTAGAATTAAAAATCAGTTGTGTTTGAATTGACGCAGAAAGTTGAAAAATTATTGATGTTGTAGGAAGAAAAATATACCTATCAAATGCAAAATAAAATTTAAAATGAGTAATTTCTCGAGGAGAATAAGAAGATGGTATTTGTTGGGAGAAAATTGGATATAACATAAAAGGAGGAAGTGGACGAGTTGAACGTGAAGAAGGAAAAGATTCATGATCATGCTGCAAAGAAGCTTCAGATGTCACTTTTGTTTGTGGTGCATTAACCTTATTTGATTTCTTCTTGCGTTTGGATGGTGAAGGTAGTCTGGCATCTTAGTTGATTTTGAGTTTGTTAATCTGTGATTAAAGTTTTACTATATCTCTTGGATCAATTAGCATAGCATCAAGAGTTTGTCGTGATAATAATTTTTTTTGTGGGAGTATGGGCATTGGAACAATCGAGGTATCATTCACAATCATCAAAATGAGACCTAGTCCATTTTTGAAGGATTTTTGCGGTGTACATGCATTGTTCAAAAAATATATTCTTTCAAATCTTCATGAAATTTGGGAACTCTGTGAGGCACTTATTCGGAATCAATACGAATCAAAAATATTTATTGTCAATTAACCAAAAAAAACATATGAGAGTTGAAGGGGTAGGATTAGGACGTTAACGCCCTATCTAATGAGAGGCAACTAAAGGTGTATGTAATATTAAAAACATAACATGAAATAATTTTGAAAAACCAAAAGAACATATGAAAATTGAAGAGGAAGGGATAAAGTGTTAACACCCTACCTAATGAGAGACAATTGAAGGTGTATATAATACTAAAAATAACATAAAATAAATTTTAAAACCAAAAAAATATATTAAAGTTAAAAGAGAAGGAGTAGGGCATTAACGCCCTACCTAATGAGAGACAACTAAAGATGTATGTAATGCTAAAAAACAATTTTAAAAAATTTTAAAAATTTTAAAAAATAAAAAACATATGAAAATTGAAAGGGAAGGAGTAAGGCGTTAACGTCTTATCTAATGAGAGGCAACTGAAGGTGTATATAATGATAAACGCTAAAATGAAATAATTTTCAAAAACTAAAAATACATATGAAAGTTGAATGGGAAGAAGTAGGGCATTAATGCCCTACTTAATGAGAGGCAACTAAAGATGTATGTAATGATAAAAAATAAAATAAAATAATTTTTAAAAAGCAAAAAAACATATGAAAGTTGACAAGGTAGGAGTAGGGCATTAACGCCCTACCTAATGAAAGACAACTGAAAGTATATGTAACAATAAAAAAAAATCAAAAACCAAAAAATCATATGAAAATTGAAAGCGATTAGGTAGGGCGTTAACGCACGTTAACGCCCTACCTAATGAGAGGCAACTGAAGGTGTATGTAATGATTAAAATAGAATGAAATAATTTTTAAAAAAAATCGAAAAATATATGAAAGTTGAAAGGGAAGGAGTAGGGCGTTAACGCCCTACCTAAATAGAGACAAATGAAGGTGTATGTAATGGATAAAAACTAAAATGAAATAATTTTCAAAAACCGAAAATACATATGAAAGTTGAAAGCGATTAGGTAGGGCGTTAACGCCCTACGTAATGAGAGGCAACTAAAGGTGTATATAATGATAAAAAAATAGAAAAAAAATTTAAAAAAAAAATCCAAAAAACATATGAAAGTTGAAAGGGAAGGAGTAGGACATTAATGCCCTATCTAATTAAAGGCAATTGAAGGGTTGTATAATGTAATAAAAAATCAAATTAAATAATAATAAAAATATTTTTGGACTATTTATGACATGTTTTGCAAATAAAGGATTTAAAGTCTAGAACCATCCTAGAATGACTTACAGTTATGGTGAAAAAACGGTTTTGGAAGTTTTTAAAATCTAGATTATGGGTAGATTGTATAGAAATCTATGATGTCGCCAATTTCAGAACTTTTGAAAAAATATCATAAGTTTGTGTTTAAAGAAAAAAAATTAAATTCTTTTGTACAAGTTCATAAGCTAATGATATCTATGTACAAAAAAAATCAAACAAATTCAGTTTGATAGGCATGAGGTAGACTCTACCAAAGAATTGTCAAATCTATGATTTTTGGATTTTGAGATTTAATTTTAAATTTTTTTAGCCCCCCTCCCGGGACCTCTTTGTGCATACTTAAGTTGGGGCTGATGGGGTAGGGCATTAACGCCCTACTCCATCAACCCCAACTTCGGCTTGATTGTTCATATATTTATCTTTTACATTTTTTTTAATTTGTTATTTTTTTTTCCGGATCTCTTTGTTCAAACTTAAGTTAGGGCTGATGGGGTCGGGTGTTAACGCCCTATCCCATCAGCCCCAGCTTAGGTCCGTTTGATTGTTCATATGTTTATATGTTTATAATTTTTATTTTTTGGGGATCTCTTTGTGCATACTTAAGTTGGGGCTGATGGGATAGGGCGTTAACGCCTTACCCCATCAATCCCAACTTAAATCGACTTGATTGTTCTTATATTTATCATTCACAATTTTTTTAGATTTTATTTTATTTGATTTTTGGATTTTGCAGGCTTGCTTGCTTTTACACTGTGTATTTCAGTTGGGATCGCAAGGGTAAGGCATTAACGTCCTACCTCTTCTTAGATATCAGAACAATGGATTGGAATGGGTTTGCATGTCTACGATTGTTCTGATATCAGTTGATGTCGAAGAGGTAGGGCGTTAATGCCCTACCCCTAGGATCCCAACTGATATAAAATCACCACCTATAAGGTGCATTTCACTTATGTTGGTTTTGTATCCATTGTGGTCAACAGAACATCCGTAGACATGCAATTCAACTTGGATATCTTTGTGTAGACTTAAGTTGGGGGTGATGAGGTAGGGCGTTTAGGCCCTACCCCATCATTCCCATCTTAAGTATGTACAATTGTTCATATATTTATTTTGCATATTTGAATTCAATAACTTCTGTTCAGGTGTTGATAATACAATCTGTTTGATCTACCCTACACAAGAGTATTGTTTCTGCAAAAAAAACTTAGAGCATGATTACATCATATAGTTTCATATATTCAAATAAATTGCATGAATTGAACTTCATAGTTGGAACTTGTCAATATTGTAGAGCTTTAGTTGTTTGTCCGCTCTAATTACTTATGCTCGCCATAATCATTATGTAGTGGTCATGGAATAAGTTGTTCTTTGTCACATGTGTTGGTCTCATTTGTATTGCCAACTTCATTTTGTTCTACATCTTTATAATTTGTTACCAATCTCAATATACAGCCTTCACATTCAAGATCCGGCCTCCTTATACTCACACTGCATTCATATTAGTGTACATGATCTCCCTGTAGCTAATGATACATACCATAAATCATTGGACATAGCATGCCAGTGCGTTACAAATGAAGCATTGAAAACACCCATAGCAAAAAATTCCACCATAATTATGACAACGAGGCCGATTACCTTCTTGAATCTCCTGCAAGTAACGAAGGCCATTACTTGGTTGGTTCGTCCTTAGAGGTGGTCATGGAAAAATTCAACACTCTTGCATCCCTAATTTATCGTATTTTTTATCTATATCAAAGCATTTTTGCATAATGGAAGGGAAAGTATGGATAGTATTATAGCACTCAAAAATCATTATGCTTTCAAGTTCGTCCATGGTAGTCGGTTTCCAGGGCAATCAAAGGACAAAGTATTTGTTTTTAAGATGTCTGCAGACCTTCTAGATAGTAATGTGGAGCTTGTGAAGAAGATGCAAGTTGGGGGAATATGGAGAATTATTGGATTATGTTTGACCATGTCAAACGTTTGAAGGACTGGACGACAATGACTTGTTATATGTACGACAATCAATACTGTAAAGTGTTAATCATTGTATGTTGTGACATGCAATTTGAAGATGGTGTAGTACAAACTCTCTTTTAGGAAAATTTGCATGTTGTCATGACGAAGAATGGTGTACCAAACGTAAATTTCAAAGGGTTCATGGCTGACGATGCTCAAGTTAATTCGAATGCGGTGATGATAATTTACGGGGACGGTGACCCAAGTTTATCTATGGTCGCATATGAACATACATGTCTTTTCCATTGATCTGCGAGTTTGGATAAGGTGGCCTAAAAGTATATCAAACTATCATTGTAGTTTCAACACAAGCAAATATGTAAGAATTACAAGGACGCGAAAATAATGGATGACACAGAGACTAAATACTATGTGATTTGTTTTTGGTGGTTGTCATCCGGAGCTGCCTTAAAAAAAGACATCATCGGCCTTTCAGATTGGTTGGGTTTTTAGCACTTTCGTTACAAACAATGGAATAGTCATATGCTATTTGTAAGTACATACCAAACTTCATTATTCAATGTCATTCAATTTTTTTTCCATTGTTATATATATATATATATCATATTTTTCTTATTTTCATATTTGTGTGTTGGCCATAAGATATGACAATAGAAGAACGTACGGAAATGCCAACATGCAACCTTGCAGAGACTGTACACAACAAATGGCTCCGACAATCCGGCAACAAGATGACTTGCTTACATGAAGCTACAGTGGACGACATGATACATGTCTTTATGCAAATCACAAATTACCGGGCATGGTTGAAAGGGGGGTCTGATGATAAAGGTCATGATTCGGCGTCCTTGAGATTCAAAGCGGTTGTCATGTATGGAGATCCAAAAATGTTGGTTGATGTCATGAAGTCTTACCCAAGGGCAGAAGACGTCAATTCCAAAGATTGTGCATTGGAAGGGTCCGAACTCTTTGGTTGCACAAAATGCAAACTCAACCTACCACTGGGTGCTGATTGTGACTCTCATCGACCTAACAAAGTGAACTATTTCATTCTTCATCCCAACACCCGGACAACTCGTCAACGCATAGAAGAATCGTTGAGTTATACAGAGCATGGCGTGACTCATACTACATCCGTGTTAGAGACTGATTGTCTTGCTTCCAAGTAGCACATTGCAAGACTGCCACCCAACTCGGCCAAACGATGTTGGGCACTACATGCCATTACAGGGACTATGTGCAATGCCAAAGTTGGGACTGGCAAACATAACACACCTGCTCCAACATACAAAGGGCTCACGAAGGAATTTTGCTCTCCCAACAATGTGGAGTATGAATTTTGGTTTTGTGTGAGTGGCAGTAAGAAGAAGTATGTGTTGGATTGGCCTATATTACCCAACACGTGGCCAGTGAAGATAGGTACCAATCTATCAAGAGAGGAGGTTTTGGCGCTTGAGGACACCAAATTTCAACTACAGTAAAAGGAGGCATTGTCCCCTCGTCGTAGGCTTTCAACAATCGCAACCCTCCCCATCCCTCGCTCGCATTTTCGTATGCCACCGAACTTAGATGCCCACCCTACATTGAGGTTTAGAAAGATAGTGCGTTGCAATCTAACATCAGCAGCGGTGGATCACAAAAATAAATGGGAGAGCATTGGACTCATGGACGGTTACTATGTGGTTGGGTCATTGTCATTTCATATCCGGGCTTTGGAGTGATAATCAACATTATCTCCAAGGAGGATATCATATATCATATCACAATTGGCAACATCCCACATTGCACATGCCCAAATTTTACAAAAATGTCCTCTCATGCATTGGGAAAGAAAGGAAAATGGGTGTATTGCAAACATCTTTATTATGTGTTTAGATTTTTGTGCAAGATGAATTACGATAGTGATAAGTTCATTCATGCACTTACATATACCTACAACGAGGTCATGCGACTACTTGAACTTTCTGGTATTGTAGAGTCTAAGTAGTATTGCAAGTGTTCTATTAAGCCGCATGTATAAGAATGTCAATAAATGGCACGTATTGGTTTGGATTGTTATAATAAAAATCATCAATGGACTGAAAGTATTCCAAATGATCCACGGTAATATGCCTCCTTCATTCTTGCTTCATTTAAAATGTTTCCAATTAAAAATTAAAAATATGCAATTAATGTAGTACCAAATTTAATTTATGGACCCTAAACCTATGCACCTTTACTAAATTTGGATTCATTACTCATATGTTACCACTCATTGCTCATGTGTTACTGCTCACCGCTCACTGCTCATCGCTCATAAGATAGCTTCCCTCGTACCATTTGGTGGCCTTATCTTCAAAGATTACCTATGACGATCACACTGCACTTGTCGTGGTGTTGCCAATATTTTTGCCCAAATTCTTGTTATGAAACTCCAAAGATCAAGACATAAATTCAAGCCCAAGAAATTCAATCAACTCCCCAACTACTATAAGCATGACTGGATTACTTTTCGATTCACTACCTATCCAAGACTTCCTAAAATTTATGAGAAAATCAATAGCGCCCTTAATCTCAATCTTACTATAGCTAAATCCTCTTAAGACTTATTACCTGCAAATTGCACACTATAAAAGGAGTAATAGAGTTGTCATGTGAACGCTTCTTATGGATTTCTTCCATATGTAAGTGTATTTCAAAAATGTCTTTCATCTTGATGGCTATTTTTATTTAAGATGAAATTAAGGATTATACCAAATGGTCAGAGAGTAAGACCAAACTTATGTTTCGATAATGTGGTGATCTATATTACGTCAAAGTCCATGTAAAAATTATGGCATATTAATTAGTCAAAGAGTCATCATGAACCTCCAGCTAAATCTATGTTATTTCAAATCAAAATAGATCCAACAAAAGGGTGCTTATGATATTCAATTTGAGTTTGAATCCTTATGTAGATGTCTCCATACCTATAACTTGTTGAAGAGTGGAACCCACCAGAATGGACAAGCACAACAATTTAGGGATAATATTATGTTAGGTGCACATCCTAAAAAGAAGTCAAATCCTCTTCCATATTTTGAAGTTTAAATATGAATTCTACTAAAAATGTCTCAATATGTATGATCCTAAATTGGTTTGGATGGATCAAAATGGCTTCTTAATCCTCGGGGAGATCACTTCATTGTCAAGTTGAACACCACGTGCGAACAAAGTTTGCTACCCCTATATTACATGTCATAAATAATTTTAAATTTTATGATATTTTTTCTACATATACACAACCATTGATGGTATCTTTTGTATATTTTTTTGAAATTTTTAGTCATCTTCATTTTTGTAGCAATTTTTTTAGTTCAATTCTGCGTCATTCTAGTTAGAAACGGTATGTTTTATTAAAAAAACAAATCATCAAATTTAGTCACCATTTTTTACTATGTAACATGTACCATTTATATCTACTCATGAAAAAAATTGATAAAATTGTGACCCATTTTGGTGATGCTTTTTACATTTTTTACATTTTTTACATCTAAAATGATCGCACGTGGTTGTTCAACTTTACAATGGAGTGATCTCCCCGAGTCTGAATCCCAGAAGAATTATGCTATGTGAGGATAGGTCAATGACAGTGAAGTTTGGTTTGATTAAACAACCACAATTTTGTGGTTGCTAATAATAAATTCATTGCCAGAGGAATCTACTCACAAAGCACAATTCCATGAGGTTGTGGCCTGTAGGTCAAGATACAAAATGGTAGCATTAGTCCAGGTTTTTCTTTTCTTTTTTGTCACTATGAGCAAAGTGCAGTGTAAAATATTCCAGAGTAAAGCAAGAGATTAGTGTATCTATGGCCCATATTGTTTGGGCGAACAAGTAGGAGCAAAAATAAGATGCAAACTAGTTGCAATATTTGACAGGCAGTGATATGACGAAGGCAATTAGAAGGGCAGATGTGCTCCTCATCATCTGACTATGAAGATGTGAAGTATGCCTCATGAGCCTTAAACTATGAAGACATAATGTCTATAGAAAACCGGTTTATGGCAATGATTTAGAAAGAGGTGTTTAAAAATGGAGCTGACCTGCTCTATCAATCTGAAACATTAGATGTAATGGAAAATACCATAGGAGCCATCTTTTTTTTCAATGTTTCTTGATGAACACCAAAAATTGTTCAATTACCCAATAAATTTCAGAGTGATGTTGATGTACATGTGCTTTGCAGCTGGTTCGCCATCTTAGGAATTGCCGTTGTATTGGTAAAGAGAGTGCTGGAATTTCAAACATAAAATGGCACTTGTGGTGTTGCCATTACATATCTATGTTTGATTGAATATGGTTAAGTCTTGATTTTGACCAATTGTAGTATAACTCTACCAGTTAATATCACTACATCTCACTCTGGAAAAGGCTCATGAGACATGTTTGCTATTTTGGCAAGCAACCTCGCCACTCAATAACCAAGCTTGGTCGTTTGGCGCCCATATCATCAAATGTTACCAATGATGATCCCACTGGAAGCATTTCTTTATGGAAATTTGTGAGTCGTAGCTTAGTGTATGAACATGTGAAATATGTGGCTTATTGAAATAGACAAGTGGACATTCTCTTAATTTTATCCACCTAAAGTTGGAGAGCTGTGGGCTATTTGACAATACTATAATCTACCTAACAAAAGAAAAAGTTTTAGTGTTGATAGTGCCCTTGATGAGGATGTCATCACTTCTGATCCTTCTTATAGTTTTTGGAATCCTCTTATACCCACACATATATATTAATATCTTACTAGAGCAGAGTGACACAATTTCAAATGTGTGAGTCTATAAATCTGGAGGTTAAACATCTCAAAAGCTGATCCTCACCTAATTAATATGAAATGAAAATCTCACTTGATATAATCATAGTATAGTATAGAGTTCTTAATCAATTGGCATCTGATGCATTGAAGTCTGTGGTTTGGATGATTCACAAATTAACTGACTAAGCTTCTCTCAGATCATTCTGGAGCATTGCAGTCGTCCAAAAGGCTAGTTAATCTTCTCTAGAAGTCTTAGACTTTGAATCAGCACAAAAATCATAATCAGCTCAGCTATTCAAATAGTTCAAGCACAGTTTAAACTAATGCTTCCAATGGGGCTGCAAAAAACATTTACGTGAAGTTGAATAGTACAACATCCAGCAATTACTGGCTGCAAGACTAAGCTGAATACTTATATGACAACCTGCATCTGGGAAACAGTACTGATCCCTTCATTTCATCCACTAAGTTAGTACCAAATCAATGTCGGGAGAGATTTTCGGCATAATCAGTTGTGATCTTTCAGTTTTCCTTTATTAATTTGAGGTATATTCAATAGATTCGTCTGAAATGATTTACAAGTAACTTTCCTAAAGTCTTGAACTTCAAGCAGTTATTTTTCAAAGTCACCAGTTCATCTGTAACTCACGGGCAGTTCTCCCCGTTTGTTGTACCAAATTCAACACATTATACGATTCATCATATATATTTTCCTGGATATGATATATATCAACATGTGGGCCAACACAGTTTCGAAAGGGGTGTCAAAAGTTTGTCATTCTAAATTATTGTACTCAGATAATGTTGCCAGCTGCTGTTCTAACGCACTCAATGTTTTTGTGTGTTTCTCAATGATGGCATCCAAAATGCAAACCAGTTGTAGAGGATCAATGCATGAGAACTAGAATTGGAAAAAAGAAGCACCAAATGCCGAGAAGATGAAGACAACATTAGCGCTTTGTCCACACAACAGTTGGCAATCTTCTCCAGCCTTCCAAACATGTAATGTTTGCAACAAATAGGTCACTAGCTAGAAGGAAGTTACACCCCAGCTGATGAATTCTTATACTCAGTAGGATATACACTTCAGAGGGTATAGTTGTCAAAAGCAAGAAATTCAATCAAAATCATGGTATATCTTCAAGGCACACCATTGGACGATTAGCCCTTTTTGAGCTAGCCACAATCAATGTTTTTAAATTTGGCGATATATAGACGAAATTTGCCCTTAATCCTAGCCGTGCAATTTGTCAATAAGGATCATTGTTGCAAAGGCCGCCTTGGGTCGCCCAAAGCCGAGGATGGGCGGTTGATATTGAAGGACTTCTACAACAAGATGCATATTACTCACATAAAAGGATTTTAACACATTCTAAGACTTGAACTTAGGTTAGAAACAAATCAAGAAGCTTAACCAAGCATCAATCAACATTGTGAAGTAAGTTCCCTCTTTACTACATTGTGTACCACAAGGCTGCAATATATCACACACAACCAAAACCTACATAGGCAACACCTTGCCATACACTCCTAGGCAAGACACACATCAAAACCTAATTGCTCAAATTCCCGTGCATACTTAAAGGGTACCAAGGAGAGAGATGAAATCGTTACTTGAAGAGGGAAGCCACTACCACAGTCCTTTCAAACGAGAGCGGGAAGACTAAGGGTGAGATGGCGAACTGATTACATGGACATCCTAATTGGCAAGTTCTAGTCAGCAAAGTGATGACCTGGACAAGTTACCCTAAATAATAGTTGAGGATCTCAGACCAACCACCACCCCATGATTCAACCTAGCACCATGTGGCAATGTGGGGGGACCGGGTGGAGCCACAAGAGCCAATGGTTGTCGCTAGCCTCAACACGTCTCTCCTTTTCCACAGCAACGGCAAACAAATCGAGCCTTCACCTCCTCTTGGATTGCTAGTTCCCCATTCCCCATGTTGTATCCCACCATAGCCCATGCGTTGCATGTGCCAATTAATGGCAACTGGCCACTGTCTACGACCCTTTGCACTTGCGCCAACTTCACCCCTGCTTCTAGGTGGCATCGCCACATGAATCGTGTGGGTATTAGGCCGTTAGCAATCTTTCTCCCGCCCTTTGACTTGTATTGCCAACGTGGGGAGGGGTTAGGTTGCCTTCAAAGCTCTTAGTGGCATGGTTATTTTCATTGTCACTTCTTGGTTTCAATTTGGTCTACAAGAGTTTTCGCAATGCTAGGATTAGGGGTTGGGGTTGGAGCTTTGTACTTGGGCTCCACTAATACTCAACGATCTTGTGGATGATATGCATAGTTGAGGTTTAGTAGGAATTTGATGGGTGCAAGTGGCGAGAAGCATGTTTGTGGGTTTTAAGGGATTGTGAGGATGGAGAGAAGATTGTGGCACAATGGAGAGGGTTGGAATTGATTTTGAATGTTGAGGTGAGTTTTTGGTTTTTAATTTTCAATTCCGCAATCAAATCTATGTGTTTGAGTTGGTTTTCTTTATGATTGTTATGTGGGTTTTGACTACTTGTTGGGTGCAGGGCTCTACGTTTGCATGTTGTTGCATTGGTGAGGAAGTCATTTGATTCCATGGAACAAACCAAGAGGGATTATCCCTAACCCTTTCTCATTTGATTTGGTGTTTATGTTGGAATTGTTGAGCTTTGGGGTGGATGTTTATAGGTTCCGGGTGAATTGAAGCGTGTAGTTGCCAAATGTGAGGTCGCAGACTATGCATGTAATGGATTTGTATCCTTTATGCACTTAGCCAAGTTGCAAAATATATTGGCTCTTTTGATTTTGGTGTCATGTGCCCTTAGTCTAATGACACATCCCAACGCGGCCATGGTGTATTTACTCTTATTTGAGGTTTGAGGTCATCCAAGGTGACTGTTCAAGGTTGTTCAATGTATGTGAGTGCATTTCTTAATTTCAAACTCCTTGTGCTAATTTTTTGGGCACATCTGTGGGTTTGGGCTTTTTGTTGGCAAATTTGGGTGCATCCCTTACCACTTAGGCCATTCCAATGTACTTTGCCACCCAGATGGCCCTAGCGCTAGCTCCTCTGAAGGGTTTTTGGTTCAAGAGGTTTTAGACTTGGCTAGCAACCGATGTTCCTAGCACTACTTTGCCTCCTTGCATCATCTTACCACCCCCTACCATTGTGTTCTTTGGCCTACTGACATCCATAGAAGAGCTAATGAGGAGAAAACAAAAATATGAAAAATCAAGGCAATTCCAAATGACATGGTTGCCTTTGTTTACATGGGCCAAACTTTTTTGTGAGAGGGATGAGATCACACGCAATGTTTGTAAGGTATGCTCAAAGATCACGAGAAAGAGTAAGGTGCTCATTGACAAGGGTGACAATTCTAAATACCTAGTGGGAAAACAACATTGGTTCATGGGCATGGTGTGCCAATGGGCACAAATACATGAATTTGAACTCTAAGCATCTTAAGAACAAACAACTCTTCAATGTCATTCCCACTGATTTGTTCGTGCTCAAATGACAAAGAACACTATGAAGGATCACAAGAAGAAATATGTGATCAATTTCATCTCATCCTTGAAGAATTGTGTGGCCGATTTTGTACTAGATGTATATGGATCCAACATATTTCCTCAAAGGCAAGGGATTCCAATAGTTTTTCTCCCTTATAGATGACAACTCCACTTACATTGACCAAGATTGGGCACTCAACTATAACATCAAGGAAAACGATTTGTTGTTCCATGTTGGTAATGTGTCGCAAATGGCTACCATGCACTCATGTGCATTCCTTGGCACATGGGAGGAAGCAAACAAAATTAAGAGAGAGGTGATTGTTGGAGAGGTAAATGCAATGCACCAAGGTTGCCCGACATCTCACATAGAAGTTGGAGCAACATTTCCCATAGAAATAAAAAATAAAAAAGGTGGGAACAAGGATGTGCAAATGGTCATGATGCAACCCCCGGTTGTCATGTCGCATCACATCGGGACATGGCATCCCAAGTAACATGGTATTTTTTTACTATAGCAATATTTTGTAAAATTGTTTTTTACTTTTTGGTCGATTTCACCAATCGATTGGATGCAAGATCTGTAGTAAGTTTTGGTTAACAAACAAACCCAGGGAAACACTCAGGGAAGACTCAAAAGGTGATTCATATAACATCTAGGTGTCTCAGATAAGAATTATTAGGGAAAACATAGGGTTAATTCACTTAAATTTGGATTATGACTGACAATTGGTTCATGGATGTGAGCCCAATTATGTGCCCACAAGTGAATTTAGCTTTAAGAATGCCAAAAACTTAGAATTTGCATTCTTTTTGAGCTAGTGAGTAGAACACCCAACAAGTGAAGCCTTAAAGTTTAGATTGAATTATGGGAAGTGCCCTGGTCTTAGGAATTTTGAGAGAAAAGAAAAATCAAAACAAAATGAAAGGAGTGCATTAGTTTTAAGTTATTAGTTTTGTTGTGTGCAATTCTGGAAGGCTAGGAACCGGTTAAAGTGTCCATTTTAGGACTTGAGGGGGTTGACTTAAAGGGAGGGGGGCAACCTCTTCGGGGGGCGGCCTCTTCGGGGGGTAGCCCCTGGATTTTTGGGATAGGGAGACCCAACGGAGAGGCTCGGAGGTGCGAGACAGACAGAGGAGGACGGCTCCGACCTTGGCTCAAGAGAGCATGGGGTTTTTAGTTTAGATTCAGGTTACTCCAAAATGTGGATTTAGATTCAGGCCACTTCGAAGTTGGGATTAGATTCAGGCCACTGGAAGGGAGATTCAAATTGCGGGACTGAAAATATGGGTTCAGGTTGCAGCACTGAAAGTATTTCAGGTTGAGTTTCGGCTAGCAAGGTGAACTCAGTGCAAAGTGGAGTAAGTCGTGAAGGAGGCAGGTTGAGCAGTGAGGGGGTTGCGGCCTGCTGACCAAGGGCGAGTGAAGCTGTTGGGCAGCCGTGAATCAGCTGCCGAACCAAGTCAGTAGCAAGGAGGAAGGGATGATCAGAGCTTTCCCGGCTGCAACATGTGGCTATCTGGAAGGGTCACACAAGGTTTGACTGGAACTCCGTAAGGTGCTGCGGAGAGGGCATTTCGCAGGCATCAGGGTTAAAGGGAAAGCATGATGGGTTGGGTGTGATTAGAAGTGGAGAGGAGTGGACGAACTATGTATGGGCAGGCTAATAGGGTGAATCAGTGTTGCCTCATGCCATTAGGGAATAATTCAGCATGGTTGATTAGCTAATAGTTGAAGGATAGAGTTTGAGAGTGTGAGTTGATGTGTGTTGAGTGGTCAGATTTACATTGGCAACTGTGAAAAGAGTATTTTTCAATACTTGGACTGCGTGTCATTGGAATAAAAATGGTGTGGTGATGATTACATTGTTGGGACATCGGGTGTTAAGTTCTGAGGGCTAAGTGGTGATTGTTAAAGTGCATGTTGGCCATGGGCTTCCACCCGGATTACGACGCATAAGGGTGGAGGTTTATGGCTGACAATGGGTAAGGGATAAAAACTCTAAAAACCACTCCATGTCAATACATGCAAATGTGATAGTCTCACACCTCACTCTAATTTCCCAGGCAATTGTCTGGCAGTGGGTTCATTTTAATTGGACCAAGTGCGGTGCACAAGCATAGGCACATCCATAGTCAATGGTCTTGCAATAGTAACCCATTTTTGTCTCTTTACCAAAGTCAAGGGCACTTCGGAGTAGTCCATAATCTTTCATTGATTAACTCCATTTTAATGTAACTTGAAAAATGCAGTGCGGTAATCCTTTCAGGATGGGCAGTCTCTTTTAATTAAATGAAATCTTAATGAGACAGTCCGACAATAGTCCTGTACCTGATCGTAACCAAGGCAATCCTCACATTCTCCCTTGCATACATAGGCCATACCACCGATGCGGGCTAACATCTCCTCATACAATGAATGAATTTATTTTATTAACTTAGCATTGCAAATACATACTGATAATTCCTAAAACTAATTCATCTGCTAATTCATGACATATATGATTCCCAAGACTAGTGCATAAGAGAGTCAATTAATGGAATTAGGATTAATTTCAAATTAGATTTTAATCTCATAAACCAGCAATAATCTTTGACTGCACCTGACATAATATGGGTATTATCTCTCTAGTCGACAAATCCATTGACTCTCCACAACAACCTCAATGAACTTTTCGCAGTCAATCGCCTTTCTTGTGTTACTGTTCGGCCACTGTTAGAAGTTAGTTCAGTACAATCTCCATCAGGAATCTCACACAAACTATAGCTGTGACAATTACTCGAGTCCGGCTTCAACCTCTGCGAATAACCTTATAAATTCAATTTCACATTACAGATTATTAGATTTTGGCCGTAATCCAGGAATATCCACTTATTTTGCCCTTTGGAGAATATTATTAATCGGTGCTTTAACAAATTCGCTACACCGCAGTCAATAGTCTACAGGCTTGCGACAACTTTGAATTCTCCATATTACCTCAACCAATAACAAAAGAATTGACACAGATTACGCCCTCTCTTCACTTTGGGGTTAACTTGACATTAATATTATGCCACAAATTTCTCTGACCCTTGGGTAATAATGCTCGGTGAATTAGTTACTGCAATCAATGAAGACCTCACTCCCGTGTGATACTACAATCCTTATGCAAATCAGTGTAAGTTTAAATTCCTTCAGATTGCAACCTCTGACCAATTTCATACTTTCTTTCCATTCAATGTCTCTCCACAGAGCATACCATTGCCTTAGCATTATCACCTCTCCCTTACATCTTAAGAAATGCCAAGAACGGGTTGAGATAGAGATAATTAGAGATACTCATATCTGTCAGATTCCTCACACAATTGCCGATTATTATCAAGCATCCTTCTTTTATGCCATCAAATTATTACACTGCCTAACAGAAACACAAACATATTCTTGCACTCGATCATTAAGCCTGCTCTACATACAGTCTGATATGTCATGGATAATTCAAAAGTCAATCAAAATATGGTAATCAAATATGTGCACGATTTAGAAACAAAAAGATTTCAGCATTGATTACAGTCCATCAACGAGGAAGAAATTAAGTCCCCGAGACCTAATCAAAGTGTTCAAAAAGTAGAAAAGTGTATCTCCCATGCATTTACCGATACGAGAAATCAAAATGTAATTACACCGGCACTATAGCAAGATGATAGTTACTCCATCCAGTACAGACACCCTGGATCAATTGTCTCATTCACCATTCAATCACTTAGCCTATCGCCTAAACTAGAAGGAATCTCTCCTTTCTGGCGCGAGCAGAACTCGGTAAACAAAAAACACAGACTCATAGGAAAAGAAAGAATAATAATGATAATGACTCTCTCCCTCTGCCTGTTACCCCTCCAAATCAGCCCATAGTCTTTCCCAACTGACTTACAGGTATTTCCAGTCAATTGTCTCATTCATACTGCTGGTTTAAAAGTTTGTAGCTCAAAAAGAGTTCTATTTACACCTAATATCTATTTAGACCTACAAATAACAAAAAATTGACTCCACAAGATCTAACGGTCCATAAATGTTTTTGTTTTTTTTGTTTTTTTTGTTGTTTTCCTAAGTGTCAAATACTTTGAGTCGATGCTCTTGGTTGACTATAGTAATCGATTTGAAGCAGTCAACTAGACGGTCGAGTGCTCTCGGTCGACTACAACAATTGACCAAATAGTCAATTTCTAAAAAAGAAAATTCAAAAAACTCCAAAAATTCAAAAATTAGAAACTTTTCTAGATCGTTAGATCTTATAAATAGTAAGATCTAATGGTCCAAATTTGTTTGGAATTTTTATTTTTATTTCTTTTGCAGTTGACTTCTATGTCAACTATTGTTTTATAGTCAACCGTAGCCTCAACTACAAATTAGTAGTTAACCAAACCATTAACCAAGGGGTTGACTACATTAGTTTACCTTGGATAAACTATGATTTCCTCCCCCCCCCAAAGTTGACGTGGCGTTTTTGGGCCCAGTGTCACGTCGCTATCACAAGACGTGATGTGACATGATAGACACTGACGTGAAATCCCTAGGTGAGAGTATGCTACCTAAAGTACTAGTTGATGAAGTCATGTGAAGTGACATTCCATGGCTACATGGACATCTTCAAACATCAATACAAAACATCAAATAAGGTGAACTTACATGTGGATTTGAACACCAAGAACTAGCTAGCCGAATTTGTTAATGATGTTGAGGAGTGGGTGCCTCCACCCCTTGTCAGCAAGAGCTTGGAGCTTCAAGCGTGTTTGTTTAAGTCCACCATGCTTGCAAATGCATGTGGCATGATATCTCTGCCCATGATTGAAAACCCACGTCCCGAATATATACAAAATGACAAGTCTCAAAACTTTCTCAAAATGTGATGGTATATACAAAGTTGTTGGAGTACTTTCAAGTTGTGGAGATTGCGCATGTGCAGGTGCTAGGGAGTGAGGAGGAGGAGGAAACCTTCTCACTTTCATTCCTCTTCATGCCATGTACAAACTAATGTGAATGTGATAAGGGGCATTATTTGAGGCATTAGCGTACATAGTATACTTAAGGGAGATGTATTTTTTTCTCTATAGTATGTGCATCTGAAAAAACTAGTAAGAGTTTTGAAGTAAAGGTAGATGCACAAAAGGGGGCCCTAAGGTTTAGAGAAAAATTGACAATAATTTTACAGTTTCATCCAACTTACCTCTTTCATCCAAAAGACATGTGTTTTAGGGTCAAATTATTATGAGTTATATTTTGAATGCAAAAATATTCAATGACATTCTCCTTGGAAAGTGAAAGTGGATTATATATGTAATAAGGCCTATTTATTTTGACACACTTTATATTTTGTGTATGTAGTGGAGGCATTTATCAAATGAAATTGAAAAGCTTAGTTTAAATACACGAGTCCATATTTTAGCCTGCTTGTTACTACGTACTATACATTAAATTGCTTTCACTATAAACTTCTCATATAACCAAAGGGTTTAATTCCATAGATACCCACACATGTCATTTAGATTTCCAATGAAGAATCCACCGCGGTTTTGCATGTTTTGATGACAATTGCATGTGGTGGACACTTGAAGCGGACATGGAGATGGTGTAGTTGGGAATTGTAGCCTAGGTGCATAATTCCAAGTTTTTGACAATATTTCTAACTAGTCATGGATTAGCCAAATGATGGCCTTTAAACTGGAAATCAGTAGCCAAACTGGGGCTGGCTTTGACACGATTTGATTGCCAATTTGCTCTCCATTGTTCGCGTATCTTACCACCCTTCATAAAGTAGGAAAATCAAAAGCTGGCCACAGCTCATGATGATCGATCGAACTTCCCAGCCACATGTTGCAGCACCAACCATCTTGATGGCAAGTGCGAGTAGATGAATGGTACATGTATCAACCTGACATCATGATTCCAGTGTGGCTCGATAGTCAACACATTCAAGAGAGTTACAAAATTGTTGCAGCAAGTAAGTAATGGATATAGCCACCAATGTCAACATTTGCTATCATAGATGGTTTATTACCTGTACCCTTCCCGCTTCTTTCCGACTGTGTCCGGGGAGATTTTTGGGCATAATCGATGGAGACCCTAACTTAGTGTTTCCAAGTGCATCCGGATACATGTTGTGATCTTTCAGTTTTTCAGTTTATTAATATGAGGTACATTCTATAGATTCCTCTAAAAATCGTCAGTTATTTTCCTGAAGTCTTGAACTTCAATCAGTTTATTTCTCAAACACAGCTGATTCATAGTGCAACTAGGGTTGGTTCTCCGCATTCATTGTTTCCAGACTGGAGCCATCATTAATTGTGAGGAGCACCATCCATCCTTTGTCTTCACTATACATGACAGACAAGTTCTGTCAAAAAGGCCGCTCAGGTACCACGTCATTGCCGCTGGCCATTTAATTTGTGACAGATCTTCATCAGAATGTCTTGTACGTCATAATACAGTAGAACTGATTGTGGAACTGAACAACATAATTTTCCAATACGTGCACAACTGGAAATCATCCCTAATTACTGTTTCTGTATACGCGTCCTGAGATTCAAATCTGAAACATACAGCTATCTCTATTAGACTCAGTTTTCTTAAGATTTATGAACATCGCAAGTTCTAGAGAACATTACTGGTATATATGCATTTGCTTCAACTTACATGTCTTAGGTTATGTACCAGACAAAAAGAACCTCATCTCAATGAGTTCCTGGAAAATCTTGAACTCTTTCAACCTCAGATCGGTTAGACTGTCAAGGGGTAAAAAGTGACTGTAATATTGCAGGAGACAAAAACATCGATTAAATGTGCTCATGAGGTTTTGTACATCAGTACAGTGTGGTCATAAATGAATTGAGGAGCTTCTGCATAGGGTTGAGGCATCCAAATCCCAAATTCCAACTACTCCTTACAAAACTTCAGTGGTAACTGCAGTCTGCAAAAACTACAAGAGATATGCGTCCAGGGTACCACTAATGAATTTGAAACCCATACTTTACAAGTGCACTGATTATCCCAATTAGTGAGTGTGGGAAATTAGTGAAGGCGATACTAAACTTCTTTATGCTGTGAAATTAGTGCCACCAAAAGATCTAGGAAGCATTGTTCATCCCAACATTATTCATCACTGGAAATATTATATATAGTAGCACTATTCACTGAAAGTACCGGCACATGGCATTATTCATGACCATTATTCATTGACAAGCATGTGGTTCCGTATAAAAAAAGCATTTATCACTCTCACGCACTAGTTTTTTTGAAATCTATGGTAAATGAGCATGTATTCATGAATTTAGTGTGATTGAGTAAAAATTTCAACCTTTAGTAACTTTGAGATTTGATGGCTAAATAGTGTGTGCTTCGGGAATTAGTACCACCCTTACTAATCAGTGTAGTATCTAGCTATGAAATGTAGCTTGGATCGAATCTGTTTTTTTTTCTCTTGCAAGAGATTGAATGAACATGTCTACAAGTACAACATAGAACTATATTAACTTTTAATTTATGGGTAATTTATATATTTTTACTTTTATTTAGAGAGAAACAAACAATATGTATATCATTGCCAAAAGACATACAAGGCCTTCGGGACTTTAAAAAAAAAGGGTGGAGAAACTCTCTTGGGTGCACCCGGTGAAACCACAAAACCCAAAGAAGGGTGTCAAGCAACGTAAGCATGTTTTATGAAGCCAACATTATTAGGTGCTTGATTGTTCCACATGATTTTAGAATTCAACCTATAGGAGGTTATTGCTACCCAATGTAGTGTCAATCTTAGCAAACCTGACATCATCATAGATAGTCTCCCTCTTTGAGTCTTTGGGTGCAGCTTCTTGAATATGCTAGAAATGCCTGGGTAATTTTTATTTATATGGAGCACACCTAATTTGAATCACCTGCATCTAAATAAATTTTTATGGAAAGCAATATACTGCTGCAAGAGTATGAACAATGCTCATATGCGGCTCTCCTTTTGATGCATCAGCACGTGATGACCCGATGTCATCAGCATGAGCTCAAGAACAATTTTCGATATATTCCGCCTTTTAATTCTGTCTGATAAACCTGCCATAGGCACCAAGTACTAATTCTTACTGACATGTTTTCGGTTTTGCAAGGCCGTCCCTGATCTTCTGCCATAACAGAACCCTCGGCCATGACTAGACTTCGACTCCAAATTTTACATGAAGCTACCTGATCGGTACTGTGAGAGGTAAATTGCAGTGCATCAAAAGAGAATTTATAGGGAAGAAATATCACAAAAGAATATACACGACGGCCAGCAAGACATTATATTCTTGTCAAGGCCATGTAGAAATTGTGTGTATATACAACATGACGAGGATATCTATATATAATTTCGCAGTTCTTAAGCCGATCGATGGTTCTGGCCCCGGCAACATTTGCAAAGATTACGAAACCTCTAAGTCAGTTTGTGATGCACGTCTTCTAATTAATCATGTTACATGGCTTCAAGAATCGTCGAGTCTGTCATTTTGAGTTAATGTTTTAGTCCTCGAGCGAGCTGGTCGGTGGTAGCACATCCGAGTTGTGATACAGCAGCTCCAGGTTGTTATAAATTTCACCAGTTTCCAGCATCGAAGCTGCTTTCGGCCGGCAAGGAAGGACAATATTGCCGACTCATGATGGCACTTCACATTATTTGGCATGGACATCGACAAGACAAAGGCAGTTGTTCTTTAATTCTGGAAGCATGTGCCACCTGCCCCAGCGCCTCCCCCTTTGTCAGTGCGCCCGCAAAGTCAAAAAACAGTCCCTCAATCCATGCAACAACATACGAAACCCCCGGAATTCGACCCACCGCAAGCATCACAATTATGAGTACTGCTGCAGCAGCAGCAGCATCTGCAGAAGCAGAAGCAGAAGCAGCAGCAGAAGCAGAAAGAGAAACAGTTCTTCCCGCGCCGGATCATTAACCAATCAATCAATCCAACGGTGCTCATTTGTGGAGCTGCATATAAGGCGCTGCGGTTACCGCACTTCTCACCGATTCATTCGAATCTCATCACATTCAGCGGTTGCAATCATGGCGCCGTTGAGAGCCAAGTTTGCACTTGTTCTCGCCGCAATTGTCATATGTCAAATTTTTGTGGAGCCGGCACTCGCAGCTCGACCAGCTCTGGGTGCTAGGAAGAAACTCGCCGAAAGCGCTGCCGCCAAGGTAATTTCATGGCCGTGCATATTCTTGCATCATATTATGGAGATTAATCTTTACAGTTGATGCATGCAATCTCTGAATACCTATTCTCACAGCTAGATCTCATCATATGTGCAACTGTAACTTACAATTTTATTGGCATTGGAACGGAAGTAGCAATCCTATTCTTACAAATATTCATGCCGCAATTCATCACGTGGATAAGTGATTCTGCATGCGATGGCACCGGCTCTTATTGAAATCCTAGTCTAAGCTTGTGTACATTGAGCAGGTGGCTCCTGCACATGACAACGCTAAAACTACCAAAGGTTCTGGTGGAGGATACAATTGCTTTGCATTATGTGAATTTCTATTCTCACAGCTGATCTTAACATGTGAGACTCTTGTAACAATATTTAACCACCAACTGAATTGCCTCCGATCAAGTCCGCCCCGCCGTAGCTACGCAGTACTCTAACAATTATACTCTTACAAATGCCGTAAAATCCCCTGGAGATGAGCGCTGCTTCTGCGATAGATTTTTTTTGGGTGAAATCCACCTTAGGTTAGTCTAATCTTGTGTGCATTATTGATCAAGGGGCTCCTGCACATGAGCAAGCTAAAACTATCCAAGGCTATGGTGGAGGATATAAATGCGTGCATCATGTGAATTTCCATTTTCATAGCTAAATGTGAGACTCTTGTAGCCATGATTTATAAATGTCGTAATTCATGGCCTGGTCGATGCTTCTCCGAAGAAAATCCTTCATAAAATCCACCTTAGGTTAGTTTAATCTCATGTACATCATTGAGGTGGCTCCTGCACATGAGAACGCATAAAAGTACCGAAGGCTATGGTGGAGAATTGAAACGCTTGCACTATGTGTAATTACTCTTGCAAATGCCGTAATTCATCGTCTGATAGATGAATACTGCTTCTGCCATGGCAATTCTTTGTGAAATTCTCCTTAGAGTAATCTAATCTTGTGTACGTTGTTGAGCAGGTGGCTCCTGCACATGAGAAAGCTAAATCTACCGATTTCTATGGTGGAGGATATGGTCCCGGAGGCGGTGGAGGATACGGTCCAGGAGGCGGCGGAGGCTATGGTCCTGGAGGAGGAGGTGGCTATGGTCCTGGAGGAGGAGGTGGCTATGGTCCTGGTGGAGGTGGAGGATATGGTCCTGGTGGAGGTGGAGGATATGGTCCTGGTGGAGGAAGAGGCTATGGTCCTGGAGGAGGATATGGTCCCGGTGGAGGATATGGTCCCGGAGGAGGCTATGGTCCCGGAGGAGGTTATGGTCCGGGTGGAGGAGGAGGTGGTGGTGGTGGTGGAGGTGGAGGAGGAGGAGGTGGTGGAGGAGGAGGAGGAGGAGGAGGAGGAGGAGGATTTAGCCGTGGCGGACCTCAACATCGCAAGTGATCATCGCCGTAAGTATTGTATCTCCATTTACGAGCTTCATAATTTAATGCTTCGATAATTTTGAGGATTCTGATATTGCTCCGCGATTTTGACACTGGATAACACTCGACCGGTGTGATTCATGGTTCAGTTGTCGAGGAGATCAACGTCACAGGAAGACTCATGGCCGTGTATGAAGATCGTCGGCGTGTCGATCACAAGCTTATGCATGATGGAGCCGCTGCAGCAGGCTACGATGATCTTGGAAATAGTAGAGGAATATTGCAGCAGTTAATTTATCTTGTGATCGTGCTTATGGTAGATGGTGGGATGGCTAGAAATTATGATGCATTTCTATATCCAGAGGTGAACGGGAATTAACCAGGATAAAGAAGCTACAGAGAATAATTGATACACAGGATAATAAAATTCCGCATTGACTGAATGTCCAATTAGCATTTGTGTCCGTACAGTGCACCATGGAGTAATTTGATCTTTTAATATTGCATGTCAAACTTGTTCAAGGATCATGACTTCCTGTGTATAACCTTGATGTTCAACCGGTAGGCTGCATCTGAGAGTAGCGGATATATGACTTGAATGGAAGGTGATGAGGTATCAGATCGACAGGCAAGAAACAGGTCTGTTGGCGATGCTAATTCGAAAGAACAAGAAGTGATCTAGCATGTGAAGGGCACTATAATAATTGCAACTTTTGTTTATAATCGATCATCGACGCAACAAACTAATGGTGATCAATGGCCGACACCGCTGTATGAGATTGTTGGCCGTCGCCGCAGTACAATCATAGGCTGCAATTATAGGTTTCCAATGCCATTCCATGATTGAACCGAAATCAGTTGCAATTCGCAAGGAAATTACCATTACTTTAATGTTTTCAAATCATCTTGTCAATTTAACCGAATCTTATGTACACAGACTAAGTACAGTATCAATCTTGTCCAAATTCAATGGTTTGAATACTGGTAATCAGAAAATCTCTCTCTCTCTCTCTCTCTCTCTCTCTCGGGGATGATCCGGCAGGGGAATTTGGGTTCAATGTGGATTGCAGTAGCTTAAACCACTTAAAATGATTAGGATGATGCTTGGCATCTCACAAAGTATAATTCAACAATTGCACACTGTGATGGTTCCTATATATCTGTCAAGATAAGGTTGACAGGATTAATGCTTGAATGCTAATGATTACAAGCTCTCTCTACCTTGGATGACGCAGTAGAGAATTTATGGCTTAATCTGGTTATCTTCGGATGCACTTGATTTTGCGATAGCTGAAATTACTTATAAGACCGGGATGATGCTTGGCATCTCACAACGTACAAGACATCAACATGAGTTGCATACTGTGATGATTCCTCTACATTTGTCAGGATAAGGTCAAGATGCTTCCCGAATCTTACACTATTCCAATTCCTCATAACTTGAGGCAGTAAACCCTCCTGTGTTCTCCAACAGATATTCCTCTGGAGGTTGAATGGAATGAATCTGAGGAGTCATACTTGAATGCTGATGATCACAAGCTCTCTCGACCTTGAATGATGCAAGCAGGAAAGTCAGGCCTTAATCTGGATATCTTTGGATGCACTTGACCTTACAGTACTGAAACTACTTAAGAGATTGGGATGATCATGCTTGGCACCTCACACGTTGATTATACAACTCGTCAACAGTTGCATTCTATGATGATTCCTATATATCTTTCAAAACAAGGTCAGGATGCTTCCCGGATGAGCATATTATGATTCCCGAATTCTTACACTACTGTTCATCAAGAGCGATGATTATTCCGGTGCCTCATAACTTGAGGCAGTAAACCTTCCTGTGTTCTCCAACAGATATAATGTCTACGGAGGTCAAACGGCATGAATCTGAGGAGTCAAATTACTTGTCCTGTATTCGTTCAAATCTAATCTGCGAGTCACTGCACCACATGATAAGATTTCTTCACATGATTCAAGCACATTGCACACCGGGCCGGACTTACTTAGAAAAGATTACTTAATATGCTGCATATGTATTCGATTTGAGCACCCTTGAATCTGGTCGATCGTGGACCTGCTTCACATCCATCATGCCGATGGTCGACGTTTGGCGACACCCCGATGTACACACGTATGATTCCGAACTGACGGTGGTCGTGAATTTGTCTTGGTATCTGTGGAGTTCGACTCCTCGCTCATCGGAGTATAAGGAGGCTCTTGGGAGCTGAACAAGGCTATTTTGATCTTTGCGCGCTCCTTCCGGTAGGCTGGGCTGGGCTGCGGCGATCAGTTTTCCAGAGCTGACGAAAAGTGCCCTTCGTCCACATGCGGCCAAGCGTGGACGGAATATTCCTTTCTGTTCGTCCGTCGGCCTTCTCGGGATACTGCAGGAGAGTGCACCAGTCACCGGACCCCAGAACCCTTTCAAGGAAAGTAATAAGGGCCGGTTTAGACTATGGTGAAGAAGTGCACTTGTTGGTCCATAACATTATTCAGCCATGTGGATTGGTTTCATAACCCTGGAATATGTCAATTATATTGTGTGGGTTCCTTGAACAAAGTAAGAATATTCATACATTATCCATACATCTAGGTTAACATTTGGAAGATCGGGTGGAGTTATACTCTTGGCACTATTCACATGAATCACTATTCATCCCAACATATGCAGAGGAAATATTATTCATCCTGGTTTTATTCATTGAAAACATTATTCATAGCAGTATTATCACTGGAAATAGTGGGACTATTCACAATGTTCATACTATTCATACCGGCACTATTCACTATTTGTACCAATGTCAATTTCTTCTAATTTTCTAAGTTTCTTCCCATGAAGGTAAGATATTGGAGGCCCCTATCAGATGCTAAATAGAATGGTAACACAACCATGCAGTTGAATAATTTTATGTCAATAATTTCAACCCAATAAAAGGTTATTTGAGGCAACGGTTGGTATGGTGGACAAGATGGAAAAACAATTTAAAAAATGCCTCAAGTTGGAGTTCACCAAAGGCCAAGTTTTTTGTCCGAGGGTTTGAGGTTGCCCGCAAGAAACTTGACCTCCAAGGAGCTCCCCTAGCAAAAAGTGTTGCCATGTTGGTAGTCATGTCACTTTTTAATCTATGTTTGAAGCTCTTCACTAGGGAAGTCTTGGCCTAGTGTAAACCTTGGCTGATGAAGAACCCATTTTGTAGCCAATCATATTGCTGCATTCTCCTAAACTTTTTGACATGTGCACTTCTTCGCCGTAGTCGAAACTAGCCCTAAGTCTTAGCGAAACTTTTTGGGGTCCATTTCACTGGTTTTGTGACTTTGTCCACTTTTGCACATGTTCCCTACTAGGTGGTAAATTGTCCAAAGCTTTTAATGTGTGTCTCTCCATTGTGCCCAATTTCATGTATTTGTGTTGCAAACTTGATACAAACAAGTATGGAATTGAGCTGAAAGAATTGTGAAACTTTGTGAATATTGAGTTTGCACAAGGTTGAGCTGCAAGAATTGTGAAAATTGCAACAAAATTTAGCATATGAAAATGATTCTTAGAGCTGCCAACCAAAAGCTTTCTTATCCATGTTTCATTTGTTTCTTTTTCACCAATAAACTTTTCCACTAATTCCATCAATTATAAATATAAATAACAAGCTAATATTAGACCGATGCATCAAGAAAGAGAGCTTTAATCGCTACTGGCATGAACATCCCAAAACAAGGTTTTCAATTTCATAAGATTGGAATTTGCTTAGAAGTAAGGTAGTCGTTGGCATAAAAACTCCCCAAATGTAATTACTAAGCTTTTGTATCACCTCAAAATTGAGCTTGATTGTGAAATGTCACGCTTGGCTATTCTCCATATCATGTTTGCAACTTTCCAACAATCTATATTGGAATTTATCATTTTAACGAATCACATGAAGTTTCTCATCACAACAATGAGATTTGTGATTGTGATGAACTTTCAAAGCTTAACTTCTAAATACACTATGAGAGTACCATAAGTAACTTTTGTGTTTCTAACCATATGGATGCGATCTTTTGATGATGACTCACAACTTCTTCTATGTGATAATTCTTGAACAAACCTTCAAGATTGCATTATATGATACATCTTTAAACACTCTTTAAGCACATTTGGGGTTCACTAAGGTGGAAGCCCCAAAGCATTCTACCACAAGAAGTGCACCAACACCAATGCATTGTCCAATTCACCAACTTGGTGCATTCCACATGTACAATTCCCATTGGCCTCCGACAACAAGAGGAAATTGTCACATGCAATTGCACCTCTCATCCATCCAATGTGCAAAAACTTGACCCCTACATGTTTGTGGTTGGTTTATTTGAAATAACGTTGACTAGCCTAATTCGGGATCTTTGAAGTTAATTCCCATATCAAATAAACCTTACAAAAGTAAACTTTGGACTACATACCATTTTAGGGAAGTTTTATCCTAGATGAATGAGATGTACACTCAGTATGCAATAATAGATCTCATACCCTCCCAGGTTCGGGATCCTAACACCTACTAAGGGGGGTAATAATGAAAACTATTCCTAGTAAAATGGTTGTTGGTTCATCCCAATTCAAGTTCATTGATGTAAAATGGCACCTCTGCCTCAATTTAGAGATTTGTGTAGCTAAAAATAATAACCCCTCTACTCTACAATAATAATCAATATTTCCACCCTCCCCCTTGGTAGGTATTGTGAACATTCACCCGTGCCTCTTGGAAAGAGGGAATCATTGCATAAGAGCATACCTCTAATTCATCCAACATAAAAGGCTTGAAAATAGTACGTAGTTGGGAGGGGAGTATCTTCAGTTGATTTCACAATGGGATTAGCTTCAAAGTTCACGAGTAACTATAGTCCAAGTCATTTGAGATGAATTGACGACAAGCCTATAGGGAGTCAAGTTTTTATATTGGATGGATGAGAGGTGCTCTTGTATGCAATGATTCCCTCATACCTAACCCCTCAGGCTTGTAAAGGATAAAAAGACAGCTATTAGGAATGATACCTAAAACCTCCCGGGCAGGCCAAAACCCTGGGGGCAGCCCGAAGAAACAAAAGAAGGGCCCACCACCTCCCTCCCCCAGCATCTCTTCGGGCAGAGAGAGGCGAGGCGCCACTTCAATGTTGTTGTTGGTGTCTTCGGAACATCATCGACGACAAACGAGTGCGGGAAGGAATTCTTCGCGGGTGTCAGCGCACCTAACTTAACTCACGTGTTGCGAGGAGCATTGCACAGGCGATCACATCGCAATGGCGTTGGGTTTACAGGTGGGCGTGCAGCCGCAAGGGGTCGCTGCTGCGTTGAGCCGGCCGAATGGGGATTCGGTGCATTCTTCCACCCCTGCTGCCGCCGCTTCGGTGCAATCTGCGTCTTCCTCATCCTCCATGTTCCAGGGACACCTACGAGTGGCAGCAGCTTCGAAGGCGCGTTTGGTGGTTAGCCAGCACAACAGGAGCTCTGTGCAAGTGACCTGCGAGGCTGCCACTGCGGTGAGCGGAGACACATCAGCTCCTGGTAACCTCTTCCTTTTCCTTGTGAAGGCGATTGTGGAATCGCCTTTCTTGTCACATTCTTGTTTTATAAATTGTTTATCTCCATTTTTTATGTTCATGGAAAGCAGCACTTCAAACGGATTGACGTCAGATTCTTAGCGCAAGGGGTTAGGTTTTAAGGCTCTCAAACTGTGTCCATTAGGTTTTATTTTTTGGTACTGATGGAATTGAATTGGTTGGCAGCTGCAAAGCCCTGGAAGACCACGGATTGCCGGCTTGTCCTGGAGGATGGCTCAATTTGGAGGGGAAAGTCGTTTGGAGCCACAGGAACCCAAGTAGGCGAAGTGGTGTTTAACACTTCCTTGACAGGGTATGTGTCTGCAACCTCACGGGTACGGGTATGAAAGGTTTTTTCCTGGTTAGAAAGTTTACTGGGGAATCACTGTAAAAGGAATTTTGAAGTGTTCTCGTGACATTTTTGTTTCGCCTTGCCATGAAATAGGTACCAAGAGATTTTGACCGACCCAAGCTATGCTGGCCAATTTGTGCTCATGACGCAACCCCATATTGGCAATACAGGGATCAACACTGGTATCGATCTCCCACCACTATCTTATAAGTTCGGATAGGCATGCATGCTTCATGTTACCAAGGTGTCCTGTCAATGAAGGTGTATTTTCAAAGAGACCTGGAAGGCAATGTGCCAGAAATAGAAGGACACTTCAGTATGGTGCGGATGAGCTGTAGAGAAAAGAGAGGAAAATGATCCTTTGGGGTAAAAGTCAACATGCCCATAGATTTTATGACTGCTAGAATGGAGTATTTAAATTCAGACCAATTGTCACCTTTGACGTCACCAGGCAGTACATGTTATATTTCCAATTCTTCTGTATCAATTCTTTCCAACAAAATCGCATTATAAGACACTGTGTGGAATTGATGGACTCAGAACTCATGGCAATTCCTCTTATTGAATACAGGTGACGAGGAGTCTCAGCAGTGCTTCTTGGGTGGCCTGGTTATTCGCAGTCTTAGTAGCAAGTATATGTCCATCCCTTCAACCTTTATGTTAAACAATTCCTGTAAATTCCATGGCTCAAAAAAATTTTGGTAGAAATTACAACCAGCAAGAATATTGCTGAGTTCCTCAGCTTTTTGTTGCCAATTTATGTTGACTATAGCAGAGTTTGCTTTTGGAGTTTCATTTGTAATTACTGATACAAGACGTTCATATTTGGTTTTATCCCTTCATTTTGTGGTGAATTGCTTCTATTTGCAGAGTGTCAAACTGGCGGTCTACAGAAGAACTTCCGGAATATCTGAAGAAGCGGAATGTGATGGGCATATGTAAGTTCCCTGTGTTCTGACTTAGTCTGTGTGTTGGCCATTATTGGTCTTGGAGGTTCTCTCAGTGGTGGTTTACTTCCTCAGTACCATGAGAAGTATTTTTATTAGTATGCACTTAGTTTTCTTTATTGCCAATACACCAAAAAATTTCTTCACAGGAGTGCATGCTGAGATAGTCTGCAGTGCATGTATTTGGTTTAGGTTCTAGTTGACTACCTCTTCAATCATTTCTTAATGTCAATACCAGAATTCCTCACAAGAGATTTTGATCTTATTTGGTTTCTCTTCTTTTGGTGAACTTTGCAGCTGACATTGACACACGTGCCATCACCAGGCGTTTACGAGAAGAGGGTAGCTTGATTGGGGTTTTGTCTACAGAGCAGTCAAAGTCTGACGACGAGCTATTAAAAATGGCTACAACCTGGAAGATTGTTGGTACGTAGATGAAATCTTGAGGAAGTTTCTCAATAGAATATGTCAATACCCTAGCCTTGGCTAAAGCAAACATTTGCATGGCAGTTCCAAATTACGGAAGACCGTAGAAGTTGATGAGGTTCATATGGAAGCAGATCTTTCAGATATGTGGTGTAGGATTTAGTCCTCTGCACAAAGTGGTCTCTACCTGAACCTTGAAACTTGGGTGACACCCAAAAACAAGGCAATGGTAACTTGTGAAAAGTGTGGCTACGACTTAGATTGCTGCTATTTGATTTGTCCTGTCAGAAAACTGTAGGAAATGCTTGCATGGCTCTTGTGACAGTCGGGATCTTGAAAATTTCAATATGCAGGTTTCTGTTTGTGGCCTGTGCATTCCTGCTCACATTATTTTTTTTTTTATGGAATGGAACAGGCAAGGATCTAATTACTGATGTCAGCTGCAGCACTCCTTATGAATGGAAAGACAAGACTGACGGTGAATGGGAATTCAGTTTAACAATCCCAAAGGCTGGCTCTGACCTGTTTCATGTAAGTGTTTTGGTTTTCCCAATTTTTCATTTTGAATGGAATGGAAAGGACATCTTTTATCAAGCCATTTTGCATGATGGGGCATGTTTTGATTTAGAAAGGTTCTCATTCTTAAGTGAGAGGAACTATTTCTGGATCATGTCTTCTAGATGTACGATGAATTTCACTTTCATAGCAACTGGCATTGAGAATTGTACATCTTGGGTACTATTGGTGAATTTCACACCCAGCACCCACTAAGGTAGTCAAGGCCCATCCCCACATGGCTTTACCAAATAACCAAAGTCTTTCCCAAAAACTGGGTTAAGCTCTCTTGGTTATGGCGGAGGCACCTGGCTATCCCAGTGCACCTACAAGAACTTGCTCCGGAGATTTTTGAGTAGGTTTTAGTTAAATAGCTTTCACACAAGTTCATTGTTTTATCTACCCAGCAATGACATGTTGGATAGTTTTTGTCCCATCTTCAAATGCCTTACCATTCATCTATCTTACCATCAGCGGGTTTTGTCAATGGAGCTCCTTGCACCCTCATAGCTTAGACTAAAGCAACCAACCACAGGGCTGGAGGTGACACTTTTGAAGGTCCTACATTCTTGCCTCATCTCTAGGTACTGATGGGAGGGTTGGTGCTTGAGGTTTAAAACCTCCATTTTTAAACCATGCCACGTCCTTTGCCAACTAGGCTTGGAACTAGATAACATCTATGCTGTGAAGGCCATGTTTTTAGAACGAACTTTTAGGCTAAGCTAAAGTCATGTGGGAAGGGTGCATACTTGTCATTAGTACCTTGTGCTTTACAAGTATAATAGGATTTGCATTGTGTGAGCGTCAAAGCATCTGTGAATTTTTGTTGTTACTCTGGGTGTATAGGTCTTTCTATTTAGCTGGCCACAGTAATTGCACAAAGAGTGTAGTCTTGATCACATGCCACTTCTAGAACATGCATGATTGGTAAATCTCCACTCTGGCTCCTTGGTTATTTATCAATTAAGTCCGGATAATTTGCCCGTTGCATTTGGTTGCTGGTGTTTTGAACCCATGCAATGTGATTGCAGTCTTGGATCTTGAAATTGCTTCAAAATACTTCTATGTATTCGCAAGTTTCTGATGAGTTTTATATTCAATTTGTTATGCAACGTGACAGGTGGTGGCATATGATTTTGGGATAAAGCAAAATATTTTAAGGAGACTTACCTCCTACGGATGTAAAATCACCGTAGTCCCATCAAAATATCCTTCTTCAGAAGTGTTGAAGCTCAAGCCGGATGGCATCCTCTTCAGTAATGGACCTGGTGATCCATCTGCAGTGCCCTATGCTGTGGAGAGTGTGCAAGCTTTGGTTGGCAAAGTCCCTGTGTTTGGAATCTGCATGGGTCATCAGCTTCTTGGCCAGGCTCTCGGTGGTACAACATTCAAGATGAAATTTGGTCATCATGGTGGAAACCACCCTGTGCGCCACCTCCCCACTGGCCGTGTGGAGATTAGTGCTCAGGTCATTATTCCTTTCTCACGCCCAATGTTTCTCTTTCCCCTTTGAATTTTTTTTTCTATTACATACATGCTGTGGGATAGTGTTTAGGTGATGTGAAGTCTAAAAAGATGACTCTAATATTGCCACCAGCGTGCATTATGGAGTTGGTCTAATTCTATATGTAATTCCAAAACGTACAACATGAGAATTCAAGGGACCTCAAAGGTGAACACCTTGAAAATGGGTGTGGACAATCTGACTCAATTTCCCCAAGGGCAAGTCCCTAGGTTCCCAAATGATTGGTTGAAAATATTTGGTGCACCTGGATACTTTCACTATGATTGGGTGGGCCATAGTGGTAGGGTGCACTGAAAATCAAGTGCTAGAAAGGTCACCCATCTGAGCACTATTCCTGCCTTAGAGTTCCCATGGAATCCGGGTTAAGGCCTGCTGTTTAAACCACCCTCTGTGAAGTCTGTTTATATACAAAGGCATCCAATTTTGTGCCTCAAGATTATTGTCGTGTTGGCAGTAAGTAATTGGGTACCTCTAGATGTGAAACTGTTTTCGAAGATGATCTGGAGGCACCTGCACTATATGTTACAATGAAGTCTAATAGTGTATTTTCCGGTAGGTACTTACTGTTTTTATGTGATAATATTGAGCTACCAATGGGTATTGGAAAACTACAGCCAGGTTTTCAGACGTTTAAATACAAGTTCTTACTTTATACATCCTCTGGTGTATACAGAACCACAATTATGCAGTTGATCCAAACACTCTTCCAGATGGTGTGGAGGTGACCCACATCAACTTGAATGATGGAACATGTGCGGGCCTTACATTCCCTGCCATGAACGCAATGAGCATTCAATATCATCCAGAGTCCTCCCCGGGTCCTCATGATTCTGACCAAGGTAAATTATATTTTCTTGCCCTTTCCAATGAATTTCTGCTTGTCTTTGACGTATTAAGTCCAATTTCTTAGTTTCTGAGTCCTGTTGGTTTCAACAGAGTGTTCACAAAGTTTCAGACCTACTTGGAATAAGTTGAGTCATATGGGATTTCACCAATGGTCTCTTCATGACCTTCTAATAATCATCTTTTCCTTCTTTGTGCAGCTTTCTTTGATTTTGTGCAAATGATGAAGCGGTTCAAGGAGGCTTAGGCGAGCAATTATTGAGAACATATGAAATACCGGTACAACTTCCAATTTTGCAGAAGTTTTAGTGGATGGATAAGAAGTGTACTAGGTAGTCAGTCTTCCCACTTGTGTACAAGGTTTTAACACTCGATATCAAAGATTCAAAGCAAAAGGAAAGGGAGGAGTTTCAATAAGAGGAGGTAGATGTGATACCTTCAGGATATTTGCAGCATGGCCTGACCTTTAAAGGTTGGGTTCCATATATATGTTTGACCACTTTCCACTTACTATCAAGTCTAGTGGCTCAATGTGCACTCTATGCTTGTGTAGTGAAGTTCAAGCTCAAGTTCGAGTACCAACACTAGCTAGGTGTTTCAGTGAAGCTTCTTCACCTTGCATATATTTTGACAAACAAAAGCTGATGGTTGTTGCTCCCTTTCTCTCTAAATATTTCATTGCTGGAGTTCTCCAGGATTAATCGAGTTCCTGGTATGGAATTTCATCAGAGCACCTTATTCAACTTGATTGTGATCTGATGATTGAGTTCACTGCTACTGACAGTATCTCAACTGAATGCAAGTAAAGCTGTCACAATGGAAGCCTAGACCCAAGTGGGAGATCGGGGCATGTCAGACAAGCGTCTGAGCACACTCTGTAGGATAGTGAAAAATACAGACAAATGAGTACAGGGATAAATGTGTTTCTCCTTTCAAATTGCATTTGCTGTACAATTATGGAGTCGTAGCTCCTGGGTTGGAAGTCCTTCTCCGCCTGTACATCATCATCAAAGGATAATGGCGACATTGATTAGTAATTGTTGTGAGGACACTGGACGTGCCATGAATGTGATCCAGAGTTGGAGGAACTGAAATTTCAACATTCGCACGAGTCCAAAGTATCATTAGCACTGTGTTTGGCTGAGAGACAAAGTCTTCTGCAGCTATGAAGGTGGCCTGGTCAGCCTCGAATGTTGCTGCAAACTGACCATTTTCTACACATATGCAGGCTTAACAGTTTTGATGCGACTGAGGGAACAGCTGGCAAACTCTGCGAAAATGGCTCCATACATGTTTGTGGTGACAAGTTGACAAGAATGTCTGAAGGTTTGAGCAGTACCAAAATAGCACTGATTTGTATTTGATATTTCAACAGCCAATGCAACAGTTTCAACTGAAATTATAAGCCAGATTTCAATTTGTTCACATTGCTCAGTTGTGTACTAGTTTTCTATTTTGTATACATGTTTGATTGTTGATGATGTTGTGATAGATGCACTTTTCTGTAATTTGTATTCAATGTGTTGGAATTTGGAGAATGTGCAAGTACGACAGAACGGAACGGAATGAAACCAAACGAAACGGAACAGAATGAAACAAAACGGAACAGAATGAAACAGAACGGAATGGAATGACCAAACAAAAGACTTTGTGTCTCATCAGCATGGATTATTGATCAGCCGTATGAGTTGTGGAGCTGTTAGGTGGCCTACAAATCCTCAGGAATTTCTGTGCACAAAGAAGCGTGACAAAATGTACTGAGGCGCAATGAATAGTGTGCAAGAAAAAAGTGGAAGGGCAAATTGCATGGGGCATAAGTGCCAAAGCAGAGTGGACAAAAGGCCTTCAACCAACCTCAAACTATCATGACCTCCTATTTCCCTTCCACTCGTCTCTTCCGACCTCCCTCTTCGTGTCACCCTCCGCTCCGGCTGTCCTCCCAAATATATATATATACAAGTACCACTTGTTGAATCATAAGTATCTAAGAGGGAACAACTTATAATTATCTTGAATTCTATTCAAGCTGACTCAAGTGCATGGATGTGTGAATATTTATCATGATTTCAAACTCTTGCGGGTATACCTAAAAGCCAACACTTATATATACCGGAGTCCTAGATATGAAGTCCCAAAACTTATAGCTTGCGGTACGTAAGGTAGGCGTGCTTTAGATGGATGCTTTTCTCTATACACCCACTTGTAGAATATGAAACAGTCAATGAGTGTGAGATGATTAGCAAACCCAAATTGTGCCCGCAGTCATTTGTTTCATAATTTTCAGAGCTCATATGAATATCTTATTCATTATCAAAGTGAAGATTGTTGTGCTCGTTAAGTGGTCATATAAGTCCTTTAGTCATGTTGACTAATGAGCCTAGAATGATTACCATACTTTGAGCATGTAGTTCAATTGTTTTTAACATATTTGGTCCATTTGTTTCTAAACACATTGGTGCTAGTTCTTAGATCCACATCTAACCACATATCGCTCAAACATAAGTCTCCAGATTATTGTTATGTTGGATTTAGGCATGTCTACCGTAGTGTTGGTTTTAGGTTCAATCTCAATTTTTGGGCATACCTACATACTATACCCCAAAGGTTGTATGATATGCAAGCTCCGGTGACCACAAAGAACTTCATCTTGATACCAACGATACAAGTGTGAGTTTCCTCTTGGAAGTCAACATAAGGTAGACTTGTCATTTGCCTCAAAATTTTCAGAGTGCATATGAATGTCTTAGTCACTCTCAAAGTGAAAGTTCCCGTGCTCATTAAGCGGTCATATAGGTCCCCTTCATTCATGTTGATTATTGAGCCTAGAATGACTAGCATACATTGTCAAGCATGTAGTCCAATCTCTTTCTAATACATATCTTTTTGGTGTCCATTCTTAGATCCACACCTAACCACATACCACTCAAAATATAGATGTCCAAATTGTTGCTATGTTGCATTTAGGCATGTCTACACCCTAACATTCCCGTAACGAAATGTTGTCATGAATGATTGAAACTTGGATTAAAATTCACCGAGTAAGTGACAGTATTTGCAACATTGTAAATTTACAACGCCCAAGTTCTTTTCAAGGGATGAAAAAACGATGTAAAGTTTACATTTAGTGTTGGTGACACTACACGGGCGGTTTACAATTCGTATTGAGCAAGACAAATAGAGTTGGTGACACTAAGTACAATATATGCAATGTAGTGACCGACGTCCAATTAATTGGAGTCGGCCAAGTTCAAATGATCATACACGTCCCTTTTTTTGGATGTTTCCTCGGGGCCAACCAATCTAGAAAGGTCCTTTGTTTGGAAAAGGCCGGCTCGGCCTTTGTTCCAAAGGCGTTTGACTTTACATACTTGCTCGTGACCTTGTCCAATTCGCCCCTCCCTCGCCCTCCCACAAACTCCATTTGAGACTACGAATCCACCAAAGGACCGAGTGGCACCGCCGGTGTTGCAAAAACCCCACTTGGTAGGCCAAAAGCGCATATAAAACCACCCTTTTCCATCCCTCCCACAAATCTATGTCCACCCAATCCACCAAAAGATGGATGGGATGCGATGCGATGTCAAGTCTGTTAAAAAATTTAGTGTGGGGCCATGCCTTTGTCACAATTGGGGCCTTTATTTTTATTTTATTTATTATTATTATTTGTTGTTGTTGTTGTTGTTGTAGTATTAGTCCATTGACCGGGTAGGTCTCACATACTTAGGGCCGCTTCACACTATGGCCGTCCAAGTCGAGAGGCCGTGGGATTGAAAAATGGCCAAACTTTGTTGAGGGTCCAAAGAAATGGGCTGAAAATAGCCAATAAAATATAGGAATTGGAGCCTTCGGCTGGGCAGGGTGTGAAGGCTTCGGCCGGGCAGAGTGTGAAGCCTTTGGCTGGGCACAGTGTGAAGCCTCCAAAGGCCAAGCCCAAAGTCCAAACACATACCTAAGGAAGAAGGAGCATCCCACTTTTATTCCCTGTCCAAAACAACCCCTCCAATCTAACGGCCAAGATCTTGTCAATTTTTTTTTTAAGGTAAAAAATCGACGGCTTCTCGACCATGGTTTGGGTTTCCATTCCTGTTCGACCCAAACTTCCTTCGAGAGTCCCTCGCCTTGGTCAAAAAGTACTGCTATGTAGGCATTTTGGAGAGCCTTTGGACTTTGGCCTCTAGTGTGAAGGGTCGAGAGGTTGAATTCTTGGTTTCTTGCAATATGATTAGTGGAAATCGATGGCCTCTTGACCTTCAGGCATAGTGTGAAGCGGCCCTTAAGGTATCATAACAAGGGTATCGTTATTAATAAATATGACCCGTCCCTCTACAAGACTGAATGTTCACAACACCTACCGAGTCAGAGGATGCACTGTGGGGGAGGCAAGGTGACAACAATGACTATTATTGTAGAGCATGGGGGTTTCTATTTCTACCTAATTCAGTCCCCAAATCGGGATTGGAGACACCAAATTAGTCTAGTGAGATAAATTTGGGAGGAACCAATAAACCAAACTATGGGGGGCATGGTTTTAGTACTAACCCCTCGGTAGGTGTTAGGAAGGAAGGAAACCAAACCGCCCTCCAAGTTTGTGATTGATGTCAATCAAATTGTATTCTGTTAAGCCTTAAAGGTTCAAAAAGCATCCATATTGGGTGTGTTTTTTTGCATGTGATCTTTGTATTCTATATATACATAAGTGTTGTTTTGGCTGATTTTGCCAACGGGGACTTAACTCAATGAGATCATTCTATCTATATCACGGTTCCAAATTGTAATTGGTGTAATTCATGTATATCTTGAATGGATTCTAATGAATTAGTACATATGAATCATACGTTGGCATTGATTTTCATACTATATATGTACTATCTTTGATCCCCATTGTCACGTATTATTATATTGTATTGGTCTCCAAAGACCATCATGCCAAATTTAAAAAGTTGAGGTGCAGAAATTACATGAGGTCAAAGTAAGATTCTCGTTCCCTTTAGACATTCATATACGTCAATCAAAAGAGCGTTCACAATTGAATTTAAAATGAGACTATGAAATGAGCACATAGTCCAATTTCATTGTAACACATGCCTTTTTTTTTTATGTCCGTTTGTAAGTATAAGCATACACCACTCAAATATAAATCTCCAAATGAGACTGGTAACCAAATAAGGCTCACATGCCTTAGCCCACATCAAGATCATTTGAGGAGGCCATGTTTGAAATGAACGTGTCATTGCCACCTCAGCCCCCACTACCTCAATCTTTGGCATTGATAAGCAACAATAAACGGCAATGTAAAAGTGTATAATTTATGCCATTTAGGGTCATTTACTATTTGAAGTTACATAGTGCTATATTTGTCTACCACATATTTTAGTTCTAAAGAATCAACTACACTTTAAAGCCATACGAGCATTATACAACACAATTCCGAGAGAAACTATGAGATCACCCCATGTAGCTCCAAGTAGAATTGACACTAAATAACATACGGAGTGTAAGTGCTACTCACTCCAAATCGAAGTGACACTAAATAACAAATAGAGTGTAAGTACTACTACGACTACTAAAAAGCTTAATTTGGGATTTGACCATACTTACATACATAAGTGCTTAGATGACGTCCCGTGTGGAGATATGACACCCTTGTCATGTGATTGGTGTTAAAACAACATTTGTGACGAATCAATTGAGATCTTGGGACTCGTGCGAGGGGTCATCTCCGAGGTCACCTCTCTTTCCCTTTTGACAAGACTCATACAAACTTGGGCCCAAATATCCGTGAACGTGTCCAACTCATTGCACATAGTGATGGATACACGAGAAAGCCGTATTTCCAATCCCCCCCCATCCTTCCCCTTTATAAGGTGAGTCATGCACCGATATTCACATGAATCGGTTTTTATGAACACTTGAAATAACAAAATTTGCAAGAACTTCGACCAAAAACGTCGAAGTTTGCTCCAAGTTTTTGTACGGTGTGTGTACTTTTGATTGTGTAGAGATGACAATCACATGTCGGAGGTTTTAGTTTGGTGAATCTACAAAATTCTCGGATACTCCACTCGTGTTTGTGAAGTACAAATTTTCGAGACGAAACAAATTTAAGAGTCACTACGGTTCCTTACCATTGGTTCTCTTCCACTTGATGGTTTCATGAGCTACTACAATAGCAGATGTTTACATCCATGTTAAACATAGTGTGTTAAACATGTCTAGTGGAAGATAACCAGTGGTAAGGAACCGCAATTTCCATAGTGTGTTACAAAGGAGAAAATCGACATAATAGATATCATACTAGACATGACTTAAATTTGGCTTCCATAATAGAGTTATGGAAGATGAATGGGTTGGGACACGAAGCATTTTCAATGATTGTCACCAACTCGCTTTGGAAGTATTCTTTCAAAACTCATCACAATTATAATATTTGGATGTTAAATCAATTGATTTTTATTTTATGGGTTAAAATTCCCAAGCTAAATAACATGGTTGAAGCTAGAAAATTTATCACCTTCAAAACCTTATGATTTTCCTCATATGATAAGTTGTAACAATGAAAATTTTAAGAGTCATTGAAGGAGATTGCAAGTTTGTGTTTTGAATGACTGTAAGGATGTAGTGATTCTTTTATGGGTATTACGAGGAAGACGTAATTGGCATGTATATATAGGGAATTGTTAAATCGATCATGTAGTTTGTTAAAATGACCACAAAGATGCATCGCACGTTCACATGACCTGTCAAAATTTGATTTTTCATCGCACACATGAAGAGGAGCATGGTACTAGTTCCGTGTTAGAATTAATAAACTTGGCCGACTTGATGACAAGTCAGAGCCTAGTCAACCTCTTACATATTGACCTTGTTCATTTTAACCAATGCGTGGTCGATTTAACAATCTCCTATATATATATACACCCTTAAGGGGGTAAAAACCCTGAGCTTCAATAAATATCGTAGGGTGCAATTTGGTTTGACACACAATAAGTTATTATTTTGGAAAGAAAATTTGATTTGACACGTGGCGATTTTACATTGATTGAGACCTTGTTAGATACCATGTGGAGAAATCACCTTTTGTCACTCAAAGTGTTGAACTAGACATCACTCTATGGTAATAAGCATCTAGTTTTTTTTGGTATATATAATTGTGTGCATAAGAGCGTAAGAGCAAGAATCTCCTTGCATTGGAGATGATGGTTGGGGTACACACGTACCAACATGGATTCTCGCTCCCACGCTTGTATATTTATTGTCATACTTTGTAGTACAATCATCAAGGCTCCATCATCTTGAACTTCATCAAAAGAGCTCACAAGTTGTCATATTGGGAAATTGCTAAATTCAAAGTGCTCTTCAACTATTGCACCCTTCCATAACTCAAAGGTTGGAAGGTTCGTATCTTCCGATTTCCCTTCAACTAATATTTGAGTAAAATTGGACTGAATGTTAGTTCAAAATTATAACATGTTGATTTTTATTATGAGATCTTATGATAGAATATGCACAGATGATTTTGATAATATTCCACTGATTTGTTTTATATATTATATATTATATATTTAATTATATAAATATACCATAAGAATAAAAATTCCATGATATCTTAATATCCTAACATTCCAACCATTACTTGACATTCACATGTCTTCCATGAAATTTAGGTATATTGGAATTGTGTCGACACATGTACCCATAAAATCAATATCGCCAAAAAATCCATATTTTAAAAATACGTCTAGATTTACTTAAATATGAGGTCTTCTTTTGTATTTAAATTTATTTAGATCATCAAAAAAAATCTATTAAATTTTTGTGTCATCTAGTGCTTTTATATACAAGGGGGAGCAAATGTCAACTATGAGGACGCCTCTTCAGTTATTGCTTATTATATCTCAACTGAAAATACTTGGACAGTTAACATATGTTGAGGTGCAAGTTGCTTACAAGGTCTAAACATCTACACAGTCAATTTAGCATTTGCTGACAGGCTGAGGAGAATTAAGTGGCCAAAGTTTAGCTAGTCATAGAGGACCCTTTAATGGTCCGAGATGACCCTAAACTACCGGATGATGGTGGAGGGATACCCAAATCTCAAGGAAGAGGTTGGGAGTTCAAATCCCAGCTGTGAAATCTCCTCTCTACCTGACGGAAAACTTGCCAGGTGGTCAACTGCCTCCTGTGCTTTGGCGCTGGCCTATCGGCCTTCTATCTCAAAAAAAAAATAGAGGACCCTTTAAGGTGATTTCAGGCAAACCAATAAGTAGGCATGTAGGGGTTAAGACTAGTGTTGGGTGGGTGTCCCCATTGAGCTCCTATCAAGGGGTAAGGATACCTGGCCCAAATATTAGACCTGCCACCAAAGAGTGCCCTTTATCCAACCAAATTTGATGTGTAACCACAATTAGGGTAATTAAGAGTACTTGTTATTACCGTTATGGTACTTAGAGAGTAATTGCGGGTAAAGGGTAATGCTCACAAGTATTGAATCAATTTGATGCACATTCAACATGGTTTACAAAATGCTATGTTTGAGAGATGAGAAGCCCCTTATAATTCACTACACCATTTATGGTATTTAGTGACACTTACAATTTGGAATTACGCAATGCAATAACTTCTTACTCATGAGTTCAATTCTAACTAACGAAAGTTGAATAGGTTGTTTGGACATTATAGAACATAACTGAATTTGCTTGGTAAAATAAAACATTCTTAATAAATAATTATAGCAATGTGTAACTCCTAATAACAAGGGAAACCAAATACCATAAACAACGTAGATGTACACAACTTTTAACTTCCTAAGAGAACACTTGCATGTTGAACCTTGAGTGCAACATACATATAATATACTTTCAAAAGAACTTCATTGTAGACAACTCGTAACACTCACAAATTCCTATGCACATAATACAACATAAATCAACAAGAAAACATTGATCATCTGGTAAAATGGCTTGACATTTCAACATTAGAGTCTAGAAACACAAAGTTAAGATCAAACATCAATTTGGGGCATATTCAAAAACCTTCAACATATGAATGTTGAAAAATGTAACGTCTCTTAAAAATAGAGAGGAAATAATAGGCATGATCCACCCAACCTTGAGCCTTTTATACTTGTACAAACTAAAAGTTGAAGCTTCCCTCAACTAGTCATCAAGCATATAGTTAACCAACTCTCCCTCCATGCCTTTGGGGTGAGTTAAGTGCTCTTAACTAATGGTCATTACTTACAAGGTGAGAACATCGTGTTACACCATAATTCCAACTAATGGGTAACTTCCCTTTACCATTTAGAAATATTAGATCTCCTAGGGTGGAGTCCCCTAATCTCACAGATAGTAGAGTCTAGTTGGAACTAGAGCTCGGGGGGCACACTGGCAAAAAACGTAGAAACTACGTGCGATAAAATATAGGGTCTTATATATTAATCATGGGTAAATTTTGTAAAATAATGACATATAATATAGGGCGCTCTAGTTGTGTAAAACATGATTATATGTAATATAGCATTTGACATAATAGTTACCTAAGTGGTACATATAAAATACCATGGACATAAAGGGCTAGATATGAAAAAACATATGCCTTGCAATTCGTTTATGGAGAATGGATGAATAATTGTTGAATTTTTTGTGAAGAATTGAAGATGGATGAAATCACTTGTGAGATGTCTCCTATGATTTCAAGGGGTTGGAACGTGAGAAACGAAAGAGCTTTGCAAGGAGTGGGGTTAAGGTTAGGGCATCACATTGGACTCACTACTTATCTCTCCTCTCCTCTCCTCTTTGTTATGTCTTGTTGTCTATTCGGTAAAGTTCACTCATCACTCCTCAAGTTCATCACCTACATAGCTATGTTTTGTAACTCTCCAATATTGGCTTAAAGTTATGCAATCGGGTAGTGTCGGGAGGACAATATTCTGGGTGAGTTTCTTTAGTTCTCTATGTGCATGTGACATTGGCTCTAGCTACATCTTCTTGAACCCTACGGAGACGATATAAGAGTTGAAGATGTGTGGGAGTAGAAGGCTTGTATTTAGAAAAAATATTGGTTAGAAAAAACCTTAATATACATGACATTACTCAATGAATTCTAAGATCACGCCCGGTTCCAAGAGATCAGATATGGAAATTTCTTAATGGGTACTAAGCATGAGGTCCAAAGTGAGTATGAATATGTTATTATAGTAAGTCTCAATTTAAATCGCTTGGAGCTTGGAACATAAATTCAAGTGGAAGTTGGATTTTGACAAAAGCACGTTGATTATAGTGTTTATAATATGAGATTCAAATAAATCAAAAATCAAATAGTATGCCTGGTTGATACACTTTTGTAATCTCAACAAACCATTTCATAGCAAGATTCAAGCTAAACAAACTACACAATGTTGACCATATTTGGTGTCATATTTGTGAATTGCAGGCAAGTTGTTGTTGGGAGCCATAAGAAAGTCCCAAACATCATCAGTTTCCTCCATAATGGTACTACAATCTTGGATACAAAAACTTTGGTAAGCTGAGGTTGTGGTGAGAATCCGAGGGGTTGCACGTTTCATTAAAAACCAAGAAACATGTGCATTCACAACATACTCTAAAAACCCTCTATATACAAGGTCCTTTTTTTTGTAAATTCAAGCAATACACATATACTTTCAATGATAAACAAGTGACAATATGTATACGTAAAAGAATTTTCATTCATATATGTCATTAACCTAAGTATACAAATATACTTTTGAATAATAATGAATCCCTATCATATGTATAATGTAAAACCTTGGCATTCATTAATAAAGTCGTTGAAGACTTTTTCATCCCCCCGGATGCAACTCATAAGTCTACAACATATGTCATAGAAACTAATGCCATTATTGTTTCTAAATATGCCGTCAATTAATTTGTAAGATCATAAATCCACTTATTGTTGGTTTCTTTTTTATACCAACTTAAACCGATCTCCATGTTTGATCCTAGAACTTGCAACCCTTAGAAATTCCAACAAATGCAGTCCCTAAATGCTTCATCTAAATTGTTGCACACATTGGAGATTCACTAATGATACGAAAACAATTGATAGAAAAGCCTACTGGGGAATCAACACCTTTGCAATTTCGATTCCACCCATGATCTAACAAAGGCATCAACCACCAAGAAGTGCCACAAAGAAGTGTTGGCCGTTCCTCTTGCAACCCTAAGGAAGAGAGGCCTCGTTCTTAGCTCAACCACCCTTTCCAAAACCCTAATATTGCCCCTTCCATACATACATGGATAAGGGAATGAGAAAATTATTCATCTTAGTTTCATCCAATATTAATTACTTATCCCATAAAATCTAGTGATCCCACCATACAAGTACAAATGTTATATATCTTCTGAAGGTCCTCCATACATGTACTTAACTGTGCGTTATCATTTGTATAGCATATGTATACATAATATGAAAAAGTTCATATTAATACTTCTTTTGTGCACCTACGTATACTCATATGTGTTATGAAAGGTGCACTTCCTGGGGGTGAGAACACAATTTTATATTTTCTTGTTGTTGGTGTTGGACTTTTGGATTGCAATCAAATCTCGATTTTCCACTACCAAGAGTTTCCAAGTATGGTATGTTGTATACAAAGATAAGGGTGTGAATTGGAAGGTGAGTGCTGGAGATTTGATTGTCTTGATAGAGTTTGTGTGTTTGGAAGTGGGTAGAGGAGCAAGAGAGCTAGGTGGAAGCCGCCCAGGTAAACAAACCTCTCTTTACCACATATTGGATTGCATCTTTTGTTTCTTTTATGGTTTTTGTTAGTCTCCAACATGAATTTGAATGTTGACGTTGGTAGGAACAATCGGAGGCATTCTATAGGGTTCGTAAATCATGTGTGGAGATGGTCAATTAATGTTGGGGGAGGATGTAGGTCGTAAATCTGTAAGGTGCTTGGAGCAATTGAGTTGGACATATGTAGCTACATATGTTCTTACAAAGCGTGTTTCTTTTTTGTGGTTCCATCATTAGTGTTACACGTGGTTGATAGTGTGGATACTTTGTTAGGATGTGGATTTAGGGCTTTCTGTTTTGTCTTTTTTTTTCTCAGAATGTTGTTGGCTTTGGTTGTTACAAGTTTTTTTTTGTGGTTACAAGCATTTGTGGGGCACTAAGAAATCCCGTTCAAGCAATCTCTAGGAAGATTTTTGGGCATATCCTGTCAAAATCTGAATTTTTCCAAGTCCAACCGGTTACATGTTGTGATCTTTTGGTCTTTCTTTAATAATTTGAGGTATATTCTATAGATTTCTCTAAATTGATGGCCTTACATGTTTTAATTTATGGGCATTGGGTGTTGTAGATAGACATATGTACAAATATTGGAAGCAATGGTTTTTCACCCTTGATATGTCGGTTCATCTCATATTAGTTAAATGCCTATTTAGTGAAGTGTTTGAAATACGTAAATCAAATGGCTATTGTATTAGGCTCATGAGTGTTTAGTTTTAATATGGAGTTTGAAAGTTAATGTTTGTGCTTGTTTATGTGCAGTTTGCTCTAGTTATAGTTGTTGACCTTGCATTTGTGGGTGCTTAACAACTCCATTGTTTCTTTTTCAAGTGACGGCACTAATAAGTGGAGGACTTGCAAGATTTAGAAGACTTCTTTGGATGCTTTGTTAGGTGTTTTGTAAATTTGTGCGGATACATAGTATATAGATTTATTTTGTAGAGCATGTGGGAAACCAAGTTTGTCAACTTTTTCTAGTTCAAAGTTTTTCCAAAAAAAATCTTTTACTAGGTCTGAATCGCCTCTAAAGTCTGCTGACTTTTAAAAAGAATTGGAAGAAACCCGAAAAGCTAGTTAAGTAAATTCTCAATCCCATATATGTCACACATAGTGAGTGTGGTTGGTGCCTTGGCAAGAGCTAAGGCCTCTATCCACGAGGTCTCCGGTTCGAACTTGGGAGGCCTCGCTTTCCATGTGGCTGTTGTGATGTGACACTAGGGTGTCCCCCTGTGTGGGAGTTGGATTGTTGGACACGTGGCACCGCCCTAGAGGTCAAAATCAGCATTTTTTTGTTAGAAAATGAACACTGTTTTGTTAAACTTTGACATTTTTTTGTTAAAAAATACCCAAATTAACACGTCCTAATCAACAAAAAAAATCAACACTTTTGTGTTGAGTTTTGTTAAATTGGTCACTGTTTTTTTCTACTAGTGAACTCCAAGTGCCAGTGAAAAAAAATGCAACTTTGAAAAATCATATCTCCCAATTTACAACTCCAAACTTCACGAAATTGCCACATGTTTGTTTAGAAACAAGTTAACTACATTCTAGGTGTCATTAGTATGCAAATTTGAGCCATGTGTCTAAGAAAAATCAGATTGCATTAATTGCACTCCAAGTTGTGTTTGTAGCTCCTACACCGTGAAGACAACATCCATTCTTCTTGAGCCAACACACTTCAGATTTTTGTGAGTTTGAGCTTCATATATGGATCTCCAACAATCTTTCAACAAAAAACATACGTCATTCAAGCAATGTGGTATCTTGTGGATACATTGTGTGAGTGTTTTTGGTGAGTAGTTGCAATTCTAGTGGTTTTGTTTCTTGAGCATGCAACTTTGCACAAATAATAGAATTGGATAGGACTCATTGCTTCTTTAGGATTTTGGTGGGCATAACATCAACTGGAAGAAAAGAATTCACTCAAATTTGTAAGTGTTGATGCTCCAGTTCTCAATTCAAATGGTCTTGGATAGCTTCATGTGATGATATGGTCTAGTGGTCATGTTGTGTTGATGAATTGAGATGGTATGGTGATGTTGTCTTGATTGATTCAAATGGTAATGGTCATGATATTGAGTTCAGATGTGCCCACTTGTTATAATCCCACCGGATAGACGGAAAGGTAGATAATTTGTTGATGTAGTTTATGAAAGTCGCATGAGTGGCTTCTATTTCCTCCACAATCACCTTGAGACACTTATACTCATGGAAGATGGTGCCCTAGTGCATCATAGTAAGGAATCAAGTGATTGGAGGCATGCGCATGGCATATGAAAGCTTTTATGGCCCGCAAACTCTCCCAACTTAAACCCCATTGAAAACCTATGGAAGATTGTGAAATATGCTATCCAAAAGGAATAGCTACCGCAAAACAAAGAAGAATTAGTCAACACCATTCAAAGGGCATGGGAAGAGGTGTCTTTAGAGATGATTGAAGTTCTCCTTGCTAGCATGCCTCACCGTATGAAGGTTGTAATCAAAGCTAATGGTGGTAGCACTAGACAGTAGATAGTTTATCAAAAAATGCTATATTTACATATAAACCTATAAGTTTTTGTAAATGCCTAATATATTAGTAAAGTAGATTTCATTATCTCTCCAACCCACTTTGCGGTTTGTGATTTGGATCATTTTTGAGCAAATGGTGGCAATTTGAAATTGGAGATATGTGCCTTGTTTTTGTAGAATGATTGTTGTGAACGTAAACTTATTGGTGGGTACTGTACATGCAATTCATTGTTGTAATCAAAGTACTACTCTGTTGCTTTGCACCAAGCTTGACTGTAATTTCAAATCATAAACCTTGAACCCTATAGTTTGTTTGTTTTCCGTGTTTTGTACATGTGCTTTGTAGAAGGCTTGTAGTTAATCATACACTTTAAGGACTTTAAGGAATAGGGAATTTTTTGTACATATAAGTAATATTGGGTATCATTCAAATCAATCATTCAAAATTTTATTAATATCCAAAGGGTGCCAATAATCACAAAAATTTACCACTATTTTGAAAATTAGCATGCCTTATAATCCATTCTAGAAGGTAAATAGTCCCCCCAAAAATACTACATTATTGCACATGTATACTTAATCTAATAGGAAGTGATCCCCTTGCGGGAAAATCTTTCGAACTGTCAACATGGATAAAACGCCATAACATATTGATTTTTGTTGTCCCTAGTTGAATTGTCCAACTATAGATATAATATTCTTGGTAGAGGTTGAACAACATTTAGACCATCAATTGCTAGTGGAATTGAAGAACAACATCTACAGGCCATAATGTATGTATATTGAAAATTAGGATGGTGTAGTTTCCATCAAGAAACCTCTTGATCAGTGCATACAATTTGTTGATGAATCCTGGTGATTATTGTGTTTTTTCAACTCCTTTTTAAGATTATCCTCTCTTTACTTCCTTTCATGCTCATGTTGATGGGATTTTTGTAGTGTTCATATTCTAAGCACTTTGAAAAATTGAAACCTCCTTTACGGACATCCACGTTCCGAAGGCGACTTACGATTGACTGAGAGACTTTAAATTCCCAAAGATTCGGAGGTTTGCATATTATATAAATTTCAATTTATCAATGTTTATCAAATAATAAATTCCTATATTAGGATAGGGAGGGCTCCTAATCTTTGAACCAAATCTAATTAATTTGCACATGAGCACTTTATAAAGAAGACAATGTGAGCCATTTTCAGTATACAAATAAATATTCATTTCTTAAGAGACCATGATTTGAGGCCTAGCACTAATAACAAGTTGACAAGCTACAATAGCATCGGGAGGTCTCCCCATGCAAGACATGATTACTTTTGAGGATATATCATGGTAATAAAAAAATATGCGGCGTATCATATACACATACAATTAGGCCTACTAATCACATGTACAATAAATGTCATGCCTACAAATCTTTTGTAATAATAACAATGCTCTTGTGATATGTGCTCATGGGAGTTACAAATACAAAGAGATGAGAACAAGGCACCGAAAAATGCAATTTATTTCCCTTTCTTGGCAAGAGTTTAGTTGAGTTTTGTTTCTTGGCAAAGAATTCATTCATTTAGGTCATTGCAAGGTAGAGAGACATGAAGGGGTCCAAAGGAGACACGGAGTCCAGAAAGAGGAACAAGGAAAGGATTAAGACGGAGGACATTACTAGTAATGACAGTGGCATGTACTAGCCTTAACGGTAGTGGAATTCAGAAGCCTCATAATGTTGCATTGAACAAATAAGAAAGAATGAGGGAAAATTTGGTTTGTGATTTAGGGGGAGAAGATGAACAAGTCACTCAAGCACGTAGAAATGCAGAGAGCAAGGCTCTTCAAGATCCACTAGAGGAGTTCTTTGAGCAATGCAATGAGGCAAATGACAGAGATGTAGAAACAAACGAAGTAGACAACGACGCAGAGGATGAGGGTTCGAACAACTATCGAATTAAAAAACAAGGAGAAAGACACCACAAATGGAAATTGGGATGCAAGGTTCTACAATGACAACAACAAGTATGGTGTTGTGGACGATAGAAAGCCAAAGTCGTGTTCAAATCACGTGAGTGCGTACTTTTGACCCCCTTATGTATGTACTAAAAAATCATCTAAAAATTGTAAAAAAAAAATATGAAGTTGTTAAACACAATCTAAAGTTCTTGTTGTATAAATTTCAAAAAAATCAATTGTAAATATTTTAAATTGATTTTTGAAGCAAAAAACAATGCATTTTAGTTCAAACTTCTATCATTTTTTTTTAATAATTTTTAAAAACTTTTCGTCCTGAAATTTATACCAAGTGATAGATATATACGTAATGATTTGGCACTTAAAAAGTCTTAATTTAAAAACTATTTTAAGGCCAAGTATTGTAGGGGGTATGCCATTAAAACGCACTCACGTGTATTCCTAATCTTAACTTTAAGTGCACTCCCCGGGTAGTACACAAGATAACCACGTCCAGAGTAATGTAGCATCGGGAGGCCTTCCAATACTATTCCCTGTCTAAATTCCAAACTTTGTATCTTACTAAAATTCTCGGTACTCCATACCCTCCTTTCATCAAAAGACTTGCGCCAAAATTTACTCTAACAAGTTGGGTGGATGCCCATGGAAATGATTGACAATAGTTCTCTAAACAACATTCATAAGCACTAACAACACGAATGGATCCTACATAGAGGAGATGGCTAATTTTAGGGATATTATTTTATATTATTTTTTACCTAATGGAACTATGATAGGGAGCTTTCTTCACCCCTAAAGAATTCTTCTTCACTTTCACTAGGAGGATTTTCACATAGAAATTCCTCAACCTCAGAGAGTATAAGTCTATTATCAAAACATGTTTATGTAAGAGGCCACAATCTCAAGGACATTATCTAGTCACCTTGTCCATCCATTGCGTTGACAACCATCACATCAATGTGATTGGGACTTATTATGTCCATGACAAAACCCTCATCTAGTAAGCAAGCGTAGATGTGATACTATGGCCAATGCAATCTCCAATGTGTGGAATATCTATGACAAGCTGGTTGAGACCGTAATCAACCTTCAAAGAAGTGACTCTCCTTCCCCCTAGATGGTGTCGCGGAAAAATTCCCAGGTTCTTGCTCCAACTCCGTAGGACATTGTGAAATCAACTCAACAAGTTCCAAGGTACTTTGGGTACTCTAGGAATATCCACACAAGCCAATTACTTTTGGAATGTGGTTTGGTACATCTTCACGAGATGTCCATGTCCTCAAGTTCCCTTGAGAGTGTCACAGAGGTGGGCTTGGGTTTACACGTTTTTTTTAGTTTTTTTCGGAATTTTTTCTTTTTTCGGGAATTTTTTTTTGATCTTTGACTTTGACATCTTATAATTTTTGGATATTCATCAAGGAAATATGGATGTGAATTGTATTTGTAAATACCTTGAAGTCTATGGAAATGTTTTTGTGTATATTACCAACAATGTTTTCATGAATGAATTTGTATAGATGTATTTGTTGCTTGTTCCACATTTTCTCAACACATGTGTTTCTTGATATTGGAATCACGAGCTCTCCCGATGCATCTTCTGTGCAAGAATTTGAGGTTTCTATCAGCCATGTGCGGCCTAAGTCCCAACCCCAACCAAGGCCCTTCAAGTCGGTCATTGTCTCCGTTGATGGTCTACTTTGTAGTTGCTCTTCATTGAGGGTAAGACATAAGGCCATTATACGTTTCAATGGACACGGTAATCTTGGAATTGATGAGTTGTGAGACCTCAAAGTTCATCCAGGGTTACGGGAATCTATGTCACTACTCTTATAGAATTTTGATGTCACAGTGTGGACATGCATGGAAGATACCATCCTTCACAATGTGCTTCAACGCCCATTTCCAGAGAACGTCATTTGTAGACTATCATTTGTGTGGGACAGATTGAAGTGCATGAATATGAATAGGTCCATTATTAGAAACCTATATTTCCTCCTTAAAGAGAAAGAAATCTTCTTTAGGCACCACAAAAAATTGTTTGGTTACAGGATGGCAATATTTTTTTTGTCAATGATCCACCTAGCAGAGACATCAAGAACAAGGCCTCAGAGTGTTGCTACTTCCCCCACACTTGGCTTGGTCCTAGAGTTATAGATAATATCACCACCACTTGTGACCTATACATTGAGAAAACTTGTACATGCACCAAATGCTCCTTTGTATTTGGGAATCATATAACTAATGTACAACCCTAAATTCATGTTACCATAGATGGTTTGGGGGCCGTTTGTGATTGGCAACCGCTTGTCCAACTCAGTAGAATCTCATAACACATTTGAGTGAGTACTTCCCAATCTCTCTCTATTCATTTTTCTTTTCATTTCTTTCTGTAACTACCATGGACCGGAAGGTCTCCCGATCCATTATTCTATGATGTATTCTTTCTCTATTTAATTGCATTGACACACTCTAATCTTTGTATTCTTTCTGTATCAAGTGTCTATGAGTGTGGCACTATTAGGCACCAAATTTTTGAAACCTAGGAAACCTCCAAAGAAGCACGTGGACTTGCAACCTATTAAGCTATCAAAGTGTGACTCCTATGTTGCTTATTGCTTAAGGCAAATCATTGCAACTGATTCTTCCTCTCCATAATGCAAGAGGTTGCACGTTAGACGACATCTATAACTTTCGGGAGGTAGATTGGACTTTCATGTAGTAAATCATTGTTTATTTTATTTTATTGGCTTCATCGTTATACTGATACAAACTCACATCTTTTATTTTCTCTCTTTCATAGGTTCTACCAACTCATCTCCTTCTAAGATCTCATATGCTTCCTGCACTTCAAGGTTCTACCCAAACAGATGTTAGCCAACTCTATAGAGGAGTCACTAATGACTATGAAGACACCGGGAGCTCTCATGGTCCTATGCTTCTTCCACAAAGAACGTGAGAAAGTCATTAGGAGGATTAGAGATGAAGGCCAATTCACGATTACTTAGCTATCAGGAGCCCTCCCGATCTTCTATTCAACTAGTAGAAGTATATAATCTACAATTTTTTGTATGTTTTTGGATTGTAATTTATTTTTTGGTTTACCATGCATTGCAATTTCGTGTTGGAATGTCCCCTATATAACCCCATTAGAGATAAGTTTTCATCAACATTTGAGAACGTATGTCTAGGTAGCCTCAAAGCTTTCTTTCAATTAGACCAACAAGTTGACATTAGCCTCTACTCACGGAGGCTATCGCACTCTACCACTCTAGGGTATTAGTTGGTTTGAAACCATCCTGATGTACTTTTAGTTCCACTAGCCTTTTTGGCTTCTCGGACTTTAAAATCAAATACATTTCATTGCACAACTTGTGTTTGAGATTTTATGTACAAAGTTGTATTTTCCAAATCCCATTTTTATCCTCCACATGTGCTTCATTTTATGTAATTTGTTGAGTGTATTTTATTTCCAGTGGTATAGATGGGGAGACCTCCCGATGCTCTTGAAGATTGAACTTGTTATAATGATCTAGAGTGAAATTTGTAGTATACTTTACTACTTCTCTTATCTTGTTCTTGTTCTTGAAGCCAAGAATAATATGGGCATTGGGACTGCCCCTGGTCCCATTCTTGTATACTAGAATGTTTTGGGATTTCTATTATAAATTTCCTAATTAACTTATCATTCATCATCATTGATTAATTTAATTTTAAATTTATACTTCTTAATTGTTTGATTTTAGTTATATACTTGTTTTTTTTCCTTGTGTCTTATGTCATCCTGGATTTTCAATCCTTGTTAGTGATGCATTGAATGAAATGAAATGAAATTGATTTTATATAAATTTATGATGGAATCAAAAGAATGGTGATGTTTCTCATAACCTTTTTACACCCAAAAAAATGTAAAAATATATATTGTTGTTATTTAGCACAACTTTTCTCCATGTAAACAAGGATATTTATGGCCATGATCACCCTTTCAAATGTTTCATTTTCAACTATAGTATCACTTGAAGTCTTTAAAAGTAATGTTTGGAGAACCCTAAAGTTGGTGACGTTTGTTAGACGGTTAATAAAGTGGGTGTTCAATCTAGAGACTCTTTGAAGAGCATTTCCTTGTGAACAAAAGACATATATTAGTTTGAGAAAATGTGTCCATTATAACCATCCATTACAACTTATGGTGAGAAAACGCATACACATCATTTTGGTTGTCAACTAGAGGATTTTGGTTGCCAATTGTCTAAAAGTGCAACTAAAAACCTCTGGTTGACAATCAAGATGATTATGTATGCATTTTTTCACCATGAGCTACAATGGACAAGTTCCAACAGATGGTTACAATGGACAAGATTTCTTCTAGTGAATTTGGGACTACTCATAATGCCCCCCCCCCCAAAGATGATTCATGAGTTCACCGGGTCACTCACATAAGTTGCCTTCTTAAATTCAACTTGAAAAGTTGTGCCTCTTCAAATCCAATATTTTGAAGCGCTTTCTTAATTGAACCCAGTCCAACCGAAATTGGTTGTTAATTTATAATTGGTGTTTAAAAGACTACATTAAGGATTTATAATGTTGACCATGACTAGAAATCCATAACTACTAAGCCTTGTGGTCCCTCACCCATTCTAAATGAAAGGGGTGCCATGTTCTATGGGGATCTTGTCATGGCACTAAAATTGAAGCCATTTTTTTAGAGACAAATTTTTATTCTCAATCTTTGGTCAAATTGATCTCATGCCTAGGATAAGTGGCGGGTAGAGCTTGGTAATGCTAGGTCCAAAGCCCATTGTACTAAGATAAGTAGGCCTTTCAAGGTCACTTTATTTAGTCAGACAACCATATTGAAGTGGTGTGTGGTTAGGTGTGGATGTAAGAATCAACAAAAAAAATACATGTTTTAAACAAAGATTGAACTACATGCTCAAAGTAATTCAACCATTCTATAGTAGAGGTGCCCATAATCGATCACTTAACATAATCTGCGCCAAATTTGGAGGACTATAAGGCCGTGCAAAAAACAAATTCGTGTAGGAAGTTAGAAATCGAGTGGACTGTAAAATTTTCAATAATTTTATTCTTTAAATTGAAATTACTTTCAATTTTTGAAGCCAAAAGTTGACCCTAACACGTTACCAATGTCTAGAGTCTGCCATTACTACTCATTTTGAGACGAATTCCTCCTCACTTTAGCACTCAAAACTAGGGACTGTTAATTCCCTAATGATGGCATAATCAAAGTTGGAGACTTAGGGTTAGTTTTCATGTAGGCCACGTCACCCACCAAATTCCAGTGGACATGTAGATTCCACTTGGTGGCATCTACATTTCCACTACAATCTGGTGGGCGAAGCGGCCTACATGGAAACTAAACCCTAGAAACCGTGAAACAAGGAACCTTATTTTAACTATCCACGAAAAGAAATTATTGAAATCAATCCCAACCTTATCAAAATTATCATGGCACCCTATAGATTCCCAATAGGGACATGATCGGGAATAGGCAGTTCTACTCTAGGCTCAATCATCAACATAATGGAGGGGAACCTTTATGACCAACTAGTGTCGTTGGGAATCTTCACTTTCAAAATGAATAAGATATTCATATATACTCAAAAAATTATGGGGAAAATTGTTACGGACACAATTTGGAATTGGCAATCGTCTCACACTAATTGCGTATTTTGCAACCTAAGAGAAGTGGATGCAAAGTGAAATTGAACACCTTAAAGTGAGCATTTAACACCAGCTTACCTTAACTCACACCTTTCCTTTTTTCTTTTTTCTTTTTTATTTATTTAAAGGGCCATGGAAGCACCACCAATGCCATGATAGGTAGTCCGGCCTATTCCAACAAATTACCAATATGACGGAGTGTATATACTCTTGCTTGTTATTTTCATGTTATGTTGTAGGCGTCTAGGTCTCAAGCCCCTCCTCCATGAGTTACCCTCAAGATTTAAAAAAAAAAAATTTAATTGTTTTTGAGACAGAAGGTCGACAGGCCAGCGCCAGAGCACAAGAGGCAGTTAACCACCTGGCGAATTTCTGTCAAGTAGAGAGGAGATTTCACAACCGAGAATCGAACCGCCAACCTCTTCCTTAAGATTTGGGTATCTCTCCACCATCATCCAGTAGCTTAGGGTCGTCTCGGACCACCCTTGAGATTTCAATCATCCATGACAATATTTCATCACAAGTTGCTGACAAGAGAAGGTAGAGTTTTGGCCAATGGATGAACTCATCCATCATCCATGACAATATTTGTTCACTTATTCATAAGAAGTGTCATACAAAAAGTTACCATAGTGACATTAAATACCACATGACACTTAATATCATATTTAGCATACTTATTTGATATGGATGAGAAATGAGCGAGTGCGGTACCTTTTTACATCTGGAAGTCAAGGAAGCCACATACATTATCCCTAAACTCTAATAATCAAACATAGGATGATATTATTCATAAATGTTGGGTATGCAAGCTTATCCATAAAGAGTTATCCGTGAAGTAAAGCAAATGAAACTATGGGTTTAGTCCCAAACCCTGAGTTTATGTGAATTAATACAAAGGCACCCAACTTTTTCTTAGTGCTTTTTTTTTGAGACAGAAGGCCGACAGGCCAACACCAAAGCATAGGAGGCAGTTGACCACCTAGCAAGTTTTCCATCAGGTAGCGAGGAGATTTCACAGCCGGGATTCGAACCGCCAACCGCGTCCTTGAGATTTGGGTATCCCTCCACCATCATCCGGTAGTTTAGGGTCGTCTCAGACCATTTTCCTTAGTGCTTGAATTACCATACACAAAGAGGGTGTTGGGCTATTAAAAGTTGGCTTTCTAGCTTGTCCTACTAGGACTAGTGGGCCAAGCTAGCCTTGCGTAGGCCTATTTTGGATTTAAGACAGTGGGTCCCATGCGCATACCCTATTTTAGATCTTAAAAGTCTCTCAAAGTTTTTAAGGTGGAAAGAGGAGGTCCCAGAGTTTCACCCAACTTTCGAAATAGGCTCCAATACATGACGAGCTAACAAGCTCTTAATAGAAGTTTTCTCAAAGAAGGATCAAACCCATGGTTTCATCCCTCGTTGAGAGACTTTACGGATAACTACAAATTGGCTCATATTTTGGCCAGCCCATAATAATCTCCCTTTTATTGTCAACTTACCTTGGACTCTTCGACAGTGAGCTAGCCTAAAGAGGGGTGCTTTGCAGATTTGGGTGAACCAACCCATACACTCGTTCCTTGTTGGATGCCTAAACCCTTGCCTCCAAGGAACCAGTCTACGGGTGGTTTGCCCCAACCTGCTTTGCAAGGTCCCACAATTTAGACCCATTTTTAGGTACTAAAGTTCTTTGAAATATTTATACTATGGGAAGAGAGATTATTGGAGGTTTCCACAGTTCCATAAGGCAGATGTGCCTAATTCAACAACTTATCTTAATCGGACAATTATGTTGGAGTGGTGTGCAGTTAGCTTTGACTTCAAAGAACATATTTCAGGAAGATATGTGTTTAAAAGATATTAGACTACTTGCTCAGAAGCTGATAACCATACTAGACTCCATAGTCAACATAATTGAAGGGACCTATAAGCTCATTTCACGAGCATGAGAATCTTCACTTGGATACGATGTTTATGTAGACCACGAAACCCTAGCCTATAGCTAAGCTTATGTATATATATGCCACCTCAGGGCCACTTCACACACGAGACTGAGAGCCCGTGACCGTTACACTTCGAGCACTCTCATTGGTGGAAAAGGCGGAGCTGGTCCAAGTTCGCTTCACACTATCTTTGAGGGACCAATGGAGCATGTGAATGCAAGATGGATGTAAAGTCCACATGGATTCCTTCCTACATGGCATCAAATGGATCATGTTTCATGGTCACTTGGACTATTTTCAAAAACCACCTCTTGGAGGTAGGCCTAACACAAAACTGGAAGACCATGGCACTCCGAACGTTCACAACCATTGATTTATTCTATTTAATCATGTATGAGGACCCGCATGAATAGAAATTCATTGAAATAGCATTTGGTTGAGGACCCGGTCACATATGACTTGACACTACACTTGAGGGTCTGTGACCACACTAGATGATTTCAGAGGTATCGTGGGACGGCCTTTGGACACTTTTCTTTTGGGCTCTCACAATTTCACAGTCACGGCTCTTGGCTCGTGTGTGAAGTGGCTCTTAGCCAAGCCTCAAAAGTACAAACTTCATGCTTTCTAATCAAACTTAAAACCTTGAGTAAATTCAACAAGACAGCCAACGTATGTAAGTACTTACCCACAACACGCGGTTGCACTCGTGAAAATGATGGAAAACGTTAACACTTGAGAGCTTAGTGAAGGCCCTCAAGTTTTTAATTTACTTGATGAGGAGACAGTTTGGAGGTGGGTCCCACCCCCTTCACCTCCTTTCCACCGACTTTACCTGTCAAACCGAAGGGACTCAAATGCTGAAGAGCGTGTAATAAGTTAACTGTACGCGGAATTTACTACCCTCGCTCGTGTCGAAGTATAATAAACAATGCGCAATAATAACCAACGATTTCCCATAATGCCTCAAGTGTGGGGATGGGAGATTCTAATCTGAGCTAGGCTCCCATCAAAATCCCGCTTCATTCATTACTTATGATGCTTAACTTAGTTCAAAAGTATCAACCTCACTCACCGTCTTTGTTACGGCTTTACTTACTTGATGATGCCCTTTTCTTAAAAGCTTCAAGCGGCCGCTTAAGGTCACGTTAGTACTTAGATGATGGCGAGAACCGTCACTTCTAAATTTTGAGCATAGATGCTTTTATTGGTGTGGAAGTTCTAACTGAATCTTTTCTTTTCTTTTTTTGAGACAAAAGGCCGACAAGCCAGCGCCAAAGCACAGGAGGCAGTTGACCACCTGGCAAGTTTTTGTCAAGTAGAGAGGAGATTTCACAGTTGGGAATCAAAACACCAACCTCTTTCTTGAGATTTGAGATTTGAAACCACCATCATCCAGTAGTTTAGGGTCGTCTCGGACCAAATTCTAACTGAAACTCGTTGCTAACGGGGAAGGAGGTTCCAATGCACCAAAATATGTCTTGTTTAAATTCCGTATGCAAAAATTATAAGAGTTCAAAGTTTTATTGGTAAGGTAGATGGGTTTTAAATGGTTACGTTTTCTGATTAGTCTGTTTCTTGTAAGAATGGAAACACACGATTAGTACGAGATGGTTAGCAAGGTTGTAGCCAATTTCCTAACAATTTTTGGAGTTCTTATGAATACATTGTTCATTGTCAAAGTGAAGATTCCTTGTGCTCATTGAATGGTCATACATGTCCCCCCCCCCTCCCCCAATTATGTCGACTATTGATCCTAGAATGGTTATCATGTTTTGAGCAAGTAGTCGAATCTTTTCAAACATGTGTTTGTTTGGCATCCATTCTTGGAGCCACACCAAATCACATTCCCTCAAATATAGGTGTTCGATTGAGATAAGTGACCAAATCAGGCACATCTACCTTAGATGACTTAGAGCCAACATGGGAACTTGGTGTTAAGGTGGTGGACATTCTTAGAATCAATATGTACTTACTGTTCATATTTTTAGAGAGGTCGGTTCTAAGTGAAGTGTTGGTTTTCAGCATCACCTACCCTTAACTCAAATGACCTAATACAATGACCACTTGGATCATTTGAAAACCATAATTATGGTATTTAAATACACGGTGGGGCCTATTTGAAATGAGTGTTCTATATATTGAGTGTTTGTGGAAGGCGCCGCAAAGGCAACAATGTGATTAAGGATTGTACCTTGGAGCTCCACTATTAAATTCTGATTTAGTGCGGACCACACTATTCATCAATGACCCGTGTTATATGCCATGTAATCACTGCGTGGCATAAGAAGGGGCCGCTACTTTGACACTTGGTGCTACATGACAAATCATAAAGACTACTCAAATTAGCGTGGCTCACCACTTCTAATTTCACTTCAAGACAAATGTTTAGTAGCATGAGGATTCGGTTCGAGCCAAATTTGAGAGAAATGGGGAAGCATAGAAGAAGTGGGGTTGGGGCTAAAATTTGAGGTGGGCGAGCTTGAGAAATTGACATGCATTTTATTTTGTGCACAATTTAGATTTTGACATGTAGTGTGACTTGTGAAGAAAAAAACCACACGTCAATTGACACTTTACAAATTGAAATGACACGTACTACTAGGCATGTGACATTGAGGTGACATTTGTAAAAAAAAATGTAGATGTCAATTAACATTCATTTTTGTTTTTGAAAACGTCACGTGACACTTTGGATCTGAAGTTGAATGTCAAATGAAATTTGTCAAACATACACATTGATCTTGGTTCTATGTGGTGGCCTACAGGCTTCAATCATGCACTCACTCATTTCAATGGGAGCCTAGGGCTTATACTTCTCGTTGAAAAAAAAAACCACATGACATGAGTGTCACCCTTGGAGTAATGTGCAAGGGTAGTATCAATCCTATTTGTTTGTGGTTTGCCATGTTGTTTGTATGTGTCAATCAAATAAACCAACTATTTGTTATGTAAACCAAACCATTTTTTTTTGAATCCACAATCGAATTTTTTTTAAAGTAAGAATTGAATTAACTTTCCCTTCTTTCAAATATCAACTTTGCCAAGGCTTCACCACAAGCGGCAATTTTCATGTTTTGATGGAGTATGGTTGTGTGTATTTGTAGAAGGTGGATGGAACCATTGGCTATAGTACCACCATCTTGGATCTTCCAAATGTTGGGATAAGAGGGGCTAAGCTCAAGAAACAATGTAGGGGTAACTTGCACTTTCCACAAGGAGAGAAGGAATTATCGTAAACGAGCGTACCTCTCATTCATCCAAAATAAAAGCCTTAAAATAGTATACAACCCCAAGGTTTTCTTTACTTGATTTGACTTTAGAGACCCCAACTTAGTGTACTCAAAGTCATCTGATATGAATCGGCAACAACTTATGAGAGGTTAAGTTTTTATGTTGGATGGATGAGAGGTACACTCGTATGCAATAATTCCCTCTCTCCTTTCCACAACCACATCCAAAAAGCAGGATGTTGTATGAGGGTTAAATTTGGTTACTTTGTGGTTGATTTGGATTTATGACCTCCAATTGACCAAATGGTAAGACATTTTCTTCCAAAACTTGATACTTAGGATAATCAATGTACATATTAGAATTTGAGGGATCACAATGTTTGAAGGTGTGACATACAAAAAAAAGGATCAAAGTAGGCTTGTATACCATATCATTATTCACTTGAGTGGCCAGGTTGAGTGGGGTTGGAAATTTGTCACGTAAGGTGCTAGATTTTTACCTTACAAATGCTTATCAATAAATAGATTCAGCTTGGGAAATGGGTGAGATATGGGTGAAGCATTGTCACTGAATATTATTGGAATGGAACGGTTGATAGCAACTGAATAACTTTATGTCAGTCATCCAAAACTTATTGCTCTTTACATTTTCCCTTAAAGAAGCAAATATGAATTACAAAATGGTTATTGTATCAAGCTTTCTATATGTTGCTTCACCCAAGGTAATATTTCAATTCCTTAATTTTGCCCAAGTGCGGGTCTTATCGGGTTCTTACCTACCAAATTTGGAAAATATCATAACCAATTTTTTTACATTTGGTGTATATATGTTGTTTGAATCTCGGGGAGGGCACTAGCAAAAGTGTAGAAACTATGTCCGATAAAACATAGGGTTTAATATAATTGTGGTTAGAATTTGTAAAATAATAACATATAGTATAGGGTGCTCTAGGTGTGTGAATGATTATTATATGTAATATAATATTTGACATAACATCATAACATTACCTAAGTGGTACATATAAAATACCATGGAGATAAGGGTTTAGATATGAAAAATCATATACATTGCACTTCAATTATAGAGAATGAATGGATAATTGTTGATTTTCTTTGAAGAATCAAAGGATGGATGAAATCACTCATGAAATGAATACCCCCAACAAATTTCTTGATCAAGGTTTCATGGGTGTCATCTAGGGTTTCAAGGGGATTGGCCCCTTATTGCCCCACTCTCCTGATCTTCCATGCCAAAATGCATATACCATAATTTTGGAACCCCCTAAACTATGTTTATGAACATGAGATTTTTATTCTTGTCTTGTTTTGTTTGTCACATGTACCTGCAATTTATTGTTGATGTTAATATACTACTATGTTGCGTTGCACTTGGCTTGATTGTGGTTTCAAACCATAAAACCTGAACTCTAGAGAATGTTTGTTTTCCTTGTTTTGTACATGCTTCTTGCGAGGCTTATAGGCAATCATACACTTTTAAAAATTGGGGGAATTGACAAGTTTTTAACATATAAAAAATAGGGTATCAATAAATCAATCATTCAATGATTTATAATTACCCATAGGGTACCAGTAGTCACAACAATTTATCATTATTTCAAAAATCAGTTACCTTATAATCCATCATAGTCGGTAAATATCCCTCCATAAAATACTACATTATTACAGGTGTATACTTATTCTTAAAAGAAATGACCTCCCCAAGGTTTGAATTTGAATAAAATTGAATTGAAGTTGAGCTCACTTGCTTTTAAGGTGGGTGCACTATATGTGTTATATTCATACCACGTGCATCAAATGGGTGTTGAGTAATACACTTTTTTAAAGCATTCAATGGATAGTCTTTGGATAGTATAAAAATATTCTCTAAAATTCTTGGGCCTTATCTACTTTTATAAATTTGTTAATTTTTGGGTCCAAGAATTATATGGAATTTTATGATTAGGAACCTTAATCCATGGTTGTAGTTGTAATATATGTTTTACCATTCCCTAAAAGTGACTTTACTTTTTAGGGCTAGACAATTTTCTTTTTATCCAAAATAAGAGAGAGAGAGAGAGAGAGAGAGAGAGAGAGATTATCTTGAGAAGGCCCAATGGCCCTTCACTTGACATTAAATCCTTACACTTTCCACATCATGCCATTTGTAATTCTAGACTCCCATGGCCCCATTCAACATGTAGAATCCAATAAGAGGGCAAGGTTTATCTTTGATATGAAGAGAACAATGCTAAATTATGAAGATGAAGCTTGGAGGTCAATTTTCTTGAATTTGGCTATTGAGTTGTACCATTACACCTTTACCGTCTGCCCACCGAAAATCTTGGCAAGGGAAACACCTCCCTCGGCATGGAGAATCTTGTATGTTCAAAGAATAGATGGGGGAAAATCCATAAGATTTTGCTTTATCTTGAGGGAGAATGGTCCGAGTTGGAAAACATTTGATCAAGGAGGTAATCTTTTGCCCCATGGGTATTGCCCATTATAAATATCAAGTAATTATATTGTAGGAAAGGCTAAAATGGACATCTAAATTTAAGTGTTGAATGGGGATTAGTAAGCTTGAATGTCCACTTGATAATATTTCTCTGAGAATCAAGTTGGCCACTTATTGGTTCACGTAAACAAAAAGTCAATGCTCAACATTGTCCACTGTGGGTGGGGGCCTACATAACCATTTCTTGTCATTGCAAGTGTTGACTTCCAAATTTTATGTCTAAATTACACGATGTCCGAAAAGTTTCAAAAAAATTTGTTCGCCTCCTTAAGCAATCTTTTTGAGTCACTAAAATAGACCATTCTTAATTTCTCGTCTTTCACAAGCAGGTAAATTCTTGTAGATGTACACAATAGTTGCACTTACCACAACACTTGGCAACACCCAAAACCACAAGTGACTTCCACATACAATTGATTGATACAAATGAATGTAGACATCAAGGGTGATTGAAAAGTTTCAAGTTCATTCAAATGCACCCTAAGTCAATTAAGGGTTAAACTACCCCTAAACCACATGTTATCCAAGCTCAATATGAAAGACATTCATGACTCCCCCCCCCCCAATCCATTGCCTTGACCTCCTCTAGAGTAGGCACCTAACCTCCAAATTCAAAATCATATTTTCTTTATGATTGTATCACACAACCCGTAACATTATCCATCTTATCACCAAATTTAAAGAAATCTTAACTTCATCACGCCCTCATTCAACTTCAAAACTTCTTCGACTTGGCAACTATTGACTCTTCTCAGATTTGAGCAAAGTCATGAGAATTTCCTTGACAATGTATGAATGGCCAGTAGGTAAAAGCGACATGAGGGTCAAATTTCATTTAATTAAGGTATGTGTCCGTTAAGTGGTTGTTTGTCTCATGTGGTGGCCTACTTTTGGGCTCTAAGTGGCCACTTAACAACATACTAAGGGCCACTTCACACACGAGACTGAGAGCCCGTGACCATGACACTTCAAGCACTCTCATTGGTGGAAAAGGCGGAGCTGGTCCATGTTCGCTTCACACTATCCTTGAGGGACCAATGGAGTATGTGAATGCAAGGTGGATGTAAAGTCTACATGGATTCTTACATGGCATTGAATGGATCACGTTTTGTGGTCACTTGGACTATTTTCAAAAACCACCTCTTGGGGGTAGGCCTAACATAAAACCGGGAGACCATGGCACTCCGAACGCTCACAACTGTTGATTTATTCTATTTTATCATGTGTGAGGATCCGCATGAATAGAAATTCATTGATAAAGGCATTTGGTTAAGGGCCCGGTCACATATGAGTTCAAACTACACTTGAGGGTCCGTGACTACACTACATAATTTTGGAGGTGTGTTGGGATGGCCTTTGGACACTTTCTTTTGGGCTCTCACAATTTCATGGTCACGGCTCTTGGCTCGTGTGTGAAGTGGCCCTCATTCTAGCAATTTCAACTACATATAGATCATGACTCCATCATGACATGCATGCATTGACTTCTTGGTCAATAGGGAAATTCTTTCATTCAATAAACATAATCTTGTTGGTGAGGCAACAAAAAGGTGTTGAGATTTAGCCTAAGGGGGGTATGAATTGGGTAGACAAGGTGGTGCATTCTCTTTGTTAGTGATCACATACACATGCCCGAGTATACTGATAATCGAATTTAGAATTAGGTGATATGAGTATGGAGTCCAATCTCATCATAACACATGTCATTATAGTGTCTATTGTGGAATATACCACATGCGTATGATTAAGAAGAGTGACCACATTAGATCCACATACCTCAGACCAACAATAAACCAATCTTGTAACCATTTTAAGCACATGTGCCTATCCAATACAAAAAACCTCATTGGCCAAAATAAAGTACACATGAATGCTCCATGACTACCACCCATGAGAGGGTAATGTGATGTATGATTATATAATGTTGAGTATCTTGGAGGAGGAAGTACCATGAAGACCTCACCGAGGTTAAAAGGAGGTAACACAATTGCAACCCCAAGCAGGGGAAAAACCGGAGCAAGGCGACCCGCTACGGTGGAGGAGGAAGTACCCTTACCGTGATGGTTGGTTAAACATGAACACGGTACAGAAGAACGGGCTCCCATTCATGTTGGTGTATAAACTAAACCCTGACGTTACTTTATTTATTGAGTATCTTGTATGAGCTACAATATATACCAAAATGCCCCCGCTCTTTACATAACCCTTCAATGAATCAAGGCATCCCAAGTTGGACCATTCCTCCATTCTTTACTTGTAGATGTTTTGTGGCCCTTTTGTGGCATTCTTCCGTAATATTTAGATTTGCTAACACGTTGACACCATGTACGCCAACTACAAATAAAACCACTTAGTTGAAAGCATGCACACACTCACGCCTTAGCTTACTTCACTTGCATCTTAACATATAAATCCTTGGTATCCTTCAAATGGTTGGTAGATAAAATGGAACTTAAATCTACATGTAATTAAACCCCAAAATGATGCATCTATTCATTTCAAGTGCAAACCTGCAACAATCATACATCACCGACCATATTACTTCCAAGTCCATTATGAACTAGGTAACCCTCAAAGGCGAGGAGGCCCAAGCAAGTTCATTAGACACAACATGTTTTTGATACCCTCTCCTTTGGACCCTCCAATCATAAAAATCGACGGCCTAGATTAAGGATGGGTATGAGCCCAAAATGGTTGCTCATATTTGTTTTATGTTTAGGATCTACTTAGAATTGCAATTGGAGTGTTATTGAAACAATCAAAAGTATAAAAAGAGTGAGGCTTAGTGTGGATTTAGGTTTAGGCCTTAAGCCATTTTGTGTGGTTAAGTAGAGGATTAGTGGCATTAGGGAGTGTTTTGATTAGAGGAGTAGTGTTTGATGAGGCAAGGGGAAGGGCCTTGGGTTTAAATGTTTGAATTAGAACATGTTCTTGTTGGTTTAGAGGGTGAGGAGTTAGTGGATAGGATAAGGTCCTACTAAGTAGGAGAAAGTTTAAAGGGTTGTGGTTGGATGCCCTCTCCTCCCCTTCTCTCCTATCCTCTTTCTCTCCTTCTTCTCTCATATATCCTCCCTCTCTCTCTCTCCCTCCCCATTTGAATTAGGATCTATGTTGTTGGTTTAAGAGTTGAAGGCTTAAAGGATAGGATGAGAACCTACAAAGTAGGAGAGGATCGAGGGGCTTATCTTGAGCTTTGAGGGGTGCTCACCCCTTCCCTCCCCCGTTTGAATTAGGATCTATGTTGTTGGTTTAAGAGTTGAAGGCTTAAAGGATAGGATGAGAGCCTACAAAGTAAGAGAGGATCGATGGGCTTATCTTAGCTTTGAGGGGTGCTCACCCCTTCCCTCCCCCTATATATTCCTCTCTCTCACCTTCTTCACTCACTTGTGTTCCTATTCACTCTCTCTTTTCTTCGTGCTCCTTTGGCACCCCTTTGAGGGGTGCTCACCCTCTCCCTTCCCCTCTCCTTCTCTCTCTCTCTCTCTTGTTGTTCCTCTCATAGAATTGAGTGTTAGAGTTAGAGTTGTGTGGGAATTAGTAGAAGGTTAGTGGAATTAGTAGAATTCATAGAGACTTGTAGGGACTTGAAGATACTTGTAGAGACTTGAAGGCCAATGCTCTACCTATTCAAGAGACTAGCATTAATAATTGGCACCCCATGTGTTATAAGTGTGGGTGTGTGGATGTGTGGGAAGCAAGAGAGGGGCACGTGTGTGTGCAAGGTTTCAAGGTGAAGAGCCAAGGTCAATTAGTCTTGAAGTTAGCTTTGCATTGTTAGATGTAGTGTTAGATTAAAAGCATTTAGAAACAAGTGCATAGCTCTAGTATTTAGACTTCTAGAATTTAGACTTCTAGTGTTGGGAATTATAGTATTTAGACTTATAGTACTTACTCTTATAGTATTTACTCTCATAGTATTTAAACTTGCGATATTTAGATTCATAGTTGCATTAATGTGTGAACTTGGGAAGTTGTTGTGAGGGACTTGTGGAAGAGGAGGCGATGATAAGTTATATAAGTGTTTTTCAACACTTGTATTAAAGACTTATGTACCTCATGGAATCAACAAGCCATAGCCTCAGCGAGGTGTCATGCACTAGTGAAGAATCGTCAGCCAGGACCAAGTTTGCAAGAGGGAAATCTTTGAGGGCATGCGTGGCAAAGACGGTGGGGTGGACTCTTGAGAAAGCCAAGGATGTACCTATGCAAGAGAGTCACACTAATAAAATGTCATGACTTGAAATAAGTTGTAAGTCCATCAAGGTAGAACGTACATTCCATGTTACTACAAGTTTTTATGTTACACATGTGATCTCCAAACCCATCACCCGGACTAGGACGCTTAAGGGTGGTGGGTTTGGCCTCACAATGGGGGAAGGAGAAGATTATGTGTTGTGGGGGAGTCATCCTCTTCCTCAGTTCCTAAACACCACCTCACTATAACCATTATGTAAGTGGGAGAACTAAGATTTTTTTGGGTGGTATTTGTTAGCTTTGGACATAACCATTTACAACATAACTATATGTTCTTACTAGATGAATGAAAACCGTAAAGCATTATATATATAAAAAAATTCAACTTATGCAAAACCACATTTGATTTAATAGAAAGGTACATGTCACTACCGGACTCGATAAAATAGATATTTTGACCTCATTCTTATGTAAAGAATTGTAGGTTATGTCATGTACACAAATAACCACCCAAGTGGCACTTATGCAGTATGGGACTAATTGGTTTGGGCTTCATGGCATTTATGTAAAATCATTCATCATGGACGAAAGGTTCCCATTAAAAGCAAACTCCTATAAAATTTGAGGGCCATTTCATTTCAATTAAACCCCACGAGATCAAATTGGGGTCTTTAATGCAGATTTCGGAGTTGAATCGTTTAGAAATACAGTATGTATTGTCAAGCAATTCAACAATTTGTTGCATTTTCACCTTCTTAACGGATGAGCTTACGTAGACGCCACCAATCCCTAGCCGGACCAATTAGCGATAGGTATACAACCAATTTTTGCCCAATGAAGTGACCACCTAGAAAGCCACAAAATCTAACTTACAAAGTGACTTGGGTACCCATTTCGAGAGTCCTTCCTCTCTCGGCGTTGCTTATTCACATGCACCGTACATCCCGTCCCATTTTGGTCGGAAATTTTCAAAACTATCTCATGGGAAGGAGGGACATAAGATAGGCATACCCAAGACCAACACTATGTACCATTGTCATACTTTTGAAACAGTATCCAAGGAAACTATAGGGCATAATCAGTCTAAATCTTATTGTTTCCAAGTCCAATATGGTTACATGTTGTGATCTCTCTATTATTTTTATTAGTCTAAGATATATTATACAAATTCCTCAAAAATGATCTATAATTATCATAAAGTCTTGAACTTGATTTGGTTCATCAGCGATCGGTCCTCCCAGTTCCTTGATTTGAAACTTCTAGATGTATGACTGTGGTACATAGTGTGGGGTTTAAGTATTTAATGTTGGATGTCAACAAATATACCTTAGGAACCCTAAAATGTATGACAATGGTACATACAATGTGCAACAAAACTACGTCAACCATCCATACTTGGAAATTTGAGCCTCACTTGTTGACAATTCGGTGAATTAATTTTCACATTTCCATTGTTAGAAGATATTGATTTGAGTGTGCTACCCGACACACAATCAATATTGACAAATACACAACGTGTGATTAGAAATTGCTATTCCAACTCTAACACATTTCACGACTTAGTTTTGCATGCCTCTCGACATCAAACACAATGAGGTTGAGGAAGAGGAATTCAACCTTGCAAAACTCATATTCTCATGTACATTTGGACAATACTTCATTACAAAGCTCTCTACATGTTCTCTGTGGATCTTATTCAATAATCATGGTGTACCTAAACAAGCTATTTGGTAGTATTAGAATAGAGGACTTGATAACTCTATTTTTGAGAAGTTGCAAGTTGGTAGTTCTACAAAGGATGTAGCGAATGAGTTACAGGTGACTCAGAGTCATGTCGCACGAATTAGAAAGAAAATATTTGTTGATCTTCGAGTTGGTAGTGGTGGTAGATTACAAGTGCTCACAAATGCATATAAGAGAGTATGTGTCAAACTTAGGAGCTGCAACATTAGGAGGTATTAAAGTTGTGACACATGTTGCCCAACATGTGTGTAGGGAATGCCAAATTGTTGTAAGCGTTGATACATTGAGAAAGGCTTTACGTGCTGCAAGGTTCATACAAAATGATGCAAAAGAAACCAAAATTGAACGAAAAACACATCAAGGAGCAGCTTGAATTTGGTAGTCGCCATGAACATAGGAACATTTGTGATTGGGAGTGCGTTATCTTCTCCAATGAGACAAAGGAAAACCAATTTTTCTATGATGGTTGGATTCATGATGGACAATCTTGCGATTAAGACACTTTCAACACAATAAAGTTTGGTGATGGTTTGGTGATGGTGTGGGGTTGCATGATCTTCCAAGACCCTGACATCGCTCGTAGAGTTGAAGGAAGATCGGATTAACAACAATACAAGGAAATCTTGCAAAGAGATTTATTATACACTATGATGTCTTATGATCTTGATCATTCCCATTTCCTTTTTCACCATGATGATAATCCCAAACATATCACATAAAATATCCGCCAATGGATGAGATTACAAAATTCTAATGTTCTTAAGTGGCATGCACATTCTCTTGATGCAAGTCCAATTGAGCATCTTTGGGTAGGGCTAATATGTCGTATCAATCAATATCAAAGTGCTCCAACAAGAATTTTAGAGTTACGGGAGCGTCTTGAGGAATGGAGGGCTTCCATTACACCATGGGAGTGTAGAAGCTTGCATAAGAGCACGTCAAAGTGAATCCAAGTTGTTTTAACTAATAAACACATGTGGACAAAGTATTAAGTTGTTTTCTGGTAGAGGATGCAAAAGTGAGTCAAGCGACATAGTTTCCGTTAAATATTTGTTTTATGTGCAACATGCTCAAACTATTATCTTGCACAATATATGGTTTGTGATGACCTATTGCCAATTTCTCTACATTTTTGATTGAATCAAGAATTACAAGAGTTTGACTCGGTTTTGCTACACATTGCAACGTTCATTATTTGAGGGCACACGTACCTTCCATGTAAGTTAAGCCACCGCCGGGAGGCGGCAATTCTCCTCTGCCTAGTGGGCATCGATATTGGCCCCAATTATTACCAAGTCCGCAATACAATAAAGATCGGCCTACATCCACCGCTTTCGGAATCTCAAGAAGAGTACATGACGAGGTACATAAGGTATGGTCATTACCTTGTGTGGGGCCACACTATTTGTGAATTCTTCACACTAAGCAATTTCGTATGAACATTTGGAAACATTGTGGGTCACACTACTAAATGAGAACATGTACACCAAAAGGAAATTGGTAATATCCTTACCTTGAAGCTTGGTAAAACACGAGAAGTGTAAGGGGAAGAATCTCCCATTCACGTCAATGAACTGAACACCAATTTTAATTTTAATTTATTTATGGCAGCATCTACAGTGGTGAAAGGTGATATGGGGGGGAGGGGGATGTAATATTGAACATGCCCCTCCCAAGTTTGTCGTTGATTTTTTTTCAACAAGATTCCACTAGACTACTTTAGGGTCTTGAACCCCAAATTTAGGGTTGTGTTAGTTAAAAATGAGATGTCACCAAACTATGCAAGTTTTGACTCTATTTTCACCCTCCCCATAGTAGGTGTCACATAATTTTATCCATGTTTGGAGGTTTAATTAACGTATATATTGAGTGTAAAATTCTAGTATTGATTTGTTTAATGTTGAGAACTAAGAGTATTGGAACTAAGACTTAGAATAGTATAATGTTTAGTTCAAAATTGAAAAAATCATAATAATTATTTTGCATGATTATGTGGAAACATTCATACTAAGTAGGCTCCTATTCTCGCATATTTGACAAATTTATGAGTTGCACTGCTCATCCACCTAACTAGGATTTAAGTACATCTGAATTTATGCATGGGTTTTAGACAATTTCAACTGCCAACATGATGCACGCTAGATCACAAAGCTACGTAAATCTGGTGGTTGGCAAACATGGGATACAAACTTCCGAAGCTATGGTTGTTGTGTTGTTTCTTTTGTTGTTGTCATTTGATGTTTTTATCCCCACAACTGGACATCCCTTATTATTTTTGGACAAGTGATTTGTCCAAACATACTTGAATGTCAGTTCCTTGCACTAATGACCATGTTAAATGTACATGCTTGTCTAATGAGTTTGCTATATATCACATCACAAATCCAAATTGTTGTTACACCATATAAGCACACCAAATTCAAGCATCAAGTTTAGCCCACTTTCCCAACATGATCCCACATTTACTTGTCAAATCTCCTAGTTTCAAAATGTTTCATCACTTGGAGTCCAAAGTTCCTTAGACATGGTTACAACATGAGGTTCTATTTCTTAACGTGGGAGTCACACTTTTTTAATGAAGCCGTTCATGAACTGTGAGCCACATAAGGAAGTTTCATGGTACACTACACTAAATAGGATATTTAGTGTTTGATTATATTTAATGTTGTTACCACCCTACCCTGCTCAACACTAATTTTCAAATTTTTGACAGCAAGTGTTAGAAGATATGCTAGAAGATATGTTGGAATTTTCCTTTTATCATTGTTATTTTTTTTTCATATTCTTACTAACACTAAATTCAAACATGTAACTTCCGCATATTACCATAGTTGATATTTAGTGTTTGAGTTTACATTTAATGTTACTTACTTTCATAGGGTTATTGATATTTAGCGTATGCGTTCGTGTTTAGTGTATCAAACACTAAATATCCTATTTAGTGTACCAACATCCCCCTTAGTTACTTTGGGTAGGTTTAGAATTTGGGTCGAGGTCCCCATGGGATGGACTCTTCATTAAATACCTAAATAACGTACGTGGGTCACTATGAAATTAACCCCCATATGTACGAGAAGATTATAGAGATAAAATCAAGTAATATGTACTAACGACATGCTAGAAAATGCACTCATGTATTTATATTAAGATTTTCAATTTTAATGCGATAAATGCCTCCACTGCATATACGAAATATAAATCATGAATCAAATAGGCCTTTATTACATATAAATGCCACTTTCGCTTTCCAGTGAGAAAGTTATTCAACATTTTCTCATCCATGGCATGTAACTGAACAACTACATCAAATGAACAAAGACAAAAGCACAATAACTTAGCCACAATCTAGAGGGAAAAACTTAAGTTTGTAAAAACCCAGAACCCATATGAAAACCCTAACAAGAATGGACAGGGACATCATTGATGACTACTAACACATGACAACAATGGATGACGTGAATTGGATTCAACTAGAAAATCTACTGTCATTTTTTGTCTAAACCTTAGGGTCCCCTTTTGTACATTTACTTTCACTTCAAAATTCTTGATGGCCTTTTGAAATTTTCAAACTAAAGAAAAACAAGGCCTCCCTTTTATGTATACTTTGTACAATAATGCCTTAGACGATACCCCTTCTTACACTCACGTTAGTTCATACGTGGTTTAGAGAGTCCACCCCCCAGGTCGAGGTCCAAGAAACTCAAGGTCCTACTTAACACCACTTTAATAAACCTTACTTTTAGACACAAGATTGCAACCAAGCTTGAAGATCGGTTTCTCAAATCGAGTATTTTCTTGAGTGGAAACCGCTAAGATTCGACATGATAATAATGCCACATCACTGCGACTTCATTTCACAATATCTTGGACCCGAAGCCTAGTGCAAACTCCTTGGGTACAAATTCCTACTCTCTACCAACCAATAGGCTTCCTCGGTTTTTTAGTTTCTTTGGTCTTGGACCCTAGTGTAAAGTCCCTCTTAGAACAACCACGTACATGTACATACTTCGAACAAAGAAAGCTACAATTAGTGTGGGTCCTCACTCCAACTAAAAGCGGCACTACTAACTTGTTCAACCACACTAAAAGCCGTGCTTACCTAATGTTGTTGTTGTTGTTGTTGTTGTGTTCCCCCCTTTTGTTTGTAAAAGCCACTCGTGAATTGCGGGGATGGGAGATTTTTTTAATGTACTAAAGTATCTCCGGCAATGCACTTTTGAGGAAATGTTTGGGATTCGCCTAACCAAATTGAGGAGTGTCGGTTGTGATACAATCGGGGTTTTGATTGGAGGATGTATGGAGGATTGCGGGAGGTAGGACAAAGTTAAACCGTTTTGGTTGCCCCCACATTGAATGGGATAGGATGTAGAGTTATGATAGTGGGTTCACACTAGGGTCCAACACCAAAGACAACCGAGCAATTCCATTGGTTGAGAGCAAAAGTATTGGACCCAAGGAGTTTACATTGGGTTTAAGTCTAAACTATGGTGAACTGAAGTGGCATTAAATTTGGCACCATTTTCACGCCAAATCTTGTTGGTTCATGGTTATCAAGACAATACTCCTACTTTGAGCACAAACGGCTCTTCAAGCTTGAGTCTGGTCTTGAATCCAAAAGTAAGGTTCAACTAGGTCTGAGGTTTGAATCATATGCCTCCTGGACACCTAAGGGTTGCACACATAGTTGAAATAAACAACATTACACATGCGGTGCCCCTAAATGAATACCCCTATATGTATATATAAAGTTTAAGACCATTAAAAGAAAGATAAGAGTACAAACTTATAGGTAAGAAATAGCTTTAGTGCTTCCAAGTTGAAAAATTGGTAAATAATGCAATGCCCAACACACACACACACACACATGTCGTGTGTGTGTGTGTGTGTCTATATATATATATATATATATATAGAGAGAGAGAGAGAGAACTACACTTGACTTGCTCAATACTAATTGTAAACCACGGTGTAGTGTCACCAACACTAAATGTTAACCCAACATTATTTGTCATTCCTTGTTATTTTATTTATTTTATTTTATTTGGGGGGATTATAGATTGACAGTGTTGCAATTACTGTCACTTGCCAAGTGATTTTTCATCCAAAATTCAATCACCCATGACAATATTTCATCACACATTGCTGACAAGTGAAGGTAGGGTTTTGGCCAACAGATGAACTCATCCATCATCCACGACAAACTTGTTCGCTTATTCATATGAAGTGTCATCCAAAATGTTGCCATTGTGACATAAAATACCATATGACACTAAATATCATATTTAGTGTCATCTTGTCGGGATTAATCACAAACCTTGTTAAGATAAGTCATCACTATCCTAGAGTCGTGTTAGGTAAGGTAAGGTAAGGTAGATGACAACATACACCCCTCATTACAGAGAGCCCTGTTAAGCACATAACTGGTCACCATATTTTCCTTGTAGAATTAACTTTGTTATAGGGGAAAATTTTCCCATTAATCAAGAAGTTGACAAGCAGCCTAACATTAAGTAGCAAGCCCGGATTGACCTTCTCAAAAGAGCATCAAACTGGCGCATGCCGGTTTGATGCTCTTTCAAGAGCAAAGGTTTGAGTTTTACTTAGGCTATTCTTAATCTATTTGGGTAGTTGCTTTCAATGCTTATAGTTAATTATGTTGGTTTCTAAGACAAAACTAATGCCAAGTGGTGGTAAAGGTTCTAATCTAGGCTAAATTACGATCTAAACAAATCTAAATAGCTATAAAGCAACGGGAAAGTTGGTGAGGTCAAAAAGGTAGTTGCACTTTTTGGAAAAGCCTCCCGACACCTGCGTTGGAAACCTCTTTGATACCTTTTTGAAGCTTCTATATTTGATTAATTATCCATTCATTCACCCTTGCTTTGCAAGCTTTTCCCTTCTTGTTGAGGTAAATTTGCGGGTACTCAAAGGGTACCCTCCTAGCATTGGGCTAGGGCGAACCGACCCATACATTGGTACCTTACCGGATGTCTAGTGATGTCACATTCGAATGAATCGGCCCTCAACCTCATAGGGGGTCTTTTTGTATTGGAGCCACTTCATCCACGATATGTAGGATGGTTGATTTTAAGTGAGTGCCACGAATCCCCAGCCGTTCGCCCTCCCCGGTAAGGTACCGATATATGGGTTGGTTCGCCCCAGCCCTAGCATTGCTACTTAATGTTATGAGGATGACAGGTACATATATATATATATATATATATATATATATATATAAAACTCCCTGGTTTTCGTATTTGTTTATCCAACAATCGGTAGGAGAGTTTTAATTGTGGGTTCTGTGGGCCCATCAGCCTTAAGGGCCACTTCACACACGAGCCAAGAGCTGTGACCATGAAATTGTGAGAGCCCAAATGAAAGTGTCCAAAGGCCGTCCCAAGACACCTCCAAAATCATGTAGCGTAGTCACGGACCCTCAAGTGTAGTGTGAAGTCATACGTGACCGGGCCTTCAACCACATGCTATTTCAATGAATTTTTATTCATGCGGATCCTCACACATGATAAAATAGAATAAACCAACGGTTGTGAGCATTCGGAGTGCCATGGTCTCCCGGTTTTGGTGTTAGGCCTACCTCCAAGAGGTGGTTTTTAAGAATAGTCCACGTGACCATGAAACATGATCCATTCGATGCCATGTAGAAATCCATGTAGGCTTTACAATCCATCTTGCATTCACATACTATGTTGGTCCCTCAAGCGAGTGTGAAGCGAACTTGGACCGGCTCCTCCTTTTCCACAAATGAGAGTGCTTGAAGTGTAATGGTCATGGGCTCTCAGTCTCGTGTGTGAAGTGGCCCTAAGATCCTCATATATGTGTCAAGCCAGAAGGTTCAATTGGCCTACATATGCGCACCGCCACTTTCTCAACTGCAGGCTTATTAAAAAAAGCAGCCCAATTAGGCTAATCAGGCTGTAATTAACTTTGAAAGCTCACTTAGGGATTGTTTACACCAGGGACCATGAAGTCGTCCCACAGCCTTTTAAAATCTATGATTGGTTGTTGAACTCGCCCAAGACCGCTTCAGTTTACACCAAGGAAAAATGTCAAAGTGACCATGGAGTTTGAGGTCCCCAAAAGACATATTTTAAGGCCTACATTATCCACTAACATGGTCCAATGGGTTTTGTTGTGGAAGAGGCAAAAGAGGTGCTATGGTAGAAAAAGGCAAGGGCCCATGACAAAGAAATATTGTTATAATAAAAATTTAATGAATTTATTTTTGTGGGAAGAGAAGATGAAGACAAGAGAAGACAAAACAATGATCAAACTTGAATTTTAAAAAACTTGCCCATTTTGGACATATATTAAAAAATGAGCACATTCACTTTTCGGTGCATGGTCATTCCTCTTGGTCCACATTCATTTTACACCTAGTGAGGGGCCCAAGGACTTTGTAAATTGAATTTTTAAGATCTCAAACCATGGGAAAAGGCCATCTTCCATGGTCCGACTTCATGGTCCATAGTGTAAAGCGGCCCTTAGGCTTTCTAGCATGCGTCTCGTGGCTTGAAAGCTATGATAACATAGAGCACTTCCTTTACAGAGAAAAAAAAAAATCAACCGCGGAGAGGCTAGCCCTCACCATTATCATTATAGACTAGACATTAGTGGAATCAAATGTGTAGTCTAGTATATAGAAAAAGAAAAGAAAAAGTAACGCCCGTATTCAAGTATAGTCTAGTATATACAAATATGACAGACTAATGGAAGTGTATTCCCGTAAAAATCCATCAAAATAAATTTATCAAAGGTTGAAAAATCTTCATAAATCAAGCAATGCTTGCGGACGAGGTCCTCACATGTGCCCATGCTCCCAAGAATACAATGAAATAAGTTAGAAGAGTGTATATAGGGTGTTACCAGACCTCTTACTTGTAGTCAATGTCGACAAGGTTACAATACTTCCTCAAAATTAGTCAACCAATTCAATCCATAACAAACAAGATTAGCGGAATGATCGTGGTAATCAACAATTTGTATGTACAAGTTTCTCTACTATTGTGTAGGATTGCATTCTAGGATTCAATTTTTGGGTTGAACTGAAATACCCTGGCGCCTCCTATAGTTTGCAGCCATGTTTCGTGAAAAAGAACTACCTTGAGTTCTTCATCAAATGACCCGATTTTCGTGCCAAAAAAAAAAACAAATGACCCGATTTTCCCCATCTTTGTCATTTTTTAGACCACTTTCTGTCCATTGTTGTAAAGCCTATACCCGGGAGTGAGTGCAATGCAACTGCCCTGGCACCCAATCTTGCAGACCTTGGACAACTGCCAAAATAACTATAGTTAACTAGATTCTTTTCAATACATTTTAGGGAACAACTATAGTTAACTAGAAAATTTCCAAGTATTATTATATATTCGAAGAAGTTCGCCTCTTGATTTGCTTCAGTTGAGGAATATGCTCTGGATCATCAAGAAACACCTTTATACGATCACTCACAGTGTTGGGCTCCGGAAACAACCTCCATGTACACCAACACAAATAACACACTGGTGACACTACAACACTACAACAGAATCCCGTGAACATGCTACACTCAACTTTAGTTAACTAAATATTTAGCTAACTAGATATAACTATAGTTAACTACATTTTTTGACAACTCAAATTGCAACAACTATAGTTAGGAAAGGCAACTAGTTAACTAATAGTTGAATTAGTTGGTTAGTTGTACAAGGTCTGCAGTCTTGCCTTCCTATTTCGGGAAGGAGTGTACCTTCATCTCCCTCCCAAGCATAGGATCTCGTCCATCACATCAAGGGTTGATTTGTGAGCTCATGAAAAAATTAGGGATAGGATTATATATATATATATATAGAGAGAGAGAGAGAGAGTTCACCTTGGTCATAACTGCAAGGTCATGTGTGAACTTGAAATGGGTCCTGCCATACACATAACTAAGATTTGAGTAAATATGGACAAAAGGCTTGTCCAAAATGAATAATACATTAGAGAGTATTTTTTTTGCATAGTTCACATGTGCACATTATAAAAAACTTATTTGGAAGAAGAAATTAGAAGCAATATGATGAAAACCCCAATTAGACATGTTTTGAGAAGCAATATGGTCAAATACTCCTCTAGATGTGTATTTTTTACAAATAACACAGTGTGCATGCAACTAACACATGCTCCAACAAGCAATGTAGTTCACGTTTAGGATTAGTTGTTGTCATTACTATCAAAGGGTCCAATAATAGAAGTGAACACATAAAAGTTAATCATGTCCATAATTCATGCCTAAGTCCAGATTTGCTCAAGACATAGTTATATACTCCAAAAATATGATGCCTATAACCGTTATCGTAAGGCTTGTAATTCTTATTGCATTAGAATTGGCCTAGTGTATTGACAAAATGAAGAAAATGTACCCTATATCTATGTATGTTTTGTATCCCCTAATTTTGAATAATACAGTTGCCCTTGTGCAGCCACGTGGGTAGGTACTACCAATATCGTGTGCACCCATGCGGATGGACACAAACCCTAATGTATACTCACATCTAGGCTCATTTGTCGTTGAGATGAATAGGGATGAAGGAGGAAATATACAACTCCTTTATACCTTGGAATATTGATCAATAGCAAAAGGGTGAAGTGAACTTTTTTTTTTGTTTCTTTTGTGAGACAATTGAAACAAGTTTCTTTTTTTTCAATGCCAATCAAACTACACAAAGCCACAAGGGACCCGGAAAAGAGAGCTTGGCGGGCTCTCTAGGGTGCACCCGGTGGCACCAAAACAACCCACAAAGAGGATGAGGCCCTTTCTTTCATGATTTGGTCTTTAAATACCTCGGCATATTTATATTTGTCTATTACGATAAAAACAAGGAACTTGTTCACATTCATTTTAGAAGTGTGTAAAAATGTGACCTATGACTCAATTGGGCCTTTCCAATTGTTTGGATTGTTATGAGAGACAAAGAGGCTTGGCATGAGCTAAGAGGTTTGATCCTTGGGCATATACATAAGCTCACGTTTGGATTGTTAACTCTCAAATTCCTAACCCCATTTCAAAACATCAAGGTTTTCAATATGGAATGTTCTTTCTTCAAACTTCCAAGCATGCACAAAAAACTACTTGAACACAGAAAATATGCAAAACACCCAACTCCTGACCAAAACTCTAGTTGAATTAACAGATGACTCCATTGTCTTAGAGCACAGTAGATTCAATCCATTTCATTGCACAGATGAAAAGCTTGTCAAAGCACCTTTTTAATTCACAAATTTCAAACTAACATGCAATTCTCATGAGAAAATTTGAACACAAGTCCAAGATGGGTCCAAGATATAACAAAAACATTGGCACTTTTAACAATCTAAACTTGATGCTTAAATCGCAAATAGAAGCATCTACCGACCATATTATACTTTTGGTACATAACTTATAACTTTGGAAAATGCTTTTTAACAAAGTGGATTTACTTCCAATCGAAATAAAAAAGAAAAAGAAAAAACCATAGAGAAGTTGAACTAGGCATTTATGGTTACTTATATGAAGGTTAGAAAAATATTGAGTTGCCAGGAAATAGGAAAAATGTTCATAAAGAAATTGTCTAACTTTGTGATTCATGTGAGACATAATATTAAGGAAGGGTCAATGGACGATGTGGGCCTATTCCATGTCTTATAAGAGTAGCAAGCCAATCATTTTTAACCTTACAATGCATTCCTAGTAAGTGGTGTGGGACTTGGATTCACTTCTTTTTTAACTACATTGTTTATGGTATATATTGTGGGCCACACTAATAAATGAACCTACACTAAAAACATCATAGATAATACTATGGGCGGACACCATTTACCAACCCACATTATATAAATCAAAGGTCCAGTAAACAAATGATGATATTTTTTTCAAGTTTTGTTTGTTTTCTATAAACAAATAATGATATTTTCCTCAAATTTTTCTTGTTTTCTTTTTTAAATTAAAAAACGTTATATATTGTAGAGCTTCTTATGCTCTCTTTTTTCTAAAGAGATCAAGATTGCCTTTACTTGGATGGAATGAGCACTCAAAGACCAATTGCAATTACCATCAAGAAACGCCTTCATGTCAATTTTTGATGTTCTCTCCTTCGATTCTTGGACTTAGGAAGTGAGTTTATGCTCTTTGGGTTTGCATTCTTAATTGATTTTAGTCAATATCCTACTGGCAACTAGAAATGAAAGAATGAGAACATAATGAGTGGTTGAATATTCAAGTGTTACCACAATAAATATTGTATTCAGTCTCACCAATTCTATTTGTCTTGCTCATTACTAGGTAATTATAAATTGCCCGTGTCATGTCACCAACACTAAATGTAAACCTAACAATATTTGTCATTCCTTGTACAAATTTTGGGCCTCATAGATTTACAAGGTTATAATTATTGTCATTTACTAAGTAATTTTCATCCAGATTTTAATCATTCATGACCATACTGCATTACAAAAATGTTAGGATGCATAATATACCAAACTGGAGCGAGCTGCAATAAGTTGGGATGTCATTGCAACTTTTTTATAAGAAATATCATTAGAATAATTACCACAGTGGCATGAAGTGCCATATGACATTAAATAAAATATTTAGTGTAGTGTTGCAAGCTATTTTCATGCGTGATGGTTTATATCGTCTTCCACACTATATGGATACAAAGGTTAAAGCACACTATACATATGCCCACACTATTTACTATGATGTGTATCGCCTATAATCAAAGGAAAAACGAAAATTTCCGCTTACAATTGTTAGTTTAAAAGTTTACACCTCCACTTTATACCTAAAACCTATACCACAATGGGGTGTGAAGATTCTCAAATCATGTCTTGTTGGCAAACACTAGAAGTTTATTTTTAATTTTTAATTTCTTCTCCACATTTCAATCATTATGTAACTCATGTGTATTTATGGTGCCTTCCCACTATAGAATTGGTTGACTACATATAATGATGTGTGTGACTATATCTCTCTATATACACACTCTATGCATGCAAAGCAATGACAAATCCATATTAATGGGAGTTACTTATGAATGACGTCATCGTAATGATTGAAAATTGCGACATCATAGCCTTTTTCTTTTTTCATGCACTCCAAAAACTTGGATAAGTACAAGCTCGAGCGATTTCGAGGAAAACTCTCGTTTTGGCACTCCCGGCGGATATTTTTCATTTGTCGTCGTCGCGACCCACGCGCGCATATACATCGCCCCAATATGATTACTATGCACCAACTCGGCTTTATTTTATTTTTTCTTCTTGTTTTATTAAACCCCACACTATTAATTTCATATTCAAAGAAAGCCAATGATTTCATATGTTTTTATTCTCAAATTCTCCAACGAGCAACATCGGCTATGAGTATTGAGACGATGAGGGCCACATATGAATGATGATAATAAAACTTCCATACAAAATCACCCACATTCATCCAAATTTGACAATTTCATCCTATTTCTATGAATTTCATCCATGGAGAACATGAAATTTTGTCGAATATTCTATTTACATTTATAGAAACTCCAAATTAAAAACCGCCGAGTAGCAAGCAAGCAAGCATGTGTCGTATGAGTGAATAGCAAGCACACATACTACGTGATATTCACTCCCATAAAGCGGGCCCATGACGTTGCTTAGAAAATATTTGCCCGCCCATTGCCGCGTGGTTTGGGAGGGCTTTGACTAGCTTACTTGAAAATTCATTTTTCCGGGCACTCGATAAAATTTTGTTTTTAATCACACACCCATGCCTCCAACCGTGTGGCTCAAAAACCTCATCTCTGCTATCCGCATTTACGAGTCCTCGAGGTTACATTATTGGCCAATCATTATTAACAGCCTCGTATGCCTCGCTTTTCCCCTTCCGGCTGACACGGTGCGTAAAGAAACAACCCGAAGAAACTTACCGTATTTTTAATCGACCTAAAATCAGGCAAGGTTTTAGTAGTTGTCAAGACTACTTACCGGTTGCGAAAACCTTGGCTTGGGGTTGATGCACTTCTACCGATTAGATCGGCACAACAAAAGTTGATGTGTTGCATTTGCGAATCTACCACCGATGATGAAGCATCACCAACGATCGGATTGAAAATCGGACTTCCCCTTATTTAGTTTTGGTTATTGGAAGTGCATGTATGTTGTTTTCTTAACTGCATATGTAGGTCCTGTCAATTGTGTTCATTGTTGAGTGTGGAGTGGTTGATAAGATTTGAAGATGCAGTCAAGGGTTTTTTCTTAACATGTGTCTTTATGGTGTTTGTTGTTCTGATCCTCACCAACCCACACACCAATCAAATTCATGTGTATGATTATAAACGGTAACCAAATAACAATCCACATACTATAAGGTAGATTACGCTTATGTTAATACCCCACCCAAAACCAACACCCTAAAGTCTTGATGTAGCTAGGATTTTGCTATGACTTTAATTAGCCAAAACCCAGGGTATAGACTCTCAAGGAAGGCTTCACTAGTGTTTGATACAAACAGTTGTCACATTATAGTTCATTGAACAAACAATAGGGTTGTTATTTTCACTCTAAAACGTCACTCCATCATCTTTTACTCTTCCTTCTCTCAAGGTTTCCTCTCAATGTTTTTCATTTAGTATAGTCTGGTTATTAATGGGCTATAAGTTTTCATCTCGTCATGAGATTGTGGAACAATAGTCTTTTGAGAATAATAGCCTTTGAGTATCACAATTGTCTTGGTAACCATTGGCCAATGCATCTTCAAACCACAACAATTCCTTCATTAATTGGTCAACGTTAATTTCAATACAAGACAAGTCGTTTATATATTAATTCCAAAATTTAATCATTACTCGCATCTTATGCAATTAACAATGAACACCAAAGTCAAGGTATCACTACAACAAAACACACATTTTATGACTGCAATTTATGACTAATTTAAGTCATAAAATCCCAAAATATGACTGATGAGGCACCGGGGGGGGGATGACGCGCGCGGTGACTGGGTCTACTCATTACCGACGAGTCGCTTCGGACATCAGTCATATGAATATATACGGTAGTTTGGGCGTATAAAAGGACAGAATCTACGATCCCGACAGCACGTGGGGCATGCCTTGACTGGCTTTGAAGTCCGTGCATTTTTTGACTTGCCCGGGCAGAAAAAAAACCAATCCGACGTGGCATGTGACTCTGTGTAGTCATATTTTTGCTGACGTGTAATATGATTTTGACGAGTCATAATTTGGCTGACGTGGCAGACCACGTGGAATGTGACTGCTAGTTTTATCACTGATTGTAGTCATGTTTTTGTGGCGTTAGCCGAATTTTTTGTTGGGATGCCATTATTATATGACGGCCTATAGTCATATTTTTGGTGACATGTATTGTACAATATGACATGATGGAGTGATATTTTCTGCGATGGAGAGTCACATTACATGGTTATTTATGCGCGGTTGTGACTGTATTGGGTTAGATCCGCATTACTTCCAGTCGTGAATGTCAGTCACATTTCGAATACATTCCAAGCGGTTACAACGCATTCAAGTCATGCGTTACATGACTGAGGCAAGTAAGAAAAAAATTGTCACATGTCTATACGAATATGTAACAAGTTTACTTTGCATATACATGGGAAGAAATCATTGGAAATACAAATTGCATAGATAAATATAAATAAATTTAATGATATTTTGTAGTCAATATCTCGAAACATATCCAAATGTGCCAGTCTCTGCCACATTTACCATCAATATGTAAACTATCTAATTATGAAAGGCTTGTTTCATTCCTCCGACAGAGCTTTGAGTGCTTTCATAGACCACTTGGTGATGGACTTCAGCGCATCGCCCAAACGTGATCAAAAGCGGCCACGGATGCACCTTAAAGTTGTCGACGCTCCAGTCGAAGTCGCGAGAGTAGCCCTGTAGTCGCGTAAGCTAGTCGGGCATCCGACTTCGTCCACGTCAACACATGAATGCCCACCGCCCACGCCCGTATTCCGCTCGTCGCTCTTCTTCAAGTTTCGCCACAGATTCTTCAGCTTGAATTGTCGGTGGTGTGCTCTTCCATCGCCGCGATCATCGCCTTCAACCTCCGTCGTTCGACCAAGGCTCCGCACCTTCTCGCAGAGGTGTGTCGGATCGGCTTTTTTTTTTAGCCATATGCCGTAAAATGCTTACCTCCCGGAGCTCCAGCTCGTCGAGGAACTCGTTCCTGTGCCATGCGCCATCGTCTTCCTCCTCGTTGTACGCCGATACTTCGTCAACGTCCATCTCACAAGCTCGGAGAGTATCTTGTATGTTTTGGGACAACAAGATATCTTCCTCATCGGCAGCCGTGCTCTTCTTTCGGCTTGATTGCAGCGGCCAAAACTTGGGTTCACTTGCATTTCCCTACACACCCAGACATGCAAGTCAGTATATGACTGCATGGAGTGATGTGATATGACTGCATGGAGTCACCCTACATGACTGTACTAAGTTACACGATTGCATCCAGTCTTACTATATGACCTCACGGAAAGATATGATTGTATAATATAACTGGACAAAGTCATATGACTGCTTAGAGTCATATTATATGACTGCACTAAGTAACATGTTCGCCTAGAGTCCGAATATGACTTCATGAAGTGACATGCATATGCGGACATATGTTATCAATATTTTCCTTACATGTGATTGGAGTGAGACCCAAGGAACGCGAATGACTGAATGCGACTACAAATACAAGAAATTACGAGGAAGGTCAGTACCAATTAAGAGATAGCGTTAAATGTTACTGTTTTTACCTTCCGCCTCTTTGGTTTCGACCGCTCATCCTCGGATATCTCATCTTCGTGCTGTTCGTCCTCGTCATCATCGATATCCGTCTCAGCAAGTTGTTTTTTTCCCTTCGCTCGGATGGTCACACCCCAGTCACCACCCTGCTCTAGAAATGGGCTTAGCTCTCCAAGAGGCACGCCACGGCTGATCTCAAAAACACGCGCAAGCTCATTTGAAGTCATTTTCAAAACTGGCAATGAAATTTCCGGGAAACTAGCAATTGTGCGAAATACTTCCACTTATACGTCATCAGACAGATTAACAATTTTTCTTATCAAATTTCCTAGTACATTGTCCATTTCGGCAGAAATGGAGGAAGTCACGAGAACCACACTATTGAATATGAACGAGAATTAATACATGGACATAACATGTCACAAAAATTATGAATCCAAAAAGTGATAATGCTGGAACATGACTCCAACGAGTCATAATATCTCCATATTTTTATGACTCCAAGGAGTCATAATCATTAGAATGTGATGGAGTGCGCCATGATGACTCTAAACTATGACTGGAGGGAGTCATAATATTGCCTCTACATGTGAGCTCAGCTTTCTCCTGGGATATTAGCTTGAATTCTTCTTTATTCACCTTCTAAAGGTATTACTGTAGTACTGGTAGTCCAATGGGAAAAGAGAGCTGGCTATATGTATGTATCAAGAAATGCATAATTTGAAGTGATCAAAGAGGATATAAAGTGAGTCTGCATTTGATCCACATATATATCAACTTAGGATGCAACAAGTTCTAAAATTAAAAAGGAACCTAAAGAAAAGGAATAAGCAAGGGATAAATATTAACATGAAGACAAATCATCACAATTAAAAGGACACCAACCATCGAGGCAATCCCATTCCATGTGGCCAACATTGGTCTCAAAAGCCACCATGTGGCAAATAACAATAAAACTGACTAGCCAACCACAATCTGCAAATGATTGTTATTACAAATTTCAAATCAGAAGATCATGAGATGCAAAAGTTATATAAGAGGTCAAGGTGAAAATTCTCTCTCTAGTTCAATTGATCACATAGAGCTTCCAATTGAACCTAGACTGGTGCCTATATTTTGAGCACATAGACCAATGTCCTCATAGCACATGTCTTTTTTTTGTGGCCACTCTTAACTACAAGCCTTGCCATATACCACACAATATAGCAATTAAGACGAGTGACCACATAAAGCTCACCTATCTTACATGGACACATTGCATTACATCCAGGATATTATCCATGAGCACACCACTCAAAGTAGGAAAAACTTTTATTTACAAAAAGGGGTAGAAGTGGCCGCGCAATAGGTATGTACAAATCCTCTCCAAATGTATTTTCTTTCTCATGCTGGTCCAATCACGTATCCTGCTAATCACAATTTCCCAGAATTAGCACACTGCATTGGTATGTCTTTTAAATGTAGAATCATCTCAAAATTAAAAGGTTAGTTGTGCACAACGTTGAGTTCAAAAACATCGAGTCAAGAGCAACAAAACAAAGCCTAATACTTGGATGAGCACACACACACACACACACACATACACACACACACACATACACAAGAGCAACAAAACAAAGCCTAATACACACACACAAGAGCAACAAAACAAAGCCTAATACTTGGATGAGCACACACACACACACACACAAGAGCAACAAAACAAAGCCTAATACTTGGATGAGCGCACACACACACACACACACAAGAGCAACAAAACAAAGCCTAATACTTGGATGAGTACACACACACACACACACAAGAGCAACAAAACAAAGTCTAATACTTGGATGAGTACACACACACACACAAGAGCAACAAAACAAAGTCTAATACTTGGATGAGTACACACACACACACACACACACACACACAAGAGCAACAAAACAAAGCCTAATACTTGGATAAGCACACACACACACACACACACACAAGAGCAACAAAACAAAGCCTAATACTTGGATGAGCACACACACACACACACACACAAGAGCAAAAAAACAAAGCCTAATACTTGGATGAGCACACACACACACACACACACACACACAAGAGCAACAATAAACACACACACACACACACACACGGAAAACGTGGAAAACACAAGGCTTCCGAAACCTACAAAACCAACAAAACTATGAAAGCGACAGAGTTTAGGGTTTTTGTTGAATACTACATCACTCAACTACCCAACAAAATGTTGAATGCTACATCATTCAACTGCCCAACAACAAAAGAAAAACAACAAGAGGAGCATCAAATTTTGAAAGAAACTTGAAGAAGCTTCACCAAGGAAGCACTGGAGAAGGTTGGAGGGAAGCGGAGCTTCGGAGAGACGTTCAACCACGGCTTTAGGTCCACTGCCACGGAATTACAAGGACGACGCGCGGTTATAGGGTCCCGTACCCACGGTTATAGGACCATCCGCGTTTAGTGAAGGAGAACTTAGGATTTTGACTAAAGGACTATTATATTAGTATAGAAGGAGATATTATTGAGCATTATGAAGTATATAGGACTAGGAATACATTCCCATAGTAGAAGTATACAAGATTTTGTTAAAGACAATTATGCTAATGAGAATATTTAGCAATTATGAGGAAGAAAGGATTTCATGTACATTCCGTTAGTGGAAAGATACAAAATCAAAGCATTATAAGATTTAATCAATCGAGCATGTAAGCATTGATTAAATTCTTATAAATGACATATAATGTAGACCACGGCAAGGATATAGCAAAATCTTGAAAATACGAACATTAGAGTAACTTGACGGTTATAATCGTTTGTGATAAATACTATCTACGAACGTCATAGATAAATAGATATTTAGGGAAGTGGAGTGAACAAACACTCTAAATATAGATTTCGAGAAGCGTCATAAGAAACTCCGCAAACCACAAATTCTCACCATCTCCGCAACCCATACAGACAAACAGACAAATAAACGCAATTCTTGGGCATAACCTCAACCCAAAAATTCCTGCAAACATCTACTTAACCCACAAACTCACAAACCATCCCACCTTCACCGAAACCCTTCGAATTGTAGTCTGGAGAAGCGTCCTCGAGACCTCCACCGAAACCCTAAGGAAGTTCTCACCACTCACCACGGTTGGATGAACTTCGTTTGGATGAAATTAGGGCGGATGAACTTTGGTTGGGTGAAAGAAGTTCACTTCAATTGGATGAAGTGAAGTCTATTTTCATTTGGGCTGATTTATTTGGGTTGAATTAGGTTCAATTAGGATTAATCAGGCTTAATTAGGATCAATCACTCTTAATTAGTTTGAATGTGTATGAGAACATGTGCAAGTAAACGACATTACTTAAAATATTATAAAATATTCATATAAAGGAAAAAAACATTTTAACAAATTAAAAATAAAGGATTGGTTTAAAAATAGTTCATAAATGTTGAGTTTTTCACCTAAAAAGTTTTTATTTTAGATTTTTTTAGTACTATAAAAGTTAAAGGAGAATAAAAAATTTAATTTCAATTTTTAAATGATAATTAATTGGGAACTTTTGATGCCACAATTTGGTTCACTAGACATTACCAATGTCTAGTGACTGCGTCAACCGTTCATTTTGGGTTGAAGTCATCCTCATTGAGCTACACATCCTGTAAGAAATCATCCTCGTTGAGCTACACGTGTCCTATGGACTTGTGTGCACTCCAACACAAAAGGTGTTAATCCTTTCCATTTGATCCACTGGGGCCTCCCTCTAGTGATATGACTGTTTACAGTTATATAACTGCCATGTGTTATATGACTGCCCTGGGTTATATGACTCCCCTTTCGTATGTATCCACCTAGATATGTGACTGCGTGCATGTGAGCACTCCCTGCTTGTAAGGTATTCCTATATCACAATTTGACCCGCCGCGTATGCCGCGCACTCCACAGGATGGTAGAAAGGGAGTTCCAAAGCTTGAAGCATCTACAGTTATGGCAAGAAGAAGAGGTCCAAGCAGACGCCATGCGGTTATCCAAGTACCCATGTCCATGCATGGAGTGTGCGGGAGGGAAAGTCCTCGATCGAGCCACAATTCGAAAGCATCTTCGTAGTAAAAAAAAGGGACCCTGTGTTTACAGCCTCTATCTTGGTAAGTCATTCCAACAAACCACTTTTGAATGAGCGTAAGTGGGTGGTCCTACTTTGGGCGAGTTTTCATCTTTGTGTACATGAATTTTGTAGGCCCGATGGAGACCCATTGTAAAAGCTGCATGCATGACATCCATGAGAACCTTTCTAGGAGGATACCAAACGCCAACATACGCCACGCCAAACACAACGTCTGCAAGAGTACGAGCCTTGCAGAGGTGGCGGTCAAACGTGTATGATGGACAGTGGTGTGACGGGCCCATCCCAAAACTTACACAATTTTCATATTGGAACAGAGAATGGGAAGTAAGGGTGTCCAACTTCCCATTCATGGGTTGGGGTCTATTTGCACTCCAACCCGCCAAAGAGGGAGAGGAATTGCTTCCCTTTGTAGGACCACAATACACCTTGGCAGAATACATAACTTTGAGCAAGGCACAACCTCGAGTGAAGTCATATGCGATGCAAGCTGAGCCGGACTTGTACATCGATGGAGATGCAATGAAGGGGAATGTCGCTGGCGTCATAAATAGTTCCATAGGATGCAAAGAGATAGGAAATGTGGTGTGGGAACAAACATGAATGGGGGTATGTAATTACCATAGCCATAAGGGACATTTTGGTCAGAGAAGAACTGTATGCACACTACCCTTTGAACCCGCACACCGCGTTGTAGGCTGACATCCAATAGTTCATCCATGGAATGACTACACTCCGTCATGTGTTCTCTAACATGACTACACCAAGTCATGTTTTGTATTGACAAAATTTTGTATCAAAAGTTATGACCACGGCATACATGTATAGGTGGAACATGACAAGTTTTCCACATCCATTGTTTGTATATGCATGTATGACCTTCCATACTGGAAAGTACGTGTATGTCATGATGAGAATTATGTGAGTGGACGTAGTCATGTACAGTCACATGATTGCACGTAGTGATATTGTGATTTGCACCGTCAAATTTTTGACTGGCTCGAGTCATTGTGTAGGATCTTTTAATTCGACACACATTGGATGTCATGCACTGTGAAAAAACATCGTTAAGAATGTCATGAAAACCATATTTGGAGAGAAGGACACACTTGGAGTTCGTCTCAACATGAAGGAGGCAGGTATACGCAAGCATCTTTGGCCCGTACAAGGAAAGAAAACAGGCAACATCATTTTACCTCGGTCCTCGTACGTTCTGACAAAAAAAAAGCATGAAGTCTTTGTGGAGCACGTGCGTGCATTGTGAACCCCCACCCACTATGTGGGTCAACTGAGGAAGCGCGTAAACATGGATGGGCACATAGAAGGCCTGAAATCCCATGACTACCATGTCCTCATGCAGCAAGTGTTGCTACTATGTGTGCGCTGCACAATGGGAAAGGAAGTTCGGACGTCAATAATAATGTTGAGCCGTGTATTCAGGAGGGTATGTGCTAAGTCCATTGATCCTCTTGGTTCCGATAGGCCCCCCCACGACATATTCCGAAATCCACCTTCATAGTTAGAAACAAAACTTCAGAAATGGTGCCGATATGGCCAACCACTACCGCGCTCTTCGTTATGCACTTCAAACTCGTCTGTTTCCACCCCTCGAATTGTTGTCTACGAAAGAGTCCTCTCCAATGGACTAGGCCCACTTGCTTCGCGAGGGGCTGTGTATAAGTCGGGCTCTCTAAGGGAGGATGGGAAGTTGGATGGGAAGTTGGCTTTGTAGCCAAACGTGGATGGGAAGTTGTTTTGCACAAGGAACCGAGAGGCGTTCAAGTATTCTCCAAACAGCAGAGAACGGATGAAGTACAATGCATAGCATTGGGCAGGACTTCAGATTTTCTCGGATTGCAAGTGACGGGCTTATATGACGATCTCGTACCGAAGACACCCATATTGGGCGATGCAGTGGAAGTGGGGCCAGGAGTGGTTGCTAAAGCATTAGAATGTCTAGAGGGACCCGACGACGCATCAGTAGATGACTTAGAGTATTGCGACTATGACGGTGATTTACTCCCCGTCCGAGAAAGAGAGTTGTATAAATGAAATTTAGGTGGGTATATATTTGACACGTGCATATCTAGTGACGTGTTGTCTTGGCCACATAACACACACATTAATTGCACCATGTCCTCCCATTGCTCGCTCATGTATCTGTAAACTTCTACATCAAGTACATAATAAACGAAGACGACATGCCAAAGTTACACTGGAATCCTTGTTCAAAATTTCCAGGACAATCACATGCATCAATCCAAGGTTCATATGTAGACACAAGACCCTCGAACCCTAAAAATGTGTGACATGCATACGTACAACGCCATCGCGTCCTCTCAAATTGGTTGTGCCGTGACCGCACATGTTCAATTAGTCTCTTGGCAATAATTACTTTGAATACTCCTCCCCAATTTCCCCCTATATTCTCTAAAAATTAAATCTATTAATTATTCAATAAATAAACATGGGCCATTCCCATTTTTCATTGCCATTCATATTGTAGAACAAAAAGTACTTAATTTTGACCAAAATTTGTCATTATTAAAGAAATACCCCAAACCATAATACTAGATAATGAGTCATGGGGCAAAAACACAAGCGGCCCATCTAGGGCAGCCTACATTTTCAAGGGCTGCCCAAAAAGGGAAAAAATGGCCCTCGTCAAAATGTGACTAAACAATATGACTCACAAAAAAATGTGACTGCCACATATGACTGCGCGTCCACCAGACACGTTCCCCGTCGTTCCCTATGAAGGCACACGTGGTTCCCATACGCCGTATACGGTACATTTGCCAAATACTACAGTGTTATATGACTGCGAGTCATATTTTTGAATTTCGTCCCCCCCAAAGGTTGAGGCCTGGCCAAATGTGACATCTTGTAGTCACCAGTCATCCCCAGTCACATTTCCTTAGTCACAAAATACCCAATCTGTTGTAGTGTATGGTCTCGGATGCCCTGCACAACCTACAACAACCACCAGGGTAACACACAAGACAATAGTTGATCTTGTCAACTTGTATTTCATCCTCAAAGATCAAAGTCTCTAGACTATGTATCCATCTAAAACTCTAGTTAACTCTAGGGTAACTCATGCCTTAATCTCCTTGATAATCCAAAGTTCATCCTAACTCAAATTCACTTTATCACTCTTAATCTCTCATTTTAACTATAATCATAATTTAACTGCACGATTTATCATGGTTCCTTCCTTTCCCTCTCTGCCTCTCACATGCTTCAACAATTGTCAATAGTTTCCTTCTCGGATTGACTCTTGACCTTCCAATTCCAAATCACCGAGATGCTTTTCTCTCAAGAGGTTCCTATCTCATGCAACCCTTGATAATTCTTAGTTGCATCCTCTCTCAGGATGTTCAACTGTTGCATTCAACAATGGGCTTCGACTAGGTTTCGACTCAATCAGACAACTTGGTATGCCATGGTCGCTCGAGGATTATGCTCTTCGGCGACTAGTCTATAGTTAAACTCGCTTCACTTAGAGGTATTTACTTCCTCACTTTCTTTCATTCTCTACCGCTTGCTTCAGCCAAGTATTTTGCATTCTCTTTTAACTCGAATGGACACTTTGCCCATAATTCTACTTAGTTTCCTATCTACAATCTTCTTATCTTTATGTTCCTATCTCTCAGATGATAGTTTTCTCACATGTCTCTCTTCACAATTTTGATTCACGCTCTGATTCGCCCAACTATACTCGCAATTCCTCACTCAGTCAATTGCGGCCACAACAATGGATAATGGTTCACAATTCCACATTTGCTCATCAAAACAAGAAAATAATCCGACCAGTCTTTAGCCATTCAATGAAACTCATAGTTCAGAATAACAATATGCTTTGATAGAATCCGGTAATCCCGCAACCACTGGGGTGATTACCTTCCATTCACATAATATAGTTCAACTATAGCCTCGCCCGCTTTCGATGCTAAGGGAGACAATGCTATGTTTAACAATGCGCTCAAAATGTTCAAAGAAATGCCTGCCTTTTTCAACTCCCCCAGCCTCTATGTATTCGGCGGGGGCGACGATGGTTGAGTTGTAACCGACTATGAGCTCCTAATCCTATGCCTATGGTTATAACCACCTATCATTGCCAATAGTTAACTATTTTCATCTACCTAGGCACTAACTTCATCCACTTGCTTCCTATTTGCCTATAGCTAAACTAATTGACCAAAAATTGGGCATTAGAGATTTATAATGTTACAAAAACTATCACTTACTAAGTGAATTAAAAATCCAAATTTCAATCATCCATGGCAATATTTCATCACAAAAATGCCAAGATCCAAAAAATGCCAAACTTTGTAAGTATATCATTAAAAAGATATAAGTTGGGATGACGGTATTCGTAAAACTTGTTCATAAGAAACGTCATTGGAAAAGTTACCGCGGTGACTTAAACATACCACAACATGACACAAAATGAAACAATATTTAGTGTGGTAACCCATCATATGGGAATTAGACCTTTCTAAAAAGCAAATAAAACAAGGGAGTTGAAGAATCGTAAAAGAGAAAAAGGGTTGCCCACATTTTACGTGGGCTTTATGCGTTTCCAACATAGGAGACACACAAACTTCGGCTCCTCACGATTGGGCCCATTGTGTGGTTGGTCCACGAGTGCCCCATTTTAAAAATGCTCATTAAACTCGGCCCATCATGAGCAGATAAAACCCAGGTGGGTGCCCGCTTTCTTTTCTAGTATTGAATGGCTCGTGTGTACATGTGGCATTTTTTATGCTTATTTTATGTCATTTTATAAGTTGGTTTTGGGCCCGAACCCTTGCCGCTTTGCGCTTGGACGGGTGCCATGAGGTTTTTATGCCAATCATTGCCTCATCATTCGAGGCATACGAGGTGGCCCAACATCCCCGACCGACCGTGTTGACAAAAATTCGGGAGGTTAGTTGGTCCGGTTTCTAGTAATATGTTTGTGGATGATGGGTCAAAGGACACACCTTCCGCTTAACATCCATCCATCCATCCATCCATCCATCCTTTTGGGTGAAATAGTTGGCCGTTGACGATCGATTGTCCAAGGTCGTCAAAGGTTTCTTACGTAACGTCGAAGGTTTTTTGAATTGCGATTCAAGGTTGTTATTTCATAACATTTACACGGCTCCTTGGTTGCATTCCGTGGGACAATGTATCACATGAGCGTAATTTTCTTTTAATTTTGGGATTTCCCATTTACGGAGAGCACTTAGACTGTGTACTATGAATTATTCGACAAGCGGTTGCTGTAAATTATCATAGTGTTCTAGTCGCAAAACTCTTTCTTTGGAAAGAGACCATCATGTAGCTGCTTAGTATTGTTATATTGGGATCAAGGTTTGGGGGAGTTTGTTTTGTAGAGCATTTAGGGTTTGGGAATGGGGATAATTTGTTTTTTGAAGTAGGGTTGTTCGTTCCGTCAAGCGTTTAGGGTTTAAGATAGTTTGGTTATGAAGTTGGGTTGTTCGATTTGTATTTAAGGGGTGTATGGTTGGATGTGAATCTAAAAATGGACACCAAAAAAGAAATCGATTGTCAAAAAGAGATTGGAGTACATACCTAAAATGTATAAACCATTCGATAATCAACATAATTGGGGGGACCTATATGATCATTCAATAACTTGAAAAACCTTCACTTCAACAATGAATAGGATATTCATACGAGCACCAAAAAAAAAGAGGAAAGTGGCTATGGGCACGATTTGGAATTGCATATCATCTTGCACTAACTGCATATTTCGTATCCTACAAGAAGTGGGTGTGAGAGAAAAATATTTGTATAAACTCACTTAAAACTCTCTCTTGGTGATTCGGTGTGTCAAAGATAAGTAGCATGTGTTGACTATTGTGTCCACAAATGTTCCTTAATGAGGAATACCTATATCGATTTGTGCAATTAGGTTGCCTTCGCAAATAGATTGTCTAATTGCAAATTATCCTGGCTTAACACCGAATTCGAAAAACTTAAGACTTTGTTCATTCACTTATATAACAACCACAGTCTATAAATGATTGATGTATTTTTGTGATATTGTGATATTGTGATAGTAATTATTCAAAATAATGTGGCATGTTGATAAATTAGCATGGGGCAAACTAATTGCACGTATCAAGTGTAGCCTATTTAGTCACCTCACCCACCTCACCTATCAATGGCCATTAAATGCCCTTTGGGGAACGGATCCCAACCCGTTCCCAAGCACATCAACATGTCCCCATTCCAACTTAATTGTTCCCAAGATAAAGTTTTGAGAACTCATTAAGAAACTTTGATGAGAACCCTCATAATAGTCTAAGCTTAGCTAGAGTGTAATACTATATCTATGTTACGAGTCCAAACATGAGTGTTGGGGGGGGGTACATGTTCCATACACATACCATTGGGGAAGGTAAAAACATTGAATCCTATGCAAAGCCGGTATATTGCTTTCAAAAAAATATTGAGTTTTTTTAGGACTAAATTAGGATTAGAGACCCCAAATTAGTCTACTGAGATTAATGTATCATGATTTAATAATGAACCTATAGGGGCAGATTTGTATTGCACCCTGTAGGTATTAGGAAACGACATCATGTTAAGAGCTGCCCCAAGAGAAGGTTGGACCAAATACCAAATTTTCATTTTTTTTCACCCTCATTTGTTCTCAATGTGAACCTTTTACAAATAACGCTATCATGTCTCTCCTTGAAAAAATCATCCTCCCACTACTGTAGTCCCATGACGGTTTAGACAAATCGTTGTCAAATAAGTTATTTGTTTTCAAAATTCAAATTTGACAATAAGAAATGTTCCAATAGATTCTCACTTTTGTTTGACAAAATGAAATCTTTAAACAACAACAAAAATCTCAAAAAAATCTACAAATCCCCAATCAAAATTTTGAATGCCAAAGCCGCCATGGTACTCCGGTGATGGAGTATCATGGCTCCTATCGTGAAGATGCTCGGTTTAGAGTGAATAGTATCGAACATGGCATTGTGGAGATTGAAATCCCATTGCAATTCACGCCACTAGGAAAAGAAGAAATGAGACATTGTGGTGTCACGGATTCAAGGTAGGGATGTGCAAATGGACATGACGCGGCCTTTTTGTGTCACGTCGCGTCACGTCGGGGCGTGATGCGCACTGACGTGGTAAAAAAAAGTTATTGTACCAATTTTGTAACTTTTTTGGACGACTGCTACGAGCAGTCGACTTCATACAACAACAATTTAAAAAAATTAAAAAATCTATTAAAAAATACGAACCGTTAGATCTTCTTGGATTGAAGATCTAACGGTCCATATTTTTTTAGAATTTTTTGATTTTTTTTAGGTTTTCCTTGAAGTCGACTGCTTTTAGCAGTCGACCAGCTAACCGACTGCTAATTACAGTCGACAGGTCTTGGTCGATTGCAAAAGTAATTTTTTGCAGTCGACTGCAAAAAAAATTAAAAAATTCCAAAAAAAAATTTGGACCGTCAGATCTTCTTGGCAAGAAGATCTGACGGTCTAGAATTTTTTTAATTTTTTTTTTAATTTTTTTGCAGTCGACTGCAAATAGTAGTCGAATTAGCAATCGACTACCAAAAAAAATTCAAAAATTCAAAAAAAAATTCTGGACTGTCAGATCTTCTTGCCAAGAAGATCTGACGGTCTAGAATTTTTTTTTGAATTTTTGACTTTTTTTTTGCAGTCGTTTGCTAAGTTGACTACTAATTGCAGTCGACCAGGGGGTTGACTGCGTCAGTTTACCCCTGGGGTAACTGCCGGATTTACCCCCCCTCGGACGTGACGTTTTTTGGTCAGCCGTCACGTCGCTGTCACAAAATGTGACGTGACATGATGTGACGTGACGTGCAATCCCTGATTCAAGGTAACAACTTGATGTTGGTCATATTTTAATCATCAACTCGCATCTACCGTCATGCTTACAATCTTTTTTTTGACTAGTTTAGGTCTTGTGCTATGATTGATTATTTAATGGTCTAGTTTTGATTCATGGTTAGCGTGATGCATTTCGGAGTCAAAGGGGTTGAACCCTAACTAACTTACAAAGCAAATTAACTTATAGGTGGAGATTCATCCTCTAAATAACCACAAAATGTTACTTGCTTCTCCCTTGCTTTTGAAGGGTGAATGTTCACAACATCTACCGAAGGGGAGGATGAAAATGATGTCTTTTACACTAAATATTGTATTTAATGTCATATGATTTTTTATATCACTGTGATAATTTTGTAATGACACTTCTTATGAATAAGATTACAAGTATTGTCACCCCAAGTTACTTTTGGTTCACCCACTTTTTGTTTGGTAGATTTTGCATCCTAACATTTTGTAATGAAATATTGTCATGGATGCTTGAAATTTGGATGACAAATAACTTAGTAAGCGACAATAATTGCAACATTGTAGATCTATAATGCCAATTTTTTAACATGGAATGACAAATGCTATTAGGTTTACAATTAGTGTTGGTGACGCTACACGGGCGGTTTAAAATTGGTATTGAGCAAGACAAATAGAATTGGTGACATCAAATACAATTAAATGCCTAATACGGATTCCAATCATTCAAATTAAGATCTTAGACCAATTTAGGGGCTCTGACCCCAATAGAAATAGCAAGCTCTAGGCTCTATACTAATTGTAGTATAGAGCCTGGGCCTTGCTGATGCTATCGAGGTCAGAGAATCTGAATTGGTTTAAGGTCTTAATTTAAAGACCATGAAGTTGTAATTAGTCTATGAGCTTAATAGAATCGGCAACCAACCTACAGGGGGGAAGTTTTACCATTATCCCCTCGGTAAGTGTTAGGAAACCAAAACCGCCTTTAGGCAAAATATCCTGAGATGAAATGCATGGGATATCCTTGCCTCGAAGGAGGGCCCACTAAGGGCTTGAACCTTAGGGGGAAACTTCACAACTAATCATTCTTCTCGGGAAACTTGAATTTCATTGCCATGTCATGTGATACTTCGTTTACAAGTATAGGAAAGGCCTTCCTATGTTAGGACACATGATAGTATGAGATGATTAACCCCCTAAAGGTCCAAGCAAAATCTCCCCAAAAATCATCTAAAACAATCATCCTAATACAACATCTATTAAAACAAATTGTGCCTCTAATGGTGGATTTTATGAAGTTAAGACGGTTAAAACAACAACTTGGTCATTCACAGGTCTCAAATCATAAGATTATTGGTATGGTCAGGTACAAACCAAAAAAATCAGATGAACGCCTTAACCAAAAAAATCTTCCTTGGTCTTTAGGGGTTCAAATTGGGAAAAAATAAATAAATAAACAAATAAACCCTTAAAATTTTAGGAGCTCTTATAAACATGTATACCATGATCAAATTGAAGAATTTCTTTCTTCTTAAATGATAGATGTGTAGGTTCTCCCTATTAAGTTCATTTTTTAACCTGATCCCATAATTACCAAATCAATCTCTTTTGAACACGTGTCTTGTTGGTGTCATTTCTAGAATCAATCACAAGTCACATGTATATAGGTGTCCAACTTTTAAAATAGCCAAATTAGACCCACCTCCCTAAGATGTTGTTGAAGATAACTTCAACATGTAAGTGGTTGATATGGAAAGATGCAGTAGCCGACGGGATAAAACCTACTCTTAATGTCAATTGGGGTGCCCCTAGAGAGAAAGAGAGAGAAAGAAAGAAATTTCAAAGTAGATTTGCCTTTATTGACCATTTGATTAATAGTAAAACTTGCCCCCTATAAGTTGGTTGTTGATTCGATTAACCTCGTAGACTAATTACACATATTCATGATCTTTGAATTGAGCTCTTACATGATTCTTGCACTAATTTAGGGTCTTTGACCCCACTTTAGCAATTAATACAACTATAAATAGCCAGCCCCATGCTCTATACTACACTACATATTGTAATTAATGTCACAAATTCCTTTTTGCATGCTCAATACTAGTTGTGGTATAAACAAAGTCAAAAGTTTTTGATGATCTACATGTTAATGAGGATGAGAATTTTAATTTTTGACAATGTATAAGATATTCATATGAGCTCCAAAAATAAGCTACAACCTCAATTTGGATGTGCTAACCATCTCATGCTAATCGTGTGTTTCAAATCTAGAAGTTGGCTAGTAAATACAAGTAACCATTTACGATCCACCTTACCTTACTTTAGTTGAATCCACAAATGACACACTACGTTTCAAGCCTAGGAAAAGAAAAGAAAAGGTAAGGTAGATGCGTCTTAAATGGTTACATTTTCCAACCAGCCCACATCTCCTAGGATATGAAACATGCGATTAGTACAAGATGGTTAGCAAATCCAGATCGAGGCCGTAGCCACTATCTTCATAACTTTTGGAGCTCATGTGAATATCTCATTCATTGTCAAAGTGAAGACTCTCATGCTCAGTAAGTGGTCATGTATGCCCTACCAATTATATTGACTACTGAGCTTGAAATAATTATCATATTTTCAACATGTGGACAAATCTCTTTTGAACACATGTTTTTTTATATCCATTCTTAAGGCCACACCTAACCACACACCACTCAAATATAGGTGTCCGCTTAAGATAAATAACCGAACTAGGCACATCTACCTTAATGGAGAGCCACACACTTGAATTATTTTGAACGATGATTTGTATGATGTGGGGCCCTTTAAGTAATAAGATCTAATAGGATAGGTAGTAAACACTGCCACTATAACAAGGGGACTCTTGAACATAGGGCTGGGGCAAAACAACCCGTACACTGGTTCCTTAAAGGCAAGGGTTTTAGGCATCTAACAAGGAACGAGTGTACGGGTTGGTTTGCCCAAATCTGAACAGAATAGGACCAATGGGTTCAAATTCACGTCGATGAAAACACATATGTTAAAATTTTCTTTTCTTTTCTTTAAGATCTAATAAACCGATGGTTGTGATTTTGTTGTTTTTTTTTGTTTGTTTTTAAAGTGGCAAGCGATGATCATGGGGTTTTGCAAGATATTTGTGTCTTTGAGCCCTCGAAACACTATCGACATTATCCGCTTCCGCGAAGGTCATTATCCGCCACATGTGGATTTCCCATCTGGCGCGGTGTGAAAGGTGTCGAAAAAAAAGCGGGCAGGGGCCAAAAAAACAGAGATCGTGATTAATGCGTTTTCTTCACAAGAAATTATACACATGTTCATCATTCGGAGAACTATCCAAAAAGGACACAAGTGTCAGCCGTGGAGATCATTTTTACCCTCCCCCGGCCCGACGGCACATTATTTGCTCATGTGCCCAATTTCTTACTGCAAACAAGCGAGTTACATGATGATCAGTAATGAATGCCATCCATCAAGCACACCGACGTTAGGGAAACAAGGTTTATCGCCGTGTCCGGGGAGAGTTTTGGGCATAATTGGTCAAAATCCTAGCGTTAAAATTCCAAGTCCACCCGGTTACACGTTGTGATCTCTCGGGGTTTCTTCAATAGTTTTCAAGAATATTCCACATATTCCTCTAAAATGATGAGTTATTTTCCCAAAGTCTTGAACTTCAACTAGTTATTTCTCAAACTCAATTCGTTCAACTGTAACTAGAGGTCGGTTCTCCCCATTCATTGGTTTATCGTCTTCCTCCTCCCTCCCCAAAACACACACACACACACACAAATATATATAATTTTTTCTAGCTGGGGGGTTGGGTTCGGTGGGGTCAACACTTAGCCCTTCAGATGCTTGCGTTAAGTTTATAATATTAGCATATGGTTGAAGTCTAGACTAGTTTCGAGCATGAGGAGGGCATGTGATTACTATAAATAACCATCCTATCAGTGCACATGTCTAAAAACAATGACTAATACTATGAATTTTCTCATGTGGACAATAAATTGTCAATCTTGGCCACATTTAGGTTGTGAACAAACGGTGGAGGACTATTAATATTATGCACCTCATATTTACTCATTTAAGAAACAAAGCTAAGATGGTTGTTGGAATTGTGCCATATGGTGGACAGGTGAAGGAGGGGTTAGGATCGGTTGCACCACTTTGCGACCGCCACCTATAAGATATGGCAACCCCATCATCCACGGTCTGATGTTCAAAAGCTTGAGGGTTGGGATTTTGGGATTGGGAGACATCCTGCCGCTTGGGTAACAAAACTTTGGCGATGGACAAAGAATGTGTGAGCATAATTAATGTTTGGTGCAAATAGGTGTTTCAGTGCCCAATTGAATTGGGTTGCACAACGTGCAATTACTGTCACTTACCAAGTGATTTTTCATCCAAATTTCAATCATCCATGATAATTTTTCATCACAAGTTGATGACAATATTTGTTCGCTTATTCATAAGAAGTGTCATCCGAAAAGTTACCATAGTGACATAAAATATGTAGGGTAATAAGTGAACATGAAGCTTTACACCCAATATTTGATGGAGTGCATCATTTGCTACACTACCATTAAGATCATAAAATGAAGCATGCCTCTTGCTATTGTAGGTTGAAAGCAAGTTGGGCGGAAAATAAATTTAAAAACTCAACCCTAATTTTTTGGGAATTTAATGAGTCAAATGGCCTAAATGGAAGGAAAACATTCATTAAAAGTCTAAATATTGGGCAATTTCTCAACACTCAATAATTTCTCATCCTTGTCAATGAGATGGAACATATAATTGACTTGCCTTTGCCTCTTAGCCATACTTGATAATTCTCAAACAACCTCTACTGAACATGGTGGGCAGTCGCACACCTTCGTCGACTGCTATTAGCAGTCGACACGAAAGGCGGACGACTGTTTACAAGCAGTCGCATCCCTTCGTCGACTGCATTAATGCAGTCGACTAAGAGTTGCGACTGCTCACAAGCAATCGCCCGCCTATCGTCGACTGCTTACAAGCAGTTGCATCCCTTCGTCGACTGCCCACTAGCAGTCAACACTGTTGACGACATTTTACCCTATGGTAAACTGTTTTACCCCCCCTAAACGGACGTGACGTTTTCAGGTTTGTCGTCACGTCGTTGTCACAAGACGTGACGCGACGTGACGTGTAATCCCTGCTTCCAACCAGTGGCGGCCGACACTGGAAGGAGTGCTCCCATGGAGATGACCAACACTAGAAAAAGTTCCCCTGGGTTCGACAATGAATTCTTTAATAAGATCATTGCAGGGTATGCTTTAGACCCGTGGTTTAAGGACCCGGTTAATTTAGCAGACTTGGTTTTCAAAGATGCCATTTGGTGGTACCAAGATGTAATTGTGGTACCTGATGTGGATTCCCTTCGTAAAGATATACTCCTTGAATGTCATGATGCTTTTTATAGCGGACTGTAAATCTATAATCGACCAAAAAATTTACAAGGAATGACAAATGGTGTTGGGTTAACATTTAGTGTTGGTGACACTACACTGCAGTTTACAATTAATATTGAGCAGACAATCATAAATGGTGACACTAAATATCATATTTAGTGGAGTTACCCATGCCATAGCCAAAGGGGCAAGAATGACATAGCACCAAATGAATAAGCAAATGAAACATTTGCAAAATTGTGTTGTTTATGTTTCATAAACTGCAACTAATGAGGTGTAATAACATTGTGTACGTGTACATAAGTTGTTGTTGTTGTTGGCAATGGTAGGAAAAATGTTCACAACCCTAATTAGCACATGAAGAAGGCTTAACCTAAACCCTAAAGGTTAACATCACGTACTTAGCCGCCATGAATGGATGAAAATTAAGTTAGAATACATGGGGTTGTATCTAGGATATGTTATATGCCTAAATAAATAACTATATGTATAAATATTTTCCTTCTTTATTATTGTTTTATGGAACACCTAAACCATTTTTTAATTAAACAATTATTGGGCCTTTCATGCCCAACATGCTATCAACCCATGGTATCGATAACAATTTATAGCCCCACTTACTCATTCCCTTCTGAAAATAAATTAATAAGAAAACATGTGTGCCTTAGATACCATTCAGTGATGAATCTTTGGGTGATTCCATAGCATCTTTTGGGAGTTACCTTGGCATAACTTCCTATATATTGGCCAACATAAGTCCTTGTACAGAATTAATTGTGCTAAACCACTTCCACTTCATACCTTTTTGTATAAATGTGAAGTCATGCTAATTTGGAAAGCTACACTAATTAGCCCTAATAATGTGGGTGAACAATTAACGTGGAAATAATTAGTGTGGGACACACTAATTTTCTAGTCAAGGTGAAATTAACATGGGTCCAAGACTCCAAGTCTCCCTTAAGTCTTTGTGAGGACTTCCGACCAACACACTAAATGTAAGTTTTAGGACAAAAGTAGCATATAATAAATTAATCATCCATATTAATTTTTGGGAAAACAATTAATGTGGCTACGCTAATTTTCTACTATAAATTTAGCATGGGTGGAAAATTAATGTAGCCCACATTAATTCTTAATATGAGAATTAGCATGGACTCTAGAAAATTGTTGTGGCCCAAAGTATGAAGACTATATAGTGTAGTGGTTATGGTTGCCACACATGTGCTTTGTAACTCCTTGATGGCAATTGGCCAACTAATTTTGGACGACGTGAATATTCTAATTTCCATCAATCTACTATTGATTGCACATTAGTCCCATTGAATCAAACTAAAGCATAAGATCTTTGTTTACCAAACACATGGTTGCAATTATAATCTTCAATTTTTTGGTATTTTTATCATCGAGAACCTAAATGTTGAATCAATGTTGAGTGAATCATTATCTACATGTTGTTTTAGTATTAAAAGTATATCAAATCGTGATTGATGTGTATTAAAATTACTTTGGACTCGTGCCATCTTGGCCCATTGCACCCTTGGTCCACCCCCTAGTCCTTGGCATGTTGCACATGTGCATAAGTCTTATAGATCGGAAAACTTAAAGACTAACATGTTTTGCAAATGGTTTTAGCAACTTTTTAGTGTGATCCTTGTTAATGATCTCTTTCCTTAGGAGTTGGATGTTGCACCCATGCACATGGGGTAGATACATGGTTGGGTATGTAGCTGGATAGGTATATAGGTCCGTAGAGAGACCAAAAATGCCTTTTGAAGGTCTACTCCAAATTTCTATGGAAGATGTGTGACCCTATTGTGGACATTTCCAAATTTGCACATGTTTCGGATCATTGGATCAGCTTAGGAATCATGATTGGTCTCATTTAATTACCAATTGTCTTTTCAAGATTTACAATTGGAGTATAGATTGATATAGGTATTCATGTGAACAATTAACTCATATAAATATCTTCCCCTTGCCCCAGCTACCCCTCCCTTTCCCTTCCCTTCCCTTCGCCCAAGAATTTTGGCCACGCCCCACCCAAATTGCCACCTTTTTTGTTTTAAGTTCGGAATACTTTTACTTTCTTAGTGTTTTGGTGGGGGGTATGATGAATACCGTACCTTAGGGGCAGCTTCGGCACCTTGCTGCCGAATATTTAATTGAAGTTCAAAAAGTAGGTTCGGCACCTTAAAATAGTATATTCACATTTTCGGCAATTTTCTCTTTTAATTTTTAAAAATCCGGCTTAAATTCATTTTTAATTTTCTATTTAAGCTTATATCTTGTACATCTCTCTTGCATTGAATGACAAGTAAGATGTGAGTGAAGAGTTGAGAATGCTCTGTGCTTTATGCAAGTAGAGTGGAGTTGTGTTCAACAATGCATATGGGATATGTAAACTTTGAGGTGAAGCACCTAGTTAGACTTCATTTTTATAACACGCATAACTTTTGCATAGAGTCTTCAAATGACATAAAATTTGTTGGAGGTGAAAGATTACTTGATTTCTAAACTTTTCTTAGACCCACAAAATTCCAAAAAAGTTGATCTTCTATGCACAAATGAGCTCCGAAAAACTGTTATGAACGCATTTTAATTTTTTGATCTTTACACGGCTGCAATGTTTTGTCCATATCTTTTGCATAAAGACTTATTTTGACACAAAACGTGTTGGAGGTGGAAGAAAGATTGATTTCTCAACTTTTGTTAGTTGGACAAAATTCTATAAAACTTCATCTTCTATGCTCAATTGGACTCCAAAAATTTGTGTACAACACATTTGAAAAGCCTCACCTAGAGTCTTGCTACTTCTTAACCCATATTCTTTGTGGACTAATGTAAGTGAGCTTGATTACAAAATGAGCACCTTCTCTCCTTCAAAATTCACATATGCTTCCACTTTAAGTAAAACTCTAGTGAGAAGTAAAAAATTCTTACATTTCGGCAATTTTGAAAAATAATTAATTTTATATTCGGCAAAAAATGGCAATAATATTCCAAAATTTTCGGCATCTTTTTTTAGAATTATTTTGTGCCGAAGCTGCCCCTAAGGTACGGTAGTGGGCAACAATGGGGCAACGGTTTCACCACTCACTCACCACCAACACATTGTCCATTGTATATTATAGACTAGTTTGGACTTGTGCCATACCAATCCATTGCCCTTGTGTATATGTAATTAAGAAATGTTTCAAGCTTTTTATTTATTTATTTATAGTTTTGTGTGTGTTCTTCTCCTTCTTCTTCTTCATCCCCCAAATCCATTGTGCCTTCTTTGCCCCCGTCCCTATGAAACAATGTCCCGGCCCACCATGCACTGTCGAGGCCCGTCGTACCCATGTATATTTGACGAAGAAGTTATTTCAATAAGATTAAAGGCTTTTTTTTTTCTTTCTTTCCCTTCATCTTTCTCTTCCTAATCCCCTACCCACCCTACCCCACCCCTAAACTCAAAGTTTTATTGGTAGATGATCCAAAACCAACAACAATGCTTATGTTAAAGTGGTGAACATTCTCATATCAATATGTACTTATTGTGCAAGATTTGTAGAGTGTTGGTGTTAGCAACATCTACCTTATGCTCCCCCACCCCTACCCATCCCCCGTGTTCACTTGTGGTGCTTTGTGGAAAGCCCATCCCCATTCCCCACATGCAACGCCTATCATGCCATCTCCCTTTCTGTTATGGAAAGTTTTTGGGTGGAACACTGGGGTGGTAGCCAATACCACCACCATGTCTTTCATTAAATATAGAGATCGATTGAACATTGAACGCTAATTACTTTAAATTTGAGATCTAGATAGTAATCTAACAAGTAAAAGGAGGTCATAGACCACTCATAAGTCAATTGCGTCTACCTTCGAGAAACACCTTCATGTCAATTCTTGATATTGTCCCCCATGTTTCTTGAACTTAGAAAATGAGTTTATGCTCTTTGTATTTGCAATTTCTATAATTTGAAACCTTACCCACGACTGGAAGTGAAAGAATGGGAACATGGTGAGTGGTGTGAAGATGCAAGTGTAACTAGCTTTACACTCTATTTTCACACGGGATGGTGTACACTTTGGGCCACAATGTATGGATGTGAAGGGTAAGTCACATTTTACTTATACCCACAAGATCTATCGTAATCGTTGTACATTGTTTACGGTTTGTAGGGTCGCATATTGTGAACTCAAAGTTACGCCGTGCTAAAACTTTTTACTTGGAATGTAAGTTCTAAATTATTTATGTTCTATGATGTTTATGACCTTTGGTGGTAGAACAAAAGTATCTATATCATTGTGTGCTTCCAAATAACAAGTGACATAAAATGCTATAGGTTGTATAGTTGAACTACATGTAAAATAGGCTTGTGTGTATTCGACCACTCTATCCTTTGTACATCTTGCCAGCTTTGAAAATATGGGGTCCCCTGAATTCAAAGGGATGGTCCGAGACGACCCTAAACTACCGGATGATGGTGGAGGGATACCCAAATCTCAAGGAAGAGGTTGGCGGTTCGAATCCCGGCTGTGAAATCTCCTCTCTACCTGACGGAAAATTTGCCAGGTGGCCAACTACCTCCTGTGCTTTGGCGTTGGCCTGTCGGCCTTCTGTCTCAAAAAATAAAATAAAATTCAAAGGGTAGTTTACTAGCTAGCAGGGTGAAAAATAGGGTCGTCTACTTGGAGGCAATTTTTTGAAGTGAGGCGAAATGAAGGGGTCCAAATTTTTGCAGCTAAACCGATTTGGGACTAATAACAAAGTCTAGTATCAAATTTTGTTGTCATAATAAAGTGAAGTGGCTTTGGAGTTTAGGTTGGACTCGCATGTCTCCCTTGTCAGGGTATCCACCACAAAGTGCCAACTAAAACTTTAAGTCAAAGGTTTTGAAACAATCCTCTCCTTGGTCCGAGATGACCCTAAACTACGGGATGATAGTGGAAAGGTACCCAAACCAAATGGAGTGGTTCGTGGTTCAGTTCCCAATTGTGAAATCCTCTCTCTACTTGATGGAAAACTAGTTGGGTGGCTATGCGCCTCCTATGTTCCAAAGAAAAGAGAAGAAATAATCCTCTTCTGACCTCCCCCCCCCCCCCGATTACTTAAGTATTTCTTGTCCGCAATTTAACCCTTCCATGCTCAAGCAACCCAAAATGGGTCACCACCTAATATTTTACCAGGTTTGCGACCCAGAAGGTGGCAATTTACGTGAATGGAAAGGTGTCTATTGGTGTAGGGTGGTGCCCACTGTCATGTGGGCCAAAATAACATATAAAAACCTCATGTTCCAAGCATGTGATTTTTTCTTGATAGTTTGGAGTTGCTTGTTTTGGGAGGTGGTTCCATGTATTGCTCAAATGTTGGAGCCAAATTTAGGAGCCAATATGTTTCACATATGATGCCTGATTTGGGTGTTTTTTTTGTTTTTTTGGTCTCCTTCAGACAAGGTGACAGTTGTGCACAACTTGACCAGATCGATTTTGGAAAAACTTAGTGCACATGTTGTTTGCTCCATGAAAAGGAAAAATCTCCCACAATGACCTCATGTGGCCCCTCCAACTTTGAGGGTGATGGACTTCATCTAAATTTGCTAAAAAAAACCCAAATTTTTGGAGTAACACATTTTTCATCCACATAACATATTATGGCAAATTTTCCAACTTTCTTGAATTTGTGGCATGACTGAAATGGTCATGAAACAACAAAAACTCAAAGTTTTCTCCAGTTGCCTCCCAGATGAAGGCCATGTTCATATGTCAATACGACTTAGCAAATGTGGTATGATTGACTTCAAATTTTCACATAAAGCATGTATGGTAGTCTATTTCACATCCGTACGGTTGAATTTGAAGAAAACATAGCCTATTTTGCTACATAACATAAATTTTCAGCACATGTGCTGGAGGTGCCCGAAAATGGAATGTGAAGGCTTAAGCATTTAGGGGTTAAGGATCACATGGTGTTGTTACTGGTTCTCGAGGGGTTCTTCACCACTAAAAGATACATGTCAGGTATTGATACACCGGAAGATTTTACATCCATGATTTTCTTGTGCAATAAGCACGATTATACTAATTGACTTTACGGAAATCCAAACATCCTTCAATGATCACCTTCAACTCTTGACCTTTCCATAGAAATTATTTCCATACTCAAGGCAATATGAAACAAAGGATGAACCTTACATACTAACAATCTCATCTCCAACTTTATTTCACTAAAAGGTGTCTACATTACATCATGTTCGTGTCTTTAACCCTTAAAGGTCAAGGGGGGGGAGAGGGCCTCTCCCATCAGCCTATGTTTACCCCATTTCAGACCTCCATGTAATTCTTTTAGTGCGATCAGCATATATATTTAGATATGGAATTTTGAGATACACATTTTGGGGAATCTTTTTTTGCAATTCCGACATGTTTTGACGCTATCTTATGGTCAAATAGTTTAGGGTCAACGAGGCCCTGAGAGGGCCACTCCGTCCTTTAAGGGTTAACTTGACTCTCACCTCCAAATGAACTCATAATCCATGCCTTTATGCATTTTGCCTCCACGAACCCACTCACGTGTCCAAGGTAGAAGAGCAAGGAGCATTTGAAGAAGACCACTTACCAACATAACCACCCGTGAACTATGGCTTGATCGTAGACTATTGTATGGGCATTTCTCCATGGCTTCTTGGGACTTGGTCGATCTAACACACTAAATATGATATTGAGTGTCGCATGGTATTTATGTCACTATGGTAACTTTTCGGATGACACCTCTTATGAATAAGTGAACAAATATCATCATGGATGATGGATGAGCTCATCCATTGGCCAAAACCCTACCTTCTCTTGTCGGCTATTCTTCTCTTGGTTTAAGGTTTAGGGTTGAGGATTCCTTGTCTACTTGAGAGTTTGCTCCATGGGATGCACAAGTTCTGAAACTATGGCGAGTGAGTTTTGGTCTGCGTCGTGTAGTGCAAGCAACTTGGGTGTGTGTAAGGGGGGTGCACCTACACTTGATTTATGTATACATGTGCGAGAACCCCCTATTTAATGGGGAGGGGGGGGGTAGCCTAATTTCTACTAGATGGTATTTTCTAACACCCTGTCATTATATATAAATTTTAGAGTCACATAATTATAATCACCCTATCTTATTTATAAGTAGTAGAAATTTTGTGTGAACAATCTGCACATACATTACGCATATAATACACTATGCATACATTATATTGCGCAGATATTACTCTGCACATTACACACATACAACCATCATACTATAAACTTTAGCATGCTGCATATGGTTCTTGAACCCCCTAGGAAACCCTAAATAAGCCAGCCAACCTTTCCATCGTTGGATGACAATAATTTTCATCCAAAGATGACCGTTTCAACAAATCCATCCACACGTCCACATATATTTTTCCTATTTCTCATCCAATGCCTCTAATGGCAAATGTTTTATGTTGAACCTATAAATAAAAATCTATACTTAATTCTATTTATGCTACTTTACATCTAAATTAAAAAAAGAATGCCACAACTTAAACCACATTGTACATTATATATAATTCCCAAATTCACATTTAGAGGACGCTATTGTATATCTAAGAAAAATGTAAAAATTATGCATCTTGAATAAAATCCACCCTACATTTTCTTGCACATGGTTTTCTACATTTTTGCCAATGCCCCCCCTAGGGTGTGTGTAGCTTGGACGTTGAGATTGCTTCAACTTAATGTCCCAATGCATCGACCTAATTAGAAAACACGGGGCTGACACTTAGTGTGACTTATGGAAACCACATGTGGCAAGAGTTTAATTGTCTGGGGGGGGATTATCTTGCTCAGAAGCAATCAAATAACCCATTTAATTAGGTAATTTTCTAATTGTGCGCATTTTGTAGTAAGTTTCAATTACTTTGACAAGTTGGGGTTAGTCATTTTTATGTACCATACGTTTATTGTAAGTCAACAACAAGTGGATGGTCGGAAGTGCGCTATGCCCTATGATTATCCTCCACATGTGGCCGATTCTAGTTGGTTGTCTAACAGAGGCCAAACTTCGGCTCATGTCAAGAACCCATCTCAAAAGGACCCAACTCAAAAGGAGGGGCCAATTAGTCATTGCAATGCAGTTTAGCCTCAAATTTCCATCCACTATGGGCGGGACATGGAAATGTATACACTATAACCCTTTTGCAAAAAAATTACACCATGGTATCTTAGAAATAATATAAACCAAATTTCATGAATTTTACAACACCCTAGATTATTTTCAACTCAAAGTCACACATTGTGTGGGACCTCTTTTACTTTGAAACCACCTCAATTGTTTTGATACCATCATTAAAAAAAACCCTATATTTGGCCGCATGTAATTTCTAATTTTTGGGGAGTGTTGGCCCTGTGTCAAAAAGCCAATTGTTGTGTGTGCTTCTACCGCTCTTGTTACTCGTTTACTCATTTCGACATGTAAAAATTTCTCACGAGTCTCATCCAAGGAAACATCGATGGTGTAACGATGTATCAATTTTCAAGTTAGTTGGAGACATAAGAAGATAGTGATGCCGAAGTCGCGTTTCCTATCCATACTATCGTAGACATGCTACTGACCGTGCATATTTGGGTTTCAAATGGTTTTCCACAAGGTGGGTTAAACCTTTTTTTAATTTTTTTTTGAAATTGTAATTAGTAAATGAGATGAGAGTATTGGGTAAAATGAAATGAGAATTGTATTTGAAAAGTTTAAAAAATTGATTAAAACGTCAATTTAAATGAGTGACGTTTTAGGTCATTGGCGCGGTCATGATTGAGTTTGAGAAACATCGGACGGTTGAGATTGCATGTGATATAATTTGACGGCCGAGATTAAAAGTACACGGTAAGTGGCATGGTGGAGTATCGTGACATGCACGGTAAGTGGTGTTGCACGGTCAGTAGCATGTCTACGATATACTCCGGTTTTTGCAATCGACTTTTTATTGAACCTCTCCTATTTCAATAGGAGTCAATCCATGACAACAAGAGAGCTTCCTCTAGTTCCATGACTCACTTACAAATAGAACTCTTAATTGAAGTCCACACCCCTTGCTCAACCTCCTACTAACCGGCTTCGAATTTCTTGGCAACATTTTGAAGTCTTTACATTTTTGCCTACAATGTGGTGTAGTAGCTTACATTTGCGTCGAGATCTCTATTAGTAGGTAAAACCTTCGTTGCTTCGACCTCGGACACCAAAAGTTCAATCACCACGGGTGTCATAATCTCCCGCCACCTTCAAGCATGACTCTCTTTGAATGTTGAAGTGAACAATCTAAACATGTGCTATACGTAGACCTAGAATCGTGTTGTGCTTTTGATGCTTTTGACGGAGGGCCACTTCACACACGAGCCAAGAGCCGTGACCATGAAATTGTGAGAGCCCAAAAGAAAGCGTTCACAGGCCGTCCCACCACACCTCCAAAATCATGTAGTGTGGTCACGAACCCTCAAGTGTAGTGTGATGTGGTCAAGTGTAGTGTGGTCACGGGCCCTCAACCAAATGCTATTTCAATGAATTTCTATTCACGCGGGTCCTCACACATGATAAAATAGAGTAAACCAATGATTGTGAGTGTTCGGAGTGCCATGATCTCCCGGTTTTGGTGTTAGGCCTACCTCCAAGAAGTGGGTTTTGAAAATAGTCCAAGTGACCATGAAAACATGATCCATTCGATACCATGTACGAAGGAATCCATGTAGACTTTACATCCATCTTGCATCCACATACTCCATTGGTCCCTCAAGCGTGGTGTGAAGCGAACTTGCACCGGCTCCGCCTTTTCCACCAATGAGAGTGCTTGAAGTGCAATGGTCACGGGCACTCAGTCTCGTGTGTGAAGTGGCCCTGAGAATTGCCAATTGAGTGATCACTGTCACTTTCCTTTTGCAGAATTGCTTCTGTGGACTCATGAGAAAATAAGAAGTTTTGGTTGCAAATCCATCATGAATGTTTATAACATTGTTTTGACCTTGTTTCTGCTCAATGTTCTCAAAGGTTGTGCAAGAGCGAGAGAGTTACCTCAAAAGTGCCATCGATCAATAGAACGCTCTAGGCATGCAAGTATATTATCACGACTCTAACCCCGATGTGTTTTGTTCTCCAAAGAGGCATAACACCTGGTACTGCATCACGGCACCCATGATCAGCACTAGGCCAACAGGCTCAAATTCACGCCGGTATTTAGCTACGGGCATTCTCTTTTATTTTATTTTATTTGTTTTGTTCTCAACAATAGTGCGGGAATTGCTTTTCCACACATGGACATTAATTGGACAAGGTATTTCAAAATGTGCAGCCCAAAGTGTTGTGAAATACTTAAGCCGTTGAACCTTCTCTAGAAGGCATATTGGGGTTTTGCATTGGCAAGCCGCATGTGTCTTCCTTCCAAAATCCTTCAAATTGCATGCAATGTAAGCCCTTTCTTTACAGCCCTTGAAAGAAACTCTTGTTTCTAGAAGGAATGACATGAGCTTTCTTCTTTCCTCCAAGTCATGGCCCGAGTTCAAAATGACATGGTTGAAGTCGACTGCATGAAATCCAAGTAAACTATTGAAACAAAAGTTTGGTATAATTTGCATCCTAAATTTTTTTTAATGAGATATTGTCATGGATGATTGAAATTGGGATGAAAAATCACTTAGTAAGTGACAATAATTGCAACACTGTAAACCTATAATGCCCAATTTTTTTACAAGGAATGACAAATAATGTTGGGTTAACATTTAGTGTTGGCGACACTACACCGCGGTTTACAATTAGTATTGAGAAAGATAATTAGAACTAGTGACACTAAATATCGCATTTAGTGTAGGGATCTACTACTTGTTAAATTTTCCTGCATGACATCATTCAGGTTTATCATTGCATTGTTAATGCAAGGCTTAAAATAAACATGTGGCCATCATCTAAGCATTCAAGGTTGAAAAAGTTATGAGGATCTATTGAAGTACATGCTCATAATTTATCTTCCAATTTTTAAGCACAACGTGACCCACACTAATTATCATCATTAGTGTAACAACTAAGAATGCTAATTCTATGCACTCTATGTACATTGGAACTAATGTGATCTTGGCCCCATAGCATCAAAAACCCAAATTCAATGAGGTGATAGTTACTTTGCTATACTTATCATATTTTCACATCATTGCTTCCTATACGTGTAACTCCTAGTGTTACTCTCCATACCAGAGTGTTATGCGTACATTTGTGTGTGTGTTTTTTTCGTTTTTTTTGGGGGGGCGGGGGATGTTGCGGGCGGTTAGTAAAAATAATAATGCGGGTAGCAACTTGGAACTTGGAAGGCGCCTAGTACCTACTTCTTAGATTTTGGTCCTTTAGTAGGTACCGCTAGAACATGGTACATTCCTTTAATGTACTCAAACAAGCAAGGGGGCTTCCCCATCGGAGTGGTCCCCCTCCATTAATGATAACTAACTTTGGCCTCTCTATGATAAATGCGTCATCTAATTTGGATGTAAGTTAAGAGGATTTTCCGTAACTTCATCAAAAAGTCTACATGCGCTAAAACTTTTGTGAAGATTGGGGAGATTTGTGAATGAGAGAGTTTCATTGCATCTTGACATTGAAAAAAGTAACACGAATTGATGCCTATGATTTGCGGGTCGGTTTCCTAACATTTACCAAGGAGTAATAGTAAAAACACGTCCCCTCTAAGTTGGTTATTGATTCATCTGAATATAAGTTCACTGGGCTAATTCAGGGTCTCTAATTGGAGTTTGGAAGTGCTAAGGTAGCCAACTCATTCCCGGACTCCACCCCATTTGCGCAGCTTAGGCCAACCTATTTCCGTGCAACACAATATCAATCTCTAATCAATGTTGATATATGTCATGGTCAAATCCAAATTTAAGTTGGTTAAGTTGACAGTGAACACCCAGGTTTTGATTGCAAGCATATTTAAGTGCCACAATTTTCGAAGACTGTTCTCCCTCTTTAGTATGACACTTTTTGGAAACACAAAAAGTCGTATTATCGAGGTGTCGTCTTCTCATTAATATGACAAATGGCGTAAAATTGTCGTATTATTGAGGGAATACAAAAACATAAGTAATATGAGCTTAAAAATATATACAACGAGTTTAAGCAATATAGATGGTATGAAATAATAACTTATAACTCCAAACAAATACGAATATTCTCAAGAACTCTTGAAATAAGAGTCCAAAGATCTCTAGTGTTGCCTACCCAAGTTAGCAACTGTCACCTTATCTAAATTCCCTACTAACTTTTGAAAACTAATAATTTCATTAACACCAAAATATAAAAGAGTTCTCTAATGAGAAACTAGACAACAAGGATGCATGACATTTAGCAACATACTAGGCAAGAGGCCACTCTAACCCTAACCATACCCATTCTACACTAATAACCTTAATTATCATTACGTTCCCAATGATAAGTGAAGCTCCCAAGTAGTTCCCAAGTGAAAATGGATGTATTTTAGGTGTACATGACATAGATGAAAGGAATTTTGGCATTAACTACCTCTTTAATATGACAAAACGGAGATTCTAAATGTCACATTATCGAGTGTCATAGTCATATAAAAGAGGGAGTTTTGAACTAAAAAGTTTGGTCTCGAAAAAACGTGTCGTATTAACGAGGTTTGGACGGTACATGAACCAAGCGTTCTCGGTTTTGTAACCGATTGGTGATTAGAAATAGGGTAGCCTATATCGTGAGTATAGGTCGAAGAGAATATTCCATGGGTGGACTCTTCATTGGAAACCTAAATGACATGCATGGATCACTATGAAATTAAACCCCCTATATACGAGAAGTTTGCAGAGAAAAACAAATGTATATGTACAAATGGCAACCTACTAGAAAATGGACTTAGGCATTTTTACCAAGCTTTTCACCTTAATGTGGTAAACGCCTCCACTACATATACAAAATACAAATCATGAATCATATAAGCCTTTATTACATATAAACTCCACTTTCACTTTTCCAATGAGAAAATCATTGAACACTTTTTCATACATAGCATGTAACTCAATGATTGCATCAAACAAATAAATACAAGAGCACAATAACTTAGCCACAATTCGGAGAGCGAAACTCAAGGAGCCCATGAGCGCTCCAAGAGCCTCCAATTGGTAAACACCTAGAACCCAAATGCAAACTGTAACAAAAATGGACAAGGTAAGGATTGAGGTCTATCCCATACGACAACAATAGATGAAAACGTGAATTGAATGAAATTAACACATCTATTGTCAATTTAATTATGAAAACCTCAGGGCCCCCCTTTTGTACATCTACAATTATTTCAAATTTCTCAATAGCGTTTTGAAATGTACAAACTAGAGAAAAGCAACAACTCATGTTCATGTATACTTTGTACGCTAACACCTCAAACAATACCCCTTCTTACACTATCATTAGTTCGTATGTGGTATGAAAAGTCCAACCCCCAAGAATATCCACTTTAAAAGTCACAGTAATTTGATTATTTGCAAAGATCATTTTGAAAAAATACAAATCGCTTCTTATTTATATTTCTTTACACGGGGAATTTATTCTAAACTGCAAATATGCTAAATTACTTAATTGATCTTAAATGGGCTAGCTATCTTATTTGTTGCAATAAGAAAACATCCCGCGTTCCACATCAATAATATTTTTTCTTTTTTTCTTTATTAAAATTTCTATACACCCCTCCCTCCCCCATTTCGTCCTCCTCCCCTTGGTAGGTGTTTTGAACATTCACCTTACAAATTGGTCATGGGATGATTAGGTAGAGTTTGAAGAAGTAGAATTTGGGTATTTCAATCAGGCCTAGAAAATTAGTGTGGTTGATCATGAGTCACAATACGTATGTTAATTAGTGTGTTTATAGTATTAGTGATAGCAATATAACTGGTTAAATAATTAAATAACCAACATCAAGCAATCTGATGTGAATTTGAGCATGTTGGCCCTACCTTGTTCAAGAATCCTCTTGGTGCAGGGTGGGGTTTATTGCCTACCTTGTGGTGGGTGGGCTCTTGGCTTCCTACCTACCTACCTAGTATTTTCCATCAAGTAAAGAGAAGATTTCACAACGGGAATTGAACCGCCAACCACTCCATTCGAAAATGGGTGCCTCTCCACTATCACCCGGTAGTTTAGGGCAGTGTTCAATATTGAAGTCTTCAACACCTGTCAAATGCCATTTTGGCCGTCAAAAAAGTTTTTTTTTCTTGGGCACTTCACAAAAATGTGCTCTGCAAAGTGTCCACCCCTTTACAGTGAAGGCCTCTCCAAAAATTGCCTATCACAAAATATAGTGGCTGCAATTTGCAAATAGAAACATAGTTGGACTCCAATCTTGGCACTCTAGCAAACACTTCCACATTCCAATAACTCCTGCAATTTCGACTTTGCAACTTCGACTCGGCACTAACTGCAACTTCGGCTTGACAAGCACAACTATATGTGAACATGGATTTTTCAAATAGAATTGGGTGAAGAGTGATCGTAGAAGTCGATTGAAACTTGAAATATTGGATGCATTGATGCGAGTGTCATTATGCGGTCTTCCGATGGAAATATACATTGGGCTAGAATTTTTGACACTTGGAAATCGACCAAAGACCGGAGGACTTTGCCTTTGGAGTTTGATGATGATTAAGTGCATTATGTAGGGAATCTAAATAATTTTAGTGCATCATTTTTTTGCATGTACTTCTTCAATATAGTGAGACATCAATTTATTTTCATATTCAATACAAAACGGCCAATATCAAGGTTTTTTTGGTGAAGTGTTGCAAAAAAGTTTGAAAGTTTGAGTGAAGTGTGATTATTTTGAAGCCCTTCACATTGAAATGCATGGGCACACGTCAAACTTGAACACTGGTTTAGGGTCATCTTGGGCCTATAACTTGTTACCTGAATGACCTCTAACATTAAACAATAATTTCCTATGAAAAGATCTTAAGATAATATAGCCATGCTTCCAAATTATGTGGGCCTGGAAATTTGTGGAGATTTATGACCACATATTTCCCTTGAAATTCTCACAAGCAAAGTCGAGGGAGATTTCTAGGCATAATCGGTCAAAATCCAAGTTGTGATCTTTTGGTTTTTCTTATATAAATTTGAGGTATAGTCCTCTAGATTCCTCTAAAAAATAATTGGTAATTTCCTAAGGTCTTGGACTTCAAGTACACTAAAAAGGATATTTAGTGTTTGATTACATTTAATGTTGTTACCACCCTACCCTGTTCAACACTAATTTTCAATTCCTTGACAATTTGTGTTAGATATAAATGTGTTGCTACCTTTCCTACTGCCACCTCCCTCCCTTTTATCATTGTTATTTTTTTTTCATATCCTTACTAACACTAAATTCAAACATGTAACTTCCACATACTACCATAGTTGATATTTAGTGTATGTGTTCGTATTTAGTGTATCAAAAACTAAATATCCTTTTTAGTGTAGTTCACCTGTAACTAGCAGTCGGTTCTCCCCGTTCATTGCCCACTAGCACTACACCGTTTATGATATTTAGTGTCACACACACTATTTGCGAAGGGCCTATCTTAGATGCCTAAAGCTCTCAAAGTGTCCGCTCCACTAATTGCCAACATGATACTATTCATCAACATAAGTGACAAATTGTTTACATTTTGACATTCCGCATAGCACATTGGGGTATTTGAGATGCTATTATTTTTGTTTGGGTGAGAAAGAGGAAGATATTATTGAGCATACTAATATCAAGTGTCACTTGGGTACACTTTAGTCAATTTGCAGACCACTATGTAACATAGGCATACACCTCATAACATTATTGAACATACTCATGCCAAGATATTAGTAAGTGCACTTGAATGTCAAGTGTCATGAGCTTGGGGAGATCGCTCCATTGTAAAGTTGAACAACCACGTGCGATCATTTTACATGTAAAAAATGTAAAAAATGTAAAAATCATCACCAAAATGGGTCACAATTTTATCAATTTTTTTTTCATGAGTAGATATAAATGGTTTCTGTTACATAGTAAAAAATGGTGACTAAATTTGATGATTTGTTTTTTTAATAAAACATACTATTTCTAACTAGAATGACACATAATTAAACTAAAAATTTACTACAAAAATGAAGATGACTAAAAAATTCAAAAAAATATATACAAAAGATACCATCAATGGTTGTGTATATGTAGAAAAAATATCATAAAATTTAAAATTATTTATGGCATGTAATATAGGGGTAGCAAACTTTGTTTGCACGTGGTGTTCAACTTGACAATGGAGTGATCTCCCCGAGGTCATGAGGTTACTTTTTCTATTTACTCCCCTTTTACTAGGTCCAAAGTGTGAATGTGTGTATGACATGTTTGACTTGATAAAAAAATTTCATGCAACTTCTCGTATTGGTTTGAGTCATGTTAAGGTTGAGGCTTCTATAACCAGTAAAATGAAAGAGTTACATCTATTTTGTAGGATGATTGTCAACACTTTTATGAAGGTAATCAATCACAAGCTGCCACCACATACACCTTAACTTCGTTCGCCTAAAAATTATAGATCTCATCCATGTCGGCATTACATGTACTCTCTTAGCAATCCATGGACCTAGTCAACTATAGATGCCTTGACCTTAAATCATGTATAGTCCAGTGCACCATTGGGTGAGGGTGACAATGTAATCAAAACTCGTGCCAAAAATATTACAATCCGAGTTCCTTGACAAGGCCGGGTTGACATTAAAACTATATGCAGTATTTGGAGTGGTTCATCAATTGGAGAGCACTGTAGAGGGCTCTCTATTCCGACACAAAATAAATATTTCCATCTCAAAATTTGCCATGTGTCATTCTCACATTTGTTGAGACCCACTCATATCCCACATGGAAACTACATTTCGGCACATATAAAGACGAAATAGGGAGCCCTCTACAGTATGTGACCTTCAAAGCTTTAATTATAGATACTGTCTCCAAGCATATGAGTGAGACTATCAAAAAGAAATAGGTGCACAAAAAAGGACAGTTATCAACAAGGGCTCCTTTTGAACCAAGCATGAACAAATAACCTCTTTGCCTACATGCTACTAGAATGACTAACCCTTTCCATGCATGTGGTAGTAATTTCCAAAACATGCACTATTTTGTCAAATCTCAAAATTGGTGAGGGCTGAATTTTTTATTGAGTGATACTCAATTCATACATACATTCTCATTTACCATGTGTTGTAAGAATATCAGTGCATGCTCTAAGGTGTTTGTAGAGTGCATAATTTGTTCTGGTGAGTTGAAAGAGACTTCTTCTTTTCATTGGGCACCACTCACTCCTAAGGACATCTCCTACCACTAAGAAACCGAAGAGAGCTTGCATGTAGAGTTTCCAATACTTTGACACTTTGGACCACAAAAACTCTAGATCTTCTTGTGACACAAATTTCATAGCGTAAAGATATTTAGTGTCACTTACACTAATTTCCCACACGCACTATTAGCCCACCCTCCCTAAATGAGATAGTCAATGTAGTACCCCTTGTTGGGGGTGGACAAAAAGCACATAACATGATGTTAAGTCACCATAGTACTACTACACAATTTTCAAAATGGTAACACATGCTAAAATAAGAGAAAGATGTAGACAAAGCAATTTCAAATACCTTTGGATTCTAGAACGGTTGATTCTTCCACAAACCTAGATGACTATTCTTCCACAAACCTAGATGGAGCGAATATTCTTACCGGGATTCCTTCCCCATGGTTAAAGATGTGAGCAAGGCCCTCGAGGAAAGGAACTTACAAAGATTATCACTTGATATACGTCTATTGAAAGAATGGGAGTCAAAGCCTTTTATCGAGTATAGTGTTCATCGAATTTAGCGTGGTTTGCTATATGTTGTGAAATGTAACATCTTACAAAGAACGTCAATATTTTTCCATCCAAATTCATTGTGTTATTTTCTATAAAGTGCATGTAATATTTTCTTGAGTCGTACTTGTAAAAAATTGCATTCTTGATAAAAAATTATAGTGTTACATTATAACCAATTACATGCGGTAACCCACACTAGTTGGAATAGCGAGTGAAGTTTGTGCTAACCGAAGGCCCATAACACAATGGGCGAAGTGTTGATCCCATCAAATTTGAAAACGATTTCAGATTCAAGGAGGAAGTTTTAACTAGAATTTTGAGTAAATGTGGAGAAAGGACTTGTCCAAATGAGAGTGTTTTTTGCACAATTGGGAAATGCACATTGCAAACATAAATTATACGAGGGGAAAAAACCAAAAGGAACATGATGAGAATCTCAAATATACATACTTTGAAAAGCAATGTGATCAAATAATCCCTTTGGATGTGTATTTTCTAACAAAAAACACAATGTGCTTGCAACTACAATGTGCTATAACAAGAGATGTAATCTACATCTAAGAATAATTTATTTATTTTGTCAATTTTGTTATATGGGCCACCAATAGAATTGCACATATAAACTGTCATTTTGTTCAGGATTCATGCATAACTTTACGTTTAGTCAAAACAAAGGTTGTAGAGCAAAATATACAAAGTGACAAACTCGAGGATTCAAAGCTTATGACATGGAGAAATTCTTACCAAGATTGTATCCCAATGGGTTTAAACAATTTAGATTTTTTTATTCACTTTTTTAAAGAAAAAATGACACTTGTCATATGAGTTTAGGTTATTGTCACAACTTCATGAATAATCTCTTTTGCCATAATTTTTTTTAATTACACTTGGTTGTTCTTGTGCCTTAACATTACTAAGTAGCTAGATGATGGTCTCTTTTCAAAGGATGAAAAACATAGATAAATTATAGTTGCTTGTCAAAAGCTCTGCAGTACATGACTTGGAGTGCTCCCATAAATGAGGAATCCCGGAATCTAAGGAGGTTTATGCTCGTCCGTCACCTGGTCCCACATAATGCAGCCAAAAAGCCAAGTAATGTTATGGGATGTATGTTGCACAATGAAATTGAATATTATGGCCTCTCATCTATATTCTTAGCACTTGACAATTGTGAAAAAGGAAATTATGGTTCATATTAGTGATTATGTTCATTCAATTGATCCTTGGGTAGAACCAATGTTGGTCATGTGCCACCTTTTTTGAGATACCATTCAGGTATCCATAACGAGGACTTCACATTTTCTAATACCAATAAGGTATGGGCGTTAGAGGGTATTTTTGTTTTCAGTACCATTTAGGCCTATATATCATTCAAGAACCTTCATATCTAAGTAATATCGGTCTGGTGTTAATATGGTTTAGAATGGTATTTACATGAACAATAACTTGGGTGTACAAAGACTCTCTCTCACCTTGACATACGGGTAAATGTTTTGATACCATTCTTGATGTTAATTATTGATATGATGCTTTCACCTATATATTGGCCCAATATTTGTTAGGGCAACATTTGAACCAATTCCATGTCAAAGCTATGACCTTCAACACACGCACTGCACCAAATTTCCATCCAAGTATGTGATTAAGTTATTGTGAACATGGCTTGATGGATGTGAATAGTGTGAATGGATGAGTTTTGGCATAATGACATAACACATTATACCATGGTGGATGAAAACTTGATATTGAAGTGTGACATGGATGAAATTGTGACACAATTCAATATCTAGAAATGATGCCCCCCCAATAAAAAACCCCACACACACACACAAAATGTCCCAACCACATAATTTTCACATAAGAGGGTGAATAGGCAATGTTTAATGCAAAAGTTCATCATTCATGGTTTCAATCAATGGAAGTTGGTTGTCAACATGGTCATCACACGGTTGTAAATTATAGGTGTAAAAAATGGTCTAAAAAATGAATCAAGTATTCCACCATTATTGATCTATCCATTGCCTCTAATTTTTTTTAAGTTATGGAGACGGAAATGTCAATAAATGATACCTTTGATCTAAAGATTCAAATGATGTTCAATACGGTTTTCTTCTATAAAGATAACTATCTTCAATTTGACTTCTCAAAAACGTATGTAACAAGAAAAGAGAAGATTGATCACCGAGATAAGGGATCCGCAACCAAATTATAGTCTTGTTCTATATTTGCCACCGTGCTTACACACTAAATGTTTGTTGGATAAAACTTCAATGTAACCCCAAATCATTGACTTCTCCGATATCTTCACTTATCTATAACCAAGATTAGAATAGAAACTTGATAACCAACGAGATAGGTATGAATATAATCCAACGTACATGTGCCTAATTCATTCGATTATTATCTTAATTGAACACCTACATTTGAGTGGTATGTAATCTGCGTGTCTCCAAAAATGCATACCAAATAGACATGTGTTTAAAAGAGATTAGACTATGTGCTCAAAAAATCACAACATTTTCATTTCAATGATCGATATCATGGGGGGACCTATATGATCATTTAATGAGCATGAGAACCTTTTAGTTTGATAGGGTTTAAGATATTCATATGAGCTTATAGTAGGCACGAATGACATGTATGGAATGATCGTTGATTGCTAAGCGAATTCGTTTGGATGGATTGGGTCGTTGCCGATCAAGTCTTGCCCGGATATCTAGGAATTGGTAGAAAAGCGATTATCATAATTGGTCCGGCCTCAAGAAGGCTTGTTAGAGCATACTATTTGTAGGCGTCCCGTTTATGGGCAAGAAGCACATCATTTGCAATTAACCATTTGGTGATTGGGTCCAACGACGGCGGTCGTGGATTTGAACCGAAATTTTGAATTAGGGAAACTTGAAGCTTCGAATTTGAGCCTCATGATCATTTCCTTCGCGCCAAAAATAACAAACCCTACGACCCGGAGGGGGGTGGCAATCATTCGCAACATGCACCCAATTGAATCGTGTGGTCCCCGATCGAGTTCGGATTTTTATAAAACCCTAAACCCTAAACCCTAAACCAAAAACCCTCGTCCTCATCATGCGGCCACATTGGAGCCTCCAAGTATTTCGCATTCAAATTGACGCCAATATTAATTCCCCACGAACCCTTTGCCCATGCGGCCTATGTATTCGTGCCCGTCTTTCAAGAGCTGACTTGCCTCCGTATTTCTAGTTGTACCGATTCTCCTTGGAATGAATCGCAACGTCGCCCAAATCTACGAGTTGCTTTTCGTAACGAAATATGCCACTATGTACGTGCTGCCTAGATTATAGAGATCTTCAAGACCTTTTGGGGCCCATTACTAGTCCACCATTGTGGCCCGCCTTCGAAGCCAAAATGCCCACTTATAAATTCTAGGTAATTTATGAGAATCTTTAAGCCTCTTGAAGATGGTTGGAAATTGGATCCGATTTTTCGATATACCGGTAGCTTACGAGGCCCCACCTCCCTTAAAATCATAATATTGAGAGTTGAGGCCATTAAAATATAATCAATAGCCACGCTACGATAAGTGGAGGCCCAAAATCAATGGTGCAAGAGGAGGACATTGATTAGTGGTGCTTAAGAAACGAGGTTGGGGGGCCGCCGCCACTAATCTTACTTAAACTTGTGTTTACTTAACACTAATCATGGGCACTAATACACTTTGACAACACTAATCACTTAATCATTGCCAAGGCCTTTAACTAGGCTTCGACACACTTCCTAGAAAAAGAACTTTGTGCAATATAAACTTACGATGCGGCTCTTCTTTTAAGAACGTGTCATAAATAATGAACACGAAATATGATACCATTTTCGCTTCGAGTTTCCGTCATTTCCTCACGTTGAGAACATTCAATGGGTTTGTTAGTTGGGGTAAGAATGTTTGGAACCTTCTCATAGCATCCCAATGCCTCGATCCCAAAAGGCCCGTGAGGCTACCACGTTTAGGGATTGGCATGCATTGATTTAAGTTGCATTGAGAACCCCGCCCGCAAGTGCGGTATAATGTCACTTAAATACACGTATTTAAGAAAACCATAGATTTCTAATGGACTCTCTTTAGAGACGCTTTGGAAATTTGATCGATGAGTCCAGATATTTTGTCTTTCATGCCGAATATACTTAAATAAATAGTCCTATTAGTGTGGGCCACAATAAAATTTCTACAGCCCATACAACCCACCTTCTGGATGGATGGTACTAACTTCTACCCAACAACATGAACGACTACGACCAACTTCATGGCAATGGGTTCAAATTCATGTCGGTGCATGAACATCGATGTTCCTTTTTTGCATTTGTTTTTCTCCAAAGCCCATCTTAATTTCCACCCGTGCTAAATCTCTAGTTTAAATTAGTGTGGGCCACATTTTGTTTATCTTGAAATTGATGTGGGTAAGTACACTAAACGTGATATTTAGTGTCATTATGGTATATTATGTCACTATGGTAACTTTTTGAATGACACTTCTTATGAAAATAAGTGAACAAATATTGTCATGGATGATGGATGAGTTCATCCATTGGTCAAAACCCTACCTTCTCTTGTCAGCAACTTGTGATCAAATATTGTCATGGATGATTGAATTTTGGATGAAAAATCACATGGTAAGTGACACTACACCACAGTTTAGAATTAGCTTTGAGCAAGGCAAATAGAATTGGTGACACTAGATATCATATTTAGAGTAGTATCTAAAAAAAATTGAATGCTAGTGTTGATAGAAGTCGACTATTTTAATAATATAAGGTGTTGGTCAAAAGTCTCCAAGAAGACTAAGGGGGAAAAATTGGGCTCTTGGACCCACGTAATTCTCACCCTAACTAGACAATTACGGTACCCACGTTAATTATTTCCACATTAATTTTCCACCTCACACTAATAGGACTATTTAGTGTAGCGCTTGGAGGCCACTTGTTACGCCCCCCTTGGAGAGGCTCTTCCACACGGGCTTGATCATAACACATCAAGTCTAAAGAAGGGAAAAGAGAGGGTGCTCACCTACACTACATCGAACCATTACTTGTAATCACTTGGGCTCTACCGCCACAAAGCTAGTAATAATAAGTGATTAATTAAATAATAATTACCTCTCATGGCAAACCCGTTCCCCGACCATCTCTTTCAAAATTTCACACCAAATTTCATCTCCCAATCATCACACGACCATTGTGATGCATTACCGTTAACTAGTAGTATCATGAAGGACCATGCCATTTTAACACTAGAATCCTAGATCCTAGACCTTGTCATGTATACGAGATCTTCCACTCACGGGCCCCTATGGAAGTACCTTGCAAAAGGCGGGCGAAGCCAAGGGGGGCTAGGCTAGCTAGCTAGGGGAGTTAGTAATAATGGGAGATAATTGGGGCAAAGTAGTAATGCGCTTGAGCCCATTTAAGTCTAAGGCCCTCATTGAACAATAATTATATGTGGGAGGACACATAGTACTCTTTGATGCCACTCATGTCTAAATGATATGTTAGACACTTGATCTACGGTGTACAAAGATGAGGAGTATCTCCTCGGCGGGAAGGGTGTTTGGGGGGGGGGGTTGTTGTTAGGGATTTGGACTTGGGGTTTGTGGTTTGTGGTGTTTGTGTAAACTCATTCATCGTGGATGAAGGGTCTATAGTAAACACAAGTTTTCTACACTTTGCATGTCGATTCATTCCAATTTGATTTTTGTAGAGTGATTCGAGGAGTTTAGTGTTATCTCTAGAGTCAATTTTTCTAAAAATTAGTCATGTCTAGGTTATGAAATGGTTCACGGCATTTTCACCTTCCTAATGGATGAGGTTATGTAGATCCCACAAATCCTTGGTCAAGGATTTGTGGTATCTGCGCAAACTTGTCCATTACGAAAGTGAAGATGTAGTGGAACGATCGTGATAGCGTGTAAATGGTTATTTTGAGATGATTTGACAACGGAAATAACGATCCAGACCCGAGATTGGTTTGGTGGATTTCAACTGGAATAAATCGGCCTTCATCCTTGTATGTGTGTTGGTTTTACGGGAGCCCCTTCATTCACGATGGATGTAGGGTTGTAGTAAAAACAAGCCTTCTACAAGTTGAGGGCCGATTCGTTCCAATTTGACTTCTCTAGACTGATTTGGGGAATCCAATGTTATTTTGAGAGTCAAATCCTCTAGAAATTAGTCATGTCCAAGTTATGAAATGGTTCACTGCATTTTCACCTTCCTAATGGATGAGGTTATGTAGATCCCACAAATTCTTGGTCAAGGATTTGTGGTATCTGCGCAAACTTGTCCATTATGAAAGTGAAGATGTAGTGGAACGGTCATGATAGCGTGTAAATGGTTATTTTGAGATGATTTGACAACGGATATAACGGTCCAAACCCGAGATTGGTTTGGTGGATTTCAGCTGGAATGAATCAGCCTTCATCCTTGTAGGCTTGTATGTGTGTTGGTTTTACGGGAGCCCCCTTCATTCACGATGGATGTAGGGTTGTAGTAAAAACAAGCCTTCTATGAGTTGAGGGCCGATTCGTTTCAATTTGACTTGTCTAGCTTGATTTGGGGAATCCAATGTTATTTTCAGAGTCAAATCCTCTAAAAACTAGTCATGTCCAAGTTATGAAATGGTTCACTGCATTTTCACCTTCCTAATGGATGAGGTTATGTAGACCCCATGAATCCTTGGTCAAGGATTTATGGTGTATGTGAGACGATGGTGATAGCGTGGAAACGGTTATTTTGAGATGATTTGACAACGGAAATAACGATCCAGACCCAAGATTGGTTTGGTGGATTTCAACTGGAATGAATCGGCCTTCATCCTTGTATGCGTGTTGTTTTTACTGGAGCCCCCTTCATTCACAATGGATGAGTTTTACATGGATCTAGTATAGGCAATGTAAGCTTTTGATGAGTTCGGAAATGAGCATTGAGCAATTTTTCGAACATGTGTACACTAGTGCTTCAAGTGTTGTTGTTTGTACTCGCCATGTAGCCATTGTGTAGGTGATTATATATTAGAAGACCATGAACATGATGTGTGCAAGCATTGGACACCATAATGGAGTTATTAAAGCGAACGTGCAGAAGTAGTTTAGTATGAAATTGACCAAAATGTTTGGAACTGCTACACTAAATTTGATAATATATAATATTATATATATAATATTTTTTATGAGACAGAAGGCCGATAGGCCAACGCCAAAGCATAGGAGGTAGTTGACCACTTGACAAGATTTTCCGTCAAGTAGAGAGAAGATTTCACAGCCGGGAATCAAACCGCCAACCTCTTCCTTGAGATTTGGGTATCTCTCCACCATCATCCGGTAGTTTAGGGTCGTCTCGGACCATATGTGAACAAACTATTGTCATGGATGATGGATGAGTTCATCCATTGGCCAAAACTGTACCTTCTCTTGTCACCAACTAAAATAAAAATAAAAATAAAAATGAAAATGAAACTTTTTCAATTAAAACTTTTTGTGCTCCCCCCCCCCCCCGCCCCGGGCACACTATTTCCCTTGACAGTGGTAAGATCTTAACCCCTAAAGGACCAGGCGTCCAATTTTGGACGTTTTTGGTATTTTTGTGTAGGCCAGAAGTCAAAGATTTGCACCGATGTGAATGAAAACAATTGCAATGGATGCGCAATGGACAGAGAAATGCAGCCCATAAATTTTTTTTCAAAAAAACGATAATTTGGTGTTTGTAAATGTGATGTAAATGTTCAAAATGCACTATTTGGCACTGTACAACTGCCCGAAACTATTCATAGTATCCAATGGCCTTGCACCATGGTGGAATCTTGGGCAGCCTTTATGTGGCCCCATTTTTTATTATGTAAAGGGTGCGATGCATGGGGGGAGGGGGGGGGCACGTACATAGAGGGGTATATAATAACACTATAGCCATGAAAGAGGGTGGTATGGGGCATGCAATATTGAGAATGGAATATATAAATGGTTGTGGGCCACGGCACGAAAGGGTGGGATAAGAATCTCCATTGTCCACACCCTTTTTCCTTGTGTGCCCGCCATCCAAAACTTCCTAAGTAGTTTAAATTACATTTAAATTCAAGAATGACATCATAAATTTTCAAAAAATTTATGCATATCCTTATTGGTTTTTTTTGCATACATCCACCGTACGGATTTCAATGCAGTTTCATACATGTATATTATATAAACAATCGCAATATTTTCATCAATTTGTAGTTGTATATAAAGCAAGGTCCATATAGCCAGCAACTTAGATTGAAATGATGGTTTGTCAACACTAATAGTTGCCCAAGTCCGCGACTTTCAGTGTCGTTGCAAAATGTTGCCTAAAAAATGAATATAATAATGGCAAGACATGTTCAAAGTGGTCATGCAATGTTCGGGCAAGTCAAGAATAGCATCGAACCATCGAAAGACATATCAATCTTAATGGACGAAATTTACATAAAGGGATGGATATTTTTCCCTATCGTACTTGATAAAGCTAACAACCATTCCATAAGGTTGGAAACCATCAAATGTTTGCCACGCTCTATGCACCATCCCATACATGACAGTGGCTCGAATTTCCTTCAGATCCGTCCAAATCATGCTTGGTCCTTTAGGGGTTAATATTGTGGGTCCCTTGGGGTTGCACCTTATAGAACCAAACTATAGCATGTGGGGTCCACACTAATAAGGGGGTAGTATTTGTTGATTGTGGTTACAAATGTACACAACCCGATGTTGGGGGACTATTTTTATTGGAAATAGTAACTTATCACACCCTATAAAACATGAAACACAATTTTTATAATTAGGATCTTGGGCATACAATGTACATAGACATGATATTATAAATAATGGGTTTTACAATATAATTTTATAGGGTTTAGAGATTGGTCTTAGACACATTGTAGGACATTCTTGGGGTATTGTGAATAGTTTAGAGTTTGGCTAGCTCAAGTACAAGGATAAACCACCACCCAAGGCTGGCCTCTAAGAATCAATCCCAACACGCAATGAAACCACTAAAGACACCTTGCCATGATAACACCCACATTTGGGGTATCCACATAATCACTGGACACACTAAGATGTGATTTTTGACCAACAAAGGGTTATTTCTTGAGGCTCCCCTTCTTATCTAGATACCAAAGGGACCACCTTTGATAGGAAGCACTAGCGATTGTCCCATAGCCCTGCTCCAAAAACCGATTATGGGTTCACATATGATGCTATGATGAAGGTGAAACGTCCCTCATTCACGCCAACACAAGTGATTGGTGTTGTCTCGCTCTCTATAGTTTAGCAATGGGCCCAAAGTTTCCAAGCCATGATCTGAGGCTTGAGATGGCTTAGCTAACAAATATTGAAAGTCTAAATTTCATAAGCTTCTTCTCTTGTATGTCCAAGCAAAGTGGAGTGAGGTTTGAACCATTATTGTTTCATGTCATGTCTGAATAGAAAGTGGCCAAGAAGTGCATAAAAAACATATCGTATCATATTTCTTTTCACCAAGAGATAAATTTAAATGTTGCATCTAATAACGCAAGAAAAAAACTTTTCGAAAGGTAAAAAATTACACATAAAATATGCAAGTACCACTAGTGTTTTGGAAAGTAGGAGTAAAGCCCGGGGGGGGGGGGTGGACTCTTCATTAGGAACCTGAATGACATGCATGGGTGACTACGAATTAAAAACTCTTACATAGGAAAAAAATTTAGAGAAAAAAATGTATATGTACTAATGGTAGGATATCAAATAAACTCGTGTGTTGAAATTAAGCTTTTCAATTTATTGTGATAAATGCCTCTACATACATACGATATAAATCATGAGATAAATAAACCTTTATGACATGTACAGAACTCTACAATATTAATAGAGTAGTCATCTGGGACCATTTTCATACGACAACAGTGGATGAAAACTAAATGAAACTAACACATTTATTGTCAATATTTTCTCTACACCTAAGGGCCCCTTTTGCACATCTACCTCTACTTCAAAATTCTTAATAGCCTTTTTGAATGGACACACAGGAGAAAGACAATACCTCTCCCTTATGTATACTCTGTATGCTAATGTCTCCAATAATACCCCTTTCTACACTCACATTAGTCGGTACGTGGTATGAACAATCCGTCCCCAAGAATGTAAAGTGGCTTGAAAGTGCATCAAGAAAGTATCTTTTAAAGATATGCAACACAATGGTGCCCTCAATATACTTATAAACTATAGTATTACAACTCTCTTCTATTTTGAAGGATTTTAACATAATGAAAAGCACATCCAAATGGAATTTTTGGCTAGTAGCTAAATTTGTAGCGTGCTTCTCATATGTCACACATTAAAGTTTCCTTCTTCAAAATTTAGAACTATTGTACTAGTAGGATTGTTGTGATTGAGGTTCAAGGACACTCGTGGGTTTTAATTATTTGTTAAATTAATGGTTGATTTTGCTTCACTTTCATGCTCTCAAATGAAATAGTGCAGAATTTGAGTGGCGAAGACACTTTTTGCTTCAATTTGTCTTGCTTGGAGCATATGATGGGGATTTATATTTAAGCTTGTTTCTTATGTGAGAATAATATACTTGTTGGTGTTTCGTAGCCATACTTTTGTATGCATACTCCTTTTTGGGTATACATATAGGAGTATTAACTCAAGAGGGCGCACACACACGTGATAAATGAGGTTTCATCAAGGGGTTCAAGGGTGCAAATTATAGAGTTGTTTATCGGAAACCTTAGAGCCGGTTTACACCATGCATGGACCATGAAGTCGGACCAATGAAGATGGTCTTTTTCCACGGTCCGACTTCATGGTCCAACTTCCATGGTCCAATTTCTTTAAAAATTAATTTATGAAGCCTTTGGGTCCCTCACTAGGTGCAAACCGAATGTGGACCAAGAAGAATGACCATGCAACCAAAAAGTGAATGTCCCAGTTTTTTTGATATAGGTCCAGAAAAGGCAGTTTTGAAAAAAAATTCAAGTTTGATCATTCTCTTGTCTTCTCTTGGCTTCACTTGTCTTCACTCCTTGTTAGATGTGTTGAAGATGTGGCTTGCAAATCTTCTCGCAACAATTTTTACAAACAAAATGAGCAATTTAATATGTACATGTTCAATGTAATTTACATGTGCCACGTACCTTTGTGTTGTACATTGAGCACTATTTGCAACCTGCTTCCTGTCATGTGGTCGAGTATGTTCTGATTAATGTCTGGGGATATTTTTAGGCATAATCTGTCAAGATCCTAGTGTTTCCAAGTGCAACCAGTTACATGTTGACATCTTTCCGTTTTTTCTTTATTAATTCGAGGTATATTTGAAAAGATTATCGTAAAATGATCAGTAACAAACCTAATGTCTTGAACCTCAACTGGTTATTTCTCAATCTCAACCAATTCATCTGTAAGCAGTGGTCGGTTCTCCCTGCTTAGGGTTCTAGTGAATTAAAATTTCCATGCATTGTACTACAATAATGTGTACTCGAATTCTGGAGTTCTATTTTTTTTGAAACAGAAGGCCGACAGGCTAGCGCCAAAGCACAGGAGGCAATTGACCACCTAGCAAGTTTATGTCAAGTAGAGAGGAGATTTCATAGCCGGGAATCGAACCGCCGACCTCTTCCTTGAGATTTGGGTATCTCTCCACCATTCTCCAGTAGTTTAGGGTCGTCTCGGATCAAAATTCTGGAGTTCTAGATGTCCCACATTGTTTGGTGAAACAGGTGGGAGCCGATTCAAGGGGTAGGATAGGGAAGAAATGGTATCTCTCATGGGCTATGATATGATCAAGGCACATGGAGGGCTAACATGCTTCCCAAGATTCATTACAACACACAGATGTTGAAAAGTGTGCCTCATGAGCCTTACCTAGCGGGAAGAGTTGTATCTAAAGTCCCCCCAAAAAAATTCATTAAAAACTTATTATAACAAACATTTCTCTGCCATGGGCCCTTGCCTTTTCTACCAAACCACCTCTTTTGCCTCTCTCACCGCAAAACCCGATGGACCATGTTAGTGGATTATGTAGGCCTTAAAACATGTCTTTTGAGGACCTCAAACTTGATGGTCATTGGTCACTCGAACCATTTTTCCTTGGTGTAAACCGAAGTGGTCCCCGGACGAATTCAACAACCAATCAACGCTCTTATAGGGCCTTGGGACAACTTCATGGTCCATGCTGTAAACAACCCCTTACCATAGATCTACCCATTGTCTTCCCATAGCATTTATCATAAATCAATTTATCGAGTGGTCTCTATGAATGATGTGGGAACGGTTGCACCAATGCATGACATTAGGTCTATCCTCCATCCCATCCTAATGCTCCATTGAAAAGTTCATTATTGTGGGCCCATCCCTCTTGTTACACCCATGTCAATAAAGTAATGTCTTGGACCATCCCTGCACCATATGCTCAACATGCCATTGTGGTCCATCAACAAGAAAACTATTTTCGAAATAGAGGGATGGTGACATCATCACCACCACCGATCATAACCCCAACACAAAAGTCACTGTTGCTTATCGCGCCTCAAATCATAGATTGGCCATTGAAACTTGCCGGTGGTTGACTATCCCAATCTTTAAGGGTAAAAGACTATGCCAATTCTGCTCTGAAAATGTTGTTGAAAACGAGGATCACTATGTGTTGGAGTGTCCCATGTACAACTCCAGTAAAGACAGGTTTCCTCCCCAAGTTCACAAGGTAGTACTAGATATACATGTAGTCTCAAGTCTTTTTTCCAATTGGACCATCAACTTTATATTCATTGGCTCTATTTTATGGAGGCCACTGCCAATCTGCACTCTGTTACTCTAGGGAATCAACTCTCTTGATACCAACTTGATGTGATCCTAGTCCCATAAACCCTTTGGCTTCGTGGACTTTTAAACCGATTTCATGTCATTTCATTCATTGGTCCATGAATGGTATTTTTGATTGTGGCCATTTGCCTTGACGTTTAATTCCTGAAATGGTTTTTTTATTGCACCAAATTGATGCCACGATCTCATGGCTCTGATCCTAATATCCCACGAAACATGGACATAATGTAACCCACTTTGAGATCTTGCAGGAAACAGTTTTAAAATATCACCAAGATTTGCCGGGTTTATGATGTCTCATGCAAGTCAGTCATTGGTGTTGATCTCGGATAAACCTACCACATTAGAGTTATCCTTAAAGTCTCTCAAAAACTCGTGTGTTTTTGACATTTTATATCGTTTAAGAAGTGTTCAAGTTGTGTCCAAAACTTCTTAATTTTGGCGAATCGAAGGGGAGGCGTTCAACTTTGGGCCAAAAGACAACTGCGTAAAAAACGGATTCCATGGCAAATTTTTGAAGACACTGAAATGGTGCTCTCGAAAGCTTGGCAAGGAGTCTTTTGGCCAACGTATATAGGACGCCTTCCCTTCATTTCACCCAAATCAGGGGTTCCGACACCACTTGAACACTCCCTAAACATTAGAATACCTCAAAATCGGGGACGAATTCCCAACCCAAAACACGAGTTTTTGAGGAGACTTTAAGGATACCTCTATTGGCCGATTGATATCACATGATGCCAACGAGCCTAGAGTATACAATAACAAGCGAAGGATCGGCCGTGGCATTTCAAAAATGAATTGGCTTTCCTAAAAGCCATCGAATTTTTGGGGCCAAATACTTGGGTCGGCCTCCGACCAAGGGCGGCCTCACGGGCCCCCTTTCCAAATTTGACTTTTTAACCGTGGCCTCCAAATGATGAGGAGTACGTGGGAGCCATTTTTATATCTTACATCCGACGAGCCCGGTCTCCGAGGGGCTTCGATCGGATTATTAGGTGATCGCGGATGATGCTAGATGGCATTTTGGCATAGATTTTTCACGGGCATATATATATAGGGGCTCAAACTTTTTTTTTTCACTTACACCATGACCGAGACTTAGGCTTAATTCCCACACGTATGTGTATATGTGCCGCTCGGAGTCCGATATTCAAGAAGGATTTTGGCAGCTTGGGGCCATCATTAGGCCTATGAATCGCACGGATGAGCCCCATTTGATTGGGCGTCAAGGGTGTCAAAGGGTCGGTTGGCGGTTGCCGCCCTAGCCCGGCCCCCTTGGTATGCAAAAGTTGCGCAATATTGACCTTGTACGATGTAACCCCACTTTCAATGGGCCGAGGTTAATAATAACAAGAAGTAAGCGACGCAAACCGGAAAGAAATTAACAAAAACCTCGTAAATCGCGGCACGAAACGATCGTATTTGGCGCCACCGATTCTATTTGCCTTGCTCAATAACGAATTTGTAAACAACTCGTGTAGTGTCACCGACACTAAATGGAAACCTAACATAATTTGTCATTCCTTGTAGATTATTTTGATATATTGCAAATGTTCTGACTTATTAAGTGGTTTTTCATCCAAATTTCAATCATCCATGACAACTCTTCATTACAAGAATGTGATGATGCATAATACACCAAATTTTGTTTCAATGATTGACATTTGGATGAACTAGAAGTAAATTGGAATAACAATCTTTGTAAACTTATCACTATATTCGTTAATTTGGGACTTTTTCGGCATTTTGAGACATTTATAAATATTAGAACATGGATAAAATCACACGGATATTGGAGAATGTTGTAAGATGCAAATACTTTGAAGCGGGTGTTCATATCAAGAACCCAATTAAGAACTCATATCAAGATGGTTTAGGTAGGACAACCCAAACATTAGACCATGTTGTTGTGGTCCATATATTAATTTGAGACAAGAGAAAGTCTCAAATTAACGAATATAGTGATACTTGTTCATAAGAAGTGTTATTAGAAAAGCTACTGCTGATAATAGCGACATAAAACACCATACGATGCAAAACATAATACTTAGTGTAGTTCATAAACACAAGGGCTAGTAATCAATCAATCATCCATTCATTTCATTGTCATCACATTGTGGATTCGAGTCGAAGCTCCTTGGAAAGGGGCGTGGGGCATCACCCAACCGGATTGGGACACTTGGTCACACATTACGAGAGGTCAAGTTTCTCCATCCAAGCTCCCAAATGATAGGGAGGCTCACACAATATGGATAGGTTATTCACTTAGACATTCCTCCAATGTTACATGCCAAGTGTGCATTGGAAAGACAACATGGCGTAGAATTCGTGTAATGGCGTGGTGGAGATGGTTCCATTCCTTGACGCTAAATTCATAGACCTTCTATGAAATGCCTCATGGTTAATCATGATCACGAATGACTCTTTCTCCTCCGCCGCATTTTGGTGAAGCTCCTATGTGACCTATACATTGTGGCCCAAGTCAACTTCACTAGAGCCTTGATAGTCTCTTGGAAATGAGAGATCCTCGGGGTCCCTAGATTTGCGGTTTCAAATGTTGAATGGCCTCCCCCTCTTCCATGCGAGTAGTCATAGGTTTGGTGATGATGGAGTTAGAAGTCAATAGGATGAGTTACCTTATCACCATATGAGCCTTGGCTCCCAAAATACACATCCCGTGTATAAACTAGTAATTTTGCAAATCTACCACTAGTTGTGATAGATTTACAAGCTTTTTAGTAACTTATGGCATGTGCTATCATGGGACTCGCATGATAGTAGTGTTGATGAGTTGTCTTGGATATGAGTCTATTCTCATAATAAAAGCGAGCTTGCTCACGAAGGTGCATAACTAGGCTTAATATGCATTTGTTGAAACATGATAATACATAGTGATAAGGTTCGAGATGACCTTAAACTACTGGAGGATGGTGGAGAGATACCCAAATCTCAAGGAAGAGGTTGACGGTTTGATTCCCGGCTATGAAATCTCCTCTCTACTTGACAAAAACTTGCCAGGTGGTCTACCTCTTGTGCTTTGGCATTGGCATGTCGGCCTTTTGTCTCAAAAAATAAAATAAAATAATACATAGTGATCATGGACCGTGCTAGTAGAGTCCACATGAGTGTGATAACCAACATGGAGTTCGATAACAATTGTCATGCTACTATTGGTGGACTGTGGGTTTATGCTAGGCTCCAAGACTGGAACAGAGCTCATAAACTAGACGATCCTATTGGTGGAGAGCAAACTAATCGATCTTGAAGAAGTTTACACTAGGGTCCGAGTCCAAAGCATGAGAGATTGAATCAGGAGCTAATGTGACACCACTTTCCCAACAAATCTCGACGGACCATGAATATGATAGTTGACTCAAGAAAATACTCCTCCTCTAAGTTCGAAAAACCAATCTTCAAGCTTAAATCCAATCTTGGGTCCAATAGTAAGGTCCATGAAGGGGTGTTTTGGACCCCATTGAAGTTTCTTCGACCCGGGTCCTAAAGCAAGTCCACCTCGTATATATAGTGTGTGTTCGACTACGGGATCATACAAGTAACAAAACTTGAGTGACAAGAAATGCCATGCAGGCTAATTTCCTCTCATCTACCTGACTTGTTCATACCCAACTTACACATCTCGTTGGTTATCAGGCTCATGAACTTGAGACTATCATCGCACGTACATCCAACAGTTGCAATAATACCATAAAGGGTGCCCTATTCTAACAGTGCTTATAGTGCCAGAATGTAGTGTCCATGTGGGATTCAAGTGGGTCTCAACCAATTCAGGAATGACACGTGGCATAAACTCGAAGGGAGTTTATTACCTTTTCTCTGAGGGGGAGCCATCTATGGTAGAGTTCAACAAGTGCTCGACCCACAGTCCGTGACTTGCGAGCAAGATGATGTCAACACACCGAATTATGACTTAAATCAACAGTCTCCTACCAGGGCAGAAACTTGTTAAGGAAAATGCTAATATTGTATTAAACACAAGTTATAAAGTCACACTTAAGTCACAGAATTGAACCAAATCATACTAGTCCATAATTGCAACATGCTTGAGTTATATAAGTGGATATACATGCGGTATGTATTGAATTCTACTGGGTCCGTCTTTATGCAAAACCCGAAGGTCCTTCCAATTTGCTTCTTTCGCATATATAAGTGCTTTCATTGGAAGAATGATTATTGATTAATAACTTGATTTTTGGTGGGATCACTTCTGATATTTCTTAGTTTGAAAAAAACAACAAGAAGTAACTATAAACACCTCTGTACAACGTCTTGGAGCCCATTATGGGCCTAGTGGCCTTTTAAAAGGTTTAAATGAGCTAAGTTGAGTTGCACATTGACAAACTTTCACGTTGTCATCTTGGCAAGTGAGCAAAGCTACCAAGGGAAGGTTTCAAGTCCTCTAAAACTGGTGATTATCGCTAGTAGAGAACGCGAGTCAAATACTGTCTTTAAAGACTGTGTGTTAAGATTGTGTTGCTTAAACCTTGTGGCTTGGACCCATGTTCTATAGTACTAGTGTATACATACAACAAAGACTCAGAGTACAGTTAGAGGAGTTTGAGAGTAAAGATAAATCAATATGATGCAACTAGTAGAGGTAATGGGTCCAAAACAATGTTGTTTGGAGGTTGGACCATGGTTGTGTTAATAAATGTTAGCAATGTCTTGTTTAATAAACGGTGTGTTTCGGACCCATGTTCTCTACCAGTGTACACACAACAACTAAGATTTGGAACTCAAAGTTAGAATACCTATTATGAGGTAAAGTAGAACAATGATTCACTAGTAGTAGGCTCAAAATACGGGTCCAAAACTACATCGTTTTGGTTTATGGTCGTCATGTTGAATGTCAAAATTTTATGGGTTGGATCCATGTTCTCTACGAGTATACTATACACAACAACAGAGATTGCCAGGAGTAGACTTAGAGTAGTCTGAGAAGAGAATAGAATAGTGAACTAGAAGTAGAGAGCATGGCTCCAAAAAATTGTTGAATTTTTGGACCTTTGATCGTGTTCAATGTTAAAATTGTGTGGCTTGGACCCGTGTTTTGTACTAGTTTATACACAACAACATAGACCCGTGCTAGAGTTAGAGTAATTTGAGAATAAGGTGGAACAATGAACTAATGGTAGAGAACATGGAGTCCAAGATCGTGTTATTGAGCACCAATACGTTGGTTGTGTTGAATGTTTGAAAGTGTGTGGTTTGGACCCATGTTTCCTACTAGTGTGTACAAAACAACATGGACCCGTGGCAGAGTTAGAGTAATTTGAGAATGAGTAGTCTAATAGCAATAAACTAACTAATAGTACAGAAGCATGGGCTCGTCTAAAACAATGTTATTGAGCTACATTGGTTGTGTTGAATGTGAAAAGTGTGTGGTTTGGGCCCATGTTCTCTACACAACAACATGGAGTAGAGTGATCTAGTACTTATATTAGCTTATCAGAGTAGTTTATAGAAGAGCAGTCAGCTAGTGGAGAGCAGACTAGTCTAGTAGGGAAGAAGATGGGAAGCAGAGCTGGATGGGTGTGGCGGCGCAGGGCTATAAGTAACAAGCCCAGGCCTGGCCTCAGGCGTCACCCCCACTCGCTCATTCCCATTTCCATTCTGTTCTATTCATCCACCCCACTAACTTACCCTCCCTCCATCTCTCTCCCTCGCTCTCTCCCTCTCGCTCTCCATCTCGCCAGCCGGGTTTCCAGTCTCTAACTTAGGACACCACCGCCACAGCGCCAATGTTGTGATTGCATCCCCCAACGGACAGACAGACAGACAGACAGTCCGTCCTCCCAAGCTTGCCTCTGGAGTCTGCAGATGATTGGGTTGAAGAAGGCAAACTTTCGGTACTAACTTATCTCCACCTGGGGACGAGTGCATCTAGCTGATGATCAGATCACAGACAGACTCACTCGGAGAGTATTGAAGTAAGTCTTGCAAGTCAGTGCCTGCAGCAGGAGAGATCTTCAAAGGGTTAGGCTGGGTATTATCATAAGTAGGTACTAAGTCTAGTCTTTCCAATCGATCCAAGTGCTTGAGACTTGAGAAGTTGATCTTCATGGGTTGAGCTTGATGGAAGTAGACTAGTGCAAACCAGCGCAAGAAAGCCGTGACTGTAACTGTAGTAACTATTGATGTTTGAGTTTCAAGCCTGGGTGAGGTGGGTGGTGGGTGGCTTCTAGTAGCTAGCCGGTCTAGTTTTGAAGCTCATGGACCTGCACTCTAGAAATTTACAAGCAGATTCAAACTCTTGTTGCTGCAGCAACAAGGCGCTAGACTTACTCCTGCTGCATTCCCCATCATGGTTCAATAGTGCCACTTCTGTCAATTCTCATCTCCATGTCACCTCCGCCACCAAAACTTCTGAGGTCTGCTGCATGATCGTCAGCACAGGTTGTGATATTCGAATTCACTCGTGGTAAGGAAGACTGGCGCGCGGAGACTAGGTGTAAGTGCTTTTATACTGTAACCTGATCTTCAATCATATCTTAATTGCTCATACTTCTGCTTGAAGTGGGTTGGAGTGAGCATCATCATCAAAATGCCACCTTTGGTGCATGACATGATGTCCGAGCAGTGGGGGAAGCAAGCACAAGACTCCCTGCACCTCCTGCAACAACAACAACGAAATCAACAACATCATCATCATCATCATCATCATCATCAACACCAACAAAACAGATGCAGCAATATTGATCTTCCACCTGTGCCGATCCAGAGCACTTTCTTCCCCGGTGCACTCATTGTGGGTGGGGGACCTTCAGGGTTGGCCACGGCGGCCTGTCTGACGGATCTGGGAGTGCCGAGTTTGGTGTTGGAGAAATCTTCCTGTTTGGCTTCCCTGTGGCAGCAGAAGGCTTACGACCGTCTACACCTCCATTTGCCCAAACAGTTTTGCGAGCTTCCTTTGCTTCCTTTTCCTGACCACTTGCCAGCTTACCCCACTCGTCACCAGTTTGTTGAGTATCTGCACACCTATGCTTCCCACTTCAAAGTTCGGCCCCTCTTTCACCACCAAGTTGACTCGGCCACTTTCAACCCCACCTCATCCCTCTGGCATGTCAAGGTTAGGTCCGTGATTTCCAACAAGACAGAGTTGCTGGGAGGAGAGCATTTTGCAGCAGGTAGTGTGCAGGAGTATAGGGCTAAGTGGTTGGTGGTGGCCTCTGGGGAGAATGCGGAGCCTGTCATCCCCAGCTTCAAAAACATGCAGGAGTTTCGAGGTGGGAAGGTTTTCCACTCCAGCCAGTACCGCAACGGTGTGGAGTTTGCCGGGAAGAAGGTTTTGGTGGTGGGATGTGGTAACTCTGGGATGGAGATTGCCCTCGACTTGGCCAATTTTGGTGCATCTCCCTCCCTCGTCGTCCGCAGTCCGGTAAGCATGCATGCACTTAACAAATCATCACCATTTTTCACAGCACTACTTTCCTCATCATCTTGACACGATTTGAGGAAGAAGAAGAATTTGTTGATGTATAGATCTCACCCCATGGCCTCAGAGGCTCGGTGATGAAGAAGGTTTAGTTTAGTGCTTGACATGAATCGTTGTTCTCAACTTTTCTCATAATGTCACGGTGACATAGATGAAGCATAAGAATCTGTTGATGTAATCTCACCCCCATGGCCTCGGAGGCTCAACTTGAAGAAGGTATATCTGGGCTTGACATGTATCATATCCCGGGGCGACATTTTCTCTGCTTGAGAATGTCACCCAGTCCTGTTTCTCCAAATCACTTCTATTTACAGTAAATTGGTGATTTGGTATTTACACAATGAGGAGTTCCAACCTGCATGGGGCATTGAGAGGTTGAATCCACTGAGTCCACCATTTTGTGTCTGAATTACTACTAGAGAGCTCTACTCACTGGAGAGGCCTCCAAAATGTCGATTAGAGGTTCTTTAGAACTAATTAGAAGAAAGAAAGCGCTGTTTCTAAAGCAGGGGGTAAACCTCAGTCACCTGCAAGCATCATCATCGTCCATCTTTTCTCATGTCTGCACGGTGAATCATCTGTAATTTAGACTAGGGTAGCCTTCGAGAGTCTTGGTGAGAATTAAAGGTGTAACATTGATATCATATGTCCCGGGGTTCCATTTCTCTGAGTCTTGTAGATCATTTTTACTACTTACATTGTACGCCCCAAGCCCTGAGGGACCCCTTCCCGACCCCTTCCCGAGGCATCAAAAGCCATATTGCTGGGAGGAATGGGCCAGAGCCACAGATTTTTAGCCGGTTGTGGACTGTAAAATTTCAACAAGTGTTGATCTGTTTCGGGAAAGGGTCAGCACGCGCATGCATCATGCCTTAACATTGTTTAGTAATGCTTAGACTGATTAATGAGTGGTGAATTGATGATGTGTTCTTTCATCAAAAAGTTTAGGAGTAGTACACCTTGCTTGAATCCTTGGAGTCATACCATTTTGTGTCTGAACTACCGAAAAGGTCAAATTACACTATCAAATGTCAATGTTCTAAGAACTATTTAGAACTAAAGTATAGTGCTAAACATGCTTAAATGATACAATACGAAAGCAGCTCCAAATTAGTAGACTTGCTTAGTATGCTTAGAAATGGTTTAGGATCTCCAAACCAGGTTCTGAAGACGGATTTGTGATGATATTATTAAACTGATCAAGTTGGGGTGGGTTGATATCGATTTTTGTGCAGACCCATATTCTACCAAGGGAGATGTTCGGAAGGTCGACATACGAAGTGGCCCAGAAGCTCATGACGAAGATACCCAGCTGGTTGACAGACACACTTCTTGTTTCTTACACATACTTTGCCCTCGGAGACACTTCAAGACACGGTATCCACAGGCCTACCGAAGGTCCCATGCTGCTCAAACAAAAGTATGGCAAGACTCCCATTCTGGACGTTGGCACCTTCGCGAAAATCAAGAGTGGCCACATCAAGGTAAACTAAATTCTTTGGTTGAGTGACAATAACCCTTGCTTGCTTGAATCTGTCAGAAGCGATCCAAAAGAAGGATATTAAAATCTTGTACTCAACTCATCAGAATGTTTTGTGGTGATGATTGTTCAGGTGATGCCGGCGATTGAATGCATGACCACAGCCGGTGCCCAATTTTCTGATGGCCAAATGGATGATTTTGATGCTGTGATTTTGGCTACTGGGTACAGGAGCAACGTCCCGGGATGGCTCAAGGTAGTCTATTTTCTTCCACCTCAAAATTCTGACACCTTCATGGGTAAAAATGAGGTCCCATAGCTCCAAAACTTTAAGTGCTTCTTAGAAATGTGTTTAGCAGTTTCAAATCATGATGCTGTAAATACATGTGAACTGACAGATTGGACTTGGTGTTCGCAGGATGATGGCAAGTTTTTTTCAACAGATGGGTTGCCAAAGACACCTTTTCCTCACGGATGGAAAGCAGATGAATCTCTTTATATTGCTGGGTTAGGCCGAAAAGGGCTACTCGGAGCTTCCTTTGATGCCAAACACATTGCAGCCGACATTGCAGCCAGCTACTTGAAGGAAAAGATTATTGCTTGAAAGTGCCTGAATTTTTCCATGTCAACTTTTGTAATTGATCGATCAATCAATCGATCAATCAATCAATCAACCGAGTGCAGCAGCTTGGGGATGGTGGAGGGAGTTGGAGGGTATCCATCAGATCTGGCAGGAGGCTGTGATTTTCAAATTTTGGTAGCAAGAAAAAATTGTTCAGTTTTGTAATTTTGAGAGTGGTGGAGGAATGAGCATCCATCTTGTACACGACCCAGTTTTTGCTGCGGAGTCCCGGAATAAGCTTCAAATAGAGAACATGAGTGGGCATTCTGACAACTTAAACAAAAAGAAAGTAGCTGCCCTTTTGTATCATACCACAAAACATTTTCTACCGACATTAGGCCAAATAAACTTAGAGTTCCCATCAACACTTGGCATCATGTGCATGATCAAAGTTCAAGCTTCACCTTTCTTACACTCTTGCATCATCTCTTTTTTAACCTGTCAGTATAATATCTCATACTTGGTTGTCCCATGGAATGATGTATCCTTTCCACCACCAATCTAACTTCAATTATTGTTACTAATAAAAGCCAGGCTAACATATACTCGTGGTAGGTTAATACTTTCGAAATTCTCATGTCCATGGTGTGTACCTTCATTCAATGCAGTTGATTATGTAAATCCCTTACATATATATTTTTTACTCCATGCAACTTTAGACAGTTTAGCGTTTGATCCCACCCCCCCCCCACCCCCAAAAACAAAACAAAAAAAAACAAAAACTTCTTTGGGCAGTTTACAATCTTGGGAAACATGTGATAAAGTGGACAGGACCTATTGAATAGTATACTTCTCATGATTTCTATAGCATTTTCGATCAATGGTGCTAATCATATATTGTATAAGAATTGTTGCATCGACCACGTAGTTTGTTAAAACAACCACATTGTTGCATTGTGCGGTCACATGACCTGTTATTGATTCGTCATCACACACATGAAGAGGAGCAAGGCATTAGCTTTGTGTTAGATATCAACTTGGCCAACTTGTATGACAAGTTATAGCCTAGTCGACACCTTACATATTGACCATGGTCGTTTTCACCAATGTGTGGTTGATTTAACAATCCTATATGTATATGAACTTTGGGAAGTTTATCAACATGGAAACATGTGGTAAAAGTGGACCAAACCTAGTGAACAAAGGGGGTTGCCTTCTCGAAAAGATATGAGCCACTTGAGATGAAGGGGTTACATTTTCAGAAGATAATAAAATAATGGATGCATTCATGAGATACTCCACATATTTGTTGGTTATTCTCAGAATATACTCACATTATCTCGAAATCAATATCCAATACCTTAATTTGTTCTTAGAACATTGTTATATATTTTATTTCAAAACATTAAATGGGAGCTTATCGTTTACAACTCCACATTTTCTAATGGAACACTGGGTACTGGGGACTCCCCGTGACGCTATGCTAAATAGTGTATTTAGTGTCACTTATTGCATGGAATCACGCAATGCTATAATATATTTACTGTGCGTCTCATAGTTTACAAACAGATGTCGAATTGGTTGTGTGACCATTATAGAACATAAACAACTTTACTTGGTACATCAAAATTTGCATCAAAAGTTTTAAAAAGATATAGCACTGTGTAACTCCAAATAGTAGATATCATATTTAGTGCAGTGAAATGGAGAGCGTTGTAATTTTCATGTTTACAGAATAGAAACGTCAAGGTGGGATAGGGACCTCGAGTCTGACTACCTACAGCTTGAAGAGCCAGATGCAGAAGAATGTGACATCATCTTATCTATCAAAGCTTGCCGCAGGCGATTGGTTCGCTTTCCAACTTTCACCCAGGCTGGCTATCTATCTATCTATCTATCTATCTATCTATCTGAGCTTATCCCTCGTAATCTCTGATTAATCCTGGGTGCAAATCACAACCAAGATTGAGGATACTGATCATCTAAACGCGCTTATTGCACGGGCTTATATAATACTACTACACCACACGCAATACTGCAAGTTAGTTGATTGAAGATTCCCAGATAGAGAGATCTTCAAGTGAACTTACTCTCCTGTGCAGTAAGTTAAACTGCCAACCAACCAACCGCAAACTTTTCAACTGCCGCCGCGAGGCGCGCACTCCGAAGCGAATTAGCATGAAATCTGTCACGTGACACAAATGCCATTGTTGGTGTAAGTAAATTGCGGATCTGCTTGGCAGGGGTGCCCACGTGATTAAACTATTAAAGTCGGTTGCTGGCAGGGCCGCTCAGCCCTGAGCCTGAGGTGCAGATGGAGGCTGATCGGTGTGCATTTGCAGCGTCGGAAGGGCCAACCTAACTTATCCATCGTTAGTAATTATGTAACCTTACAGGGTCCGGCTTCAAAACTCTCTCAGAGACTCTTTCAGCAGCTACTAGGTTAGCTCTGAAGCCGCCCCAGGCTTTGTGGCTGATAATTAGCTGAAGTGATGCGTGTAATTGCCAATTACTAAGGGGCTGTTTACATCATGGATGATAAAGTTGCCTCATTGTCAGATGGCATTTTTCCATGGTCACACTTCCATGGTCCCACTTTCGTGGTCCGGTTTCTAAAAAACGCATTCTTAAAGTCTTTGGGCCCCTGACTAGGTGTGTGTAAACCGAACGTGGACCAAGAGAAGTAACCATGCACGAAAAAGTGGATGTGCTGATTTTTTTAACATATGTCCAAAAAGGGCAGTTTTGAGAATTTTCTTCATGTTTGACCTTTTCCCCTTCTTTTCCTTCCCATCTCTCCTCATAACTTTTGAAATGTTTGGCAACAACCAGAAAAAAGGGGATTAAATTTATTAAAATGGTATTTGTATGTCATGGTCCCCTCACATTTGCAACGAGAGAACCTCTTTTGCCTCTCCCACCACAAAACCCGTTGGACCATGACAGTGGATAATGTAGGCATGAACATAGGCTTTTTGAAGACCTCAAGTTCCATGGTCACTCTTACATTTTCTTTTCCTGATGTAAACCGAAGTGGTCCCAGGACGAGCTCAACGGCCAATCACATATTTTAGAGGAGCAAGGGACGACATCATAGTCCATGATGTAAACAACCCCTAACATTACCCCAGCATAAAATGCGGGCTTGGACAAAGGGTGAATTGAGCATTGCACTAAAATTATATTGTATTTACTAGTGATACATATGGCACACTAATTTTCATGTCAAGTTAAATGAGGTGTTTTAGTATAACATATGAAATAGGGTTTGTGGGCACTCTTTTAAATTGAAGACACACACACACACACACACACACATTTATATATTTAAATGATATATAGCTTTGTAGGTGAGAATAGTCACCAAAAACCAACATGTGTCACAATCATATTGGACTTTGACCTCCAAATATAGGTGTCATTCTAGGCTCAATGATGCACCTATATGGGAAGACTTATGTGATCACTTAAGGAGAAAGAGATTTTTAATTTTTAATTTTTTTAATCTTTTGCCTTCCAACTTCGATTTTGAAGGTTGGAAGGGGGTTGGTATATCATCTTGCATGATTTTCAGTTGTTAACAACTGGACGAGACAATTCTCAAGCTCATTTGATCCAATGGCTAGAATCATCTGTGGAATTGGAAGCGGCTACGATAATTCCACATACCTGATGTGGCTAGAGTATTGTGGACACTTGCAAGTTCAACCTTCACAAAACATGTTTGACCACTAGATCGGCTCAAAAACTCTTTTGTCCAGTGAGTAGCAATTGCAAATTGTGTAGACCATCATTTTAATTCTTGAGTTTCACAAACGGAGTTGAGATGTAAAAGTTAAGAAAAAGGCCAATTGATAATTTTCTTCCTCTCAAACTGATCACATAGGTAAGCTCTCCCATATTATGCATTAACAATTAAACTTAGAATGGATTCAATGTTTGAGCACATGGTCCAAGGCCATCATAACACATGCATCTTTTGGGGTGCCCATTCTTGATCACAAGCCTTGCCATATACCACTTAAACACTTACTAGGCATCTAATCAAGAGGGTTGACCACATAATAAGGCCAACATACCTTAATCAAATGAAGTGACATGTTAAGTCTCATATGCGTTAACTATTAAACCTAGAATGGGTAGAATGGTTTCCATGTTTTGAGTACATAATCCAATCTCCTCATTAACACATGCGTCGTTTTGGGTGATCGTTCTTGACTACAAGCCTTGTTAGTATACCACTCGACAAATCCTTTCTAGGTGTCTAATAATGAAGGCGGACCACTTAATAAGGCCCACATATCTACTATATCTACTACATTGGATTAAGTGACACATATCTACCAATCTAAATTCATGCCGTACGAGCCGCCTTTAAACGCACACTCCGCAGGGTATATTGAGCAATGCGGGCGAGCCAGACGCTAGTTAGCTTACACTTAGCTTAGTTAGGGTATAGCTAACTAAGCTAGTGGGTCGTGAAATCTAGCATGGATTTGAGTCCAGGCCAGTCCTTCCTTCCTTCGAGCGTGGCAAAAAAACACTCCGAGCCCACAATGAGTGTCGGCTCCGCTCGTGCTAACTTACTAACCTGGATATAAAGCATCGTTCAGTAATCCCAACTAACAAATCGTGCAGTCGACCTTCCTTTTAACCTATAAATAGTAAGTAGTTGCCATCCCACATGAGCCCAAATTCATTGAGCGAAAAGAGCCTTATGTAGTTGTGCCTAATAACCATATATCTATATTTGATTGGTATGTGGTTAGGTGTGGCTCCAAGAACAAGTATCAAAGGACATCTTTTCAAAAGATATCAGACTACGTGCCCATAATATTCATTCATTCTGGTTTCATAGTCAACATAATTGGGGGGGGGACCTATATGACTATTTAACATGCACGAAAATTCTTCACTTTGACAATGAATATGGTAATCATACGAGCCCCAAAAATTATGAAGAAAGTGGCTATAACCTCGACCTGGATTTGCTAACCAGCTCGTACTAATTGTGTGTTTTAATGTCTTGGGAGAAGTGGGCTAGTTGGAAAAACTAATCTTTGAAGACCCATCTACCTTGAGGTATGTAGGTGTTATTCAATTTTTTTTCATGTTATTCAATTTGTTTTCATGTTCTTCAACTTCTACCGAATAGATCAAATACACAATGATATTTGTGTTGCATTAGCAAATGTACAGTACCCACCAACAAGTTTACATTCAAATTTTCGAACTCCAAGTGCCAGTGAAAAAAAAATGCAACTTTGAAAAATCATATCTCCCAATTTACAACTCCAAACTTCACTAAACTGCCACATGTTTGTTTAGAAACAAGTTAACTACATTCTAGGTGTCATTAGTATGCAAATTTGAGCCATGTGTCTAAGAAAAATCAGATTGCATTAATTGCACTCCAAGTTGTGTTTGTAGCTCCTACACCGTGAAGACAACATATTCTTCTTGAGCCAACACACTTCAGATTTTTGTGAGTTTGAGCTTCATATATGGATCTCCAACAACCTTTCAACAAAAAATATACTTCATTCAAGCAATGTGGTAGCTTGTGGATACATTGTGTGAGTGTTTTTGGTGAGTAGTTGCCATTCTAGTGGTTTTGTTTCTTGAGCTTGCAACTTTGCACAAATAGTAGAATGGGAAGGATTCATTGCTTCTTTAGGATTTTGGTGGGCATAACATCAACTGGAAGAAAAGAATTCACTCAAATTTGTAAGTGTTGATGCTCCAGTTCTCAATTCAAATGGTCTTGGATAGCTTCATATGATGATATGTGAAACATACTATCCAAAAAGAAGAGCCACTGCAAAACAAAGAAGAATTAGTCAACACCATTCAAAGGGCATGGGAAGAGGTATCTTTGGAGATGATTGAAGTTCTCCTTGCTAGCATGCCTCACCGTATGAAGGCTATAATCAAAGCTAATGGTGGTAGCACTAGATGGTAGATAGTTTGTCAAAAAATGCTATATTTACAAGTTTTTTGTAAATGCCTAATATATTAGTAAAGTAGATTTCATTATCTCGCCAACGCACTTTGCGGTTTGTGATTTGGATCATTTTTGAGCAAATGGTGGCAATTTGAAATTGGAGATATGTGCCTTGTTTCTGCAAAATGACTATTGTGAACGTAAACTTGTTGGTGGGTACTGTACATTGAAGCATCAACACACATCGAACTTCCCCTGGTTTAGTTGTGGTTTTTGGAAGCAGATGTTTGTTGATTCCTCAATTGAACACATAGGTCCTTTTAATTATGTTCAACATTGAGTGTGAGGTAGTTCATAAAATTTGAAGACTGAGTGCAATCTCGTTTAAACATGTGTCTTTGTGGTGTTTGTTTTTTGATCCTCACCAAATCACACACCAATCAAATACAGGTGTCCGATAAAGAAAAGTCATAGAATGCTACCCGCATACTTTAGTGACATCATGCACCAGGGATGTGCAAATGGACGTGACGCGGCCTTTTTGCGTCACGTCGCGTCACGTCGGGGCGTGACGCGCACTGACGTGGTTAAAAAAAGTTACTGTACCAATTTTTTGTAACTTTTTTTTAACTTTTTGGGACGACTGCTCTAGTCGACTGCTACGAGCAGTCGACTTCAGAAAACAAAAATTAAAAAAATTAAAAAAATATATAAAAAAATCTGAACCGTTAGATCTTCTTGGATTGAAGATCTAACGGTCCATGATTGTTTTTAGAATTTTTTGATTTTTTTTTGGTTTTCATTGAAGTCGACTGCTTTTAGCAGTCGACTGGTCTTGGTCGACTGCAAAAGTAATTTTTTGCAGTCGACTTAGCAAACGACTACAAATAGCAGTCGACCTAGCAGTCGACTACAAAAACAAAAAAAATTAAAAAATTCTGGACCGTCAGATCTTCTTGGCAAGAAGATCTGACGGTCCATAATTTTTTTAATTTTTTTTGCAGTCGACCTAGCGGTCGACTGCCCAAAAAAAATTAAAAAATTCCAAAAAAAATTTCTGTACCGTCAGATCTTCTTGGCAAGAAGATCTGACGGTCCAGAATTTTTTTTGGAAATTTTTAATTTTTTTTGGGCAGTCGACCGCTAGGTCGACTGCTATTTGTAGTCGACTTAGCAGTCGACCAGGGGGTTGACCGCGTCAGTTTACCCCTGGGGTAACTGCCGGATTTACCCCCCCCCCCCGCGGACGTGACGTTTTTTGGTCAGCCGTCACGTCGCTGTCACAAAATGTGACGTGACGTGCAATCCCTGCCATGCACTCATACATTCTTTACTTGTCACCAAAGTTTTATTTACCTGGGTGGAGAGGGCTCAACATGACAACTATTTGTAGCACTTGCAAGGGTCACCATCTTTAGAACTTGGTTTGGAATTGGTGAACCATTTTTAAGAAACTTTATTTTGGAGTTGCTTTTGCATTATAAGCATTTTTAAGAATAAGAATTTTAAGAATTTTACATTTTTCATGAAGAGTGAAATGAACCCATATTTTTAAAAACCAATTTTTAATTAGTTCTAAACATGACATTCACAACTTGAAAGCGCTTGCCTTTTCAAACACAAATCGTAGCATTGGATTACTCTCCATGCCTTCTTTTTAAGCATGTTGTGCATCTAATTTGTGATATAACACATCATTTATTCATTATGAGTATTAGACATTATCTAGAAGCATTTGGTCTAAAGAGAAAGTTTTGCCACACCGAAGGACGGGGACCATAGGGTTTTGCCCCATCCCAAAAGTCCTAGCCCTTGATTTTTCCACATCTAGACCAAGGATGGTATTAGTGTCATGAAGGCTAGACACATACAAAAAGGAACTTGAAGACCTCTTGATTGGCAACATGAGATTTTTGGAAGAAAACCCCCTTCTTTTTTTACCAAGTAATTCGATTGCTTCGTAAGCGGACCACACTTTGGACCATTTGGGTTGAGAGGATTGACCTCACCTTCAATAACGTGTTAGATGGGATGTCAAGAAGGTTCATCAAACAACTTGGCAAGGTCCACTCGACTATGTGAGAACTGATTGGGGATATATGGATTTCGTTTACCAACACCTACCATTGGAGGTGCAATCTAAATCTTCCCCTATAAGTTTACTGCTAGCCCGGGAGGTGGACTCTTCATTGGAAACGTGCATGGGTTGCTATGAAATTAAACCCCCTTATATATGAGACAATTATAGAGAAAAACAAACATATACATACTAACAACATGCTAGAAAATGTACTCATGTATTTATACCACACTTTTCAATGTACCGTAATAAATGCCTCCACTACATATACAACTTCAATATAAATCTCAAATCAAATAATAATTTATCACATATAAAATCCACATTCAGTTTCCAATGAGAAAGTCACTAAACATTTTTCCATCCATAGCATGTAACTTAATGATTGCATCAAGAAAAGAGCACAATAAGTTAGCCACAATCCAGAGAGAAAAACTCAAGGGAGCCCATGAGTGCTTCAAGAGCCTCCAGTTTATAAAAACCTAGAATTCATATGCAAAGTTACCCCAACAAGAATGGACAAGGTAGTCATTGAGGACTATTACAATATGACAACAATGGATGAAAATGTGAATTAATTGAAACTAACACATTTATTATCAATTCTTTCTCTAAACCCTAGGGCCCCCTTTTGTACATCTATCTTTGCTTCAACATTCTTGATAGCCCTCTTGAATGTACACGCTAGGAAAAAATAATACCTCTCCCTTATGTACATTATGTATCCTAATGCCTCAAATAATACCCCTTCTTACACTCATGCTAGTTTATACGTGGTATAAAGAGTCCACCCCCCAGGAATTTTATAGAGAAAAGCAAATGTACATACTAACGGTAGGCTAGAAAATAGGCTTATGTATTTATACTAGGTTGTCCAATATAAAGGTGATAAATGCCTCCACTACATACACAAAATATAAGTCATGAAATATACATATATGAAACCCTACAAAATGGGCAGGGAAGTCATCATGGACCATTACCACATGACAACAATGGATGCAAACATACAAATTAATTGAAACTAAAACAATTATTGTCATTTTTTTACTCTAAACCTTAGGCCCCTTTTGTACATCTACCTATACTTCAAAATTCTTATTAGCCTTTTTGAGTGTACACACTACAGAAAAACAATACCTTTCCTTTATGTATATTATGTATGCTTATAGGAGGAAGACTCCACCTCCTGGAACTGCTAATTCATATCAAATTACTCACAATCAACTAATTCTTAGACACCCCCCCCAAGAAGTCAATTTTACATTAGATAATAGTCCCCCAATCCTTATCCATACGAGCAACTACATTTTCACCTCCCCAATGGTAGATGTTGTTAACATGTGCCTAGGATTTTAGAGATGCAGAGAGGGCAACCATTTATGACAACATCAGGTTTGTGTGTGTAAGTGGGGGGGGGGGAGGGGGTGGACGACCCTAATTTAGGTGTATGGCCAACTCTTAGAAACTAGGTCAAGGTGCCCACTCTAATTTAGGTGTCGACTTATCTTTTAATAATGATACCCATGCTCTACATAGGAATCTATGTTTCCACCCTCCCCAACGGCAGGTGTTGTGAGCATGTATCTCAATATCGGGTGCACCCAAGAGACTGGAGTTTACCAAGCTCTCTTCTTCTAGGTCCCCGATGACCTTGTGTGTGTTTTGACAATGGAGTCAAATTCGTATCATACGTCTCCCTTTTCAATTTTCAATTTTCTTTTTTGTTAAAAAGTTGTCGGTTGCCATGTCACATGTGTTGCCCCAAACCTAACCCCTCCTTTGCTCACCCGCCAAAGTGCCATAACAAACTCTCCAAATATCATCTCCACTTCAATAATTCCAAAGCAAAAACATATGGGCTACCCCACATGACTCGGCAACTCTTAGAAACTAGGTCAAGATGGGCACCAACATCCACCGCTTGATTTTGAATCCGTCTCGCAAAGACTCACTTGAATATTAATGTTGATGTTTTTGGTGACCTCCTCCTCCTCATCATCATAATTTGTACTCGTCAAATATTCTCGTGGCCCATGGGTAGCATGATTATTATTATTATTATTATTTATTTATTCTTAATTTGAAGACTCGCACTAGGAGGAGATATTGGGAGAACTTTATATTGCACAACTTTTATACATGCATGCATGCATTGCATTGCATTGCCTCTACTTAGATTATGGGCCTTGACTCTACTTAGATTGGGCACTAAAAACCAATGTCCGGGAGAGAGCTTTGGGCATAATCGGTCAAGATCCTCGTGTTTCCAAGTCCAACTGGTTACATACATGTTGTGATCTTTTGGGTTTACTTCGTTAGTTTTGAGGTACATTCCATAGATTCCTCCAAAACGATCGGCAATTTTCCCGAAGTCTTGAACAACTTCAACCGGTTATTTCTCAAACCCCAACTGGTTCGTGTCCGTAAGTAGGGGTCGCGGCTCTTCCGTTCTTTGACCCAAAAGGTTCCAAGTGGGGAGGCCATGCAAATGATCGGATTGCGGTTTCGGAACCGATGGAGTTATTTATGACTGACTGCAGCCTTCTACGTTAGTACCCTGCTTGCATCATTCTTCTTCCAATACCGTACTTGGACGTCAGGGTCAACATCTCATGCCGAATAATTAATTAAAGTGGAGAAAGTGGGTTAGGCATGGTAAAAATAAATTAATAAAAATTTCAACAATTTCAAAAAATATTTGTAAAAGATTCAACGCTTTAATACAAGGCTAGTTCACAACAATGAAAGATGTCTTTTTTTCACCCTTTTGTGGCGGCCTTGGTGTGTTTAACCTAATTGAATGCCCTAATCTCAATTAGTGGTCCTTTGTATGTGTTACTTTTGGATCCTAAAATGCCACTGCAACCTCTGGGTTTGCCATGATTTTGGCCACAAGCTCTTTAGGGATTAATTCAATTTGCTTTGCAAACAACAGAAAATTCGGGCTCATAATGTCCGCTTTAAAAAAAAAATTGCACAAACTAGTTATGATGCTACGGTATGCAATATTTTGGGATTTTACTACATGAAGTTGGCTCAATTTTGTAATATTTGGCATGCTCTTCAATGAATAAATTTTCTTTTCAACTCTCTTCTCCAATAATTTCCGATTTTTTTCAACTTCTATTTTTTTATTTAATTTTTGCCGACCCTGACGGCCGAGTACGGTACACATTTATGTGCGACCAAAGATAAATCATGGAGATTCAAAGAAATGTCTGAAAACAAGTTACACTACACCCTAAACTCCGTAATATCAACTTCCATAATGTCATGCACTCTCTAATATCCCGAAACCCTAGGGAACGGATGTTCATAGTTCAAATCCCACTCCTTATTGTCATCTTTCTCTCCCTTATATCACGAAATTTGTCATTAATGCAAGCCACCAAAGAAGTCAACCCACACCCTTACATTGCACCATGTGTCAATATGTGGAGTGTCACCTTCTTGTTCTTATTCTTCTTCTTATGCCATTTGTTGAATGTTGGTGCATGCATATGCCACATCGCCCGGGAAGGCCAAGTGGAGTGGACCACACCACACCATTTAATATGTTGCACTTTGTGTTATTCCATAGTGTCACATGCTACACTAATTCACTAGTATTACGCATCCATGTTAACACTACAAAACTCCGTAATATTACGTGCACTTTGGTTGCCACATGTGTGATAATACGGAGTTTAGAGTGTATCTTTGACAACAAGCTCTCAAATTCTTGGCATGATAATACATGATACACCAACGTGATCCACTTCACAAGTTTCCGCGTACTCTAAGGGTTTCTTGTGACCGAAATTATAGCGAGGGTCAAAAACCTAGATTGATATGTGCAATTGGGTTGCCTTTGCAGATAGGTTGACTCTTTACCCATGCAAATTACCTTGGGTCAAAACTAGATTTCAAACACTTACGATTTTCTTTTATTCATGATTCATTTGTATATCAACCACAACATACAAAAACATGCATTTTGTTACTATGGTTACACTTATTCAAAATTGTGTGGAATGTTGATTATAGATTATAGTTTTAGTGTGGGGCAACCTAGTTGGACGTAGCAGTCAACACACGATGGCTTGTCACATAGCCGGCTCCTAATTGTCACGATGAGCTACCTATTGTTTGTAGTAGCCACTATCCTCCTGCATGCTATCTAGTACACATCAATATAAATAGTTTTAATGTGTCAATCGAATTCAATGCATAATTCGAATCAGTTTATATATTGATAATTATGATTGAAACATCATAGTAATATGTATAAAACAATGGCAGTAGAAGAAAAACCAGTCTAAATGGATAGTGTCCATTTTCGCTACCCAACATTTGTTTTTTACCAAGATAAATTACTCTTATGGCAACCACATAAGCAAATTTCATTGAACTTTTATGAAAAAAAGGAGTTGATTGTTCAAGCAATCCCCATGTGTCGGTGGTTTGGAATTCAAAGGTGCGATCATAGTTCATTCACTTGGTTGTGTTATGATGGTTGCACAATTCTCTTTAGTATTCATTAATGGGTATTCATTTCATGGTGCCCTTTTTGGTAGTTGGTGATTCCCAATAGTTAGTTGCAGTAAGGATCCCAATTGATTCCCATATGTCCAACATTGGGTACATGTTTGCAACACCTACGACTTGGCATTGGGAAGGGTGACAAAGTTGACTCCTTATAAGTAGAACTTGGAGGTTATTATTTACAATCAAACTAACACCTAAATCAGGGTCAATGTCCCCAAATTAGTGTACTAAGGTTAAGTGAATATAAATTAGCATTACTTATAGGGGTAGATTTTTACTGAAACCATGATGGTAGATGTTGGGAAACAAATTTCATTTCCATTTTGGGCTATCTTAAGGATTGCTCAGTAGTTGCCGATGAGGCCATGGAACATGTTGTTGAAAATACCAAGTAGTTCTTTGGTTGCCATAAGGGTTTCCAAAGGGCCAAGTGGTTGCAAGTCTTGCTATGTGTTTGTCATAAGGCTTTCAAAGTGGTTCCTTGGTTTCCATAGAGTCTTAGGTTTCCGTATATATACAGGTCACCAAGTGGTTCCTAATTTCCTTGGTTGTTGTCTAGTTGGCAAAAGGGTTCTACTTGGATTTTATCTAGTATACATTGCTAGTTTTCACAATAAGGCTCACAAGGACCATGGTTTCCAACCCAAGATTGTATAAAGTCTTATAGTTCCCCCTCCATGACTCCCTTGTCATTTATGGGCTCACGTGCGATAGGGATGTGATAATGGGGTATTTTCATGGGCAGGGGGCATGTACAAAGTAATGCACATATTCATGAGATATTCCGTGCATTTGATGAATTTTTATCACATAATTATCATGCTCTAAAAATTTCTAATTATCTTATACTTTTTAGTTTGAAACTTTAAATAACACCCTATCTTTTGTCACACCACATTTTCTAGTGGAATGCCACTTCCTAAACACCACCCTCCCCCCCCCCTCAAGTGAGAGAAACATGATAAACTCCAAAGACACCAATAATTTGGATTTCTACCTAGTTGGCTACGGCTCCTAGCATTGATGAAAACTAGCTAACAATGTAGCCACATTATGCTAACCAGTAACCATGTACCATAGCTAGGGCTGCAACTATTTTTTTAATCATTTAAAGTATGCATTCTAAAATACTCGAAAATTTTTGAGGCATTTTTTATTTATTTCTTATTATAAATTCCCTACTACAGTCAGTCCAAGCCGATAGGGTGAATATAGACACACGCAAATTCACCAATTGTTCCATATTACCATATAGCATTAGTATATGCAAACTCAATGGCAATGCCTGAGCCCTAAGCCTTGCCACACGAACTGACGAATACCAAAATTTGGATTTCGCATCGGGGGACAATCCAAGTGTAGTCTTGAATCAATACTTGGGCGGAGAAGAGCTCGAAGGACTGATCCCGTAAGAGGGAACTGTTTTCAACAATGATTTGCCAAGGACCTCACAGATTGATGTCTTCGATGATTTTCAATAAATAAAACTTTCAAAAAAAATTATAATATTTCATAATGTATTTTATAATGCCACCTCCAACTTCTAGAATAAAAAATGCAACGCTATAGCACATAACAATAACTACATGACCACCTCCAAAGGAAACCAAGCAACCGCACCATGGTAAATCAACTAGGCAACGAAGCAATTCCACGAAAGCTCAAAGTATCTACAACCATGCAACCACATTAGGCAACTCGACAAAAGTAATCTACAAAGCGTTCATCACCAATTGAAACTTCAATAGACTAGCTACATGATATTTTTAGCAACCACACACTATTCATCTTTGACCCATATTGATTATCTTGCATTCATTGGTCCCAGACGACCCTAAACTACTGGATGATGGTGGAGAGATACCCAAATCTTAAGGAAGAGGTTGGCGATTTGATTCCCGGTTGTGAAATCTCCTCTCTACTTGACAGAAACTTGCTAGGTGGTTAACTGCCTCCTGTGCTTTGGCGTTGGCCTGTCGGCCTTTTGTCTCAAAAACAATAAAAATTATCTTGCATTCATTGAGTGACAATTAGATCAGAGGGTGTTACATGACACTTGGTGCTATGTGACAAGCCACTCTAATTAAGATGACATGCCATTATTTGATGTCAACATAGATGTTTAATGTAGAAAACCCATTGTTTTTGAAGGTGGTTGTACAAAGACTTTCTTCTAGTGAATAATCACGATCATCACCACGATGGCACAATGCCTAGTTTCCATGGCTCTCACAATTTTACGGCTAGTAAACTCGTAGTGCACTAATCATGTATTTTCTCTATACAACATCACTACATTAACGAAAACACATAAAAACTTCAACCGGATAGGCCGGGATTCTTCCTTTCATATTTATTGATTATTTTAGGTTCCGTACTAGGATTTAATAGGTAAATATGGACCCAAAAAAAAAGTAAAATCAATAGTGCATGTGAGAGTATTGTTTGGGGCCAGGGTCTTGAACTCATGTTATTTCCACCTCCACTAAATATTTAAAGTGGGGTGAAAGCACAATAAAGTGGACATTGTTGATCCTTGCACATGTTTAAATGAAAGTGATTTAAAATGATATCCTAACTTGGAGTTTGTGAAAAGAAAATGTAAATGTTTTAAAATATATATCGATCTACAAAGCCAAGCAATTTATGTTGACAAAAAAATCTCAAAAAAAATCCACATATTTTAGGCGATCGTGCAAGTGTTGTGCAAGTGCTAATATTGAACAAGCCATTGTCAAAATTTTGTTTTAAATATGATAAATTTACATTGAATTAACAATGTTTTACAAAATATTTGATGATGACCTCAAAATTATTATGAATTCAAGGAATATGAACATGAAAATCAAGCCCAAAATAGTTGAGGTCATGATATTTATATCCAAAACCAGATTTGCCCATTTTCTTTGAGCATTACTGTTAATGATAAGTTTTGAAGATATCATCTTGGTATTCCACAATCTGAGTACTTAAAACAACAATAAAGGTCACCCTGAAAATATTCAATTTAAACAACATTTTGCTACTACTTTTAGGCATTTGACTAATAGAAACTATGGTTTTAGGATACTGGAGCACTTTTTTGGTCCACTTTACCTTGCTTCCACCCAGTGGCCCACGTTAATGAATTCCACACTAATTTTTCATGCACACTAATAGAATTATTTAGTGTGCGATAACATATAAGTTACCGCCTATGGAATTCATTCAAGAAGCTCTCAATTTAAATTTCCACATAGGAATAATTGGTTGGTGCACAACACTCACTCCATTTGGTGGTGGATATATTATAGTACATGTAAACAAGATAGTGCAACTCTACATGCCTTGTTTTCACACCCATATGAGACTACCGTAGAGAGCTCTCTATTCCGACACAAAATAATTATTTCCCCCTCAAATTTTGCCATATGTCATGCTCTAATTTGCCAAGACCCACTTATATCCCCATGTGGAAACCGCATTCCTAGCACATGTAAAAGATGAAATAGGGAGATACTCCTTGTGTGATACAATACACTCATCCCCAAATTTGTCGAGGCTATGCTCTCTTAACTTATCCTAGAATGTACACTCTTTTATAAGATTCTAACATCTAGGATTCCACACAAGACCGACGGTGTCTTCATGGTCACATACACATGTACTTACACAAAGACAAAAATATCCGGCCCCCAATGTTATAGAAGATGTTTATTTTGTTGTAAGCCCTCCATTTCTATGTACCACTACCCTTCTATAGATCCCCGTAAATTGTGTACGGGGTACAAGAATAATGAAAGTCTTCATGTCTCCGCTTATTGTTGTTCAAGTTATGGATTGGTTCACCCAATTTTGACAAAAGACAAGGGAACATGTAATGACAACATTTGAAAAGTGATGTTTTAGGCCATTGCCATTGTCATTGGACTATGCCCCATAGCATCGGGATTTTAGAAAATGTACAAAGAATCAAGACTTTTCATGACTAAAAAGCACCTAACCCATGAAGGGGAACCCAAGGAGAGTTTTGTCTCACACATGGAATCCGTGAATGAAAAGAAGTTGAAAATTCCATAATGCCAACATGTTCCAACATTTATACTATATTTGTTGTAGTGAGAAGAATATAGGTTAGGGTTACAAATGAATGTAACCCTAACCTATATACAAACATACACCCCGGGCTAAATCACATTTGTGTTCAGCTAGGTCCCACCCCTCCCACGCCTCCTTCATTGCATGGGTTTTCCTACCCACACCTGCATGGGAATTCCTCCTCGTTGGGAACCAATGTGACAATACCCAATCATTTAAGCCATTAAGCTCCTTTGGCATGTGAAGGGACTCCATCGATTAACTTGGGAATAATGAAACTGATGTCAACTTGAATATTTGTAATTTTGACCCGGTATTGTCACATTGGCTCCCAACGAGGAAGAATTCCCAAGCAGGTGCGGGCAAGAAGACCGGGCAGTGAAGGAGGTGTGGGAGGGGCAAGCCCCAACCGAACACAAATGTGATTTAGCCCAGGGCCAAACATACCTCTCATTCATCAATTGGAATCATGAACTGTCTTGAATCCAATTTTTTGTTTCCAAACATTGGAGCTAGCATCATAGACTTCAAAAAAGATCCAACTATCTTTAATCATGTAATTTCAAGTCATGACTAGATAGATAGATAGATAGATAGATAGATATTGGTAGAGCAAGCATGAATGAAAAGTCTCTTAGCCTACATTCTACTACCTACCTTCTTTCGAGGGTGGGCTCTATATAAGGGACAAATACATAAAAGACTTGACCAATCAAATGAGAGGTCAAATCTCATTCTTGAGTTATAGAGTTTGCTTCTAGAGTCATTTAATCACGGGGGGTTCACTTAGTGCATTTTAAAAACGACGTGCGGCATAATATAGGGAGGATTAAATTTGTTTGACATAAAATTTATAAAAGAATTCCAAATAATGAAGGGTCCATAAAAAGTAGACAATCCCATTACAAGTAAGGTAGATAGGTATAAAATATGGGCTATTCCTTTTTTGTAAAAATAATATAGGGGTTGAAAATAAGGATCCTAGGATGTATGTTCAGTAGAATCAATTTTGTATGCATGCCTCACGAAGGATGGATGAAAAATGACTCATCGTTTACCCAAAAATGAATGAAATTGTAAGCCTAACCCTAACTCTCTTCCCGACACCTCTCGGTGGCTTCTCTCCCTTCTCTCCCTTCTCTCCCTTCTCTTGGTGGCCTCTCATTTTTCATTTTTCATGTGGCTTCTCATTTTTCGGTGACTTCTCTACTCCGACATCGTCATCTTTAACAGGTATGTCCACTTCCACCACTGCTTCTTCATAGCACACGTTTTATTCAATGTTGGAGTCTTTGTGATTTGCATATTGTCCTTGCCATATTCACCCAACTGTTCAATTTTCTTTATTTTGCGATTTTTTTGCAAGATTATTGTGACGTTGCCTTCAATCCAACTTCCATCTTTGATCGCTTCAAGCTCTCTCTCATCGTGCAATCTCAACGTCTTGTAGGTAGATTCTTGCACTCTCTAAATGTGTTGCTGACATATTTTCTCTGGCGTAATGACTATATAAGGTTCATGACCAAGCTTGGAGTGTTTTACACTATGTAAGTATTGTACAAATGGTTTTGGTCTTCACTAGTATGTAAATTGACTTTGAATGAAGAATTTTTATGGAGTAGGTGTTGTGTTTGTGAACACACGCTCACTCTTGTTGTGTTTCCACTTTAAATTTTTTGCACTTAGTTTTTGCAATGTTATGTATTCTTTATACCTTTTGTTGCCATGCTTTTTTCCACCACTTTTGCATTGCATACACTTTTAAATTAAACTTTTTTAATTAAAAAGAATGTAGACTACAAAAATTTGCAATGACATGGCCATTATAAGTAATGGTAGGGTGCAAAAAAATAGGCCATTTTAGAAAATTAAGTAATTATAGGGAGCTTTTAATTCGTACCTTGGAGGTAAATAGCCCCTAAACAAATACCCCTCCGCCGCACGTGGTGCACAAAAATCCTATAGAGTGACCCCCCCGTGCATTTAATGGAAATTTTATCACAGTTGATAATTTTGTTTCAAGTATATGAATGTGGTCAATATTTTATTTTTTTCATTGCTTTCTTAGGTATGTTCATTTCAAAACATGTTTGCAAGCAATATTTACATTGATCGGTTTGAGATGCACCCAAGGCTTTCAGATATTCAAAGGAGGTATTAGAGTTATTGGTAAAGTTCCTCAAAGGGGGATGAAACTATGGGTTTGATCCTTCTTTGAGAAAACTACGTATTAGGAGCTCGTTACCTTGTCGTGTATCAAAGCCTATTTTGAAAGATGGGTGAAACCTTCTTGGGACCTCCTCTTTCCACCTCAAAAACTTTGAGAAAGATCTAGGATCTAAAATAGGGTATATGCATGGGACATGCTGTCCTCAATCCCGAATTGACCCATGCAGGGCTAGCTTGACCCACCCATCCTAGTAGGACTAGATAGAAAGTTGGTTTTTAATAGCCCGACACCTATCTTTGTGTACGATAATGTAAGCACAAATCACCTATAGGGTCACCTGCGCAACCTCTACAAGCATACAAGTCCTAAGCAATCATCATGCATTTTTGGAAAAATTAAAAATATAATCTCCGGTTGTGATAGATTATTAGATTCTTCATGAACGTAAGATAATTTTCTAGTGACGCATGACAATAGTCCAGGACTCATACACTTTGTATTGACCCAATAAGACAACCAAGTGACCATGGTGCAACCACGTGAGATGCAATACTAGTTGTACCTTTCAAGACGATTGGCTCTTGAATAATCAACTACCTTTTTTTAGGTTACGAATTGGTTACCTAATTGCCAATATAAGAATGCCCTCGCACCAAAATAGTGCGGTAGGACAATTCATTACTAAATGGTTCCCGATGTGGCGAATGGGTCTCCTAGTGTAAGATCTCAAAAGTGCATTGAGGGATAGTTTGACTAATCTTCATCGGGGATGAAACAACTCACACAAAATCACGACACCCGAAACGGATAATGTTGGTCAAGTTTGTCGGACCATCATACCTACTTTGACATAAAGCATTAGAATTTTCTATGACCCTAAAATCCATCACCCTTAGATCTCCCACTTTACTCACTTCAAGGGTCCCCACATGATAAATCTTCATAAAATGAAGGGACGGTAATAAGTTAAGGGTGTCTAGTACAAAAGCAACTTAGTCCCGACACATGCGATTGTACCACTTTCCCATGGCCCAAGCTCAAAAGCAAGGGACTAGCACGGTGTTGTCTTTCAAGGTCTCGGCCAATCTCCACGCCAAATGTCTAATTAGTGTGGTCCACAATGTTTTCCAACAAACGTCATTAACTTACCAACTAGGCAAAGTCATATAGAACACGTACCTCCCACACACTTGTGCTTTTATTTAACTAGTGTTGGTTGGTTATACATGTTGTGGTTGGTTATCATGCGGTTTTGGACTATAGGTATCCCTAGGTCTCAGATTATTAAAGAACCGATCATAATCGATATTCATTGCATAGAAAGCTTCACAAAAATGGTGTTCTTAATCATATTTCAGTTGTGGAGACATTAATGTCAATATACCTCTACTATCAAATAATTGTCTAATGTGATACTATCATATACACTATGTTAAGATATAACACTAAGAGGATTATTCTTAATTTGATGACTTAACTTTGAACACAAAATCTAAAACAGAATGTGATTTCTTGACATTGATTACCGAGATGGAGAACCACCAACTATTGGTCACAAAGTGTGATCATAACCATTGTTCATAATGAATGTTTCTCTAGAATTTTTCACAACTCATAACATTATTCAAATCCATAACAGTGTTCTATGGGACTGACAGTATTCCACGGAATGTGGAATACACTATTTAGTTAGAATGTGGAGAATATCCGGGAATATTCTATGGAATACTATCAATCCCACAATGTTATGGATCTAAATAATGTTATGCTAGAAAGGATTGCCTTCTTACTAATATTCATCGTCTATAAACCATGATTGGTATAGAAACATGATACCAACCAACATTGGTTTCAACCCTTAAAAAATTTCAAGGGTCTATTATGGGTCTCAAGGCATCATAATTATAAAGGGGTCTTTTTAATTGATATTGACATAGTAAATGACGATGACAAAGGAGACCCTCGGGGAGATCACTCCATTGTCAAGTTGAACACCACGTGCGAACAAAGTTTGCTACCCCTATATTACATGTCATAAATAATTTTAAATTTTATGATATTTTTTCTACATATACACAACCATTGATGGTATCTTTTGTATATTTTTTGAAATTTTTAGTCATCTTCATTAATTGTAGCAATTTTTTTAGTTCAATTCTGCGTCATTCTAGTTAGAAACGGTATGTTTTATTAAAAAAACAAATCATCAAATTTAGTCACCATTTTTTTACTATGTAACATGTACCATTTATATCTACTCATGAAAAAAATTGATAAAATTGTGACCCATTTTGGTGATGCTTTTTACATTTTTTACATTTTTTACATCTAAAATGATCGCACGTGGTTGTTCAACTCTACAATGGAGTGATCTCCCCGAGAGGAGACCCCATCGAGAATGGCAATCGTGTTGTACCTTTTAATGGGCTTGTGCAAATGACCTAGATTGACATAGCGATTGTTTGTGTTTGATCACTATTGTCACATACAACCGGGTTACCGCTTTCTCTTTTTAATAGGTTCGGTTAGATGTGGTTTCAATCTCATAGACAATTTGGCAATTGGCATTGATACTTGTTGGGGGACTTGTACAATACTGCACATAGACTACACAATGAGAATGGGATATAAGTACATATGGACAAAAGACTTGTCCAAAATTCAAAACGCATAATATGAGAGAAATGTTGTGTTTGCAATTGATATGTGCACATCGCAAAACAAATCATTCATAGGGAAATAAACTAAAAGAATATAAGACAACCATGCTTATACATATATGGAGTTCTAAGCAATGTAGTCAGAATGCCACTCTCAGAGATGTTTTATTTTCATATAATTTTCATTGTCAATATAGAGTTTCATTTTTTTCATTGAATGATCATATAGTGTCACCACAACCCCCCCCCCCCCCGATCATATTAAGTGATTGTGTTGACTATTGAACCCATCTTCAACTTAAAATGGTTAACAAATTTTGAACATGCAATCCAAAACTTTTTCAAAACATGCATTTTTGATCCCCCGTTCTTAAATCCACAACCAACCCCACACCACTCCAATATAGGTGTTATGTTAAGACGAATAACCAAACTAGACCCGCTTTACCTCAATGAGAGAGGTATGTTGAGATGTCTAAGTACTTGACATGTGAAATGCGACCTTGTGGCAACAATATTCGTAGGTGCCTAAATTAAACATAGCAATAATTTGGGCACCTATATTTGGAGTGGCATGTGGAATGTGGATCAAAGAACGGACACAAAAAATACACATGTTCAGATGAGATTGGACTACGTGCTCAAAATATGGTAACCATATTAACTTCAATGGTCCACATGAATGGGGGACGAGAGAACCTATATGACCACTTAAAGAACATGAGTATCTTGTGGAATCCTCACTTTGATAATGAATGGATATTCATATGAGCTCCAAAAATCATGAGGCAAATGGCAACAACACGATTTGGATTTGCTAATCACCTCATGCTAATCGCATGTGTAGAAAGAAGAGTATTCAAATAACACCTTAGGCTTCTTTGAGGTAGGTGTGATAAGTTAGTGGAGATGATTCAACGGGGTTGGTCACAAACTTCAATCTCTTGGTGGCCATTCACTAGCAAATTCAACTCATGCCAATGGTTTAAGATATTAAATTTTCCACCATTTCCACAAGCTTTTGGAGCACGTAAGTTAGACCGTAACATTACTAGCCATGTGAGTTAGTTTACTAGGCCTTGAATAAAGTAATTTTATTCTTTGGGCCCCGAGAATAAAGTGGCAATATTCGGTTCCTATTCATATACACAAGCTCACACTTGGAAATTGGGTGGACTTAAATTCCCAATACTATTCATAGGAAGCAATGTTCATCCCAACATTATTCACTAGGAACATTATTTGTAGTGGCACTATTCATTGTTCATATCGGCGTCAGTTTCTTTTCATAAAGGTAGGCATAACAATACTAAGCAGTGTGTGTTCGTTCATGTGGGCCCTGAGAATGTAATTGTGGGATGCCCCAACCTAGAGTAGATTTAGACTTAATCTGAGTCTCTTTGCACTGGGTTGGGACATCCCATGGTTATATTCTCAAGGCCACATGAACGAATGCACACTCCTTAATAATGTTATGGGATGGTGAAGGTCCTTGTCATATGTTATATATAGAGAAATTGAACCCAGGCTTATGGCTAAGTAATGTTATGACATGCTTTATGGACCTTCTTTGGTTGCTTTTTTGTTGTTTCCTACTTTAAGCTTAGGTAGATGTGCCTATTCAGTGCCTCATCTTAAATAGACACATGTCTACATTCAAGCGGTGTATTTAAGCTTAGGTGTTGATCTAAGAATGGACACCAAAAAGACATTGGATCATTTAGCGACCATTCTAAATGCAATAGTCAACATAATTAGGGGAGACCTATGTGATCATCCAATAACCTGCAAAATTTTCACTTTGACAATGAATAAGGTATTCATACAAGGTCCGAAACTTGAGAAAATTGGCTACAACCATGATTTGGATTTGCTAATCATCTCACACCAATTGCATGTTTCGTATCCTATGAGATCTAGGTGAGAGAAAAGTGTATGTTTCAAATCCACTTACCTTACTTGGATTTGCAAGGTTGAAATTTTTGTGCGCTTGCAAATGTATATGAAGAAGCCAAGATTGATCCCATAAATTTTTGGAGTTAATCTTTAATCGTTATAAATTATCAAAGTCCACTAGCATTAAGCCATAAGAACATCATGAGTCCTCCCCCCCAATTTTTGTGACCAGTGAGCCCATAATGGTTAACAAATTCTAATCATGTAGTTCAATCTCTTGTAACCAACATGTCTTTTGGCGTTTTATTTAGATTTTCACTCTATCACCCTCTCCAAAACAAAACTCAACCATATGGCTGGATTTAATTTCTATATTTAGCATCTTATAGGGGCCTCCATCGTCTTAGCTTCATGCGAAGTAACTTAGATAATAAGAAGAAATTGGTACTAGTATGAATAGTGAATACTGAATAGTGCCAGTATGAATAGGATGAAGTTTTTGAACAATGGCCATGTTTTCAATGAATAGTGTTGGGATGAACAATGCTTCCCATGAATAATGTCGGGAATATAACGCCACCCAAAATTCCAAGTGTCAAGTTGTGTGTATGAATGGTAACCGGATATTACTACTTTACTAGAGAGGCCATAGAATGAGTTGCAATATTCAAGCATGTGTGTTTTGGTAATTCCAAAATTTTCTTGTCAAAGAAAACGTTTTTAACAAACATAGCATGCTATTAATTTATGTCTCCTACACCCACCTAATCAATGATAGGATCAAGAAATTCGACCAAAAGAAAATCAATGGTTTCCTTTTTTTAACATAAGGGTGGAATGAACTAAGATTCAAGAGAATATGAACAAGAGACTTGTCCAAAATTATTGATGCATTTAAGAGTAATTTTTGCACAATTGAGAGATGCACTTTGTGCAACAAATTATTTGAAGGAAGAAACCAAAAGAATATGATGAAGATCCCAACTATTTATACTTTGAGAAGCAATATGATCAAATATTCCCTCTAGATGTATATTTTCTCACAAATGTCACAATGTGTGTGCAACCAACATGTGCTACAAGAAGAGATACAATCCACATTTAGGAGTAGTTGCTATCATTTTTAACATAGGGTCCGCTAATAGAACTACACATATAAAATTTCATTTTTCCAAAACTCATGAATAAATCTAGATTTACTCAAAACATAGTTAATGAAATCAAAGTCATGTACATAGTAAACAAACCCCCCCCCCTTCCCCAAATAACTACCCTCTTAACACACATGTACAACAAAAAATATACTAGGTGCCCATTCCAAGACCTAGATCCAGTTCTTGAGCTTCAACTTAGTTTGAATGCTCTTTATTTGAACCCCAATCCTCCTCAGTCTAATTTTACATGACATTACTATTGTAGATGGTTGTTTATCTTGACAAAAAAGTTATTAATTTCCTTCAAATATTGCCACATGTCATTCCTACATTAGTTGAGACTATTTTAATCCCACACAGACGGTAGAAATTACATTCCGGCACAAGTAAAGATGAAATAGAGAGCCAGTTCTCTGGTCCTCACCAACTACTCTATTATGAGGCCTATGCTAGGTTACATTAAGGGCCAACAACTTCACCATTGCTATGATCTTATGACACTTGGCGTTAGTGTGCTCATTATTGTCTTGGCATAAGTGTGCTCAACAATATTATGAGGTTTATGCTTAGGTTACATTGTAAGTCAACAAGTTGGTCATAATTGTAAACTTATGACACCTACCTTTAGTATGCTTGATATTATTTTCCTCTTGCATACTAAAACTTAGAACTATCATCTCAAACACTCCAATGTGTTGCGCTAATTAGCATACTGTAGATAGTTATACACTTCACGAAGTTACTTATGTTGACAAATAGCGGGCGTGGTACTTTGAGGTGGCTAGACATCCAGTTTAGACCGTCCACCATGACATTAAATGCTAGGAATGGTGTAGTAGGTCACTACACCATTTGTGGTGTTTAGTGTCACATACACTATTGGTGTACACTCTAAAATAGATGCCTAGAGGTCTCAAAGAGTCATTTTTGTTGATTGTCCAAATGATATTATTTGTCAACACAAGAAAAAAAATTGAATTGAAAATTTATTTACATCATGGCAAATAGCATAGCACATTGGGATACTTGAGATGATAGTTTTGCGTCTTAGTGTGCAAGAAGAAGATATTATTCAGCATGCTCCTGGCAAGTGTCATGTGTTTACATTTTACTATACAAGAGGAAGATATTCTTGAGCATACTAATGCCAAGTGTCATTTGTGTACACTTTTAGTCAACCATTGTGTAACATAGGCATACACCTCGTACGACTATTTGACATACTTATGCCAAGATATCAGTAAGCGCACTTGAATGCCAAGTGCCATGAGGTTACACTAAGGTCGAGGCATCCATAGTCGACCAGGTCCATTTGACTACTCACTAGGGTCATGTAATGCCGACATGGATAAGATCTATATTTTTTAAGCGAACGGAGTTAAGGGTCATGTGGTGGCGACTGATTACTTTCATAAGATTTTGACAACTATCATAGCCAAGCAGTAGAATCTAGATGAGAGGTTATGGTTTAACCAATAGATCAACTATGTATTACCCCTAACTTTACCGCTTCAAAATTTGTAGCACTTTTCATATTCATGGAAGAAGAAGAAATTGCACTCTCCTTAGAATTTGTTTCTCTTTACAAGAAAAATAATCCCCCATTATTACTCCTCCTAAACAGATACAAACTCTCTTAATCTATCACTTATGGATGCCTCAACCTTAATGGTGAAGTGGTTTGTTTGTCATTAGTGTAACCTAGCATACGGCACAAAATAGGGTAAGTGACACTTAGTCTATTACACATGTGACACCAAATACCGTAAACGGTGTAGTGTATTGTAAAACGACATGGCAACTTACACTAAAAGAAAAAGAAAAAAATTATTACACATATTGGCTAGTATATTGATCACTTGTAGGTTTTGTTGGCAACAAGAGTCGGGAGTTGTGCCAATGAATCACTCGTTTCCATTGCTTCCAATAGTATATTTGACAAACTTGAAGGCTCGCTATGCGAAGCCACTAGTTAACTTAGTGTTCTTCCACGTTGGGGACGGTGACGGGACTTGGAACTCTCATCCTAAAACTAAGTCTCAAGAAGATACTGTCTAAGGTATGCGGGCCGGACTTGGTTATGTTTCTTAATCATAGACCTATATACTTGGGTGGTGTGTGGTTAGGTGTGGATCTAAAAATGGACACTGAAAATGTATCATGTGTTTCAAAGAGGTTGGACTACGTGCTTCAAATTTGTCAACCCATCTAACATCAATAATCGACATAATTGGGGAACATGTATAACCATTAAATGAGCTCAAGCGTCTTCCCTTTGATAAATGAATAAGATATTCGTATGAGCTTCGAATGTTATGAGGAAAACGGCTATGGTCACAATTTGGACTTGTCAAGCATCTCACACTAGTTGCGTGTTTCATATCCTACGAGAATTGGGTGCACATTGCAAAGCCAAAAGTGCACATTTAAGGTCTGCTTACCTAAGGTAGGCATGCCTAATTCGGTTGCTTATCTTAATCGGATGTCCACCTATACTCAAATGGCATGTGGTTTGGTGTGGCTCCAAAAACGGATACCAAAAAGACACGTGTCTGAAAGAGATTGCACCGCGTGTTAATAATATGATAACCATTCTAGACTCAACAATCAATATGATTGGGAGGAAAGTATATGACTATTTAATGAACATGAGAATCTCCACTTTGATAATGAACAAGATTTTCATACGGATCTCTGAAAATTATGAGGAAAGTGGTTGTAGCCTTGATTTGGCTTTGCTAACTATGCCGTACTAATCGCGTTTTTCACATCCTAGGAGAAGTGGGCGAGTCGGAAAAGGCAACCGTTTAAGACTCGTCTACCTTAATTGATAACCACGAAACAATGAGATATCGACATTGTTTTAAATACTACGGGTGCAACTGAATTACAAAACAAACAAAAACCATCATTGTTTAATGTATTTTGGGGGGCGTGGCGCCCACCATTTGCATGATGAGGAGGGGGAGAAGGGAGGCGAAGAGTGGGCGGGGGGGTTGATGGAGGGGATGATGAGAGGATGATTGCCGCCTGCACTTACATGAATAAACTTTGTCATAAAAGTGCAATTTCCCTGCGTCACTCATGTAGTAACGCAGATGAAAAGCCCCTGCCCACAATTTCTTCCTTACAGGTGCAACAGCATTCGCAATCATGGGCTTCAATGCAGGTGAATAATACAGTACACACCTAAAGTGGGTTCCCAACTTTGAAGAGAAAACAATTCCCATGTAGTAAGATTTGCACTGGCCTGCCATTAAATGGCAGATTTGAGGGGTGTCAGAAAGTCAAGGAAATGTATGTATGTATGTATGTAGATCATCAGGTGGGAATTGATGAGTAGAGGTAAATAAGTAGTTATGTCATTCAACCTCAATACTGTTGTTTCTCTTTTACTGTGGGGAATTTTATAATAATAAAACAGGATTCGAAATCTATTGAACTCCTCCAAATGAAGTTATAATGTGAGCTAATTTATTAACTCGACAGCCATCAATTTGCATAGTGGGGACTTTGGTGGTGAACTCGAATATCACTGACACAAGACACTCGGGTGATTTGTCTCATTGTTTTAACCTGTTTGTGACGGTGTTTTCACTACCGTCGCCCATCTGGGCCTTGTTGGTGAAGATTGAACTGAAACATTAGATGCAATCATAATACTTGTAATCACGTAATCATTGGTGGTGAACTCGAGCTGGCCTGTGAGTGATTTTCTGTTCTCACCTTATGATTCTGCTGTCAGTTGTAAGTTAAAAAATGTTATGTGATTCCCACCAAATCGACCAATTAAAAGCTTCATTATACAATTATATGTTCACTGACAACTAAGATTCACAAAGATTTGAGCAAAACCTTTTTCCCCTTTCAGTCACTTAGGAGATTTCACACATGACAAATCACATTAAAAAAGTACATGGAACTCAGTCACAACAACACAAGACAATGCATATTGGACTAAAATCAAAATCCACTTGTTGGAATAAAAATGATGCTGCTCTGATTCATATTGAAAAATTACACAACCTCCCATTCGGGAGGAATTACTAGAAGACTAAAATTCACTTAGCATACCAAAGATCAAAAGCAGACATTAATTAACGGGCCGATTAGAAGCTGCCTTAAGTGATATTGATTCAGCTCATATCTGATGCTTCGATGCATTGCTCTTGATTAATCAAAACGTGTGAGATAGGTCAAAACTTTTTTCTTGAAAATTCAACATAAAGTTTGTGGTAAAGAAGAAGGTTGAAAATTTATTCAATGCCTAACTACGGCCTCTACCTCTGCCCCTCCCTCGGAAGCCCCTGCCACCCCCACGTCCACCGCGGCCCCCATAACCATTATCACTTTTTAAACCCAAGGATTGAACGCCTCGTTTTTTGAAGTCCCTGTCACCAGCGCCACCAAACCTCCCCCCATCCCTACCTCCATAACCTCCCCGTCCTCCAGCTCGTCCTCCGGCTCGTCCTCCACGACCCCTCGATCCCCCGGAACCGCCTCGAGGAATAAATGAAAGTTGTCTACTTCCACCATGGCCTCGCACAGTTTCTTCCTCCTCAAAAAACGAGTCCCTCCTTCCCTTGGGTTTGTAACCCCCTGAGTCTACCCTCTCTTCAAGCGGACGACTTCTTTCCGCTTTCAAGGACACTTTGTTTTTGAATGCTTGAGCATGTAGTTCATCCTTTGCTTCATACAACCTACACAACACATCATCATCATACACACAAACACACTTAGTGAGGCCGTGGAACTTTAATTAGAAACTACAAATCTATTCAGTTTTCTGGAGATTTCTTAAGTAGCCTAAAAAGGTTCCAATCCAAATGGAATAATTCTGAGGTAATCCAGATAACCTAAGAAATAATTCCATGGGGGACTCACCCACTGCTTCAACTGAATCTTGGTGAACGGAAGAAGGCTTTGTGTCCAAAGATAGGCATCAACAATGAGATGGGTGTCTACAAATGAGAGCTTAATACCACTAGACTATGCTCGGCATTCTTGCATGAAATTTTATTCGTGAAACAAATAAAGATTGGACCAAAGCTTGAAGATTGGTTTCTCAAACTAGGAGTACCTTCTTGGGTGGGAAATGCTGAGATTTAGCATGAAAATGATGCTACATTAGCGCCACTTCATTATTTTCATACCTTGGACCCAGACCCTACTACTGTAAACTCCTTGGGTCCAAAATTTTGCTCTCAACCAGTAGGCTCACTTTATTTTGCTGCTTCTTTGGTTTTGGACCCTAGTGTAAACCAACCTTTGCTTGCATTTTTTCACATCTAAACTATGCAGATAGTAAGTATGACAAACACAACACTCAAAATTTAGAGAGAGACAAACCTTGGCTCCGGTGTTTTCCTCTTTTTCCCAACAATATCACCATTCCCAGTGGCTTGTTTTTTATTCCTCTTTGCAGAAACTCGTGCCCCATCATCAGAAGATGAGCTGCTAGCATCTGAGTCATCCCCACTTGATGCGCCTCTCTCTTTTTCATCATCACTCTCAGACACCAAGTCGAAATGCTCACTGACTAACTTCTTGTTGCTCTTTTGTTTGTTAGGATGGAGTACTCGAAATTCAGGTGCATCTTCATCCACTTCAAAAGCCTGCAACAGCCCATTGACTTATTAGCCTGCTGATCATGCTGACCAAAGGCCTTGGTGACGTTAAAGGGTTAACACATCAGTCAAAATGAAATGATGTACCCATTTGGTGAACACATAGTTTACCTCATCCTTGAATATTGCTGCAAACCGATCATCCTTAAGGAGAGCCGTGTTCATTTTCTTCCTTCGGCCATCCTTCTTTGCTCCCTCAATCAGGGCCTCGCCATCTTCCAGAGCAACTTCATCATCACCACCTCCCTCCAAAAGGCGAGCAGCAAGCTCGCGGTTCACCTTTGGCAGTTTTTTCTTCACCTAAATACCAGAACTTTTGTTAAAGTGCGGTTCACAGTCCAAGCTCTAACACCTTAGATTGCATCAGTACCTGCCACCAACAGGTAAGACATACAATCTAGCAATCCTACTGTAGCATCTAGCTCAATCTGATGGTGCTCTTTCCTTTCAGTCTTAACCCAACCAGGGAGCTCAATGTACAACCTACATACACAGTTTTTTCTTCACCTAAATACCAGAACTTTTGTTGAAGTGCGGTTCACAGTCCAAGCTCTAAGACATTAGATTGCATCAGTACCTGCCACCAACAGGTAAGACATACAATCTAGCAATCCTACTGTAGCATCTAGCTCAATCTGATGGTGCTCTTTCCTTTCAATCTTAACCCAACCAGGGAGCTCAATGTACAACCTACATACACAATTTCTACGGGCATCGCCTAGTTTAAAAATCACAATGTTTTTAATTTACAGGTTTGCAACTTTATTTAATGTTGTTTCTCATGTCAAGGAGAAAATCAAATATATACTCATATGTGACATTGATGATAAAAATACTAAGTTAATGTTTGTATCCAAGGGCACCTAAGTTATGTATTTAAACCCAAATCTTCAATACCACAAACGTATTCAACCAATTTTAAAAGTGCACTTTGACAAGGTTGTTTTTACCACAATTAACTATAAATGGAAGAATGTAACTGAAATACACATCTTTGTAGCCTGCATTGGGTCTCTCGGATGCTCAAGGGCTGAATGAGGCTGTAGCTGATTAGAACCAGGTCTTCCTATCAACTGCAATCTTAAAATGCTCTCTAAACAGATCACATATTGCCATACATAAGCCACACCATCATCCATCAAATTATTAAGGCTTTAATTATCTGCAATTAGGTTGCAAACCTTGTAAACTAAGAAATGCCAAGGTGGGAAAAGAAATAGAATTGCAGAAAAGCATTTACCGAAATTCGAGCAGCACGATCAGCATCAAGCTTCTCTCTGATACTTTTTTGCCGATACTCCTCATAGGCAAAAGGATTTGCCATTGCTTTGGCCTGTTTTCAAATGCATCAGGGAAAACCATCAGGGGGAAAGGAAGAAAGAGTTAAAAATTGCAGTCATTCACTTAGTACAAAATGAAAACTTGCAGAACCTCTCACCAAACCAAAATACAAATCAATCCTCCTTTGCCACACATGTATTTTGACAGGTACACAAGATATCTCAAGCTAAGCTTAGAAGATATGCATTTGCAAGGCCTTAAGAAGGAAAATTTGTGCCATTATAATCTGCGTGGGATAATCTATTGCTTGTTGAACCTCTTGTAACAAAAAGTTGATGAACTTAACAAATCAGATGTAAAGAGTAAGACCTTGGCATAGAGCCGATGGTCAACAAAAAAACCATGCATGTATGCTCGAAGTAAGTTGGTGCCCAACAAATTGGTCATATTCAAGCGCTCTAAATCTTCCCGTGTTACAAACTTGTAATCATCATAAATAGTAGTCTCATTGCCTTCCTCCAACTCCTCCTGTTCCAGATTGTCAAATGATATTAGAATAACCAAGTATAGAGCTCATACTGGACTATTAGAAATTCCACATCTCAGTCAACACAAAATGCCACCTCAAGTAGAACCTGACTTGGATCAAAGCCCCTATAAGTTGGAGTCCCACAACGAGTGTTTGAGCATTTAGGACATGTTCTTTGACTTTTTTAACTAATTATAAAGAACGTTACATCATGTTTTTGAGAAAACAGAAGCCAATAGAACCATCCTTTAACTCAACATGACTATTGGTGGGGAGTTGGTTGTTTCGCATAAAACAACTTTCATGTTCAGTGAGTTTTTGATGCATGCTTGGATGTAGTGCAGAGTTTTGAACGAAGAACAGTCAATATCGGTTCACTGAGGATCAAACTCATTTTTGACATGCCAAGACGTGCTTAAATACATTTGGCCCTCAATAAACTGAAATAGGTTGCTCTTCTTTCAAATTCAAACACTCTCTGCCCATGCACCACTAGTAGGAGGGTATTGTATGCAGAACTTGATAAAAAAACATACAGGACCAACTCCCAATGGAAAGTCACATTGAATTTAAAAATAACTCCAATGTGCATAAAATTAGAGAAGACATCCTTCTAACCTATTAGTGGACGACATAATATGTATTTTATATCTTGCATGACACAGGAATTCTATGTAGGACTGGTAAAGCAGGAGTTGCAAAAATTAACCGAATTAAAATATATATATATATATAATAAGAATTAAAAAACTCAATCTGGATACTCATTTCGCATCTCAGAAGTCCAAGAATGGAGAAGAGTTAGACATACCGTGAGATTCTCTAGAAAGGAGCACCATTGTGGAGCAGGGCCAAGGGAGGGAACAAAAAAGGAAGGAATTCGAGGTGAATCAAGAGCCATGAAAATTAGACCACTATTTTTCACAACACACACATCATTGATCTCTCCAGTTGGTGCTTCTATGTTGGTCACTCCATTACCCTACATTCATCGCCAATACATCATCACAAACTTCAAACAATGTCCAGAGAGAACAAAACCACATGGGGAAAACTTGTCAGCGAAGTGAAAGCGTTCCGGCATATTTTTGCTAGTAGTTATAAAAACAGAATCAAATAACCTGCAAATTTAGAAGCACATCACAAAACATGCGGTTACATAGATGGAGAAGAAAAGAATAAACTCTAGAAATTATATGCTTACAGTTTGTGGATCCCATATCCGTACAACATGACTGTCTGATGTTATCAAGTTCTTGGATGCAGTGCTCACACTCTCATGCCACTTGATATCCACGATTGGACTTCCATACCTGAAAATTACAGGAATTGAAGAAATTCAGAATGAGAATAAGATCATCAGGAAACAATAGTGTGACAGTTGCTTTGTATATTGTATGACAGGATTGTTTCCAGAATTTCCTACTTTGTGAACTATAGATAATCACCTCCAATGAGCATGAATATCTCTGCTGAACATCCAGGATGTGAATATCTTACTGGAAATGTAGCAAAAGACATTCTAGTACACATCAAGAAAACAATTTAGTAGAATTAGCTAAAATTGACACAGAATCAGGAATTGAAACCAGAAGCATTGGTTCAAAAAACCTCCAGCACATACATGTGATCTTTTGTCAAAATTGGAGTGGATGATCGTAAGTCATACAGGAGTACCTGAAATCAACAACACATAGAAAGCAGAGATCAAGGGATTACTCTGAGGTTTCTCTCAGATTCCAAAAACCACGACTAATGTTAATAACCTCTGTGGGAAATAGACTTGAAGCCTACAAGCTCTACTTAGCACACAAAGTTCTGGACTCTGAGAATCTAGACAAACCGACATGTGTCAGAAGAGAAACTTATGATGAAGCAATTTGAGAAACTTGTTGAGTAATGGAGTCAACTTTCAGACACATTAACTAGTCCTTCTCTTTCTGACACATTATCTTTCCAGTATTCAAGAAATCTTCACAAATGCAAAGACTCAACAGTTGTAACTCAGTGAACATTGACAAATAAATCAAGATACACATATGCATTGTAGAGTGACACCACAAACAGCATCACATCATACATCCACAAACACAGGAATTTCCTCTGGCCTATAGAAGATACAGAATTTTTGAAGCAATAATATGAGATATACCTGCCCACCACTGGTACCTACAGCAATCTGCATTCCTTCACCCTCATCAAATCGCAGCGCTGTTATTTCCTGCAAGTCCACAAAGAAGGGTCACCAAGCCATGTGTGCAGTAAGGTAAGCAGGCCTTAAACGGGAACTTTCAGTTGTGCACCTACTTCTTGTAGGTTGCCAAACACACAATTAGTGTGAGATGGTAGCCAATTGCAAAGTGTGTCCATAGCCATTTGCTTTATGATTTTTGGAGCTCATACGAATATCGTATTCATTGTCAAAGCAAAGATTCTCAGACATTATATAGTCATACAGGTCCCCCCCAATTATGTTAACTATTGAGCCTAGAAAGGATAACGGATTTTGAGCACGTAGTCCAATCTCTTTTCAACAAATAATGCCTTTTTGGTGTCTATTCTTAGATCCACACCTAACCAAACAGCACTCAAATTCTGTCCAATAAATAAAAAGTGACCAAACCTTTGCTCTATCCCTACAATTCTCTTGAAATTATAATCTTTGATATGACTTACTTTACTTCAACACCTAATATAGATCAGAAAGGTAAATTACACACCTGGTCCTCGTTTCCAGCACCCACTGCATGTATCCGTCCTACAGAAGCCTTCTGCCTCAGGTCAAAACACTCTAAAAAACCATCCTCTCCACCGCATGCAACCAGCCCATGCACTGGGCTTTGAGGACCATGCACAAACAGAGAACACCCACATAAGGCTCATTTATTGAAGTAAAATCTCCATGACCAAAATACCAATAACCAAAGAAAGTGACTTCACTTAGGGCCCCTTTACACTAGAGCTCGCGTTGAGAACTCGAACTTGGAATGATTTTCGGGAATTTGATACTTGGAGTCGACAAGCTTTCATCCAAGGCTCAAACTATTGAGAACTTGACTAATCTTCAAGATCTCAGTAGTTTGAGTAAGTGTTGCGAACCATGCTCAAAGTGAGATATCAAGGGGCCATTGGTACTAAACAAGGGGGCATTTAGAACAAGCCTAAGAATGATTCAAGTCCCATTGGCTTGGGGCTTACAAAACGAGAGCTCAAACTCTAGACGTTCCTAGAGACCCCCATGAGGTGCCTTATGATTTAGACCAAGAGCTTGTTGTATTTGTTCCACATGGGATCCATCAAGGCACCATCCAAGCGTTGTACACCCAGTAAAAAGTTCAAGCCCTCAAATTGAAAGCTCAAGTGTAAAGTGGACTTAAGTGTGAGAAAGGAGAGAGGGAGATTTCTTATGTGGTTCTGAAAAAAACACTCACCTTCGCCCAATTACATTATTTCCAGGTGATTGTGTGGTGAGGGGAGCAAGAAAACGACCCTGCAAGTTAACATATTTGCACTCAAGTCACTCAATGCTCAGCACTTAACTTCATTGTTTCAACATTGTATCTCAAGTACTTTTCAACTGCAGAAGGCAAGGTAAGTGAGTAGGAAATAGGTGAAGACTGACTTAGTAAAGGAACAGCTAACTGGTAGAACCAAACTAAAATGCCAGGTCCCATCCACATTGGTTCTAGACAAAACATTGATGACCCCAGACAAAATACAGCTTGTACCACAATTAGTTGTCAATCATTTGTGATCTATGGAAGTCATCACAATACTCTAGTTTTTATGGACGCCCAATGAAGTGATACTGAAGGAACTACAGACCTGTTCCAAATTTAGACGGTAGACTTCAGATGATGAAGCGGCCAGAAGTAAATCACAGGACCAGCGATCATAACACAAATCCCTTCCCATCCTGCAACAAATTAGCAAAACTTGAGAATCGGATCAAAAAAGGATCAGATAATTCTCAATATAGGGAAACATTCCAGGTTGGGAGAAAAAATTGTGCACTGGATGATAACTACCTTGGAATCCGAGTACTGAAGTAACTGCCAAATTTTGCATGCAACCATACAGTTCGATCTGCGCACAAAAAGGCCAGTTTGGAATAGTCATCTGCTAGTACCTGCCACCCAAACAACATTTTCCGATTTTCAGGCTACTGATTGAACTCAATTTCAGGTTTTCCTTGAGGTGCCCCTTAAACAAAAACTTCCTAGAAAAAAATTCAAATCGTACCTGAAAATCAATAATCTCAGAAGTTAAGTGCCGCTCAAATTTCAATGATAGCTCGCTTACTTCGTACACCCGGACCTGAGGTGGGTAGATACCTGTCATCAAACCACTCCTACTAATGAGGACAAAATTCTGATATCTCTCAGAAAAACATAGACCATTCTAGTCCCACTTCTCAACAGGAGATAATTTCTAATTGATCAACATCCCATGAGGCGAATTTGAGTTTGCTGGAGGAGGAAAATGTAGGAGAAAAACTCATATAACTATGAGTAATGTGTATTATACTCTGACATACTTGAGATTCCAAATGTGGCCTAAGTCAAATTAAAAGGGCGATTTGCTAACCAGGACGAATTGCTCCCAAGAATGCAATCAAGCAACATACAAAACAAACCCCTATCAATCTATGCACAAATCAACTAGTGTTTCTTGGTTCAATTATGATTGTGAAAATTTAAAACCAGTGATGATGATTAGGGAAGTTAAGCACAGAAATTAATTCACCTGACGCAACAATGTACTGGCCATCAGGGGTAGCTTTCATGCGAGTTGCCGCAGTATCAAACTCCAAATCCTGAATTAAATCAATTCGCCGGAGATAATCTGTTCTCAACAAACATTAAGACAAAAAGAAGTCTGTAAAACATCAACATAAATAAAAACACAATTATATCGTCAAGACAGCAGCTCAAAGCAGAATCATTATGAGCACCCAAGTCAAGTTGCATTTGCCTTGAGATTGACAGAGTACACAGCAACTGAAGGCAGCCTTTAGCATACGGAAGGTTAGATTTACCTTGGTCCTTGCGAAGTGCCCGCTTTTTATCAGGAGGAAGCCACGAAGCAAATTGCCTATGTCCTGAAACAGTGTACACCTTTACTCCATTCAACGCTGTCACTCGCATCCCTCCTGGCGTTGCCATGATGGAGGACGGAGCCCCTCAGAAAAGAACCTGAATTATCAACACCAACCTGTCAATTGGTGCCACAAATTTCACAGTATAAGATTCACATTACATGGAATCCAAGCAGCAACCCAGTCTCCTGACCCCAAATTCTTATTTGAAATGTGAACAATGGTCAAGCCTTAAACCTTAAACCCTAAACCCCTACATCTCCTTAGTTACTGTCTGTATCTCGTCATCAACAACAACCTCTCAATTATGCCACAAATTTCACAAGACAAGAGTCAAGTTACAACGAATCCAAACAGCAATACAATCTCCTAGCACCAAAATTATTGTTTGAATTTGTGAAAATTGGTCAGGCCTTAAACCTCAAACCCTAAATCCTAAACCCCTGCACCTTAATCCCTATAAGAGTATCTCTTTAGTTAATGTATGCATACAAAAGCTTCATTTACATCGCAAGTTTGATAGAACGGCCCCTCCATCGCCCTTACACTTTGAACCCTAACCATTAAACCCTAAATCTTAGCCCAGGCCCTTACACTCCGAAGAGCTTTTTAAAAGTTGCCTGTGATGTTACTGTCTACAAACACGAGTTTCAATTCACTATTCGCTATAACCTTCAGGAAATACAGATTGCTCACCACCAGAAAAGAGCGATATCTTGTCACAATGATTCCTAAAGCGCAGCTAATGGCCGATGTGTGTCAAACCCCCTGCTATTTCCAAAATTCTTCGATGCAGCTCCGGTTCCAAGAAAAAAAAACATTTGCAAAACCCCTGTACCATTTGTGAACCCTCCTTCCCACAAGGTGATGATCCTTTGAGGAAGAAGAGACGAGGTTCGAGGAGTGTTGGAATTGGATTCGCGGCGGCGGGAGTGAGAAAGCGAGTCTCCGCGAAGAGTATTGCTCATGTGGCAACGAAGTGCCACGTGCGCATTACTATTAGCCCCGTTTAGTCCTAGTCGTCATTCCTTAAACGTCTGTCCGACCAACGTTGGGGCAAATAATGAATGAATGAAGGCGCACGTTTGAGTTGAGGGAAGGTTGTGAATGAATGAAAAAAAATTAAAAAACAAAACAAAACAACAACAACAACAACAACAACAACAACAACAACAACAACAACAACAACAAATTGCACAAGGGACATTTTGCAATTGATTCATGTGCATGTGTCATTTTTTGTAATATTCAACAATTATTTGGGAGGGAGGTGGCGGTCATTATCGTTGCATTTGTGGTTTTTGGTTCATTTATAGTTTGTCAGTAGGTGGTGTCACTCAATTTTGAGTTTGTGTTTTCACTAGGAGATAAATTTGTTGTCCCAACCACCCCTTGCAACATAATAAACGTTGCACATGTATCACTAGTCGGTATTTTTTGTGAATAGTGTTTAGTCCCAATGGGCAAGTTGCAAACGTTGGTTGCCATGTCATGTCATGCATTGTCGGGCAAATAAGCATAAATTATTCATCCAAACACTAGTGGCTACCTAGTGGTGCACGCCATACAACTTGACGAGATGGTCATTTGTAGTCGCCACATACATCCACATAATCCTTGTCACCCCCTCCTTTGCAAACAATGCTATTGTCCCCTTATAGTCCATGTCGAACTGTCTATTTTTTGTGCAACGATCAATAGTTACCCGTCACACTCATTTTCACTCCAAAGTCAATGCCCCACCATTTATGGATTGAACCTTGCAAGCTGACAACCACATTGCCATTATAAATTTTGCCAGAGGTGGCTCAGTCAAAAGGTTGCGCACCAATGTGGGTGTCTACTGGTTTCCACCGTCTTCTTTTTGTCGGGTTTGCCACCACCTAAAATTATTGTGAATTGTGAAATAGTTGCAAGGGTTGGCTAAGAAGGTGGTTGGAAATTCGAGTTTCTCCTATTGATTGGTGTGTCTTCCTCCAAACGACAGGAGTGAGAACGCCTCCATGTTTTGCTAATGTGGCAATGAGGTGCCATGTACACTTTGCTATAGGCCCCATTCAGTCCAAATCATCATTCCACTACCCAAACCTCCATCCAACCATCATTGAGATGAAGAATGAAATAATGAAGGTACATGTTCAAGAGGCAAGGTTGTGAAAAGAAGAAGAAAAATAGGTGCATGAATGACTTTTTGCAAGAATTCATGTGCATGTGTATTTTATTTTGACTACTTGACAGTTGTTGCAAAATTTGTGGGTTTGGTTTATTAATAGACTATAGGTAGCTTGGGTGCCACTCAATCGTGAGTTTGTGTTTTAGCATTCTTCCTCATGGTCTCCCTCCTTGATCTAGCTCAAGGTAGTCAGGCGGTTGTATGGTGGGCTTTGATTTTCCAATAAAATCATCATCATTTAAATAGAAACATAAAAACATAAAAAATAAAACTGTGGGACAAAGTTTTGTATGATTGGATGTGTCACACATGTCAAATTCAAAAAATAATTACCTTGGCCACCAAACTCTCTTTATAAAATGGTGTTTTCAGACGTGTGTCGCCTCGTGAATATTGGACTTGGATTGTCATCTTCATGACATGTTTGGTTTGGGGTGATACCCAAACTCCTAAACACCAAGTTCATACTTATGTAACAAGCAAGCTTGCCTTTGCCCCATGCCCTTGAACTCCTATTGAGTTTCAATAGACAAACTTTTCTTCAGTATGACCTTACATTTGAACTTTACAAAGTGTTGGGTTCATTGAGATTTGGCAAGAAAGTGATGCCACATTGGCACCACTTCATTTCTTTCATGCATGGGTCCCATATCCTTTAGTGTAAGCTCCTCATGTCAAAAAAAATTCTCTCAACCAAGGGGATTGCTTGATTTTGGAGACTCTTTGGTCTTTAGTATAAACCCACCCCAAGACATCTATACGTAATAGAGAACGTGGTGGTAGTAGTGGTTGTCTCTCCACTGTTCCCCATCGTTACATAAAGGCAACAAAACCACGTTATAGTGATGTATTATAATGCATGGGTGCAAATGACCGGGTTGACACTCGTACTTTTTTCCCCTTGTGTTTCACCATGCGTCCCGGTCTTTTAAAGACAAGGGTGGGGGTTCACACTAAGGTTCGAGACCAAAGAAAACCAAATGATCCTATTGGTCAAGAGCAAAATTTTGGACCCACATATTGGGGTCCACATCCAAGAAACTTGGGTCCTACTCCAAAAAAGGTTCTTTGACCAAGGTTTCAAAATTCAATGTGATAGCTTTTTCAGACCCTAAAAATGAGGCAAAGACTCCGCATGAAGAACAAGTATTATCCTTTGCAAATCTCAACCCTAACCTACCTTACACTAGAGTTAGAAATGAACACTCGATCCTCCATAACAATAAGTGTATGCACCGTAGAAGATTCCAAAACAAAAACAAGCTAAATACAAAGGTTCAAGTACAATTAGGTGTGTGATTTTTGGCATTATGACACCAAATTGCACCAAAATTAGTAAGATGATTTTTTCTCTTAAAATTTGGGTCAAAACAACCAACGAGACAATGTGGTTTGGCGGGTCAACGCCATCCCCACATCAAATGTCATGTACGCAACCTATGTTGTTGTCAACACTTTAGCCATGATAACTCCTCCCTTGTGACTTAACTCCATTTTTATTTTTTGAAATATTGCATTCTATCACCGACTTTAAATTTGGATACAACAAACAAAAAGTCTAATGACATTCTTCATTTTGCATTGTGCAACCAACATGCATATGCTCATAAAGCAAAACAAAAAAAAAGAACTATGATTACTACCTTTTCTCATTCCAACTTTTTGGAAAATCAGATGAAGTTACAATAACTCAAAAGTAGTACAATAGTTGTGGAAGAAGAGAGTTTCCTCACATATGCGTTGTGCAAATGAAGGACCCAAGTTTTCCGGCCTTCTATGTCCTTTGACCATGCTAACTTAATGTAGTATTCTTGCTATTGTGGGAGCTCAATACTTATTAGAGCATGACCACATGTCATCTATATACTTGGCCACAACAAAATAGTCCCATATTAGGTTTAGAAACAACTCCCACCAATTGGCTTGAATCAAGATAATTCCGTTAGCAGGGCCCATAATAGCTTGGGTATATTGTAGCCCAACTTTCAATTGCTTTATAAAAGCACGATCACACATTGTACACCAACAAAGGGGTGCTAAATCTGGTAACATTATTTTAGAGGGTTGTAGTCTTGTTATATGGCCCACATGTTTACTCTATACAAGTTTCACAAATTGTGGGTATGATGATCAAAATTAATTTCTTACATCACACGAGGCTTTACATAGAAATAGTTGGAGCTAAGATTCTACTTGGTCAGAGATTATGAGGTATTGATAGTTGATTTTGTCAGAGCATGACCACAATTCATCAATACACATGGCCTCAACAGAATAGTCCCGGATTAGGTATGGAAACGGCTCCCACCAATTGGCATGCGCTGGGATGACTCCGTTGGCAGGTCTGGGAAGCCCTCCACAATTGGAATAGCTTGGGTATGTTGCGGCCCATCTTTCAACTCCCTTATGAGGTAATAAACTATCAATGCCTCATAATCTTTGACCAAATAGAATCTTAGCTTCAACTATTGTATCTTTATGTAAAGCCTCGTGTGATGTAAGAAATTAGTTTTGATCATGAGAGCCACACATTTTGGAGCTCATTTGGAGTGAACACGTGGGGACACTATAACGAGACTACGCCCCAACCTCCGTAATATCACCCTCCGTAATGTCACTCCCTCTCTGTAAATGTCACACTCCGTAAATATCCCCAACATTTAGGGAACGGATGTGCTTAGTTTAAATCTCCTTCCTTGTTGTCACATTTCCCTCCCATATATCATGGGTTTTGAAATCAAAATAATCCACCAAAAAATCCAAACCACATTCTGACACGTATCACGTCGTCATCATTGTAATTGTTGTCAGACTTTGTGTTATTCCATAATATCACCCACTACACTAATTTTGTATTATCACGCATCTATGTTAACACTACAGACCTCCTTAATGTCACGTGCACTTTGGTTGCCACAGGCTTGATATTAGGGAGATTAGAGTGTGGTACCCTCTAAAAGATTGTTACCCGATTTTGTTCCACTTTCTGTAAGGGCTTGTATTATGTCGCTTACGAACGTGCGATCAAGCTCTTTACCACCCACGTTTCGAACGTGGAGAACCCACTGGGACGAGGGTGGAGAAGAAAAAATCTTGGGTTTTGCTTGAAATTTGCGTTTGGCAAAAGGATCCGCCTGTACATGATCGAGGGTAAAGGCTTTGCAAATTTGTCGATCCGGGGGATCAGGCTTCTAGGTAGTGTGAAAGGTATGTCAATTTTTTTTCTCCTTCTCTTACTTACTTAGTCTCCACGGTGTTCGAGCGAGGGTTTTGGTGAAATTGATGGTGATGGTGATGGTGATATGTATGTCACTGCAATGAGTTTTGGGTTAGGTACCATCTTGTGCAAGTTTTTGAGATTTTTTTGGGATATGGTAAGGTTTGGGTATAGAGTTTCAAGAGGTTAATCAATCAATAGGTTTGCAATCAATTGTTCGATTATTTGTCATAGTCTCGAGGTTGAAGTTTTATGTAGATGTGGCGGAGTTGATGATGTCAATAGAATAAATCTTCACTTCGAAATTGATGGTCTTTCGGTTGTTGAAGCTCACGACCTTAAGGGATAGGCATACATAACTTCACTCAGTTCGATCAGCTACAGATTTCCTCCATTTTTTCTGTCTGACAAGAGGAAGAAGTGCACTTGACCAGGAATTGGGAGAGGTCGATGAGGATATGTAACTTTTTCTTGTGATTTTGTGTTTTCATGAGTTTAGGTTTTGGGTTTGTGATTGTTGACAGCAGAACCTTGTCTGCCGTGAAATCGTGGAGTTTTTCCTACTGCTGTCACCTGTGTACACCGATCTAGAAAGATTGAGCTCTTGTGAAGGTGTTGGAGAGAATGTCAATCTTTGATGCACCTTAGAGAGAAAAAAATTGGAGACACTTGACCAAGAATTGGGATAGGTCGACAAGTATATGTAATTCTTTCTTGTGATTTTGTGTTTTGGTGATTTTAGGTTTTGGTTTTGTGATTGTTGACAGCAGCACCTCCACCGTGAAGTGGAGGAGTTTTTATCAAGCCTCTTGCGAAGGTGTTGGGGAGGAATGCCACCATTGATGCACTGAAGGACAAACAAAATGGAGACACTTGAATAGGTATTGGATAGGTCGACGAGGATTTGTAATTTTATCTTGTGATTTTTTTTGGTTGTGTTTAAGTTTTCAGTTGATGTGATTTGTTTTGTGATTGTTGACAGCAATTTTCCTTCGACCGCAAAATCGAGAAGTTATACCATAGACTTGTTCAGCTGTGTATATTTATCCCCAAGGTAGAGCATTCAACTTATTAAGGATGTTGGGAAGGTGTTGGGAGGAGTGCCCATCATTGAGATACACTTGAACAGGAATTGGATAGGTCGACGAGGATTTGTAGTTTTTTCTTGTGATTTATTTTTTCTTTTTTTTCTTTTTCTTTTCTTTTTCTTTTTCTTTTTCTTTTTGGTGAGTTTAGGTTTCAGTTGATGTGATTTGTTTTGTGATTGTTGACAGCAATTGTCTTCTGCCGCAAAATTGAGAAGTTTTATCATAGACTTGTTCAGCTGTGTATTTTTCTCCCCAAAGTAGAATAGTCAACCTATCAAGGCTCTTGGGAAGGTGTTAGGAGGAGTGCCCATCATTGAGAGACACTTCAATAGGAATTGGATAGTTCATGAAGGATTTGTAGTCTTGTTTTGTGATTTTTTTTGGAGAGTTAAATTTTTTGAGTTGACATTATTTGTTCTGTGATTGTTGATAGCAGAACCTCTACTACCTCGAATTTGAGGAGTTTTTCTATTGAACTTTTATTACCAATGTAGAAGATGTAGCCTACCAAGGGTCTTGGGAAGGTGTTGTTGGGCGTCACATGTGGGATGCCACCTCATCATTGATGCACCACAGACAAAAAAAAATGGAGACATTTGCATTCCTGAAAGGCCTGGCACAAATGAGGCTCTTTCACTGTGTGTGGATCTCCAGTCTTGTCATCCTCGGCCTCCTCTTGACATCCACAAACCTCAGCAACAAGGATGTCTCAAAAACGTTGAATGCCAGAAATGTTGGAAAGAATCTTAATGATGCAGTTAGGGCTGCTGGAAAAATCTCAGATGGCCAATTTGATGGGAACATGTGGTCTTCAAATACCAGTATGGGCAGCTTGAAGGTCAGCTATAGGGCATGGGATTCCAGTGGCGGCTGCAAGGCTTACAGGAAAAAACATCCGCTCGAATTATGGAGGTTTGACACTCAATTGTCCTTGTCTTGTCTAATTTCATGAGATTTTATCTTCCATTTGATTCTCTGTTTGTGAATGTATAGTGGTGACAGGTATATGGGTGTTATTTGGTTCATTGTTCTCCATCTTCTATTGATCAGATTTACGTCCTCAAACTTGTGTTGCATTATCAAATCTATGATGAAGCATCAACAAAAACCAGATTGAAAATCAGACCTCCCCTGATTTAGTTATGATGATCAGAAATGCATGTTTGTTGATTCCTTAACTGAATATATAGGTCCTCCCAATTGTGTTCACTATTTAGTGTGGAGTAGTTTATAAAATTTGAAGATGTAGTCCAATCTCTTTCAAACATGTGTGTTTATGGTGTTTGTTCTTCGATTCTCAACTAACCACACTCCAATCAAATATAGGGGTCGAATTAAAGAAAAGTAACTGATTACCACCCACATACCTTAGTGGACATTATCACACTACTTAAACTTTAGCTAGTCTGCTGGAGGCAGTAACCTTGCTCAGGCCTGATAGAGAATATGCTACCCTAATTAAGTGGGCCTTATGTGGTTACACTTCTTAGTTGGATTCCGATAATTGAGTGGTATATGGCAAGGCCTGGAGTTAAGAAAAGACACCAAAAAGACATCTGTCATGATGAGATTGGACTTTGTGCTCAAAATCTAGACACCATTCTAGGTTCAATAGTGAAAATCACAATTGCGAGGGCCTATATGACCACTCAAAGAGAGAGATTCTTCACTTTGACCTCATATTACTAATGTAACTGCATGAGACAAATCCTGATCGGATTTAACGGTCAAAAATGTTTGTGAAGTTAAAGTGCCCACAATAGGGCCAACATGCCTTTGTACCTTTTGTTTAACGCTATCAAAATCTTAGGATATATGTCTAGGTCTACATTTTGTCCTTCCATCATCATTTGGGTTTGCTATTCAGAGGTTGGTTTTTTCCCTGTATGTGAACAGAGTTTGGGATACTAAGAAATCAACAACTACTGTCTTGCGCTTGAATCATAATAATAGGTATTCGGGTGAAGTGAAGGGGTGTGAGGTAGAGGGTGCTAAAACCAACACCCTAACATCTTGCACAATAAGTACATATTGATTTTGAGAATGTCAACCACCATAACATCAGGCTCCCCTAATGGTTTTGTGCAGGCTACCAGTACAACTTTGAATCCTTAGAAGTTTTGCATATAGAATCCAAATAAGTTTTGAATTCTTTGGTGTGGTGGAATCCCATTTCATTTGCTAATGAGAAACATTTCAAATTTAGTCAATATAACAATATTACCTATACTCGGTGCTTAAAGTGGCTGTTCTAGCACCCTCTACCTTAAACAATTTTCTGGTCCAATGCTTTTTAAAACTTTCCTGTAGACCCCAATGGCTTAGTCCACCTGTATGAAATTGGCCTGATTATCTGATAAACTGCATGGATGTGAGCAGGCCATCCTCCCAAATAAGGAGCATACAAGAAGCCAGTGGGGACTGTACAAAGTTGCGGAAACAGCATGTTTCAATTTTGGTCAAGAGTTATACGTGGATTCCAGATAATCTCAATAACCTTTACTCATGTGGTTGCGGTTTGACGTGCTTATGGACAAATTCTGATGTGCTTGCGGACAAGCCAGATGCACATTTGTACGAAACAAACGCTCCTCCTCTCTCGGTCAGTGTTACTAATCATGCCACATTGTTTTGCTAGTTAAGAAGTAAAGTGAACAGTTGTTTACACTATGGGTGGTTGTGGTCGTGGTTTACTTTCTTTGGTTTTATTTCCATAGAAAAGGCATCATAATTGCTATGCACAAGCACAACAACGTTCTACCCCATCAACCCCACTATTCTGCATGGTTAACCACCCTTGAGGTTTCAGGGCACATTCTAGTCGCCATTTAAAGGCAACCCAAGGTCTGATAGAGCACTTATGTGAATGGTGAAGCATTTGGGAAAGGAGTCTCATAGAAACGGGACCATGAAAATAGGATTTGCTGTAATACATCAAAAAGTTATTGTGATGAGGATGATACTGCTATTCAAATGTAAAAAATTTGACGACTCCACAGCAATTATATGGAAGTGATTTTGCTCCTATACATTACTCATGCTAACTCTGGTGGGTGGGGGTGCTTTTAGAGACGAAAAGGTGAGCCTTGGAGAGTATACATGGACTTGGAACCAGGTCGAAAAAAGGCGGGGTCCCAAGATTTATTTGTCAGCTATCATGCGGAGGATGACTTGCAGGTCACATATGCAGGCGCATCTTTTCATATGATTCGCAACTACTACATTTCTCCTGAAAAACACAATGTAAGCCTCCATCTCCAACATTCCAACTAATTTGCAACTATTGAATATTCACTCGTGACTTCTCAGTGTCAGACACCTATTCGAATGTTGAAAACTGTAAGGACAAATGCTTGTGTAAGTACCAGGAGCCATGAGCTACATAGTTAGAATACTTTGAATCAGCTGTGTGCGTTTGTCCTGAAATTGTTTGGCTTTATGATGTGCACTACATGGTTACCTGTGTCATATCTTAGACCTAATTTATTGTCAAGTTTCGTGCACGTTGAGGTTAAAACCTGGTGATTGCCCTCCAGCATTTGTGGGAACATCTCCTTGATTGATTGTCGACACCTCAAAATGTATGTAAAATACTGTATGTGTTGGTTTGCTGGTTGGGAGTGAAACTCTGGTGGATTCCCCTGCAGCATTGGTAGAAGATTTTTCGCATACTTGATGTGCAGTACATGGTTATGCCATATCATAGACTTAAATTACCCTACATGTGGGTCAGATTAGGCGTAAAATAATTATATTGTGCCGAAAAGTGCCACATGTCATCATGTGATTGGTTGGATCCTCTCTCCAGATGATGTGGAAATTGATTATAAGCAGAGTTGTGCCCAATAAGACCTGAGCGTACTGTATTGTCAAGTTCCATGCAGGTTGAAGTTAAATTCTGGCGATTGCCCTGCAGTGTCTGTAGGGCATTCTCCTGATTGGTTTTCCCACACCTCAATATGTATGTAAAAGATGTGTTGGTTTACCGGTGAAGGCTTTTCTGGGGATAATAGAGTTATCTTCTAACTCAGTATGACTTCTGGTCTGGAGTTCGTTGTTTTGCCTACAAGACCTTCCATGTTTGGTAAGTTTTCAGTGCATGCTTTCAAACTCATTTTGCATGCCAAGAGGTGCTCAAAATGAGTTTGGCCCTCAACAAACCGAAATAAGTTGCTCTTCATCCAGATTCAACACTATTTCCGAGCATGCATCATCACAAGTGGAAAGAAATTTTTGTTTTTTATGCAATACGACTGATGGAATTCCTCAGGGGACCAAAAAGTCCCATTGAGTTGATGAATAACTTCATTTGCCCGCAGCATTTCATAGGTAGATGGTGCTAAAAGTGTCACTTTAAGCGCCGATAAAGTTCTACCTGTTTCTCATTAGCAGTTGAAAGGGGATTTCAATGCACTAAAATTTGCCTATATTTGAATTATGTATGCAAAAGGAATAATGGTTCAAACTTTTATTGGTTGATGACCCAAAACCAACAGGGGAGCCTAATGTTAAGTTGGAGGACATTCTCAAAATCAATATGTACTTCTAGTGTAAGATTTTAAGTTGTTGGCTTTGGGTGGGGTGTTGGTTTTAGCTTGCTCTCTACCTTAGAAGAATTTTCCTGAAATTTTGTATTAACATCTGAAAACATATGACATACAGGATGTATTGGTTTATTGGTCATCATCACGGTGTGTTGACGAACGGCAAAGAATAGCTAGCGAGCTTTTACCACTCCTATCACACCACTCGTTTGGGAAATGCCTCAACAATGTCGGAGGCCGAGACATGATTCTCAAAATGTACCCCAAATGCTCGCAAGGTAGTGGGGGTGGACCTGCGTGGGGCCAAAATCTTCACTGCGCCATGTCACACTACAAGTTTGTGTTGGCAATCGAGAACACAAGGACAGAAAGCTACGTGACAGAAAAACTGTATTACGCACTTGATGTGGGTGCCATTCCAATCTACTTTGGAGCACCGAATGTGCGCGATTTTGTGCCTCCCCACTCTTTTATTGACGGGTACCAGTTCCCAAACATACAGGAGTTGGCTGATTACGTGAAAAAGGTGGCAGCTGACCCCTTATTATATGCAGAGTATCATGGGTGGCGGCGTTGTGGTGTCATGGGAAATTATGGTCTCGCGAGGGCAATTAGCCTCGACTCTATGCCATGTCGGCTGTGCACTAAAATAAGCCAGCTTGGAGGGAGACAAGCTTGAATTTAATTCTATGGTGGAGGAGCTCTTTCAGCCACATAGATTTCTCATGAAGAGGCAAGCGGTCTTTTGTTTAGGGGAATTGCTGATGATATTGAGCAGTAGTGCTAATTATGTACTTCAGTCAAGTATCTCCATATTTTGAGGACATCACTTCCTTGAACATGTTTCATTCCCAACTTGGTGGAGGACGACCTTGATAAACCGGAGGTGACGCTTTTGTATCTTGATGTTTCATACAGGTTTGAGGTTTGTGATGTTCAACGATGAATTGCAGCAAATGTTTCAATAGTTAGTGTAAATACAGGTATAAATACTTCCAGCTCGGCCCTGCATATGTAGGGAGGTTACTTAGCAAAGGTTACTTAATATTCTACATTTTTCAATATGATGGATTCAAGTACTGGCATGTATGTATGTTGCAACTCTAGAGCATGTGTGCTCAAGTTTGAGAAATGACCATCACAGGGTGCAATGAGGACCTCTGGTTAATATGCTAAGTGCTTGCCCTCTTCAAATTTTTGTGATTTTAAATTGCTGCATGGAGGAAGGCTGTTGCAGAAGATATTGCCAAGTAGAGGGATTTTATGGACCTCTAATGAATTTCCTCTTGCTTGTTCTACTCAAGTTTTGGGACTAGTGCTGCAAAGGGGACTCCATCCCTCTCCACCCATCGTTTTCTTGGGTTGCTGCTTCCTGCAGCTTTGTAATTATCTCACTACCTCCCTATTGCTCACCTGCAACCTGCTCATTTGATAATTTTATAAAAAAAAGCCCAACATGTGGAGTTAACCCCTAAGATTCCTTCCAAGAATCTTCAAACAAGATGTCCTGCCAGTGTCTAGGGAGAATTTTGGGCATCTCTGGTCAAGATCCTAGTGCTTCCAAGTCCAACTGGTTATATGTTGACATCTTTTGGTTTTTAATTATTAATTTTATTTATATTCTCTAAATTTCTATAAAATGGTAATACTCTTGAATTCTTGAACTTCAACTGGCTATTTCTCAAACTCAATTGGTTTATCTGTAACTAGCGGTTGGTTCTCCCCATTCATTGTGTCCTGCTCTGTTTGACAGTTGTTCAACCTTTGCAATTCTCACTTGCTATGCTTCATATTGTTTGCAAGCAACCATAGGTCTTAATCATACACTTTTCACTCTGCACCCACATAACATTATTCAGATCCATAACAGTGTTCTGTGGGACTCACAATATTCCACCGAATATTCTCGGATATTCCCTATATTTAGTTTGAATGTGGAGAATATTCCGTGGAATATTGTCAGTCCCACGGAACACTGTTGTGGATCTGAATAATGTTATGCACTTCTTGTAGGATATGAAACACAAAATTAGCATAATAAAGTTAGCACACCCAAATCATGCTTGTGGCCTTTTGCCTCATAATTTTTAGAGCTTTTACAAATATGTTATTCTTTACCAAGTGAAGATTCTCTTTCTTATTAAATGATCATATAGGTTCTCCAATTATATTGAGTTTGGAAAGGTCAACAAAATTTTGAGCATGTAGTCCAATTTCTTTTAAACATGTGCATTTTTGGTGTATGACCCTCGTATGACCTTAGATCCATAGTTGACCCCACACCACTTAGACAAGAGGTGTCTATTTTCCTCAAGAAACTAAGAAGAGAAAGAGATGGGGTCCACTCTGGAGCACTCTACCCCAAGTGCCTCATCAACAATAGAGATTAATGTAGCAACACAACCGTATTGTGATTTCTCATTGAGCCCCATGCAATTCCAAGAGAGAGAGAGAGAGAGAGAGAGAGAGAGACGAGACATAGCCCATACGGTATCACGTGAGTGTACAAAAGGGTATCAAAAAGAGTTTGGCTTACAAGATATGCATATAGGATGAGTGTTGTCCCACCTAGTGTACAAATAAATAGAGTAACACGGATTTTGTGGGAGAGGCCCATGTACCTCACATAATAAGTTTTTCAAATGAAGATAGGTCTTTGTTGGTACTAGCACGAGCACAAGTACCAATGACAATGTCAATTCTTACATTGAAACACTCAATAGTGGGCTCCATTTGATTAACGAGTGAGTGACATTATATAGAAAAATGCACCCTTTGTGGTGGGTTCACCCTTAGCCACATGTACCAAAGTTGGGTGGAAATGCATTGGATCATCTATATCCCAGATATCACTATCAAGAAATCTATGGTATACTATTTATCTTCGTGAATAAGAATTTGGGATATATTTTGCACCCCTTCCATTTGTAATAAAAGTTTTGCAAAGTAGAAAGTTGAGGTTCAACTATGAATACTCTAAAAACACACTACCAACTTTGGAAAAATGGTACAAAAGTGACATCAACATTCCACTTCTAATTGTTAATGGAAATACACCCTAAGTCACACTTGTGACCCATCCTTGATTATAGGGAAAACAAATTCATTCTTTTTCTTAGTTTCCTCACATAGGCATCATGAACTAACTCTAGAGAGATAAGTTCAACTAACTATGGTAAACAATCTAGACATATGTATAGTGCGAATTTACCTTGGGTAACCCTACAATGTGCCCTATAGCATACACCATCACAAATATGAAATACATGTCCAGCCCTAGTTACACTTGTCATGCCTCTGCGATATACCCACCTCCTACCCCTAGGTTGGAAGTCTTTTAACTGCACACTATATTCAACCTCGTGAAACCACTATAAACTACAACATGGACCTTAAGTCTCAAGATAAATATTGTGCCATAGTTGGCATATATTGTGTACCCATAATATCATCCTAGATATTTTAGTGTGCCAAAAATGAGCTCAATAATGTGGCCCGCAAGAATTACCATAATTAGTGTAGACATTGTTGGATGAAGTAACAAATCCTTAAAAGGGAGTTTCGTGTTCAAGTCTAAGCTTACTCTTGCCCTTGGGCTTGGAAGACTTTGCCGTTAGAGAGAGAGAGAGAGAGAGAGAGAGAGAGAGAGAGAGAGAGAGAGAGAGAGTGCACACACACACACAAGAGTATGTTTGAGAGCCAAGAGATTTGGGAGCCGTTGTTTTAATCTTCAGAGCGTCGACCTATTGAAGGAGAGTTTTCTTCAATCTGGTTTATCAGCTTGCATCGGAGCAAGTAACAAAGGTGTGTGAGATGGGGGATAAGGGGCAGAAATCATCATCGAGTGCGCAGGATCCCAAAGTGCAAGAAGCTTATAAGCTTGTCAAGAAAGCTGACAAACTGTGAGTCGCTCTCTCCCACTTTTTGATTCTTTCTGAGCTTTTGGTTTAGCAGCTCTGACTTGCAATTCTGCAATCACTCATAAGGGCAAGGACAACTATCTGAGCTAATCACATCCGGTTTCTGAAGGTTTTTGCACTTGAGCTTCGTGAAGTGGGTTTTTAATGTTAACCCGGACCTATAAATTTCCATCGCCCAATTTAACACCATGTTTGTTACATCCTTTAGGGCTGCTGCTTGCCTTGGCATTGAGGTATTCAGACTTGCAATTAATCAAATTTAGGCAGTGGCAATGTGGTTCAAGTTTGAAGAATCTAGCTCCATATCAAGTGTGGGTTGACCTTCGTGAAGTGGTTTGTTGATGTCAACTGGGAGTTTACAAACTCCATAACTCATCAATACGAGACTGTAGGAATAAAGTGCAACATGAGAGATGAGATTTTATGTTGGTCGATCAACAACATGTATGTTACACCCTTTAGGGCTGCTTCTTGCCAAAGAATTGGTGGAATTGAGGTATTCAGAATTTCCTCTTAATCAAATTTAGGCAGTGACAATGTGGTTAAAGTTTGAAGAATCTAGCTCCACATCAAATATGGCTTGAGCTTCGTGAAGTGGTTTGTTGATGTTAACCGTGAGTTTACAATTTCCATAACCATCAATACAAGCCTGTAGGAATGAAGTGCAACATGAGGGGTAAAATTTTATGTTGGTCGATCAACACCATGTCTGTCGACAAGAACACATAAAGATGTCTGTCACATCTTTTAGGGCTACTTTTTGCCTTGGAATTGGAGGAGTTGTGGTATTCAGAATTGCTCATCTTAATCAACTTTAAGGCAGTGGCAATCTGCTTTAAGTTTGAAGAATCCATCTCCACATCAAGTATGGACGTCCTGTACCTGTCTGTAGGTATATGGGTTCATCCAACCTACAAACTTGCAACTCGCGATGGAGCGTAGGCCACAGTAGACACTGCTTAGCTGAAAATAGAGGGGGGTTAATTTTTGAAGGTAATGAGCACAATTTTGCAGGACACAAGGATGGATCTAACCAATCAATTGTTTGAATTTGTCTGTGTTATGATGACAGAACAAAGCTTGGAATCTTCAATTGGTCAGCAGACTGGGCAGAGGCCACACCTCTATATGAGCAAGCAGGTTTGTCTGTTTCCTTGTTTGTTGCGGGTTTATTTGTTTTTTGACTGAAGGATTTGCCGAGTTTTGTTTGATTTTATTACCATGTTATGTGTACTCCTGTAACACCATCTTTGTCCCTGAGTTTGCATTGAACAGCAAGTGCATTTAAGCTGGCAAAGATGCCGGAAGCAGCAAAGATGTGCTATGAGAAAGCTGGCACAGGTCAAGAAAGACTTTCATCGTATCCTCCTTGCAGTGTTCCAGAATCAATATGTTCCCAGTTGTAAACAAAGGTCCATTGATGATATATCTATGGTTGGTACAGCACATTGTTTTAGCAGTATGCTGACTTGTAGGCCATTCAAAGTAGCACACTGCCATCCTCAGCAGGCATTGATGCTCAATATTTAGAAGCCATTAGAGTTATCCTCTAACACAACATGACTTTTGGTTGGGAGTTGGTTGTTTTACACACAAGACCTTTCATGCTCTGTAATTTTTTGGTGCATGCTTGGAGGTAGTGTGGAGGTCTGAATAAAGAACGTATCATATCGGTACATTGAGTGTCGAACCATCTTGGCATGCCGAGAGGTGCTAAAATTTGCTTGGCCCTCAATAAACCTATGAAATAGGTTGCTCTTCATTCAAATTCAAACACTACCTCGGCATGCACTTCCTTCTGAAGCAATGAAAGCAATGAGAGGAATGAGAGCAATCACTTCCTTCTGAAGCAACACTCTTAGGATGTCAGAGCAATTGGGTCCTTTAAGCCAAAAAAAAATTATATTTAGATGTGGGCACTGGCGAATTGAGTGTGAACAGGATTCTAAGTTAATCCTGCTGCACTCTGAGTAAGGTTGGTCAATCGTGTACCCTACGTAACTCAAAAATTGAAGGTCCTTAATTAGAATGAATGTTTCCAGACCTTGGACTGCAGGGAAACACATGGAGGCAGCTGGAGCCCTGGCAAAGGAACTTGGTAATGTGGATGAGACAATAGATTTCTATCGAAGAGCTAGTGAGCTTTTCATGCAATGTGGGAAAGCTCAGCCAAGTGCTGACGTCCTCAGCAGAGGTGCCAGGTATGTCAAACTTCAATATTTTAGAGTTTGATGCATAAGTGAGGTTTAACTTTTGGCCTTTGAGTCATTAGGCTGTAGGATTTGCACCTTTTTGTGATGATTTGAAAGGCATGGTGTACAGAGCAGTGGAGGATGAGAAACCGGAGATGGCATTGAAAATGTACTTAGATGCTTGTTCGATGCTTGAGGAGGATGGTCGTGAGCAAATGGCGTTTGACACTTATCGGGCTACAGTTAACCTTTACATCAAGCTTGAAAGGTCTGCTTTTTCTCTGGCATCAACCATTCCCAGACTTGCCAATTTTACTTTGAAAACTATTGATATGTAGTTACATAACTCAGTCATTATGCATTTATGCAACATACATAGGGTGTGGATTTGGTTTAAAATCCATAGCCACACAAGTATGTCTTGTGGAGAAGAAATATTTATTGATGGGGTGAATGCATATGTTTACAGTTGAATGTAACTGGAAAAGTCTTCAGGTATTTGAGGGTCAAAATATGGGCATTTTCATCATCAACTAATCACATATGCACTTGGTGCAATGAGTTGCTTGCCTTGTTTCCATTGTGCGTGCATCGTGGCTAGGCCATTTTTTTGTTTGGTGTGACCTAATCTGAATTCACTTAGGTCTTCTTATAGATGCTTCTAAGTGCTTGATGCAAGGTCAACAATTATCTTTTTGTTAAATTATCTTTCTAGAACATTTACAATTGTAAAAGATGGTATCTCTTATTGGCTGAAAGCATGTTGAGGTTTCTTCTTGTGAAGGTTTCAAGATGCAGCAACAATGTTGATGAGATGGGGTCAGTCAGCTGACAAATGCAAGGCCGCCCAAAGTCAATGTAAAGTGAGTAACTAATGTCTGCAAAGTGAGAAAGTTGTGATCTGAGAAGTTTATGTGCTGTATAATAATGACCAATTTTGGTTGTGGTTGAAGTAGATCATATTCGATCTGGCAAATAATTGCTCTAGAATGAAAGCCACTTTACTAGTTGAGTTACTCATTTGTTGCTGTTGGCAATATAATTAAGATATCCTTGGAATATATTCTTGTAAACTTCCAGTTATGTATGGTTTCTGGGAAACTTTATTGATACTCATCAACATCAATCCGTTGTCATCAACATCTATACTGTCTCCTGTTTGAATTAGAACCTTCAGTAGTTCGAGCCCATAATATTGCTGGTGTATGATAATTTGTGTTTGTATTTGCGCTTTCAGGCTTACTTAAGTGCGATCATAGTCTACTTAATGGCAGGGGACTTGAAGCAAGCACAGCAGTGTCACAACGACTGTTCTCAGTAAGTTACAGACTCTCTCTGCTTGCATTGTGAATTTGCTTGTATCTTGTGTTCATACATTCCATGTGGAATTTAGTTTGTGTACCATTTAGTTGAGTACCAATTCGCAATTAAGGGACTTATGACACCTCATGTTTTAGGGTTTAGGGTTTAGGGTTAGGCTTATACGGTCTTAAGTCATATTGCCCAAGTATTGTGGGCCTGGATCTATATGGATGTATAGTTTATTTTCTTGCCTGTGTGACAGGATGGATGTGTTTTCTAAAAGCGACCAAGGTGGATGTGCTGAGAAGCTATTGGCAGCTTACCATGAGGGCAATGTAGATGAAATAAAACATGTGGTCAATTCAAGTTATATTATTCCTCATCTAGATCATATGGTGAGTTACTACTAAATTATATATATTTCTTGTCCCTAGCTTCAAAGTTGAGAAAGTTCATTGTGAAGATCCTCCCAAAATGTATATGGAATGAAATAGTTGTCATGTATATTCTGTCACATAAGGAATGAAACATTGGCTTTCATGTTTGGGGTAATGACTTCATAGTACAGCCTGAAGGTCACATACAAGAAGGTCTGGAATTGACTTGCTTTATCGTCAGTTTTCTACATATGTTTTTGAGACTACTTGGCCAACAATTGCACTGGTTTTGCTCAATGTTCCTGCTGGAAGTCATCTCTTTTGGTTGATAATCACCAATGCAAGAAAATGTTTGCAGATAGTACGACTTGCCAAGCAATTACCTAAGGGTGAACTAAAACCCAGTGAGAAAGTTGATATTGCTGAGCCAAGCGGCGATGACTTGAATGAGGACGATCTCACATGAGAAGTTTCTACAACTGTCACCAAAAAGGTGTGGTTCATGGTCAATTGCTGTATCAATCAAGATTGAAATGTAACATATAGAAGCTCATGACTCCTAATTAGAACCTGGTGGTTTCTAATATTTTGAATACTATTCACCTGATTGGTGATATGTAAATAAATTTTCATATAAATGTCTGCATTGTTGAACTACAAGCTTGAAGAGGAGCTTTCAAGTTCTCGATAACCATGGTTGTATTTTCTCTTTGATGTAAAGCTCAGGTACTTTCTAAGTCTCTTACTTTAGTATTATGTACACAGAACTGAAAGAAGTTGTCTTAGCATGCGCAGGCCTATTCTGAAGCACCACAACTTCTATAGGCAGGTTAAGCAACTGCAACATTGCGTTGTGTCCTTAGCATTTTACAAGTGAACTCTCAAGAAGGTGCGACAGTGCAAGAGGATTATTTGGAAGTTAAAATGGCTCTTTCAAGGCTTTCTTTGGGCATATGGACTTAGTGGATGGCATCGCCCCAACCTTGATAGGACCCTGTCATTGAGGTACTGTACAAAATGTTCATAGTTTTGGGTTCTCTATCACAGCACTTTGATGCAGTACTTTTACTATCATGTTCCTACTATCTGTGTTGCATTGTATCTGGCTCATGGAGGAAATGTATCTTTGACTCATAACTTCAAAAAACATTTGGGTGAAGGCATTTAAGTTGTGAATCCGGCTGGAATGCTTTTGCTGGATCTGAAATGGTCAGAACCTGATTAAATCTTGCCACTTCACACCTGGCTTGAGAAGTGTGAAATTACTCTACACTGAAACCCAAAGAGCTCAATTGAATACTAGAAACGATCATTTGCAACCTGTGCAAGTGACAGTCCAGTATAGACCCAAAGTAGAATTCTAATTTCAAGCCCTTCTACCCAAGATTTTCATTAGACCAGTTATGGTTTTTGTCTGTCCATTCACAGCCATGAGCAAGTAACTTCTACCACTCATTATGTTCTCATTCGTAGTTGTGGGTAAGCTATCAATGGAAACCAGTTGACAATGCAAATTCAGAGATCATAAACTCACTTCCTAAGTCCAAGAATCGAGGGAGAAAACATAAAAAATCAGCATGGAAGCGATTCTTGAAGGTATATGCAGCTGATCTTTCAAAGGTCATTGTAGCCAAATCGCTAAGAGTTAGAATGTGCTTGTGGTGTCTTTAGAAAGAGCACAAGGAGCTCTACATGATAAATTGTTTATTTATGGAGAACAAACAAGACGTGAAGGAGATATCATCATTTTTTTTAAAGGGACTCCAATGTTGTATAGTGTGGGTTGGTCAATCATGTGCACCCATTGGGAGAGAGAATTATTGTATACAAGCGTACCTCTCATTCATCCAACCTAAAAGCCTTGAAAATAGTATGCAGCCCAGAGGTTACTTTTTAAAATTGATTTGACACCGTAATTAGCTTCAAAAACTCCAAATCGGTCTACTCAAGGTCATTTGAAATGAATCGGCAACAAATTGTCAAGTTTTTGTGATGGATGGATGAGAGGTACACTTGTATACAATAATTCCCTCCCACCCATGGTACTATCCCCAATGTTTTTAAGTGAGGATTCCTTGTTATTAGTGTGGTCCACATAATTCCATTATCAGTGCAGCAAAGTATGGGTATGGCTCCGTACTTGGGTTCCTGTATTACAATTCCTGGGTACAGTCGCATGGGTCTTGGCATGAAGCATAACATCAAGTGCTGCACCATAATGATATTCAATGATGACATTCCTATTACGAATGGACTGTAACATAAATGGGAACACTTTAAGGTAGACAACCCTAATTCAGTTACTTTCTTATTAGAACACCTATATTTGAGTGGCATGTGGTTAGGTGTGGCCCCAAGAATAAATAGCAAAAAGGCATGTGTTTAAAAGAGATTGGAGTGCATGCTTAAAATATGATTATCCTTCTAGGCTCAATTGTCAACGTAACTAGAATTGGACCACCTATTCCAAATCAGGACCTCATCGGGAATCTACAAAGTATTGGAATTTTTATCAGGTTGGGACTAAATTTCGATAAGGTTGGAATCAATAGTGCCATGACACATGTCCCTAGTTTGAGTGCTAAAGCAAGAAGGAATTTGTCTCAAAATGAGCAATTATAGCATACTCTAGACATTGGTAATATGTTTAGGCCAACTTTTGGCTTCAAAAATTCACAATTAATTTCAATTTAAGGAATAAAATTACTAAAAAAAATTACAGTCCTCATGATTCCTATCTTCCTACACGGGAAAAAAATTGCACAACCTTATACTAATCCAAATGTGGCACAAAATCTCTTTAGTGATCGGTTATGGGCACCTCTACTATAAGGGGATCTATGACTATTTATTGAGCATGAGAATCCCCACTTTGATAGTGAACATGAAATTCATATGAGGAAAGTGGCTACATGCTCGATTTAGATTGGCAACCCATCTAGTACTAATCACATGTTTCATATCCTAAGAGAAGTGGGCTAGTTGGATGCACTTTACACCAATGATCAGGGAGAACCGGCAGTTAGTTACAAATAAACTGGTCGAGTTTGAGAAATAACCGGTTGAGGTTCAAGACTGCAGGAAAATTACCGATCATTTTAGAGGAATTTATAGAATATACCTCAATTTTATAAAGGAAAACCAGAGGATGTCAACATGTAACCAGTTGGACTTGCAAACACTAGGATCTCAACCAGTTATGCCCAAAAATCTTCCCGATCACTGCTTTACACCTGACCCATAGTCAACCTAGACCCATCTACCGGATAGCTTTGAGGTCCTTCTGTAAGCAAGCCATTAGTGCATGCACTTTACACCCGACCAATTGCACTAACCCATATACCGTATAGCACATAAGGTGACCCTTTGACACAGCAATGTGTCACCTTGATTATGACACACCTTAGTAGCTGCTTTACAAGGTGACACAATCAAATTTATTTGTGCAAAAAGGCAATTTAATCAGGTCCAAAATAATGGCCAAGCACAAAGTGTCTGACTCCCAAAGCCATCACAAGTGCAGCAGACAACTACCTACAATGTGGGCTTGAGCTCGGGCTGTCATGTCCTGTGCTCTACAGAAACTCCGAATAATTACAATGTGCTGTCTCTCACATGACCAAATTCTCTCATATAAGGTAAGCAGGCCTTTCGTGATCACTTTTTTTAATCAGACAGTTATATTTGAGTGGTGTGGTTAGGTGTGGATGAAAGTACAGACACCAAATAGACATGTGCTATAAAGAGATTGGAAGGCCTGCTTGCTCAAAATATGCTAACCATTCTAGGCTCAATAATCAACATGATTGGATATGACCATTTAATGTCCACAAGAATGTTCACTTTGACAATGAATGCAAAATTCATAGGAGCTCTGGAGGAAAATGGCTTTGGGCACAATTTAGAATTGCATCATCTCACACTAGTGTTGTGTTTTGCAACCTACGAGAAGTGGGTGCAGAGCTTAAAGTGACCATTTAACACCTGTTTATCTTACTCAAATGGATATATGATCCCTTGGTCAATAGTTTCCTCCATCATTCTATACAAGTCAGTTAACTTGGACCTTGGATGTACAAGATGATACTTTTCAGTTCCACTCAATTGGTGCTTGCTACAGCATTGCATCCAGTTTCTGTCACACTTTTCAACAGAAACTACTAAGGAACTGCCCACAATGCACAAATTATTGCTTCTGTGTTAAGGTACTCAGTTACATAATTTCTAGAGTAAGGTTGCAAAACATTTAACTGATTAGGTGCTACTTCTCATTTGACATTCAAGACTTGATGATACACAGAGAAACCGTTTCACCAAGTTATTCGATTGTTGTGGCTAGCACCCCAACAACACCCTCAAGAATCTGGTGAGCCCCATCCACCACCTCCAGGAGTAAGAATTTGCAGCCGCTCACCTGCTTTCACATGTACAGTGTTTTTCCCTCCTAAGTACAGATACCGACCATCAGCTTTAACCAAAAAGTTCTGACCTCGAGCACCATCTTTGCCTCCTGCAAGGCCTCGCGGTGCATGCACTCGTCGCTCAGAAAGAATGCTAACTGTGACATTCTTGCGAAATTCAATCTCTCGAAACACTCCATCTCCCCCTCTGTGTTTGCCGGCACCTCCACTGTTCGCTCGGAACCCAAACCTAAGGAGCAAAAGATACCTCATTACATTAAGAACTCTAAATCAAGCCAGCACCCCACAATGATGTGGATGGAAAAATGGCCACAAAACCCCAAAGGAAAAGAACAACGTTGCAAATCTCAAGATATCAAGAACAGAAAACTTTATTACAATAATAGAGTTATCCTCAAACTCAATATGACTTTCGGTGAGGAATTGGCTGTTTTGCATAACTTTCGGTGTATGCTTGGAGATAGTGTGGAGGTTTTGAACAAAGAACACTCTACATCCGTTCATTGAGGGTCAAACTCATTTGGGCATGCCAAGAGATGCTAAAATGAGTTTGGTCCTCAATGAACCGAAATAAGTCGCTCTTCATTCAAATCCAAACACTACCACCAAGTATACACCACAAGTGGAAAGAAACTGTTGATATTGTGTGCAAAACAACCAATGGAAAATCATAGGAGACTGACCAATTACCGACACAAACTCCCATGAGTTAAAGGATAACTGTAATACATGGAACCAAACCACAGGAGCAGGAAAGCACGCATTATTATTATACCTGTGCAGAAGAACAGGATATCTCTGTTCAAAAATTTCTGGATCCGTCATCCTCGTGTTAGTCATATGGCATTGCACACCACTTGTTCCCTCCCACGTAGGGCCGGCTCCACTTCCTCCCGCAATCGTTTCATAATACCCAAATGTTGTGTCTCCAAATGTTAAATTATTCATGCAACCTTGAGAGCATGCACACGCTTGAAAAGCCGTCAACACAACATCCGTAACACGCTGTGACGTTAGCACGTTTCCACCCACGACTGCCGCTTTGTCACTTGGCGACAGAAGTGAGCCTTTTGGAATATTAATGGACACAGGAGCCAAGCAACCCTGGTTGAGGGGAATGTCCACATCCACAAGGCAACGCAGGCAATAAATTATAGCCGCTGCTGTCACTGCCTCGGGGGCATTCCAATTCGAGTGAACCTCAGGACTCGTGCCCTCAAAATCGAAGTTTGCCTCACCTTTTTCACCGTCAATCGTGAGTTTCAAGTGTATGGTAGATCCATCGTCCATGTAATCTTCGGCTTCTAGCACGACGAGGTTTCCTTGTTTCGCTTCGGGAGATTGTGAGGCAGAAAAAGTTGCCATGGATTTGAGCATTTCCCGCACAGCTTCCTCGGCATTGGCCTGCACATGGTGCATGTAAGCTTGCACCACTTCTAAACTGTATTGGTCGATGAGCTCCCCGATCAATACGATCCCCCGGTGGTTTGCAGCAACTTGTGCTTTCAGATCGGAGAGGTTATCCTCAATCCTTCGAGTACCCGGTACCACCACCTGTGATTCTATGCTGCTATCTTCTTCATCCTCAGTGCTTCGTGTTTCAGCTTTAAGTATCTTGATGATTCCATCTTCCTGAAACTCGCCACCCTCGACTAACTTAAAAGCCTTGATAGCAGCACCTTCTTCCCAAATAGCCTTTGAAAATGGTGGCATGCTGCCAGGGGTGATGCCACCAATCTCGGCATGGTGGCCCCTGCTCGCCACGAAAAATATAAGCTGTTTGTTTTTGAACACTGGAGTTATGACAGTTATGTCGGGAAGATGACTTCCCCCTGCAGCTGGATGATTGGTGACCAGCACATCACCTTCCTTCAAATTCTTGCCCCAGTGGTTGAGTTGCCAACGGACAGTGCTCGACATTGCTCCTAGGTGTACAGGTACATGTGGTGCATTTGCCACAAGACCTCCGTCTGGACTAAACAATGCACATGAAAAATCAAGGCGCTCCTTGATATTGGTGGATATCGACGTACGCTGCAGTGTCCGACCCATCTGTTCTGCAATCCCCATGAATCTGTAGCACCGCAGAACTTTATCATCAGTACTAAGAATCTTTGGAAGTGGGTTTACATTGTTAAGACAAAAAAAACTTAAGATGCAGATAGAGGAGCAGAAAGAGACCAGAATATGAAAATCAAGGCCCCCTTTACACTAGAGGGGTCTAGAGCTCAAAGAAAGGAGCCTTCCCATTGATGAAAAGGAGCATTCATGACAAGCCCCTTGATATCTCACTTGATATCTCACTTTGAGAATGGCCACTTTTCAGGTGCTCAAACTATTGAGAGCTTTCAAGAGGATTGGTGAAGCTCTCAATAGTTTAAGCTTTGGATGAAAACTTGTCAACTCCAAGTATCAAACTCCCAAAAATCATTGCAAGTTTGAGCTCTCAACTCTAGCTCTAGTGTAAAGGGGCCCTAAGGAGTAGAGGCTGGAAGCAGAAAACGAACAAAAGCACATCATCAACACACCAAATGAAAGTGAAAGTGACACTTCCAAGTGAGACACTGAGAAGCAGTGCATCACTTCCCTATACAAGATCAATTGACATGATTGAAAGTTAACTGCAGCAATGTTTACCTATTGTTGAAGATGGACAATTGTATAACATCTGCTTTGACAACAGAATTTTGTGCTTGAGCTGCAGGTGAAAGAGCTGCTGCTACATCAATATGAACATTCCCGTACTTGGTCACTGTGGCCTTGCAATCAGGTTCGACCAGAATGGTGCTGTTGCCATTCATGATGACAGCAGGTCCAGAAATTGTGTGGCCCCAAAGCAGATTCTCAAGCATATATACAGGGGTATCATGCCACCCAGACCCAAAATAAATTTTGTGTCTCCTTTCCTCAGCCACTGGCTCCTCGTTGGCTTCCTCCAAAACAACAGACTTAAGAATGTTAGTGATTCCAGTAGCGCGCACCCTCACATCACTGATGAGGATGGCTTTCCTCTGCAACTCAAACCCGTACTCTTGACGAAACTGCTTCAAAAATCCAGCTGCAAAGTCATTGCTGCCATCTTCAGGCGCTGTGATCATCATGGCGGTGTCGGTGCCATCATAGCGAAGATTTAGCAACATTTCTGTGGTGATGTCCTTTTCTTGGAAACCCTGCGACCGTAACTGATTCTTCACTGTTTCTCGGAGTTTGTCAGCCCGGTGATTCGCCTCTTGCAACGATTCTGGTCCGTAAGTTGCTGCAAAAGGCTCCTGAGCTTCCTCCACCACATCTGCAAGCCCCATGCCGTAGGCGCTCAAAATACCACAGTAGCGATGCACCACAACTTCTTTCATGCCCAGCGCCCTCGCAATTGCGCATGCGTGCTGCGGGCCTGCCCCGCCAAAGCATGCAAGTGTATGTTTCCCTGTTTCATACCCTTTCATCTCTGTCAGCTGCCGAATCGGTCGACACATCGCTTCATTTGCGACGTCCAAGAACCCGAGTGCAATTTGCTCAGCACTCATTTCCTTGGATTGGGAGTCTTGTTCCTTCCGGTAGGAATTAATTTTTGCCGCTAATTCTGCAAACGCTGCGTGCGTAGCCTCAATGTCGAGCGGCTCATTCTCTTTGGGCCCAAAAATGAAGGGGAAGTAATCAGGGATAACCCTGCCCAGAAGCAGATTTGCATCAGTGACAGCCAATTGACCTCCCTTCCGATAACAAACCGGTCCGGGATGAGCACTCACAGATTCGGGGCCAACCTTGAATGTACCAGCCTGAAATTTGAGCTTGGAACCACCCCCTGCTGCCACAGTGTTGATGTCAAGCTGCGGTGCTTGAATGATCACTCCCGCAGTTTGAGTTTCAAGAACTTGTTCATATGTTCCTGCATACCGGCTCACATCGGTAGATGTCCCACCCATGTCAAAACCAATGATCGGTTGCTCGGTTTCCAACCCAAATGTCGTCCGGGCAAATCCCACGACACCTCCTGCAGGGCCAGAAAGAATGGCCTTGTGGCCTGAGAATCGGTGTTCTGGGGTCAACCCTCCATCCGACTGCATGAAAGAAACCGCCACATTCTTCAGCCCCTCATCAAAACCGGAAAGAAATCCTGAGAGGTACTCACGGATGACGGGGGTGAGGTACGCATCCACAGTTGCCGTTAACCCTCTCGGAACTGCTCGAACCATGGCCACCAAAGCCGACGAGATTGACACTTGCTTAAACCCCAAGCTCTCTGCAAGTTGTGCAACCGCCTGCTCGTGCTCAGGGTACACATGTGAATGCAAAAAGACAACCGCCAGACTTCGAATTCCTTTTTGTAACAAAGATTGTAACGAAGGCCGCAATCCCTCAATGTCGAGAGGTTTAACAATTTCCACCATCTCACCGGAGACACCTTGCACCACTCGCCCAGATGACGATTTTGCATTGGGTAATGCGGGTACGACACGTTCGTCTGCCTCGATGACCTCCTCGTACAAGCTTGATGGCTTGGCGACAGTGAGGTCGAAAATCTTGGGGCGAGCTTGGTTACCAATTTCTAAGAGATCCCTGAACCCTCGGGTGGTGCAGAGAGCCGTCCGCTCACCCTTTCGCTCCAGCAATGCATTGGTGGCCACTGTTGTGCCCATTCGAATCCAATCGATTCGGTCTGTCGGTAGCTTGCCGGATCGAGAGATCTTTACCCCAGTGACTTCCTCAAGCACTCGCCGTATTCCTTCGCGACATGCATCATCATAATTTGATGGATCGACAGATAAGAGCTTCACCGTCCGCCAGCCGGGTTCCCCTGGCACTTCCGCATAAATGTCTGTGAAGGTGCCTCCCCTGTCAATGCAGAAACGGAACTGCCGATTGCTCCGATCCTCCTCCCCCATTTTATCTTCCTCAATTCCCCAATGTATATGTGTAGAGTTATGTGGCCACCACTCGAGTAGGCTGAAAAATTACGCAGCTCAGAAGAGATGATCCAAAATTAGAATCTCAATATCTGAGAACGTCCATAGTAAACCCTCTTGAAGATGTGCTCTGCATCATCATCACACAAAGGTTCTATCAACATCTCTAATGTCGACATCACTATGACACACTCCAGAAACATTGGCAACTCTATGCTTCTAAATTTCGATGATTCACAAACGACTTCTCAGATCGATACTAAACCCTCTTGATGTGCTCTGGATCATCGTCACACAGAGGTTCGTCAAATTCTTCAATGTAGACATCGATCCCAAACAATCCAGAGACATTGGCAACTCAGTGCCTCTAAATTACGATGGTTTTCAAACGAGTTCTCAGATCGATACTAAACCCTCTTGATATACTTTGGATCATCATCACACAAAGGCTTATCAAATTCTTCAATGTAGACATCATTCCGAAACAATTCCAGAGACTTTTGGCACCTATGTGCTACTAAGTTACATTGGCTTACAAACAACTTCTCCGACCGGTACTAAACCCTCTTGAAGATGTGCTCTGCATCATCACCACATAAAGGTCTATCAAAATATTCATTGCAGACATCACTCTTAAACAATCCAGAGATATAGGCAACTTGGTGCATCTAAGTTACGATGGTTTACAAAAAGGAGTTCTTAAATTACTGTATTGGATCACATTCCCCTCCGAATTCAATCCGATAACCTCATCCACTAAATTCACACGCACCAGGCAAAACACAGCAAAACCCAACACAAATTAACCAACCTCTCACTTCCACAGGCCTACCGAACACATGAAAATCCACATGACATTCCACATGAAATAGCCTACCTAATTGAAAGTGTCGTAGAATTTCATCTGTTTAGAACTTCACGCACTTACATATTCCTACACATCGACAACAATCTCTCCAAGCTCCAAATTTTAACTCAGCAACATTGGAGATGATACATAACCCTAATGAAACTCTACTTCGAAGAAACACAATTAAGTCAACTCATACATTGTGTGTTTTGCCACACCACCTACAAAGGTTAACCAAAACTTTCAACCAGAAATCAATCCAGAGCCATTGAAAACTCTGTGCTTCTAACTATATGATGATTCCAAACTAGTTTGCAGATTACTGTAAATACATATCAGAATCCCCCTCCGGCTTCGATTCTTTCGACAACATCATCTACTCAATTCATATGCATTTGGCAACAAACGAAACACATGCGAATCTACTCCGAGACCATCATCCAAAAACAAGACACGTTGAAAATCCTTCACCAATCCCTCCCTCCACCATACATCATCCAATTTCAAGCCCTTGCAATCCCCTACACCTCTGACCTCCGAATGCTCATGTGAACAACAATCCTTTTACGTTATAAGCTCCCAATTCTTTGGAGCTCGTTCATAACCCTAATGAAACTCTAAGTTCTGCTTCTCTCTCTCTCTCTCTCCCTCTCCCAAATTATGAGTCGACTGACATTGAACGATACGTCGAAGGAGAGAGCACAATGCAATTCAGAAGGTAAACGTGTCTAAAATGGTTAGTTTTTGTTGTTTGCTATGATGATTCTCAGTTTGGTTTTCAGAGTTAGGATTTTTCTTAGATTCACGAATGTGATGTGAGATTTCAGGCCACAATCTAAGGGATTTTTCTAATCTGTCATGTTGTTGCACCTGTGATTTTTCAAAGTCAAAAGTGTCGGAGCCATAAAATGACTAGATACGCCCCCCTCCCCTTCTACCCCACCAAGTTATGTTGGCCACATCGTTTATGGCATTCAATGCCACATGCTATTCAGAGTTATGAGATGCTATAAGTTCTTGCTATAGATTTCAATTTCTTTTACCAATAAGGGTTAAAGAGGTTGTTTGGACAATATAGAACATAAACAACCTTGCTTAGTAAAAGCTTGTAGTTTGAGTAAAGAGTTATGGCATTGTGTAATTCCAAATAGAAACTGACGCTAAATACCATAATCGGTGCAATGAGCTTCAAGTGGTTAACAAATGCTTTAAAACCTTTGTTTTTCTTAGATCCACATATGACTACACTCCACTCAAATATGGGTGTCTAATTAAGATGAGTGACTGAATTAGGCACATCTACCTTAAGTAAGATAGAGAAAGTGTAAGAATCAACTTTCATTCAAGTACGTTTTGTCATAAGGTACTTGGACCTTGTGTGGTTGCTCTTTTTTAAATTGGACACCTATGTTTATTAGATAGTATATGGCAAGCCTTGTACTTAAGAAGGGACACATGAAAGATTTGCCATGGTGGTGAATAATCACTATGGTAGACAAACCCATTGCCAATAACCTCCCCCCCCCCCAAAAAAAAATTTTAAAATGAATACATAGAGTACCCTAAAGCCACGAAGTTCCACACATGTACTGTAGTTGTCATTTTTTAATGTGATGGAAAAAGCCAAAAAGAATCACACATATAACCATCACAACTAGTGCAATGCAAAGAGTAAGTTAAAAAGACACATATTTGGGTTCTTGAAAAGAGCACTGATTATACTCAAGTTTTCATCTCCCAGTTATCGAAAATAGATCGTCCTATTCTGTGAATATGTGTTGAAAGAAAATTTACAGTAATTTCAAAAGTTGAAAATAAATTGTGATTTTTTTTTGTTAAACATTGTGATATCAATTTCCAGGCTTGTGAAAAATCGCTCTAGTTCACACTTATATTACACTTATGCGAAATTGCTTACGGGTAACAAGAAATGGGTTTGTCTACCTTATGAAGGCCATTCATCGGATATTACTACATGAAAGCTAACTGTAACGTGTATTACATATTTATTGTTTTATATTTATTTACAACCTCTCATTCAACTGGGACTCCGTTACTATAAAACTAGAGGCGCTACCCTGAGTGCTCTAGCAGTCCTAAAAGTAAAGGGAGTTAACTACTAGTTGATGACTGTGGTTCTACACGTAGTTCTCCCACGTAAGTAGGGACCACTAGTTAACTGCACTTAGAGATATCCTAAAGGCATGGGGGAGAGCTCGTTAATATATATTTAACTACCACTTAACTTCCAGTTGGAGGTGGCCTCAACTGTCAGTGGTACTTGTATATAAGCTCTAAGGTTGGGTGGAACATGCCTCTTGAATCTCATAATATTTGAGAACGTTACATTGGTATCAGAGCCGGCGCTCTTGTACCTTGTTTTCATTTGGGTTTCTATTAACTTCCGCTGTGTAGTTGTTATGCTGGAGGGTGTTCATTTTAGGGGGTCATAAATAATTGGTTTTAGTGATCACTGCTAAAATCTGAAGATGTTTTAAGTCAGTGGGGTGGAGTTATAGTATTCTGAAATCTGGGTAGATTTATGCACGAAAAAGGGTATAACTCCTAGAAAAAAAAATGATAGGCTTGAAATTTGGTGAGATGATTTGTGTTTAGTCTCTCTAGTCACAGTTAAAATTTCAGGTCATTTCGAGAAAGTCAGAGGAAGCTATCCTATTCTGAAGTTCTTTTGAGAGCAGCATACGAAAAAGGGTATAACTCCTAGACAAAAAATAGGATAGGCTTGAAATTTGGTGAGATGATTTGTGTTTAGTCTCTCTAGTCACAGTTAAAATTTCAGGTCATTTCGAGAAAGTCAGAGGAAACTATCCTATTCTGAAGTTCTTTTGAGAGCAGCATACGAAAAAGGGTATAACTCCTAGGCAGAAAATCGGATCGGGTCGAAATCTTGGGGCAAGATTTCTGAGTAGGTTGTTTACTCGTGGTTAAAATCTGAAAACTATGGCTCTCAGACACGCGCTTAATTTTTCTATTGGGGAAAGCTATTGGGGGGTAGAATTGTTTTGTCTCCTGTTTTGGTTTTTATTGTACAGGACCGCGTGAGCAGTCCCACAAATTTTTGGCATTGTATTTTGTGTGTTTATGTTATGGCCATCGAGTATATGGACACTTCTGAACCGTCAAGGGAGGATAGTCCTCCCCAGGTTTTTCCGATTGGCACATCCTCTTCACCGAGTGATGCAAGTATCCATAGTTTGGTGGTCCAAGCTATTCAGGATTACTGCAATGGGAAATTGATTGATGACTTAAGTCAATTTCAACGTGTAGAGCAGCAAGGTGAAATAACCTTCTCGATTGTGAACACGCATTCCAATCGCTTGGAAGCATTGGAATGCCAGGTCCAACTCTTGAAGAAGTATAATGAGGGGGACCGTTCTAAGTCCACCACAGCTGCTGGCAAGCCGGAACGGTTCAAAGATAAGTCCAAAATTACCATTCTGGCTTGGCTCAACCAGATGAAAAAGTTCTTGGTTGCACGCCAGATTGTTCCTGAGGAGTGGGTCACAATTGCGTCAACATATCTGGAAACCAATGTATCACAACATTGGGATATGTTTGCATTGGAGTTGGCAGCGGATAAGAAAGATCCGCAGCTCTGGGATAACTTCTATGATACATTACTCACTGCTTATGGCAGTGTCAATCAGGAGTTGGTAGCCCGGAACAAGCTTCGTGTTCTTAAACAGAAAGGTTCTGTTGAGGACTATGCAAATGAGTTTCAGCAGTTGTGCTCACACATTACTAAAAATCATGTCTCCCGGGGAGATAAGATTGAGAGATTCATATCAGGGCTCAAGGAGGATATCCGCAAGAAGGTCTTGGTGGATCCTAAGGGCGATGGTGGACCATGGGAGGACATCAAGCGTCTCATCAATTATGCTGTGACAATTGATGCAACGTACACACAAGATGCAAAAGGACGGGACAATGATAAGTCTCATTCTGATGTACCGGTTGTCAAGACCAATGGCCACACATGGCCGATTAGAGACAACAAGTCTCGCCGCTCTGAAGGCCGTTTTTCCGCCTTTTACAAGAAGAGTAAGCAGGGTAAAGGGGAGGCCCCTTCGGCAAGAAGCACTGACAAAAAGGATGGTCTTTGTTTTCAATGTCACAAGGAAGGACACTTGGCTAGAGATTGTCCTGATGGCAAGAAGAGTGCTGAGCAACAACCTGCCAAGAAAGACAAAAAGCCTTTTCACAAGTCCGACACTTAGGCAGTGGGCTAGTGTCAGGACCTGTTCAAGTTTCGGAGGGTGTTTTTGATTTGCCTAGTGATGCTTTGGAAGTGATTCAGGGCTTAGTCAATAAGCAATTTAATGTAATCGTGTCTGATATTTTGAATAAAGACATTATTTTGCCAACTCCGTTACTCCCACTCAGTGATGTGTTAGATGTGAACTCCAAAGTTTATGGAGCGTTCTCATTGATTATACCATCAGTGGATGATTTGCAAAGTTTCTTGAAATCTTATTTGCACGGTAAAGAGGGAGCGCCCTATGAGACCGGTGCTTGTTTTATTGTTGACAAACGTAAAGCAAAAAGTCTTAAGAGAACTTTACCACGATTTAAATTGGTCCATCAATTTGAATCAAACTCAGTGCAGTGGCATGTTTATTTGGATGAACCTAGGCCACGTGTGCTAAATCAGCTCACTCTGTCTTCTCAACTGATGATGAGTTTCTCAGGGCAAGTAGCTCATCAGGATGCATCTGTATTAATGGATAGTACCGCATCACATTGCTTTGTGAGTTCTGGTTTTGCTAAGACCTTCGGGTTAAAAGTGAAAAATGGCAGTAACACACTGGTATTAGGCAATGGTGATGAAGTCCAAACGGACGGCAAGATTAAAGTTCATATTAGAATACAGCAATATCAAAGCCAAATTACTTGCTTGGTGGCAAAGTTAAGTGAAGGCATTGATTTGATATTGGGCAATGATTGGCTAGTGCAGCACAAGGCACGCTTGGATTTTGCATCTGAATGTTGCGTGTTGTATAAGGGCCGCCGTAAAATGACACTGCATGTGAACCCAGTGCAATGTCAGAGTCCAAATCCCCATAGACTCACCGCCATGCAGTTCAAACGGTCAATTCGGAAGGGAGCAACGTCGTTCCTAGTTCAGTTGACCGCGGTTGGAGACAACATAGAGGACACAGTGGCAACACCTTATGCCACAGTGTTGGAGGAATATGCTGATGTTTTTCAGCCCATACCTATAGGGTTACCTCCAGAGCGGGAAATGGCCCATACTATTCCTTTAGAGCCAGATGGCAAGCCGCCATTTAGGCCGATCTATAGGTTGAGTCCTCTCGAGCTGCAGGAGGCCAAGAAACAGATCAAGGAGTATTTGGAAAAGGGATGGATAGAGCCTAGTTCATCGCCTTATGGGTCTCCCATCTTGTTCGTCAAGAAAAAGGATGGAGCGCTGCAAATGGTGGTGGATTATCGAGCACTTAATAAGCAAACGGTAAAGAATCGTTATCCGTTGCCTCGTATTGATGATCTTTTTGACCAGTTAGCCGGCTCTACAGTATTTTCATCTCTTGATTTGGCACAAGGTTATCACCAGATTAGGATATCCGAGGAGGATGCTCCTAAGACGGCGTTTAGAACACCGTTTGGTCATTACCAATTCAAAGTATTAAGTTTTGGATTGACCAATGCACCAGCAACTTTTCAAGGAGTAATGAATCGTGTTTTTTACAAGTTCATTGGAAAGTTTGTTTTGGTATATCTGGATGACATCTTAATTTTTTCAAAGAACGAGGAGGAACATGTCAATCATTTGGCACAAGTACTTCAAATTCTACGAGAGAATCAGTTTTATGCAAAGATGTCTAAGTGTCATTTCGGAAAGAGTGAATTGCATTATTTAGGCCATGTTGTTGGCAAGGAGGGCATCAAGGTGGATCCTAAGAAAATTGAGACTGTGGCCAAGTGGCATAGACCTCTTGAAGTCGGACAATTACGATCCTTCTTGGGGCTTTGCAATTACTTCCGCAGATTCATACATGGATATTCCACTCTAGTTGTGCCTTTGACTTCTTTGACGCGAAGCAAAGTCAAGTACATTTGGACTGACGAGTGTGAACGCGCTTTTGAGAATGTTAAGTATGCTTTAACACATGCACCAGTTCTGACCTTACCCAAGTTAGGGGAGCCATTTGAGGTCGTTAGTGACGCTTCTTTACTCGGAGCAGGGGCCGTCTTACTTCAGGGAGGTAAGCCCATTGCTTTTGAGAGTAAAAAATTTTCTCCCGCTGAGAGAAATTACACTACTAGTGAACAAGAACTTGCAGCAGTTGTGCACGCCATGCGAACCTGGCGGTGTTACCTAGAGGGTACAGATTGCACGATCGTCACAGATCATAACCCTCTGGTGTATTTAAAAACACAACAGACGTTATCAAGGCGTCAAGCTCGGTGGTTGGAGTTCTTGGAGCAAAATTTTGTCTATAGATGGGTGTATAGACCAGGAAGGATTAATATGGCAGATCCTCTGAGTCGGAACCCACTAGACCCGGGTGACCAGCCAGCCTTGATGGCACCGCGGTCTGCTCCAAGTAATTCGGTCCTTCAAATGGTGGCTGCAGACGCTAGGCGAGGTGATCCTGTTGAGCAAGACAACAATCCGAAGGGGTTCCCGGAGTTCGTCAGTGATCAGAAGTTATATCAAACTATCATTGCCGGGTATGCTCTTGATCCTTGGTTCTCAAACCCGCACAATCTGAAACATTTTGTTTATGATAATCACATCTGGTGGTATGAAAAGGCGGTTGTGGTTCCAGATGTGTCATTCCAAGGATCGAATATCAGGTCATTTTTGCTCCGTGAGTATCATGATGCAATGTATAACGGTCATGTAGGGGTAACTAAGACGTATAAGAGGGTACGAGTAAACTTTTGGTGGCCTGAGATGCAAGGGTCCATCAGAAGCTATATAAAATCTTGTGAGATTTGCCAAAGGAGTAAGGCCCCTACTCTTAAACCAACAGGCCTTTTACAACCATTGGAGATTCCTGATAGAAATTGGGAAGTAGTGAGCATGGATTTTATCTCTGGATTGACTCCATCTGCTAATGGTTATGATGCCATCTTTGTGTGCGTGGATAAGTTGTCCAAGATGGCCCACTTTATGCCAACCACCACACACGTTACTGCTGAAGGTACGGCAAGGTTATTCCGTGATCATGTATATAAGTTGCATGGTCTACCCAGGGTAATTCTAAGCGACAGGGACGCTAGATTCACAAGTAGATTTTGGGATGTATTGCATGGTCTTTTGGGGACAAGGTTGGCCATGTCCACCGCATTCCATCCTCAAACTGATGGGCAGACGGAACGGGTAAACCGTATCCTGGAGGATATGTTGCGGCATTATGTCAACCCAATGCAAGATGATTGGGACGAATTCCTTGCAGTGGTTGAATTTGCATATAATAGCTCTTGGCAAGAGTCTGTACGGAATACTCCGTTTGTCCTGAACTATGGTCAGCAGCCCCGAACACCAATTAGTGGGAACAGCAGGTGTCAAGTCCTTGCTGCGCAGAATTTTGTCGAGCATATGACACATGTGATTGGCGAGGCCAAGAAACATCTCATTGCTGCGCAACAACGACAAAAGTTCTATGCTGACAAGAACCGACGAGAGGTCTCGTTCGAAGTGGACCAGCAAGTGCTAGTAAGTACTGCCAACATTAAGTTGAAGGTCCCAGGAGCTCGAAAGCTTTTACCAAGGTGGATTGGCCCATTTCGGGTGGTGCAAAGGATAGGGGTGGTAGCATACCGCGTGCAACTGCCAGATACATTTAAGATACACGATGTCTTTCATGTGTCACTTCTTAGGCCTTATGTGGCCGATGGCAGGGTACAGCCTCCCCCTCCGCCAGTCTTTGAGGAAGATGCATCTTATGAAGTAGAACGCGTGCTTTCACACGAAGATAGAGGGTCTCGTTCTCGCCCCAAGAAATTCTATCTTATCAAATGGCTCGGATATGCACTTGAGCATAATTCATGGGAGCCCGAATGCAACTTGAGTGTAGAAGTCCTCAAGGAGTACTGGGATGCGATAGCAAAGTCGGAAGACAGGCTCACACGCCATGGTGTTAAGCGTGACCGCGAAGCCCCAGCTGCGCAAAAACGTTTGAGGCGGAAGGTATCTTTGGGGTAGGCACCTTCTGTTCTTTCAGGCTTGCACAAGATCATGTAAACGGGGTGTTATTATTCACTTGTTTCACCCTGCCAATTGGCATGGAGCATGGTACAGATACAGATCCCATGGCTCGCTTAAATTAGTGGTGGTCTTGACTATATTTGTTTTGATGCACTACGATTTGGGATCATTCATGAACGCGGACGTTCATTCCTAAGTGGGAAGGTGTGTAACGTGTATTACATATTTATTGTTTTATATTTATTTACAACCTCTCATTCAACTGGGACTCCTTTACTATAAAACTAGAGGCGCTACCCTGAGTGCTCTAGCAGTCCTAAAAGTAAAGGGAGTTAACTACTAGTTGATGACTGTGGTTCTACACGTAGTTCTCCCACGTAAGTAGGGACCACTAGTTAACTGCACTTAGAGATATCCTAAAGGCATGGGGGAGAGCTCGTTAATATATATTTAACTACCACTTAACTACCAGTTGGAGGTGGCCTCAACTGTCAGTGGTACTTGTATATAAGCTCTAAGGTTGGGTGGAACATGCCTCTTGAATCTCATAATATTTGAGAACGTTACACTAACTTTAACTATGACAAATTTTATAATTTACTTTAAAGGCTTGAGAAATGGCAAGGCTAGGTACTAGGTTTTTGAGGTCGAGCATAGGCACAAAACATGCGTATTCAAACAACTGTCGCCCGTAGTGTCAAAACTTTATAAGCTATTTCAGAATTATTGTGTGCCGGTCGCTCTTTTTGAATAGAACACTGATACTAGTTTGAGTGGTGTCATGTGGCATAGCTTTAGCTAAAAACTGGCATTTATTGAATGACACATGTCAAGATGAGATTGAAATTATGTGCTCAATACATATCGACCATTGTAGGCTTGGTTAGTTAACACGATTGGGATTGGTATGTGATTGTTTGGAGAGAGAGAAAACAAGCTTCATTTGACCTCCTATTTTATGCGATGCTAAGGACAATGTTTTTTCGCTCATAAATTGGTTCTTCCTCTACATGATACATAGGGAAGTTAGCGGTGAGCGATGAGCAACAAAATATTCAACAATGGATAATTTTAAATAATAACTGGAATATTCTCAAGTTATAAAAGTTGAATATAATATAATTGAGAGATAATAAATGTTGAATTGGACCCTATTACCATGGATTATAAGGTGAATGGTAGTCCACAGTTATGGATACTTTATTGAAATGATAAACATGTCTAGTATTTGAATCTTTCGGTGAAGATGGGGATAATGGAAGGGCTCCTAAATTGGTGTATACAAAGGATCGTAACTATTGTGGGTTTAGTTCTAGCTATGTATGTTGGAAAACCTATTTGGGGTTGGTATGTGAGGATGTGTGGATCGAAGTGAATGAGTACTTGGGTGTTTGGGTGGGGGCCAATGAGGGGATTTCTTCTGTTATACCGATCTTCGTGTGGTAGGATGAGAATGGTAAGGGCCTCTAGGTCTATATGTGCCACAATTCTAGTCCAAATTAGTGCTTCTACTGTGGCTTGAGAGTTTGGTGGGTGAACTAGGCCTCTCCCTGCCCACTAGGTAGAGTAAGTGTTGTCGTGGGATCCGAATATTACGTCACATGGGTGGGGAGACTGGTAGTTGTGGAGTTCAATGGGGCATGTGAGTGGGCTAGAGTAGTATGAATGGGTGAGTGAGAATGAGTCTATGAGGAATGCTAGTCTGAAGGAGGCTATAGTATTGTGGGCCAGGGCATATTTGAGTAAAGTAGGGTTGGTAGGTGGGGGGAGGGAGGTAGGTCGGATATGTATTTTTTGGTGAGCCATGTTAGTTCAATTATGAAGTCTCGGGGCGGGGTTCAAGTGTTGGGGGATTATTTTGCAAGTGGATACACAACATCTACATAATAGATCTTTTGAATAGATTCATGATAAAATGGAAACAATCTCTGGAAGACGAAGCCTCTTGGGAGCGAGAGGTTGATTTCAAAAGAGACTTTCCCACCTTTGTCATTGACGGCAATGACATATTTTAAAAGGGGAAGACTGTGATGTACCCAAATTAAAAAATTAATGGTGGATTATACAAGAAAGAAAGACCAACCATATTTTGTTGTACTTGGCATGTGAGCACTTGGTGATTGGAGTCAAACAACTCCAAAGAAAGAATTGGGTCAGACAACCTAAGAATGAGTGATGCACAAGGGCTAGACAACCCACAAAGGAATTGTGCACAAGAGTTAAACAACTCCCAATCAAAGATCTTTGCGTTGGAATTAAACAACTCCAACTAGGAGTTAGACAACTCCAACTAGAAGATATGAACTAGAGTTAGACAACTCCCATCAGATGGATGTTATTCATTGGAGCTAGACAACTTTCAATGAATAAATCTAATTGGAATTAGATAGTTCCAACTACAGTCTAACCTCATTAATATGACACTTGTTTATACGACACTCTCGATATTATGACACATTTTTCTGAGACCAAAGTTTTTAGTTCAAAACTCCCTCTTTTATACGACTACGACACTCGATAATGTGACATTAAGATTTTTTTTTTGTCATATTAAAGAGGTAGTTAATGCTAAAATTCCTTTCATCTATGTCATGTACATCTAAAATACATCCATTTTCACTTGGGAACTACTTGGGAACTTCACTTATCATTGGGAACTTAATGATAATTAGGGTTATTAGTGTAGAATGGATATGGTTAGGGTTAGAGTGACCTCATGCCTAGTATGTTGCTAAATGTCATGCATCATTGTTGTCTAGTTTCTTATTAAAGAACTCTTTATATTTTGGGTTAATGAAATTATTAGTTTTCAAAAGTTAGTAGGGAAATTAGATAGATGACAATTGCTAACTTGGGTAGGCAACTCCAGAGATCTTTGGACTCCTATTTCAAGAGTTCTTGAGAACATTTGTATTTGTTTGGAGTTATAAGTTATTATTTCTTACCATCCATATTGCTTAAACTTGTTGCATATATTTTTAAGCTAATGTTACTTATGTTTTCATATTCCCTCAATAATACGACAATTTTACACCATTTGTCATATTAATGAGAAGATGACACCTCGATAATACGACTTTTTGTGTTTCCCAAACATGTCATACTAACGAGGGAGGACAATAGAAGAATAGATGGTTGGATGAAGTTGGAAGCAATGTCCGGCAAGAGCCTAAGGCTAATACAAATGCAGCCTACAAAATTTGTGACTTAGCCTATAAATTTTTGAAAGTGTAGGACAAAGAGCCTATGGACAATTTAAAAACATAGGATATCAACCTATGTGATAAAAAACATGTAGGAAATTTTGCCTACAAATTTTTTTAAAGAAAGGATTTTAGCCATTCATCCTTCTTCAAAGTGGGAAATTAGTTGGCCTAAGTACATATCTTTAGGCTAATACTCGGGGCTCTTGGGTGGCACATAGGTGGATATCAATAATAGCCCTGACTCCCTCCCCGCCGATCTTTACAAATACCACAGCCTAAGCCCCATCACCGCACCATTCATCACAGCTCATCTCTCATCAGTTGCGATGTTGCACCACCGAGAAGCAGCACTCAACCTCACCGACAAGCAGCACTACCAGTGATCGTACCTTCGAGGATTTGTGGACATCTATAAGTTGGAGTCCTTCTTTGAAACTGAAATTTCCTAACCTACTTACGCTTGCCGACATTGCAAGATGCCAATGTCTTAGTACTGCTACTTGTGAGAGAGCTTTCTCTGTGCAGAATAACATCAAGCAGAAGAATAGGAATCGAATGACAACAACACACTTGGATAGTGTGATGCGGGTGGCGATTGAAGGACCAACCAAAAAATTTGAGTTTATTTTGCAGGAAGCTATATCTTTGTGGAAGGATTCAAGAAAGTTTCGATTCTTGTTTACTAATCCTGAGAAATATCTTGCAGGAAGAGTAGAGGTTGAATCAGAAGATGGTGAGGACTTTCACCCTTAAACTCATTTGAATTTTAACAACCTTTCATAACTTATAATCAGCTCTTTAAAAAAGAGTTGGTTAATCCTTGGCCTTCAAACGTGGTGAAGGGCTTAGCCAAGTTCAATTCCTGCCAAGGATACCACTTAGTACTCAAATTTTGAATTTAAAGCCTACAACATTAAAAGATATGAAGGATTTTAACCTACTAAAAATTAGTTTTGAAGGCAATTGGCGGGTAACTTAAAAACTCAAAAGGTTTTCAACTTACAAAAATTTGATATTGTAGGATGCAACCTATGCCATGAGGGAAATAGCCTATGCCCTTTTAAAGAGGTAGGCAATTAACCTTAATAACTTCAAAAACTTTTCGGACGCTGGTTGGAAGTAGACAATTCCAATTACAAGAATGGGTGAATACATCAAGCGGGATTTAGACAGTTCCAGTTAGAGGATTGTGATTATCTCAAAAGATAAGAAAATATCATATGGTGAAATGATCTTTGTATGTAGATTAGGAAGCTTCATTCTAAATTTAGTATGATTTTATATTCTAAAAGTATCTCATAGACATTATAGATAAAGATTGAGAAGACTAGGAGTGCCTTTGGGGTATAAGAGAGAGCTCAAGGGAGCTCGAGGGAGGAGAAAGGATCATCTTGTGTCTCTCCTATGGTTGGGTGGTTCGAGCTCATAGCAATCACAATATTGTGATTAAGTTGTAATTTTTTTATAATGTATAAAGTTTGAAAGTTCTCAACATTGGTGTCTCATGTGCATTCATGCTTGTGCTATTCTTGCATAAAAGAGGAACGTGATGGTTATTTTATCCATATTGATAGACCAATGGAAAAGACATGTATGCTTGCACCCCTCTAGAGGAATGGTTGGATCACCATCACCATGAACATTCATCGCCACATTCCAATTTGCATGTGCATTATCCCCCATGAAGCCCTTGAAGTTCACCTTGAGGACACCAATTCTCAAGCGTGACTGCATTATGATTCTCCCAAACAAGATATGGGGATAGGCATCCTCTAATTGCATATCACAACATGCTATAGTCAGTACCTTGCAATGATTGTTGTTGTAGACATGGCACATCGTTGTAATCCAATTACAGAGGCACTTAACATGGTCAAACATTGTCTAGGAATTCTCCATGTCTCCACCACGCTACATGCACCTAACTAGATTGACTCCACTTCCAACAAGATACACGGACATCTTGAACACAAACACCTTATCTTTAGACTGCCTTGGAAACTTACTATTGTGCACATACTTGAACCCATATTGGTCTCTAAGGGTCATTATACTATCCATGAAACCCATCCCATTTGGAATGAATCGTTCGGAATTAGCCATGAAGTTCTTGCAATTAGGGGAGGCTAGAGCGGAGAATTTATCCATGACCACCTCCAACGAAGCTCCATGAAGATAATTCTTCTCCCATGGAAAGGGGACATGAGGATGTAATCAACCATAAATTGCTCACTTGTAGCCATAACAATCATTGAGTTTTTGGCACTTGGAGTTTCAGAGACTTCATAGCAACACATTTGAAAACCACCTCCAGGGATTCATGACACACTCCAGTGGACATAGGGTGGACGTGCACACATAGATGGATACGCACATGAGACATATCCAAGGATGCATAATGAATGTACATAATCCTTGTGTGACAAATACCGAGACAAATGGGAGGCGAATGACAAACCTTGCATTGAACCCTTGACCCCTTTGGTGGCCCTTTACCCCCAACAAATGCGGTGGGTGTAATGCCAATCCACTCGGTATTGTTGTGAGATCCACCATTTTGGGACATATGCTCACAAAATCCATTAGGGAATTGGAGATGGCCAACGCATGTGGACATCTCGAAAATCAAACCAAATTTATTATGGATGTTTGTTTTTTTGGTTATGCACCGAACATGTCCATCATAAATCTTGTCCATGCCATCCATTGCCATGCCATAAGCATCAAGAATTCCCCAATCTATAGGTGGCAATACAAAAATAACATCCCCATCAAATGTAGACGGCATGTACTTGACATCCTCTATGACAATTTTATCAAAGTCCATATTACTTAAGTCATACATGGATCTTCTACAACACTTGGTGATTTTGAGTGCATTAAGTGTATAGACATTTGTTGTGGTCAAAGTGGGATGAATGGGAGGTTTTGTGGAGCATGTGTGATTTTTTGTAACGCTCATATACATAGCCTTGTAAGGAGAAGGTCCATTGGCATGAAGAGCTTGTGCATAAGATGCATAAGCGAATGAAGAAGGAGACTTAAATGGAGGAGTTGAATTCATAGCTAGATCAACCACTCGGGTGTCCTCATCATCGAAATTGCTAAGGAGAATGACATCTTCCAAATTGAACCCGATCTTAACTCTACACAAACCATTGTTCTGAAGAGTTGTTGTGGTGGATTCATTTGTCAATAATATTGTTGACAAATCCATATACATTTTTGACAAACTTATGACTTTGTAAGAGTGTCCACCCAACATCCAAAATGAACCCACATCCTCTCTCAACTTTTGGACCAATATTGTCTCACACAACATTCCAGTGTCATGGAACAATTTCTGTTCCATATACATGGTGCCCAGTTGAAAGCAAATTTTAGACTAAGCAGACTCTCTTGAATGACAACAACACCATTTGGACCCAAGGGGAGGGTGAAAGGAATGGAGCCTTCCATGGTGCGAAGAGATGCCATCGACAGAGATTGTAACAAACATATGCATGGAAAGTATGGTGTAGTGAATGTAGACAACACATATAGATACAAAGTAAGAGAGACATTGGGTTTTGAGGAGACAACCACATTAAAACAACATTTGGTGGTGTATATTTGGAATACACACTAACAATGTTATCACTATAATCGTTAATTTGGGATTTTTTTGGCACTTTGAGACAATTACAAATATAAGAACATGGATAAAATCACACAAATGTTGGAGAATGTTGTAAGATGCAAATACTTTGAAGCGGGTGTTCATATCAAGAACCCAATTAAGAACTCATATCAAGATGGTTTAGGTAGGACGACCCAAACATTAGACCATGTTGTTGTGGTCCATATATTAATTTGAGACAAGAGAAAGTCTCAAATTAACGGATATAGTGATTGATAGTAATAGGTGATGCCAAAATAAACATAGTGAATTGTAACAATTAATAATTGACACTACTTACACTCCAAGTTAGTGACGGACATTTAATTCTTACTCTCTCTCCAAACATCTGCTTTAGATTACTCCAAATCAAGAACCTTCTAGAATCTTCTTTAAATAAAGTAACTAATGAATGATACTACACTGATTATCCCAATTAATGAGGGAGGGCTAACAATGCACGTGGGAAATTAGAGGAGGTGATATTAAATTTCTTTATGCCATGAAATTAGTCCCATTACAAAATATGAAGCATTGTTCATCCTGCCACTATTCATTGAAAATACTACTCATAGCAACATTATTCATAACAATATTCGCACTATTTATCTTATCACTATTCATTGACCAACATGTGTCAATGATTGCATATAATTTTTTTATTGCTCTACAAACACCCTAGAGATTGCACTAATTTTCTTGAATTGTAAGGTAAATGAACATGTATTCAAGAATTTAGTATCACTTAGTGCAAAATTCAACCCTCACTTATTTTGAGACTTGGCAAAATAGAACATGTTTCGGGATTTAATACCCAACGTGCTAATTGGGATGATCAGTGTCGTAAGATTATATTCAATGTGAGCAAGTATATTCGAACCGTAAGTTCCAGTAGATGTCGTACCAATACTTGGTCTATAGTTTCCCATGGGCTGGTGGACTTGCTCTTTAAGTGCACCAGAGGAAGGAAGGGAGAAAAAAAATGTATAAGTAAAGGTTGCACGCACATGACACCATAGCGCTCTGCCATGCGCCTAGCGGAGGTCCAAGTGGCCCTCCATTGTTAGTTGGCAAGGGATGTGTTCACACTGGTGTGGTCTTGGCTGACAAACCAAATAGACGGGACACATCTTATTGTACCCATCTCTGCCTCCCCACCGCCTTCTAAAGTTACCTTCGTTTTTTAAAGTTATTGCCCACTTTCTAAAATTACCGTCTTTCCACCGCCTTCTAAAGTTACCTAAAAAAGAACACATCGAGGACCAACACCTGTTGCATTTTTTGCTTGCCTTGATGGTGTTTAAGCAAAATGGCTATGATAGAGGAGCAAATAATTTTAGTGTTTTTTGCCTTTATGGTCGTGTTCTTGACGTTTTCAATTTGTAGAGCGCACACGAGACCAACATTAGATTTGTTGGAGTCTAATATTGGAGCTCAATATTTTTCAATTATTGTGATATATTTTGGATATAATGTTTTTTCACAAAAGTTATGATGGATTGAATCTAAACAAAATATCTATTACGATATAATAGAGGGTAATATATTACATACCCCTCTTGACATATTAGACCGCAAGTACCGGAAAAATTATAAAATAAATTTATGACATTTGAGCATTTGATTTTAAATCTTACGCCATTTTTAAGTACCACTGCCGATATATTTGCGAGGCCTCCTATACAAATTAGGAAATAAGTGTCATTATTTGTATATAAATTAGTCCATGAATTTTATTTTAAAACCATGAATAATTCATATGGTTCTAGAGAATTTACCATTAAGAAATACATACTTCTTGTTTGTAGGGTGTTTTCTTGTCAATATGAATTATTTGGTAGATATATTCATGCATTTGCAAGACATAGATTAGTTAATACTATCCGTAAGTTTCGTAATATTATTGGTTTGCCCAATGTGGTGGGTGTTATAAATGATACATAAATTTTTGTTTTTTAAGCCTTAATGAAATTAACTCCTATGTCTTGTCAATTTTTCGATAGAATAAAATTCTATAGTCTATTTTTACAAATGGTGTACGATTAAAAAAGATTTTTCTAGAATATTTGTATATATTAATTTGGTGGAGTACATGATGTTGGTTAATTTGCATGATTTATTATTTATACGTAGCTCAAAAGACGGAAGATATTATCTAATTTTTAATTTTTTTTTGATAGAATTGAAGTTCGACCGAACGTGCTTGGATATTTTGCCTATCCTAGCCATCCATATATGCTAAAAAATTTCACGGCCATTGTCATTGATTTCAATTTCTTTAATAAAAAAATATTTGATGAATTTATGAATTCAAGGAGAGTTATGATTGAACATGCTTTTGGAACCTCTAAGAATTGATAAAAGATTCTAAAGAATTTCAACATAAAAATGAACATGCCCGTTATAATTATTCTTGTATATTGTGTTCTTCATAATTTTTATAAGATTTATTCTAAAAGAGTTTCAGAGCCATAGGACGTACATCAAACATTCTGATCATTTTGTTGGAGTACATAGAGGTCTTATGAGATTATTTGATGATGGTCGGGTTGATAAAATAGCTACAAAATAGATGAGAACAACAATTTTTGAATCGTGGGTAGAAAAAAATCCAACTATATGATCAATTGGATAATAATATTGTTTATTATTTTATATGATGATAAATATATTATTGATTATAAAAATTTCATTTTGTTGCATATTAAACCCTATCATATCCGTAATTATGTAGTTGTTAGGTAATTTCAACTCTAATTTTTAAATACTTTAGATGTTTTGATAAAAACCAAACATGTAAATATATTATGTTCCAAATTAAAGTATAAAAAAATAATATAAAATAATATTACAATAAACCAAATAACCAAAAATAATATTCATATGTTTGGTTGGATGATTCGTTATTTTTTTTAATTAAATATATAGTCTGATGGATTTTTTGGTAGTTGTCGAATCATATTGTCAATGATTGGATGTAGTAAGAGTTTATGTCATACAAATGTCCGGGTTTGAATCTTATTGGCCTCGTTGGGCATGTTTGTGGGGTATGTCTATTTTGATATTTGTTGTGTGGAATAACGGGGCAAATTTTTTTAATATCTAATTACAATCATTTACCATACTTGTGACATTTGGGTAGTGAATAATGACAATATTAATAGAATGATGGTTGATCATCATTAATTTTTTAAATTATTACAGTTTCATGATGGATTTATATGTATAATTTTGAATTTATGACATGTTGTATATATGCTGAGAGGTTCTAATTAAAGATGCATTATATATTTATATATAAATATATAAAAAATTTAGCTTGAAAACTAATAAGTCAAAAATCTTGTTGATAATATATTATATCAAATTTAAATCAAATATAATATAGAAAATATGTATTATTTATTTCATATATATATATATATGTATATAATAATTTATGAACTTTAATCGGGTCCCTATGAATGTTATGCCTTAGGAGTAAATAATTTTTTTAACAATTATAGAGTGTTAACATTGTAATAATTTGAAAACTTTTTATTTGATGATATTTGAGAATGTAATATTTATAAATTAATAAAAATTATAAGTGCATGATTATTAACAAATAACATAACATATATGCATTCAGTTGAGCCTTTAATCAATATCATGTAGACACATTGTGGTTAAACATGATGTGATTGTCTTTTGATAAGCCAATCATGACATGATTTAATTTTTTTTAAAGGTTGATATTTTATCATATATATTATGAATATATTTCATCTAGTATTATTTATTAAAATATTTATAATTTAATTAATATTTAATTTAAAATAAATTATATATAAAAAAACTCGTAAAAATCAAATAATGAATTCAAAAGTATTAAAAAATATATGATAAATTGATATTGTTATATTACATCAAAACACGGGGGGTTCACTCCATGTCAAGTTGAACACCACGTGCGGCCAAAGTTTGCTACCCCTATATTACATGGAATAGATAAATTTAAAAATTATGATATTTTTTCTAGATATACATAGTCATTGATAATATCTTTTGAATAGGTTTTTGAAATTTTTAGTCATCTTCATTTTTTGTAGCAATTATTTTAGTTCAATTCTGTGTCATTTTAGTTAGAAACGGTATATTTTATTAAAAAAACATATCATCAAATTTGGTTACCATTTCTTACTATGTAATAGATACCGTGTATATCTACCCATGAAAAAAAATTGATAAAATTTTGACCCATTTTGGTGATGCAACTTACCAAAAGTAGATTTTTTTTGGCCGCACGTGGTGTTCAACTTGACAATGGAGTGACCCCCCCGTGCATCAAAATGACAAATAATTTTTTTTGGAGATTTTCAATTTCTAAATGGCCAAAACTTCTTCTTCAAGCTTTGAAGCACATTTGCAAAAAAAACATGTCATCCTTTTATGTGATGCCTATATAAGTTTCAATATTTCTAATTCCAAGTTTTTATTGTCTTCATGCAGTTTGACAACAACCTCTAACTTCAACTTCTCAATTCTGACCAAATTTGTTAAATTGAGACTTTTCATAGTCTCAATTTAATGCTTAATTTTATGTTTTTCATTAATTTCTTGATTGAATCTATATTTGTAAGTGATTTTTTGACTATATATGGGTAGATTATCCTCGAGTCGAGGATATTCTATGATTAGAAAGCCCAAAAAATATGAAAATTGTCTCTAAACAATTGTTGAAATTGTAGGCAAAAAGTCTCAAAATTCTGATATTGTCTCAAAATAACGAATTTGGTCATTGAGTGGATTCACAGAAATGATCCAATGAAACTACCATATCACTAGCCCTGACACCATGCAAATTAGCAACTTTGGTCCTAGGAGACTTTGGTTCCTCCTTTTAAACCTAATGTGCTGCTTCTTCATGTTTAATTGGAGGTTGTTCTTCTATATCCATATCCTCATCATTGTCCATACTACCATAAACTCTATCAACCTTAGTTGTGCCAGAAAATATCTCATCAATCATGTTGAACCAAATCCATTAGAATCTTGCATTATCATCCGTAACATTATGCATTTTCATCTCCTTGTAATAATGCCGCTTGAGCTTGTCCCACTTGTCCTTAACTTGAGTCTAAGTTCTTCTCGCCTCGAGTTACACTTCAGATTCAAGGACACAGGGAAAAGACGGAGTAAGGACTTCCATGGAATGTTGCACTCTCGGAGCGTCCTCGGGAGGCTGTTGGAGGTAAGGAGGAGAGAGGCATGGTAGAAGCGGCATCCTTGGTGCTCCCTTGACTCCTCTCCCCCCATCCACCCACCTCCTCGAGGCCCGAAGGGCCACCCTAGACGGCACCACAACACCTTATAAACCCTCTAATCCTCGCACAACACCCATCTCTTCACAAACGCAGTTTGATCCCACATCCAGTAACGCCGGACTCCAAGTTAGAGTAACGCCAGAAGGAGAGGCGACCACAACAGACGAAGTAGCCACAACCGAGGAAGTCGTAAGCTCACATCAACAGCAACAAGGAGGCCACCTGCGAGGAGGCACCAGAACCGCAACCACAACTTTAGCAGACTTAGACCCAAAAGCGCCAGCTGAGGTAGTAGCAGCCACAGCTCCGAAGAAGACAAACCCCACACCGAAGCACCACCGAAGCAGACATAGCCACAACACCGAAGCAGACATAGCCACAACACCGAAGCAGATACATAAGAAACTAACGACACCACTGCCCGGGAAGTTTTTGGGCACAGTCAGGTCAAGATCCTAGTGATTCTAGATCCAGCCGGCTACATGTTGACATCTTCAGGTTTTGCTTTCATTCATTTAAGCGAACGACACATCCAACATTTGCTGAGGAAGTAGCGCCTGCCGAAACATCTGCTCCTAGATACACTAGATACACTAGATCTATCAGATCTAACCAGATTACCTGATACTTTTGTTTGAGAGAAGGGTGACAATACCCATAGCCTAGAGAGATTTGAAGCAAAAGTGAATCGCAGAAGCAAGAGCGAAACTCTGAGAGGACTTCGAGGAAAAAGCCCACCGAAACAGTTACTCGGTACTTTAGACTTTGAGAGAAAAATTAGCCGTTCAAAATCATCATTGTTATAGATCGGGGGACCCCTTCCAGTGCCGCCCCCAATTTTCATGACCCTGCTTGAAAAACTTGAACCTCCACTTCGTCGACCAACCATCCAGTGATCGGGGAGATTTTTGGGCATAATCGGTGTATATCCTAGTATTTCCAAGTCTAACCGGTACATGCTGACACTTCGTCGACCAACCAGCCAATGATCGGGGAGATTTTTGGGCATAATCGGTGCAGATCCTAGTATCTGCAAGTCTAACCGGTACATGTTGACACTTCGTCAACCAACCAACCAGTGATCGGGGAGATTTTTGGGCATAATCGGTGCAAATCCTAGTATCTGCAAGTCTAACCGGTACATGCTGACACTTCGTCGACCAACCAGCCAGTGATCGGGGAGATTTTTGCGCATAATCGGTGCAGATCCTAGTATCTACAAGTCTAACCGGTACATGTTGACACTTCGTCGACCAACCAACCAGTGATCGGGGAGATTTTTGCGCATAATCGGTGCAGATCCTAGTATCTGCAAGTCTAACCGGTACATGTTGACATCCTTCGGCTTCCCTATACTAATTTGAGGACGCAGCTCTTGAGTGAAGCAACAAATTGTCGCCAAAGCTGTGGAGAAGGCAGGCGCCGCCGAACTGCCGCCGACTGCCACCGACTGCTTTCTGCTACCAGTGAACTGCTGGGTGCTATCAAGGTAAAGTTTCTAACCACCCATCAATTATATAGGTGTACTTAGAAAACACTCACTTAGTAAGATAGTCACCCACATTGGAACATTTCTCACATAGTGCACACACATACACATAAATTCACAAACAAAAATCTCATTTCATTATAGTAGCCCTTCACTTAGATTGCACATACATAATAGCCCATTAGGCACATAGCATTTTTTCAATTCCTAGAAGTAGAAGTAGGCTAGTTAATTAGAAATGAAGGTTGCTTATGCAACCAACATTACTCTTGTCCTTTGGCTCATAGCCACCTCATATTAGATAATTTCCCATGGTGTAAACTCATACACATCACATGCTTGCTTTCTCCCAAAAATCAATATCCAAGACGGCCCACAACTTAATTTGTGGATTGGATTTGAAATAGGGGTGATAAACTTTGCTCTTTCTCCACAACAACTATGTCACTTACTTAAACATTGTACTTGTAACAGAATGTCTACATCCGCAAATGTTGCTGCCACCACTAGGAAATTGTTTGAACAAAAAAGTGATAATATGGACATAATATTGAATGGTCAAAAACGGCAAGTTGGTGTTATGGTTGTGTCCAGTCAAAAGAAGGCAAAGAGAAAAAAAATTATGTCCCAACGCCCCCCCTTTTGGCTTGGATACCACGCACTAAATGCAATTGCATGTGAAAATGGTGAACCGTTAGAACCAACACTTTCCGTTAGTGAACTTGTCAAATTCGGGATGGTACATGATGAGGCATTGGAACACCTAGAGGCAGTCCCCTCCTTTCCATACATTCCCCAAGAAGTTTGGCCTTCTAAGAGAATAGATGGAAAAGAGGGTGGGCATTTCAATCTCACCCAAGCCCCTTTGATGTAGAGGTGGATGAGGGAGGATTCGCCCTAGACTATCAAGTAGCTATAACATTTGAGTTGTGTGACCGGAATTTGTCAAGAGATGAAATACTTGCAAAAACGGAGGCTAGATTGAAAATTATGAACATTAAATGAGGAGAAATGCTAGGAGAACCGATAGCTATCCTTTGTTTTCATGGCTCTAAGAGGTGGAGTGGTACAATCAAACTCCACCTCAAAAACCCAATGAAAGATGCCAATGACCTTCTACAAGGTATAAGGTCATTTATCCTCAAATTGGATAATATAACCTATTGTAGAGGAAAGGTCTTTAAATCATTTGATTCAATAGCCATTGCAAGCTTACTATCCGTCAAAATCTCTAGCCCAACACTGAAAGACAAAAAATGGTTTCAACTCCATGAAGAGATTGTAAAGGATAGTTTCAAACGAGGATATGAGTTTGAAATTACCAATGTGCAAAAAAATGATAGTACAGAATTTGCATGAATAAAAATACCATCTCCGGACCAAGCTAAGAAAATCAAAACTTACAAGATTTCATTCTTCAATGAAATCATGGAAGTTAACTTTGCTAGCACCGAAAAACTCTCTGAGGATGATAAGGCTAGAAAGAATGCGGTGGTTTTAATTGCAAAAAACCTAAACAAAATCAAAACAACCACAACCTTAGAAGAGGGTATAAAGAAACTTTTTGGAGAAGAAAATATAGCGGATATCTTCTTTAGATTGGAAAAAGGAAAACATGTAGGATCATGCAATGTGCAATGTCTAAATGCGGTAGTCTATAAGAAATACGTGAAACAAAATCATCCGATTCTTGGCAAATACGTGGAATTTTCACCCCACCCCAAGAGTCTAGATGGAATTGATGCTCCTTTCCCGCTAGAACTTACTAGACTAGGGTTTGCCGATGTTAACACTGCACTGGCCAACACAATTCAAGCCTTGGAGAATGCTCCCTCAAAAGGCTACACAAAGGCGGACTTGAACAAAATGGTAGAAGAGGCGGTCAACAAAGGAGCAGTGGTAATTCGGAAAGAAATGAACCTCCTCAAAGAAGAAATTGTAGAAGAAGCAAAAATATATGCAGACAAAGTCCAAGCAGAGTCAAACTGCAACTCAAGAATACAAATTGCACTCCTCCAAAAATAAATGCGCATCACACTGGAAACTCTCCAAGCCGATCACCCTGACACACCCGAAATAGAAGGTAACATGGATACGTCAAACTAGTTTTGACATACGTAGCGACAAAAAAACATAATGCAATAAAAATATATTTATATACAAAAAATAACAAACCCCAATACAAATACCGTATAGTATTATTAAATACTACACAAAAATATATAAAAAATACATATTTAATACAAACGAAATAAACATAGTATTTATCAATACTACCCCAAAAATACAAACAAATAACATACAAATTAAAATAAAAACTAAGTTACTTATAGAACACATTAAAAATAACATACAAATAAACAACCAACCTCTAATACACAACAAAAAGAAACACACACAAACAAACACACACACAAAAACAAAAATACAATACACAACAAAAACCAAAATACTAAATACCAAATACCCCACAAAGCACCAAACAAAGCACCGAACGGCCTCAGCCTACCGGCCTCGCCACAAAATAAAACAAAAACACTCACACTACCACAACCTCTATCACACTTTTTTTATAAACACAAAATTCATGCAAAAACAAACCAAACACACACACTACTCCCCCAAATATATACAAAAACCAATACATGCCCTACCCAACCTATTTAACACAAGCAAATATATACTAATAAAATATTATAATATAAATAAAAGAAATCCAAAAACCAAACAACACCAAGAATACCACTTCGTTAATAAACTAGCGTTATTACAATGCGGAGACATTGAAACCAACCCAGGGCCAATGCCAGATGTATTGCGTATACACCCACCGATACACAAACAAAAAGCTAGAACCTACTTCATCCCTAACACAATTAAACTTCACCCGGAATACCAACACCTCGCAAACATGTTTGCTCCTATATTAAAAAATGATCACCCATCGCACCAACAATCAATTTTGACGTTCCCACACCTACACCAATACATACAAACGATAAACCACTCACCTTTATCCCATATATTATATGCCATTATTACAACAATTAGCCCTTCAATAAATACATGCAATAATATACTAGCTCAACCTAACATCTATCACTTTAACATAGAATGGACTAACACACTCATAAACAAGTTAGCCAGCCTTAACAACCCCCCAGAAAGGCATATCCGTACCCAACACCCCTATACCAAATTTGTCACAACACCCCAAGACATAATACAACCCCATGACTCGATAAATAAAAAATTATATAATTTCATATACAGCCAGGAAACGCCGCCAACCCCAACTGAAACTCAAAACAAATTTCTTTTTTTGCCAAATAAACTAATATATGAATCCCTTCGATGCTTTGAAACATTAAATGAATACTCCCACCCGCCACCACCCCCAAACATCCCCACACAAACAATAAGAATAAACATCAGCACCAACCAAGAAATAAACATAATAACCTGGAATGTAGCATCACTTAACATAGCCTTACCCAACCTACAAAGCCTCATTATCCACACACAAACAAACACAGCAATCATTGTTATTCAAGAGACCAAACTCACAGCAACAAAATCCACAAAATATATCCAAAACTTATTCCCCCAATATAAACTTATATTTAATAACACACACGCAATCACAAGGTGTCTTCATCAAAGAATGCCTTACACACAAGGAAGGGGTGGACTGCTTACACTCATACACAACAAATATGCCTTCCCCGGGAATATCACCAAAATTCCAACGCCTGTAAACATCTCACCGTATCTCCAAATAATACGAATAAACAATCAACCACTACAACCATGGCTAATTATCCACATGTACATGCCCACACACATAGAGGATATCCAACTCATTCCTAACATAAAAGCCACAATCACCGATCAAATCACCGCCCACCCAAATCACAGATACAATCTGTGCGGGGACTTTAACCGTGATATTGCACTTATAGGTAGACAAAACAACAATCTTAATACACCACCACAAGACATAGATATACAATGGAAAACCTTTACTACATCTCTAAACTTAGAATATATCCCAACAAATACCACATTCTCAAGACATGATGGCAACAACTATACATCCACCAGCCTGACGATGGCTTCTATATTAACTCACAGGATAATGACAAATACTCCTCTACAACAAACACCCATATGGACCTAAACTCATACCACTACCCAATCACCCTGTATATACCACACAACGCATTACTAGCAAGATCCATACCCCAAAACAACAATACGCATACCAAGATTCTAAACCCGATACCACCTAACAACTTGGGAAAGTTTAATACTAAGTTTTTTGAAGAAAACACCACGCAAATTGACACCCTAATCACCCTCCTTGAAAATCACGACCATCTCACATGCACCCAATGGGAAGAGGCATGCGCTACATTAGACAACATAATAGAAAAAAATTCAAAAACCATAGAAGAAACATGTAGTGCAACCCCAATACAACAACTTACAAATCACACAGCCCAACAAGGTGGCTTCCTACCGCGCAAACTAGCTAAACAATGGAAAAAACACCTAACTACATATCATCTTATCATGAAAACTATATACATTACAAAAAATGACCCAAACTGGCAAACGCACCCAATACTAACTGAAATGCGTAACCACCAACATGTACAAATCCCCCACCCTCCAACAACAAACACCTCGCTAAACGTATGGATAGACGAAATAGCAGCTATCACAAAAACCGCCAATAAACAAGCTAGAAACATAACCACCAAATACACTAAAAATTGCATACGAAAAACAATATCCAAATATAGACAACTCTACGAAAAAAGCCCTAAGAAAGTAAATAGGAAAGTATTCAAAAACTCTGAAACCTCACTGCTTGACTCCATCACGGATAGACAAAACAACATCCTAACCAACCCTGAAGACATCGCAAAAGAAATTTACATACAACAATCCATTAGTAACCGTCCCACAGTTCCCACTTGCCACCACCAACCAAAACACCCACAACATTGTACGTGTAGTATAAGACAATACTCATGGCACAACCTTGACGGCTTTACCATAGACCAACGAGGAGAACCTCAAATCCTACTCCATACATACTTTGATCAAGCAACATATGATCTATGCCTCAAAAACCTCGGTAATAATAAAGCCCCTGGCCCTGACAAAATTCCCAACTCAATTCTAAAAAACATGCCACCACGTTTCCACAAACTATTGTTTTTATTTTTCAAACACTGCTATAAAGAGAAACAAATCCCTGCATCATGGAAAACTAGCCTCACAGTTCTACTTTACAAAAAAAATGATCCATCACAACTAACGAACCATAGACCTATCGCTCTAGCGAACACCATATACAAACTTTACACAAGCACATTGACATCTATCCTCTCTGCCTACGGAGAAAAACACCAAACACTACATGATAGTCAAGAAGGATTTAGAGCAGAAAGAGGAACATCCAGACAACTCCAAGTACTTATTGCTGCATTAAAAGATGCAAGATTCACAAACCAAGACATCTACATTCTCTACATAGACTTCAAAAATGCCTTTGGATCCATTGACCACGCAAGACTCCTAGCCATAATGAAAGACCTCGGATACCCAAATGATGCCATAAAACTAATTGAGAACATATACTCACAAGGGCGACACCTCATCACCATCCCCAAAACCATACTACACTAGTTATGGAAACAATACCAACTCGTAAAAAATACCCCACATGGACTAGAACCACCCACACAATCATTTGAAACTGAAATTGTATGGCTATACCAACGATACAAATACCGCATCCCAAAGAATGATCCTTTGAAACTAGCCCAATACACATTACCAACACCAATATTAAACTTCCTCACCACATCATTTAATGTTAACCACTCATACTTTTCATCTCCAGTCACATGCCCTATACACCTCAACCAATTCTACTCACCATTTCCAAGAGACAAGATATTTGGATCCATAGGGAAAGCCTTCGACCATAAATGGAAAGGAATAGAATACGTCCACCCAAATAATGCAACAGACCTACTACATACCATACATTGGGCTCGTCTTGCCGCCAAAATAGACCCATATACCATCACAATAATCATATCACCAGATACCAACTGGTATCAAAACTCTGACCCACATTCCAATCCATACCCAGACACACATATCATCGCCCACTTTGCCGCAGATACCATTACATACGAAGAACCCACTATACCACCAGAATTAAACATACCTAGAAAAGAACCTTCCTCGATACAAATATTCTGCATACACCACCAAAATAACACCATAGGAACCCACGACCAATTAAACCAACTCAACTATATAGCAAACAATCTCTCAATACAACAACTACACACCCAAATTGCCACACACACTCCCCCAGGCACCCTTGTCAATGCTAGTAAAAAATGGTCCAAACTCAATTACCCAAATACCCCTTTACTCAATGTAACACCTATACCTCAACTACCTAACTATCAAACTAATTTACCACTAAAATTCCACCCACAATTTAGTTACTACACCGATGGCTCATTCAAAAAACCTAAAGAAATCCTCCCAGGAACATGGAGAAGAGAAAAAGCATGATATGGCATCTATAGTCCTAAAGGGCTTAGCGTCTCCAAAAGACTACATGGTCATCAAAATATCCTACGTGCATAAATGATTGCTATCCATGAAACACTACGAATTATTAATAACCAATACCCAAACGAACCCGCATACATATTTACTGATAGTCTAAACGTATTATATCTACTAAAAACACAAATTAAACACCCCACTCTACATAATAGTCACCCCGACCAAGTCACACTCGCCTCCATGGTCCGACTGCTTCAAAACTGATCCCAACCTATCACACTATACAAAATAAGGGCACATATCAACATAGACGGTAACGAACAAGCGGATAAACTAGCAAAAGAAGGCCTAGGCCTCCCCCGCGAAACGCTATACATCCATTTGAACATGCCCACGCTATACCATACTACTATCAAAAAGACAAATGGTCCTCCATGATAGACACACCAGACAAAGGCCCCGTTAGATTCCTAGAAAAACAAATTATAAAATACGATAGAATAAAAAACTTAGAACCTATGGCCACACACACCCCTAATATCTATAAATGGACAGGAAATACAAACATCGACAAAGAACTCTCCAATGAATTCTGGAACAACCCTAATATTACAGACAAACAAAAATCCTGCCTCATCAAATTTCGTACGGGAACTTACATGGGCCACGCCAGAAAACAACTCTTCTTCGGCAGGCAAAGATACCCTACCATTACTTGTCCTATCTGCAACTCATATGAACCAGACACGTGGCTACACGTACTACTTACATGTAGACAACAACATATACACTCACTTCACGTTAAAAGACATAACAAAGCTGTATGGGAAATAAGAAAAATGCTAATATCGTCCGAAAAATCCAGATGTTACACTCTCATGAACACTGGTACATTCAATAACAACCCCCAAGAAAACACAGTCCCTAACTGGTTATTAACATGTACATGTGGAACCCAAAGATGCCATTGTAACGCCCGATTTAGACCCGACATCCTCTGCGTTAAAGGGTTGCCATACCAAAACGAACCACCCACAAATATTGACCAAAATCTTATCATACAATTCATTGAATTCACATACTGTAACGACAAATTCTCACTAGAAACACTCAAAGCTAAAGCTAACAAATATAGACCCTTAATAGAAAACATAGCTGCCAGAGGTTGGAAAATTGACCCGATCATCGTTATTATGGCAGGCACTAGAGCTGCAACACACACCCCATCAATGAAAATACTTGAAGACAAATTCAAACTACCTATGTCAACCATTCGAAACACCTTTAAAAACATAAACACCATTGCCATACAATATGCCATGTCCATCCTCCTCCACAAAAGAAGATTAGAAAATAATCAACTTTTACCTCAATTACAAGACCCCCCTTAGTCAACAAATAAATAAATAAATAATCAATAAATACTACAAATATAATAATTAAAAACCACATTAGTATATATCGGCAACGGGCACAATTCCCCCTGCCACGCGAAAGACGGACTGCTAGGTGACATAAACATCACACTCCCAATACTTACGCAAACACACTCACCAAAATCTAAAACACCAAGAGTTAAAACCTTGCACCAAACAAATCCAAGACTAACTAGTCCTTATTGGGTACTGGTTCTATATGTTACTGGTTACTTGTGACTATAGTGTCTACTCTTGAAAGGGGGAAGTAGTTCTATACCTCTATTGCTTTGTCCAGTGGACATAGGTCTAGGGGTGGAACGAACATACACTTCATTCACGTCGGCGTCCTAACGGAGACCGAAGTTTCTCTTCTTCTTCTTCTCGCCTCACTAGGATGATCTCTCACAACATGCTATCTAATCCTCTCCCAATGTTGTTGCTTAAAAACAATTATGGCATAACTTTCAATTCTCTCCTTCACCAACTCTATAAGGTATTTAGTAGCAACATGAGTCCACTCCATTGTTGGAAGAGGTGGTGACCCTAAATTCACAATTTCCCCATCGGTTGAAGGAGTTGGAGTGCCTAAAATTAGAGGTGATGCAAGTGCCATGGTCTCCAAAATTCCTAACCTTCCTCCATGATGAAAAAAAATCCCTAACTTGTGAGTGAAGTGCTAATTTTTTTTAAATTAAAAAAAAAGTTTGTGAGTATGAGAGAGAGAAAAGAAAGAGGGAGTTTAAGAGTGTTGAAGTTGTTCTTAAATGTGTTGTTGAAGTGAGGGCCGGTTTACACTATGGACCATGAAGTTGGACCAGGGCTCTGCGAGGCAGTTGATTAGCTGCTGAAGTTGTCCCGGGACAACTTCGGTTTACACTAAGGAAAAAATGTCAGAGGGATCATGGAGGTCGAGGTCCCCAAAATATAATTTTTAAGGCCTAATAAATGCACTAACATGGTCCAATGGGTTTTGCGGTGAGAGAGGCAAGAGAGGTGGTCTAGTAGGAAAGGCAAGGGCCCATGGCAGAGAAATGCCATTTTAGTAGATTTTTAATGAATCTACCCTCTATGCCTCACCCTCCGTAGAAAAACTAAACTGGTTAAAATTAGAATTTGGGGTGTCTTTGTTAGAAATTGAGTTTTATTGTTTACTGCATTCTTGACACCCTTTTGGACACGTGACTATGTTTAGCCAGTTTACTTTTTCCTCTGCTAGAAATCGAGTTTTACTGTTTTATTGCATTCTTGACGCCCTTTTGGATGCGTGATTATTTTTAGCTAGTTTAGTTTTTCCGCGGAGGGTGAGATGTGTCTTAATCATATCATAGCCCATGAGACATACCATTACTACCTTGCCCTACCCCTTAAACCGGCTCCCACGTATTTCACCAAACAACGTGGGACATCTAGAACTCAAGAATTTGAGTGCAGCTTTGTTTTTTTGCTCTACCAATTGCAATGTTTGGAATTTGGGGGCTTGTAATATACTGTTGGAAAGGTCTTGAAAATACCTTTCCAATGGTATATTACACGCCCCAAAACATTTTAAAATTACAGTTGCAAAACGAAAAAGAAAAATTTGTAGTCATTTAGTGACTGTAGATCAGGGTGGTTAAAAGAGCCGCAATGGGAAATCTTCTAACACTAATTATCAAAGAATTGAACTTTAGTGTTGAGCAAGGTAAGGTGGTAACAACATTAAATATAATCAAACACTAAATATCCTATTTAGTGTAGTGACAACACAAAGTACATGTCACATGTAAATTACATTGAATATGTACAAATTAAATCGCTCATGTTTTTGTAAAAATTGTTGTGGGAAGATTTGCAAGCCACATCTTCGACACATTTAACAAGAAGTGAAGACAAGTGAAGCCCAAGAGAAGCCCAAGAGAAGACAAGAGAATGGTCAAACTTGAATTTTTTTCAAAATTGCCCTTTTTGGGCATGTATTAAAAAAATCAGCACCTTCACTGTTTGGTGCATGGTCATTCTTCTTGGTCCACATTCGGTTTACACGTTTACACCTAGTGAGGGGCCCAAGGCTCTCAAAACTAATTGTTTATGAAGTCGGACCATGAACTCGGACCATTGATAAAGGCCATCTTCCGTGGTCCGACTTCATGGTCCATAGTGTAAACCGGCCTTGAGTGTTGGGAGCAATATAGTTGCTGGAGGAGTAAGTGGGGCACCGTAATATGGCAGGAAATTATGTGGCGGAGGGCGGCGAACCCGTGGCTTGCAAGCTGCAGCAGACCGTCCACTTCGCAACCCTCGCCGGCGGAGGGAGGGTGGCCTGCATAGAGCGGGGATGAGTTTCATCACTCCGCCAGGTGGAGCGGCTGATCCCCGCTCATGTCCGCGGTACTTAAGTTAATGCAAAAGGCAACTTTAAAAAATAGCTGAATGGGCTTCACCCTTTTTGGGTTCCTGCAACCAAAGCAGAGAGAGACTCGTCTAAGTTAGGCTTTACCAAATGAACTTCCACATGATGGCGATGATATTGTTTCAGGGTTTATCATGTGGTGCATTTTCAGGTCCCGGGAGAGTTTATTGAATGCAAATGTGTTGAGTTTGAGGAGGTTGTTGGATCACATTCCACATCAGCCTGAAGATGTGCTTATGGTGGTCGTCTCGCTGCGAGTCTCAACAAAGTGAAGGGGGTGGTACGAGTTTGTTGTGTGAATTGGCGCCAAGGATCGAGGATTGTGGAGGTAGCAAAGATAAGCACCAAGGGGAGATGGGCATGGAAAGATCAGATGTTCCCTGTGTTGGGTGTGATTTGATGAATGTCACTGAGCAGTGACGATATTTAGGTGTGGTCCTGGACGTAACCCTAATTGTTTTCTTCATTCTGTGATTCGAGTCGTGTGTCAAAGGCCACCCGTGAAAATTCTTGTGATTGAGGATTATAATTGGAATGCGCACGAGATTACAAGGGACATGTGATGGTACATGATGATGATTTTGGGGTTTGTTTAGTGAATTTTCTAGCTCACTTTAAAGGAGAGATTCGCTGCAACAATTTGAATTCGTGAACGGGTGTTTGCATCGGCTGAATATTGCTACAGTTTTCACCTCCCATCTTCTTGGACTCATTGACTTGAGGCCGTAAGATCAAAGAAAGTGATTCGAGCCATGTTTCGATGACCGTCTGTCAATCTTCTTCTGATTGAGGAGAAGGTTGGAATGCCCACGAGATTCCAAGGGACATGTGATGGTACAACATGATGATTTTGGGTTTTTTAGCTAACTGCTACCTCGTTCTACAGGAGAGATGCACTGCAACAATTTGAATTCGTGAACTGTGTTAGCATCAGTCCAATATTGCTAAGGTAAGCGGGCCTTAAAGGATACTTTTAGCTCTGCACTCACTTCTCGTAGGATGCGCAACACGCAATTAGTGCGAGATGATTGTGTCCGTAGCCATCTTCCTCATAATTTCTGGAGCTCATATGAATATCTCATTCATTAAATGGTCATATACGTTCACTTCCCCCCCCCCCAAAAAAAGAAAAAGAAAAAGAAGTAAATAATGTTCACTATTGAGCCTCGAATGGTTAACAAATTTTGAGCACGTAGTCCACATGATGCCTTCTTAGTGTCTGTTCTTAGATCCACACCTAACTATACATCACATTTATAGGTGTCCGATTAAGAAAAGTAACTGAGTAATGCCCACCTTCTTGGATTCATTGACTTGAGGCCATAAGATTAAAGAAATTTGTTCAGCCATGGAATAGACAAGGTGATCAAACAGGAGCACTGAGTATCAATAGAATGACATCTATTGGCACACAGTATGATTTCAGAGACCATGTGTTGCCATGCTGCAAAGTAGGTTCAATTGTCTCTTGAGTATATGTAATTGGCGCTGACATCTGGTACTCACAGAGATAATCTTGAATGCAGATATATGTGTGAATTGGTAAGGATGAAGGCTGTCTTTCTTGTACAAGTTATAGGATGGCGAACAAGCCTCACATTTGGGTCTCGGACCCTGACTACAATACCGGATGCAGCAAAATCAACTCACTTGGGGGGAATTCCACGCCGCGTCATTTTATCAACAGTCGGATCGATCGCAAAGTTGTATGGCACCGTCCTCAATTCTAATCAGGTTTGGTTTCTTTTAATTCTTTTTGGGGAGGACTGAGGAGGGCTTGTTTGCTCTAGAGGTATACTGTATAGAGTAATTTGCAGTTCCCAGTGTTGTTCTAACAAGGAGAGAGGGGAATGGTTGCAGGTTCATAACAAGGAAACACTAATGTCGCTGGTAAAATCGCGACCTCCTGGTACTCCCCTTGTGACCGTCAGTAATCACGTGTCCACGTAAGTACTGGTAGTCTCCTCTAGTAGGTAATCTAGAGTAGGCTCGGTGCTGTCAGTGAATTTTTCTTTGTGATGAATTTAGTGCGGTATAATGGTAAACTTATGATCAAATGCTTTCAATCAGGCCCTGGCTTCGAATTTATTGTTGTAATCCTTTTCTCTTTCTTGTCTTCCCTCCTGTAGGCTGGATGATCCCTTGATGTGGGGTATGAGAGGCTTGCCACTCGCAGATCCAAAACTGTGTCGGTGGACACTGGCTGCGGATGATATCTGCTTCACAAACCCTGCATTCTCATATTTCTTCCGCTTGGGTGGGTGCGTGCTTCTCCTCTTTATATTACCAAGTGCTCTACAGGACGATTAGGTGCTTGTTTCACTACCTAGACTATTAATGAGGAGAGAGTATTCGAATAACCTCCAAGTATAATATGAGTTGGGAATATATTTAAAGAATTGGTCAGATGAAGTGGTAATTTCAAAGTATGATGCACAATTTTCTCTCGTAGTAAACTCTTTGTCTGTCGGTGCATTTCAGCAAGGTGGTGTAAAGCAGTACTCATGGTTGGGGTGGTTGCATGATGACTTTGCTTTGAATTGCAAATGGAGAGGCGTGTGGGTCATAAGTTAGGCTTGATCTGTGCCCTTGGAGTGACTTTCAGTAGAAAATTATCAGTTCCAAGTTGTTCAGGTACAATACGTAATGTTAGGAACACACAACTCATCTATTAAACATTATAGTTGGGTGACAATTTCCCCTAACTCATGCTCTGGCTGACATACTTTGAACTCATCAGACAAAGACTTATTGAAGTTCTTATATTTGGTGAAAGCAGTAAGACCTGTACACTTTGCTGTTTTTGCCATCCATGTGCTTGTTGTTGCATACTGTTAAATGTCACTGGTGGTATTTGCAGGTAAGTGCATACCTATAACAAGGGGAGCAGGAATATACCAGCCCCGTATGGGTGAGGTGCTTGACCGCATCAATGAAGGGGACTGGGTAAATTTTGTTTCTATACCTAGCTTGCTATTCACTTGACATAAAATGGTGTGGACTCAAAAGTGCTGTTCTCTGTCAGTGCAATTTCTTAAGAATTTGAGACCTCTAGACATGTGGGGAAAAAACATTACACTCATGTTCTGGTATATGGGTTCCTTTGTAGGTTCACACATTTCCTGAAGGAAAAATTTCACAAGAGGTTAATAGTCCTCTTCGACGCCTGAAGTGGGGGACGGCAAGTTTAATTGCTCGGGCTACAACATCCCCAATTGTATTACCCATTGCCCACAGTGGGTTTGAGAAGGTGAGGTCTGTTTCCCTGTAGGATGTATGTTGGTCCTTATGCGTTTCTTATAGGCTCTGCATATACAGAAAAGTCTGTGCAACCAATTTGGTACTCAAGCAACTGGTAACTGCAATTATGTAAGGTGGCCTTAATTCGAAGCTTAGATTATGACAGAGGGATCTGAACGCAGATCTGTACTGTTGCAGGATCTAGATAGCCTCACTAAATGTGTCTGAGTGGGAACAATGGATTTTTGTGTTGGTTGCTGAGTACATTCGAGGTTGAAATGTATCATCATATTGCAAAGACTTATGCGTGCCGAGGTTGCGGGGCTTTTAAAAGCATGATCATAAGCATTCTACATCGGCTGTGTCTTCATACTGTCATGTGAGCAAGTTCACCTTCTGACATCTATCCTTGTGAGGGCAGACATTTGTTATGCGTAGTGAAATGAAATTTATTGAAATATATTCTGCCGGTACAGGTGATGCCAGAGGACTATCGGAACGGGCGTCGACCAATCCTCCCTTTGTGGAACAAGAAAGTGACTATTGTGATTGGAGAGCCGATGCAGTTTGACATCCCTGCCTTGAAGCAAATGGCACCAGATTGGGTGAGGACATTGCTTAGCCACCCTGGCTTGAACAGAGCCAGTGATTCCTCTTCTGATGGCAAGCCCCCAGCCTTTGGCAGTGGTGGTGCATCATACGCACCTCATCCCTTACCATTTGGAGTTCGCAGGAGTTCAACGTTTTTACAGGTTGCTGATGATTTAGATGACGCGAGAAGCAGTGGCCGATTGGATGCGCCTGGGCCAACCCTTGATGAGGCTGCATGGAGATGGATGTACACGCATATCAGTGACCATATCTGGGTTGCATTGAACAATTTGACACACAAGGCACGGACCATTGGTTCTTTATGAGCCAACATTTTCTTTTGAAGGGTTGTGAATAGGCAGGTGGGTAGTTTATAGGCTCCAAAGGAGCACCCTCAAAGATAGTTATGCTAGCAACCCTCCTTTGTCAGAACCAACATGATCTTGGCTTGTTAGTGTGGCCTTGAGAAGCTCCATAAGGCAAGGTCTTTATTATCAGCTTTTGAAATGGATGTCAGAATTCAGGGTGAGAAGCTAGCTTGGCAATGTTATCAGTCTCGTCGAGAAGTAACATTTAAAAACCTGTGCCAAATGTTTTTAAGATGATGCTAGCCTAGGTCACCAGTGACCATAGCTTTGTGCCTGTATAATATCTCCAAAACCTATGTACTAGCACACATTTCAGGGACTTTGAGGCCTTTGTGCCTGATTACTGAGAACTGATTTTGTGCCAGTTCTTACAAGGCCTTCGAATTGGACCTTAAAAATCTCAAAGCGTGATTGATGGGTATAAATTTGAGATGCCCTTGTGAGCATTGAACATTAGAGCACGTTTTCCATGATGAATATGCTGTAGAACAACAATTTGTGGCATCTACCAGAGCAGATGCTTCATTTGTTTGAACATCGGATTTTTTTGTTGCTTTTTGGTTTCTATCAGAATTGTACAATTTGCACAACCAGGAAGAGAAAATGACGTGAGATCATGTGAAGCAAGATTGGGAAAAGTCTGGCAACTTTGTAACTGCTCTTACCATCACTTCAAATCAATGAAAAAATTGAAGTAGAACATAAAATATACAACTTGGTGCAAAAGACCTAAGGATTGCCATAATGTGAGTTTGTCAAATATAGACTCGTGTGCTGCTGCCCACAGCTTGGTACTTAGCATAATTCCTACTGGCTTCAATTATGCCTACTCCTAGCAAAAGAAAATTATCGTCATACTCTAAGTGGTAGAATTCTAGAGTATCTATCCAGAGAGACAGCAACTTGTCTGGAGCAGTTCAAAGGTATAGATGTATCCATACATAACCCTAGCTGTAAAAATAAGTCACAAAATCCATTTGAATTTTGTGGGCAGCAACTGAGTAAGGACTGCCTGTTTAAAGCAACGCTATAGAAGTGAAAAGATTGCCAAGATAAAATTAAGGCAATGCAATAACATAGAGAGTTTCAACCACTTGGAAGTAAACCGCAATGCATCTTGGAGTAGCATTCATCTGTTTTGTAATCATCTTGCAGCCGTAAACTGCTCCAAGTTGCATGGCAGCTTAGTTCACTCCACGTCAAGTTCCAAGATTCATGCTTCAAAGGAACCTGCTATCACTTCATAAGTGAAAGACCAGCATGCTGACATGAAATTTACAAGTTGATTGCATGGGCTTGTTTGGCTTCTTGATGGTCCTGAAGAACCGTACGAGCTGATTCCACGGCAACCTGTCCACTCACAAAATGATGGCGGCACACAGGCATGTACACATCTGCCCCACCAATAACCTCAGTTTTGGTGTCTCCAGTTTTCCTGAAAGTAAACAAGGCTGGTTGGCCACAGAGCTCACATCGTGCATGAAGCTTTGTCACTGAGTCTGCCAAAGGAATAAGATCCAGTGCTGACCCAAATTTGCGTCTGCAAGGATAACACTATGTTCTCAGCTTCTCACTTTAAACAAATAACCCACTTCAAACATTTAGTCAATTACTGATCCCTATCTGTAGTCACCACAGTTGAAGGGACAGCACTCAATAGATCAAATTTCCAACAGGTCAGGCCTGAACCAACTTCCCACCAGTAATTGCAGATTCCAAAATAGAATACCTTAAGAAGTCACCATCAAGTCCTGCCACAATGACTGTCTTATTGTCAAGGTCAGCAGCACCTTGACAAAAATCCAGAAGGTCATCAAAAAACTGAGCTTCATCAATGCCAATCACCTCCATCTGCATTGCAAAATTTCAAGAAAGCATCGATTACACAACAATCATTCATGATACCACAATGCATTGCAGGAGATAATACTGAAGTGTGTCAAGTGAATTCACATCTTGTATTATCTCCTCTAAGCCAAAGCAACTCAGTACAAAATATACCTGTTTGTATTCCTCCTCTCCGATATGCTCTCTAAAAGTTGCAAGGCTAGGGGCAGCCACACACGGCATTTGAACTCCATCATGAGAAACAACTGCAGCCACTCCATATCTTGTGTCTTTGTCGGATTTCACCAGACCCACTCTCCTGCGGACAAAACCCTTAAAGAGATTCTCAACAATGTCAAAGCTTGACCCTGGACACTGCAACAGTGCTGATAAAACGAAGTTTCTGCGATATAGAGTCTACATTCAAGTGCACCGGAATTCAGGATTTTCTGATCCAGGAAACACTAACAGACTACAGAAGTGTTTGACGCTTTCTTGCTGATTCAGTTCATATGAAAGCCATGGAGATTATCCCCTCCACAGATCTGCTTTTTCAGGAGCCTATTGGCAACAACAGTAGGCTAATGTGTTGATCATACGTCTAAAACAGCACGCATCTCTTTATCAGTAGTGTTAAGCAAACGAAGCTACTGCAATATATAATCTACATTTACAGTGCACCGCAATGCAAGCTTTCTTTCTAATTCTGTCCATATGAAGCCATGAAGATCATCTCCTCCAAAGGTCTATATATTTTAAAAGCCTAATATTAAAGTTGAGCTAATAGGTATGTTAATCATGTGTCTCAAACAGCAGGTCATCTCTTTATCAATGTATATGCAGATTTTGTCTCATCTTACTGGAAACCATAGAAAATTACCTCGAGAAAACATGCGAGGAGAAAGTGATGATCACCATTTGCTACAGAAGAGGATGATAGATAGGCAAAAACCTGTCATAGTCTCCTGTCCAAATGACCAACAATATTTAACTCTCCTTCACAATATGTGATGATGCAACATAAGACTGGAAAATGATTCTAAAAATACCTGCCAGCGTCAGCCTCTTTCCGAACTCGCTGCAAAAGAGCGGTTGTTTTCCCGGCAAACATCGGACCCACAATCAAGTGGATGGCTCCCATATTGGAGCACACGAAGTCACTCATTTCCGATGGTTCTTGTTGCTTGGAGAGATCCCCGACATGGCCATCCCCACGATCTGAATCTCTGCTGCTACCATTAACCCCATCGGCTGGCATTTTGGCCATGCACGAAAGGCTGGGCGAGAAGCCCCGAGACAACAAAGGCGAGTGCAACAATCCTCTTGTTCTTCTTCTCGACGACCTGGGGTTAAGCCACACACATGTGGTAATGGTGGAAGTGGAGAAGAGCTTGCAGGAGCGAGGCAAAGCTTCGTTCCGTGTCGTCAGCTGGCCTCGCAATGATCTGCAACCAAAGGAGATCGCCGTCGATGTCATGTGGCGCGTCAACAAAGGAGCTCTCGGGAGCGATGCGGCCATCAATCGGTGGCAGCTCAAGAGTGAGGAGATTCGGGCGAGATGCTGCTGTGACTCCAGAATTAGCATGCCAGCATGATGATTCATCCTTCGAATTCCGTCCTTCATAGCTGCAACATGATCCCCTGCCTCAATCAAATTGCACCCCTGGCCCTGATTCTGATGCCTTCAGGCAAAATCGATCTGCTTGTCAGAGCCATTCCGAATCTTCTCCTTTCCCGGCGCCTGCGCCCCTGGTATTGCGAGAAGGATTGCAAATTTGCAATTGGGAGGGGTTTAGGAGACAGAGTTTCCAGGTTAGGTGAGTGGCACGGACATCCAGAAATCTCCACGGGCAGATTGGGGAGCAAGAAGAACGTGCAATTTCGGCTGTTAAACCCTAAACCCTGTAGAAAGTTACACGCTATTTTATCTCGAATGTTTCACCTGCACATGGTAACAAGGGGTAACTTAGGGCACACTGACTTACCATGGCTAATACCTTCCTCTCATCCATCCAACATAAAAACTTGACCCCTCTAGGTTTGTGGCCGATTCATCTCAAATGACTTGGACTACACCATTTATGGTATTTAGTGTCACGTACATTATTTGCAAAGGGTCTAATCTAGATGCCTAGAGGTTTCAAAGTGTCACATCTGTTGATTATCAATATGGTAGTATTCGGCAACATAAGTGACTTTTTTAAGTGAATTTTTTTTTATGGTATGGCATTTAGCGTAGCACATTGGGATATTGGAGATGATATTTATCATGTGTATTTTAGTATGCAAGGCGAAGATATTCATGAGCATACTAATGACAAATGTCATTTATGTACACTTTAGTCAACTTGTAGACCATTGTGTAACACTATTGAACACACTCATGCCAAGATATTAGTAAGTGCACTTGAACTCCAAGTGTCTTGAGATGACACTGATGGTGAAGTTGTTGATCGTTATTGTAACCTAGCATATGCCTCAAAACAAGGTAAGTGACACTATTATACATGTGACACTAAACACCATAAATGGTGTAGTTTAATTTAGGGTCTTTGAGGTTAATTTGGGTGTCAATCAGATGAGAAAGGAAGACATATGGGTTGCATATTATTTGAGGGTTTGTGTGTTGGATGAATGAGAGGTGCGCTCATTTACGATGATTTCCTCTCTTTTGTAAAGCTTTGGGGGGAGGGTGAAAGCCTTAATTAATGCTGGCTTGATAATTAGCAAGAGGAGAGTGGATGACAAGCTAGCTTTGTTTGTGATATATAGGAGGAAAATGTGACAACAAGGAGGGAGCTTTGAATTGAGCACATCTGTTCCCTAAGGTTTGGGGATATAAAAGAGGGAATGACATTATGGAAGGTGATATTACGGAGGTTAGGGTGTAATAGACAAGTTGATAAGGTTTATTATCTCACTAGTAGAAAACTTTGCCCAAAAAAACCGTAGCCAAAATCAGTTGTGGGTCTTTTGACTAGCCCAATTTGCAATCGCTAAACGACTACAAATTTTTCTTTTTCGTTTTGCAACTAAAATTTTCAAAAATTTGGGGCGTGTAATATATTATTGAAAGATATTTTTAAGACCTTTCCAACGGTATATTACACGCCCCCAAATTCCTAAAACTTTAGTCGCTAAACCAAAAAAACAAAAACGCAATTGTTTAGTGACTACAGATCAGGCTGGTCAAAGGAATTGTAGCCGCTTTCGGCTGCGGTTCTTTTTGGCATAGTTTTCAACTAGTGTCTTTATACAAATATTTGATAGGTTGTACAAAACATTGTCTCAAAACTAATATGCTTCCATTTTTATCCAACCATGCCAATGAACTTATTTTTCAAGTGAACTTTTCAAATCAATCGAATATCTTCATGCTATTGAAGATTTGTATTTAAAATTTTAAAAATTAAATGCCTTGGATGCAAATACATGCTTTGTATTTTGATCATCAATGTCATAATTGAGCATATATTTGTTCTCTCGTTGACATAAGATCAAATACTAAATTAAATTCTATACCCATAAGTAATTTTGTTCAATGATTCCAATACTTGGTGAGGTTTGTAGAATTCGTGTACATAGGTCATACATTGTTCCCCTTGCTCCTTTGAGGGTTCATGTTTTGCTTATCTACACTAAATATTGTATTTGGTGTCATATGGTATTTCATGTCACTGTGTTAACTTCTCTGATGACATTTTATATGAATATGTTTACAAGTGTTTGTCATCCTAACTTACTTTCAGTTCATCCACTTTTGGTATATTCTGAATCCTGACATTTTTGTAATGAAATATTGTCATGAATAATTGAAGTTTGGTTAAAAAAATCACTTAGTAAGTGACGATAATTGCAACATTGTAAATCTAGAATGCCCAAAAAAAATTACAAGGACTGACAGACAATGTTAGGTTTACATTTAGTGTTGGTGACACTTACACGGGCAGTTTACAATTAGTACTGAGCAAGATAAATAGAACTGGTGACACTAAATACAATATTTAGTGTAGTTATTGCTCAAGGTTATGTGATCTATATCACAACCTGACTTGTGTTTAAAAGATAATCCACTAATCTGATATGAAGAGTCAAACCCGAGTCTGGGATGGTGATGAAAAATACTGCCTTCCAGACCAAGTTTGAGCACCATAGCCTATGAGTTTGTGGTAGGTAATGCATTTTGGACGATCTGTAATCCATTACACAATTTACAAAAGCTTTACATAATGAGCAAGGACCAGAACTAGGCTCACAAAGATTCCAAAAGACACAAGGTTGAACAAGATGTATATCATATTTGAAACAAGACAAACAACATACAATAAAATATGAGGCATCATGGTCAAGCTCCATAGGCCCGTTTCGGATTCACATATGAGCTCAGCGTATGCTCAAGGATGGAGCATCTCTCATTCATGCCAACTGTAGGTTGGACCGAGGTGTCGTTTCAGTCTACATCAGAAACGTGGTCAGTAACCCCACTGCAAGAGAATTGGGAGATAAAAGTAATTCGGTCCCAAGGAGCGCGTCTACAAAACATGTGGATGTTTCACGAGATTCTATATTTCTGCCTAGAGTCTCAAAGATGAACATTCTTCTTCAAACAAGTATAAGGATATGGTGCAGACAGAAAATGGAGGACTGGCCTTTGTGCTCAGTCTGTACATGCAATGTACTCCATCTCGGCAAGCTTTCCGCCTTCGTTGCTAAATCCTCAAAGTATCCTGGGAGACAACCAAACGTGGAATCAAATTTAAGTGAGTATTTTGCAAACATTGGGCAAACATCAGAGTCTTGTCAGGTCAAGGTGATGTGTGCCAAAATAAAAATAAAAATAAAATAGTGTGGTAGTAGCAAAACAGTTATGTTATACCCAATTGATAAGAGGAAACTTGTGTTGCCTGTGACTGGTGCAAGCTTTCATTGCACTCATCCAGCTTTGAGAGTGACAAAGACGCCTCGTTCCATTTGAGGTCATTACGTTGATGGGCCCCATAAATATTTAGAAATTAAATAATAGCAATCAATGAGACCAAGGGGTTTGGGGTAAATGTTAGGAGATTTGAGGTAGGGACCTATTAGGTCATGTGCACACTTTTTGGAATGGAACTAAACTAAAGAATGCATTGGACAATCAAGGCTGTTGATTTACTATATCTTGCGGTAACTAGAACACCAATTAGTCCTATGAGTGTGGATTACTATTTGGATTTTTTTTATCATCACGAATATCAATTTTTTACCAAGTACTTTATTTCATGTTCCTTGATGTGCATGCTAGTTGTTTGTCTTATTTGAGTAAAAATACTCATAGGACTATTTAGTGTAGTTGCATGCCTCTTGATTTTCTTGAATATTTCATTGCTTCCTGTGTGCCTTTGCTTTTTTCTTGGAACATATAATCATAAATCTTAGAACTTACCAGAACTTTAATGAACATGATGTATATGAGGGCAAGCAATGATCCAAGGAATGCGTAAGGTAGGAACAAAGGGAGAGAGGAGAGGATTTCAAAGGAGGAAGGAAGTAGAGGAGAGAGGAAATGTGAGGGAATGTAGATTTTAATTGTTAGGCTATGCGTAGTCATCTTTGACATCCATAGAATTTTCCCTTATTGAAGATGTATGGATTTTATCAAGGGGGTTCAATTATTGGAAGCAAAGGCGATAATGGACATCAGTAAAGGTGAATGAATTCAAATAGCCAGGGCGACATTCTACCTACGTCAAGAGAGGTTGATTCTTAAAGACCTAATTCGAGTGCCCATGTGTTCTCAAGGCTTGAAAGTACCTATTGTTCATGTCCCAGTATCGAAGGATGTATCGAGTTTGATTGAACAGTTTGTCTTCATCAATTTCAAAGTCTTGAAGCGGCCTCCCCACCACATTCACATAGCAAATGCTGCACACATCACAACACGATCCCCAAATAAGGTCTTCCAACAGTGGAATATGGATACGCAATCCAATACAAATGTAGGTTTATCAATGTGCACTCTTAGAACCATTAATTGTGAATCCTTTAAGTCAGCCTATCCATGTATGCATTCCTAAAATCCTCACAATGGCTTCATAGAAAGTAAATTATTAGAAAGTGTTGGGTGTTTCATCAGACTGTTGAAACTTGATTCATGAGCACTACCTAGTACCCCTCTTTCATGCCAAAAAGATTTAGCAAAAGGAAAAAAAAAACAAGAGATCCACATCATGACAAAAGTGAAGCATTCCCAGACACATGGGTTAAGTGTAAACTTGTGGTTACAAAAGTGCAAAGCAACAACCTTCCTCTTGAAGAAGGTTTCTCTCTTATATATGTGCACACAACTGCCTTCCATTTCTCAAACATCTAAGTGCTGCATTATTAACCTACTTGGGAGTCATTTTCCTTACGGACAACAACTATCCACATGTCGGTTCAAAGTCTACCCGCAAATGGCGCTTCCTCCCCGTGGTTAGATGAACCGACGAAGAAAAGGAGATTGTTTTTTATTCACTTATATTGCCCCCAATCGCAGAGAAAAAGAAAAAAGAATCTCACATTGAGACGCCCGAGCTGGAATACGGATGTGCAATACAAATGTAGGTCATCCCTGTGCACTCTTCAACATCTGTAAATCCTTCAAGTCGGCCTATCCGTATCTGCATTCCTAGAATTCTCATAATCCTCACAATCCTCACAGTAGCTTCGTCGAAATTAGTACATTATAATTTGTTGGGTGTTTCATCGTATTGTCTCAGATACGCCAAGATCACTTGCATTTTCGTTCATTTTCCCATGTTCGATAGGATGCTGCACAGCGGATTTATGCAATTTTTGTACCTGATGTAGTATTTATTGTCGGAGTGCTGGCAGTGTTCCCGCCCTAGAAGCTCCACTTGCAAAATCCCACCGATGCACAACACCGGCCGTGGAAGCTTGAATTTTTGCAATGTGCTCTCCTGCCATGCCCAACCCATCAATCGAACAGTATGAACTCGAGTATGATCCGAATTCCAACTGCGCACAAATCAGATTCATGTATGCTTTGGCTGAATCAAAGGCATCAATTGACGCAATATGCTCATTACATCAAACGCTCCTAATGGAAATGAGTGTAGGTACCTGCTTCATCTGAAATTTGGGGGAAGTATATGTCCAGACATACTCGGATAACCCGGAGAACCCATTGGTGCCGTAATTAGGTGAGTGCTTGTAAGCGTGGCCCAGGCGGAACCGCACCTCGCTTGCCGAATAGATTGGGCTTCCCTTTTGGAAGATTGCTGAATCATGAACAAGATAAATTTGTTGGTTGCATCACGCGTTTTCGGACCCGTTGAGAATCCTCACATATTGATCAAAGATTTACTCTAAAATGGCCGGTTCTTGACCATAAACTTGGGAATCAATCATGAGTATGAAATGGAAGCCTCTGCTTTCTCACATTTGAACGGAGCTCAAGGTAACAGAGAACGAAAGTGGTGAAGTAGCAATCAGAAGCAGATCCAAGAGCGCTGACCTGAAGCATATTGTGTCGCTACGGGACGAGAATCGACGACTATTTAATCGAAAACAAGAACGTGCTCAAGAAAATGAAGGAATGCTCATCGCAGTCCTCGCAAGGGTTTGGAGGAATAGATTTGCTCTCAGTCAATTGCGGGAGGAGGTATGTTCGGTAGAATGCAGTAGATTGAAAGAAATAAGTAGAAACGGATTCCAAGTTCACTACTATGTTCGATTCATGGCGGAGAGGATATACACCGCCAAACGGCCGGATGTGCACTTCAGGAACAAGAACATGTGGAAGAAAATGAAGAAATGCGCATCACAGTCCTCGCAAGGGCTCAGAGAAATCAATTCTCTCTCATTCAACTGCCGGAGGAGTTCTGATTTGTGGAATTCAAGAAATTGATAGAAATAAGTAGCAACCGATTCTTAAGTTCACTGCAATGTATGATTCGTGGCGGAGAGGAGATTCACCTTCAAATGGCCGGATTTGCACTTCATGAACAGAGACGTGTTCAAGAAAATGGAGAAGTGCGCATTACATTCCTCGCAAGGGTTTGACGGAATTGATCCTCTCTCATTCAATTGCCGGAGAAGTTGTGTTTGATAGAATTCGGGACATTGTTAGAGATAAGCAGAACTAGATTCTAAGTTCACTCCTATGTTTGATACACTGTGCTGGCGGAGAGGGGATTCGCCTTTAAACGGCCGGATTTGATTTGGAGAGTTCGAGAAATTGATAGAAATATGTAGAAATCGATTCCGATTTCACTACAATGTTTGATTCAAGGCGGAGTGGAGATTTACCTTCAAACGGACGGATTTGCACTTCATGAACAGAGCAGAGAGGAGACGAGAGGCGGTACACCAAGCTCTCCGGGACGTCGGGCTCTTCTTGTCCGGTGCTGGACCAGTAAGAGAAACCGTCGTCATCCAGTTTCCGTGTGCCCGGGTGCAGAGTCTCGTCAATGGATTCGTCCGAGGTGTCAGTACTGGATGCGGCGACCGCTTCCTTGATGCAATTGACGTTCAACGGCGGACCTCGAAGCTCGTTGTAGAGATGGTGATAAATTTGTGACTCTCGTGGTGCAAACCCTCGCAGCGAGCCATAGCCGCCGTCCGCAACTAACTCCTCCACATCCTCAAACCTTTCCACTTCAGGGAAGTTGTGGACGCACAAATCTCTCCATGTCGGCCGATCGTCTACTGGCTCTGTCGCCATAGCCAATTCCCCACAAAACTACTACAACAATAAAGTCTACTTGTCACTACTTCCTAATGAATGCGCCTGGATCAGACTGGAGCCATGCATTTGTGATGACTCCTCTTTGCATGCCCTCCTGAGATTGTATGGAGGAAGAAACCACAACCAGCTTGACGCACTCGATTGAAGAGCAATTGAGCAGCTGAAAGGCAAATTCGAGCACGGCACAGATTACTTCTAGGGCCGCCGGTTCTTGATATTGGATTCAGCAACCTGATTGCATCTTCTTCACATCACGGTTCTAATTCCGACAGGAAGCCACTTCTTGAGTTAGAACAATTGCAGAAGAATAAGTGGGAGGAAATCTGTCTGACGGTGTGGGATTCGAGGAGAATTCGTTATATTCGGGTAAAATAAAGGATTGTTACCGAGACAGGAGGACAGAAACTGTATGGATGAACAAACCATAACGAGCTTAAGGCACTCAATAATTGAGAAGGAGCAATTGAGGAGCTGAAAGGCGAATTCCAGCACGCCACGGATTACTATAGGGCCACCGGTTCTTGAAGTTGGATTCAGCGACTTGAATGCATCTTTTTCACATCTTCTGCCACTCTCTTCTCACGGTTCTAATACCGACAGGAAGTCTGAAGATATCAAGAAGTCTTACGACCTGAAGCATCAACAATTGCCAGAGTCAGGGGAAGGAAGTCTGACGGTCCAGGAATCAAGGAGAATCCTTATATTCGGGTGAATTAAAGGATTGTAACCGAGACGGGCAGAAAGAACCCGTATGGACGAAGAAACCACAAAGAGCTTGAGGCACTCAATTGAGGAGGAGCAATTGAGCAGCTGAAAGCGGAATTCAAGCACGGTAAAGATTTCAGCTAGCGCGAACGGTTCTTGAAAATAGATTCACCAACCTGAATGCATCCATTCACATCTTCTACTTCTCACTTCTCACTTCTCACAGTTCTTCCGACAGGAAACCAATTCCTGACGCTTCGCAGATTTAAAACAACGGAAGACTAAGGGAAAGGAATGTCTGATGGTCCAGGAATCGAGGAGAGTTCTTTATATTGCTACTGAGATTGGTTCTTGCTTCACAACAATTTAAACGACGTAGTTCCTCTAACAATCTCGACATGAACACAGCAATGGCGTAGTTGTTCATCAACTTAAACAATGAATGCTTTCATGTAGAGATCGTGGTGATCAAGTGCGACATGCGTGCACAAAACACATGATTTTTTCTCAGGAGCATTTGCATGCTCAGGTGCTTTCCATCATCATCACTGCCCTAATAAGCTGACTGATGAATTGGTTGCCGTGAGGCAAGGCACCACCTGACTTGTGCATATTGTACTAATTATATTCATAGAAAAAATAGAATTAACAACTGACAATATTTCTGGAAGTACTGTGACCTATCTGTATCAATCATCTGTACGTCTGAAATTCAAAATGCATGAAACCCAGAGAATTCTTGATGAAGCCCTGTGATCCGAACCTACATCTCTACCTGACCACCAGACAGCACACTCTAAGACCTTGAAATCGAAGCTGTTAAATGAAACTCTTGGATAAATTTCTCTTATACTCTTCATGACCAGTAAGCCCCTTGCTCCACAGAGATTTTTGCACTAATTTGTCTATGTGCTGTGGAAGTTTGTCTTCATTTAGTATTAGGCTGCGAGGGTGATTACACTCACCCTAGGTGGTGTGCTATAATCAGCTATGATAGAGAGCAACGTAGACTTGAAGTAGAGTGGTCAAGTGGTCAGCTTGAAACGTGCGGCATTGCGACTTTTGTGAAAACTTGAGGCCTGCAATATCATCATATTGTGAGCTTGATTCTTTCTGATGCGCCTAGTCATGCGCGAGGACTGAGTCATGATTGAAAAGCTTGAAAGGCTGTGGAGTAGAGTGGACCTAACCCTAAACCTTGGTCAATACCTCTTTGATTCCTGGTCATTTTTGAGCTGAACTCATCGAAAGCCGATTAGTAGGTTGCAAATCCGTCAGTTACAGTGGGACAGGGCTGGGAAACTGAGTCAAATGAGAGGCTTCATGAAAATCTACAAGAAGATGAACAGGAGGACCCACACAGCTTGAAACGTCATAACCTGCACAAAGAATTCAAGTTCACATTTCCTTTTTCCTTTCTTTGTTGGTAATCTTGCTCTTTGGTTTGTCATCATTTGTTGGTGCAAATCATCAACACCCGAAAGAGGACCTGAAACTGACCCTAGACTGAATCCTCAAATGACGGTGGCCAGTCGTACATCAAAGATGATGCAATACCATACAAAAAGGCAGACATCAAATGAAGATGTACCTATCAACATGTACGAAGCTTGAAAACTATTCATACGTAAGCCACAATTTCCAAGTGTGAATAATCAAGCATTTCCAGCGTTGAAACTTAGTTCCTGCCTTTCCCTAGCCTGCCATGCAAGAGTAGTCAGAATATCATGCAAGTACAGGAGCCTAAACCTTCCAGTTGTGATTCAAGATGAACTTATGTCCAATTGAGAAATACTGAACATTTGATTGTACAGTACAACCAAAGACACAACAAAATCATCAAGTCACAGCAAGCAAGCCAACAGGAATCAGGATGCCTGGACACTGCATTTAATAGGAAGCACCACAACTGATTCCTGCTGCAGCCTTTACTTATAAATGTACAGATGACAGTATTGACACTAAGCCCGCTGGGGTTTATGGGAGTGACAAGTAGGTGATGATTTGCACAAGCTGACTGCTGCATACACTGCAGGTGCACCCAATAACCAACAAATTTTGTTCTTCAACATTGGACCTGCTGCGGCTTCTTCTTCTTGTTCCTAGTAACCTAACCTGTCTAAAATGAAGCTCTTGCTAGAATATCAGAACCAGTTTAAGGGTCACACGATGATTCCGGTACGCCCATTGTTGCAAAGGGAATGACAATACTTGAGGGATCAAGCATGCTGGACACTATTATCTACCAGTGTGACCCACTATTGACAAGTATGTTCTGTTCTCGGCTTGCGGTTCGTATAGTTTGTCTGACCTAAAACATGTTAGAATATGAGGACCAGTATAAGGGTCGTGGTGCAACTCTAGTAGGCTTTACCCCGGAAGCTAGATATGTTACAAAACCTTGATCCTGACTGATCAATCAAGTGGACAGATCTGTACTCTTAAATGTTAGTAAGCGACCCTGACTACTGCTTTTGCCTCAGAATGTTGAGACACTAAGAGGTTAGCCACAGCTACCCTCATTTAAAAGAATGGATTACTCCTCGCTCACTGCTCCACCTGCAGCCTCTTGTTAGAAGTGAGCAGACCACCAATCTCTGGTTGAAGTTTAGTCTTGGCAGAAACTGCACGCACCCTGTCGAATTGCTGGAGTATCAATTCTTCTATGTCTACCCTCCTACCGAATCTATGGTACTGTAGGTTGAAGAGCTCTTGGGCATGATACCCAGGTGGGCCAAAGCTTTGGCAGCAGCCTTCTTGGCTTCTAAGGTGCCTCCAGTCATTGTTTCACAGAGTCTGTTTTTGGCCACAATTGAGTACTTTTCATCTTGGTACTTCTTCATGCTCAGAATCTGCTCCAACATGCACACACCCTTCTCAGTTGAACTTGGGTTTCGGCCAACCAGTACTACAGCTGCTCCCATTATGTTATGCTTCATAAGGAAGTCGACTGCCCTCTCCTTGCACTCCCTGATGTTCACAAGTGTCAAGAGGGCATCAATTGCACTCTCTGCACTTCTGTGGCTGCCTTCTTTCATAAGTTTCACCAGGTTGGGGACTGCACCAGCATCTACAATGCATAATGTGCCCTTCTGGCTACATCGGCCCGCATGCACTTTACAAGACCTGTACCTGCAAGTTCAATGGCCTAAGTCAATGTCCAGCAATGTTACAGCATTATGTCAAAAGAAAGTCAAAGTCAAATGGATGCACTATTCTGCTGCAAATAGTTGAGCACAAGCCTCTGAGCCAGACCACCTAAATCTACTGATTACCTCACAGGAACACTTAACAAGCAATCTGAGGTGCTGAATAAGGTCATGCTTGTATCCAGTAGACTATGAGGCACACAACCAAAGACATCTGTGAAGAATGCTAAATATTTTCAATAAAAACCAGTAATCACTCCTGGCATCATCTTGATACAAGTGATAGAAATTTCGTTGACTGATTCATCAAGCATCATTCAGATAATTTTGATCAAAAGAATGATAGTTTTGCTTTCCTAGCATCTTCAACTGAGGGAGTGGTGGAAGACAAACATACCTTTGCATTCCAATATTTGCAAGGAGTCTCTTTGACACAGATTGCTGCACAATAAGCTGAGGCGTACTTCTAGAGAGAATTCCTAGTGTGATTGCGGCAAAATGCGCAGTTTTATCATTCTTTGAATTAACTAAGTTAACAAGGAAAGGCATCATGCCTAGCCTTGAGAGCATAAGCTGAATGTTAGTATCTACAGGTGTCATGTCAACTAATTTGGATATAGTCTCAGCAGCACACTCCTGTATTCTGTCATTCCCCAATCCTGATCCTGGCTCTAAGCATTTAACTAATGTGGAGAGGAGGTTGCCATCCTGCACCATAAGGGCTTTTGTATCTGGCAACTCAGCAATTCCAGCCATAATTCTCAATATTGACTGCTTCTCCTCTATCCTAGTCGGTTTTTCCAGAAGATTTGTTAAGAACTTCAAGAGTTCACTAGACGCAACCACACAGTCCCGGCAGGCAGTGTCTTCAACCAGGTAGCACAGAGTGCTCAGGATGCTAGCCCTGCATGCCGACGCAGTGTCTTGCCTTTGAAGAAAGGTTAGGAGATAAGGCACATTTGGTGAATTTCTCATGGCTGATCGGATTGCCCTACTCTCTTTTGCAATACAAACAAGAGTCTTCATTGCAAGCTCTTGAACTACCGGATCTTCACACTTCACCATGGCAAAGAGCCGAGTAGTGGCATGGTCCTCATGGTCAATTGCTAAGGCTCCTTCACGATCCGCTGCTAAGTTGGCCAGGGTACCTAAGGCCTCCACTCTGCACAAAAACATCCAAATTCAGATTTCAAGGACCACTTCTTAGCTCTGAGATCCTTAGATGAACTCTGTCATGTACTGGGTGTTGTTTTCGAGATGAACATCAAGGCCCCATTCAAAAAACACTGGCAGTATGGTTGTTGCAAGCTGCAAATAGATCGCATGGAGACGGCCCAATAGCTGTCACAAAACAGCTGCCAGCAGTATTTATGTGTTGCAGATACTTTGTAATTCATGACCACAACAGCTTGGAAGTTGTTTAAAGAGGTGATTTCAGGTCCCCTGCATATCAGCAATTTAGTTCCAAGTACATTCTTTGAAAGTGGACGCTAATGTAGAGTGATTAGAGAGTATAGTTTACCCAGCAAGACTGGTCCATCCAGGTCCAAGCGCTTCTAATCAGGACAAGCTTAAGAATCTGGAAGTCACCTTGACAACACCTACATGGAATGATGACAGGATTCAAGAACCCGTCAAATCATTTGTCTTGCAAGAAAACAGAGAAGAAAGTGGACATTGTTGCAGGAATTTGTATATAGTGATCCTAAGAACTCAAGATGTGGTATCCGCAATAATGTCACGGTGTATGTACGAGAAAAATTACCTGACTTTCCGAACATCAAATGCCAGTGAGTTCACGAGAATGGGAATCGCCCCCACATTTGCAACAATCCCCCTGTTCTTCTCATGTTCAGTGAGATGCCTAAGAGCTTTCAATGCAGCAACTTGAGCATGCGTATCCTGAATGAGCATCAGGTCTAGCAGGGGAGGGATAGCTCCAGCATTCACCAACTTGAAGCTGTTGGGTTCAGTTAATTTAAGGTCGATCACTGCCCTAGACATCAGCACCCTGATTTCTGTCTCATACCCTGCAAGCCAAAGGCAGCTCCAGCGCATTCAGATTCTAAAATTCTATTCAGCAACTGCATTGGATATGAGTCTCATTCGAGACAGTTTTGAAAAATATGGTTTTGTGGAAAGGAGGTTCAATACATCCCTTACCTTTTTTTCCCTGCCTATTTTCAGGCATTTTAACACACAGCGAAGGTGGGAATGGAAGTGGATGTACCTGAAGACATGTGGGCGACTAATGGCTTGAAGACTGATGCCTTTGCAAGGTCAAGCACCACGTCCGGGTTCTTCTCGCAGAGGTTGTCCAGCAGCTTCTCTGCCATATCCTTTTGGTCAAGTGTGCATTGGCTGAATGCACTAGCAATAGGGAAGATTGAGCCCTTCACATCGAGGATTGCCTTCTTCCCTGGGTCCACTTGTGATAGCTCCCAAAGCAGTTGCATCACTCCGAATGTCTGGGTGGGGGTTTTTGTCAGAAGACGCACGAGCAGTGGGACGATTCCCGCTGCAACCAAGCGAACCTTCATGACCACGACAACATCCCAGATTAGCGATTTGCGAAGTCCGCAAAAAGTTTGAATAATCGCTACTCGTCAGGAAAGCTGATCCTGAAAGAAAGGACTGATTGAATCACCGGAGTCATAGCATGCCGGAGACTTAGCATGCCGACACTTTTCTTCACACATATGACACTGTAGAGTCGACCTTAACCCTCGAGTAAAACCCTTCTCCATCGATTAACATGTGCATCAATTGAAGAACTTTGTACTGGCATTGATCGAACATCCAATTTCATATTTCAATCGATGCGCATGGGTTTACATTGAACGACGAACTTTGTACTGGCATGTTTGAAAATATGCACACCTTGAGATCGTCCTTTCCCGCCGAAACTTGAGAAAGGATCCGCAGAGCTCTGTCACGGATTGCTTGCGGGGCAGGTTTCAGCACTTTGACAAGAGCTTCAAGTCCATGAAGTTTCACAAAGTAGTGCTTGTACTGGGCATTGGCATCGATATGCTTCTTGATTTCAGCAATAGGGACATCAAAATCCTCTTGGCTTAATTCATCAGCTCCTCGAAGGAGAGTTTGAACTGCCTCTTCCAGTTTCTCCTTTGCTAATCTGTCGAAATATTCTTCGATTGCCTGCCGCAGAGTGCGATTCTCCAGTATCTCCAACGACTCGAGTTCCTTGCCAGTGTCCGGACAGGTTGAATGGCCCCTTTGAAACCATTCAAGAATCGCCGCCTTCTCATACGTGTACCCTACCTCCACTACCATCACTGGATCCTGCATAATCTGTCCCGTTATAGGACAGAAGAATGCAGATGGAATTGATCCAGCAGATCCTGGTTGATGAAACGACGACTCCTCCGCCGCAAGTTTGCGCACATCTCCTGAGACAACAGCCGGCTCAAAAAGATCACACAAATTGCGTAGGTCCTGTACTTCGTCCAACCTCCTCTCAGCCTCCGCCCTATCAAGAGCTTCTTGCAGCTCCGTTTTCAACACTCCTGCGGCTGATAGAGGAACCTGAAGGTGACTTGCAATTTCGCGGAGAAGTGTAGTAGCATGTGCTTCGTCGACAATTTTGCAGTCCAATCCAGCGGCTATGGCTTCGGAGAGAGTTTCGTGTCCCGGTTCCCTTCGAAACAATGCCCCGTCTAAATTATTTCGGACATCGTTAACAATAATTGTAAAGTCGTCGGAGACCGCCGGTGAGAAGAGTAGGAGTGAGGCTTTCAACTCCGCGATTATCTTCCTGATCCGTTCCACAAGCTCGTTGCAATGGTACAGAAGGTAGATGCGGCTTCCGGTGACGCATCTTTCTGTGAAACTAATGGCGGATTCTAACACTCCCGCGATGCAGGTGAGAGCTGGCCGTTGCAAAGCCAGAATATCTGAATCCTGATGTTGCATTAAGCATTCCATCAGCGGCTGCAGTTCGGCCACAAAATATGCTAGCATTAAGAATTCCGCTTTATCAATAACCGCGTCCTTCACCAGCTTCTTTATCTCGTCCATGTGCTCCAGAATTTTCTTCACCAGAATTCCGGGCTCCACCTCCATCGCCATTTCCACAAGCTTCTTCTGAACCGCTTCAGAAGATATACATGCGCGTCGTTCGCTACTCTAAGTACAGTTGCGATGATAGTTCAAGGTTAAATTAATAGCCCTGAACGTCCAGTCCTACCTTCTTCAATGCATACATAATTCTTAACACTTGCCTAATGATTGAACCGGTTTTTTTCTTCATCAGGCCTCCGCAGTTCCTTTATTCGCAGCATTCTAATCAATAAGAGAAAATAAGGTGATGCTGATAAATTTTGCAGACTCATCGCGACACGAAAACAAGAATTGAGACGACGTGTTTCGAAAGAAAATTAGTGGAGAAGCTACTCCTATGTTGGCCATGCCCCAAAGCTCCAAATCGAAAGCCATCGCACAGACTCGTCTCTAAACTTCCGAAAATGTCTGCTCTCCATCGGAACCTGTGCTGGTGCTTTTCTTTCTTCTTACTCACTCAAATCAACGGGGGCCGGGTTACATCAACCACGATTAGGTAGGTGTTCGAGCTTGGTTTTTCTCATTCTGCATTTTCCCGCACCCCAACGGCTACCTACGGCAGCCTTTTCTTCAAGCCTAACCTGCTGATTCCCCCATTCGAAATATCACCTTCCTCTGCCGGTACTCCAAAGCCTTTCTTTTAAATTTCAGGTGATCCACCTACAAGAAGCTGCATAACGCCGGCGTCTTTTTCAGATGCTCTTCTTCTTTTCAAACACCGGTAGCTCCGTCGACACTCCCATAGCCACTGGCCATTAACTCCGAGGTTGCAGCAGCCCGTGGATTGAAAAAATTCTGAGGCCTGCACTGTCGCTCCAAGCATCACCAGCACCGGTTTCATGGCTCGTGGATGGTTCGCGCGATTGGCACATCATCAATACAGGGCCTCATCGCCCTCTCGAACAAATTAAAGGTCCACAGTAGTCATATTACCACGCACCACCTCCTTCGACACGTTCATTCGTTAAATCGTCACAGCTCAGCTAGCTCCCAGACTCCTGCGAAGCAAGCAAGCGCCTACCTATAATATTCTCATCTGCTCAAGCAAGCGCAAATCCAAGGGCAGCTCCATGGCTGCAGCACTTACTTAGCGCCAGCCGCTAATCAGGTCCAAACGTCGGTACGGCGCTTCCTGCGACTTCCTGCAGACCATGGCAACCTCGACTCGACCTAACTTAACTTAACTTAACCCGAAGTTCAGCCGAACATATTGCACCTTCTGATCACCATCATCATTATCGCACCTCTTTCTTCCCCTGCATCACCGCGCGCCTCCCTCACTCCCTCCCCTAGCCTCCTCTTCCTTCTCACAAACACAAACACAAAACACCTAACCCCCACTCAAACTCAAATAAAACACAAAAACAAAATCACCACGGCCACTCGAAAAACCAACACTCTGCAAGTAAGTTCTTCTTCTTCTTCTTGCACACCGGGACACCTCAACCCCGTTCTTGGAACTTGCGCCAGACTAATCATCCACAAAACATTCACTCTCTTACTCTCTTACTCTTTCTTTTCATCACTGATCATCGGCCAGTAAGTTTCCCACCCTCCCACACCTGCTCCCGAACTAGTGCAAACTCTGCTCTGCTCTGTTCTGCTCTGTTCGTATTATTATTCTTCCCGTTACAAGATCAGACAGGCTCCGGAATGCAGCCGGTGAGCATGAGCGAGGCTCGAGCTACTTTAAGTTAGCTGTATGCATCCCCAAGATACGAGATACTACTAAAAATACTACTACCTACTTTGAGTTATTACGACGGAGAAGACTCGGATCAAGGAAGGGATTCGAGTGCGCAGTGCTTGAAGGCAGGCAGACAGACAGGGCGCGGCCTGTCCATCAGTGATCGTTAGATCTCCAGGCTGATGTTTCTGCTCCGTTTCTTTTCTTCGTTGAAATGCTGACGATAATGGACGGAAATAGTGGCCCTTCAGTCGCTTCCATTCTTCGTTCGTTCGACTGTCGGTCGGTCGGTCGGTCGGTCGGTCGGTCGGTCAAGCGGGGCTTGAAAGGGGGAAGAGACCGTCAAAGGCCGCAGTCAAGGCTAGTGGCAACCAAAGCGCACGTGATATTAAGGAGGTATGTAGTGTGAACTTGGATGCGTGATAATACACAAATAGTGTAGCACGTGATATTATGGAATAACATAAAGTCAACATTGCAATAATGACAATAAATGATAATGATGATAACGTGATGCACAAGCGAGTGGTTTGAATTCTTTGCTGGATTATTTTAATGTCAATACTTGTGATATATGGGAGGGGAAAGTGACAGCAAGGAGGGAGATATAAATTAAGCACATCCGATTTCTAGGTTTTGGGATATAAGAGAGGGAGTGACATTACAGAGGTCAAGATGCACACTACACTAAATAGTGTATTTAGTGTCATCATAGGATGTTTTATGTCATTGTGGTAACTTTTGTAGTGAGACTACTTATGAATAAGTTTATGAACGTTGTCATCCCAACTTACTTTCTGTTCATCCAAATGTCAATAATTGAAACAAAGCTTGGTATAATTTGCATCTTCACAAACATGTGATGAACTATGTTCATGGATGAATGAAAAATTGGATGAAAAGTCACTTAAGTAAGTGACAACAATTGCAACACTGTAAATCTATAAACCCCGAAAAAACTTACAAGGAATGACCAAATAATGTTAGGTTAACATATAGTGTTGGTGACACTAAATACAATATTTAGTGTACTAGTAAGTTATTATTAGGTGAGGTAGGCCAGGTGGTAGTATGTAAGGGGTGTTGTAGATGAGGATCATGGTCCAAGAACATAGGGACCAGTTTGAAGCAATTTGAGGCAAATTGAACCCTTGAATCGGACCCTTTCTTAAACCCTACTTTTCATAATGATTCTCCAAAACATGAGTTCTTCTTTGAACTTTAGTTCTTGGTTCATATCATTACATTAAATACTAAATTTAGCATCATATGGTACTTTATGTCATTGTGGCAACTTTTCTAATGACACCTCGTATGAATATGCTTACAACCATTGTCATGGATGATTGATATTTGGATGAAATCCATGCCAATTATTGAAACAAAGTTTGGTATATTTTGCATCATGACAAGTTTGTAATGAAATATTTGTCATGGATGATTGAAGTTTGGGCTAAAAAAATCAATCAGTAAGTGACAATAATTGCAACATTTGTGGATTTGTAAATTTGTGTTTCATATCCTATGAGAAGTGAACTCTATATTAACTCCTATAAAATTTTGAAGGAAGATCGGGTTTTGGTGCAAGAAAGTTTTGGCCAAATCTTGAGTTTACAACCAAACCCCCCCTCCCCCCCCGTTGTTTGGCAATATTGACATCACCCCTTCCATGTGGACCGAGGTGGCATCATCCTCCTTTGTTGGGAAGAGTTGGTGTTTGTGTTATATTTATGAAGGCTTTGATGCATGTCAAATGTGAAATTGCCCTTCAAATAAAGCACTTTTGGTGGACCCTTCAAAAATTTATGAAAGTTTTTTTCGCAATGAAGACCAATGGAAATTTCCTTTCACGATTTCATAATGAGGGGAAATTGTCGCTTTTGAAGACTTGTATTTTTAATCAAATTTTTCCATTCCCATACTTTGTTGAGTGGCATTTTTGTGTGTGTCTCTCTCTCACACACACACACACGTTATATATATACACACACACACATCAGTGTTGATAGTGTTGAGGTTAGTCGGTTTACTTGGGAGGGGGGGTACTTGATCAACATGCAAATTTGGCTTCAAAGAAGGGATTTAATTTGTTTATTTGTAAATTGGGCTTATCATTATATTCATTCAACAAAGACTTTGGAAAGTCTTAAAATGAATGCAAATGGTTTGATATCTGGTTCAATTTCTTTATTGTGATGACATGTATTTGTGCCAAATTGGTTAGTATCACCCATGCAAATTGCTTTATTTCAATTAAATCAAGTCACATTGAATAGATTTATGTGTTTTTCTTATTCTTCATTTGAAAACCATGTCCTTAAATAGCCTCAAAATCATGAAAAAGTCTCCGATTACCGAATATAGTGATGACTTTAAAAAAACGTGTTCCAAGAGTTGTAGGCCAAAGTAGACAATGATGTCATTGTTTCAAGGATGTTTCAATGATGCATTATTCTTGACCACCTTTTTAAAAATAGTTACAACAATTTTTTTGGGAAAGTTGGCATGATGTCTTGATGAATCTAGCAACCGTAGATTTACTCTATTATATTGATCATGTGATGTACATTGTGGGGTTTACACTTTTCTTGGGCCCTTGCTCCGCTTACCATGGTCTCATTCAACAAGAAGGGGTACCATTACATCCAAGTTGTCCCTTGCTATGGTCTTGGTTTTAACTAAGGGTCAATTCACACACGAAACCAAGAGCCATGTCCATGAAACTGTGAGAGCCCACAAGAAAGTGTCCAAAGGCCGTCCCAAGACACCTCCAAAACCATGTAGTGTGGTCACGGATCCTCAAGTGCAGTGTGAAGTCATATGTGACCAGGCCCTCAACCAAATGTTATTTCAATGAATTTCTATTCACAAGGGGTCCTCACGCATGATAAAATAGAATAAATCAACGGTTGTGAGGTTTTAGAGTGGCATGGTGTGAGCCCAATATGGTGCCCACATATTCTTTTAATCGCAAAAGTTCATTAGACCTTCCACTTTGGCATTTCCTCAACTGCTCAAAAATACAAAAAGAGTGAAGCTGTTAGGTTTAGATTTGAGTTAAGATTGGAAATTTGAGTGGATGTTGTGTTAGAGTTGAGACTTGAAGGATCAGTTGGATTGATTGTTGATAGTTAAGTTAGGATTTGGATCAGCTAGGTTAGAATGTAGGGGTGAGTTAATGAGAGTTTTGGGTTTTAGCTTAGGATAAGTGTTCGTTTTAGGATGAGTTAGGTGTGGTTTAAGGGGGGCTTGCCTTCTCGAAAGTATTGAGCCCAGAGATCTCGGATCCAAGGATCAGGCTCTGAGAGGCTCGGAGGAGGTTACCAGCAGGGTGCGAGCGGGAAGCAGGAGCAAGGGGGGAGAGAGAGAAGGATTGCGAGGTAGAGCCTCGGAGCGCTGGCCGAAGGCTGGGCATTCAAGTTGAATTTTGATTCCGAAACAGAGTTCGGTGCGCTGGCCGAAGGCCTAGCATTCAGGGCAGAGATGGATTCTGAAGGCTGGGCATTCAGGTTGAATTTTGATTTCGAAACAGAGCCTTGGTGTGGCTGGCCGAGGGCTTAGCATTCTGGTTGGATTTTTAATTTCTAGAACTAAGGCTCCCAGGGATGTGGCAAGGTGGGGGGTGGAAGTAATAGGTAGTGCAGCTAGGTTAGATTTTAATGAATCACCAATGTGAGAGGAAGTGCCTTTAGGGAGCTAGGAACTAGATTAGTTAGTTGGATAGCACACACATTAGGTGGGAGATTAGCGGAGGAAGAGGATGTTAGTGTGGTTGTGTGTAATAATCATCATAGATGCATAAGTATTTTTCAATACTAATGCCATGTGGTGCTTAATAAAAGGAGTGTGCTTTGTATTTAAATTCATTGGAGCATGAGTATGGGGTCTCCAAGGCCAAGAGTCGACAAAGACATGTGAGCCATAGACTTCCACCTGGACCACAGACGCACAAGGGTGGGGGTTTATGGCTGACACATGGTCTCCCGGTTTGGTGTTAGGCCTACCTCCAAGAGGTGGGTTTTGAAAATAGTCCAAGCGACCATGCGACATGATCCATTTGATGCCATGTAGGAAGGAATCCATGTAGACTTTACATCCATCTTGCATTCACATACTCCGTTGGTCGCTCAAGCATATTGTGAAGTGAACTTGGACCGGCTCCGCCTTTTCCACCAATGAGAGTGCTTGAAGTGTAATGGTCACGGGCTCTCAGTCTTGTGTGTGAAGTGGCCCTAAGCTTTGGATTCATATTACCTTTCTTTGCATATACCACTCGGGTATGTATTAGAATGATTTCACATTTTCATGATGCTAGTAGAATATGGGTATTTGAAGATTTCGTTTTAATACCATTTGGGTATGTATTACGAGGATCTTACAATTTGTTGGTACTAGTGGGGTACAATTATTTAAGCTCACTTCAATTTATGATACCATTTAGGTCCATATACTATCCAAGAACCTTCATTCCTAGAGAAAGTAACCTTTGTGTAGATACGATACTAGGAGGGTAGCAACCCAAACAACGACTCGTGCACACAAAGCATCTTTGATCTTGTGGAAACCCACCCAATAATAAATGTTTGAGTGGTGTTACGATTTGGATACCAGTCTGGTAAGTTCTTTGACACCATTATCAATATCGTGTATTGATAACATCCATTCACCTATGTTTTGGTCCAACACGGGTGTAAAATACCCCCAAATACCATTAACTTTATATGATATATGATATACTTGATGATGTAACATATATTTAAAATGCTTAAAGTTCACATATGAACTTGACATTGTGATTCGGGTGAAGCATCTCTCATTTACACCTACTCTACAAGCTATTGTCGTCTCCGTCCCCCCTGCTCTAACATACTGAAAGCAGTGTGAAACAAACCCACATAACAAGACTTAGAAAATAGCTCGTCATCATGTTAGAAAACATCGTCATTTGATAACATGTATCAATGTCCTTCTAATATTTATTCTCATGTAAAATAGTAATAATCTTAATTAACAAAATTCACACTACTTAGGAACGAGTTTTGGATTATTTATCATGGATGACTGAACCCGGATGAAAAATTATTCAATAAATGACAATATGTGCAACGTTATAAATCGATAATGCCCGTAATTTCTTACAAGGAATGGCAACTAATACGAGGTTTACAATTAGTATTAAACAAGACGAATAGAATCGGTGACACTAAATTCATTATTTAGTGGAGTATTTTTACTTTTATTTTGGTCATAGTTTGTGTCTTTGGGGATTTGCGTACGTCTCCATTGTTGACTTCGTTTTTTTAGTGTGAGTGATAGAGTTTTCTTTTTAAAAAAGAAAAAGGAAAGAAAGAAGACGATGACGCCTACTTTACAAATTGGTCAACACTCGCATGATACGGGAGTCTTTGCACATGTATACAATTGAGCTATTTTAGCCCTACATCATACCCATGAGGCAACGTCCAAGTTGTTGACCAAAATTCATAAGTCTATGCAATCTTTTAAGCTACAAATAAAGGGTTAATTTATTTGTAGTGCACTATTATAAGTAAAAATGTTGATGTTGAGAGATTGTTTAGGTTGCCTATAAACTTGTTATTGGGTCGTACACATGACAATAGTTACTTCAAAGGACTATCCATAGGGCCCCGCCGCATCCGGAATTGAGCTAGCGTGGTTAAAGTAAAATCAAAGAATTGACCTATTTTTAAAAGTATATGCAGCCTTTTACCGTAGAGTATAGTATAGAGTACACAAGCTTTGGGACCAAATGGCATACACCCACCATGTAGGCTGGGGATTCGTGGCACTCACTAAGGAACATCCATCCAAGATATCGTGGATGAAGTGGCTCCAATAAAAAAAGCCCCCCTTATGGGGTTGAGGGCCGATTCATTCAAATGTGACATCACAAGACTAATTCGGGGCCTTTGAATCTATTTCCGGAATCAAATTGCCTAAAAATAGTCATTTAGATGATTCCTGCGTTTTTTCATCCGCATGGATGATTATACTTGAGTGCCACGAATCCCCGGCCCACTATGTAAAGGTTGTACATACATAGGTCATTATATGTATTGGTATAGAAATTGTACAAAGTTCACACACGGACTTATACGGATACGGATATGTGGTGTCTATGTGAAGTCATCCGTAGAGGAGGTGAATTTGTAGCGTCATTATAATATATCTTGCAAACAACTACTTTTGGACGATTTGATTCCCAAAAATATCATCCAAGACCCTAAATTAGTACAACATAGTCCAGTTGGACTGAATCAACCCTCGACCTTGTAGAGGACACTTGTTGTTATTACTAGGGTCCCCTTCATCCACGATGAATGAGTTTACATGGACGTCACAAATCCCAAGTTGACTTGTAGGGTCTCTAATATGCTAGAGTACAACTACCTTACAATCCCTGGAGCTGTTGTGCTTGCGCAAGTATGTAGTTGTCGTACGTTGTAGCCATGGCCAATTGGTTGGGTATACATTATTCTCGCTACACAACGTCCACAAATTTTTGGATGCCGTGGTGGGTCATGGGTTCTTTTGAATCAATGACTTTGTAAGAAATTGAGATATGATTCAAATATGTTGAGTTGCATGAACTCGTTTTGAATTGCTCGTCCAAATGAGATAATATGCATAGTGTTTGAAATAGTCGTGGTTCGTTTAGAGACCTCCCAATGTAGTTCGATGGATCATCACAATAACATTAGTTGCTTAGAACTAATATATAGCATGGTTGGAATAAACTCCGAAACCCACATCACTACAAGATGGACACGTGTTTATGGGCACGTGTTTCAACCAATGTTGGGTTGGAATATAGATGAATGGATGGGTCTCAATAATCGACACTCCAATAATGGTATCAAAAACTCACACGTCAATATCAAAATTGTAATACTAGTCAAATATTGGTGTTTGGTGGATATGTCGATGTGAAAGATTTTTATATACTCGAGTTATTGTTTGAGTTGATACCATTCTGAATGATATTGATACCAAGGCCATGTTGCCCGGGTTTGAAGGTCCTCGCATGGTATGTAGAGCCGAATGGTATCAAAACCAAAAATACTGTCACATACCTTCAGCCTATTGGTATTAGCAAATGTGAAACCTCATTATAGATACCCCAGTTGTATAATAAAGATGATCCTATTCCAACACTAGGTTCAACCACTAAAGTTGGTCCAAATACGTACATCTTGTTGTTAGTTGAATCTCAATGAACAAGTGGCTGGTCACAAAAGTGCTTAACCCTATTATTGTCATGCACACATGCCTATTTATAGTTGGTGGTCCCACCAAGGCCAATCTTTGGATCATTTTAAAGACCATTCGAAATCAACAGTTGTTTGCAGTCAGACTCCACTTGAAGAATAAGTTGCTAACAATAACACTTTTGAATCACATCACATACGTGGCTAGTCTGATTGGTTGCCAAACTTTAATTAATTGCAAACACCATCACTAAATCTCTTCCCACATGGCAAAGCCAATAAATGCCACACGACTTCATAAAAAGCTGCATGAAATCAGTCCCCCCCCAACATTGGCCTTGGGCTGCAAATCTAGAGGTTTTTCCAATACATGCAAGTCTTAGAGAATTTCTATAATCGTTTTTAAAGTGAATTTGGCTTTAATCTTTGTTGTGAGGGCTATTGTAGGGAGGTGCCCTCTTTTCATGTTTACTACTTAGTGTTGGCATGTAGTTTCAATGTGAGATTTAAGTGCTATCAACAAATGTAGGATTGACACATGGCATGATCAGGGCACTATTTCTTGATCTCCACTCAAAGTTGCGTTGGTTCGCCCGTTTTGGTTGTATTTTGGTTACTCTCTTGCAATTGAATTTTCAATTTGTGCCAAAAATATATATACTTGGCATGAACGATGTACTATCATGTTTTGATTGTGAAAAAGATCAATAACCCTAACATGCTGTTGGAACGGAAAATTGCATTTTGCAACGAAAGTCATCATGTTGAGGATTGTTTCCAATTACAAAAGGGACATTGTTATTGGTTATGATGTTTATCTATCTAAGGATGCAATTTTTATTTATGTGAAATACAATTTCATTATACTAAACATGGTAGTTAAAGAGTTTGACTATTTAAATGCCATATTTATGTTTTTATGAACTAGATGGTGGTTATTAAGGGGGCCACAAAAGTGGTTCACCAGTTTAAGGTGACTTTAATGTGAAAAATTGCAACATTGCAATAGTAAAGACAAACATGAAGATGTTCCCACATGTAGATGGATAAACGTTCATCCTCGATTGTCTAAGGAGGCCCCTAGGACCTTTTTGTTGGTCAAACTTGAGTTTCATTTCAACTATGTTCCTGATTTTTTTTTTCTATGTTAACTAACGAAATGAACTTCTTGATGTCCACTTTCTATTCCACTTTACAAATGTGGAAAACTTCAATATTTTGAAGAAGTTTTTTTAAAAAAAATTATGATATTATGCTTGGCTAGCTATTTAGAAGAGAAAAAAAACAATGAAGGGGAAAGTCTTACTGTAAACGAGTGGTGAAAATTTTGGTTGCAAGATATGGTTGATTGAAAAGGCTCAGTCGATGGAGGGTTAAGTCATTAGGCTTGACAATTTTTGAATTTATGGCATAAAATTTGCATATGCATGTCCTTTCATGGCTTTTCGTTCTCATTCTCATTTTAAAATTTAGAACAAAGCTTTCAAGGGGGCTCCTAGGATGAACAATAGAGAAGCCTAAAAGGCCACCAAAAGTGGGCACTAAGTCCCCGTTTGTGAAGGAATCTCCCATATTTGTCACTTCCGACACCAATGGCAATGGTCCAAAATAAAATAGGGATGAAACTTTTTTTTATTCTATTCCGAGACAACAATAACCAAAGAAACATTTGAGTTCATTTCTTGGGATTTTTTGGGGGATGCATGCAGAGAGTGTCTCTAGATAAGACATGTACATACAGGTGGCAAAGAAAAATGAGCAAAGTCTTGGTTAGGAAGAGGAGACGAGTCTCATGTTGCCATTGACATGTATTGTTTATGGTGTTACTTCATCTTTGAGTTAGTCTAACTCTTAATTTAATCCCATAACAGTCATCACAAGCATCAGTGAACTCTTAAACACTATTGTCTCCTCTGAATGGTGAACACCTTGAACATCTTCAATCATATAAAGATGAAACATGCCAAATTTGAAAAAACCCAATGAGAACCCCTTCAAGACTTCCCAACTACACCCAACTTGAGAGAATCACCGTAAATTCCTCCAATTCCGCCCCCGACTCCTCACCCATCTTTACGGTCAACTCTAATGCCACGACACTTATGAAGTTGTAGATAAAAACAACGGCCACCCTTCACAAATACTATATGTGACTCTCTCTCTCTCTCACTTAGGTGCGTAGATACCCTAAACCCGTGTGTCGTCCTCTCGTGAGTGAGTTGTTGGTTTTTCGTGTAGATTATCCATTATGATATCTCTCTCACGTACCGATGCATCGGAGGACCTCCCGGCCTTACATGTTCCATCCATGATTGTGGCGTTAGGGTTAACTTCGTACCTCCCAATTGCGTGCGAATGTAGTTACTTGCTACATGGTAGTCTAGTACTCACGTCCACATCTACGTAAACAAGGTCGGAGCATTCTTAGCCACCCCAACTAACAAGGGAATCTCATTCTAGGATAAGGCGGCTAGGTGCCTTGAACTCCCGACTTGTTTTTTTTTTCCTCCCTTTCAAACGTTTGAGGAAAGCCAAAATGGATGATATTGTATATGTTTCATTCAAATATAAACATGTTCATCCGTAATTGTTTTATGTTTTTGGGGATGTTTATAGCGATTTTGTCCACGACATAACGAAATAATATTCTATCTCTTTGTTTTTGAGTTTGTCGTCTAGTCTTTTCGCCTTTAAAAACACAAGGTTGCTAGGCACACAAGGTGAACAAGATGAACACTTTTGAGACGCATGGTTGCCCGGATTCAAGTGAGCCGGTGAGGATTTAAGTAACATTGGAAGAAGAAAACAAGAGGTTGGTCCATAAACAATAATGCCAACGAGAGTGTCATTTGCTTGCATGGACGATGCATGCACATCATATAACATTTTGGGGGGGGGGGATAGAAGTAAATTAGAAGTATATGATGACAACTCCGATATGCATATATATAACCCACAAACATTGTTATGGTACATGCAATATAAAGAGTTCGCAACAAGAGTTCTAGTCCACGTTTATATGTTGATTTTTTTTGCTAATTTTGTTCTAGGATCCATGGATAGAATTGCACGTATCTGCTTGATATCCACCAAAATTCACCATATGCAAGGGGGATTCACAAAGGAAATTAATGTAATGTGGTTCATAAATTTTGGACATTGCAATTTGCGTGATTAAAGTATAAGTGACAAAGTTTAGATATATGTCTAACAATCATGGATATTTGATAAACACAACACAAAATGAAATGTACAGAACAAACTTCCCAAGTGTGGTGTATAAGCCTGGGGGGTCAGTTAGCCTTAAGTTTAGTATACACGTGCATTAACTGGGTGTCCTTGGGGGGCTTGTTATGTTCAGTGTTTGGAGTTTTGGACACCCTTGTATTACAATTAACATGCAAATTCAAGGCCCTTCTATGACATGTTGTTTTTCAAAGTCCTTGAATTTACACTACCCTATGTTGTTTGTAAGTAACCAAAGCCAAAGACGTTAGACATTGCATCAAGAAGATAAACATTATTCATAACAGAGATAACATTGGGTATATGTTAAAAAAGAATTACAAACGTCTTGCAACAAATATTACATGTACATGTATCATAACATTACATCATTATATTATCAATACTTGCCAACACTAACTAGATGAATCAAAACAATGTAGACATATTCACACCATTATTGAAGCGGGTGGGCACTTGTTCCCAAATGGCCAACTAGTTAATGCATGGCATGTTCATGACCACAAGAAATAGCAAGAAATCCTAAGAGCTCGCAAGAAGAAACCACATGCTAAAACAAACCCCACATGCACACATACCATTACACAAACCTCTTGCCTTTGGACAATGTGAAACCCTACCACTCCAACTACATTCACATCATCCACACTTCATCCACATTTTTGGATAGAAATTCATGTAATATATCATCCACATCAATCATATTTTACATGTCAATAGTCATCCTATTACATTGGAATAGTTAACAGTCAACATTTTCATAGACCACGTGTTCTCTTGCATTTATTCAATGTTGTCCTACTAATACTTCAAATATGATAATTATATTTGAAGCCTAAATTACACCCTATATTCTCACTCATATAGTTTTCTAAAATTTCGCCAATGAACCCAAGTATTTAATATAATTGTGGTATAATAGATGGATTAATAGACTTATGCAACAACTTGAGTTTGCAATAGTATAATGTGGTTCATGATGAACTTAATATACAATGTACTATAATTATCAGAACATTTATTGAAAATATGATATTAATACAACACTTTATTTTTTTACATGATAATTTTGCCTTTGGAAGTTTGTGATGTAAAGCGAGTGTAGAATTGTTGGCTTTGCTCTATTCAAGCAATATATTGTGTTTCAATATTATTTGGATAATAAATAATGATCATGGGAAGATCACAATCATTAAATACTTTTGTAAACCATGTGCGGGTCGGGGGTTAATTAAAGATGGGCAATTTATTTATTTATTTATCTATTTAGTGACCACCCCAAGCTTGTCAACATCTAAATTTGATGATTTTTAGTCAACTGAGGCAACTTCTCATCCAATTCAGAGACTTTCATTGAACCTTATATATATATTTCATTCCTCCAAATATAACATACCCTACTTTATTTATAAAATTAGATACTACTATATTCTTCACCTACCCTATTTTAGATATAATATTGTATGGGTCATTTCATCCAAGCTATAATAATTCCATTCTTTTTCTCACTTGAATTGAAAGTACCCTATTTTGACATTGACCTCCCCATGATAATGATCTAATTTTTGTTATATATATATATATATATATATATATATGAGATAACAAATGACTTTGGATCATTTATTTAAAACCTCTGCTTATTTACCTAAAAGTGTTTGATGTATTGCTATATTTTCATCAAGCAACTCTCTCTTCTCGGGTTAGGAAAAATGATGCTCACCATCAAAGCTTACCTTCATGAACCTCGTTTTGGTTCCTTCCAATGATGATATATCTTCTTTTTTGTTGGCACAAATTGAAAAATTCAATTGCAGAAAGAACCCAAAATACAACCAACCCGGCCGAAACAGCACAACCCATGATGATGATATATATCTCAAAATCTTGTTCATTTCCCTCACACGGACACCCCATCTTGTAGAGACTGTTAGCTTTCCTCCATAGACACCGAGATAACCTCTTGCCTTTTAGCCATTTGGACGCAATGACCATTTCAAATACGTGTTGCTCTTTAGAACAGTTGTTATTTATCTTTTCCCTCAATTCTTGGGCTTAGGAAGTGAGAGCATGCTCGTGGGTTCGCATTCTCCAAGAGCTTTCAACTTGAAACCTTACCCACTACTTGAAGTGAATGAATGAAAACATAGTAAGTGGCAAGATTCAAGTGTAACTAGGGCATTTCTAAAGGATTGCATAAGGCAACATGCTAGCTTACGCATGAAACAAAATTCTAAGGATATTTGGACAAACCACTTGTCCAAAGATAATAAGGGATGTGCACTTGTGGGGATAAAACATCAAACAACAATAACAACAAAAATAACAACCACAACAACCACAACTTTTAATGTTTCTATTCCATGTTCTCCAACCACCATGTTTGTATGGTTATGCAATGTAGTGTACATCATAATGACAGTTGAAAGTGTCCAAAATTCATGCATAACTCCAAATACACACACACACACACACACACACACACTCAACAATGAAAGTGATGGATTTAGCAACATCTATCTTAGATGTCGCTTATTGATAAGTGTAAGGTGAGCTAAATCAATGAGTTGTATCTAATATTTAAGTAAGATTGAACTAAGTCAAAGTCCATAATTATAACATGTTGAATTCTTTCATAGGTTCTTGTGATAGGATTGTATGGTAAGATTCTCCGATAGAATATGCATAGTTGATTATGATGGTATCTATTATAACATATATCATATATTATATCATATAGTTGGTATGTTATTATGTATTGATGAATCTATCCAAAGAATTGATGCAACCAAAAAGTCCAAAATTTGAAAATATGTCCAAATTTACCTAAATATATGTTATGTCTTTCAAACACATGTTGTGAAGAAGACAAAAGTACTTGAAAATGTGCTCGCTAGTACGATACACATGGGCACACCAACGTGCGATAAACAACAAAATCGACCATTGTGAGCCATGAGAGATTGGTAGTTAATTGACAAAGATAAAGTCTAAGCCAACTTACCAAGTACATCCCAAAAGGTACAAATTGGATAAGGTACATGCCTTTAAACGGACACTTGTTGTAAAGTGGTCAAAAGCTTTTAATGGGCTTATGGGGTCATTCAATCTCTTTGCGTGAATACGGTAGGCTTTGATTAGCAAATAAGTGATGGCGGGATTTCAATAAGGTTCTTCCTATTGATCGACAAAGTAAATTGGAGTATGCTAATAATGGTTGCGCTTACTAATTACACTTGAATCTTCAACCACTCACTATGTTTTCATTCTTTTACTTAGGGCCGCTTTACACCTAGAGCCCGGGGGCCAATTCGTTGTGTAAGAGGCTTGAAATCCTCACTTGTGATTGGCCAAAAGGTTCAAATTGGTCCCAACCCCTTTACACTAGAGGCTGGGCCGATTTGGTGGTATGATTTTTTTAATTAAAAAATGTATGTTATGACACGGCCCGAGCTCGTTGGATTGGGTGCACCCAAAATGGAAGGCCAATTCTTGGCCTCAGGGCCAATGTCATATTTCACTATAAAAACCCTCTTAAATAAAGTATGGTTTTTTAGCGAACTAGATCCGTTGGATTATGTGGAAATCTAAATGGCTCTATGCTAGATTATGCTAGATTTATTGAATCAGCCTAGCTTCTTGGCCCTAAGGCCTTTACATATGGGAAAGTTGGCCCCCGTTATAATCTTATTATAATGTGTAGTTGAGGCCGGCCTCCACCCCAAAAAGGGCTCAAATTTCATGCAATCGGCCTCAAGGGGAATTGGTCCAGCCTCTAGGCGTAAATCGGCCCTTATAGTAGTGGGCAAAGATAACCTTCTTGCAGTATCAAAAACAACCCTGGGGATCAAGGCTCGTGATATTTACAAGATAACTTGCTCATTTTTCACAAACAAGTAACTTATCTTGTAAATAATATGACCCTCAATCCACGAGGATGTGTATACATGTTAAGTTATTTGTCTGTGAGAAATGAGCAAGATTTGAAAGAGCTATCATCACTTATTTCTTGGGTCTTTGATGTTATATAGTTGGGGATGCTAAACAATGTGCACACCCACAATATTATCCCCAATTTTTTTAATGATGATTCCTCATTATTAGCATGACCTACAAATCTTTGCCATAATCGGTGTAACTCGTGGATTTGACTTCCATTTCTAACTACACTAATTATTGTACTTAATATCAACAATTCTATTTGTCTTGCTCAACACTAATTGGTAACCGCATGTGTAGTGTCACTAATACTAAACGTAAACCTAACATCATTTATCATTCCTTGTAAACGAAAAAATCGGGCATTATAGATTTACAATGTTGCAATAACTGCCACTTACTAAGTGATTTTTCAAACAAATTTCATTCGTGTGAGGTTTCCCTAAGTTAACCCCTCGAGGCCGAAGCCAAAATGCCCCAAAATCGCCTAGAACAATTCAATCCAATTCAAAAGCTCCTGAAAGCAAATCGACACCTCATATGGTAGATATGACCTTACAAATGTAAAGATTTGTAGGGTTAGGATTGTTCACACGAATTGTAATCATCTATGTAGTTCAAAAGATTATAATATAAAAGTCTATGTTGGTATGGTTGGGCATTGGTGACTGTCCGGACAAACCTGTCTCCCTTGGCCTTTAGGATTGAAAAGGGCGGAAAGCCACTTGTGGTGAAAGTCATGAAACCCAAGACAGGGTCAAGCCGATGATAGGGTTGTAGGGGGCTACCTATTTCATCTTTACATGTGCTGGAATGTAGTTTCCACATGGGATACTAGTGGCTCGTGGTGAATGTGAGAATGGAACATGGTCAATTGTGAGGGGGAAATAAATATTTTATGTCAGAACAGAGAGCCTTCTACGGCAATCATTATCAAATAGTAGGCAAGAAATTGCCAAAAAAACTTGGTAGAATCCACTACACCGTTTATGGTATTTAGTGTCACGTACACTATTGGTGATCGTCTAAACTAGATGCCTAGAGGTCTAGTAGTGTCACAACTACTAATTGTCAACATGACACTTTTTGTATACATAAGTAACTTATTGAAGTGCATATCTATTTACATTGTGATATATAGTGTAGCACATTGGATTGCTTGAGATGATGGATTTACGTTTTAGTATACAGGAGGAAGATATTATCCAGCATACTAATGCCAGGGGTTGTGGTTTCACATTTATAGTCAACTTGTTGATCATTTTGCAACCTAAGCAAAGACCTCATAATATTATTGAGCATACTAATCCCAAGATATTAGTGGCACAATGCATACTAAAAAGAAAATCAAATGCTGACATAAAATTACACTAATGGTCAAGTTGTTGGCCATTAGTGTAATCTAGCATATGCCTCAGAATAGTGTCAGTGACCTTGTCACGTACATGACAATAAATACCATAAATGGCACAAACATCCTATGGGGTGGGTTCATACTAAGGTCCAAGACTAAAGAAACTTTGAAATTGAGTGATCCTCTTTCTTGAGAGCAAAGGTTTGAACCCAAGGAGTTTACACTAGGGTCTGGGTCCAAGACATGAAAAAAAAATTTAAGTGTCTTACTAATGTGGCATTACTTGTGCACCAAATCTTAGTAATTTTTGTTCATGAGTATGGCTAGGCTGAGAAACCAGTCTTCAAGCTTAGGCCCGATCTCGAGTTTGAAAGTAAGATGGGTTTACATGAGGGTCAGGCTTTAAGAAACTTGGGGTTCAAAACGACCCTTATTGGACCTTGCTTTTACAACTCAAGGTTGGTTAGTCAAACCATGAGAAGCATTTTCTTGAGTTGGCATTGTTGAGAATTGGCACGAAAGTATGCCGAATTAGTGCCACTTCACTTTCTCACACCTCATACCCAAACCCTAATGTACACTCCTTGGGTCCCAAACTTTGCTCTCGACCAACAAGAACACTCAATCTCGGAGTTTCTTTGGTCCTAGACCCTAGTTTAAACCCACCCCAAAATGAGTATTGGACCCCAAGTATTTTGGACCAAGATCCTAATATAATGCTCAACTCATACCAGTTTATAATTCACACAGGTGGATGCCACGTGTTGACACTACGACATAGGCCAAACTACTAATTAAAATTATAGCAAGATGTTGTATAGTCCAACACTTCGAGAACATTAATCCACGTTGGATCGAACACAGTCTTCACCAATGTGGACACGACACGTGGCAATTTTCTTTTCTTTCTTTTCTCTCTTTCTTTCAACGAGTGATTGTTTGGTGTTGAACCAAATAAGCACCCTACGGTAGCTTCTTCTTATGATTAACCAATCTTTGCGGGAAGCCCAATGAATGTTGATTTGGAAAAGGGCACCATAAGTACGCCGGGGGGGATTGGTGGTAGTGGTAGTAGTAGGCCTGCGGAGGGATAAAAGGGTGAGAGTAAGGCCGCTTGTGGTGGAGTTATGGAGCCCGAGCAAAAGGGCCGAGTCAGGGGCTGATGATAGAAATCATTATCTAATAGTGGGCACGCCAGTCCCCCTTCTTCATGGAATGGTGTGCGATGTTAAAACCCAACCCCCCAACAAAGGCCCCGCCCATTCAATTCCTCGCATGCCAAGCTCGGCCACCTTAATGGCCCCAACATAACTGAACGCAAGCCGTTTCGTCCCCACTCAATCATTTCGAGCCGAGCCTCGACTGCGGTGTTTTAAAACCTTAAAGCCCCGTAACGGGGGCTTTACGACTACGATACTACTACTACGATACTACTACGATACTACTACTAACCCGTTCAAGGAACCGATGGTGTGTTTCTATACGGGATACGCGATGATTTTGTACGACCGACCCTCCGACGAGTATTGAGATGATAGTTTTATGTGATTTGGTTGTATTGAATCCGGTTTCTTTAGCACAACCAATGACAAAGGGCCACTTCACACATGAGCGTCAAGAGCCGTGACTATGAAGTTGTGAGAGCTCAAAAAGAACGTGTCCAAAGGCCGTCGCAAGACACCTCCAAAACCATGTAGTGTGGTGACGGGTCCTCAAGTGGAGTGTGAAGTCATATGTGACCGGGCCCTCAACCGAATGTTGTTTCGATGAATTTCTATTCGTGCGGGTCCTCACGCATGATACAATAGAATAAATCAATGGTTGTGAGTGTTTGGAGTGCCATGGTCTCCCGGTTTTGTGTTAGGCCTACCTCCAAGAGGTGGTTTTTGGAAATAGTGCAAGTGACCATGAAACTTGATCCATTTGATGGCATGTAGGAATCCATGTGGACTTTACATCCATCTTGCATTCACATACTCCGTTGGTCCCCCAAGCGTAGTGTGAAGCGAACTTGGACTGGCTCCGCCTTTTCCACCAATGAGAGTGCTTGAAGTGTAATGGTGACGGGCTCTCAGTCTCGTGTGTGAAGTGGCCCTAAGGTGTAGCATCACATCGCTCATACTTGGAAGCCCATGGCTCATAACATCTATATTCTTCCCCCACATGATCGAGAAGATATTTAACATCTGGATTTGTGGTGGACCGTGGAGAATCAAGGATTGGAATTTGGTAGTACCATGCACAGGGTTTTTTGGATGTATAAGAATTGGTTGCGTCTCTCTTTATATATAGAGAGAGTTGTGTGTGTGTGTGTGTGGAGAAGAGATGATTTCACTTTATGGGACAACCTCTAATTAAATACGGGGGGAATTGGTTGATAATTGTTTTGGGTTTTGGGACAAGATGGTTGCCAACATGGTGCTTGCTCGGCCTCTCATGATCAATGGGTTGGTCTCTTCAGAATTCTGCAATGCGCCATCCCTACGTGGACGGTCTCAACCGCTAATCTGGAAAAGCGTAACTTTGGGAGAATCGAACTCAGTGCGGGATTTTTGTGCAACATTCATGTTTTCACAGTCAAGTTGCAATATGTTACTCTCACGAAGGTGAAGTTGTAAACTAGACATGTTGGGGACCAAAGGTGTTTGTGGGGTTAGTGGAGACATGTGTCTGGTGGGGTGGTGGTGGGTAATAAGTATGCATCGTGATGGAGGCATTGTCACCCTAAGGTTGTGTAGAATGCTCGGTGGGTGCTGAGTTTGTTTTAAGACATGAAGGTTTGGGTTTGAGCCCAAACGGCCCCTAAAAGGTTTGATGAGTGAGATACTAGCTATCTCTGTATGGAGTCTATTGTTGAACCTTGTTGCCTACTTTTGCATCTTTCAGGTTTTGTTGGCCTTTTGTAATGTGCGTGTGGGTGGTATATTGAACATGGGAGGATATGAGGTTGGTGGTTCTATACGTGCTGTTTATTGAACATTAGCATGAAGAGGTATAATTGTTTCAAAGATGTATGTACATCTTTTAGGTGGATATGGAGTTGGTTATGAAGGATATCTATAGAGTTCGTGGGCATGTCCCCTTGAACTCTAGTGGCGACGATGGTTAGTTGGATGAATGAACTTTCATCTTCAAGGGGATTGATCATGCTTTGGAATTTTCTTTTTTGGCTTATACAACGTTAATTAGGTCTTTGTTGTGACAAAATCAATTCAACGAACCTAATTGCATTGGTGTGGATATGATATTTGAAGTGGGTTTTGGGTGTCAACAATAAAGATGTTTGTTTTGAATCCCACAATACATGTGCATATGGTGGTGCACTTAAACGTGTAGAGCCATGTAGAGATGGTGGCGTTTAAGGGTTGGTCCATGTGAGAGTTGCCATCATTAGTAACAAGCATTTTAACTTATTTTAAACACAAAATATGGAATTAATATCAGCTATTTTGCGACAAACTTAGTGAATTGAAGGCAAGAAATTGACATTGAGATCTACTACTTGTATATATATATATATATATATATATACATAGTTTTTATCTCTAGTGCTCCATTTGCATATGTATCAGCTATCAACTAATAATGAAAATCTCCTTGAAGCATAATAGACATCTTAAGCTTGTTTGAGAATTGTCTTAGATTTGCAAAGAAGTAATTCATCAATGTATTATTAGTATTTGAAGTGTTACAAAAATTTATCAATTTTGTTACTAAAATTGTATGAGTGAATATTTGGCATTTGTCTAGAATTGATCCATAAATTTGTAAACAGAAAAAGTAGCCATTTAGTCTGAGGCCTTTGGTGTTGTGGTGGGATAGTAGGAGCACGTATATCAACCATGTTACTTTGTTGTGGCGGGTTGTTTCTTATGTTGTTGATTGTAGAGTTGGTGCATCCTATTGAGCATGTAGATCCATGTTTGTGCTTCATTGAGGTGGGAGAGGTCTCATGTTACAATGGGTTGCTTAGCTAGTCCAAATATCTAATGTTTTCCTGCACCGAGTGCTTGAGTGGCCATGGACTTAGGATTTTTGAAAGCCATGTTACTTAGGGTTCCCATGAATAGGTCGGTCGCTTCATCATGCAATAGATCAAACTAAGGTTCTTGATACCGAGTCTAGGGTTAAAAACCTTAGAAAAACAATTTATGAGCCATATCAATCTCTAATCTTTTCACATTCAAAATGCATTGTTGCCACATATGCTTGGCCGAGGCCATGGGCTTACCACAAACAGGGTACTTATTGAGGAATTGGTCATAGGCTTGGAGTTTGTGGCGTCCATGTAAATTCATTCATTGTGGATGCATGGCCTATAGTACTTTAATATATCCCCTACATGTGGAGGGGTGATGCATTCCAACTTAATCTCATTAGATTAATTCATGGTCTCTCATAACATTACTCAGCTTAGCCATGGCTATTTGCGGGTCATAGCAAAGATTCTTGTATATTTGGTGAGTTCAAATTGAATTAACCAAATATTCAATAATCTTAGCCATGGCCTACAAATGGCCATGGCTAAGCTAAGTAATGTTATGTTGTCGCCATCTATGGGTCATAAAATGGTTCATTGTGTTTTTACCTTCCAAATGGATGAGTTTATGTAGACACTACAAATCTGTAGCCAATGGTCATACCTACTCGAACAAGTTTTGTGGGCCTTCACAAAACTCACAATGAAGTCTATCACTTGGTTGCCATAGGTGGAGGGGCCTACATTCAACACATGGGTCGCCATGAGCTTAGGATATGTTTGGGTACATGTTAACCCCTAATGTCCTATGTGACTATAATATGGTCGTGAGCAGTTCACTCTGACCATGTTGACACTAGTTCGGATGGCTTCTTGATCGTTTCAACTACTCCTCTTGTTCATGTTCAAGTTTGCTATGTTCTGCCACGTGAATCATTTTGATTCAACATAGTTGGCTATTTTTGGATTAATTCAAACATGGGAGTGTGCTCTCAATTGGTTTACAATGGAACCGGTCCACAAACCAAAACTTGACATTTGTCACCTCCCTACTCTAGGGGCATTATATCCTATACATGATTTTTGTTGATCCCTATGTGCAAATGATTTCCAATTGATTTGAAAATCTATATGACACTCAAATGCAGCATATCCTAAACATTTATTGTTGGAATTTTTAGTTGGAGATGTGTTGGTGGGTGTGAATCCATGTGCAAGGTGCATAATTGTTGCAACCTCAAATTGCAAAGCTTCCCCCAAAATCACAAAATAATGGTTTCAAGATCTATGATCTGATTTGGGTAGGTATATTGCCCCTCTTTTGAATGAGAGTAACATTTTGTCAATTGGAGATGATTTGAGTGGATGTTCAATCAAAAAACCAACCCTAATTTAATTTCTAAATTGCTGCCCCTCAATACCACTATTGACATTCCTATTATAATCTCCTACATAATAGAATTTCTTTCTTTCCTTTTCCTTTCCTTTTTCTTTTCTTTTCTTTTCTTTTACAAAACATGATAGAACTTCAACATTTTAAATTTGGACTATGAGTAGTCACCTCTAACTTGCAAACATACATATAGTTTGGATTTGTCAAAAAAACTTTAAATCTTCAACCATGGTCGTTGAAATAGAGGTCACATTTTATGGGCAGATTTGAAGGAAATCAAGAACGGGAAGTTAGGGGTTAAAACTCTACCTTGAAAAGGTGATCGATGGCTTGTTCATTCTCCACCAAACCAAAATTAGGGCATCTAATATATATGGCCTTATTTATTTATTTATTTACTTGGTAGATTTTCACTGCCTTGTATTGAGTTCGGATTCGTGAAGTTAAAATTTATGTGTCTCCACCCCAGGGGTGGATTCTTCATGCCATGTATGAACTAATGTGAGTGCAAGAAGGGGTGTTATTTGAGGCATTAGCATATAGTCTAACCTCGATAATATCACACCATCCGTTTCACCAAAAAGTGATATAAACAAGGTGTGACATATTTGATAATGTCACATTTGGAAGATTTATGCATAATGTGATATTATCAAAGAAATAGGTGGAAAACAAATAAAAATTACAATGTTCAAAAGAAAATAACAAAGATGAGAATTCAATGTTTTTAAATATAAAATCAAATTCAAAATCTTGAATAACAAAGATAGCACATCATAATGTGTCATTGAGATCAGGTAAAGACCTCTCATTAGAGACAAAGAAGCTCTTAATGTCACATTGTTTTGTTGACATTGATGTTAAATGTGCAACATCAATTCTAATGAGCTTGTCATGGATTTTTTCCATTCCTAACAACTCCATAGTGTTGAAAATTTGAGAACCTTGACTAGCCATAAAATTCAAAAGTTGTTGTCCATCCAACCTTTTTTCATCCATATTACTTGTTATTATCACACTTACACTACATATTTTGGAAAAAAAATAGTGACATTATCAAGGGTGATAGGGATAATAACGAGGGAGTTTTACACTAGAAAATTTGATTTCGAAGTTTTGGGTGACAATATCAAGGTGTTCTATAAACAAGGGTGACATTATCGAGGTTAGACTGTACATGGTATAAATAAGGCAAAGGTATTATTTTTCTTTATTGCGCACATTTAAAAAGGCTACTAAGAATGTTGAAGTAAAGGTAGGTGTACAAAAGGGGGTCCTAGGGTTTAGATAAAAAGATTAACACTACATGTGTTAGTTCCATCCAATTCACGTTTTCATCCATTATTGTCACGTGACTACCTTGTCCATTGTTGTTGGGGTTTGCATTTGGGTTCTAGGTTTTTTTTCCAAACTAGAGGCTCATGGGCTCCCTTAAGTTTTGCTCTTTGGATTGTGGCTAAGTTAATGTGGTCATGTCTTTGTTTGCTTGATACAATCGTTGAGTTACATGCTATGAATGAAAATTATTCAATGACTTTCTTATTGGAAAGTGACAATGGATTTTATATGTAATAATGATTATTTAATTCAAGAGTTAGATTGTGTATTATGTAGTGGAGGCATTTATTACATTACATTGAAAAGCTTCATATAAATACTTGAGTCCATTTTCTAGCATGTTATTAATACGTATACATTTGGTTTCTATGTAAACTTCTCATATATAGGGGATTTAATTTCATAGTGACCCACGCATGTCATTTAGGTTTCCAACAAAAGCCCACCTCCCAGGGTCTCCGCAAATGTATCTAAAGAAAGCATGATCAATCTAAAAAAACTTTGGAGTTAATGTTACATTATTATAAATGATCAAAGTCCACTAAAAGTGAGCCATAAGAAGGTCACATAAGCCCCCCCCCCTTTACATTGAATGTTGCACCTAGAATGGTTGACACATTTTTAGCACGTAGTCCAAACTCTTTTAAACACATGTCTTTAAGGTGTTAGGTCTTAGATTTGCACCTAACCAATGACCTCTCGTATGGAACCACCCAACACTCAAAATATAGGTATCCAGTAAAGATTATAACCATGTTAGGTCCGCTTACCTTAATTCCATATTCAAAGTTTTCTTTAGAAGACAAGTTTATGAGTTAGGGTAAGTGTGCCTTATGTGGTCCTATTCAACTGGACGTATGTATTTCAGTGGTGTATGGCAAAGCTTGTAATTAAGAAGGGATATCCCCCAAAAAAATGTGTGCTATGATGAGATTGGACTATGTGCTCACAATATATACTTCATTTTAGGTAGAATAGTTAACCCAATCAAGAAATCCTCCGCGAGACTACTTCAAGAGAAGGAGGATCTTCCATTTTGATGCCTTAAAGTTTTGCATCTCAACATTGACTTTGAGACTTGAAATGATAATCTTTGGGATTTGTGATTGCTAAGTGAATGGGGCAATATCCAATCTGATCCAACATCCAAAATTATATGTGGAGTTGGAAGTCACAAATAGGGCCACATATTAGGGCCACATAATAGGGCCACATAAAAAACAAGGGTTTAGAATACTTTCACCTTCAACTTCCATGGCCACCACAATTTTTTCGTCATGGCCCTGTAATTATAATATTATAATGGAGTGTTTGTATTATCTTTTATTGCCCATGGCTGCATTCCAATGAACTTGAAACTTTCATATATGACCGAACAATGTTTTTGGGATCAACTAGGAACCATGGACCAATTTTAGACATGGTTGTAAATGGATCCTTTTTGCATGTTCAAAAGAGCCATGTTCTGAACTATTGACACCACCCTTGATGTCAAAGGTAATTCAAGCCACTATTAAAATCATTTCCTATGATCGGCCACTTGTATGTAAAAGTTGTCAATAAAGTCAAATAAAATGAACTTCAGCAATTTTATTGCCGACATGTTTAAGGGCCCGTTCTTTCTAGAGTTGGTCGAATGGGTGTACCCCATTCGAGTCTATCCCTAAAATTACTACCTACCTGTAGATAGGAGGGCTTTGTAACTAAAAGAAGACTTCTGCATAGAGGATGGGTGGGTGGGAATGAGGTTTGTGATACTTAGTGGTATTTGGTGTTCATGGGGGTGTAGGCCTAAGGGTTAGGTGTGTTGGGTCTTTCATATAAATTGGTGGGGGGGGGTTGGACATGTTCAGATTGTGTTCAGGAGGGTGGTAACTCTAACCCATATGAAGGGCCGAGGTTGAGTCCTTGTGCGCCATTGTGCTAGTTCGTACATGAAATAGTTATTCCCTAATTACGAGCTTAAAACAATGTGGGCCCTGTCTTAACACATAGGTTTGGCATTTTGTTACTGCAATGTGGGAGCGGTGAAGGGGGCGGGGTGGCACGTGGTGTTGGCAAGATAATTTGGTAATTTGTGGGTGAAGTTATAATGTGTGAGATTTTTTTCAATGTGTAATTGTGTGTTTGTGTGTGTGGAGGGGGGGGGGGCAAAGTTGCCGAGAAGCAAAACCTTGTCGTACTTATTAAGATGGGCATGCATGAGTTGTTCTCATGTGTTCTTTGTTTTATGTTGTGCACTTTTGAGAGGTGGCTTTGGTAAATGACGTGGTTGATCTGAAGGTGGTAATTCCAAAGATAACCAAGGGGGTGATGCGGTTGAAGGTGTTGTGGGGGCCTCCTCCTCTTGAATATTGGAGGAGATTGTCGTTGAAGAGGCTCTCGATGTAGTCTTTCGCAATATTGTGTTGTCTCAATCAAGCTTGCGGCGGCCATGGGAAGCAAAACCTAGGGATGACTTTTGTCATCACGTGTGTCTCCACATGGAAGGTGGGACCCTGATCAAGTGGAGCCTCATGACAAGCCATCTTGAAGTTTAGTGCTCGTGGTGGAGGAGGGTCCGGCAGTTCTTGGGTTCAATCAACCAGTGATGTATTGGGGTGCTTATGAGGGCGCACATGGGGTCACTACTAGTTGGACTGAGGATGATGATATGGTTCACACCATCATTGATGGTTAAGGGGGGCGATATTACCCTTGTTACAAGATGGAAGGGCGAATGTTGTTTGTAATATTGACAAAGTAGTTAGTAACGTTCATGACTCATGACTCAAGAGTTGTCGATAGATTGGGGTAGGAGTGGGTTAGTTTTGTGCAGGGATATAAGGTTTGTGGATATGTCTCTCCTTGGCTAAGTATCTTTTGGTCTCTCACCATTAGCTTCAATTTACAAAGCATGTTTAATACAATGGTTTGAAAATATGAGGATGCCATGTGATTTGTGAATCTTGGTTGGTGATGATGGTGTGTTTACCATGAGAGTCATTGGTGAGGGGGTTTACAGTACTAGGGTGAAGTAGGGACATGAATTAGTTTGTTTTCAAGCTTGTGTTTATTAAGAATGAGGTATGATAAGTATTGTATGGATGTGCAATGTAGTTTTTCCATGAGAGTAGAGATGGAGGGCTTGGGCAGTTTGAGGTTCGTAAGGGATTGCAGTGTGGGTATGTGGATGGCTCCTTGAACCCCTGCCATGAGTGTAATTAAAGGTTTGACTTGTCAACCTAGTGTTTGTAGTTTGGCAAGCACATGGTTGTATTTTTGTAGTTGTGTGTGTTGTGGAATCTCCTAGCAGTTTGTCATGTCAAAAGGTAAATTCGATGAGCTAGATGTGCAAGCTAGGGATTGGGAAAAGGGGGAGGGGGTGGCTTCGCTAGTGGTACCAAGGACACACATTATGTCGGGTTTAAAACGGGCGAGACATGTGCAACACGGGGAATAACATTCACATGGGAGGATCCATGATGGGAGGGTATTGTCGCATGGTCTATTGCGTTGTGTTCTTGCGTTAATAAGTGTGTAACATATGGTTAGGTCACTAGAGAGAAGGATGCTAGCAATGTCATGCACGGGCTTGTTATGTCTCGAGATACGAAGACCACATATGTACCTATTCGTGCATTTCGATACGAGATGGGGCCATGTGTCAATTTCTTTGAGAGAATAGAGAGTGTAGTGTATGTGTGGTATATGTGTGGCCAAAGATGTATCTTTGTAGGTTGCCCATATGTTGGGCGTAATGGAACTTAAGAACTTGACTAATTTGTGCATCCATTGTCTAGGATGTTGTCCAAATGCATTGGAATGGGCTTGGTAGATGTTACCATTACCCAACCATTTGTCCACATATGGAAAGTTTTCTATGGCATGGTTAAATTGTACATTATTATGATCATTTGATAGTGATTGTTTAAGATTTTTGGATGGAGCCATCATGTTGTATGGAGGTGTGAGTGGAATGCCACTAGTATGGGGTGGTGTGTATTGTGTGTATGAAGGGTACATTGGGAGACTATGGGGAGAGTGGATCCCGATTTTGCAAGGCTATCTGCAATTTCATTGCCTTGGATGTTGTCATGAGCTCTAACTTTTCAGATATGGGTTTTGTGATGGGATGAGGCGAGAGTTGGGGTTGAGTGGTTGTGAGCAAGAGAAATGGTCGGGAGTTGGCGTGGTGGTAGCCCGAATGCAGGTGCAGAGCATGAAGATGGCCAATAATGAGGCACAACGGTTTTTGTAGAGTAAACTGTGTTTTGAGGAGTTGGGGGTAGCATTGCATAGTGTGTGTACATGGGAGACAGAGCGGGCTATGGCCCAGATGCAGTAGAGTAGGAAGCATATGTGGTTGACTGAAGGAGGATGAGTGCGTGGAATTGGTGGATTTTGGCATGTCATGGTGGTGTGGAGGAATGAGTTGGTGGTGTCGCCTTCCACTCCAAGTTCTTGTTGTTGAATAAATGTTTAGATTTACAGGCGTTGCAATTGCCGGTGTGGAATGACGTTCTGCTTGTTGGAGTGGTTGATGTTGCTCTATTTGTTTGTTGTCGAGTTTAGTGAATTTGTTGGACAACACTGCTGCGACCGTGTTCAATATATTTGCTTGACGAAGGTGGTTGCTTCTTGGACTAGTATTGCTTGGGTGAGGAGTTTGATTCAGTTAATGGGATGCGTCATGTGTTGCCTTGACTGGTTGCCGATCAACCTTGGTTTGCTTGTTGTGCATAACTTCTTTGGGCTGCTTGATGTATCCATCTCATGAATCATCGATGGCCATGGGCCACAAATTCATGTGCAGATCTTCCATGCAGTGTTCAAGATCAAAGTCTTCAATGCCCTTCAAAGGTGATTTGGCCCTTCAAAATATACCTCTCTCAAAATAGCCCTTCAAAACGCAACCCCAAATTGAAAATGAAGACATCACTTGAAGTCCTCAATATAATCTGTCCGCCACGAGAACCAACAAGCGTAGGGCATTGTCACTACAAGAAGTGGAGTAGGTTGGTTGATTCTTAATTCTTCACATTGTACTGGAAACATGTACCGTATAATTATTCATGCACAAGTTTAATACAAGTTTTGTATTTCATTTCTATATTCTTGGATTGACGTCTTGGATTTGAATCAGCCCTTCAAGATGAAACTCATATGAGAGCTTCAATCTTGAACACTGCTTCCATGCTTCGCCCAAACCATAAACCTCGCTACATACCCGAAGACCACATGAGGTCCTAACAGCAGGATCTTCGAAAGCTTCACATGTAGAAGTTGTCATATTATACACCTAGTATGCCAGTCATGCATATAAATGTTGTGGTTTAATGAAGTGACGGGGCAAGTTAATTTAGAGCTGGTGCAACATTTATTCATCTCCGCAGGCATTATTCTTGCTTCTTTTTGGCTTGATGGTTGAAAATTATGTTAACCTGCGGTGGTACTTAGTTAAGTTACTGCATGTGCCTTGTGTGCAGACGGGCTGATAAGAAAGCCATGAATTAAGTGCTTTTAAGTTGGGTTACTTCATAATGGGACATTTTTTAGGAGCTTTATGGGTACTCGAGTGTGTATGTTTGATCAGTGGGAAAACCATTAACTGTAAAACCCTTAGATAACCGGGGATTACACAAGCATACCTCTCATTCATCCAACATTAAAGCCTTGAAAACGTAACATTAGTCACCAAGTCTAGGCACTCGGGTGGGCCATGGAATTGAGGGTGGGCATTGTTCGGGAATCTTGCAACTTTTCACTATGCAAAGCAATAGTGCTAGCCTCATGTGGGGAAGTGCCTAATCTTGCTGACTAATGTTATGATAGTAGGTGAGAACTAAAAGTTTATTTATTTTTGTGTTACTTTTGATGTAAGGTGACATTTTTTCAGTTTATGTAAGGTGTTGGTAGGAAGTCTTCATGAAGACTTACAGGAAGACCAGGGGTCTTGGAGTCACATTAATGCCACCTTGATTAGAAAATTAGTGTGGTCCACGTTAATAATTTCCACCCACACTAATAGGACTATTATTGTAATCTATAGAATGTAGTATGTAATTATTTATCAAAGCTTCACCACCCATCATTTTTAGGTCTTCAATGCTCAGTTTTAGATCCATGACCTTAATTGAACCAAAAGGACTATGATATATGCTTTGGCAAGATAGTATTGCACATGGGAGATTAATTTGATGTTGGGGTCTTCCATAGGCATAAGGGCAAACTTCCATGTGCATGTTGTTTTGAGAAAGGAAATATGTGCACTAACCCTTCCCATCATATTGTTTGTTGAGCGCTTGCATGTGAAGTTGAAGGAAAAGGGAAAAAAAAAATTACGGTTAAAAAACATAAGATCCCCTTGTAAGGCTCTTTTGGGCTTTTTGAAACAATTCTAGGCTAATATCTTTTAGTGTTTTTATTGTCGAGTTCCATTCCCGGATGTTATATTATTCGAGTTTGATTTCAGCTTATTTTAAGCGATATGAGAGAGTAGATTTGTTTTGTTATCAAACATGCAAGTTGAAGTGTGGTTGTCGTGCCATTTATCCATGATTCTAAATGTTGCACAAATGAATCTATTGAACTTTATATCTTTACATTCTATTGATAATTAAGAATAAAATGTTGAGGAATGTTTGACTAAAAAGAACACTCCACCGCTTCAAAAATTTGGTGTTGAATTATTATTATTATTAGTATATATACACACACATACATACTTCACGCCAACATGTATTCTACAAAAACAACTATTCTTTTTCTCGAGTGAAAGTCAATATTCAGTTCCGGAAAAAGGAGGCAATTAACTCCCCCACCATCAAGCATCAACTTTCATCTACATTTGTGAAGGTTACCAATTCTCGTTCTCCGAGTAAAAATGAAGTGCACTTCCACATGGATTGGAGTTCAATTTTTGTCATTTAGTAGTTTTCTCTGACTTGGCTAGCACGTGGAAGTGTACCCAATAACCATTGGACCCATTCAACTTTAATATGTTGGAGGATAACTCTAGTAGGACATAGCATCTTAAGGACACCTACAATAAACATACAATTGGGGGATACCTTCATGTTTAAAATTTGAGTGTTTCCACTTTGCATTTACAAAAGAGAAAATTGTTTGCATTGAGTAAGCCACCTATTTGGCCCATAATCAAACACTAGTCTTATGCACATGGCTATATATATGTGGTATATAAAAAGGCTTATACTTAAATACGAACAACAAAAAACACATGTTACAATAAGTTTGAACCATGCTCTCAAAATAAGGACACCATCGAAGGTTTAGTAGGTAACACAATTAGGAGGGCCAGAGGGTCTATGTGATCCCTTATCGAAAAAGAAGAATCTAAACTTTGACTTGTAACTTTTGCATTTCCACTCCAATTTTGACACTTGTAACAACAATCTTCATGATACACAATTATGGTAGACAACGCCATTTTTGATAACCCCCCAATCTTAATACATGGAAAAAGTCGTGAAAGCTTCACACATGTCGCCGTCACATTCAACGTGACGAAAAAAGTAAGTTAAAAGGGCATGGGTTTGGGTTCCTTGAAAAAGGCATCTATTGTACTCAATCATTTATCTCCCAGTTTTCGGAAATAGGTTGACCTTTGCTGTGAATATAGGTTGGGAGAGAATCTTGCCTTTTGGAAATTCATGGTAATTTAAAAACTTGGAAAGAATTATCACTCTTTTATTAAACGTTGTGATATCAATTTCCACACGTGTGAAAGATCAACCCAGTATCAAACTTGTTCTACACTTATGCGAAATTGCTTACAGTAAGAGGAAATGGGTCTCTCTACCTTATCAGCCGGATGAGACAATTCACGATCCCATCCAACGGCCAAAAATGCATGTGGAGTTGAAAGTGTCCGTTATAGGCCCACACGTGCACGTGAATTCTTGGAGCAGTTGCACACACGGCTTTCGAGACATAAGCTACTTCAATAGTTGGGCCCGTCTCCTTGCAATCGGGGCATGGCGGGCATAGTTTTCCAAGGCCCAACAACTCGGACGTGAAGCCCGGCATGTAAGATCAAGCCAAGCCTAGCAAGACTTTCTTGCACTAAGAAGGTGAGTGGGTCCTTTATAATTGGTCGTCCATACAAGTGGAGAGCGCTTCTTGCAACTATACCTATTACTATGGGCTGAAAGTTAGCGTGGGTAGAAAATAATGTGGTCCACTATATTTCATATGAAGGGTGAAAATTAGGGTGGGTTAAAATTTAATAGAAATTTGACGGTCAAATATACAATGATAATTATTAGAATTTTGATAACATTTTTAAATTTTAATATTATATACCAACCCGAAATAATACATGTTGGTGTTAAAACTATTGATTCCATATTCTTAGTTTGGAACATATGATACCATGGCGGGCATAGTTTTGTGAGGCCCAACGAAGCCGACTTGAAGCCTAGCATGTAATATCCAACAATGCCTAGCAAGACTTTCTTGCACTAACCAGGCGTATAGGTCCTAAGTGATTGGTCGCCCATACAAGTGGAGAGCACTTCTTGCATCCTACACCTTTTACACCTATTCTCATGGGCTGAAAGTTAGCATGGGTAGAAATTACCGTGGTCCGGTGTATGGGCTGAAAATTAGGGCGGTTGCAAATTCATAGAATATTGATAGTCAAATATGTAATGATAAATATTAATTAATAATACTATCGATATATGATTGATACTCTATACCAACCCATGATAATTCATGCTCATGTAAACAATATTTATCCCATATTAAACATATGACATTGTGGGTTCAAAATTGACATGCGTGAAGAAAAGTTGGATTGCCCAAACTTATTGTGGTATGACAAAATTATAGTGGGCCAGCTGCCTTGGTAATAGGTGTAGAAGGTGCACCATGTGCTTTCCTAGCCATGCAAACATACTTTCAACACTAACATCTAGTTTTTTGGCCACTTGTAGACCACTTATACATTACATCCCATCATCCACTTGACTAAGGTAGGTGGCCTTATTGTGGGAACTTCCAACTTCACAAATTTTTTTTTTCGTTATAAATAAAATTGTTAATAAGTTATACAGAAAATCATTGCAAGGAATAAAATGCAAGTGCTGACATACCAAAGGCGAGGGGATGATCAATAGAGGAAAAAAACCCAAAGAGGCCCTTTAAGCCTAAAAGCCTCTAAGTGACCACATAGACCTCCCAAGTGCATTAACTATTGAGTTGAGAACGGTTGTTTATATTTTGAGCACATGGTCCAATCTCATTGTAGCATGTGTCATCTTAAGTGTTTTCTCTTAACTGCATTCCTTGCCATAAATTGCTCAAATGGCCTCATACATTAGGTGGATGTACAGTGGTCTAGGTTCAATGCTTAACACAATTGAGAGAACCTCTATGATCACTTATGGAGAATGGCAATCTCCGCTTACACCTTTGAGAACTTATGCATTTCAACTTTGATATTGAAACATGAAATATCTATTCTTTGTTTGCAATTACTAACTAAACGAGACAATTCCCAAGCCGATCCATTGGTCAAATTTATCTATGGAGTTTAAAGTGCCCCAATAAGACCACATATGTTATTACTTACACATACGTAATGTATTTGGGTGTTGTTTGGTTACTACTCTTGATCGAACACCTACATTTGATTGGCATGTGGTTTGGTGAATCCACGGGGAGGTCACTCCATTGTCAAATTGAACACCATGTGCGAACAAAGTTTGCTACCCTATATACATGCCATAGATAATTTTAAAATTTATGATATTTTTTCTACATATACATAACCATTGATAGTATCTTTTGTATATATTTTTGAAATATTTAGTCATCTTCATTTTTGTAGTAATTTTTTCAGTTCAATTCTGCGTCATTCTCAGGGATTCCACGTCACGTCACGTCACGTCACATTTTGTGATAGCGACGTGATGGCTGACCAAAAAACGTCACGTCCACGGGGGGGTAAATCCGGCAGTTACCCCAGGGGTAAAGTGACGCGGTCAACCCCCCTGGTCAACCCCCTAGTCGACTGCTAAGTCGACTGCAAAAACAAAATTTAAAAAATTCCAAAAAAATTATGGACCGTCAGATCTTCTTGGCAAGAAGATCTGACGGTCCAGAATTTTTTTTGGAATTTTTTAAATTTTTTTGGCAGTCGATTGCTAATTCGACTGCTATTTGCAGTCGACTTAGCAGTCGACTGCAAAAAAAATTCAAAAAAATTCAAAAAATTATGGACCGTCAGATCTTCTTGCCAAGAAGATCTGACGGTCCATAATTTTTTGGAATTTTTTAATTTTTTTTTGCAGTCGACTACTAGGTCGACTGCTATTTGCAGTCGTTTGCTAAGTCGATTGCAAAAAATTACTTTTGCAGTCGACCAAGACCAGTCGACTAGCTGGTCGACTGCTAAAAGCAGTCGACTTCAAGGAAAACCTAAAAAAAAATTTCTAAAAATTCTAAAAAAAAATCATGGACCGTTAGATCTTCAATCCAAGAAGATCTAACGGTTCAGATTTTTTAATAGATTTTTTTAATTTTTTTAATTTTTGTTTTGTGAAGTCGACTGCTCGTAGCAGTCGACTAGAGCAGTCGTCCAAAAAAGTTAAAAAAAAGTCACAAAAAATTGGTACAGTAATTTTTTTTTACCACGTCAGTGCGCGTCACGCCCCGACGTGACGTGACGTGATGGCATCACGTCATTTGTGACACGACGTGACGCAAAAAGGTCGCGTCACGTCCATTTGCACATCCCTGGTCATTCTAGTTAGAAACGGCATGTTTTATAAAAAAACAAATCATCAAATTTAGTTACCTTTTTTACTATGTAATAGGTACCATGTATATCTGCTCATGAAAAAAAATTTGATAAAATTTTGACCCATTTTGGTGATGCTTTATGTAAAAAGTAGGATTTTTTAGATGTAAAGTGTTCGCACGTGGTTGTTCAACTTTACAATGGAGTGACCTCCCCGTGGGTGAATCCGATATCTAAGTAAAATTGGACTAAGTCCAAGTCTATAATTACAACATGTTGTATTATATCATATGATCCTACAATAGGATTGTATGGTATGTTGACTTCTGACATAGGATCTTATGATAGGAGTTGATTATGATAGTATTATAGCATGTTTTTAATATTTTAACTATTCAACATAAATTTAACATAAAAATGTATTAAAAAATCCATCATATTTTAGTAGAACAATATTCAAGTAATCACTAAGGATTTACATATCTCTTATAAAGTTTAAAGTATATTGGAAATGTATCGACAAATCCGCCCATAGAATCAAAGGAACCAAAAAGTTCAGATTTTGGAACCATGTGCAAATTCACTCCAATACGTCATGGGAGCATAGAAAAACAAACACCACAAATCATGTTTAAAAAGAGATTGGACTACGTTGTCAAATTTAACAACTTCTCTGCACTTACTATTGGACAAAATGGGAAAACCTATCCGTTCTATTAAGAAAATCAACATCCAATAACCATAAACCAATCATAAGACGGCCGATTTCCAATATGATATTTGTTGATACATCATCATAGAGTGCTACGACAACATGAGTTTTGTTACATGGATCTAATTGGTAGAAGTTTTTTTTTGAGACGGAAGGCCGACAGGCCAGCGCCAAAGCACAGGAGGCAGTTGACCACCTGACAAGTTTCTGTCAAGTAGAGAGGAGATTTCACAATGGGGAATCGAACCACCAACCTCTTCCTTGTGATTTGGGTATCTCTCCACCATCATCCAGTAGTTTAAGGTCGTCTCGGACCAGTTGGTAAAAATTTGGAGAACATGGAAAATCAAGCCACTTAACACCCACATTCCTTAGTAGGTGGACAATAGACTCATGGAAATATTTGTGGTCAAGGACATCTCTCTCTCTCTCTCTCTCTCTCTCTCTCTCCAATAGCAAAGTAAAGTGGCTTGACAAGTTGTCACATTCTTTTCCATGGACAGGCTTGCACTTTGTTCGTTTTCATATCATTATTTGTCTCCCGTGTTTTTGATCATTTATTTGTTTGTTTGTTTCCTTTCCAAGGGTGGACTTCTGATGACACCCTATGCTTTTGTCGTAGTTCTCCATCACACATTAGGCAATAAGGCGTGTGGCCCTATAGTCGGCACTTTCAACTCCACAAATAGGTTTGGCCTTTGGATCACGTTGGGAATCGTCTTGTATGGTTAGAGCATCACCACCCATGATGAAGCTACACTGCAAAAGTTTAAACACAAAATAGAGATTCATTGGCGTTCAGTTTGGGTAGGAGGCATATGCCCCACCCACAAACTCGCTTTTGAGTCCGACTTCAACGAGCACCCTCAAACCAGGTGAAAAGTCAACACGTAAATGTTGCCATCTGCACAATAACAACTCCCAAACATTGTGTGAGAAGATTTTTGGGCATAATCGATCGAGACCCTAGAGTTTCCAAGTCCAACTAGCGACATGTTCACATCTTTCGGTTTGTGAGGAGGAAAGCATCAGCAAGGCAAAACCACTTTTGGTCCGAGACGATCCTAAACTACTGGATGATGGTGGAGAGATACCCAAATCTTAAGGAAGAGGTTGGCGGTTCGATTCTCGGCTGTGAAATCTCCTCTCTACTTGACAGAAACTTGCTAGGTGGTTAACTGCCTCCTGTGCTTTGGCGCTGGCCTGTCGGCCTTCTGTCTCAAAAAAAAAAACCCCACTTTACCTTCGTTTTTTTGTTGGGGTAATTTTTTTTACTAGGAAGTAAGTCTTGGAGGAGTATAATACTCTTGTCTTATTCTCGATTCATTGGAGTTCAGGTCAGCTTGGTGCACTGAAAACTTGCTATGTTTTGCAGGACAATCACCGCACTTAGGTTGCCCTCAGTGTTCAGTTCATCCGATTTTTAGATGGGTGGGGCAATTCCAAACTGAATTGAACTACTCTTCATCCGTTTTGTAGTTCAATCCACTACTGGTGGCAATGCTCTTAATACCCCGGGCTAAATCACATCTTCATTCGGTTGGGCCCCACCCTTCCCATGCCCATGTCATTGAGGCGTGGGAATGGAGGGTGTGGTTTCATGGGCAGACCACATCCAAGCCATCCATTCACAGCGCCCCATCCTACGGTCTACGAAACTTCTCGGGCAGCCCGGAAATAAACTTCTGACGGATGAAATTTTAGCGGATGAAAAATCAATGTTTGCAAGATGAAGGGGTTGATTGTTCATCCAGTTGTATGAGAGCATTTGTGTGGGATTTTGAAGGTTCCCAAAGTTCCCAATGGACCATTTCAAGTGATGACCAACCTCAGTGATGCGGCTCCCATGCCTCCTTCACTGCTCGGTGTTTTGGCCTGAACCTGCGTGGGAACTCCTCCTCGTTGGGAACCAATGTGACAATACCCAGTCAAAATTACAAATATTCAAGTTGACATCACTTTCATTATTCCCAAGTTAATTGATGGAGTTAATGACATGCCAAAGGAGCTTAATGGCTTAAGTGACCAGGTATTGTCACATTGGTTCCCAACGGGGAAGAGTTCCCACGCAAGTGTGGGCAGGAAGATCGGGTAGTGAAGGAGGCATGGGAGGGGCAGGGCCCAACCTAATGAAGATGTGATCTAGCCGGGGCACAGTTAACTAATGTAGACGTTAATTTAATCCCCCCCCCTACAAACTTTAGGGGAAGGGGGTGTCAACTTGGATAGGGGCCAAGCCCATGGTCCGACAATCTTGTATAATGTTTTTGAATTTCTTTAATCCCGACTGAAAACTGTTGGCCGCCCCACCCAACTTCACAAAGAAGTTGTCTTTGCATTCTTGAAGACTGTTTGTCCACAAAACTCATATTGAGTGCACTTCATATGGACTCAAATTTAATTAAGTGTACTATTTTTAGTACAATTGTTTTATAATGTTTTAGTTGATGTATGCTAATTTTACATTCAAATTCAATTTTAGCATGATTAATTGTAGTCAAGTGTAAGTAACCGCATTTGGAGCAAAATTGAGTGCAAGGGCTACGTTTATACAAGTATTCATGCAAATTCGAGCTAATTAAGCCTAATTAAGTACAAGTAAGCACGTTAAACCTAATTTAGCGTAGTGAAGCCTAAACAAGTGTGTGACAAGTGTAATTAAGCAGATGACTTCTTATATGTGAACTAAATCATAATTAAATCAAGTAAGCTCATTTTAGATTTAATTATGCTTAATTACTTTGGTAAGCATAACTTGTCATTTAATTTGGCTTAATTTGGCATAATACGCTTGATTACATTTAATCATGCTTAATTAGTTCAAATGTGTATGAATACTTGTGGAAATATAAGGCATCAACTAATCTATTATGAAATGAACATACTAAAAATATAAAAGTGCATTTAAGTTTCATTTTAGAATGATAAAGACCTTTCAAATGGTACGTCATAATTTTTGACTTTCAAGTTAATTACATGCTTTATTGACGGTTTCACTTTGGGAATGAAATCCTAGTCAATTCCTTATTTACTAAGTGGAAGTAAACATATATATTGGGTTTTGGACCTTGAAGGTGAAGTGCACTCAATATGGGTTTTGTGAACAAACGGCCTTCAAGAATGTAAAGGCAATTTGTCTTTGAAGTCGGGTGGGGTGCAACTTTCAAAATAGGCTCCAATACATGACGAGCTAACGAGCTATTAAATTAATAGAAAGTTTTCTCAAAGAAGGATCAAACCCACTGACATGTCCCTCTTTGAAGGACTTTATAGATAACTCTATTGTCAGTTCAAGTTTTTTAAAAGTTGAGATGCCAAAGTTATGAGTGGTTAGATTGAAAATACTATTTCTATATAATTGATCACATAGGCTCTCGCAATTATGTTTACTATTCAACGTAGAATGATGTCTATATTTTGAGCATATAGTTCAATCTCAGTGTTCATTGTAACATGGGATTTATGGGGTCCATGTAAACTTAAGGATGTGAAAACCTAGCAATCTATTTTATAACCTTAAGATGCCTATTGTAAGATGTCTATTTTAATTGGGGAGACTTATATGACCATTCAATGTGCACAAAGATCTTCACTTTCATAATGAATAAGATATTCATGTGAGGTCTTAGGTTTATGAGGAAGTGGCTATGGCCTCGATTTGGATTGCTAATCATCTTGTACTGATCACGTGTTTCACATCCGAGGAGAAGATGGCCAATAAGATAAAGTAACCATTTAAAACCCATCTACCTCACTGTGAAGAGGAAAACATGAAACTTACCCATGAAAAAAGGGGAGAGAGGGAATTATCGTATACAAACGTACCTCTCATCCATCCAATATAGAAACTTGACACTCTGTAGGCATGCTGCTGATTCATCTCAAATGACCTTGAGTGCACTAATTCAAGGTCTTTGTAACTAATTCTAGTGTCAAACCAACTAAACAAAGCAACCTCCGGGCTGCATACGATTTTAGGGCTTTATGTTGGATGAATGAGAGGTACGCTTGTGTACGATAATTCCCATTCTCCCTCTAAAAAGTCAAGTTACATTCAATATGTTGGGGTTTGATTGGATTTCTTTTTACCATCCACCACTTTTTGTGCATGCGGGATTCAACTGGCACAAAATATTAGTATACGAATTAAAATGTGTGGCCCAAAATCAATGGTAATCAGGCACCTAGTATACTTGAGTGGTAAGCTTACACGGCAAGGCTCGTAGTCAAGAAAGAACACTCAACTAACACGTGTCACTATGTATATGCGTTGTGTGCTCAAAACATGCACATCATTCTAGATTCAAGATAAATAGATAGAAAACGTTGGCTTCTTGAAAGCAAGCGTGAATGAAGAGTCTCTTTGCCTGCTGGGTTATTCTCACCTTTTGGTGGTGGACTCTATGTGGACTGACTTAACCATATGGTCACCGAATTTATTCGAAGTTGTAAGCATAAAAGGTGGCAAGAGAGGGGGTGGGGATGGGTTGGGTTTTGAGTTCCGGTTTGTTTAGGATGATAGCAGAGCGGGATCGGATGGTTGTGGTGTTTGTAGATTCAATAGTAAACACCACTTGAGAGGATCTGTGTGATCGATGAACCCGTAAATATGCTCATTCGACCCGAAATGGGTGTTCACCTAATATTCTTATGGGGTTCGCGACTCACCAGGTGACAATCTACGTGGGTGGAAGGTATCTATTGGTGTAGTAGGGTGGTGTCCACTACCATGTGGGCCAAAATAATTCATAAAAAACTCACACTCCAAGCATGTAGGCTTTTTTATGTTGATTTGGCATTGCTTGTTTTGGGAGACAGTTCCATGAGCTGCCCAAATGTAGGAGCCAAATTTAGGAGCTAATGTCTTTCACATACGATGCTCAATTTGGTGAGTTTTCATTTTGTTATTGATTTATTATTATTTTCCCTTTAGGACAAGGTGATTGTTGTATACAGCTTGATTGGATGGATTTGGAGAAAATTTAGTGCGCATGTTGCTTGCTCCATGAAAAAGGGGAAATGTCTCCAAATGACTGCATATGGTGCCTCCAACTTTGAGGGTGATGAACTTCAACTAAATTTGCTCAAATAAACCCAAAAGTTTTGCGAGTAGCTCATTTGTCATCCACAAAACATATTATGGGAAAGTTTCCAACTTTCTAAAATTTGTGGCATGACAAAAATGGTCATGAAACGAACATTTTCAGAGTTTTCTTTAGCTGCCCCCGGATGAAGGCCTTGTTCATATGTCAACCTGACCTAGAAAATGTGGTCCGATTGGCTTCAAATTTTCATAGCAAAAATATGCGGTAGTCTAGTTCCCATCCGTACGGTTTGATTTTAAGCCAAAAAAAAATATTTTGCTACATAACATAAATTTTTAGCATTGGGTGCTGGAAATGCCTGAAAATGAAATGTGAAGGCTTGAGCTTTTAAGGGTTAAAAAGAATATATTTTTTCAAGTTGGCCACTTACAACTTTTCTATCTCAACTCCATTTTGGAAAGTGGAAAAGGCAATTTGTGTGGTTCACAACCAGTTGTGACAATTACAACCTTTTTTTATTTGCAATCGCTAATTAACTAGATGAAGCAATTTCCAATCACATCCGATAATCAAATTCGGTTGTGGAGTTGGAAGTGCCACAATTACGGCGAGATGCCATAAGGTAAAGGAGCCTAAAACAAACATCCATCGTAAAGTGGTCAAAATCTTCTGGAATGTAGGATATTTCTTCATATTTGTATGCAACTCTAGGAACATCGGACATTGGAAATCACTTTCTTTTGAAAAGTGGTTGTTTAGGCTCACATACCTTAAGGTAGACCATTCTTATTCAAGAACATGCTTTTAGGTGCAAAATGGTTCCATATTTTTTCTAAAACAAACACTTCTAACGTTGATTGAGGATTCTTACGATGGGTCATTGGTTGGGGAACCCAAAAAGTCAACACTCAACACCCGTTCAACGCCTAACAACATTAAAGACCCCCACATAACTGCATAAAAAGATTGCAAGTATGCTTCTTGAAAAGTCGTCACATATTCAACTCTTAAGTAGTCACCTTTAATCTCATAGTTATGGCATCAGATTCATAAAACATTGGCTAATCAGTTGGATTTTTTTCCCTACATTTTTTGCACATCAAAAGAGGCCAAGTCTCATGGAAGTAATTGTATTAGGCTCAACTAAATTAATTCCTTAAGGGGGAGGTGAACGTTTTTATTTGGCAATCGCCCTTGCCCAACAATACTAACGTACACGCTTACATTATAGTCTTATGCCTTTGGATACGTGGACAACTGAAAATTCGAGTGAGAAATTCTCACTTTACAAGGCTTTCATCCTACTGTCAGATCCATCATAAGAGGTGCCGATATTTCTTTATTGGGCTTCTGAGCAAGATTGAACTATTTTAGGATTTTGCTTCGGCATTTAGGGGTTAACTTAAGGTACACACAACCCTTATTTGACTACTTGTCTTAATTGGACACCTATATTTGAGTGGTACATGGTTTGGTGTGGCTCCAAGAATGGATGCCAAAAGCACATGTGTTTAAAAGAGATTGAAATGCATGCTCAAAATATGATAAGCATTGTAGGCTCAACAATCAACATAACTAGGGGAACCAATATATTGTTTAATGAACACAAGAATGATTACTTTGTTAAAGAATAAGATATACACCAGGAACATGGCTACATCCTTGATTTGGATTTGCTAAGCATCTTATACTAATTGCTTGTTTCATATTCTAGAGGAGAAGTGGGCTAATTAGAAAAAATAACCATTTAAGGCCCACCTACCTTTGTGCAAAACGAATTAGAGCGCTCAAGACCTGAGTCATGTTTGATTCAATCGTTGTGCCAGGCAAAACATGTGCAGTGGATGGTTCATCTGAGGACAAGAGTCGGGCCACGGTGACCTCAAAAGTGGCAGGATTAGCACAGCATGGAGGGGAAAGGACACCACATGCTTCTGAGTTTTCTGTGAGCATTGGAATTAAACAATTATAAGTTACCAGTCTGCAAACAAATGCCCTCCAATCCATGTGCAGCTTCCTCCACTACCTACACTGGGACACAGTTTTTTTGCTCAGTCCAGGTTCAAGTATGGAGGATTGAATCAGTGATTTCATGTACTTAAAAGGATGGGAGCCTCATGTAGTCACTCTTCTCAATTGGACACCTACATTTGTGTGGTACATGGCAAGGCTTGTAGTTAAAAACGGACACGAAAAAGTCACATGTCACACAGAGATTGCCCTTAATGCCCAAACTAAAGACACCATTTCAGGTTCAACAATTAACACAATTGGGAGCGCCTTATGTGATCATTTGAAGTGACAGAGGATCTTTGATTTGATTTCTCATATCATTAGCATTTCTACTCCAATTTTGAAATTTGAAATGACAATCTTTGTGATTTGGAATTGCTAAGTGGGGTAGACAATTCCAGATCTGGTCCAACAGCTGGCCTTAATTATTTGTGGAGATGATAGTGCCCACAATGGGGCCACATACCTTAATCCTTCCATCAGGTGAAAGAAATGGAGGCTGTCATCCACCCTGTCCCTCCTTCGCGTAGAATTATTTTATCATTCAATTTTGACCCAATCAAGGCCCCGTAAACTGGAAGCATCTCAATACTGTACGCCTGTCTTCAAGAGTGGTTTCCAAAGTCAAGATAAAATGATTGCAATTCCCACCTTTCTGGATGCTTCAACGACTCTTTACCTCACATGCATAGATAAATATGTCTTGCTCTTTACAGAGGTCAAAGGAGGTCTAGTAAAAACCTGGCTCCCATAGGTTTGTGGCAATTTTGTCCCAACTGGGTACCACTAAACTATCTGAAGTCAGGTCTCAAGTTGAATCGGTGAAAGAAAGTAAATGATCCCTTACAGTTCACTGTGTGTGTGAATTCATTTTTTTGGTGACAAAAGGCCAATAAGCCAACGCAGTTGACTGTTTTTGCTTTAGGTAAGATTTGTGGGCACCCAACTCATGGAGCAACACTTCTAGTCTAGACCTGGCTGTCTTGTTATGCCATTTGAGTATCTACAGTAGATAGGTACAGATACTATAAAAAGATTTGTTTGTCAACGGAAATCCAGTGAATGACCGACATTGAATAAGTAGTCAGCATGTTGTAGGCCTACCCTGACTTATATCAGTATGTGCTGGCAAGAAGTTACCACGTTTGTACCCAAAATGCCGGGACTTGCAAGGATGAGGATTCCAACATGTATAGTTTATTTGAAAGAGAAGACATGGATTCGTAGGTCAAGAGGCAAAGTGTCTCAAAATTCAAACCTAAGGAGAATCATTAACAAGGACAACACTACAGTGGTCTTGTACTTTCATCCAGGTCAAGAAATTATGAAGCTGGCAATAATATTACCTCCAGTTTTGTGCTTGATGGACAGACTACAGATCGCTTTAACTTACCCTGAGAAAGATGGAAGTTTTTCAGAACCCAGCTCAATTTGTCTTGATAAAACTTCTGAAGGGTATCACAGCCTTGTAGCAGGAGATCCTTCGAAACTGCAGAGAATCTCCCACCTCATAAACTTTTTCGTTAGTGGAATTCGTTTGGCCTTCTCATCAAATGCAGGACAGACCTTGGAGCAACAAGAGAGACAAGCATGCTGTAATCATATGAGCATTTTTCATATTTATGAAGACAGCAAATTCCCTCCTATATATGTTAATTGAATTCTATCAACAACCTATGACATGACTTCAGGGGCGAAAACTTGCAACCTTATGGACTTGTGTGAGTTCTCAGGTTTTTCCACATCACTCTTTGGTGAGGCACTTGGGAGTATACAATGGGTAATACTCAGAAATATGTCTTGTTCAAACTCACACAAATGGGTTGCGCTCTGCGCCATTAAAGGCATTGCGGCAGATTCATCTGGTGTTTGTTGACAGAAACACAAGACACAAGCAATACTGGATGTCTCTCCTGGTTCAATACAATAACTAACCCTAATAGGTGGACAGTCAACCCTTGTCAAAACTAAAACCCTTCTGTCAGTGCTGCCACTCGCCCATGTAATGGGGCTGGAAGTTCCTCAACAGCCTTCAGAATTTCCTGATACATTTAACACCTGGTCAGAAAAAACGAATATTTTATGTGTAAAATGTAAAGCAAGTAAAGTGAACCCCCAGTAAATGTAAATCCCAACTATCTCCAGTAAGCCTTTACATGGGTGCTAAGAATACAGGGACTCACCTCTCGTTTATAGCGTGCAGAAAAATGGATGAAAAGAATAGACTTGTTCTTGAGTCTATCTGCATGCTTCAACACCTGCAACCCAGCAATTGTTCCCAAAACAAGGACCAGGATGCCCCACAATTCAATTTGTGTCCCGTGCACACAGGTCCACACAATTGAGCAGTTGGACACTACATGAAAATGTCACTAGTGTAGTTTGAACTGGAGTTCCCCACCACCATTAACAAATCATCAAAAGTGAATATGACAATTTTCTTGGACTTATTAGATATTCTTCTTAGTTGTGGATGATGCTCTTTCACATGCCTATGTCAACCTGTGCAAAGCTGTCAAACAAAGCAACTGATTGTACACTTAAAAGGTGACATTCTTTACCAAGGAATTGAAGGAAAATTGTACCTCCAACAAATGGGTATGTCCATAATCACGGGAATGTTCAATTGTGACAGAATCGTCCAAGAATGTTGTCTGCATTTGCAAGACATGAATTTGTCATGCACAATAATCACTATTGACAACTCACTGCAGAGATGCAATTATTCATCAGCCATTTAGCAGACTCTAATGCTTAATACTGCGCCAGATACTCACATCTGATCCTCAAACAATCCTCATTTAAGTCTTTATAGAGTGTTCCAAAGCATTCCTGGCTGCTATCAAAGGTCCTACATGTCTAGTCTTAAAGCAACACTTAAGGACGTTGAGCAGTAAACCTCCATTATTAGCAATTTAGCTTGCAAAGCATCACTATTGGCATCATCCAACATGAAGTCTGGAGTTGTGTCTCCCGTAAAGGCCACCTCTGGTACCCTTATTGTGTCTGTAATCTACAAGATCCATATGCCTTCTTGTTAAACAAGACCTGGTTAGTTCCAAAAATGGCTGGTACTACAACAAAGTAGAACCACTGAAGATCGCAACTTAACATTATCAAACTTCACAAATAAATGCTTCTGGTCAAATTAAAAGTAACTAAACGCACCTGTACACCTGATAGTTTTAAATCCTTGATTTGATCTCCAGGAAGGCCCAGGTATTCCGATTTCAATTTATTCTTCACAGCATACACAATGTATCCCTGCAAAAGCTAAGGTATGTGAGTATTTCTGCAATAACAAAAGCTCTGTTTCAAAAGGTTTCTGAAATTAAGTCGTACACCTGTCTGTGCACATAGAGTAGAACTTGCCATAGGAAGTGACATGGCGTTACAGCTCTTTCCCTAGAGATGTCTATATATACACCATAGAACAGATAGGTATTATGCACATTGTAGATCACATAAGGACTTGATGTATGTTGACATCTGTAATCAACATTAGAGCACCATATAAAACTTTGCAACATGACCCACACTAATTGTACAAAAAGGTAGAGCTAAACCTTAACATCAAGGGAAGATCCAGTTTTCATGCTCTTTCAGAAACATTCTTGCAAAAGCAATATTTATACAAGGACAAAACCATGAGGTTTAAGAAACTCAGCAAGCGCCCAAAATATTGAAGAAGTCACAGAGTTTGTATTACAACAGTTTGTGGCATTATAGATGGGAACAACCTGACTTGGTACAACATGATAAGTTTTGAACGCCTTCACAATGAGGTTCTTGCCCATGTTGAACTCTTCACCAATCTGCAGATCACCCTCACGCAGATGAAGAACGTTGCAGAAACTCATATACCAGTGTATGTGAATTGGGATTACACATTACACATCTATCCATGAAGTCGTAAAACCTGAGAAAGAGCGTACCTACATCCATGCCTATCAGCTGATGATTCAGTTCTGATCCGTCAAGCTCCCTGTGAACCTCAAAGAGCTTCTCCACTGTGGCCTTAATGGACTTTGGTACAATAATTGTGGGTGGTTTCATCTTGAATAGCCCTCGAGTGGCCACATACATGCATATTCCACCCTGCCAATAAAAATGCTCATAGCATGAAACATATTAGAGATGTATAATTACAGATAGACCAACTACGATTAAAAGTGCAGAGACCCTGCTGAGAAGACCATTTTATACTCAAAAAATTTGAATCGTACTAGACCAACCTGATTCAATCGCTGTTGTGGAATCAATTTGACACTGTTCTACTAAAGGTTAACTTGTCACTTCAGCATGGGAAAATTTGGTCCCCAGGACTGTCTGGTCTTCTTTGTAAGACTTGACACACATACAAAACATGGTGGATGATGTACAATCACTTTATGATATTACTATACACAGGTTATGTTCATCACAATGATTAGGAAGAATGCCAACACCTAGAACAACACCCAGTTACTGGAAAATAGCTAAAATCCACACCTTGAGTCAACATGTTTGAATCGCTTAATTTAAATGCACTGTGAGGAAGCAAAGGAGATGTTTACACACAATGTGATCCATATGCGCATGTGAGATGAACAAAAAGTCCTGTGAAACAGCCCGTTCAGGGCATCGCCCGATGTCAAAGGCCACTTTCAATCCTGGAATTATGATACATGTCTCCTGACCTCCCACTGACACACCCTCGATGGCGAGCCCATCAATTTCAAGGGCACCAGTTTTGGACCTCCCGAGCTTTGATTGCTCAAAAAGGGGTCCTGCAGAATCCTTAACTACAGGCTCTGCAATCAGATCATCAATATGTCAATGCCCGTAATAGTGATATCACTCAAATTCAATCTACTCCAAGCTGAAAGGAATTGACAAACTGTGAAAATGCACTTGCAGCACAGCTAACACCCTAAATCATCATCTTCCAATTTTGCAGAATTGTTATTTACCACAGTGAACAGATTATGACAGATCGTGGACAGGTGACGAGGAGCTTAATCTGTAGATGCACAAGAACTTCATTCAGTTCAGGTGTCATGCTCCACTATAGAATACACCACGTTGCCAAAGGGTATAGCCTATAGAAGATGTAGCCCACACAACTCAGACAAGTTTGCCAATCCGAGACAATTGCTTGTTAATTGGGACGATATCAGGTGTAAAGGGAAGGTAGTCCCGCAATCTCACATCCTCAAATTACACACAAATTCAGAATGGATGCTTGACAGATGGAAACCGAGGCAAATTGAAAATGAAGAGTTCAACTGAGTCGCATATTTAACATGCAATATCCAGCTGCACATTTGAGTTGTGAATTGCATTGGTCCAGGCCACATATTAGGATTTAACATTGCAAGAGCTCAACTGAGTAGCAAATTGAACAGGCAACATCCAGCTGCTCATTAGAGGCAGAAGTTGCACTGGTCCAGGCAAGAAATTAGGGTTTAATATCGCAAGAGCTCAAATTGAACATGCAGTATGCAGCTGCTCAATTGAGTCGCAAATTGCATTGGTCCAGGCCACATATTAGGGTTTAACATAGCAAAAGCTCCACTGAGTAGCAAATTGAACAGGCAATATCCAGCTGCTCAATCAATGCGCAAGTTGCACTGGACCAGGCAAGAAACTAGGGTTTAACATTGCAAGAGCTCAATTGAACGTGCAGTATGCAGCTGCTCAATCGAGTCGCAATTTGCATTGGTCCAGGCCACATAGTAGGGTTTAACATAGCAAAAGCTCCACTGAGTAGCAAATTGAACAGGAAATATCCAGCTGCTCATTCGAGGCGCAAGTTGCACTGGTCCAGGCAAAAAATTAGGGTTTAACATCGCAATAGCTCAACTAAGTAGCAAATCGAACATGCAACATGCGGCTGCTCATTTGAGTTGTAATTTGCATTGAATGAGGGGGGTGAATGGCAGAAATGCGGTTGTGGTAGAACCTGGGCGGGAGATGACGTGCGCCATGCAAGCGAGATGCAAAGCGGGTGAGGAGGATCTCAATGCGCGGCCATAAAAGAGGTAGCAGCGAGCCAGCCAGGTATAAGAAAGAGAGTGACGAGCAAGAGGGAAGAAGGAAGTGGAGGACAGGAAGAGCAATGGCGTGCGACGTAAGCAAGTAGAGTACATTTCAATTCAATTCCCTTGACCTGGCTCCTCTGTTGCGGGGCCGAAGCGGTCAAAATGCGAAGAAGATGACTCAAGACTCAAGCAAGAGGAGGACGAAGAACGAAGATATTCGCACACTCCACACTAATTGTTTAGTGCCACCCACACTAAGTTGGATAGCATGTCACCATGGTAAGTTGATGATTTCAAACCCTTGCCCTTATTCTAACTTATAACTAGCGTAGTGGCTCGTTGCGTTGCAGCTTAGATTCTTTTATGCCATTAGGATGTGAATCCATAATATTAACAACATTTATTATTTTAAAATATATAAAGTGGAATCAACTATGAGATAGATCTTAAACCAAATTTGAATAGGACACATCATGTGTCAATTATATTAATGGAGACCCTAAATATTATAATTATCAACTTAAGTTATCCAAGATAACCATTGAACACCTTTCTCAAACAAACTCGGCCTCATAACTGACAATTTGCAAGACACGTGGCCTTGCCAGCCTCAACTTGCCTTAAAACCACCCTCATTAATGATAACAGATTTGCAAAGTTGACGATGGTAACGTGGGAACCCATCATAATCCTTGTTGCGATTCTTTTGTAAGAGCACATTTGACCCGGGAATCAACATCGAATGCCCTAATTTAGTTTGGTGAGGTTAAAACTGGAATAAATCAACTACACTTATGGTGTGATCTTCTCTTATAATTTGTCAAGGTCGATTTTAAAATGGCAGCCTTGGGAACTCATCCTACCTTGGATGTTCTTTTATAGCCAACTTGATCTTGAGTTAGCCTTGAAAGACCTTGAATTAGTCTTCTAAGATTAAGTTGGAATGAATCAACTATAGAACCCACGTGATCCACGCTATTAGCATGTTACATGGTGAGTCGATTTCAATCTCTTCGCTTATAATTTGCCAAGGGTTCGTAAATTGGAGATGGCAATGTTTGGAACCCATCCTAGCTTGGTTTATTGTTCCTTCCATATTTGAACCCGAGCTAGTGTCAAAGACATTTGGTGAGATTAAGTTGAAATGACTTAACTATGATTATTGTGTGATCCATGCTAATAGCATATTACATGGTAAGTTGATCTCAATGTTTCTTCTTGTATTTTGCCAAGGATTACTACATTGAAGATGGTAATGTAACATGTTAACCTCATTTAAACTGAAAAAACTACCTCCAAACATTCATCACAAGTGGAAAGAAATTATTGATTTCTATGCAAAACAACCAATGGGAAACCATAGAGCTCCAACTCTTTTATAATGTGAGATTACTATATGGCTGAGGATTAGGAAGTTGAAGTTGGAAATGTAGGGACCCTATCCTAGCTTGGTTATCTTCATTTAACATATGTGACCTTGAAATCAGTATCAAAGACCACCAATTAGGCTGGTGGGATTGAGTTGGAGTGAATCAATCATATTTTCAGTGGGATCCTCACTAATACCATTGCACCATGATAAATTGATTTCAATCACTTCCCATATAATGTCAAATTACTAATTTCCATGGCCAAGGTTTTGTAAGTTGAAAGAGAGGGTGTTGGGCTGGGGATTCGTGGCACTCACTAAGGAACATCCATCCAAGATATCGTGGATGAAGTGGCTCCAATAAAAAAAGCCCCCCTATGGGGTTGAGGGCCGATTCATTCGAATGTGACGTCACTAGACTAATTTGGGGCCTTTGACTCTATTTCCGGAATCAAATTTCCTAAAAATAGTCATTTAGATGATTCATGTGTTTTTTCCATCCGCATGGATGATTTTACTTGAGTGCCACGAATCCCCGGCCAGGGTGTTGGGTACCCATCCCACCGAGGGGGTGCATCTTTCATAATACGTATGAGTACACGTGAGTGCATGAAAGGGGTATTAATTTGAACTTTTCTGCACTACGTATACATATGCTACACAAATTTAAAACTCGTAGATATGTACATGTATGGAGGACCTCCAGAAAATATACAACAATATGGTCACTTATTGAGGCTCGTTTATTTGGAGGAGGATGAGGAGATTATGATCACACATGGATCGATGATTCCAGTACACAAGGTGGTGACAAGGAAAATTGTAGTGCTAAAGAAGACGATTCAAACATGTGCAAGGATGTTGTCATAGAGACAAAATTGTTGCAGTCGAAAGTTGAAAATTATTTACATGAAGATGTGAAGTTGCAAAGTGGGCTTCGACATGCCTTGGATGTTTTAATTGATGAACATGAAAATGTTGAAATGCCCTCTCAATCTAATCTAATGTCCATTGTACCTTATGTAGAGGTAGGGGAGTCTAGAATATTCAGAAGCACACTTGTAATTCAATTGAATGGCAATCCAACTTTGATTAAAGATTGATTGACTCATACTAAGGCCAACATATTATATATGAAACCTTAAACTCCTTACTGCCGCAAATCATGATACTATGTTAAATCTTGGTTGTGATTGTGGAGTGTGTTCTTTGAACACACTTGAAGCTAGAATTATGAAAAAAAATGATAGACCAGTAAAATTAGCTCCAATTAAGGTTTGGTTTGTTGGGAGGGTTTATATAATGCATAGAGAATTTGGTGTCATTGGGTGGAGTATAGAGATCCAATTGACTTGATGAATCATTCATCAAACATGGAGATTGGTTTATGTTGGTACCAAAAAGAAAACCAACAATTAATGAACTTACTATCTTTTACGGATCAATTTGATGGAAGATTTAAAACAATAATTACATTAGCTTCTATGACATATATTATAGACTTAGATGCTTATGAGTTACATATGGGGGATAAAAAGGTCATGAATTCAGTTTCAAACATACTTGCTAGAATAAGGAACTAAGGATAATTATCATTAAAGATCCTAAATTGATATGGTCGTATTAAGTTGGAATGAATAAACCCTAAACCTATAGAGGTAGGGTTTTACCATATTCTTAACTGGTTGCCATGGGTTGCAACCTCATTACTATTATTGTTCTAATTTTGGTCAATATTATGGGTCATAGTATGAAGTTTTACTCTTGTCATTGAGTGTGTGTGGCTCGCACTTGCCTCAAACTAATTATTTCATTACAACATATTAAAAGTACGGATGATATTCATTCAATAATATGTTGATTAAACTTGAAATAACATTGCAGTGAAATTTTAGCATATAAGCATTATTGTATTATCAGTATCTACATTTCATTATTTTGAATAAACTTGAAGGATTTTGTGCTACTTTGTAAATCATACTAATTTTTAAGACCACTATTCATAAAACATCACACACTACATGTATAAACATGAGCATGATAATTAGTGGTCTACAATACACGTGAATGGTTGGCATGGATGTGGAAGGTTGTCAAGGAGGAAGACGTTCCCCAAACGTTCCAATGTGAGAATGTCATGGTGTAGCAAAAGACCGATAAACAAATGAACACATAATTCGTCCCTATTCAAGAATCCAATGGATGTGTCAATTGTGTGAAGAAATACACTCCCAGGTACCTAATGTAAACCTAACATATAAACGAAAACATAATGTTAAACAATAACAAACCCGTGATGAGTTTGCAGACTTTAAATTGGTTAAAGTTGTCAATTGGTCATGCAAAGCATTGCAAAACTTTATAATTATCATTTCACAAAATAGGTTACCTAATGCGCATGCTTGGACTATTATAATACACAATTGATCACGCTTTTGTATTCAACATGGCCATTTCATCTATAACCTCTGGTTTCTATATATGAATTAAGCCGTTGCATGTCATTCACTCTCCTCCATACCTTTTATAGCCCATTAGCTAGTTGGGCTAGCCCATATTTTTTCAGGCCTCGATCCAGCCATAGTTGGGCTAGCCCATATTTTTTCAGGCCTCGATCTAGCTATAGCTAGGCTAGCCCATTTTTTTCAGGTACCATTTTCAGCCATAACTCTTAGCTATTGGGTTAGCCGCTAGCCCAAACAGTCCGTGGGCTAGCAGTTGTACAAGGTTTGAAATTCTTGTTTAAGACTTCAGGAAAATGACCCATCGTTTTAGAGGAATATAGAGAATATAGCCCACTTGAGTAAAGACAAACTGAAAGATGTAAACATGCAACCGGTTGGACTTGGAAACACTTGGATTTGGACCGATTGAGCCGATTGAGCTACATGCCCTATCTTTAACTAGCTAATAGCTAGTTGGGCTAGCCCATATTTTTCAGGCCTCAATCTAGCTATAGCTAGGCTAGCCCATATTTTGCAGGCCTCGATCTAGCTATAGCTAGGCTAGCCCATTTTTTTCAAGCCTCGGTCTAGCTATAGCTGGGCTAGCCCATATTTTTCAGGCCTTGATCTAGCTATAGCTAGGCTACCCATTTTTTCAGGTACCATTTTCAACCATAACTCTTAGCTATTGGGTTAGCCGCTAGCCCAAAAAGTCTGTGGGCTAGCGGCTGTGCAAGGTTTGCTTTCCTCTCACCGCACTACTAACATAGGAAGTCCTAAGGAATCGTCCCGCGTCGATGAAAGAACTATGCAAATCTACCGCTATGATAGATTTATAAAATTTCCAATTACGTAAAACAAGTTTCCCAGTGATGTAGGTCAATTGCCTACGACTCATGTGCTTGTAGTGCCAGTTTAGACGTGCCTACTCCATGATCAATTGGAACTCATTCATTCAAAGCTCCCCACACCGGTTCTCAATAACTAATATTCTTGTTCTTGGCGCCCATATGTTAGTTATGTCTTATGTGTCCGCGTCGTCGTCACATTCAAGTAGTTATTAACCTAACTTACTCTCCTGACACAATGCTTCTCTCAGTATGTTTTGAGATGACATCAAATTTGTGTGTCTCGACAATTGCAGTGTAGGCAAATGTGTACATCATAGCAATCGTGAGGCGGACAAGGGAATCATATCACGTTTACTCTGTGAATTGATTTTTTTTTGGGTACCGTTGAGGTTTGAAAAGAACCCAAGTTTTCAGGTCGAGTATTTGTCGCAGATATCTGTGTCATTCGGTTGCAAATGGCGAGTACTGATGACATGCTTGAAGGTGGGGACACGCAAGTGGGTCCAAACACTCGGCTCGGATCAGAGGTCCATGATATTAAAACCGTGGGTGACGTGACTGTCGTCAACCATGATTGTTCTACAACTATGAATGTGGGCTCGGACATCAAAGCGGTAAAACGCTCTGCAATTGTTTTTTATTGAGTTAGAGTCAGAAGGAATCGCTGGTTTTTGACTTAACATTAACGTCCCCAAGTGAGACTCTCCACTTCCGGTATGTATTTTTGAGCCCTATTTTCACGTGCGTCTACTGAAATTGTATATCACCTCCTCCAGACACTTGACCATAAACATCTGTGAATAGTCATCTTCTGTGCCTCATTTAGTGTTTGAAATCTCACAAAACATTTTGTCCGTTCTGCCATTTGAAGAACAGTTGATGCTTGAGGCTTCCCATCACTTTATGATATTGTGAATTTTAATCAATTAGATCAAGTTTCTCAGCAGAAACAACAAGATAATAGTTTATGATGAGTTCTTGAAGTAGTTGCTTCTAAATCCAACATAGGTGGATAGAAATGTTGTTTGTTATTTTCAAGTTTTTTAGCTGACCCACATGGATGGTGCCCCACTACTTTTTCTTTTTGTGGCAATCCTCAGAAGAACTTTGTGAACATGTTTTTATAGACTGTGCAATAGAGTTATCTTGCAAGTCAACATGACTTTTGGTCGGGAGTTGGTTGTTTTGCATAGAAAAAAAAATTCATCTTCGATAAGTTTTGAGTGCATGCTTGGAGGTAGGGTGAGGTAGGGTGGAGGTTTGAACAAAGACAATCCTATATTGGCTATTTACGGGTCAAACTCAATTTCGTATGCCAAGAGGCGCTAAAATGAGGTTGGCCTTCCATGAACCAAAACATGGCGCAAATTGAAAAACTACCTCCAAGCATGTGGAATGAAATTATTAAATTTGTGTGCAAAACAACCAATGGAAAATCATAGAGCACCAACTCCCGATTAAAAAATTCTACTAAGTTTTTAGTAACGACCTTCAACAATCCCCTCATTCTTTAAGGGTTACTAACAAGCTTTTTCGACAAACCACCATTTCACGGCATTCGTTTTCGATTGCACATCGCTTGAATGCAGGTCATTGTGAATATACAAGGGAAAGTGCAAGGCGTGTTCTATCGCAAATGGACTGTGGAAACCGCGTTAAAATTGGGATTGCGTGGGTGGGTGAGGAATTTGCCAGATGGAATGGTGGAAATGGTGATATCAGGGAAATCGGCGGCTGTGGACAGCATGTTAGAGAGATGTCGGGTTGGCCCTCCTGCAGCTCGCGTGCATGGGATAGATATCGAACCATACCATGAGCATGTTGATGATTGTGATTTTCATATAAAACACACAGAACATGAATGAACAACTTTGCACTTGGGTCAATACCGACTTATAAATAAAAACTCAAAGTGAATCATAATGAGACATAACAAGATGGATCCTGCAAGTATACTCATCTCTATTGACCGTTGGTTATTTATGTTGATTGAAAAGTTTCCACATTAGAGTTATCCTCTAACTCACATGACTTTGGATCGGGATTTGATTGTTGTCCATACAAACACCTTTCATGTTTGGTAACTTTTCGGTGTATGCTTGGAAGTAGTGTGGAGGTTTGAATGAAGTATATTTAATATCGGTTCATTCAAGGCTAAACTCATTTTAGCGTGCCAAGAAGTGCTAAAATGGGTTAAGCCCTCAATGAACCAATATAGGTTGCTCTTCGCTGAAATTCAGACACTACCTCCGAGCCTGCAACACAAGTGGAAATAACATGTTGACATTAGAGTTATCCGTTAACTAAACCCCAGTTTAGTAGGGAGTTGGTTGCTTTGCATGCAAGACTTTCCATGTTCGGTAAGTTTAGGGTGCATGCTTGGAATCAATGCGGAGGCTTGAATCCGGGACATTCCATATTGGTTCATTGGGTGCCAAACTCGTTTTGGCATGCCTTATCTTGCCAAAACGAGTTTGGCACCCAATGAACCAATATGGAATGTCCCGGATTCAAGCCTCCGCATTGATTCCAAGCATGCACCCTAAACTTACCGAACATGGAAAGTCTTGCATGCAAAGCAACCAACTCCCTACTAAACTGGGGTTTAGTTAACGGATAACTCTATTGTATGCAACACAACCAATGGAAAATCATAGAGGACAAACTTCCAGTGAAAAATCCCACCAAGTTAAAAGGATAACTCTATTTCATGGAGTCAGTCTCTGCAAGTGGAAACACAGAGTCGGGATCATCAGTGTGAAGATTTAAGACAGTCTTAAGATGGGAGAGAAACTCATGTGCATGTGTTGCAAAAAACATTACTTTGTGAGAAAAATCAAATGCCTGATTGGAAAGAGATCTTGTCAAATTGATGGACCTTCCCTTCCTAGGACGATTGTCCATTTTGTAAGCATGAATCCTGACCATACAACTGTCCATTTTGTAAGCATGAATCCTGACCATATGACTGTCCATTTTGTAAGCATGAATGCTGACCATATGATTGACCTGGAATTAGGCACGGTAAAGATAAGAGTTCCGCATACATATGACTTCTCCAAGCCATGTGAGTAACCATATTCCACAAGATCACAACTAGTAGAGAAGCACCTAATTGTGGCCAAACTACGTGTACCTATCTTCTATCTGAACGCACGTCTCAGTAGGTTTATAATAATGTGTGTGGTATATGGCAAGGCTTGTAGTTTAGAATAGACACTAAAATGAAACATGTCACAATGAGATTGCACTAGGTGCTTAGAGTATAGACACCGTTCTAGGTTTAATTGCTAACACGATCAGGAGGGCATGCACGCTCACTTTGACCTCTTATAAGTTTTGCATCTCAACTCATACTGAAACCTCGAAATGACAATGTTCGCAACTTGCATTTGCTAACTGGATGAGGCAATGCCCAATCCCTTCCAACAGTCAGGATTGTTTGTGGAGTTGGAAGTGCCCACAGCAGGGCCACATACCTTATATGGAATGAGTCTCTACATGTGAAACCACAGGGTCAGGATCATCACTGTCAAGTTAAGACAGTTGTCAACTTTGTGCAAGGCATTAATCAATGGGAGAAACTCATGTGCATGTGTTGTGTAATTGTTCATCAATCACAATGACAACTTTAAGAATCCAATAAGTTACTTGTGAGAAAAATGAAAATGCCAACCGGATAGAGGTCTCATCAAATTGATGGACCTTCCTCTTCCAGGATGACGGTGCATTCTGTAAGTATGAAACCTGATAACAACATTGACCTAAAATGTGGCAAGGTATGGACAAGAATTCCACATGCGTTTCAATCCTCCAAAGTTGTGCGAGCAATCACATCGGGTCACAAAGGAAATGTCACTTTGTATTTAGATTGATATATCTAATAGAAAAGCACCTATTAATGTCCAAACAAACATGTAGATATCTTGTGCAAAAACACAAGGGGCTTACGAAATACCTAAATGTTTAAATAGGTAACATTATTCACAATAGCTTATCAATAACATGATTCATGACGTTTTTTGATGAACATATTCACTTCCACAGTTACTTTAACAGAAAAGATGCAGGCTTTCAAACAAATGCTCTAAAATGCCTAATCCACAACCTGAGCAATGGAGTATATTGCAAAGTAACAGCAAGGTGCAACAATGGTGTGACTCAAAGTAGATGACAAGAGTTTCCTTATTGACAGAGATAAGTTCGTAGTGGTCTGTGTAAGGAAGACAACTCATTCCTAGCCCCTAAGATCATCATTCATGAGTGGGAACATCTTCCATGTCTCGCGAGGATTAGCAACACTAAATCATGTAATATGAGTCAGGTTGCACTCTTTTCCACTGTCAACAGCCAATCAAAGTTCACTTGCTCTAGAGACATGTTCTTCAAATTTGACATACCCAGAATCAAAATCAAGCCCCTTGCTTCTCACCTTGTGATCCACCACTGAAGTCCCGCTCAAGTGACAATGAAAGTATACTTAGGCCATTGTTCAAGAGTAGTAAAGCCTCTTCACACTCAGCTACCAGTTTTACTAAAGAGGATTCCTCGGCTGTTGCAGACAGTGCGTCATTATTGGCAATGTCGGATCCTGCAGCTACGGCTGAGTATGAGTCTCGCATTTTTTGCAGATTTCGCAGTAGCTGCAAGAAAGGACCAAGGACCAATCAGGTCAAGCCATGTCAATGGTGTGAAGATAAAATAATAAGCAAGCACATGCAGTAGCAGTTGAATCATTAGACCATTGTTGTCAAACCCCTCATGAAATGCAACCAGGATGATAGAACGATAAAAGTTGTGAGATATGTATAACTCAGGGCCACTTTACAGTATGGCCAAGTGCCGTCACCATATGTTTGTGAGGACCCTTGACACTCATCCGAAAGCCATACCATGGAATTTTGAAATTGAATTTTGCATGGGCATGGGTCTTCAAGTGTAGTGTAAAGGCAGACGGGACGGCTCTCAATTGAATTCTATTTTGAGAGCATCCTACTCATGTGGACCCTTCTACACAATAATTTGTAATAAGTTATCAAGGGATGTGATGAAATTTTGAAGTGTTATGGTCTCCCAGTTTTGTGTTAGACCCACCTCTTTGAGGTGGGCTTGACAAAAATTTGGGTCCATCATGAAACCTTATCCATTGTATGCCATGTAGGACTCCCTGTGGTGATTTGCTATTTTAACTCCCTTGGTTACTTAGGCCCTCGAGCTCTAGTGTAAAGTGAAGTAGAGCGATCTCGGCCTTTTCCACCAATAAGAGATTTTAGATTTCGAAGGTCACAGGCCCTCTAGCTCTGGTATAAAATGCCCCTTGAGTCCTTTCCAAACTAAATGCATGTATTACCTTCAAAAGCTGACTATAGGACTCCAATAGTCGATTAGCTGCAGGCCCAAGCCCATGCAGCTGAGGGACATCCATCATATGTGTCCAAGGTCGAATCTCCTGTTCATCACCAAACCTGAATTTAGGGTTCAAGGTAGACATGCAAAATTGAACATGCTATCTGAAACCTCTAACAACCAACTTTCTTGGTTTGAGTCTCCCTCCAACGACAAGATTATCCATGAGTCTCAAAGGTTTGAATAACAAAATCCAGCACAAATGAGCACAAATAGAGAAGGAAGCACTACAAGCACTAAACACACTAACCACACTTCAGAATTAAGTCAGGTTGACCAATCATCCTACCTTGGCATAGATGATGTTGAAAGCTTTTGCACAATCCAAAAAAGTTGCTAGCCGTGCACGCAATTCCACCTCAGCTTCCGTATAATCCTCATTGGGATTGTAGCTTTGCTGCCAAACCCTCACATATCCATTTCAATAATCTATTACATCCACTCTTCTGATGATACCAAATTTCAATATCTATCTACCCAACCTCCCAACATCTTGTCTGATAAAATGCATTACAGGAGGTTCACACCAGCATTTTCAGTAACAAATTTACGAAAGTCTGTGAAGTACCTTAGCAGAAAGTTCAGTCACCAACGATTGCAACTGATCTACAGACTTGACCTGCTCAGACAGCTGGCGTTCCAAATCTGAAATATCATGTCTGCACCCACAGCATTTTCTGTATAATGAGAAAATCCTTCCAAATAAGACTACTCCAACTACTCTATTACCTTCTAAATAGAAATTATCTTTTCATTAACTTAAGCATGGCCACAACTGATCCAATTCCAGAAAACTTGGACGACTTCACTTGATGGAATTATCCTTTAAGTCCATGGCACTTTTCTTCGGGAGTTGGATCTCTATGATCTTCCATTGCTTTATTTGCCAATAAAATCAATAATTTCTTTCCACTTGTGATGCATGCTTGGAGGTAGTGTTTGAATTTCAATGAAGAGCAAACCTATTTCGGTTTGTTGAGGGCCAAACTCATTTTAGTACCTCTTGGCATGCCAAAATGAATTTGACCCTTGATGAATCAATATGGAATATTCAGTGTTCAAATCTCCACACTACCTCCAAGATTGCACCAAAAACTTACCGGAAATGGAAGGCCTTGTATGCAAAACAACCAACTCCCGACCAAAACTCATGTTGAGTTAGAGGATAGTATTAATCTGGAGGAAGTTCATGTGCATAGGGGAAGATCCCTCATACCACACACTGACTCAATTCTGGTGAAGCTGTTGACGACAATCATAAATGGCCAAGGCATCCTTCTCAGTTCCCAATTGGTAACCTTAACCTTCAGTAATGACCAATAAATGACAGCTTGCATTGGAACGCTGCTTATATTGGTCATTGGTACTGAAATAATACCCTGTGCAACATGATTTGAGACTGGTTAGAAGACCAGGTTGAAAGAGGAGCCACAGGCATACACTGGAGTATTGGACATGATTTGCACATCCGCAGGAAAAAGTTTGCATTCATCTGAGAAAACTTGAGACTGCTTCTCAGCTATAGCATCAACCAAGAGTATATCTTTCGCTACTTGATCATCCACACTGTAACCACCCCAGCACCACAATGCACCAACATTATTCAATGTTTGCAAAACACATAACTTTCTAGCCCAGTTAAAGACTCAATCTTCACAATCCACACTAATCAATATCGATCTGCATCTTGTTGTTGATATAATTAAAGTCACTTACAACACTCCGAAAAGTAGAGATATAACCAAGGGAGATACACCCAAGATTAATGTACCCATATTTTCTACTCTGAGCAACTCAAAAGAATTGCAACATAGAATCCTCTAAGAAACCAAATTACCCTGGCATACAAAACTAGTACAAAAAAGCACAACAACTACACCATCATGCTGATATTATAAAGTGGCAGATGATTCACCTCCATTCAGGATTATCTGTGACAGTGCTGGCTTCCACCAACTCAACTATGAGGTGCAGCATTTCGGCTCGATTTTCATAACTCCCTTTTCCCTGCATCATGCATTAACAAATGTTTTATTATATTCTGCTACATGTACTTCCAAAGTGGCACATGCTGAAGAGAATTTCCTGGTTCAAATATTTGACCATAGAATTTCTGTACCCTTCAGTAGTGTCACAGATGTGGGCTTTAATTATTAATCTTAGACGTGTAAATTTTTAATACACCTCTCAAATTGGTGTAAAACCAGTGGCCACAAAAATAGCGAACATATGGTATTCCAAAATAGACGTACACATCCCAACAGAGTCACAGCCGTTTTCAGGATGATTATCAAACCTGAATTGCATCTGGGTCAACTGTAGGTGTCAATCCCAAGTATCTGGCAATCTCCGCCAAATCTGTACCCAAAACGAGGACATTTTATCAACCTTTGAAAGCCATACCATGCCTTAACTCTTAAAGGCCTGAGGGTTGAGGCATTTTCTAAGTTGTGTTATGAAGAAACATTCCCAAGGGTTTCTGAGAATTCTCACAAAAGAGAATTGTGAGACACCACCAAAGGATCACATCCACATAGTTGAAAACACAAATAAATACTGATGGTCTTCCTATAATGACTTTACATGTAAGAAGTTTGAAAACGCATCATAATCACAATGCTCATTTGTACTTAATTTGAAGTGCTGATATATGACTTTAGTAGTTTCTGATGTAGAGCAGACTCACACTGAATGCGTGCAGCTTCCTCATCACGATCGGCTCCTTCACCAAGAACACCTTGTTGCGTGAATGGTGACTTATCCCCAAGTAGCCTGGATCAGAAACCCAAATGTCACTCTCCAGTATGACACTTGCAAGTGTCCAGAATTTATTGTTGATACAATCCCTTCAGGGTTTAGTATCTTTTCATTGTCAACTCAACGATCTTTCATTCAACATTGGTTCAACACACAACATAACCTTTTAGGTCTTGCACCTATAAAATGTAGAACGAAGGAATAAAATCTTAACCCTGTGTTTGGTAGGCATTCATTTGTGTGATTAACTCAATGTGAAATCAGCATTGATATATGAATTCAGAAGACTGTGATGCACACAAACCCAAAATGTGGCAACCCTATGTTTGGCAGGCACTGTTTCAAAGCTGTAATTTGATGTGATTGAATCAATATGAATCAATGCTGATATATGAATGTTTAGTTTATGTTTCACATATAAACCCTACAAAATTGCAGCTCTTATGTTTGGTAGGCATTGCTCCAATGGTGTACTTTGGTGTGTTTATCAATGTGAAATTAGCATTTATCTATGAATTTGGAGGTTTGTGACGCCCATTAAAAGCCCACCAAATTGCAAAACTCTAGATTTGGTAGGCATTGCTCCAACACTGTAGTTTGGTGTGCTTGAATCAATGTGAAATCAGCATTGTTATATGACCATTATTGTAGTTTGTGATGCACATCAAAAGCCCACTACAATCGCAACCCTGTATGTTTGGCAAACATTGAGACATTGCCGGAGTTTGGTGTGATTGAATCAATGTGAAATCAGCATTGATACACGATTAAGAGGTTTATGGTGTGCTTGAATCAATGTGAAATCAGCACTGATATATGGATTTAGAGGGTTCTGATGCACATAAAAAACCCACAAAATTGCAACCCTATGTTTGGTAGCCATTGATACAATGCTGTAGTTTGGTGTGATTGAAACAATGTGAATCAGCATTGATATATGAATTTAGAGGCTTTTGAAGCACATAGAAGCCCCCGCAAATTTGCAACCCTGTGTTGGTAGCCATTGATATAATGCTGTACACTGGTGTGATTGAAACAACTTGAAATCAGCATTGATATATGATTTTAGAATTTTGTGATGCACATAAAAACCCCACAACATTGCGACCCTATGTTGGTAGCCATTGATACAATGCTGTACATTGATGTCATAGAAAACAACTTGAAGTCAGCATTGATATATGAATTTAGAATTTTGTGATGCACATAAAAACCCCACAAAATTGCAACCCTATGTTGGTAGCCATTGATACAATGCTGTACATTGATGTCATAGAAAACAACTTCAAGTCAGCAATAATATATGAATTTAGAGGTTTGTGATGCACACAAAACCCCCACAAGATTGCAACCCTGTGTTTAGCAGCCATTGAATTGGTTGAAAACACACAAAAAACGCCAAAAAACACAAAAAACAGACACACAGACAGACACAAGGTTCAAACCGGAAGAAGAGCCATTCCAAGAGGGCGTAGCGCTCCAGCCCCGCGTACAACAGAGACTGCGATGGAGCGGAGGACCGAGGGTACTGAAGCTGCGCCAGCTTCTGATGCACCTCCTCCATCGACGATCCCCTTTCTCCCCCTCCAACTCCACCTCCAACTCCTCCGACAATGCTACGGCTCATTGCGACATGGATAACAAGCCACCCAAACCCAAAACCCTACAAATCTTACAAGCCATTCGTACGAGAGATGGATGCGCCTCTCCCAACAATGTCGCTCTCTGTCTCTCTGTCTCTCTGTCCCTCTGTCCCCGCCTCGATGCCCACGGTTTTGCCTTCCAGGTTCGAAGACGACACAGTCGAGCAACAACAGCAATGTATCCAAGTATGTGAAATGTACAGGATTCGAATGAGTTGTTCGTGGCGGATGTCGGTGTTGATGAAATGATGTTGATTCTTGCTTGTGCAGGTGGCGGGAAATGTTATGAAATGTTGGGTTAGAACGATCGGCATTTGAGCTTGGATTCAAATGCAATGCTCGTTTGGCACCGAAGAGTATCCGAATACGGTCACTTCCTTTCTTTCCCCTCACAATCTAGCAACTCTAAGTACACCGCATATTATGCAATGAGGTTGCCCAACGCTAATTTATCCACACTCCACACTATTTTGGAATTTTTATTCCAAACCCATAAATTGTGTTCTTACCGTGGTTGCTCTATGGATGAATATACAAAGTTATAAGTTTTGTGAGCTGATTTTTACCCAAGATTATGTTCATGGGTAAAGAGGCAACCTAATTGCACATGCTAGTGTAGATTATTAAGGGGGGAGGGGGTCATCTTGTGGGTAAGTAAGTCTATTTTCAAAGGTAAGTCTACACTATTTATGAAAAATATTATGGGGCCATATATATATAACAGGGAATTCCACAAACATATCAAGGATAATACTATAGGTGCACATTATTTCATTTCATTTAGAATCAAAGTTATTCAGAACCTTATAAGAGGGCACAAATGAGTCAATTTTTTGTGAAAAGGAATTCTCACAACGGGTTAAAGGCAGGGATAACTTTTGTTGTAGGTGAGAGAAGGTCTCTTTGCAAAGCACCTCATTGATGCATCAAATACTAACAAATTTGGCCTCAATGGTCGTCTAGTTTTCCATTCTAAACTCAACAAATCTCATAATGTGGTTTCTGTGAGCCATGCCGGTGTGAATAAGTATTGTGTTCTTCCAAGCATTAGATGATAAATGCTATGTTGGACACTCTCAACAAAGCAATGTTATTATTGGTTGCCTCGTGGGGGAGTTCTGAACCACTCGCAGGCCCAGGTACATGTTGGGTGATATCAAATATGGAAGGCGGGTCAGTGTGCATGGAAGGTCAGTTGCGTGGGCTTGGGCTATTATTTAATGAAAACAAACATGTGTCATGTAGCAAGATCATGTGGAATGAGAATAAAAGTCAATCACCTTGTTGGTCTTATATAAGGTTGATGGCCTTGTACATGGTACACTCATTGTTCCAAGAGTCTCGAGTATGGGAAGATTCTACAGAGGAAGCCTTCTTGGGGCCGGTGTCCCTTTATGTGCATGTCAGAGATTTTCCTGAAGATAGCATTATGAAAGCTTTCTAGCCCCAATGATTTATTTATTTTGGATCTAATAAAGTTTTCTCTTTGTGGCCTGAACTAACATGTAATTGTAAGATTTTTTATGGTTTGGTTCTCCCATGCATACTAACTAATATATCAATTATGTTCCATAGCCATGGCTTCACTACACTATTTATGGTAAATATTTTGGGCCGCAATATATACAAGGACCCAACACTAAAAAAACAAAGATAATATTGTAGGTGCACATTGTATTCCAACACATACTATATAACATCAGAGGCCTACATTGCAAGTCACAATATTTTAATTGGATGGAAAACAATGTACATGTGAGAGACCTAACATTAGATGAGATCCAATTCATATTTGTCCTACATGGACATTTTCAAGTTTGATTTAGATTACTTCGTTTAATTCAAAAAGTATATTTCAATAAATTAAAAATAATAACTTCCCCAACATTGTCATTGTTGAATGTGATCTACAATAAGTAGAGTTCCCATGAATGTTGTGCATATGGAGAAGTTGATGCAAAAACAATTTTATCAAGTACATAAGCTTCCACAATACTTTAATGCAACTCGTAAGAATATAACTCGTTGGCTCCAAAAGACAAAAACATCAAAGCGCAACACCATTCACTTTGGGAGGGGCATGGAATTCAATATGTCCACACTCAAGATCACAACGACTTTCATCAATCATATCCAAATTTCACAAACTCAATCACATTAACCTCCTCATAGACCGGCAATTTACTTAATTGGTCTAACTGGTGAGCACTTCAAGAGTCTCAAGTGTATTGTACAAACACGTGCATTCAAGTAGACCCTTCTACCTTACAATTTTTGTCTTGTGTCACCAACCAACCATTATAATGACCGTTCCAATGATGGACATTTCAATCCACAATACCTACCGGATTGTTGCAACAAACATGCCCCTCCATATACTTTTTCAATTCATTTCAATTGGGCCTCAGTAAACTAGACTGGGTTCAAAAAGTTGGATTTTTATTTTTATTTTTTAATTTGAGATATGCCATGTTTTATGTGTTTGCACCCTCCTTGCCAATGGGTATCACAAGACTTTACCCTAATCATGGTCAGTTTGGTTTCCCAACACCTACCGAGGGGGTCATAGTAGAAATTGTCCCCTATAAGTTGGTTGTTGATTGACCCCAATGCCCACTTACTATATTAATTTGGGGTCTCTAACCTCAATCTAGAATTCAATCTAACTAAGAATAACAACCAGGTAACTCTGCAATAGTAATGAGCATTTTCACCTTTCCCTCTCCCTCGGTAGGTGTTGTGAACGTTCACTCCATGATGGTAGGAGGTGACATTCTAACGATTACGTACAAAGAGCTCTTAATATTTTTGGCACGACCAATAATGGTGTTGCATTATGATTGAAACTCATAGATCTCAAAGGAGGCCGGTCTATATCTCTTGCCCCTTCGGAAAAACTTTGGTCCTTTCAAATTGAATTTGTCATTGTTGCCAATGACATGTTACAACGACTCTAGGGGAGGTTAGTCTTTGCCTTCCATAGAGGCCCCGTGGTACAATCATGAATCCCAAAAGGATGATATGGACGTTTTTGTTTGTCATAGTTGCCCAACACTACCAACATACACATTTACACTAGCATCTTGCAATTTTGAGGCGATTTTGTTTCGGCTTTTAGGACATCACACTAGAAAGCATGCCACCTAGGTTCATTTTTCTATAAGGGCAACCAAAGCTTATCCTCAAATAGCATACGAGAGAACCTTGAACACCAACAACGAGGTGGATTTGACTTACCTAACTGGTGCTACCCCACACAATTGGCAAGTAGACGCCACACCTACATATTTTCTAAAATATCAATTTTTGCAAACCCTACATAGGTCACCAAATATTCGGGACGGTCCGCCTGCCAATTCACTTTCACAAGGTGAAGAATACTCATGTTGAGTACTGTTCATTTTATGAAGGTGGGCCAACACAAGAGATAAATATTCTCTCATAATGCTCATCACAAGGGGTGCAACACCCAGTGCTAAGTAATGTTATGAGGTTAATATGTTATATATAGAGAGAGAGATACATAATTGGTGATACTAAATACATTATTGAATGTAGTGTGCTTACACCTATATATATATATCACACACACACGTATATATATGAGAATGTGACCACGGTGACATAAAAGACCACGATATGACACTAAATACAAGATTATCTAGTGTAGTCATGGTCAATGGATGCATCACTTAGGGCCCGGTTTACATCGTGGACCATGAAGTCGGACCATGGAAGATGGCCTTTTCCATGGTCTAACTTCCATGGCCCAATTTCTTGAAAATTTAATTTACAAAGCCTTTGGGCCCCTCACTAGGTGTAAACCAAACGTGGACCAAGAGGAAAGACCATGCGCCAAAAAAGTGAATGTGGGTGATTTTTTTTAATATATGCCCAACAAGGGCAATTTTGGAAGAAAAAAATTTAAAGTTTGACCATTCTCTTGTCTTCATCATCTCTTCCCCAAAGAAAATTTCATTAAAAATTTTATTATGACAAATTTTCTTTGCCATGGGCCCCTATTTTTTTCCACCAACGCACCTCTTGCCTCTCCCACTGCAAAATCCGTTGGATCATGTTAGTGGATATTGCATGCCTTAGAATATGTCTTTTGGGGACCTCGAACTCCATGGTCACCCTGACATTTTTTTCCTTGGTGTAAACCGAAGTGATTCCGGGACGAGTTCAACAACCAATCACAAAATTTACAGGGCCTTGGGACGACTTCACGGTCCGTGGTGTAAACGGGGCTGGGGCGAACCAACCCGTATATTGGTACCTTACCGGGGAGGGCGAACGGCTGGGGATTCGTGGCACTCACTTAAAATCAACCATCCTACATATCGTGGATGAAGTGGCTCCAATACAAAAAGACCCCCTATGGGGTTGAGGGCCGATTCATTCGAATGTGACATCACTAGACATCCGGTAAGGTACCAATGTATGGGTCGGTTCGCCTTGGCCGTGTAAACGGCCCCTTAGTACCAATGACTCGAAATAAATCAATGTATAAAAGACATTGGGAGGATGTCCACAACTCGACCAAAACCCGACCTCGGTGTGTGTCGTGAGAAATCCAACCTCCGCCTTTTTGAGAAGCTTCTCGTGGAGCTTCCCATATCATAAGATAGTACACTACTGAGAAACTCCATAAAGGCCGTGCGCTGGCAAGCTGGTCCAATTGGCAATCCGCATGCAAATTGACATGTTACCTAATGAAAGGGCCCGCCCAGACTCTCCCAGTGCTTATTAAACTACGAAATTGAATTCGGCTCTGCTGGCATGTGGGCCCCCCCACTGATAATTTAACACATTGTGATTGGATTCGAGCATGCTATTAAGATTATGTGGGTGTTTATTTGCTTCCTTTTTCATGTCCTCCAACTTCTACCAATTAGCCTTACACAACAAAACTTGTGTTTAGCATTAACAACTCTACGATAAAACATATGCAAAAACCAGATTGAAATCGGACCTCCCCCGATTTCGTTATGGTTATCGGAAGCGTATGTTTGTTGATTTCTTAATTGGGTACACATGTCACCTAGTCCAGCCCCGGGCTAAGGCCCAAGTCACACTAGAGGCAACTTCCTTGAACGGCACTGAGTTGCATGAATAGCATTGGTTCAAATGAGCAAGTGGTTGCCACATGAGAGGAAGTATGGGGAGTGGCAACAATGACTTTTTAGCTTTGGATTTTGCTTTGGGTTTAGGGTTGGGATCTACTTGGCAATAAAGTAGAGTGACATGGCACAATAAATGTAGTTCAACACTTCCGGGCACTAGTGCCCGGAAGTACCCCGGTAGTACCCCGGTTTAAGGAGAAAAACAAGGAAAAGGAGACTTTTCAAAAGCAAAGTGCCATGTAGGAGGAAGTTGGGAAACTTCCTGGGCCTCTAGTGTGGCTCCGGCCTAAATCACATATGTGCTCGGATGGGCCCTGCCCCTCCCACGCCTCCTGCATTGTCCGGTTTTCCTGCTCGCACTTGCGTGGGTACTCTTCCCTGTTGGGAACCAATGTGACAATACCCGGTCACTTAAGCCATTAAACTCCTTTGGCATGTGATAAACTCCATCAGTTAACTTGGGAATAATGAAAGTGATGTCAACTTGAGTATTTGTAATTTTGACCGGACATTGTCAAATTGGTTCCCAACGAGGAAGAGTTCCCACGCAGGTGCGTGCAAGAATACCGGGCAGTGAAGGAGGCGTGGGAGGGGCGGGGCCCAACCGAACACATATGTGATTTAGCCCGGGGCACCTAGCTAGTCCAATTCAAAACTTTCATTGCCAAACCCTAATTTCCATTGTGAAACATGCGGGTCCCAACAGTGCGAGAATTAGATGGGCAATTTTATATGGAAAAGGTTGCTTACGTTAGTACTTAAATGTCAAACACGAAAGCAGAGAAATAGTATAGGCAACTTTGGCAACATATCATTTCCTTTTATGCATAATTAAGGCATGAGAGCACAGTGTTCCAAATTTGAAGTGTCCTTTTTAGGTTGAGGTCAGCCTTCTTTCCCTCTTAAAGTTGAGTTTTGGACGCACATGACAGGTGTAGTGTTTTAAGTGGAACCTTACTAACTCGCTAAAGTCGCTGCAGCCTACCCCAAATAGTGTTCGCTTCGAGCTCGTGGAGTCCATGCCCTAACAGGAAAATCCAGGATTCGAGCATCGGGAAATGTAGCGTTTAGTGTTCACACTTGTGAGTTCGAACAAACTTAAGTTACGGTGGTTTTCAACTCTGCTTTGTTTTGTAGGCTGGGGCGAAACAACCCGTACACTGGTTCCTTGGAGGCAAGGGTTTAGGCATCCAACAAGAAACGAGTGTATGGGTCGGTTCACCCAAATCATGGTGCTAAGGGCCACTTCACACACGAGACTGAAGGCCCGCAACCATTTCATTCTAAGGGGATGTTTACATCATGGGCCATGAAGTTGTCCAATGTCAGAGGCCATTTTTCCATGGTCACACGTCCATGGTCCGATTTCTTAAAAATGCATTTTTAAAGTTTTTGGGCCCTTGACTAGGTGTAAGTCGAACATGGACCAAGAGAAGTGACCATGCACCTAAAAGTTGGATTTTATTTTTTTTGAGACAGAAGGCCGACAGGCCAACGCCAAAGCACAGGAGGCAGTTGACCACCTGGCAAGTTTTCCGTCAGGTAGAGAGGAGATTTCACAGCCGCCAAAGCACAGGAGGCAGTTGACCACCTGGCAAGTTTTCCGTCAGGTAGAGAGGAGATTTCACAGCCGGGATTCGAACCGCCAACCTCTTCCTTGAGATTTGGGTATCCCTCCACCATCATCCGGTAGTTTAGGGTCATCTTGGACAAGTTGGATGTGCTTATTGGTCACAAAGGTTCATGGTTATTTTGCTAGGTGACCTAAATGAGTTGGTCCGTCCTTGGAGGCGGAGTACAAATCCCATGCATGGAGACTTGGCTCGTCATTTGGTGGCGCTCTAAGGAAGCTCTCGAATACCGTGCCATGCATTTTTTAATAGCGGGAATTGGCACCGACTGATAAGGTAGCCGCGGCACATCGAAATGGCAAGGGCCGGAATAATTCCCTCAAAGACGGGGCACTTAGTATGTAGTAGCTTTTAACATTGCTATGGAGACGGAATAAGAGGTAGTCATATTATGGGAAAAAAACAAGTTTTGGATTATTATTGGTGCTCACTCTGAGAAGAAGAGAATAACTTAGGAGTTTGGTGGCGCCGACTAATGAGGGAGCATGAGGTAGAAATACCCAAACTGGTTAACCACCCTCTTACCCGTGCAGTAGGCTTCCGTCATAATAGTGAAGTACCATTTCTAAAACCGATCATGGCGAGGCTGGCCACTTCAATGCGTGTACATTTAGTTGGGCCAAATTTAGTCATGTTTAATGTACTCATGAGTTAACTGGTTAAGGTGATGTTATGTATGGAAATGCGGATTACCGTGTTCAGTGTGAGCAGAATCTAGTGAACGAGTAGGGGGTTTGACAAACTTTCCACTTTGAAAAATTGTAGAATTTTTTTGTACAGGGTAAAAAAATATGAAACAACTTGCATTCTTCATGAATCCTTCTCTTCTATCTTGGAAAATGATCTCATGATTGTAAGACCATATCTTCAATGCGAATCACCTTATTTTCACGGGTTATGGTATTTCTACCTTACGCGTACTGAGGGGTTGATGACACCGATCAGTTTTGACACCATCTGTCGGCATCTCCGGCTGGAATAGTGCAAAAAGTGGTGGGCCGACATCTATTTCTCAACATAATCCCCAACAATTTCATGGCTGGAACCGGACGGAAGGTTTGGTGTGATCGGGGCATGAGAGGGCAATGGCCATAATTAAAACTATCAAAGAGGAGGAACTCCACTTTGATGTGATACTTAGTGTTGCCAATCCTAATTGTCTTGCTCAATACTAATTGTAAACGGCGGTGTAGTGTCACCAACACTAAATGTAAACCCAACATTATTTGTCATTCCTTGTAAATGATTTGGGGGATTATAGATTTACAGTGTTGCAATTACTGTCACTTACCAAGTGATTTTTCCTCCCAATTTCAATCATCCATGACAATATTTCATCACAAGTTGCTGACAGGAGAAGGTAGAGTTTTGGCCAATGGATGAACTCATCCATCATGCATGACGGTATTTGTTCTCTTATTCATAACAAGTGTCATTATAGTAAAAAGTTACCATAGTGACATTAAATACCATATGACACTAAATATCATATTTAGTGCAATCAATAGAGATGAAGTTTAACTAAATGTCAAGTGTCACAAGGTGACACTAATGATGAAGTTGTTGATCATCAATGCAACCTAACATACCCATGTCACTGAGGCGCCGTGAATGGAGGGTGTGTGGTTGTGGGCAGACCACATCCAAGCCATCCATTCACAAAGCCCCATCCTACGGTCTATGAAACAGCTCGGGCAACCCAAAAAAAACTTCCGACGGATGAAAAATCATTGTTTGCAAGATGAAGGGGTTGATTGTTCATCCCATCGTATGAGAGCATTTGTGTGGGATTTTGAAGGTTCCCATAGGGTTCCCTAAGTTCCCAATGGAGTTCCCCGGAGGTTCATTTCATTTTAAGGTTGATCATCAAAAGGGGCTTGGAGTTGATAGCTAGTACCCTTGGTTCTGCCTTTCAGAAGGAAGTGGTAGGAATTCGAACCCCCCCCCAATTGGCATCATCTCCTCTGCAAGTCCTTTTAATGAAGGACTTAGTTTGAAAAAAATCATCCAATAATCGTGAGTGGATGGAGGTGGAGATTTCATCCAACGTGAAGTTTTTCTGAGGGGAAGAGAAGCCAGAAGTCGGGAGCCTCTAAATTTGTCAGATCATAATCGACGTCTGAGATCTTCCTAGCCCCCGACCACACGGAAGGCGTTCACATCGCCTCCCGTGATGCAGCTAACATACGCCTCAAAATAGAGTAAGTGACGCTATTACACATGTAACACTAAATACCATAAACGGTGTAGTGTAAATAGGCCCTCGTTTCAAACCAGTTGCAGGAGAGTTTACGACTTAAGACATATGGTCAAAACTTTCCCACCGACCAGGTCCTGGAACGCTTTGAGAGCCTACATCTCACGCACATTGCTTGTTGTCGTTTCGATTTTCTTGGGTTTAGAGCCCCGGGAAGAATGTGGCTGCCTTCATCAGTCAACATGCACTCTGTGTCTAAACAAATAATATAAGCGTCAAACAACCGTACCTCGAATTCTACCACCTTGGTGTGTGCCATTCTATCCCCTTTAGAAAGCATGCAACTTATATTCCGGAATTCTCAAGTTGGCGTGCATACAATTTGGGCGAACCAACCCATAAAGTCATTCCTAGTTGGATGCCTAAACCCTTGCCTCCAAGGAACCAATGTACGGGTTATTTCGCCCCAGCCGCATGCATACCTTTAAGAGTTCACTATATAATTTACACCCTGATTCATGTATACTTAGGGTCGCTTTACACCATGGACCATGAAGTCGGACCATGGAAGATGGCCTTTTCCATGGTCCGGTTTCTTAAAAGAATCAATTTACAAAGCCTTTGGGCCCCTCACTAGGTGGAAACCGAATGTGGATCAAGAGGAGTGACCACGCACCAAAAAATGAATGTGCATGCCTTTAAGAATTCACTGTATAATTCACACCCTGATTCATGTATACTTAGGGTTGCTTTACACCATGGATCATGACGTCGGGCCATGGAAGATGGCCTTTTTCCATGGTCCGGTTTCTTAAAAGAATCAATTTACAAAGCCTTTGGGCCCCTCACTAGGTGTAAACCGAATGTGGATCAAGAGGAATGACCATGCACCAAAAAATGAATGTGTTGATTTTTATAATATATGTCCAAAAAGGGTAGTTTTGAAAAGAATTCAAGTTTGACCATTCTTTTGTCTTCTCTTGTCTTCCTCGTCTCTTCCCAAGAAAAAATCATCAAAATTTTGTTATAACAATATTTCTATGCTATGGGCCCTTACCTTTTTCTACAAGAGCACCTCTTTTGCCTCTCCCACCGCAAAACCCGTTGGACCATGTCATTGGATAATGTAGGCCTTAAAATATGTCTTTTGGGGACCTTGAACTCCATGGTCACTCTAACATTGAAGTGGTCTCAAGACGAGTTCAACAACCAATCACAAATTTTACAAGGCCTTGGGTTGACTTCATGGTCCATGGTGTAAACAACCCCTTAGGAGAAGAGAATCTTCAATCATGCTCGGTTCTTTAAAAAAACTGACGTTTTTCTTCCTCTTTTGGTCGGGTTGTCACACCAAGCTAGCTACTTTTGGGTTTTGGTGGATTCCTCAACTATATTTTGTACAATTTTGTACAATAGCCAATGTAAATTTTTGATGAGATTTCATTAAATGTGTATGTGTTGATGTCGTATATGCATGATAGTACATCCATGGTTGTATATGAGTAAGGTGTCCTTGACAATGGGCTAGAGTTTGTGGCTCATTGAGTTTGTTGGTTGAATATTCCCATATTTTGCTGAAATGAATGGATTATTCTTACTGCTACCTTATTATGGATCATGATTCCACATACAAGGAAGAGATTGAAGCAAATTGTTGTTGATAGTGGGATCAAATGCCTTGGACATCACCGGTGGTGTGAAATTGAAGTACATTGAAATGCACCCAAGAGCAATTAAGCATCACGTTGCCTTTCACATATTTGCTAATATGTTGACATTTCAATCAAATGTAGTAGTAATCAACTAATCATCGATTGGAATGCAAGTATACACGATGCAACATCTAATGCATGCAGTGCATAAATATCTAACACAATTTGCATTTGTCAATATTACTATAAAATAGAATTGGAGGTTGTGGGTTTTTAACACCCTCGTGCTCATTCCACATCCATCATTGAATCATGGTCAAATCCATGCACCCATCCAACATGTCCACATGCGATGTCATCAACTTTCATTGGTGACAGTAGTCGTTCTTATGTAATGCATCTCCACGTGGAGCAACCGATTCACCGAGTCGGTTTGTAGCTTTTGCCTCAATAGGCACAAATGATGATGCCATAGTCCCCCTCCCCTACCTACATGCATGTGACATTTCAATGTGCAACCTTGAATGGGGTGACCACATCCTTCAAATCCTAGGAAGAGCGGGCTCTCAGTCATGTTAGTAGTAAACTTTGCCGAAGCTCATTTCCATTTATTTATTATAACATCGACAAGGATGCACATGTCACCAAAGTTACATAATATTACTCACCATGCAGAACTTGATATGTGGGTCCATGCATATTATATGATTTGTGTTGAAAGCTTACTCTCATTATTCCAGACGTCTATAGCGATTATTATGCGTCTCACAAGCGGTATGGAATGGGGAAGCATATTCACAACTCTCTTTTAGCAATGCCAAGATTTTTGTCCTCTTGATACTATTCATCTAGAGTAATTTCATGTAGGCGGTAACCCCGAATTGTGTTTAGTGATGTTATGGACCGGTTGTGAAGGCCATCATATATATGTTTTCTATTTCTTCACATTGTTGGGGGCGGTGGATGACATGCAAAGTGGATGGGTCAATGGGTGCATGAAACATGAGCCTTTGAGAGAAGAAGCCCAACACTACTAGCATATGATTCCGACACAATCCTCATGCAATGGTGAAAGAAATATGCATGCAACTCTATCACTGTGCTGGATTTGCAAATTGTCTTGGAGACCTAGGACAATTTCTCCATGACGCATGTTAATTGCCTATGACTCATATGCTTGAAAGTAGCGCATAAGGTGTGTGGGAGTTATTCAATTGTTCTTCTTAATTGGATCCCTATATTTGATTGGGTTGCGGTTCAATGATGATCAAATAAACAAACAACATAAAGACACATGCTCAAAAGAGATTGGATTGTGTCTTCATATCGTTTTATCTACTCCACACTCAACGGTGAACACAATGGAGAGGACCTATATATTCAATCAAGAAATCAACAAACATACACTTCCAGTAACCATAACTAAACCACGGAGACTTTTGATTTTCAATCCGGTTTTTGTTTATGCTTCATCGTATATTTGCTAGTGCAACACAAGTTCATCATATAAATCGAACCGGCAAGAACTGGAGAACGCGAAAAACAAACCAAATAACATCCGCATGCCTTACAAGAATATGGATTTCACAAAACTCCAACTTATGCACATCCTCTATCTTAATCCACTCAGGACCACTCCGCAAACGAGCCAAGGGCCGTGACAGTGTGGTTGTGAGGACCCTTGATTATCACCTAAAGGCCCCACTCACTGACACGGTCTGCCAAAACTTGCATCATGCCTACCTCTTGGAGATGGGCATGACGCAAATTCCTGCAAATCGTGAAACATTATTCATAGTATGCCATGTAGAGTTTTCATCCACGATAAGTTCTTTGAGCCTTTAGGCCATCACCTTTTCTATTGTGAAGTGAACTGGGACCAGCTCCGGAATTTACGACCTATCAGATCTCGTAGAATGCAGCGATCACAGGCCTTGAGTGTTGTGTGTGAAGGTGAGGACAAAACATCCTCCCGAGTGCATTGCATAGACGTACTATAAGCTTCTTACTTTGGCAAAAAGCTGGCTATCTTCTTGATTTTGTTTCTGTTTTTTTTTTGTTATGAATGAGAGCATCGCCTTTGTAAGAGCTTGATGATTTGGTTGTGGGAAGCTTTGATGTGCACCAGGAAGTACAAGATAGTATGAACATATATATATGAGTGACAACAATTTTTTGGGCCAGAGCGCTTTTCCGTAATTTAACGAATCACCACTTTCATTCATAACGGTATCAAAGCAACAACACTTTGAGAGGTTTGTACTCAGCAAAGCACGTCGATTTAGGGCCACGCCACACACGAGACTGAGGGCCCGTGACCATTGCACTTCAAGCACTCTCATTGGTGGAAAAGGCGGAGCCGGTCCAAGTTCGCTTCACACTACGCTTGAGGGACCAACAGGGCATATAAGTGAATGCAAGATGGATGTAAAGTCTACATGGATTCCGACATGGCATCAAATGGATCATGTCTCTTGGTCACTTGGACTATTTCTCAAAAACCGCCTCTTGGGGCCATGCCTAACACAAAACTGGGAGACCATGGCACTCCGAAATCTCACAACCGTTGGTTTATTGTATTCTATCATGTGTGAGGACCCCGTGTGAATAGAAATTTATTGAAGTAGCATTTGGTTGAGGGCCCGGTCACATATGACTTCACACTACACGTGAGGGCCCGTGACCACACTACATGATTTTGGAAGTGTCTTGGGATGACCTTTGGACACTTCTTGTGGGCTCTCACAATTTCATGGTCACGATTCTTGGCTCGTGTGTGAAGGCCCTTAGAACCACCAATATTTGGAGGGAAGGGGGATCAACACCGTTAACAAAGATCAACACACCGGCTCTTTTTGGGATTAACGTTGGATGGTCTAAACGTCCGTGGAGAAATAAGACACTTTGATTGCTTCAACATCAATTCATGTTTGCAACTTTCCACCAATCCATAATATCTATAATTTGTAGTCACTCACATCAAGTTTCTAACGTTACATAATTTCCGTGTTTATTATTACTTAATCAAGTGCTGCACTTTGAAATTATGAACCCTAGACCATATACTTTTTTACATGCCTATTTAACCAAATGGACATGTTTACTTTGATGGTGCCGAGCAACATTGCTTTTGTGACAAGTCCTAAGAAACCTTTAGAAATATTATAATATAATAACTCTTTATCCCTTAGGCTTCTTTGTTTGAGCTTTTCTCTATAACCACGTAGATTGTGATTCATATCAATACCATTGGGACGGGACTAAAAACTTACCCCTCCCAAGTTCGTTCTTAATTAGCCTCGTCGATTTTGGTGTATTCTACTCATGTCTATGAACTTAATGCAGGGATTGCATTGTCCACAATAGAAATCGATTGGGCTACACATTGGTTTCTTTGCATTTCCACCCTCCCCTATGGTAGCAACCATGAACATGAACTATGGTTTCTTTGCCCTATTTAGGAGTTGAGAAGAACTCCTTGTATGTAAGGAAGAGAATGCTAGAACCAACACCTCACGCCTGCCCTGCTACATTGCTAGAAGCTTCAGCTTTGCAATTCTAGATCCAATTTAGAGCCACACCATTTCTCCAGGAGCTTCACATTCCACCTTCAAGCTTCTGAATTCACTTACAACCTCTGGCTCAAAATCCCAACTCACAATTCCACCTCAACCATAACTTTGAGGCCTCTGGTCCAAATCATGGTTCTGAACCTACTTCAAAGTCTCTCCTGGCTTGAGGCCTACTCTGAACCCAAGTCGAAGCCCTCCTTGGCCGCAAGCCTACCCTGAATTCAATGTTGAAGCCCTCCTTGGCCTGAAGCCTACCCTGAATTCAATGTCGACGCCTTCCTGGCTTGAAGCCTACCTGAATTCAATGTCGAAGCCTTCCTGGCCGCAACTCTGTCTGAATCCCAATTCGAAGCCTTCCTGGCCCGAAGCCTACCCTGAATTCAATGTCGAAGCCTTCCTGGCCGCAACTCTGTCTGAATCCCAATTCGAAGCCTTCCTGGCCCGAAGCCTACCCTGAATTCAATGTCGAAGCCTTCCTGGCCGCAACTCTGTCTGAATCCCAATTCAAAGCCCTCCTGGCCCGAAGCCTACCCTGAATTCAATGTCGAAGCCTTCATGGCCGCAACTCTGAGCTCTCTTGCCTTCTCCCCCTTGTCTCAGGGTATTCCCATCCAAACCAGGGACTTCCCCGTTCCCAGATCCAGGAATCCAGCCTTACCCGTTTGGGATTCAACGACCTCACACCTTTCATGAACCCCCTCAAAGCCCAAAACAAACACCCACACCCCCTTAATAGAATATCAATCAAGTCCTAATTGGCCAATAATCTACATGTAATGTTACTCACTTTCATAGGGTTATTGATATTTAGTGTATGCATTCGTATTTAGTGTACCCAACACTAAATATCCTTTTTAGTGTAGTGTGTTCAGCGGTGCATTGGCCATTTGGGCCAACATGGATTTACATAGGAACGGAATATTATGATTGCACCACCCAACACACTATTTATTGTAGGATAGTGATTGTGAGCTATCGAAATTCTCATGATGTATTGCAGTCATTTCAAGGCTTTCTAGTGTGCACGGTTTGGACGGTATACTTGGATCCTTCTTCTTGTTTGTTTGTTGAAGAGCTTTGCAAATATGGCACGGTCCCAAGACCAACCACTTTAGACAATATTTGTTGGAGTTGGCTCTTGAGGCTTTTCAACCTCGGTAACTTATGGACCTACTTGAATGTATGATACTTTGTGTGTGAGTACGTTTATAAATGTTCACCATTTAGTTTGACAAATCCTTGTATGTGGCGTTTTTTGGGTTTTGATCATAGTTCCTCCACTCCATTAGAGACTTGAAACAATGTCAATGGGTGTTGGTGGCAAGTTTTGGGGTTAATTTGTACGAGTTATGGAGATTGTAAGGATTGAGGAGGAATCATGGTCCTTGGGGTCTGAACAAAGGCTTGATAGCGAGGATGTATGGGAGATTCCAACAAGTTGTTGTGAGGCAATAGGTTGTAGATGTGTTGAGGAACTCTTTGCTACCGTGAAAAGACAATACTTATAGAAGACAATGTTAACAAGGCTTTTAGCCTCTGCTTTTTTTTCTGGAAATAAAGTTTGTTCTCTATGTTTGGGTGTGACGTGTAATTTTAGGGTGATTCCTTTTCTTGGGGCTGGTCCACCATGCATGCTAGTTAATATAATGCCCAATAACTAATGTTGTATGTGTGGACTTTATTCCATATGTGCAAAAGCGGGCAATTCTATCCCAACCTGACTCGGGTGATACCATTGAGATACAAAGGTATGGATGTTAAGCATGTTGTTTTATGTATAAAAAAATCATGATGAATTCTCATGATATTGTGATGGAGGACATATCCATTGTGTTCTTTAATACAATTACAAGCATGTCGAACATGAGGTACTTTAAGGCTCGAGAAATTGCTCTTAACCATTGGTGTCAGGAGAAGGGAGATTAACAAAAGTCTTCGTAACGAGGTTCAAGGTGGGGTGGACAGTGAATTGCTTGACCTTGAGCTTGATTACCTCCAATAGAGGTGGTGACACAAGGATCTCATAGTCGGGGTAGCAGAGGGCGTTGGCGGTGGATCTCATGTCTTTGCAATTGCTATAGCACAATATGTTTTTGCTTGGGAGCGGGCTCCTATTCACCCCACGCAATCACCGTAGACCTCTGCATCGGTGGCCAGTGTATGGGGATAGATGCAATCGCAATGTCCCTTTATATGAGCCAGTCAAGGTTCTCCACAATGCTAGTGTAGAAGAGGCTATTTGAAACCATCTTCATGTATTTCCGCTTTGTAAATTAAACAAAAATCTTTTTCATCGTCGAAGTTGATGTGTCTTTTCTATATTCTTTCTTTTATGTAATACTAACGAATGTCCCAATATGAACATGCAAATTTTTTGTTAAATAAGTTATCAATTTGGGATGAACTTTTTAAGACGATTTTGGGGAGAGTTCGATCGAACCTTCGAGGTTAAGTAACAACTTGTGATTATCGCAATTTTCAGTTGGCGTTGTTAGATGTTTGCAGGCCACAAGTGGCCGGCTGATGAGTCCGTCATCCTCTTCTTTCATCACAATGATCCCGAGCAGGTAAGGACTCAGGAATTGAATGGCTGGGAGTTATTTGTGGGGGTGGAGTAGCTTGTGGGGAGTTTGTGGGCCAAAGCAATTTGGGCGCGTACTTTTTGGTGACGTGTCGCCAGGTAGGTGGGGTCCCCGCCACCTACTCCCCTCATAACTTACCTCACCTTACCTTACCCAACCACACACTTTAAAGGAACTCGAGAATTATTATTTTTAATAAATAAAAATTAAAACCAAAAAAACAAAACAATTCGAGTATTAGGCCCACTTCACACACGAGACTGAGTGCCCGTGACCAGTACACTTCAAGCACTCTCATTGGTGGAAAAGGTGGAGCTGGTCCACGTTCGCTTCACACTATGCTCGAGGGACCAACGGAGCATATCAGTGAATGCAAGATGGATGTAAAGTCTACATGGATTCCTACACGGCATCGAATGGATCATGTTTCATGGTCACTTGGACTATTTTCAAAAACCGCCTCTTGGAGGTTGGCCTAACACAAAACCAGGAGACCATGGCACTCCGAAACCTCACAACCGTTGATTTATTCTATTCTATCACATGTGAGGACCCGCATGAATAGAAATTTATTAAAGTAGCATTTGGTTGAGGGCCGGGTCACATATGACTTCACACTACACTTGAGGGTCCGTGACCACACTACATGGTTTAGGAGGTGTGTTGGGACGGCCTTTGGACACTTCCTTTTAGGCTCTCACAATTTCATGGTCACGGCTCTTGGCTCGTGTGTGAAGTGGCCCTCAGACCCACTAAGTTCTAACGTTAGAGGAGCCCGAAAAAGAAAAGCGAAGATTCACAAATTTTCTATGCATGTTGTTGGACATATATGTATATACCCAAACATAACTTAGACTATGATTGGCATTGCGTCCTTGGTGGTTTTTCCCTCGATATTCCTTTGCAGAACTTTACAACTAAAGTAGAGGACCGACCTCGTACCTTGACAACATTGCTCTGCAAAGGGAATGTGATGTGTAAATTTTTAGTGTACATGTCAGTGGCCATGATTTTAAGGATAGATGGTACATGGCATGGCCTTGGATAAGGCTCCATAATACGGCTGGGGATTTGTGGCACTCACTTAAAATCATCCATCCTAGATATCATGGATGAATTGGCTCCAATAAAAAAAGCCCCCCTATGGGGTTGAGGGCCAATTCATTCGAATGTCACATCACTAGACTAATTCGGGGCCTTTGACTCTATTTCCGGAATCAATTTGCCTAAAAATAGTCATTTAGATGATTCATGTGTTTTTTTCATCCGCATGGATGATTTTAAGTGAGTGCCACGAATCCTTGGCCCCATAATACATACATACATATATATATATATATATATATATATATATATATACACACACACTCTCTAGATTCCATAATATCACGCTTTGTGGCAATCAAAGTGCACATGATATTAGGGAGTTATGTAGTGTTAACATGGATGCAAGATAAAAGAGAGTTAATGTAGCATGTGACATTATGGAACAACGCAAAGTACAACTCTTGCAATAATGACGATATGATGCATGTGAGCGCATGGTTTGAATTCTTTGAAGGGATATATGGGAGGGTAACGTGATACAAAGGAGTGAGATTTAAGCTAAGAACACATGTTCCCTATGGTTTCGAACTATAAGAGAAGGAATGACACTAAGGAGGTTGATATTACAAAGTTTAGAGTGTACATGGTGATGATGTAATTGCCATTGAGGCTTGGCTTTGGCTCTTTCATTTAGGGGTTTGCCTCGTGTCTCTCCTGTTTTGAGTTTGACTTTCGGAACAAACTCCAAAATTTTCTTTGCCATCATATCATACCAATCATAACATTACTCAATATGTTGAGAGGTTTTTGGGGGTATGTGAATATTTTTGGTATGTTAAAAAATAAGCAAGATGGATTCTCATAAAATGTCATATCTAAGTTAACATTGGTAACCCTTACCGAGCTTCATATGCCTATTTGTCTAGTTGGTCCCCTGGCTCAAGGGTTGTTTACACCATGGACCATGAAGTCGTCCCAATGCCATGTAAAATTTGTGATTGGTTGTTGAACTCGTGATGGGACCACTTCGGTTTACACCAAGGAAAAAATGTCAGAGTGACCAAGGAGTTCGAGGTCCCAAAAGACATATTTAAAGGCATACAATATCCATTGACATAGTCCAATGGGTTTTGCAGTGGGAGAGGCAAAAGAGGTGCTCTAGTAGAAAAAAGGCAAGGGCCCATGATAAAGAAATGATGTTATAATAAATTTTTAATGAAATATTTCTTGGGGGACGAGAAGATGAAGACAAGAGAAGACAAGAGAATGGTCCAACTTGAATTATTTTTCTTTCAAAACTGTCCCTTTTGGGCATATATTAAAAAAAACCAGCACATTCACTTTTGGTGCATGATCATTCCTCTTGGTCCACATTCGGTTTACACCTAGTGAGGGGCCCAAAGACTTTGTAAATTGATTTTTGAAGAAATTGGACCATCAAGTCAGACCATGCAAAAAGACCATCTTCCATGGTCCGACTTCACGGTCCATGGTGTAAACCGGCGCTTACATAGCTTTTCGATTGAACAGAAACATATGCATCTCATGCACCTAGTCATGTTGCTCTTTCTAATTGGCTGGCACAACATATGATTCTCCCAATGAAACAATGGCCCTTTGTTTATTTGTGTAGTGTCATGGTTTCTATCGGCTACCCGATTGGCCAACATGGAAACCCTTGCCCCGAGGAACACTAAAGGTCACCTCGTTATTTACGTTGTGATCAATTCCACCATTCGGATTGGCTTGCATGCTACTAAGGTTATCCCCCACGAGACACAAAGCTTTAAATAAGGGTTTAGGGTTTTGGGTTCACTTTGGTCGGTGTATCATGCTACACTAATTATGATATTCATTGTTATATGGATTTCTATGTCACTAATTGTGAATAAGTGAATAAATGCTGTCATGGATGATGGATGAGTTCATCCAGTGGTTAAAACCTTGTCTTTTCTTGTCAGCAACTTGGTGATGAAATATCATAATGGATGATTGAATTTTGGATGAAAAGTCACTTGGTAAGTGACAGTAATTGCAACACTGTAAATCCATAATCTCCCCAGAAATTTACAAGGAATGACGAATAATGTTGGGTTAACATTTAGTGTTGGTGACACTACACCGTGGTTTACAATTAGTATTGAGCAAGCCAATTAGAATTGGTGACACTAAATAGCATATTTAGTGTAGTTCCTACCTTATCGTTACGTATGATATCAAAACCAATCCAACACGAACTTGTTTGCGTGACATTACACATCTGCTTGGTTGCTTTCCGTGGGACCAAGTATCACATGAGCATAGTTATTCTTTAATTCAGGGATTCCCGGTTTATGGGGAGTACTCAAGCTATACCGTGAATTTTTTGACAAGCCATTGTAAAATTACCATTTTTTTTTCAATTTCTTTGTTTGGAAAAGAGACCATCGCGTAGCTACTTAGTAATGTTATATGACAATACACCCAATAACCATAGTATTGGACACACAATTGATCGCTTATTCAAACTAGCTAATCAATAAGTACAATGTTTTCAGTATGTTTAGCCCAAATGACCATGTCATATTTCGTGAAGAAATTTAAGTCCATGTACATGGTCCTGATTCAACAATAATCAAAGTGGACGGTCACAATCCTCGTGACCATGCGAGCTATTATATTAATGATTGTAGGGTGCTTAACCCTACACACTTTTGGCATGTTCATACTACTATGCATTCTCTATTTGTATTGGATGATATGAAATCTTCATCACATTCTCTCCGAGTCATTTTTTATAGATATCAAGAAGTGCATGCAACCTTTGAAGACAATGAGGTATCACAATTCACTAAACGACATCACATCGTGTTCTATAAGTTCAAAATAATGAATGTACGAGAAATTAAAAATTCACCCTCAAAATATTTAGGGGTTAAAAAAATTCCCAAATGACCAACAAACCAACCAACACTAAGGCCACACTAGATACACACGAAGGTCCAATGAAGGACCAACAAATTCCACTCTACTCATCAAACCTCCCTCTAATAACTTGCATCCTCAAATCCCACCCGGCCAAGCGGAACAAGCTCACAATCTTCGACACCTCACCGAACATCAAGGACCACACTACTAGCCAATGAGAAACGGTGCACTCACGCAAGTGCATCCTCCACTACACAATCGGATTATGGACACATGCATGAGCTATAATATCATATATTTACGATTATGTTACGATGCTTAACACGCTTTCTAATTGGCCAATGAATGAACCGTTGCCAAGGTCCAATGAAAACCAATGAGCCCCACTCAACCCCATAAAATCTTACTCTCCACATTCTCAAATCCCACCCGGGCCAAGCTTGAAACGGGACCCACTTTGCTAATGATAATAATAATAATCCACACCTCGCCAAATTCCGTGGACCCCACTACATACTAGCCAATGAGAAACCGGACACACCGCGGCGCATCAAATCTCACCTTAGCTGCCTCCACTACAAGAATAATCGTGATCGTAACACAAAAACGATGCCCCCAATTATGGACGTCGGTGACTTTTTCATCCTCCCCATTGGCCTAGAACCCCGATATTATATTTTGCCACTCCATTCCCATTGGCCATGAAGCGGCCAATGAGAAACGAGAAATTTGCCAAGGGACTACCAAACGCACTTATCGTACATGCCCTTAGGCTGCTAATATTGACCCATATATACACACACTCTAACCTCCCTAATATCATGCTCGTAGCAACCAAAGTGCACATGGTTTTAAGAAGGTCAATGATGTTAACATGGGTGCATGATAATAGCATGTGACATTATGGAATAATGCAAAGTCAACACTACAGTAAAGACAATGATGATAACATGATGCGTGTGAGTGTGTGGTTGATTTCTTTGGTGGATATTTTAATGTCACAACATGTGATATACAGGAGGGACATGTGAAAACAAGGAGGGGGATTTAAATTGAGCACATCTGCTTCCTAGGGTTTCAGGATATAAGAGAGGGAGTGACATTACAAAGGATAACATTATGGAGGTTAGAATGTACTAAATTGACCCTTGAGAATATCATTAAGAAGGAAATACAATACAATACATAAAATAATAAAATTTATATAATGTAGCCTCCACTTTAAAAATAATCGTATGACAAAAACAATGCCCCCAAATTTGAACGTTGGTGTGTACTCCGTCATTCTCTCCATTGGCCGGAACCTATATATTATATTTTGCCAGTCCATTCCAATTGGCCGTGAAGCGGCCAAGGAGGAATGAGAAATCTGCCAAGGGACCACCAATACACTTACCATAAGTGCCCTTATACCATAGCATTAATAAGTTGAGTGACAAGGTTTGGTGGGGCCAAAGAATATGTCATGTGAGGTGCTAGAATTATACCTCACAGATGCTTGTCACTAAGTTGATTCAACCTGAAAAATGAGTGAGATTTGGCAATTTGCAAAAGTGTGAATCTCAAGCTCCACACAAACCTCCTACATGTGTTGGGGGGATGCACACCATTTTCCCACTTCGAGGGTTTTAGCATTCGGGCAAGTATGGATTCTAAAGCCAACATCGATTTGAAGTTACTCTGCGTGTACAATTTATCCGGTTGTAGAATCCTCGTGGAAGAAACTTGACATCATGATTTTGTATAACGTATCGTGGCAACTGACTTGTATTTTTGTAATATTCTAGCGATGCGATTCATGAGGTGAGAGCTAGAGGTTGCAGCCATGTCGGGCAAGGTTTTGGGGTTTAGCATGTTTTCACGAAGAGAGAATCGTCATCGTCATTATCCATAGTGATCTAAACTCGCTCCTTCAAATTTCCCACACTCCATGTCACATGGAATGTGGCAAGTTGTTTTGATTGCGCCCCCACGGTGCTCTTTGTCTTGTATTTTTATCTCACTCAAGAGGATCAATACCAATACATCGTTAGGTGATCCACGCCAATCAATATCAGTTGTTGCAAACAAGACAAATCTTATGTACATACTGGATTTCATCCACGCTCACTACAATCAAAGTGTTCTCAGTTGCTTCTCATCAGTGACGCATGTGCATCTTTTTCCTTCAACTCTCGAAATTCAAACCTATAAGGACCTCATTTGACCAAATGTGGGCGTCAATCTCAACAGTACAATGTTGCACTTTGTGTTATTCCATAATGTCACATGCTACACTAATTCTCTATTATCATGCATCCATCTTAACACTACATAACTCCGTAATATCACGTGCACTTTGGTTGCCACAGGTTTGATACTACGAAGTTTAGTGTGAACGGCAATCGACACAGAAATACTAAATTGACCTGTGAGAAAATCATAAAGAATAAAGATATAAAGAATATATAAAATAAAGGGAGGGGGGGGGTTCTAGGATCCTATAAGCCTAGTATTTTCTATCCTCGGCTGGCCGCTTTTGGGGGTCGGGGCCAGATCTTTGATGGCTGTAGAGATCCCGCCATAGCCATTATCTCCGCCATAGCCAGCTTAAGCTTCTCCTTCAAGCGGTCGACTCCCGTCTCAACACTTCGAAGCACTCCAGGGCTTGCCATCTGGAAGCTGCATGTGAGGAAAGTTGCGGCATCGTTTATGATTGCCCACCCGCCATAGCTACACCGACCATTTGTTAGCCCCAATCCCTTGCCCTGGAAGCAAATCTTCTTGTAGTTGCTACCGCCTCCCTCCCCTCCCTTGGTTTGGGTTTTTCACAAGCTTCCTTGGAGTGGATATCATTCTTGATTCGTCAACTGAATTGATAGTTCAAAATCATTCTTCTGCAGTTTGATATCATCTGGAGTAGTGTGGAGTCAAGAGAGGATTGTGCAAATAGGTGGAACGTTTAGAGGCAGGGTTATTATTCGAGGAGGAGCGGAGGAAGTTGAGTAGCGCAAGGGTGGATTAGATGAAGGTCCAGTGTGATGTATGTGAGCGGAATAAGGCGGCGGTGATGTGCTGCGCTGATGAAGCGGTGCTATGTAGCGACTGTGACACGCGTGTGCACGCTGCTAACAAGCTTGCAATTAAGCATCAACGCATTTCACTCATCACACCCTCCGAAGCGCCCCGCTGCGATATTTGCCAGGTTGGTTTGCATCTTGGATGATGTGGCACCCCTCCTCCTGTTGGTGATGTGTTAGAATGGTTGTTGTTTAGTTCAGTGTGATTGAGTGAGGAATGCATCGTGGAGGTGGTGGATGATATGTCAGTCGTATGGAGATATGCAGGATGTGCATAGGCCTTAGCTTATTGATGGGAGGCCATTCGATTTGATGGTATCTGAGTTGGCTGAAGTCTTGCACATGCTTTTTGGCTGTTGTTAGTGTGCGGTAGGGACTATGTGTTGCGTGCAGGTTTGCATCTTGGAAGTGGCTCCTCTTTGTTGTTGTGTTAAAAAGGGCGTTGTTTGGTATTGAGGAGGATGCTTTGTGGATGTGGTGGTACTCTAGTTATGCGAGTTGTTTTTGTTGGTCGGTTTCTTACCTCTTACCGGTGGTTCGGAGACATGTGCTTCAGACCCTTACCAAAGTGGACATACTTTAACTTATGGATAACGGGCCAGTCAATCTGATATCTGAGTTGGCACTATGTCTGGTATGGACTATGTGTTGCGTCGGCTGAGGTGTCAGTGTTTTATCACGCAGGATAAATCTGGCTATTTTTTCTGCTTGGAGGACCGAGCGTTGCTATGCCGCGAGTGTGATCTCTCGATTCACTCGGCTAACTCTCTCTCTTCAAAACACCAGCGGTTTTTGCTCCCTGGTACGAGAGTAGCTTTGGAGGCCATTGCTGTGGCTGAAACTCAGGATTCACCTCCTGATGAAGTACCTCAGTACAGCTCTCCCCGGCAGAGTTCCGAGTCGCAGTTTTCTCAGTTTGAAGTTCGCGATAGCAACAACATGTCGCCTTCAAGAGTGATGGGAAGAGCACCACCTGCTATGGATGTGAAGCCCGTTGCACCATCTAGGCATCCATATTTTGCCCCGCAATTCAATAATCCTGCCTACCCAGCAAGATTGCAAGGTGGACAGGGAAATAATTTCGAACCCAGCAGGATGCAAGGAATGATGGGAGCACCTCCAAATGCTCAAGGGCATCAGAACGGCTATGGCCAGCAGAACCCAGGAACTTTGAGGAGAAGCAGCATCACAGAGTTTCTTACGGAAGGTGTGCCTGGGTGGAGGATGGACGAGTTGCTAAACCTTGGTGAAATTGCTGATGGCTACAACGCATCTGACTGCACTTCTTCTAAGGTATTTTCATTAGACCTGCTCAACATGTATCTGCACGTAAAGAAAGACGGAAGTTTGTTGCGACGGTCTCACACTCTGGTTTCTGTCTTGACCTGAGTTTCTCCTTGATGATCTTGCAGTGTGATGCCGCCTATTTTGGTGATTTCGATTGGACAGCTGGTTTTGATATATTTGACGACCAACTATATGGTGATGGACAACATGAAGTTCCTCAGATGCCTTCTCCACCAACGGCGTCTGGTTTGTCACGAGGAATCAAGGTGGACGGGGCTATGAAGGGGAATTTGAAGCAAGAATCAGCTGTTGTACCCGACTATGATAACTTATTTGTAGTTCCAGACCTTGGTTTGCAAAAATCTCCACCTCCGCTTTCTCCACCTTCTACAAAGCGGAGAAGAAGAAATGTTTGTTGATAGTAGCAGATTGCTAGTCTTGGCTCCCAAGTTATTGTGGAGGTAACCACTGTACTTGGGTTACTCTAGAACCTCAAAACACTTCTCTGTAACTGGTCATCTATCTGCTTTTAAGGATATTGCATGCCAGCTGGAAGTCACTGTAGAGTGTAGAGGGGCTGTTGGTGGATCTTTAGTCATGACTGGAGGCTACGTCAGAGTGCAGGCCAGAGTCAAACTTGCTAATTTTCCTCATTGTTCAAGGAACTTTGAAGTTTAGCTTGTGTGCTCGAGGAGGAGTTGCACATTGCTAATGAATACCATCTTACAGCATCGGGCCTGGATACAGGCCAAAAGAAAGATGCTTCACTCATTACCAACCTGTAATGTTTCAGGGATGGAGAGAAGTCCAGGTGTTAGAGGGACTTAATTTATAGGCAAAAGTTGGAATTTAGATTGTCATAGAACATTCTGTGTGTGTCGGCATGATGTTGGCACAGTAATGAAACTACCAGATGGTTTCCGAGTGAAGAGAAAGCTGCTGGGCCTGCCACTGGCTTTATCAAGCCCGAATGCCTTGGAGTGGAGGCAGCCTAGGAGGAGTTAGCCTGTGAGCATGCATGATAAACCTGCTGCGATCGGGATAGGTGTGCACAGGTGATGGCCAATACAATGTGTACATTGTAGGAGTACGATGTTTGTCAAGTTTTCAGTTAACATGTCCAATTTTATATGGGCTTTAGGAGAGTGTAGGCTTCAAGCAGTGATGCCATACATGTAGGGTATTTTGACATCGGTATATACATTTTTGCCTCTCCTTGGAGAGAAGGTGATGTGGATTTATGTGATATCGCTACTCTTATCTTCACTGGTATGTGAGAAGGAAGGTCTTTTGTCCTTCTGACTAGGGGCCAAAACGCACATGAGACTAAGGGCCATGACCGTTGCACTTAGTCTCATGCAAGATGGATGTAAAGTCTACATGGATCCCTACATCGCATCAAATGGATCATGTCTCCTGGTCGTTTGGACTATTTTCAAAAACCACCTCTTGGAGTTTTGTACACAATACACTTGAGGGCATGTGACCACATTACATGATTTTGGAAGTGTCTTGAGATGCCTTTTGGACACTTCTTTGGGCTCTCACAATTTCATGGATACGGCTTTTGGCTCGCGTGTGAAGAGGCCTTAAGTTATGTGTTGTGTCCTAAGCAGTGGGGGCCAAGCAAGCTTTGCACACAATTAAATTGTTAGTTTTCTTCTTTGATGCTTTCTATTGTAGTAATGTAGTATGGAAACTGTGTGCTTGACAGCAATAGGTTGTCAGCAGGCTTATAGTTGCATTGCACTTATGAGGTGTTGTTGGAATCTGCTTAGTTTGTTCCATCTTGATCTTGCCAGTACTGTAATGTAGTTTTGATGTCTTTTGGATTTTCCTGTTCAGAGGTAGGCTGCAAGTTTGGTTGGTGGTGTGCACATGCAGTTTGCGTGGGATGTTGAGGCACATCCTGACCAGTAAGTTTTGGATGTGGCACTTTCTCATGAATTCACTGAAAAGGTGATATGCTCAATAAGTACATTTGATGCCAAATATGTCACTTATCCTATTTCTGGAAAGATTTCCCTTTTAATAGAGGGCGGAGTATTTTTCACATAAACATGTGGAAAAGAGTTTGGCTTGTTCTACTGCTAATTACTTTTTTCCAATATAATTGTTACAATGCGTACCATGTGTGAAAATTTTGATCCGGCCAAGGGCTACATCAAGATTTGGGCGCACCAATCCATACTCTCGTTCCTTGTTGGATGCCTAAACCATTGCCTCCAAGGAACTAGTGTACAGTTGTTTTGCCCCCGCCCTTACATCAGTATGTACTGGACCTGTAGGTATGTACTACCTCTGATTATATTGAACATTATAGAAGAGGTTGCAATGGCTAGGGCGTGGTCCGAGATGACCCTAAACTACTGGATGACGGTGGAGGGATACCCAAATCTCAAGGAAGAGGTTGGCGGTTCGAATCCCGGCTGTGAAATCTCCTCTCTACTTGACGGAAAACTTGCCAGGTGGTCAACTGCCTCCTGTGCTTTGGCGTTGGCCTGTTGGCCTTCTGTCTCAAAATAAAATAAAATGGCCAGGGCGAACCAACCCGTACATTGGTACCTTACCGGATGTCTAGTGATGTCACATTCGAATGAATCGGCCCTCAACCCCATAGGGGGTTTTTTTTTTATTGAAGCCACTTCATCCACGATATCTAGGATGGATGATTTTAAGTGAGTGCCATGAATCCCCAGCCGTTCGCCCTCCCCGGTAAGGTACCAATATACCGGTTGGTTCGCCCCAGCCAGGTTGCAATACAGTCCACCCTCGATAAATGTTGCACTTATATAAACGTTAACTCATTATATTTGTTAACAAAATCGTACTCCCCTCATATTGCTAACTAGAATGTTAACTATATTAAATGTTAACAATAACTTACTCCCCTCTTTGTTAATTTGCCACTTATAAATGTTAACCTACGAAATACATCCAATACTGTGTGATGACATCCATTACATTGACTCACAACCTTTCAAAGTGGCAAAAGCCACCAAATTTGACTTTTGTGATCAAATTATTCATCTGGACTATATTGTGGAGGGTACCGTATGAGGGTTCAGAAGGTCTTGAGGCTGTGAGGGTTTGGATTGGAACGTCTAGAGCGGCTTGAGCGTTGGACTGTTGGATTGTGGAGTGAGAGTGAGGACACAGGTCAGGTTAAGTAATGGAGGCAAAGAGTCTTTGTTAAGTTTAGCACAAATAGGTTTCATTTTCATTTTGTGTTTAGGGTTTTAGGGTGTTAAGATGGGAGGCCAGTTAGGCATGTTGTTGGAAATTGAAAAGCATTTGAAGATTGTAAATGCTTCAGAATCAGTCCAAAGGACTATTGATTCTTATTTTGTTTCATAAAAATAAAAGATTGATTTGATACACATATTTTATGTGTGATAATTTTGCAAAACTCTCCCTCCATAATTGTAATGAATTTATATTTGTTAAGCATTCAAAAAGCTCCCTTTATAACTGTTACAATGTTAACTCACTATAATTGTTAGGAAAATTTTACTCCAGAGCCCAACATTTATAGAGGGTGGACTGTAATAAGCTCTCTTTGTTCTTGTTGCAAAAATAGCAGTTGTAGAGGACCTTCTTCTATGACTGCTGCGTCCCTCCTAATTTGGGTATTTGACAATGTTCAAGGTCAGAGGATAAAATGCTGCCAAGAATGATTGAATTGATAGAGTGACCTACATTGTAGGCAGTGTGTATGTTTGACAAATTTCATTTGATGTTCAACTTCAAATCCAAAGTGTCGTGATGTTTTCAAAAACAAAAATGAATGTCAATTGACATATACATTTTGTTCTAAAATGTCACCTCAACTTTGGGTTACACAATATTTTAGAAAATCTAATATTTTGAATAATCAAAATACAATCCTGATTTGTACAAAAAATACTATCAATGGAGTGTAAGTATCCTTCGGTCTCGCATGTTTCTCCAAATGTTAAAGATGGTAGCCCAATCCATTTTTAACATCCAAGCCAATCCAAAGACGGTGCAAGTGGTGGAAAAGTGGGTGACATTGAAAAGATAATTGTCAAAAACTTGTTTAAAATATAATTACATTACATTAAATTGATGAATCTTTGAAAAATAATTTTACAATGACCTCAAGTTTATAATGAATTCAAGGAGTATGAAAAAAATTCCAAGTTCAAAATATTTAAAGGTCATGAAATTTACGTTCAAAACTATATTTAGTCAGTTGCTTTTATGCATCACTTTTGATGATAGGTTTTGAAGATCTCATATTGATATTCTATATTTGAGTACCTAACTTAACAATAGAGGTCATTAGGAAGAATAATCTATTTTAAATAACACCTTGCTACTACTTATAGGCATTTGACCAAGAAAATCATGACTTTCGTATATTGGAGCACTTTTTTGGTCCACTTTACTATGCTTGCACCCATATGAAATAAATGCTTATTTTCATTCGACATTTATATTTTTTTGTATAAGTAGTGGAGGCATTTATTACATTACATTGAAAAGCTTATTATAGACACATGAGGCCATTTTCTAGCCTACCGTTAGTACGTATACAATTTTTTTTCTCTATAAATATAGGGGGTTTGATTTCATAGCAACCCACGCAAGTCATTCAAGTTTCCAAGCAAGAGTCCACCCCTTGGGCTAGAGGTGCTAGTGGACACCCCCTTATTCATCTCCATGGCCCACGTGATGTGATGACTCTTTACTCCTCTCACCACTTGTGTGCTCCCCAAATATAAACTCAAGCATGGAACTGAAAAGTTTCTCAAAGTCTTGTAGCCCAAAAACTGAAGCATAAGAGGTTTTGACCCAATTATTGTTAGTCACCAACACATGTTTTTGAGATAGAAAAAATGGGTTCTTTCAAAAGTTTGTTTACAAACCTTTTTGGGTGACCTTATAGTTAACTCCAATGTGTTATATGTGTAAAAACCTTGTTTGTTGAGAGAATCTTGACCCTTTAAGGGTGATTTGGGGGCAAGCAGGGGAGAATCTGAAAAGTAAAGGAATCTTAAGGATTTCAAATTTCACAAGTGCAACTTAAATTGTGGACTTTCTTTAAGGCTTCAGATAACAAGAGGTGACATCAACACATTATGATAGAGGAGGGTAATGCCACCTTGTGTTGCGCCTTGAACTATGCCAAAATAGAGGGCGACAACTGATGCATTGCCCTATTGAGGAAAACTCTCCTCTAGTTCTTCAGGCTAACCTATCATACCTTGTGTTAGACTTTAAATAACATGAGGTGACACCAACTCATTCTAATAGAGGAAGTGATGCTATTTCAACCCATATGGGACACATGGAGGAGGGTGGCATCTATTCTAGGGGTTACAAACACTAGATTTGACCAAAAATAAACAATCTTCTTTGTTAGGCTAAACCAAAACTCAATCTTGCTTGAGTTTTTTTTTGAAGATTTTAGAGAGGAAACTAAAACCGGGAATTGATGAAGATTCCCCCAAAACTCATAAATTGAAAGTTAAATCCTCCCTTTTCCCACATAAAGGAACTTTATTATGTGGATTGGGGACGTGGACAAGTGTAGATGTTCCTAGGGAAAATTATTTGCAAGTAATAAGTAACTAGAGTAAGATACAAGCAAATGTCAAGAAAACACATTTCCCACAAATTCCCTTTGTATACGATGTGTTGAGAATTTTTGTAAGAAAATCCAAATCATGATATTTTTTGAAAATGTTTGGACAAAACTAGTGTTGACTGGCACATTTACTATACATTCAAGAACTTTGAAACAGTGAAGGCGCATGGACATGGACGTAATTGTTTGTTTCAAAGTTTCAAAACATCAACATGTTGAGCGGATAGTGTAGAGATGGCACGGAACGTTAACTGTTAACAACCCAAGCCCAAATCTCCCCAAAATTGCTCACAGAAAGTTCATCTCAATTCACATAAAAAGTCTGTGCCTCCAATGTTGGAACTGACCATATGGATGACAAATCTATAAAGTTATTGTCCACATGTCCCAATTTAGAAGATCATAATGAAAACATGTACATTTCATTATGTACATTTGATATGGATGGATATAGGTGACAACCTAGACCAAAAAAAAAGTCCTTCTCAACCCCTTGGGATAAATTCATATGCACGGGTGTAATAGTCCAAAATGGCATGGGCCCAACCTAGTTTGTTACATGGTACTTGAGGGAACCTCCTATGCACACCTTAGATCATAGGACTCAAATATCCTACTTTAACAGATTGGCAATGCATACAATGAAACTAAAGTGAGGACTTCTTCCACTTTCTCCTCAAGACAGATCCATGGCATCAATATGCTTGTCTTCAAAAGACAGTCAATGAGTCCGAGATGACCCTAAACTACTGGATGATGGTGGATAGATACCCAAATCTCAAGGAAGAGGTTGGCGGTTTCGATTCCCAACTGTGAAATCCCCTCTCTACTTGACAAAAATTTGCCAGGTGGTCAATTGTCTCCTGTGCTTTGGCGCTGGCCTATTGGCCTTTTGTCTCAAAAAGAAAAGAAAAGAAAGACAGTCACTGTTATGAAAGTATTCAAATCCAACTTGACCCTTTGCAAGACCTTCGAAGCGGGTGCGGATTTGTGGCACTCACGTGAGGTATGTGGGCGTTATTTGGTTCATTTTTCATGTTCTCCAACTTCTACCGATTAGATTTACACAACAACACTTGTGTTGCAAGATCAAATCTACAATGAAACTGCAAAAATTAGATTGAAAATCAGACCTCCCCTGATTTAGTTATGGTTTTCGAATTTGCATGTTTGTTGATTTCTTAACTGGATACATAGGTCCTTCCAATTATGTTCACTATTGAGTTTAGAATAGTTAATAATACTTGAAGATGTAGTCTAATCTCTTCTAAACATGTGTCTTTATGATGTTTGCTCTTTGATCCTCACCGAACCACATACCAATCAAATGTAGGGGTCCAATCAAGAAAACAAACCACTTAAGACCCATCCACCTTAAGTATTATCATCCACGAGAGCTCTTTCATTTGAGTGATGAGACTACCTTAAGCAACTCCATTCAATGGTCCTATTAGTGTGGGTGGAAAATTAGTGTGGAAATAAGTAACGTGGACCACACTAATTTTCTAGTCAAGGTGGAAATAACATGGGTCCAAGACCTTGGTTTCTCCTAGGTCTTCAAGAAGACTTCCAACCAACACATTAAATATTCGTTCTAGGACAAAAGTAGCACATAAGTAAAATAATCAGCCACATATACAACGAGTTTAAGCAATATAGATTGTATGAAATAATAACTCATAACTCCAAACAAATACAAATGTTCTCGAGAACTCTTGAAATAGGAGTCCAAAGATCTCTGGTGTTGCCTACCCAAGTTAGCAATTGTCATCTTATCTAAATTCCCTACTAGCTCTTGAAAACTAATATTTTCATTAACACCAAAATGTAAAGAGTTGTCTAATAAGAAATTAGACAACAATGATGCATGAGGTTTAGCATCAGTAAGCTTTACTGTAGGTGGAGCAACATCATCCACATCTATTAAATGTAGATAAACATTAACATCAAAGCCTTGTGCATAATTGATTCCCAAAGCAATATCCACCAATTCATCAGTACTCAATTCTAGCTCAATAATCTCTCCCTCTTCCATATGAATGTAAGTCTCGATTCACATCTCATCATCACCCAATCGCAACTTTGAAATCAGAGCACCAAGTTCATCTCATTCTTCTTGCATTCAATTCTTCTCCCTTTCATCAACTAGGGCAAAATCAACATTCCATGTTGCTGGTAGCATACGCGCCATCCTCCAACAATTCTTGACTATCTGTGCATCCGACTCACTCCATACTTCATAATTCCACATGATAGCCTATTTGATGTTGGGCACCACCTTCCTTAAGTCCTTCAATGTAGCATCATCATACTGTGATAAAACCTACTGCAAAAGTTTTCTTCTTGTACTAAATTTTGAAAGATGCTATTATACCTTAATCCAAAGGTTAAACTACGCTTGTAACATTGGGAGGAAGGAACACCAAAGTCATGTTGCTCAATTCCAAGGTTGAAAAACCACCAAACTTACCAACTTTGGCAAAGCTAACAACATGAGAATATGCATTATCCAAAATCATAATCACCTTTCGATTTTGGCCTTTGAACTGATTGTTGAGCTATAAAATCCAAACTTCAAATATATCCCCCTTCATCCAAGCTGTTTTATTTGAGTGCCACCGAACATACTCATGAGGCGGCCACCTTCCAAAACATCGTGTTGCTTAGATGTATGAATCACAAGCAACTTCAACTTATCAGTCCCAGTTGAATTAACAACAAGAGCAAGTGTTACACGCTCCTTCTGTAACTTCTGACCCTTCACCTTCCATTGTGCTAATGTTTTATTAGGATGTGCTCTAAAATACAATCCAATCTCATCCATGTTGTAAACATCTTCAAGCTCATAATCTGACAAAAGAATAGGAAGGAGGCCACTCTAACCCTAACCAGGTCCATTCTACACTAGTAACCCTAATTATCATTAAGTTCCCAATGATAAGTGAAGTTCCCAAGTTGTTCCCAAGTGAAAATGGATGTATTTTAGATGTACAAAACATAGATGAAAGGAATTATAGCATTAATTGCCTCTTTAATATGACAAAATGGAGATTCTAAATGTCGTATTATCGAGTGTCATAGTCGTATAAAAGAGGGAGTTTTGAACTAAAAAGTTTGGTCGCGCAAAAATGTGTCGTAATATCGAGGGCGTCGTATAAACGAGTGTCGTACTAACGAGGTTAGACTGTAGAGGAGTCCTTGAATTATGTAGGTCATGGTGTGGCACATACCACATCGGTATTGGAGATTGACGGCCCTAATTCCCAATGGCACATTGTGAGGTTGCCACCCAATTCTACCAAAAAATGTTGGACAATGCAAGCCATTACAAGGACTTTGTGCAATGCCAAAGTGGGAATTGGCAAACATTACACCTCTGCTCCAACGTGCAAATAGATGAAGAAAAAGTTCCCTTCCACCAACAATGTGGAGCATGGGTTTTGGTTTTGCCATGACAACATCAAAGGTTGTGTGAGTGGCAACCAAAATGAATATGTTATGGATTGGCCTATAGTACCCAAGACATGACCATTAAAGATTGTAGATGGTAATGCGCTATCCCTTACAGATGTGGTGTGTCCGCATTTGTGAGAGGTAGTAAGATCAACAAAAGCAACTACTAGGACTAACGCCACTAAAAGGCAAAGCGGACCGGTGGCGCCTCTTGCGCTCCAACTTTAGCCATATAGCATAGCCTACAATTGGCCAAGGCTGCTTAGAGCGAGGAGGTATTGTACGCCATGTTTCAATTGCAGCAAAGGGAGGTATTTTTGCCTCGTTGGAGGCTCTCAACAATTGGGACTCCTCCCATCCCTCATTACACTTTTTTGTGCCACTAAATCTTGACGCCCACCCAACTTCCAGATTTTCAAAGATAGTGCATGAGAATCCAACATCAACATCAATTGACAAAATCAAATGGGAGAGTGACAAACTTGTGGATGGATACTATGTTGTTGGAGTCATTGTCAGTCCGTATCTAGGATTTGGAGTGATCACCAATATTGTCTTCACTGAGGATAACTCCTATTATGTCTGAACTATGACATTCCATAATGTGCATGTTTGGACTTCTTCAATTCTTCCTTACCATAGTTCCTTTGTCGCTGCTACCCACAGCCCGAATACGAATATGATTGGAACCACACAAACACATCACTCCCCATCCTGATTGTGGATCTCAACATCTTAGGGTTTGGTCTTGGCTGCCTCATAGAGCTCCATATTTTGCACACAACTAGCCTTGTTAGTTTCTACATAGTTTTTTATTTTGTGAATGTATTCATTTACATATGAACTATAAAGACATCAACAAACCAATGCCAGCTTTAATACCCTAATCTTATATGAGGGTGGCTTATGTCAAATTTTTTGGCGTAAACCCTGCAACATGATTGAATCCTCCACCTTTCAGAACAACAATTTATTAAAATTCTATCATTCTTTCTTGAGCCACCAACTCACATCAAATTATTATGGAGAATAAGTTGAAAAACTTACTTAGTGGAATAGGTACATTATGCGAAGAAGACATAAAGACATTGTTTGTAGAGGTTTTCCAATTTCTTGCAATCAATGCTTTTATGCTAGCAAAAATGCAAGAGTTGCTAGCTAATACATTCGAGGATTTTATGACAACAATCTCTGATTCTCTTCAGCCACCTAGGAGGAGTTCAAGGTTGTCAACCTTACCATCAATCTCAACGCAAATAGAGGCAAGAAGGAGTAGCAAGGAAGATAGTATGTCCAGTGAGCAACTAGATAAAATTGATAATGAAGTAGACTATGCCTTAGAATCAGAAACAAAAGAGGAAGAAGAGGAGCACAGAAAACCCCTTGCAGTCCAAGCGAAACTTGTAAGTAAATTGATTCTCTAGCTGTATATGTCATTTATATCTTTGCATGCTTTAATTTGTTGAATTCCATGCATTGAACTCAAACAAAATTCAATAAGTATTATGAGTGTTGTTGTATGTACTATATGAACTCCTAATAGTCAATCAAAGTTGTGCATTGTAATCTTTATCTAATCTGGTAGGATTGTGATTGTAGTCATGTGGAGTCGAACATCACTACGTATAGTTGTACACATTACTATGCACGGTTAAATATTATTATGCACAGTTGAACATTACTATGCACAGTTGAATATTACTATGTACAGTTGAATATAACTGGGACTATTTCTTCAATTTTTTTGTAGATACGAAACAATCCAAGAATCTGGTCTCAAAGGAAGAAGAAGATAGCTTCAACCCCCATGAAGAAGAGAAAATTACCTGTTGACGATTTTGGAGATTGGGAGGAAGGTCGTGACAATGAAGAGGATGAGGAAGAGGAAGGTGAAGCTTTTGATTGGAGCAAACCAATCGATATAGAAGAGGGGAGAGATTATGTCCGGGTGTGAGGAAAACAACAACAAATGGATGATCATGTTGCTCCTAAACTCGGGGAGATCACTCTCTTGTAAAGTTGAACAACCACGTGCGAACACTTTACATCTAAAAAATCCTACTTTTTACATAAAGCATCACCAAAATGGGTCAAAATTTTATCAATTTTTTTTCATGAGTAGATATACACGGTATCTATTATATAGTAAAAAATGGTAACTAAATTTGATGATTTGTTTTTTTTATAAAACATACCGTTTCTAACTAGAATGACGCAGAATTGAGCTAAAAATATTACTACAAAAAATGAAGATGACTATCAATGGTTATGTATATGCAGAAAAAATATCATAAATTTTAAAATTATCTATGGCATTAATATAGGGGTAGCAAACTTTGTTCGCATGTGGTGTTCAACTTGACAATGGAGTGATCTCCCCGAGCTCCCAAAGATGGTGTTGCAGCTAAACTGGCTTTGGAAATTGAAAAGAAAGAGCTAGAAATCATGAAAAGAGAACTGATATTGATATCACGCCTTCACTCGACGAGGGTACATAGTAGTGATGAAGAAAAAGACGGACTTGGCGAAAAATAGGTTGCAATGCGAAGGAAATCAACATATAACTCGCAAATGAAGTCTAAGAGGAGGATTGCCAATAAAGCATGTCGGGAACAATTTGAAGAGAGAGCAAGGGAAGAAAAACAAAAATTTGTGGTGGATCTTGATGATAATGGTACACAATTTCTAATACATGAAGTTGTAATCTGCCTTAGATGCTTGCTAGATATTCAATACTCTGAATTATTACGTAATAATTTATTTCAATTCAAGCTAATATGGTTGTTTTTGGAATATAGATTGTGGCTGATATAAATTATTTTTCAAGATTTTCTAGCAGGATGTATAGGCCGCAATGGTTGAACGCTTTACGCGGCTACTCCAACGATCTAGACTGGAGTGTTGAGAACATAAATGACCAGCATGAAACAACTCTCAACAACATCTACACGCGAATGAAGGAGAATTGGGAATATCGCGGTTTGAAAGGGGAACCAAAAGTGTTAAGGTACAAGGTCTTTAAAAGTAATCTAGGCCAACAGTTGAAGAGCAAAATAATTCAAATGAAGATGCGTATATTGAAAGATATGGAAAAACCAGAGTCTATTCGTCTGGATCATTGGTTGAATATGGTGGAGCACACTTGCGATCCCAAGAAGATTGAGCAGGCCAATGTTATGCGGGAGGCGAAGAAATGTGTTAAAAAGGTATCAACCTTTGGCCGGTCCGAGGGTGAAGTACGAGCTAGGTTGGTAAGTTGTTATCTATTAGTTGTTTTCATTGAACTACAGTATACGAGAATGTACATTTGTCGGAGATTTTTGCTTACGAGCTACATGCATGCAGGGTGATAATATGCTACGGTCGCCCCCCCCGCCCTTGAGTACCACCATGTACAATTAGTACAACAAGTCCGACGGTCGGTATTCCGTGTATCCATGCGGCAGATTGGTCGTTTTTCTATTATGGATGGTTTTTTTGTCGCTTCTATTGTCGCCGGAAAGCACCCCTTTAAACCTGGAGGTGTCAAGTCATTCTTTGTTTTTCTCGCCACGCGGTCGACGATGATTGGCTCAAAATGTATAACCAGTACGCGGTGTACAAAACCAGTACACAAGAAAACCCTAATCGTTTTGATAGGCCGAAGCTCAAATAGGGGCTAAAATCTCCGATGCTCCCTTCTGGGGGAGACAATCATTTTTGTCCAAATTCTTTGGCAGGCCCATCTACACCTAAAGGTATTTTAACTTATGTTGAAATTTTTTTCCTTCAAAAAATGACTTTTAACACATGTTTTGGCCCGCCAATCGTAAACCTCTTTTTGCTTCGGTTTTGTGTTATATACTTTCTTTAGGCATATAGAAATGGTTGGGGATGTTAGATAATGATTGGATCATTGAATATGAGTCTTTAAAAAATAAGAATTTAAACTATAACTTTACAAAATGAGTACATTTATGTTAGCCCTGAACCTGTGACAGTACAAACATTACATGTTCGTACTCATTATGATGAATTAGTAGATGCAAGTCAATTCTTGTAAAGCAATTTTCAATGTATGTGAGATGTAAGACTATGCCTACTCATCATTTTTAATAGAAAATAACAAAAAATAGGGTAAATTGGGCTCCAAACTTTCACCCCGCCCTGAAATGTTGCCGTGACTACGATTTTGTACAACCATAGTGTATTTTCACCCTGCAGGCATCAGAATTGAACAGAGACCCCCGCCAGGATGAGATTGAGGTGGAGCTTGTTAGGGATAAAAACACATCGCGGTCGAGAGTTGGCCGTCCAACATCTTTCACTATGTCCAAGGGGGGTAAACAATGCTCAATATGAATGCGGTTTAGGGATATCTCCGCACGTAAGCCGCACGAGCAGTGTAGGACTTGAGGAGGTGAGGGCATAGATAAGACAATTAGATGAAAAATTCAATACAATGCAGAGCTCGCTAGATGCGGTGATGACCAAGCTTGGTATCATAGTGGAAAGAATGGCAAGCACACCCTCACGTGGAGAACACCCTTCCAATATTGATAAAAAAAAATCAAACTCCCGTAGAAGTGTGTCTCCCCTTGTACGCTCAATGTCAAAGGAGCCTATAAGCAAGGTATTAGACTTTGACAGTGCAGGTGAAAAACCCATCGTAGTGAGCACAAAGATCCCTTCCGGGTCCCAAAAAGCCTCATCAGGGCATGAGAAGCCTGAACATGTATGGAATTTGGTGTGATCCATACAGAAGTATGGAATTCTGCAGCTTATGTGTATGTTAACTCATTTCATTGTTTTGTAATTTCAAAGCATGGTCTTTTGGAGTTTGATTTGCCAAAGTGAATGTGTGTTTAATGCGGTCAATAGAAGTTGTTATAAATAGGTACAAGAGATTTCTAGCTGTGCAATTCAGTCAATTGGAAGGCCATCATCAAACGAAGGTGTGAAGACGCATGAAGGGGATGCAAAAATAGAGAGGGGACCTAAACCCAATCGAATACGATTGAGTGAAGGCGAGAAATTGACTTTGGAGGCGATGCCAATATTGCAGAAAGGTTACGTTCTCACGAAGGGGGGTTGCATTATTCCGAATGTTTATGCTAAGTTATATTGTTATGCAAACATCACTCCACATAGTAAAGTAGATATCATGACATGAAGTAAGATATATATGCCATTGTCGTATTTTCCAGAAAAAATTAATGTCGCCCATGTTAATTTTTTTTTACTAGAAAACCGGTGTTAATGTCGCCCAAATTAATTCTCATGAAGAAAACTGGTGTGGCCTCTAGAAAATTATTGTATCCCACAATAATTGGATAGTTTAGGGTATATATTTTGATGGTATATTGTTTTTAGCCAAAATGAGAAAAAAATGTCCATTGTTTACTGATATACGAAAATGTCATGGTTACCTAACACTAGGCCCTTGACTTTGGCCCCTTGGCAAGCACCATGCCCATCTTAGGGACCCACCTCATTTGCGAACAAAACTGAGTACGTTGTACACAAACTCAACTTTGGCTTTCATTGTCAGTCGATTCAAATCACAAACAAAGTGATGAAGTGATCAAAACAAGAGTTCAAGTAATCAATTGCATAAATGTGAAACCCAAAAAATGAAAAGGAAATAGGGTTTCTAAAATAGGAAATGTCAAAGTGGTTACGGTTATTCACCGCCACTCTTCCAACATCGACATTTCTATGTGCATTGTGTAGTTGAGAACATCGTGAGATTTCTTATGCATTGTGTAGCCTTGGTTCCATGGTACGTGAAGTGCAATTTGTAGAATCGTTTGTAGCCGTATGCCTATGTTGTCTCAAGAACAAAAGCACCAAGCTTTGGTGCAACTTAGAAGCGGTGTTTCTACTCGCAAAGTTGCTGCTTTAGTGGGCATGATCCAATCTTTTGTAGCGCATTTGAGGAAAGATGTAGGGGCGAGATTGAGAGACAAAGAGGAGGGCGTCCAGAGCTTCTTGCAGACTGAGAGTAAAGACGTTGTGTCACTCTCGTTACTAAAAGGCGACTTGGAACTGCATTTGCGACAACAAAACAAGTTCGACTTGAAACATGTAAGTTGTTGTCTGACATCATTGTGAGGCGTGCTTTGAGAGCAGCTGGATTGGGTACACAAGTGCAGCAAAAGAAATCATTTCTAAATCGTAAACATGTTCTCGCACACCTAAGGTTTCCTCAAAGGTGTGAGAATTGGAACATTGATGATTGGAAACACGTTATTTTTAGTGACGAGACAAAGATAAATAGGTTTAACTCAAATGGTAGGTCATGGTGTTGGATTGGAGATGGAGAACACGTTGGACCTCAACATGTCCATTAGACCCTGAAGCATGGTGGTGGGTTGGTGACGATTTGGGGATGCATGATGGCTTTTGGGCTAGGAGCACGGTACATAATTGAAAGTAGGATGGACCAATTACTAAAGATTTTGTAGGCAACTTGAACAAAACTGAGTATTTGTATATAGTTTCTCATTTGGCTTTGTAGCATACATTCTTACTATGTAGTGTGAAATTTTGCATACATGTGCACAAGTTTGTGCAGTATCATATCCAATTTTCAAATCTAAAAAAGAGTATGTGAATTGTTCGTGGTTGTCTGTTGAAAATGAGTATGTTCAAAGTGTACTCAGTATTGTTTGTCACTGTAATTGGTCAAGATCCTAGTGTTTCCAAGTCCAACTACTGTAGTTATATGTTGACATCGTTTGGTTTTCTTTATTAATTTGAGGCATATTCTATAGATTCCTCTAAAACGATGGGTAGCAATGAATGAGGAGAGCTGACCGATAGTTACAGATGAACTGGTTGAGTTTGAGAAATAAGCAGTTGAAGTTCTAGACTTCAGGAGAGCTATGTACGGACTAGTGTCCGGGAAGGATTTTGGGCATAAATCGTGTAGGAATGATACCTTGGTCCTAGAATGTGGAATGAAGTTTTAGAAACTTTCATTAAGATGGGCTTTTAGATGAGCTAGTTATATACATGTTAACAACTTGTGGCTTTATCTCAGAGTCCGGTTTTTACACTACACTAAATAGGATATTTAGTGTTTGATACATTAAATACGAACACATACTCTAAATATCAATAACCCTATGAAAGTAAGTAACATCAAATGTAAACTTGAACACTAAATATCAACTATAGTAATATGTGGAAGTTACATGTTTGAATTTAGTGTCAGTAAGGATATGAAAATAAATAAAATAACAATGATAAAAGGAGAATTCCAACATATCTTCTAGGATATCTTCTAACACTAATTGTCAAAAAATTGAAAATTAGTGTTGAGTAGGGTAGGGTGGTAACAACATTCAATATAATCAAACACTAAATATCCTACTTAGTGTAGTGGTTGATTAGTCCCCTGGTAGTGTGGCAGCACCATCGTGGTCCTAGGGTGCCACGTGTACAACTTGGCTGCCAACTGTATCTGCAGCGGGGTCCTAGCTGGACTAGGTGGCACGGGGGGTCACTCCATTGTCAAGTAGAATACCACGTGCGAGACAAAAAAAATCTACTTTTTCCTAAAAACATCACCAAAATGGGTCAAAATTTTATCAAATTTTTTCATGTGTATATATACACGGTATCTATTACATAGTAAAAAATGGTAACCAAATTTGATGATCTGTTTTTTTAATAAAACATACCGTTTCTAACTAGAATGATGCAAAATTGAACTAAAACAATTACTACAAAAATGAAGATGACTAAAACTTTCAAAAAAATATACAAAAGATATTATCAATGGTTATGTATATGTAGAAAAAAATCATAAATTTTAAAATTGTCTATGGCATATAATATAGGGTAGCAAAATTGTCTCGCACGTGGTATTCACTCGACAATGGAGTGACCCCCCCGTGCTAGGTGGTTACATGTCCTCAACTGCGAAAGGTCTCTAGTGTGAAAGGGTTTCCTCCACTCTCCTTTACACAAGAGACCATACCGAGTCTCTCCCTATCATGTCTTTGTACAAAGGAATTGAGAGTATGTTTGCTTGGCAAATCTCCTGTCTTATATGGTGCACGATGATGGTTGTCATGCGCCGCTTGTTGATAGCATTGGTAGATTGGTGGACATCTTCATTGAGTGTTGGTGAAAGGCTTTCTCTTCCTCTTAATTTTGGGGTTGCACGATGAAGTTGTTCACATGTGTATTTGGCCAAGGGTAAGGAGCTCAAGGAGTTTGTTTGTCTTGTTATGTTTTACAATGGTGAGCATGAGATGGTATAAGGAAGTTTTTCTTTTTTTTTGGGGGGGGGGTGGAGTCTTCATACAACCTAAGAACTAACATGAGTGTAAGAAAGGGTATTATTTGAGGCATTAATGTACATTGATTACATAAGGGGGAGGTATTATTTTTCTTTAATGTGTACATTTAGAAAGGCTATTAAGAATCTTGTTTTTGTTTGTTTCATGTAATCGTTGAGTTACATGCTATGGATGAGAAAACCTTCAATGACTTTCTCATTGGAAAGTGAAAGTGGATTTTATAAGTAATAAAGGCCTATTTAATTCATGATTTTTATTTTGTATATGTAGTGGAGGCATTTATCACATTAAATGGAAAAACTTGGTATAAATACTCGAGTCCATATTTTGGCATGTTGATAGTACGTATACATTTGTTCTGCTATATAAACTTCTCGTATATAGGGAGTTTTATTTCATAGTGACACACGCGCGTCAATTGGGTCTCCAATGAAGAGTCCACCTCCTAGGATGCCGGGGCACCTGCACAATGAGAGGAAAAGGGGTTGTAAGCTTGGGGGGTGGACTCTTCATTGGAAACCTAAATGACGTGCGTGCATCACTATGAAATTAAACCCCTATATATAAGAAGCTTATAAAGGAAAAAAAAATGTACTAATGGCATGCTAGAAAATGGAGTCATGTATATATACTAAGTTTTTATATTTAACATCATAAATGCCCTCACTACATATACAAGTTATAAGTCATGAATTAAAAATTAGGCCTTATTACTTATGAAATCCACTTTCACTTTCCCATGAGAAATTCTTTGAACCATTTTCCATCCATAGCATGTTACTCAATGATTGTACCATCAAACAACAAAGCGAAGAGCACAATATCCTAGCTACAAGGGATCCAAAGAGCAAAAGTCAAGGGAGTCCATGAGCACTCCAAGAGCCTTTGCTTTGTAGAACCTAGAACCCAAATGCAAACCCTAACAAGAATGGACAAGGTCGCCATTGAGGACTATTACCATACAACGACAATGGATGAAAACGTGAATTGGATTGCAACTAACACATCTGTTGTCAAATTTTTCTCTAAGCCTTATGGCCCTCTTTTCTACATTTACCTTTACTTCAACATTATTAATAGCCTTTCTAAATGTCCACACTAGAAAAAAATAATGCCTTTCCCTTATGTACACTAATGCTTCAAATGCTACCCCTTCTTACACTCGTTTTAGTCCGGACGTTGTATGAAGAGTCCACCCCCCACGGTTGTAAGGTGAAGTTAATGTTGTTGCGTTATCGTGATGACCTTTTGTCTTTTGATGTGATGCTGGCGGAGGTGGAGTGACAGAGGAAGAGTCTAATGCCCCCTTCCCACCTGACTTTAGCTAAGACCCAAAGTATTTCCTAAAAACCGGGTAAAGCTCCCTCGGTTATAATGGAGGCATCCGGCTATCCCAATGCACCTACAAGAACTTGCTCCGGAGATTTTCAAGTAGGTTTTAGTTAAGTAGCTTTCACACATGTTCATTGTTTTATCTACCAAGCAATAAATGTTGGGTAGTTTTTGTCCCATCCCCAAATGCCTTACTACTCACCTATCTTACCATCGGTTTTTGTTAATGAAGCTCCTCGTGCCCTCATAGCTAAGACTAAAAAGCAACCAATCACAAGGGCGGGAGGCGACACTTTTAAAGGTCCTATATTATTGCCTCATGTTTAGGTACCGATGGGAGGGTCGGTGCTTGAGGCTTAAAACCTCCACTTTTAAGCCATGCCACATCATTTGCCAACTAGGCTCGGCACTAGATAATGTCGATGGTGTGAAGGCCGGGTTGTTAGAACCAACTTTTAGTCTTAGCTAAAGTCAGGTGGGAAGGGGGCATAAGTTAGATGTTAGGTAGAGTGGTAGTTGGTTGCAGTTGTGTAGCTCTAGCTATGAATTATCTACTATGTGGTGATTTTCGCAAAATCGGCAAAATTCGTGTGATATGAATTCTCCGCCTCAGTCAGTGCACAATGCTTTGATTTTGTGGGTGCTTTTGACAAAAGCTCTGCATGCTCGGAACTTCTCGAAGGTCGAGCTCCTTGCTGGTAGGAAATATGTGTCCAGGTGTGTTTGTTGTAGTCATCGGTGTTCAGTGTTCAAGATTGAGGCCCTCATATGAGCTTCATTTTGAAGGGCTCTCAAATTTCAACTCTTCAGGTGAAGGTTTGGTTCAAATCCAAAATGTCAATCCAAGAATATAGAAATGAAATACAAAACTCATATTAAACTTGTGCATGAATTATATGGTACATGCTTCCGGTACAATACGAAGAATTAAGAATCAACCATCTAACTCCACTTCTTGTAGTGACAATGCCCTACGCTTGTTGGTTCTTGTGGCGGTTTTCCACGATTCAAAAATGCCATTCCAATTCATGAATTCAACTCCAAACCTATTTAGACTAACCCTCATCAAAGCATCTAGTGTGTCAAGGTTGAGTCTAGTTCTCCTTTCGCTCTTAACCCAATTTTGCTTCGAAAAACCACGCTCACAAACAACAGTGCTAGTTGGGATCACAAGTATGGCTTGCCATAGCGACATTAGAGTTGGCCAATTAATCATGAACTCCTGGTCATTGCCACAAAAAACCCAAGCACTGTGCATACCTTGGTGTTCACAAATAGAAGATAACATCTCCACAAATTCTAGCAATTCCACATTGCATTGATTGACAAGGTCATCGCTCCAATGGAAATGTGTCACTAACTAGTTCAACCATTGCTCGGTTTATGTCATTTTGTCCAATTCATCTATGGATAGTGCTTCGAGCTAAAAAGCCTAGCCGCATTGAATAACATCTCGGAGTTAGTTCTATCTTTGCATGTTTAGCATTCTCTTGAGCTTTGATACTACAAAATCCTTTAACATGGTTACTTAAATGAACCAAGACTCCCTAACCCATATAACCATCATTGATGCATGTTTACAATAACCTTGGAACACTCTTGTGCGTCACTTCTCGTCATTAGGGGCCTAACATCATAACTCAACAAAAGCAGAGTGATTTTCTACAATCATCATCATCATCATCATCACAAGTGCCCATGAAGGATGATCCACTACATAGCAGTTGCGCTTGATCAAATTACACGGTGAGGAAATCATCCTTACATGCATCCTTGCAACCGTTGATCCTCCCATGTTGTTGCTACTCCACCACATTCCTCCTCACCCCAAATAGTTCCAAGCCGATCTTCGAACCTCCATCCCAAAACTAACAAAGCATACCCAACAACTAGTCATACAACTACCCATTTGAACCCAGTTTTAGAGTCCACCCCAAACATGAGAGCCTTGAATTCGGAAACTCTTGGATCTAGTTCCTGATTTCAATCCTTGCATTAGCAGCTAAGCATTTAGGCTCGTGGTAATCCAACCCTCCTTGCTTGCCTGCCCGCCCGCCCGCCCGTCCGTCCCCTACTAGTGGGAAGTAGATCGGATCGAAGCCACCGATTCGGCATGTGCGAATGGCAACCAAAACAAATTGATCTAACGAACTTCTCAGTGTTGAGGTGTGTGGTGATGGAGATGAAGCAAATGGCGCATCCGGAGGAGAGGAGCATCCGCGGGCAGTCTAAGAGATTACAAGTTCGGGGACGGAGGTGGTAGCGAGGAAGCAAAGGGAGGGACTCTCGACTCTCGAGTCTCCGCTCTCCAGGGACGAATAAAATCTGACTGACCAATTTTCGTATGAACAATGCTTGACGAGCAGATTATATTGAGGACTTCAAGTGATGTCTTCATTTTCAATTTGGGGTTGCGTTTTGAAGGGCTGTTTTGAGAGAGGTATATTTTGAAGGGCCAAATCGCGTTTGAACGGCATTGAAGACTTCAATCTGGAACACTGTCGGTGATGGCAAAGAAGTATTTTGAGCCACCTAGGGAGGTTGTCGTGAATGGTCCGCAAATGTCGACATGCAACAGTTCGAGAGGATTGTTGGCTCGCGTTGAACTTTGCTTGGGGGCTACGGGCTTCTGCTGCTTGGGGATGATGCATTCCTTGCAGAGTTCTCATGTGGCCAACATGTAAGGCGGGCATGGATATGCCAAAGAATTTAGGTTTGTCTTCTTCTTCTCCAAGGTATTCTTTTTCTTCGTTCTTATTTTCTTTGGTTGTTATGGAGTATGTGCGTTTGTGGCCTTTTCTGTCTCCGGTGGCAGTGGCACTCTCGCGCCCAATGCCCTCATTTTCCACAATGCCGTTTCTCCTCGTGGGATGGAAGTTGGAGGTTCATGTCTCCAACATGTCTGTGTTGTGGGCCATGCGTGGTAAATCTGATCCCGTGCTATGTCGACTGTACAGGCGGCCGCCTCTCCCGTAGAACATAATTGCCTCTCCATGCTCGTGGGGTGTTGTCGTTTGGTGCTGCTCTTCTATCAGGAGCCGACTTGAGAGTTTCTCAAAATGTTGGCAAACTGTCTTTTCTCATGAGCCCTTGAATAAATGGTTCATGTGTCATTGGCAACCATTAAGCATAGTGTGGACGATGCGGTCCTCAGAGAGAGTCTCGCCTGCTGCTTGAAGCTGTGAGGTTAACTCTTGGGTGCGGCGTATGTAGTCTATTTTTGGCTACGATTCTTTGAGCCGTAGTGCATGTAGCTGATCAAACAAATATACAAGCTTAGTCGTGTTTTTACTCTCATACAGCTCGTGAAGAGTGTGCCAACAATCTGCGGGGTCCATCTTCATAGCTATGTGGTGGGTTACATTATCTTTAACCGAACTGAGAAGCATGGAGTGGTCTTTTAACTTGTCTCTTTCGATCATTTTCTGGAGTTGGAGTTCTAAGATTGGCGTCAATGACTTCGGGGCTGCCTTGATGGATTGCTCTGCTGGAATGCTCCCTGTCTATAATGTACCATATAAATCCCCACATGAAAGCAACTTTCATGCCAATCTTCCAAGTTGTGAAGTTCGTGTCGCCGTCCAACTTGTTAAGACTCCACCATGGAGTAACTACCGGACGTCCTGACTCATTATGGTGTTTGTTGTGGTGCAGGCTGTTGTTTGTTGCTATGGTGCAATCTAGGCATGAGTTGGGGTTGTTGTTGGCCTCATCGGAGTGCACTATCTCCCTAGTTTGTCTTCTCCGGAGTGTGGGTCTGGTCAAGCTCGAAATGCGATTCTTTTCGGATGTTGGCGCAATGTGATTTCCTCCAAATGCTCTAGGTGTTCTTGGTGAGCTCTTAAGCAGGTCTGTCTTCTCTACCCTTTGTCGGGTTAGATTCGATGCCGTATGCATGTCGTGAACTTAACTCTCGATCTCTGCTAGTTGTGCAGATGAGATTGTTGCCTTACTAACTCTCGTGTCTCTATTTGTTTGTGCATATGAGATGCCGTACCTTGTAGCTGCTCGTCCCTCTCTGTGGTTGGTGTGCCATGTGCGGGGTTACATTGCTCTTGCCCAAATTTGTACTCTCAGACAATCATGAAGTTTGCTGATGAATTTAGCATTTTTAATTTCGGCAATGGAAGGTGCCATATTAGTACTACCCGTGAGGCATGTAGCTGAGCGGTGTTCCTACAGATGCTCTGATACTATGTAGGAATGACTGTCACATTCACCGCGGTGCTAGAATGTGGGATGAAGCTTTAGAAACTTTCATTAAGGTGGGCTCTTGTATGAGCTAGTTATATACATGTTAGCCACGTGTGGCTTTATCTCGGAGTCTTTACACTAGTAGCTGAATACTCTCTTGATGGTGTCGCAACACCATCGTGGTTCTAGGGTGTCACTTGTACGCTGCAACTGTGTGTGCAACGGTTCCTAGCTGGACTGGGAAAATCCTAGTGTTTCTAAGTCCATCCGGGTACATGTTGTGATCTTTCTGTAACTAGCGGTTCTCCCCGTTCATTGCTCAGTTGGGCTGTGCCAAATTAGCTCCCAAGACTTGCTTAATTTGTCTCTCACCTTGCTAGGCACTTTGAGCAGATGAATGTACATTACAACTGACAATATGGAGGCAGAGAGTGCGAGTTGGAGAGGCTTCTATGCAAGTGGCGGTTCTCAAGGTATTAAAGGTAATTTGTGTGAAGATCTGGTGTTTTGGCAGGCAAGTAGTTGTGGTTGTGAGGTTGTCACATGGCTCATGCACTTTTGGGGCTTCTTTTAAGTACAGTGTGGACCCCTCGCGATTCTTAGTTTTAGCTTAGTGAGATCTTGCACTTTGCTGGCACTAAAAGATGTAAATGTCGGAGGTGCATTCTTCGAACACCAATCGATCTCCCAGATTCTATACTTTCACATGATTTTGCATAGATTCTCAACCCTGACCGTTAACTAAATAAGAAATGCTTCGAAAGATGAGCCACGCCAAGACACTCAGGCCGAAAATGCTCCACAAACTTGACATAAATTTCCACAAAGTAATCAAAGCTTTGAAAGATATCTGATTCGTCATTCTTTAAGAACAATCAGCCTTCCAGATCCCAAACTTGTACAAGATAGACTTTGCTGTATAAAATCTCAGCCATGGTCCGAAATGATAACTGGACTTGATCAATTTTGGAGTTTCTTTGGTCTTGGACCAACCCTTATTTATGCGAAAACGGGCGAATTTCTGTGTAGTTTGTGGCCAGTTCTAAATTCGCAAAGTGTAGGTTTGTCAGATCAATTTCGTCAATGTCTAGAGGTTCAAGTTCCCAAATTATGTGATGTTTTGCCATGGTTGGAGATTTAAACACTGAAAGGTTTGAAGGAGATCATGTGTCTTGACATTTTTTATTCCACGATTGAAGAGCCTAAAACCCTAAACAAAACCTACTCCACTTTCAGATCATTTTTAACTGAGTTAAGCTTCACTCAAGATTGGGACCCAAGCTTGAAGATTAGTTTCTCAAACTATGAGTATCTTTGTGAGTGAAGACTACCAAGATTTGGCAACATCATATAGGTTCGATCAGTTATGTTGACTATTTAGGTTAGAATGGTTAACAAATCATGAGCATGTAAGCTCAGTCTAGTCTCTTTGCATGTCTTTTTGGTGTCCATTTTTCTTTGGTGTCCATCTTTGTAGAAAATTAGCATACACTTGTGAGAACCAAGTAATTGTTTGGAAATAAATACCTTATTCTTTGAAAAGATTTGAACCCTATAATTTTCAAGATTCCTACTTATCACCATTTTCCTTCACCCTATAGGCAATTATAAATTTCAGAGTTGTTGGATCCCCTATAGGTTTATCGACGATTCATCTCAAATGGCTTGGATACGAAGAATTTGGGGTTGTTGAAACTGATAATGTTGTCAAATCAATCAATTTTATTTCATTTTAATATTGGATGAATGAGAGATGTGCTCATATCCGAGAATTTCCTCTCACCTCTACCCACAACCTAATATGCCTTGCCCACGCATTAGGAAGCGCGATATCATTTACATCCTCATGGGCTTCTAATGATAGGGCTTTCAGAGTTGTAGTCACCTAGTGATTGCAAGCCAACTTGTGTGGGCCACATTAATCTACACTAAATATTGTATTTAGTTTCGAATGGTTACTTTATTGCACTGTGGCAACTTTTCTAATGACACTTCTTGTGAATAAGTTTTAAAATATTGTCATCCCAACTTACTTTTTAGTTCATCCATTGCCCAAAACTCTACTTGCTCCACAGGGCTGTTGATGTGGTTGAAAATTATTGTAACAAAGTTTGCTATATTTTGCATCCTAACACTTTTTATTTATTGAAATATTGTCATAGATGAATGAAATTTGGATGGCAGATCACTTAATAAGTGGCAATTATTGCAACATTGTAATCTATAATGCCTAAATTGTTTTACAAGGAATGACAAAAACGCACTAAAATGTTAGGTTTACATTTTAGTGGTAGTGACACCGGACATGAGAGGGAGGCAGTGAATGGACGTCGCATGTTAGGGTAAACGACTTTGGCCTTCCTTTTTCTTTTTCTTTCTTTGTTAGTGACACTATACATGTAGTTTACAATTAGGATGGAGCAAGACAAATAGAATTGGTGACACTAAATACAATATTTACTATAGATACTTAGTGTAGCACCTACCCTTTGATTCGATGAATCACAACGGGAAATGGATGAAACTTGAGGCAACCCGCTTGACCGAAGCCCAACGATGTGAAATCATTGCAAAGTTGAGCAAGCCGAACGCGCCGAGCAAGCGAGTGCTGGGGTGGGAGTATGAAGTCAGTGAAGGCACCATCTGGAAAGTTATGGAAACGATGCGAATTGAAGAAGAACCACCTATCGATGACGAAATCCACCCTATCAAGACATTTGTTGAATCTGAAAGTGCTATCGACTTCAAAGGCTGTGAAGCTCTACACAACACTGTTCTCGACATCGATGACCAATTGCTTTGCTCCGATGTTCAAATGGAAGTTGGATAGATGTATGATGAACTGCGACGATTGTTTGAGACGTTTCAGTGAAACATTAACAAACTAACATTGAATGTCAAACATAAAAAATTCATGCATTCATGGCAAATGACTCTGCATGACGTGTTCAAACAATAAAGTATAAAACTTGATTTTTGTCAAAAAAATTGCGCACTTAAACGGGATGCGTACTTAAGCGGGAGGTTACTGTACATAGTTGTGGTTGAAGGTGGGCCCCAACCCCACGACCACGACCACTCAAGTAGATGTGTGTTAATAAGTAGGAATGCACTTGGTGGCCTCCTTGAAGGCCACGTGGACCCCTCGATCCCCCCCATCCCACCTCCTTCCGAAATCCACCAAACTCCGGCAATTGCTGCATTCGATGCATTGCAATTTATACCACAATCCACAAGAATTCAGGACACTCATCATTTCCAATTGCGAATTGTTGGGAACTGAGGGAAGAATTCTGAATTGAGAGGAATGGCATTATTAAGCTCAGCGCTGTCTTCGTGTGTTCCAGCCGATTTGCATCATCGAAGCACCGCCATTGCTGGACATGATTCGAGGCTTCTTGCAGTTGGGGCGGTTCCTTCGCATTCGAAATTCGTTGGAGTGCATGGAAGGATTCATCATGTCGCAAAGAGTGCGATGCGGGCGGCTCTCACGGCAGATGCGCCCTCGGCCAAGCCTGACACCGATTTTCTGAGCTACAAGACAGAGTTGCTCGTAATTATCCACATCTCTTTATCTTGCACAAATTGCTTCTCCTTTTATCACTTACTGGGTTGTCCTAGCCATCATGTTGGGCTATTTTGGGCCATGTGGTGGCCAAGTTTTGGTATTTGCATTCTCATGGATGCCATGGCTCTTGGGGAAGATTTTGGAAGTTTTGGGAATTTGGCGGGCAGACTCAAGACAGTAGCAGCTTCCATTTCAGCAATGAATGTGAAATCTAACATGTTTTGTAATGCTGAGTTCTGATTTTTCAGCTGAATTGTTTTCTGCAATTTTTTTTGCTTCCTGTCACCTACTCGGATATTCTGGCCATCATGTTGGGCTATGTTGGGCCATTTGCTGGCCGAGTTTCTGGTCTTTGCATTCCCATAGGTGCCATGGCTCTTGGGGACGATCTTGAAACTTTTGGGAAATCTGCGAGAGACTTAAGACAGTGGCAGCTTCCAAGTCACCAATGAATGCGAACCCTAAGATATTTCTTGGCGCCTTGATGTGTAGCCGGGCCCTGGTCACATATACATTTGGGTTTTGCAATGTTTATCATAATCTGGAGATACTGACATTCACCTATATCAGGGATAGTAATGCAAGATTGGTGATGCAATTGATGGTGTCTGTATGCGCATTTTGTGAGGTAAATGGAAGGAGAGGTCGCTGATGTAGGTTAGGGTTTGGGTGGCAATGAATGAATGCAGAGTATTGTCGCAGGACTCGACAGAGGGTTGTTGGCAAGTGCTAATGACGAAACCTTGGCGGATATGGCAGCTCGCAAATTGGAAGCGGCAGCCGATTCGGTGGAGTTTCCAAGAGACCTGGATTTATTGCAAGGCAGATGGCGTCTCGTCTACAGCAGTGGGTTTACGACAGGCAGTCTGGGAGGCCAAAGACCTGGCCCGCCAGTCGGTCGACTTATTCCCTTAACCCTGGGCCAGGTTTGTTTTCAGATCTTTACCATTTGCTTCTGTCATTCCATCCATCATGCATAGGATTCTTAAGCATTGTGATTTTAATGAATTTCTCTCTTCCTGACTTACATATCAGGATCATCCTCTAACTCAACATGGCTTTTGGTCGGGAGTTGTTATTTTGCATACAACGCCTTCCAATTTCAGTAAGTTTTTGGTGCATGCTTGGAGGTAGTGTGGAGGTTTGAACAAGAACATTCTATATCGGTTCTTTGAGAGTCAATTCAGTCTGGCATGCCAAGAGATGCTAACAATGAGGTTTGGCCCTTAATGAACCGAAATAGGTTGCACTTCATTCAAATTCAAACACTAACTTTGAGCATGCGCCACAAGTGGAAAGAAATCATTGATTTTGCATGCAAATCAACCAATGGAAACATAGCAATCTTAAGTAACATGTGTAAAGATGTTCACTTTCAATTCTAGCTTCACGAATAAAATTTCAAGAATCAAGGTCCTTCAATACATGTATGAATGCTGAACATAGTCAAATGGTAAGCTCTCATTAGTTAACAGCTAATTGTTGCCTATCTTTGGACACAAAGCCTTCTTCCATCTACCATTATTCGATTGAAGAGGCACTTCCCAAGTGGAATCATTCTCAGGTTATCCGGATTGTATGAGAATTATTCCATTTGCACTGGAACATAAATAAGTTACTTAAGGTTTTATGTCAGAAATTTAAAAAGAAATGAGTACCAGTGATCCTTGCTCTTCAGATTAAGGATGTTATTTGCCATGTTTATTCAGCCTTAGGGTATGTGGCTGCATCTTGGGCACTTCAATTTCACACACAATCATGTCTGTTAGATAGGCTTGGGAACTGTCTCATCTGGTTAGGAGTTGTGAATCATGCAGATTATAATTTCAAGTTTCAGAGTCGGAGTTGAGATGCAAAAGTGGCAATTCTTTTTCTCTTCCCCCTATATATGTCAACAGTTGAACCTGGAATGGAGGATATATTGTGAGCACAAATCCAATCTTATTGTAACACCTCTCTTTTGGGTGTCCATTCTTCACTACAAGTCTTGCCCTATACCACTCAAATATAGGTGATTAATGAAAAATTAGTGACCACATACCTGACATGCAACTGGGTCTTTCCATGAGACATGCAGAAGACTCACGTTGTTCGGCATGTGCAGATCTGCATACTTGGG